>OZ012740.1:537098326-538525826 GCA_963859935.3 Lathyrus sativus | reverse complement strand
ATCGCGAGTCTGAACCAAATTCTTCTTTATCAAAGCCAGAAATAATTCAGTATACGACACTGGGATGAGATCTAATTTCACTTTCTTATGCACACGACCTTGTTGATTATTTTGCTGTGTTTTCAGTTAGAAACATGGTTGATAACTTGAAGTAACTTGAGCAGCAAGAGCGTCATTGGTGACGGGTGTAACAGATGCTATTTGTTGTTGACGATGACTACCATTGTTGTTCACAACTCTGCATCTTTTAGACCTCTCTTGAGAGATGAAATTGGTTTCCCCGTCCTTTTTCTTAGAAAAACCAGAACCAAATTTCTTTGCACTTCCAGAACTACCTTCTTTTGTCAAACGTCTCTCACAGACAGCTTCCTCTGATCTTATTCCCATATTAACCATTTTCGTGAAATCTCTAGGAGCACTCGCAACCATCCTTTCATAATAAAACAGACCCAAAGTCTTCAGGAAGATATTATTCATCTATTTCTCTTTAAGCAGAGGGCTTATTTGAGCTGCAATCTCGCGTCATCTCTGCGCATACTCTTTAAAAGTTTCTTTCTCTTTCTGAGACATCGCATGGAGTTGATCATGGTCCGACGACATATCCAAATTATATTTATACTGATGGACAAAAGCTTCTCCAAGATTATTGAATGTCTTGATTTGGGAACTATCAAGTCCCATATACCACTTCAGTGCAACACCGGTAAGACTATCTTGGAAATAATGAATCAACAGATAATGAATCAGCAACTGCTGGTTGTCAGTATGGGTAGACATCTTTCTTGCATACATGACCAAATGGCTTTGTGGACAAGTGTTCCCTTTATATTTCTCAAAATCCGGAACCTTGAACTTGGCAGGAATCTTCACATTAGAAACAAGATAAAACTCGTGAGCATTCTTCCCCAAAACTTTTTTCCCCTTAAAGACCTGATTTCTTTCTACATCTCAGCAAATTGATCTTAAAAATCATCCATACGATCAATAAAATCCAAACTCTCGCTTGAAGCAGTATGGAAAATTTACTCTTCAGCATAAGACATAGTGTGAACCACTGGCGGTGGCACAAGTACACAGTAGGAACAATTGGAATCTCAACATTAGGAACAATATTAACCACATGAGGTGGTACAGTCATGACAACAAGAACTCTGGGATCTTCATAAATAGGAGGTTGATATCCCTCTAGCACATAATTGACAAGCATTCCCCAATGAAAACTAATAGGCATAAGATATTGAGCAGCATTAATCAGGGCCACAGAAATGGGTGTTGATCCGATCTCAGAAATCATAGATCTCTGCACAGGAGAAGAAGGAGGTAGTGATGGATGATTCCGAGCAGCCACCAGAGCTTCCATTGTAGCAGTGAGTCTTTCCGTACTATCCTTTAGAGTTGATACCTCTTCTCGGAGCTCGCAGTTCTCTTGTTACAACTAATCCATCTTTTTCTAAAGATTAGCTCGAGTGTTATAGTGATGCGACAACTTGGCTGAACAAATACCAAAAGAAAGCAAATAAAACATTTGGAAAAGGAAAAAATACAGCACACAATGATGTGAATGCAAATGTTTCATTCAGTTTTCAAGGATTTTTAAGATATAAAGTGTTGCGGTGAAAATTGGATATCAAGCTATTATATTAACTTGAATCTTAATTCTTTTACAACCGAACTTTAATTTATCCAAAGGAAAGGTCTAAAGAAAGAAAAACCCTTTTCGCGATGTAACGACAACGCTAAGAGATTCGGGGATCGGGGGTTGGTTATACCTAGGGAAGGTGTTAGCACCCTAAGCATCTGTAGTACTCTACAGGAACCTTTTGTTTGATTGCTTGCTAAGTTTGTGAAATGTGTTATGGTTTGGGATTAGGATAAGGGATAGGTAAAGACCTAGATGGTTTTCTAAGTTTGCTCGCAAAGACATCGCATCTTCTGCCTACGTATCCTAACTAGGACAAAATCAGAGCAATCGTAGTTCACCTCACAAGGGATGAAGAACACTTGATTATGATCAAGGTTCAAAGGGGAAAAAACATAACAATGTTTGTGTGGAGTTTGACAAAACTCCCTAATCTAAATTATAACACTCAAAGGGGAAGTAAGAAATCATGACAGTGGTTGTTACATAAAGTTGACAAACTCTATCCTAGGGTTCTAGTTGAAGAACACTCCTAGTACAGGTGGGTTTCTTAGACTTAAAGCAAAGTCTAGTGGTTTCTAAACTAAGGTTAAAATGACTTAACAAAAGTCAAGAGAAAGGTAAATGAGCTATCCATGACACAGGGGTCAATGGAAAGACTTTTCCTTTGGAAGGAGACAGGGGAGGCAACTTGGATGAGAGCTAACAAGCTCCATCACTTGGGGAAAGAAAACATTAACATAGTAATAACATGATGAATATAAAAGCATGGTGACAACCATTAAATGAACATGTTAAAGATAAACACAAGATATGCATTGATGACAATTAAAGCAACTATTCGAGCAGGAAATGTGACGATAGATCGAGCTTAAGTACATTCCTCAGAGGGGACAAAATAAACATGGTAATAACCAAAAAATAAAATCATAGCATGCTGACTAACATTTAAGGATATGAATGTAAACAAATATCACAAACAATCACAAGTATAACAAGAAAGAATTCATTTGCATACGTGAAAACGATCACAAAACATACTCAACTTGCAAGTGGTTAACAAGGATGTAAAATTGGGCAAAAATGGAATTTTAAAATACTACATAAAAATAGACATAAAAACAAACATAATGCAAAAAGAATGGGTGCAAAATGATAAAAAAAAAATGAAGGAGATATGATTTTTGGAAGTTTGGTAAAATAATGGTGAAAAATTACAAAAGGGTTGCCCTCCTCAGGGGTCGAACCCAGGTTCATTTGGTGCAAGGCACTTTAGGTGACAAGGTGATTACCACTGGGGTGGCTGTACATCCAAGTACAAATGCCACCCCATAAATATATAGGGCGTGTATTCTAGGCAAGCTGGGCAACTCAAGAACACACCAAAACCAGTTTTGCATTTTACATCATAACTTGATCAATTCTCCATGGATTTCAACAAAATTTTAGTGTAAATTGCCTAGAATTTCATGAGGAATAAGATGGTAATGGTAGTTTTTCAAAATCTTGCTTCTATTTTCAAACCCGATAGCACATGCATATGTGAGTGTGTGATGTGCATCTTGAAGTATAGATCAAATTCCAAACAGTTTCAAATCAAACAAATCATATACACACATTGAAAATATATTGATGAATGAATGTAAGTACAAGGATAAGTTCAAAACTGGCCCTGGTGAAAAGTAGTAACCAAGATGCAAAATGGTATTGATGTGCTCATGAAGATGTTCAATTTTAATTCCAAGCATATTCAAGTTAAACACATCATTCATACACACTATAATCATGCTAATAAGTGAATCCAAGCCACAATTTTGATGCAAAGCAAACTGGTATGAAAAGTGGTGCTCAAGCTGTCAATTTGTGTTCGTGGGGTGCAGGAAGATATCCAATTTCAGTTCCAAGTATTTTCAAACCCTTTCAAACACACATACACCTTACATATATGTTATTGAGTGCATTCATGTCAAAGAAACAATTCAAAATAGTTGGATGTAAGAAATGATGTGCAAGATGCAAAACTTTCATGAGAAATGCAAGTTGATGTTCAGTTCTGTTTCCATGTACATTTTGACCAAATTAAACACTTACACACATTGAATACATGCTAGTGGATGAGATTGAACACAAGATAGGGGTTAAAACTGTCTGGTATGAAATGTAGTGTTCAAGATGCAAGTTTGTATTTATGAAGTGCATGAGTATACTCAGTTTCAGTTCCAAACATGTTCATGTCAAATCAATCATACACACATCACACATACATTGTATTGAGTGAATTCAAACACAAATTGGGGCTAAAAACAAACTGTCATGAGAAATGATATTCAAATTGCAAGAATAACAAGTTTTGATGCATGAAGGATGCTCAATTCAGTTCTATACATTACTTAAATCCAATAGGCCACATACACACATTGTAAACATGATTATGGATGATTTTGAACACAAATATTTAGCCTAAATAGACTGTGACAGAAAATGACATTTAAACTGCTCTTTACCACTTTGAGATGCATGAAAAATCCAAAATCAGTTTTAGGCATATTCAAGTCAAATCAATCATGCACACACCTTCCAAATATACTCACAAATGAGTTCCAACACCAAAATAACTTCAAGACAAACTGGTATGAAAAATGGTATGCAAAGTGCAAGCTTGTGCTTTGTGATGTGCATGAAGAAACTCAGATTCAGTTATGTGCACATACAGGCCAAATGAATCACATACACATATTATATATCTATAGACAAATGAATTTACACAAAGAAATTGGTTCAAACATGGCTGATATGAAACTTGATGAGTTAAATGCAAAATGATGCTCTTAATTGCAAGTTGAATGACCAATTCATGTTTTATGCAAAATTATGGTAAGCAAATCATGTGCACGTACTACATATATGTTGTTAAGTGGATTCAAGCAAGGAAATCAAGTCAAAGCAGTCTGTTATTGAAAAGTGAAGATTGGGTGCCAAATTTGACATATATGATGCATCAAAGAGTGAAATCAAGTGTAAAGTACATTTACATCATGTGGACCACACACACAACTCCTCTATTTGAAAATAAAGATGTCCATGCCCAAGAATCAATTCCTTTGTGAACAGAATAAGTTTTGGTATGTCTCATGACAACAATATGCAAAATGTGGCATTTTGTGAATGACCAAACAAATCAGATGCAATTAGTTCAAACCAATCATACACATCTATCATAATCATGATTTTAAGTGTGATCCAATTCAACAAGCAGCTATATCTCAGTCACCACAAGATTTGAACATATGACATATTCCTGACACTTTTTCAACACTACCACAAGCTCAAAATGCCAAACATGAGATTATGATATAAATGAGGAAGTTGATTCTCTACATACCTCTTGTAGACTATGTTGAGCAGATTGAAACACCAAGAAACCCAGAGAAACTTTAAATGGCACCTAGCTTTGGAGATTTCTTCTTCTTGAAGCAAGAATGCAAACTTTGTGACAGTTTGAGAAATAGGCCTTACCAATGATCCTCAATGTTTTGGAAAATTGAAATATGATATTTATGAGGTGTTTGAATGGTTAGAACACCAAGAAAATGTCTAGAACAAGTTTTGACTGATTTTGTGCATTGTGGTCAAAGTAGCTTGGTATGGAAGTTGACTTTTTGGAGTATGAGGTTTTTGAGAGGTTCAATGGTTGGAACACCTTCTACACAATATTTATGGATTGTGTAGATAGTTTTTGGTGAGTTTGAGTGTAGGGAAGTGAGTATGGCAGTTGGACTGTCAAGACAGTTTTTTATGGTTTTGGTGGATTTTGAGATTTTATGAATTTGGAGCCAAGAGTGAAAGAGTGAGAGCTTGCAGCTTCTATGGTTTTAGAGGAGTTATTGTGTATCAAATGAGGTGGAGAGTGCCTCTATTTATAGGCAAATGGGGGTAGTAGGCATATTTGGAGATTTCCTTCCTTAGAAGGAAATGTTTGCTTTTTTTTGGATCCAATCTTTCAAAAGGGATTTATTGGCTGATAGGTAAGCTTAAAGTCAAGTATTATGATGAGTTTAGTGTGTCTAAAGTCAGGCTAGAGAGTGTAGATTGATGGTTGTTTGCAGAATTTACTTTCTACCTCTTGCTTGTTTATAATTCTTTAATGCAAGTTGCATTTGCAACTTGCAAGCCCACTTGCAAACTTGCCAAATTCAATTTTTCTGCATAACTTTCATATTTCCACACTTCAAAACATTCTCATATCAGATAAAACATGATTCAAAAGCTGAGATTGGTCCAATTGATGAAATAATGGATTTTTGAAACTTTGTCAGTGTGGGACTCAAGTGTGAAAACACCAACTTGCCAAATCCATAACTCTCAACTCACAAATGCTATTGAGATGTTCCATTACTTTTTAGAAAGCCCTCAAATATATCTAAAACATTCATGTTTTCGTGAGTTTTAAATCCTCAAAGGAACTTGGCCAAAAAGCCTCTCAAAGTTGCTAAAAAATGAGCTTAAAAGTGAAATTTTTCTAAGTCATTTTCCCTTCTTGAAATGAATTTGATCATAACTCCAAATCTATGAATTTTCTGATCATGTACTAGTTAGGGACTTTTGTAGTATTTGTCAAGAGCTTTCCAATGAGCTTTGAACCAACTCAATTGGATCTGTGGTTAAGGAGTTATGACTTAGCCCCTTTCCAAACCCTAATTTCCCGATTCTTCGATTACTTCCTCATCCTTGATCCAATGGTCATGAAAATTGATAGGCAAGTGAAATATGACATAAGGATCATTTTTTATTCACACTTTGAAGTCCAATTCCTTAATTTTGAAGAGTTGACTTTTCGGTCAACCGTACGATCGATCGGTGACTACCGAGTCGCCTATTGACACTCTGGACCTCCTGAGCCTTTGAAACTTCTTGAATGAACTTTATTAAGCTATATGAACTTCACGACTTATGATCCCACCATTAAAACACCTTCCAACACCAAAGTCAAACTACAGTTGACTTTTATCGGTCAAAAACCCTAATCGGGTACCCTGAAATGCACTGTTCTTGATTTTGGGGTAACAACCTCAAATTTGATTCTATGTTGACCTCATATAACATCCTTGATCTTGTTTCATGATTGAATTAATCCACAACATTGATTGATCACCTCTTTGATGCTTTGATTTTGGTTGTACAAAACCCTGATTCATCTGTAACTTGACAAAGACATACTTGCTCCTAAAATGATAATGAGAATCTAAGGGGTCAAAATTTGGGGTGCAACATAAAGCAATTACAAACATTGTAAAGAAATAACACTTTTTGAAATACTGATAAACATCTCATTTCATTGAATATTAGAAAGAGCTACACTTGGAAGTACAAGTTACATAAGATCAGTGTTCAATAAGAAAAATATAGGTCCTAAGGAGCATCTGATGACTATTCGAGCTGATACTTCCTTCAGAGTCTCTTAATCTCTCTCATAATTGTCCTTCATGGTGGTATTCTCTAACACGAGCTGATCCACAATACCCTTCTAAGAACCAGAAGTAGTAGAGGAAAATAAATCCTCTGCATGTCTCTTCATGACATGTCGTTCAAGTAACTCAATCAAGTCATCTTTCTCCTTCATCTGCTTTTGCAATTTTGTATTCTCCTTGTCAGAAGCATGCAAATTACATTCCCATGTTTCTTTCTCTTGCTTCATTTCGACAAAAGTATCTTGAAGAGTCTCCACATTATTAGAAGAAACAGGAAGTGGTGTAGCAACCATTGTAGTCATGGGTTTCTTAAAAGGATAAGACATTTTGAGCTCCATGGCTCTTTTCTTCACCCAAAGCGTATAAGGTTACAAGGCAGTGCAAATTTGTCTTCCAAGCTCTCTTTTATCCATCTTATAAATCGTAGTCCAAGCATGAACCATTCTTCTCCTCAAATTAAGAGAGTCATCCCCTCCTCGGAAAAACAAACCCTCTAATAGATCAAAAACCTTGATACGAAAGGTTTTGCAAGGAAGTAACAAGAATGGGTGGATTGAAGCAACATTGTTGGTGACTTGATCAACCTTTGATCAAGGTTTTTAGAGGTGATAGAATCAACAATAAACCATGTGGTTTATAGGCTTAGAGTCATTCATCTCTTGTATATATACATCGTTTACAAAGTAAGGTTAATTACAAATATCTTATTTCAATTTTGAATTGAGGGCAGACGTACCTATAGTGAGGCCGATTGGAGAATTTCCTAAACAAATCCCCCCTCTTTCTCTCTCACACTCTCTCTAATTTTTATTTTTGCAAATTATTGATTCTTTTGTTGTTTTGGTCAATTAATTTGGAAACCAACTTTTTGATTACGTTTTGAATTATGGTTTGTTAGTATAATCATAATCACTTCAATTGCGATTGGCTTGAACGTCAACAAAACAAATTAAATTTTCAAATCTTATCGATTGCACACAAGGTGTTCGATAAATTGTCCCTATTGCTTTTAATTGTTTTTTGATAATTGTAGATAAACTCCATGTGTAGCTTAAAATTTAATTGGTTTATGATTAATCGTTGTTGAATAATTTTTGTTCATTATCATTCAATTGTGTAACTTTATGCATATCCTAACTTTTCAATAGTAGGTTCGATTAGAGAATTCAATTCAGGTTGTTTCCGCTGTGCCATAAATTTTTCAAAACCATTTTTGCAAAAAAAGTTTGAATTTAAAATTTGTGATAATTTCACTCTTCCTATATCGAAGCATATCGTCTAACAAGTGGTATCACGAGCTCCGATTAATTATGTGCTTAAGATTTACTTTTTAGAAGAATGACTACCGAACCTAAGGGAGCATATAATAGAGCATCAATTTTCACTGATGAAAATTATGGCTATTGGAAAGCTTGTATGCGTATTCATGTCAACTATGTTGACAAAGGTATATGAGACGCTATTTAAAATGGTCCTAATGAAACAATTGTAATCAATGATGAATGTGTTACATTACCTAAATCGGAAGCACAATGGGATGCTAATGATTGGAAATTATGGTCACATGACTAGAAAGCAAACAATATTTTCACATCTGCTTTAGGTGTTGATGAGTATTATCGTGTTTCTCATTGTGAGATCGCCAAAGCTATGTAAGACGCATTAGAGGTTGCCCACGATGGTACTAATGATCTCAAACAAGCTAAGATCAACATATTAAATCAAGAGTTTGAGATATTTTATATTGAGCATGGTGAAACTATTACAGACATGCAAAAATAGTTCACACATCTTATCAATCAATTAAATGCGCTAGGTAAGTCTATTTTCAATGATATTACTACTAACCAAGTTTTGAGATGTCTAAGTAGGGATTGGAAACCCAAGGTCACCGCCATCAAGGAGGCAAATGATCTTAAAGTGCTTGATCTCACGACTTTGTTTGGTAAATTAGAAGAGCATGAGCAAGAACTCACTGCTTAAAAAAATATGAAAAAGAGAATGAAAAGAAAACGAATAAGAAGAAAGGCAAATAAAAAAAGAGGGGAAAAAGTCAATAGCTTTAAATACTTCTAGCTCAAAGTCTTCACATTATGAGTTAAGTGACAGTGAAGATGACAAGGATTCCTATGATGAGGATATGAGATTTTTTTTTCAAAAGATACCAAATGTATATTAAGATGAATGTAATTAGACACCCCGACAAGAACATAACCAAGTTTAGAAGGTTAATAAACTCCTCAAAGGATGATGAAGATAGGAAGAGTAAGCTTAGAAGATCTTATTATATTTGTGGTGAACTTGGTCACTATAGATCAAAATGTTCTATGAGGAAGAAAGACAAAGAAAAGAGTCATCACAATAAATCAAGCAAATCTAGAAGAGCTTATGCCGCTTAGGAGAGTGCAAGTGATTCCTTCAGCGATGAGAGCAGAACTTCAAGTGTTGAATCGACTAGAATTTGCCTTATGGAAAATAGAAAGAAAAAGAAAAATGCAAGCCTCTATAAGCTTGAATCTATTAATGATTAATCACAATTACAAAAAAGCCTTTGAAGATCTTCATAGAAAGACCTTAAAAGCTTTTAACAAGTTAGCTTCACATGAAAAAGTCATTTTAAATTTGGAAGGTAAAGTGTTGGAATCTGAATGGAGGTTTGAAGTTGTTAACAAATCTATGATAGATTTTCAAAGTGACAAGAATGAGGATATAAAACCTCATAGGTTTGGTTGTGAACATTCTCATAATAGGGAAGATGAGGTAAAATCTTTTCAAGTCAAATTGGATGATGCTTTACAATCTAAGATTACATTTGATATTGATCCTTCAATGTTAAGAAAATCCTTGAATCATGTGAATAAAAAGCATATATATTTTCATAAGGACTCAAAAAGCAATAACACATCTCATAAAAATCTATCTTGTCATTATTGTTGCAAGAAAGACCATACTATTGAAATGTGCAAATTTAGGAAACGTTTGGTTCCTAAAGGAGGAACTACTCAATGGTTTCCCAAATGCAACTTTGATTTCACTCACTCTCAAGGACCCAATGAAAATTGGGTACCTATTTCCTTTGTTTGATTCCACCGGCTAAATGCCTTGACTCTACCGGAAAAATGTGATATCTTGATAGTGAATGTTTAAGGCACATGACAAATAACATATCTCTCTTTATTAACTATGCGCCAAAGAAAAATGGGTTCATCACTTATGGAGAAATAGAGAAGGAGCTATACTCTGAAAATAAAGTCTGGCTAGTGGCTCAAGGGTATAGCCAATACAAAGGCATCAATTATGAGGAGACTTATGCTCTGGTGGCTTGCCTTGAGGCTACACGTCTTCTACTAGCATATACTTGTGCTAAAAATTTCAAGTTATTTCAAATGGACGTGAGAATTGCATTCATAAATTGCTATATTAATGAAGAAGTCTATGTAACTCAACCCTCAGATTTTGAAAGTCACGGGTATCCAAATTATGTATACAAACTCAAAAGAGTTTTGTATGGTCTTAAACAAGCCCCTAAGGTTTGGTATGAGCGATTAAGTAAAATTTTAATTGATTAAGGATACTCAGGGAAAAAAAGTAGATACTGCATTATTCATTAAGCGCCAAGGAAAACATACTTTTCTAGTTCAAGTTTAGGTCGATGATATTATTTTTGGATCAACTAATATGCAACTTGTAGAAGAGCTCTCAAAGCTTATGCAGGGAAAATTTAAGATGAACCTTATGAGGGAGTTAAACCACTCCTCTGGTCTTCAAATCAAACAAATGAATAAAGACACATTTATATGTCAAGCCAAATATTGCAAAGACTTGCTAAAGAGATTTGGCATGGAATATGCTAAGTCAATTGATATTCCAATGACTACAAATGGTAACTTGGAAAGGAACGAGAATGGTAAAGATGTAGATGTGAAGAAATATAGAGCTATGATTGGTTCTTTTATATATCTCACTGCATCTAGGCCAGACATTATGTTTAACGTATACATGTGCGCCCGTTATCAACCGGCTCATAACGAATCTCACTTAAAAGTCATAAAATGTATTCTTACGTATCTTCATGGTACTTATAGCCACATGCTTTGGTATTTTAAGGGAAGCGATTGTAATTTGGTTGGTTACACCGATTCTGATTTTGCCGGTTGCAAATTGGATATGAAGAGTACTAGTGGAACTTACCACATGTGTTCAAATGCCTTATTAAGTTGGCATAGCAAGAAACAAGTTTCAGTTGCTTTGTCAACTACCGAGGCGAAATACATTGTGGTCGGTAGTTGCTGTGCGCAAATCTTGTGGCTTAAGCAATAATGACTTGACTTTGGTATAAAACTCCAATGTATTCCTATTATGTGCGACAACACTAGTGCTATCAATCTAACCAAAAATTCAATATTATATTCTCACACTAAACATATTGAGATTCGTCACTATTTTCTACGTGACCATGTTGAAAAAATGGATGTCGTACTTGAGCATGTTGATAGTAAAAAATCAACTTGCAGATATTTTTACAGAATCTCTTGCGATCGAGCCATTTTTCAACATTTGAAGGGAATTGGGAATACTTGATATCTAAAATCTTGCCTAAATATGAATTATTGCATATACTTTATATACTATTACTCTAATTTTTATTGGAAGTTCTATTACCTAAGAGTGCATCCTTCTTTAATTCATGTGCGGGGTAATATCATTCCACTTATCTCTTCAACTGGAAGCCTTTTATTATTGTATATTGCTTGCGTTCCAAATAATTAATATTCTTGATATTTGAAATAGTTCATGACTATTCACTTCTAAGAGTTTCTGTTGATGTATGTCAATTATATGTTTATAGTGATGTCATTTTATAATTGTAAAATTTTGCTGTGATATTTAGTGGCTAACTTGCCCGTTAAGACTCATTTATATCTATAACAATATATAAAGACAAAATTTAGTTTTGGTTTAGCTTATTTTTCTAACAATTTTACCTTTAGATAACTTACATAATAATTTATATTAAAACTATTACTATTGTTATAGATAACTTCATACTATTAACTTCCAACTATCATCTTTAACATATCCATTTTTGTATTTCGATGAAGCGGTTAAAATTAAGTATATGTTGCTTCAGAGCTTTTTCTACAAAACCATCATGCTTATTGTAAGATTTTTCCCACGCCTCTCATTATTTGATAAAAAATCTCCTATATACAATGGAACTATTACATCTAGTGAAGGTGGATTGTACATTAATTAACTACAACTCAAGTCTTCAAAATATGTCAATGGTGTTTCTTGACCTTCATAGTCACCAAATTCAAAAAATCAATAATGATTCCATTCTAGTGAACAATAATGAAAGTTAAAAGAGAAATGTTATTGTTACACTGAATGTAACACCTAAACCGTATTATTGTACAATTTTGCTTTTTAAAAATGTTTAATCATTATTTTTTTTTTATTCTAACTCAAACAAATACATTAAGCATGTTGTATTTTGTATAGTGTAAACACACAATGTCAAATTTTTAGTGTAAACATAACGGTCCTCAAGTTAAAAGTATAAGTATTGTTGAAAATATCTATTTTGTCTAAAGACAACGACAAATACACATAAATGATATGTTTTACTAATTAGTTCAATCAATAATATAGAACATCGAGATTTATATATGATTTAATTATTTAGTAATTAGTAAATGCTTTAATACTTTAGAGAGAAGTGTTAAGTTACAATTAATAATTGCTTCATTGTTATATCTCATAACTGACAATAATATTTTCATTCCAGCCATAGCTATAGAATGATCAGGGATATCAAAAAATATTAAATATTTTTGTTATAAATTAACTATGATTTTAACTATTGATTAGTTACTAATATTTTTAAATTTATGAATAATATTAACTTTAGATATGTGGTAAGTTACGTCAACATTTTGTCACGTAGACATTAATATGTGTATCTTGTCACACTTGCATTGCTACGTCAACTTCTGTTAACGGATATCAACAAAAGAGATCAAAAATACGAATGAAAAATATTAGAATAATTATTTTTTTAATTTTTTTTATAAAGAATTAAAAGTGAAAATATCAATATTTATGAGGATCAAAAATTGATTTAAATCTATTTATAAATGGATAAATAGTTGATACTTCTAATTTATTTTTAATTTTAAATCTCAACCATTGAGTTTATTTTTCCACATGTCCTTCATCCAGATTAAATGGACCACTCCCTCAAAAGCCCAAATCAATATTCTGTTGGCCCAAATCAAATGAAACCTAATTTCCATTAACAACTACGAGTATCGCAAAACCTCTCCGGCAACGGAACATTTGTACCCTGAACTAACTTTCCCTATGAAAACCGAAACAGCCATGGCAGAAGAAACCAAAGAACTCGAAGACAAAACTTTCGAAGATCTAGGGTTAGACTCACGCCTCATTCGCGCCTTATTGAAGAAAAAAATCGCGAAGCCTACTCCAATTCAAGAGCACGCGATTCCACATATTCTGGAAGGTAAAGACGTCGTTGCTCGAGCCAAAACAGGTTCCGGGAAAACCCTTGCGTACCTTCTCCCTTTGCTTCAGAAGCTCTTTACTAGTAACGTTGATAGGAAGAAGCTAGCACCTAATGTTATTATTCTCGTCCCAACTACTGAGCTCTGTCAACAGGTTCATTCGCTTTTTTCAATTTCCGTTCTCGTTCTCAGCTATTTCTTTTCTTACTATGTTTCGTCTTTTCTAATTTTTATTTTTTATGTGTTTGATTTTTTCAGATATGTGTGGAGGTTAAGTCACTCCTTGAGTTATGCAAAGTTCAGCTGAAAGTTGTGCAGTTGAATGGCAAAATGCTTGCTACTGACTTGGTTGGTTATGCTCTCCATCATTTTTGTTGTTATTGTTGTAACTGTTTCTAGTTCTAGACCATTTTTTATGATGGATCAGTTTGAGTATTTGCTCCACACTAACCACCTATGAAGCACACACAGGACACTGACACCACATCGGCACCGGTAATAATTTGATAAAATGAACAACTTGTACGTAATCACTCACGTTAGTGTTGTGTTGGTGTTAGACACCGGACACGCCTTTGGTTAGAGGTTTCGTTGCTATAGAGCTAACCACTAATAAACAACAAACATTAGAAAAAAAATTACACTTTTCAACTCCGTGCGACTATTAATTACTCTACACATGTCATATTTTTAGTCTGTTGCTTTGTTAAGTTACATGGCTGCGAGAACTTCCTTCAGTTTGGTCATCTTTGCCTCTATAGTTCATTGTAGTAGATTAGTTAGTACTTAGTAAAACAAAAATAGTGGTGTGTCAAGTGAAACCTGCGTAAATGTTAGATTTGGAGGTGTGAAAAACATTTAATTGAAAGCTGGAAGGGGCTAGGGTCCCTGTAGATAATACAAGTGTCTCCACCCACAAGTAGGTTCATATATGCACGTGAATCGTGATGATACATGCGGAAATTATGTATTCTATCTGTTTTAAAATATGGTTTTATTATTGATGTAAGGGTCTAAAATTTGGTTTTGCAGCAAGCAGCACTGGTTGGACCTCCTGATGTTTTGATTTCCACTCCTGCTTGCATAGCTAAGTGTTTGTCCAACTCAATACTTCTGCCAGCATCCATTAATGACTCCCTTGAAACTCTAGTTCTTGATGAGGTGCAATTAGATACATTCTTTGTTTATATTCGTAGCATTTGTTTGGTATGAGCAATGAACAATGTTATTTTTTTCACCAATAACACAACCTGACAGATACATTACTGTTTGGTTTTCATTTGTTTTATAGTTTTTCAATTTTTAAAATGTTGGTTATTTTTAACTTTTAATAATAGCTCAACTATTCTTTTGATTTCTCTGGTTTAATTAAACCAAATGCGAATTTGATGGCTTACGTTTTGTTCTGAAACAATCAAGTCTCTATTATTTCAATAGTGAAACAAATTTTATCTTGTTGTCAATTGCCTTCTTGCAATCTTGCAGCCATTGATTTTTGATTTTCTATCAAAATCATTTGAGAGTTTATTATGGATTTTAGATCAAAATAAGGCCAAAAGTTTGAACTTAAGAAATGTTTGAAGATTTGATAAAAAATTGTAAGTCTTTGAAATTTTGTTAAGTGAAATTTGATATTTGGTTAATAAGTTTTGAAAGTAAGAAGGTTTAAATTTTATTTTTACAAGTAGAATTTGAAAGTTTTAAGTAGAAGAAAAGTGGTGGAGAAATTTAATGATCGACATTGAACTTGATTAAGAGATTAAATTCACTCAAATTATTTGGGGTACCTGAATTTCACATTAGGTATAATAGAGGGACTTAAACTGTAATAAGTCTTTATTTTTTTAATGCAATTCAAGTAGACGTTTAACTGCCGTTCATTGTTCCAATCATTTTATATCCGGTGACATGTTCATTATCCTAAATAATCTTTTCAGGCAGATCTTCTATTATCATATGGGTATGAAAATGACATAAAAGCTTTAACACCTCACATACCCAGAA
Organism: Lathyrus sativus; assembly: GCA_963859935.3. NCBI lineage: Eukaryota > Viridiplantae > Streptophyta > Magnoliopsida > Fabales > Fabaceae > Lathyrus > Lathyrus sativus. The sequence continues at coordinate 538,510,188 of OZ012740.1, read as the reverse complement.
GTTGCCAGTGTCTTCTTATGTCTGCAACATTAAGGTGTGTCATTGTGTTTCATCCTCCTATCATATTTTTTTAGTTCTTTTTGCTCAAATAGCGTGTATGCTGCTACATGTCTTATTTTTCAAATTTTATTTTTTTCTCTACTTGTTCTAGCCAATCATATCTTTATAGTTGATATATGAAACAGACAAAGGCATAGTGATCCTCTTTGCAATTTTGAAGGTTGTATTATATACTTGCTACAAAGAATTGTCTATCTCTGTAAATTTATACTAGCTTAGTATTTTGCTGTGTGAATGACCATTATTGACCATTATTTTGGGATAAGTCTTCCATAGAACCACGTCTGTTTCAGTGTTATCAAATATCCTCCATGGTATATCTCGTCCAATATTGTGTGTTTTTCCGCCATACTCCGCTATGATGTCTCCACTATAGCGCCAGTATGGTGGGATTTTGGCGCTCCGCCATGGACCGCCATCTGCGATCGCTAACAATCCATTTGCAATTATTTCTAATGAAATGTTTTCTTCTGCAGTGCCGATGTTGACAAACTAAAAAATTTGATTTTACACAACGCTATAGTATTGACTTTGGCCGAAAAGGAAAACCATAAGGATGAGGTCATCCCTAAAAATGTTCAGCAGTTCTGGGTAAGACATTCTTTGAATTTATCTATGCGTCTTCTTGATTTTGTGATGTTAATAGTGATTAAGTTAAATTTTTATTTTTTACACAAAAGTAGTGTATCATTTCTTCTTCTTTTTTTTGGAGAAGGGAGTCCACCTTTTCCAAGAAAAATACACATATTTTGGCAATGAAAGGTTTAATTAAGAAGGAAAAGAGTTTACAATTAAGTTTTTAATTTTCAATATACTTCTGTCATTTAGGCTTTTTGATTTCTGATTCAACATTTTTTCATGTGTTCGAGCTGATATGATTTTTACCATTTTCTTTGAATATTTTTCTTCAGATCTCTTGTCCTGCTAATGATAAGTTGCTCTACATCCTTGCTATGTTGAAGTTGGAGTTAGTCCAAAAGAAAGTTTTGATATTCACTAATAACATAGATACAAGTTTCAGATTGAGACTTTTCTTGGAAAAGGTATGTGCTAGACATTAAATCTTTGCTAAGTTTTCTCCTAACGGGTTTATGCACTTGGGAGAGTTAGCCAATGGCATGATATTGAAGATTATATGACAAAATGGTCAAGAATTTGAACCTGATCATGCCCATTCTTCATTAAAAAACATTGAATTTTATCACATGTAGAGTGGGCTTATGACTTTGTTAATGCCCAAAGCTCGAATAGTTCTTATGTGAGAGGACTTGTATGATATAAAACCATTCACGAACCTATATTTAAGAGCATGAAATTTTGGTATAGATGATTCTTGACATTATGTGCACCTTTTTGTATGCTTCAATTAAATTTAATCCATCGAATCTTACACGTTCTTTTAATAAAAATCTTATATCATACTACATGTTATACATTGATGTTGGCACACCTTTTTTTTTTTAACAATTTGCATTGATTGTCAAACTGCATCCTTTTAATAGATAATAATCAATAAGCCCATTTTCTGTATTCTGGATATTTTATTGCCTTAAATTTGTCTGCTCTTGATGTTATGGAGTTTTGACCGACTAGAGAAAATCATGTTTTTTAATTTTAATTGTTTTCATCATCTTTTCTTCTCATTTTTTAATATTCCCTATCTGTATCCTTCTAGTTTGGGATCAAGTCTGCTGTTTTAAATGCTGAATTGCCTCAAAATTCCCGTCTACATATTCTCGAGGTATGTAATTTTATCCACTTCCATCTTTCTTATTGGTATGATAGGTGCTAAGGTTTTTTCACTTAACCTAGTGCTGTGTATGGCATGTTCCTACAACTGAATCGTTACAAGAAGTTTATGGTTAATTTGGTTTGGATAACCATTTTAATTTTTTTTTATTTTACATGACACTTTTCCGACCCCACTTAATGGGAAAACACTTGGTGGTTGTTGTATTTTATTGACATTTTTGTAAATTAGCAGTTAAAAACATAAAATGTTAAATCAATCCAAATCCTTGCATTTTCTTCAAAATTTATTTATTATTATTATTGATTTTTTTTTTCCATTTATTTATAGATCTATGTTTTAGATTTTATCAAATGATTTTGATGAACTTATTTTCATCAGGAATTCAATGCGGGCCTATTTGATTATCTAATTGCAGCAGATATCAGCCAGTCAACTGAGAAGGATGAAGCACCCAAGGAAAATGTTGTTGGATCGCGAAAGTCTAGAAAACATGCAAAGCTAAAATTAGATTCTGAATTTGGAGTAGTAAGGGGAATTGACTTTAAAAATGTATACACGGTATGCATGTTATATCTCTTTCTGACTTGTTTATGTCCATTGTGTATGTTTGAAGTCATTGATCTGCATATGTTGTTATAGGGAGAGTTGTTTACGATACTACGTTAGATTTTATCTTCTGGTTTATATCTTTGTTTCATTAGGAGATTGCCATGCTCACTGAAATAATTTACTTAATGGTTTCTCTCGTTGATGAACAGGTTATAAACTTTGAAATGCCTCGCAGTGTGGCAGGATACGTACATCGAATTGGACGTACTGGAAGAGCATACAGTTCCGGTGCTTCTATTACCTTGGTGAGTTTATCCGACAAATAAAGCTCCTCTTCTCTACCAAGTAAATTTTACAAAACTCGTTAGATTTTTCGGTCTCGAGCTTGTGTTGCTCTTTTGGGTAATACTATTGAGATCCAAGCAACATAATCCTGGCCATTTAGACATTCCTTGTTTCTTTATAGGTTTCTTCAGATGAGATGGATACCTTTGAAGAAGTAAGATCTTTTGTTGGGGACGATGAAAACAACGTCGGCTCACCCTTGATTGCCGAGTTTCCCTTACTCACCAAGAATGCTGTAGAATCTTTACGGTACAGGGCTGAGGTGAGTTATTGTTTCCCATACTCAACAAAAAATATCAGTCTTTTCATAGCTGCATCAACCAATGAGATCCTTTTTCAATGAAATAATATGTTCTTTGTTCATTATAAACTTCTGACTAAGTTTCCTTTAGTTAAAAAATGAAATGACCTCATCTTGTTATATGTCTCAATATTTTTCAGCCTCAAATGATTTCCATGTTAGGATTCAAATAAGAGTAGGAAAGGGAATGAGCTTAATGTGATCTTCATATTCCTATTTAATGCACTATTTAATGCACGTGAGATAAACCATAAATAGTATTCTATCATTGTTATCCTATCTTGTGTTTGAGATGGACTAGATAATGATATGAGGTGGTGGTTGGGGGAGCCTTAGCGATCAGATGAGAAAGAGAGAATAGGTCACTAACAATGGTGAAAAGGGAAAAATCTTGTCATACTCATTTTAAATCCATCTCCTTAGGTAAAACTTAGATTATCAATAGTTTAAGATTAGCGCAAGCCTACTGGGTAACGTTATTGTATCTTATTGACTCGACAAACCCTGGTTTATTACATGATAAGATAGTTTACTTGATATATCCGATATAGCTTCTCTTATTCTAGCTACCAAATACACTCTCACAATTTGTGTCAGAAAAAACTATTAAGAAATGTGATTGGGTCTAACTCAACCTTATAAAACAAGGTAAAAGGTGCCACTCTATATAAACTCTTTCAGGACTCAAAATAATTCAATTTCTTTCCAGGATTCTTTTGAAAGCTGGGTAAGATCTTTTTCCCAAAGATTTTCATTCTTCTGGAGATACAGTGTCAAACAAATCATTTGGCTTAGTTGGGGAGAACCTCCATTATCGCATTTGAGTTGTAGTCAGCTCTTCGCCGAAACCAGAGTCAACCAAGTGGGTCCAATTATATTCCATCCCATGTTGGAACCACAAATGATCAATACACTAGTGCAACTATTTCGATGGTGGGATATAAAAAACTGTCAATTTCTCAATGACTTTGATGCACACCAAATAACACAAAAGTTGGTGGCAACTTTTTATATCCCACAACACCGAAATCTTTGCACAAGTTTATTGATTCTTCGTGGTTCCAACTTGGGGGTGGAGTGTAATTGGACTCACTTAGTTGACTCGGATTTCTGCTAGGAGCTGGCAACAACTCAAATCACCTCATAAAGTTTGTGTCCAAAAAAATAAGAAACATTACTTTTATGATTGAATACCATGTCCTTTCTGTCTCAGTTAGATCACTTTATATATACTATATATGTTCTCATATTCTAGCTACCAAACACACTCTTAAAGTTTGTGTCCAGACAAAACAAGAAACGTTACTTCTATTATTGAATATCATGTCCTTTCTGTCTCAGTTAGACTACTTGAGATTTACTTGCATCTTGCACGTTTTTGCAGTTGTTTTCATTTTATAAAAATATATTGAATATTTTGGAACTCTCCATGCTTTTGCTATGCATATGTGAGTATAATTGGAGTAACTTGCTGCTTTGAAAACTGTGTTGATGGTTGCCATTGTTTTGCAGGATGTTGCAAAGAGTGTTACTAAAATTGCTGTTCGGGAATCACGAGCCCAGGATTTGAGAAATGAGATTTTGAACTCTGAAAAGTTAGTCCCTTGGTCTTGAATGTGTCATGCTTTGTGACTAAATTTTGTTCCTTTTCTAATCCATGCCTGCACACCTTTGTTTTTCCTTTTCAGGTTGAAGTCCCACTTTGAAACTAATCCAAGAGACTTAGGTATTGTTATTGGTTGATTTTATTACTGTATATATTGCTGGCATTTGCTTTTGCATTTTTTAAACTTAAACCATTGGAATTGTATTTGAGCAGCTCTATTGAAACATGACAAAGTTTTGAGCAAGAACGCCCCTCCTCCACATCTTAGAGATGTCCCAGACTACCTAATAGACAAAACAACAAAAGAGGCAAGGGAAATAGTTAAGCTTACAAGAGATGCAATGGGAAATAATAATCGCCGACGGGGTTCCAAGAGAAAATCAAGAAAAGGCGGTGACCCTCTGATGGCCATCTCTACTGGGGTATGAAGGATTACAATGGGAAAGAGTGTTTTATGTTATGTTGTTACTTCTTTCTATTCAGTTTATGTGTTATGTATATGACTGAGGGATTCTAATTTTCTTCAGGTATCAAAAAGACCACACAAAGGTTTTAAAAAGGAAGGCGCAAGCAATGGCAAAAACAGTGATAGACAAAAACACAAAAAGGCAAAGGCATTTTGATTGATTTTATTTTATTTTTCCTGCAGAGCCTTATAACAGGCTCCACAATTTTGCTGTAATGATATTTCTAATTATTGTACATCAAAATTGTAAAGATCATTATAATTTTGAGCATGCCGCGTTCGAAGCTGTGCCCTCGATATATTTATATTAATTAAGTTGGTAGTGTCTGTTTGACTGGATTTGTTAGATACTACGTGACGTGGAGAAAATTAAGGCCAAAATTCTAATAGGATACTTGACACATGTGAGGCTCTAATTATTTGTCCCGTCTGTGTTCATAGTAATATTCCACTTCTGTAAAAAAAATCATTTTAGATTAAATTATGTAAGGCCGCAGAGGACATGTTTGAATTGGCTTATTTTATCTTATCTACTAACATAAATTGTGTGAGAATGTTTTAAAAAATTTTATGCTTTATCTTTTAAAAATGCTTAAAGCATATCTATAAAAAAAAAATTCTTTTACGTTGTAAAAGTTAGTTTATGCAAGTTTATTTTAATAAGCACTTTGCTATTAGTTGCAACTTGCAAGTAGGCTATATAACCAAAAAGGTTCTATGACTTGTTTAAAGTAATTCAATATTTCCGTCACTAATTTAAATTATGCCAACATTAATACCATTCTTAAAATTGACTATATAAAACTTTTCCCATTCTAAGCCAGACACAATCTAGTCTTAAGTGAGGCGAATCATTATTTTTGACAAAAATAATACGGAAACGTAATCCCATATAACTTATGGAGGGTATCTCCAGAGATTTTATAAAAAATGAACAAAATCCTACCCTTTTTTTCATTTCTAGCAAACTCTCTCAAGCTATCAGTCACTTTTAAGTTTTTATTTTGAAGGATCAATCTAAATGTTGAACATTAACTACATATTTAGTAAATATTTGAATCTAAGTTTTTTGATTTTCTACACATGTATTGAAAAACTAGTAAAAGATATAATTTATTTATATGTATTTGTAAATATAAATTGATAAATTTAATTGTATAATGCAAATTAATTATATCAAATGAATAGTATTTTAAATGAAATGATTAATTTCTTATGATAATTTGATTAAAATTAATTAGATGCAAGTAAGTTAAATATATTGTGACAATTTACAACTGTTACATAAGTTATATAAGGTGATCATTAGAATATATTAAGTAATGGTTGAGCAAGTACACAAAGTAAGTATGTGCCAATGAAAAAAGTTGAATCTTTCAGACGAGTGAAATCAATGATATATCTTGATAATTTTGAGTTCGGTCAGAATGTAAATAAAGTATAGGCGAAAAGATTGTTTCGGTTAGAATATGGTTATTGAAGATAAAATTTTATTGAGTAATATGATAGGCTTGTATCATTGAAAGTGAGAAACTTCTAACAAAGAAAATGACTCACTAAAATTTGTAACTTGTATTCTAAGCAATAGCTTGATATTTACAAAGCATTTGTCTTCATCAGTTCATGTAACAATGGAGCATAAACCAAAAAATTTCAGTATTGGTGCCTCTAAATGCTCACATTGAAAATAAAAGCTAAACACTATTCTATCTTATGTTAAAGAAAACACACCAGATCAGCATTTACATTGCGATTGCCGACGAATTTCTTTATGGGCTTCGAAACTACATTGTACAAAAATTCGTCAGAAGCTTGAGGCCTTGTAAAAAAGTGTGATTATTTACCATCACCGCTCTTGATGGTGGTCCTCATGATAGGTTTAGGCTCGTTTCTCGCAGCTAGCTTCAATTTCTCATTTTCTGCAGCTTCCTTATCTGCTTTCTTCTTTTCATATTCAACCTGTTTGCAATTTTCGTCGTGTGCTCGTATGAACATCCTCACAAAGTTGAGCAGTGTAGATACAACTATAGAGAGAGAGGAAAAATAAGAAAACCACAAAAAGAAAGAATCTCTATGGCGACTATATTGCGAAATGATGTTTTTCCTATTTACCTTGTTCGAACGGGCAACGTGCCGGATCTTCTCCGAAGTATAGCGCCAACGCATATGCATTTCTACCCTGGTGCATTCAGATTCAGAACTTTAGATACATTTTTTGTGATATCTTGAATTTACCGTTTACAGAAAAAAAATATGCTAAAGAAGAAAGAACCAAATCCATACCACATTGTCATAAAGCTGAGCCAAAGCCCTCACTTCAGCTTCGGCGTGACTAAGAAATTCTTTCAGAATATGAACATTACAAATACTCAATTCATAAATTGCACATAACAGAAGGGTAATAATCCAAATTCATAGGAATTTAGAAGTTTGTACCTGGCAGAAGTATTCTGACACGGGCCCGTCATTTTCTGATGCAGACAGTTCTTGAATTACTTTCTCCAGTCATTTACTAATAGCTTGCATTTCTTCTGCCAGATATTTCAATTGTAGTTGTATGCAAAAACTTACTGTAACTCGGTATACACCAAAATCGAAATGAGAATGAACTCGGTATACACCCTTTTTCTTTTGAATTAGTGTGTTGTGAATTGAAGGAAATACTCCCTCCACAAACCTAAACATTAAGTTCATCAGTTTTGTAAATGAAAAAATGACGGGCATAACAATAATTAATGCTTTTGAGTAACCTACATAGTCATTTCATAACAGAAGGTGAAGTTGCTTTACATCCATGACAACATGAAATATACTAAGCAAGTCATAAACTTGCAGTATTAGCATAATTAAAATGACAACATAACTAACTGAACATCAATTAGTTTGGGAGTATTTCCAGTAGCAGTAGCTATAAACTTCCCATGAACATGCTAAAATCTAACTTGTTTACTACCTCCCTGCAATACATTAAGTCTTTTTAATTAACAAAGTGCAGAAAATGCCTTGCTTATTTTAAATATGACATACACTCAAAATCATAAATACATATAGAACAAATGCAGAAGATGATGTCATCAAAAGGATTATTGTCACAAAAGTTTCAGAACATGTGATCAAAAGCTTCAGAACTGTATCCTATACACTATCAAAATTGCAAAAACATGTTTTAATACACAACCTACTTCAGTTAAGTTTCAGAAGAAGAAAAAATAGTGGAAAATAAAACACAAATTGAAGTAATTTCGACCCTCAAAATAGATTGAAATACACATCACAGGGCTTCAAAAGATATTTATACTTTGAATCTATTCCATAGAAATTTCATATATAACTTCATTTTTAAATAAGTTTTAGCATTAATATATTTAATAAAAAAATACAATTATCATTCATGCAAAATAGAGTATTAGCACAAACAAAACATGAGTTATCAGTACAAGAAAAACATAATGATACTTACTTGTACCAAGTCAACGATTGATTTTGAAAAACTAAATATCCTTGAAGCCAATCATTAGAAGAAGTTAAGGCTCATCCTTTAAGACCAACCTAAATGAAACATGAATTTAAATGAATCTCAAGCAACCATGAATAGGTAAGGGTTAAAGAAAGATATAAAGGACAAACAGAAGTTAAGGCTCATCCTTTAAGACCAACCTAATTGATCAACGGGTACCCGAGAACAAACCTGATGCTCTGAAGTCATTTTATCAAACTCGTCCATACAACACAATCCACTGTCAGCCAGCACCATAACACCTATCAGGAATCACAACAATTATTCACAGAAAATATGAACTGATTTTTGCAAACGATCACAACAAAATCAGTTAGACCCAATCATACCTTATTGATAGCATATAAAAAAATAACATTTTCCCTCTCTTCTCCACTTTATCCAAAAGTCATTATGTCAGACACTATCAAAGATAAAAAAAAAATCTGCAAAGCTTAAGCAAATAGAGACAAGCACCAGAAAACTATGTCATCATTCAGCCCACCGCAAAGGAAGCAATCCATACAACTTGGCTAGAAAAGAACTACAAATAACTTAGCTTCATGACTTATTAAATTTACACACTAAATTCCACATTATCACAGAAACAAAGATTTCAACATACAGAACTCAGAAGAACAACTTGAAGAAATAAACAACAAAAGGTAACACAAAAACACAATTCAAAGACATATTCCAAAAAGAGTAGTATCAATAATGACTAATGACTGGTAATCCACTAATTCTAGAAATATTGCAGTGTACTTTGAATCATGATTTCACAAATGCATACAAAATTCTCTTCGAGGGGCTTGTTAGAGGTTTTGCAAGATGGGCAAGACTCAAAATACCATCCATGCTTGGAGGCCTTGAATCTCTTTGTAGTGCCAATTTTTTTGGCAAAACAATCCTTTCTCATTCAGGCTAGTCCAACCTTTTTTGGTGGTTTAAATAGATGAATCACATTATTAGCCAAAAGAATGTGAGAAAGCTGCTGATAATTAAGTTGATGATAAGCTGAAAGTCATTTACATTCAGTAGTGTTAATGGTTAACATTGGCATAAATGAAAAGCATATGAAGTTTCCATTGGATATTAGAATAAACATAAGGCAGTAGTGACAACCTGGATTTAAGGGATTCAACTTGGGGATGATCAAGGTTAATAAGAAGTCTAGAGCCATTCCAAGCATTTGAAAGGCTAAGCAGTCTAGAAACTGAAAATGCAGGTCAGAAATGCAGATATTGTGCATTGAAATTATGATTAACAGAAAAACCATAATGTTGATAGAGTGATATATAGTGACAATGCTAATACTAACCTGCATTTTTCTTGCACCAAGCATGTCCAGCCCATAACGTGTAAATGCATAAAGCTCTGTACTCTTCAACACTATAAGCCTCTTCACTATTGATACAAACATACTGCCAAAAACATACATAACACATTTATTATATAATTTTATACTATAGTTTATTTGTATTATTTCTAAGAGAGAGGACATAGAACAAGTGTTGTGTTATGGCATGTAGTGTTACAAAATTATTCTCAACACTAGTCAAAACATAAATGGTTAAATATAATTAAATATATATATATATATATATATATATATATATATATATATATATATATATATATATATATATATATATATATATATATATATATATATATATATATATATATATATATATATATATATATATATATATATATATATATATATGAATTGTTAAACACGAAGAATCTAACAGTATTGGAATATATTTTTATAAATTTTATTAGTATAATATAGCATAAGATTGGAAGTGATATTGAAGATGCTTACTGCCATGGGACATCACCAACAAGCATCCTGTCTCCTTCATTATCCTCATATACAAGAGTATATTCTCCACTTCCATCCAATATTCCACTAACCATTTTTTCTTCATCTTCATTTTTCTTACTTCCACAAGAATCTCCTTGAGCTGTACACAATAAAAATTAATATTATAATCATAACATAATCAAGTGTTACTATAAATAGTCATTATTTAAAATATGACACAAAACAATGTTATACCTTTAAGGAGTCCTCTAAAGAGTTCATCAACAACTATGGAGAGATTTTCATAGCTACGGTAAGCTTTGAGATCAACTTTTCTACCAATAGGAACACCATCTATGTTGATTTTAACAAACAAACTTTTACCACCATAGTTGTTATCAATAGGTTTTTTACCAACAACAACCTTGTTTTAATGTTGTGTCTGAGATTCAGTTTGTGATAATGGTTTAGAATTGCTACTTGTTGTTGCAAGATTCTTCCTGAATGAACGAATTGGTGGCCAACCTACTACTGGTCCAGGAGCAGTTCTGTTTTTGGTAGGGTCCATACACAAAGATAAACATGAAAAACATAGATAAAAGCTTTAAAAAATTTGTAAGTTTTAATTATATCAGTTCATGAAAATTTATCACTTCACAATTAAGCATACAACAGGTTATCAGAGAGAATAAAAACGCAGATTGAACCTGTGTTGCAAGTTTTTAGTAACACCCATTTCACACTTTAATATCATATTAAACTGATATTAAAGTGTGTTTCAGATTGAACCTTGCAACACAGGTTACCTCATACAAGTAACTCTTGCTTTGTGATTATCATCCATGGTATGCTTTTTACTACCATTTGATTATCATTAAAATTTATCACTCCGACAAATGAGCCCTGTTCAACATTCCACAAACAACGATATCGCTTCAGATTAAAAACAAATTTCAGATCTGAAACCTAAACATGAACAAAAATCTTTAATAATATATTAAAATATACCTTCACTCCATTCAAATCAAAGAAAACTAAAAGGGTAGAAGGAAACAGGATCTGAACTTGTTTCATCTTTGAGATACTAATGGTTGCAAATAAGGTGGAAACAGGACGACGACAGGGAAGAGAGGGAAAAAGAGAGAAACAGAGATGAGGGAGAAAGGGGCGGTGGTTAGGGTTTGAAAGGAAAGAGGAATGAGAGAAACAGGAAGGGGAGAGAGACAGAGAAGTGTGGGAAAAAGTTTGAATTGAGAGAGAGAGAAAGAGAGAGAGAGAGAGAGAGAGAGAGAGAGAGAGAGAGAGAGAGAGAGAGAGAGAGAGAGAGAGAGAGAAACTGTGTGTGTTTTTGAGTGGGACAGAAAAATGATTTCATAGGCCAATATTGGAGAGACACGTGGTAGCAAGAGAGGAAGTTTGAAGTGGAATTTTGTTATGTTTTGTTAGTTACTGATTTAACCTTGTGTTAGTGTAAAATGTTTTGGCTTAAAGGGCATATTTGGCAAAGCATGCAGTAGATTAGTATTAGATAGATAGTAAATATAAACATTAGATTGTGTAATACACATCAATTAATCGGTAGTATAAATAAGCAATGTGATTTGATTTTTTTTATTTCCCTACATTTTTGCCAATTGCGTTTTTTTAGTTACATGTAAATACATAAATACACTTTTGTATGGTTTCAATTTTCAAGGAATACGAAAGTACATTTCCTTCTTTGACATGTTTACATTGTTTGGTTTGATTTTGAATGTGTTTCATCTGAGTTTAATTTTTTTCTACTTTGTTTGTATTATCTGGTTAAATTATATGTAACATGACTAATAACCAAGATCGAATAAGGCTCGACAGACTGCTCCAACATGCATCTGTTTGTAGAGAAAGAGCCTGACCCTCACGTCCATCGTCGATTTAGTTCATTTGATGCATATGCGTCAACTTTTAGAGTTTAAGCATCACCGACTTGTCTTCACGGAGGAGGTAGTGTCACATGTTGTTGTCCCAGAAGCCCTGCTTGTCTAGGTTAATGTTGTCAATGCACTTGTTTCTGAGGAATTTGGAAGAGCCCCGTATGACACATCACTGGTGCCCTTGTATGTGGACAATGCTGCAAAGCACATATGAGACGGAGACATAAATTTTTTCTGTATTTATTATTAAAACACATTTGTTATATTATTTGAACTTCTGATGATGATGTATTTTTTTGCAGTACTGTGATGCTTTAAAATGCATCAACCATGATAGGAAGATTGCGAGGTAGTAGCAGCCTGATAAGCAGCGGTTTCATAATGCCATGTAGCCATCTGAACTGTGAGATGTTTGAATGATCAATTATACTACTATTAACCATGGTGTCTTGTCAGCATTCGTTGAGAGATGACACTCTGAGATGTCATATTTTCATCTTCCACATGGTAAAATGTCCATCACATTGGATGATGTTTCATGCCTACTACATATTTCGATCAAGGGAAGATTATTATACCACTCCAGGATTACCATAGTCGATGCACTTAATATGATGCTGACATATTTGAGAGTTGATCCAGATGATGCCCTAAAAGAGATAAAAGACGCCAAAAGGTGTTGACCTTACATGATCAGAAAGGAATCAATGACCTGCTACGTGTCGTGAGTTGCCGCCTTCACCGGAGTTGCGGAGCAGAAAAAGGGGTGCACCTGCAAGATGCTCTGATGCTTAAGTAAGTACCGGAACTAGATAGAGCAAGTACAAAGAGAAGGTGTGATAAATAGAATACCTGACCTTCTAGTGGAAGAGGGTATTTATAATGTGCCCCCAGCGCAGGGCCAATGATTAATTGTATTGGGCAGGATTTCCAAGCCCAACACAAGTAACTGCCAGGGCTTACGTGGCGTAGTGAAGACCAACACGTGGTCTTCACCCTGGATCAACTGCCCCATGATCTTTGGAAGGTGGGCTGACCATCTATTTTGGAAGTGGGTAGTTGCCTGATGACATGTTCCTGCATGGGGGAGCACGTGGAAAACGTGGGAGAAGCGCGTGGGGTTCCCCGTCAGGAAGGTCTTCTACCCGATGAATGTGCCTTGTTGAGACTCTTGCTCGACATTGGAAATTGGGCCTTGTTGGGCCTCATTAGCATAACCTTGGATTGGGCCTCCCTGGCTGAAGGGCAGGTCCCGACCCTGTCTATAATAGGAGCCCCCCAAGTTGTTGCTCTGAGGCGGAGGAGTAATGACTTAAGGGCAGGTCGAAAATGTCGAGGACCTCTTCGGGAGAGAGTATATGCCCGACGTATGAAATTGGGAGTCGTTTATTATGTCGGGAGCGGAGGCATGTCGATGAGCCTGACAGGGAGACAGATGGATTACTGAGCCTTTGGAGCCGCCACATGTCAGGCAACCATTGCTTAGCTAGGGTGACTAAAGGTAAGGGTGCTTGAGTTCCTAGGGGCGCCTCGAGTCCCGTGCTAGGCTTGTAAATAGGACCAATCCTGCTCCATTTCCCACTTTTCACTCTTACCGCTCACGATGCGTCTCTTATTCCTTTTCTACTTCTTCAAGTTCTGCACCGCAACATCCGCCGTCCGCCGTGTCACCTGCCTAGAACCGTTGTCTCAAGTAATTTTTGCATGCTTTTGCTCTATTTTTCTCACTTTTTGTCTCGTTTTTCTTACTTTTCAACGATCCCACTGTGGACTTGATGAATGTCCCGAGGAGATCGGAGAGTTTCCGGTAAATACGTCGAGGCCGCCTTGAAGAAAAAGTAAGGTTATGATGAATCTCCCAGGGACAAGCCGTGAAGCCCCCAGGCATGTAGGCTAATTTTGGATGAATTCCCCAGGGACAAACGATGAGTTCCCCAGGTACATAGGATGCTTTTTTATGAATCCCCTGAGGAGAAGCAATGAAGTCCTTAGGGAGGCACGATAGTTTGGAAGAACCTTACGGGGACAAACGAGGAAGCCCCGGGGAGGTATGACAGTTTGGACGCAGTTCCTATTGGCCAATTTCGTATGACTTCCCAGAGACAAATGCTTGAATCCCGGGGGTTCGCTCATGTTTGTCGAGGCGGTAGATGCTCTTCCCATAGGGATCTTCCCTCTTCACCCTTTCACTTGACCTTCGGTGGAAGGGTGAATTTGATTTTGAACGTAGAATTCACTAATTTCCTCTGCTTTTCAGGTTTAAATGGCTGCTTGGGCCCAAGGAACTATTGAAAATGGCGACGAGCCATACTCTCTGATGGTGCAAGCTGACGAAGAGCGTAGGAGATCCTCCACAGACTGGGTCGGGGAGGAGCCTTTGAGCATCTCCTCTCGCTTCGTTGTGGATGATTTTGACGCATACGCCAACTTCGAGGACCGTCTCGAGGGTTCCATTGTTAACTAGAAAGTGTACAAACCGTTGGCAAATCACCAGATGTGCTCAGCATTCAAGGGGATGAGGTTCCCTATGTACGAGTTCTCCTTACGGGAGGCGGGGTTGCGCCTGCCCTTCGCTGACTTTCAGCTAGGGGTTTTTGATTGGCTTCGGTTTTCGCCCTCACAACTTCATCTCAACGCAGTCACGTTCGTGAGGATGTACAAGATCGTTTGCCAACATCTTAATGTCAGGGCCATTCTTTCCTTCTTCTTCCGTATCTTCCACCTCCAAAGACAGACGGTCGATGACCGACATAGCTGGGTGTGTCTTTAAAGCAGCCAAGGAGGTTGTTTCGGGCATACATTGATTCTATCCGGTATTTTAAGGACCGATATTACATCGTCAAGCCCATTACTCATGTGGCCGTAGATTCACTTTTTGACCTCGAGGTCCGAGAAAGGGACAGACAGTCTGAGGAAGTCTTGGTGTCGAAGATTCCTCTAGTTTGGAAGGAGGAGAACTTCTACAAAGGCACGAATAGCTATATAGTGCGGTTGGTCTTTCTGAACATCAATGACCAGACGACTTACTAGAAGTTGGTCGCTTTTGTGGCTAGTTTCACCCCTACGAAGTGTGTGACCTCAGATGGGAACTTTATCCTTGATGCGCATGGGGAGATTCGTATGGAGTCGCGTTTGATCAACACGAGGGCCCTCCTCGAATGTGCATCCGATGAGGAGGCTATGTGCATCCGATGAGGAGGCTATGTGCCTCTTAGGTAGTGGGTTTGCTTTATTTTCTGCGTGCTCGTTGTTGGTTCGTTATGCTGACTTTGTTTGTTTTTCTTTTGCAGGAAAGATGTCGAGCATGCATGAATGCGTGAAGAGGTTGGCGGCCAGCAAGGCTGGGAAGAAATCTGTAAAGAGAAGGATTGTTTAGGTGCAGCAGATGCCTGGTCCCGACTCTCGGCCTGGTGGTTCATCTTCCTCTCCCTAGGGCAGCAAATCCCCTTCCTCGCAAGGAACACCAAAGAGACTGCGAATCATCGGGCCAGACATCGTCGACCTTACCGATGGTAGTGCCGAGGATAGGTTCGTGCTCTCACCCTGTCATCTGCAGCCTACATTCTTCTGTAGGGCCAACTATCCCGTGGTGGACGTCGCAGAGAAAAAATCCATTTTGGGCATTCATCGGCAGACGAGGAAGAAGGCTCTGATGGAGGACCTGGATGTAGTGATTCAGATCTTTGAGACGACCATGGTCCTCAATGATTAGGCTTGCTCTTTGGCTGACTTCTCCAAGCTGTAGGACGACCTGGCGACCGACAAGGCGGAGATGAGCAAACTGGTTGCTAATCTTGACCAGGCGAAAGAAGATAGCGCTGCCCAACATAAGCTCTACGGTGAGGCGGAGAAGCAGGTGAAGGCCGCGGGCAAAGAGAGGATGAGGCTCTTGACGCAGATCGAAGAACAGGAGGCGGGTTCGCAGCCCGCGGAAGACGAGACCGACGAAGAAAAGCTCATGGGATCCCGGGCGACTCTGGTGTGTAAGATTCAACAGCTCGAATAGGATTGTCTCAGGGCGCTTTAGGTGGGCCACGACAGTGTCATGGAGCAGCTCCAGCTCGTGAACCCGGACAACCCATTTACCACCGCGGAGATGAGGCTCTTTCATCAAATCGTCGAGGGTCGCGCCGGAACCCGAGGAGGAGGACGAGGCTCTGGTCGATGATGGTGGCGTGCAGGAGGAAGCCTCTTAGTTTGTTTGTTGATTTTCTAGCCTGCGTGCCTGTGTTATTTTCTTGGCTTGCGTGCGTATTTTTGACGTACTTGTTTGTGGCCTTCTATGTCATTCTTGTAATATTTTGACAATAGGCTTTTCCCGCCATTTGGATATATAGCACTTTACTTGTATTCATTGCGGGTTTTATTTTTCTATGTTTGAATTGTATTTCTGTTTGTGTTCTTGCTCGACATGTTTGATAACCGACTGTGCAGGGAACTTGTCAGGTGATCGGAGTTGGTATCTGATTAGTTATGGGGTCAAGATCTTGGTCGAGTATTTTTTTCTTAGGCATGAACCTCCCATCGCAAGCTGGGTGTTCTGCCCTACTGGTACGACAACAGTGGAGCTCGGTTGAGTGGTCCCTGCTGGATCAAGGGTCTTGCCCGCCCACGAGAGTGTCTGACTCTTGTCCTTTTTTGTTATAAACTTTAGGAGTCACGTTTGTACCATGTTGCGCCCCTGTGGTCGTGGCGCTAACGGGCCGCGGGCAGTGTCTAACTATAATATTGCTTAAGTTTCTCTATATTCCATGGTCGATCAAGTTCTTCTCCGTGTAGGTTTTTAAGGTAATAGGCCCCGTTGCCTGTTTTGTTTCAGACAGGATATGGGCCTTCCTAGTTTGCAGCGAGCTTTCCCTCGCGTGAGTCTTTTTGGTTCCTTCATAGGACTAAGCTGCCTACCCGGAACTCACGCTTGATGACTTTGTTGTCGTGCCACAAGGTTATCCTTTGTTTTAGTGAGGCTTCGCACAGAGACACCCCCGACCTGATTTCCTCGACCAGGTCGAGTTCTTCCCTTAGCGCTTCATCGTTCGCCTCCTCGGGTAGGGGGATTCGGTTCTCCTGAAAGGTTCTTGTATTTCGACCGGGATCACCGCCTCTGTCCCATAGGTTAGTCGGAATAGGGTCTCCCCGGTCGTTGAGTGTGAAATGGTTATGTAGGCTTAAAGAACACTGTGTAGCTCCTCGAATCATCCTTTGTTGGCGTCTCCCAGCCTTCGCCTCAGTCCCTGCAGAATTGCTCTGTTCGTGGCTTCGACTTGCCCATTTGTCTATGGGTGTTCGACTGACGTGAAGTGTTGTTTTGTGCCTAGTGTGGTGACGAAATCCCGGAAGTTCTTGTCGGTGAACTGTGTCCCATTGTCGGTGACGATGGGTTGGGGTACGCCGAACCGAGCGAGTACGTTTCTTTTGTAGAAATTGAGTATGTTTTGGGTCGTGATTTTGGCTAATGCTTCGGCTTCTATCCACTTGGTGAAGTAGTCGGTGCCAACTATCAAATATTTATTTTGGTAGGATTCGGTGACGAAGGGCCCAAGGATGTCCATCCCTTACCACGCGAAGGGCCATGGCGACAAAAGTGTTTTGAGCTTGTTTGGTGGGGCCAGGTGCATGACCCGTGTCGTTGGTATTTGTCGCACTTCTTGAAGTGCTCTTTGGCATTTGTCGCACTTCTTGAATGTAGTTTACCTTAGATACTTCACCGAATTGGAGCGAATTCATGATTAGAGTTAGGGGCCACTTGTTTGGTTTACATGTACTCTAAGTTAGATGAAGGTTGTCTTTGGAATACCAAATAGATGACAACTAACTGCACATTATTAACGATAATATATTCACAACATTTATCGTTTATGTACCATTTTCATAACACTTGTGTTAGAACATTACTAATAATTCACATGTACCATTTTCAAGCATGGATTCTTCAGTACTTCATACGCATCCCCAAATGGTATATGTTGATAACTACACTGAGGGTATGTCACATACTTGTGCATCCACCCCTCTCAAAGGGAATCATTTGGCAGAGTCCTTTAGAGTGTATCTTGAACGTATAGTAACAGACGATATACGCTTCTAATTGTACGACCTCTATCGTCAGATGCATCCCTTTGATGGCATGGACTTATATTCTTGATGTTAGGCTTATGGGTCATGTCTGATGTATACACATCCTCCTGAGTGAGTCATGCATTAGTTCAGGTATATGCAGGTTGTTCAAATAGATCCATTTGTATGTGCTCTTCCTATTATGGTCTACAGAGATGTAGATGCCATGTATGATGATTTCCTTAATCATATGGTACCAGCTAAAACACGAGGTATCATAGCTCATAAAGATGAAATTGTGCATTCGACTACATCTATTGGTATTTCAGAATGCCACATCCTTATATGACACTGGTTGTTGAGGGGGAGCCAGCTAGGGTAGCTCATCAAAAGATATTAGTGGAAGAGCATACAAGAGTAAATCATGTCATTTATGTGTTATATTCATGTCGTCGTATTAGACTTGTGTCAGTATTAAATTTGAGGTTGCGCTATTGTATCTTCCCTTTTCTACATTAGTAATATACTTGTGATTTCCTTATGGTTCATCTGTTTGAAAATAATTTTTGAGAGTTTTGGAGTTCTGGATGCATCAACTATAACATCTTAATTAACCTATTGGATCTTTGACTAACTTGTCTGCTGACTGGCGTATCATCCTTATCTTCTTCAACTCTACATCACCAATCCTTTAAACTACTGAAAGTAGCACATGGTTGATATTTGCTCCAAGATTTACAAGTGTTTTGACAACTTTCATGCTTCCAATTGTAACTACAATGTGACTATGCATGAATCATTGGCTTTTAATGATAAAGTCTTATAGATGATTACACTTTAATTTGCCTCAATAGAGATATATGTATTCTCAATGTATATATCTTAATGTATGAATCATTGGAATGTCAAATATATGACAATTAACTGCATATTATTAACGATAATATATTCACAACATTTATGGTTTATGTACCATTTTCATAACACTTGTGTTACACCATTACTAATAATTCACATGCACCATTTTCAAGCATGGATCCTCCAGTACTTCATACGCATCTCCGGATAATCATATGTTGATCTCTACACTGAGGATATGTCACATGCTTGTGCATCTGCTCCGCTCAGAGGGAATCATTTAGCAGAGCTCTTTATAGTGTATCTTGAATGCACAATAGCAGATGATATATGCTTCCATTCGTATGACCTCTATCGTCAGATGCATCCCTTGGATGACATGACCTTATATTCTTGATGGTATCCGCATCCGCCTTAGCGAGTCATGCATCAGTTCGGGTATATGCAGGTTGTTCAAACATATCCATTTGTATGTGTTCTTCCTATTATGGTCTACAGAGATGTAGATGCCATGTACGATGATTTCCTTAATCATATGGTACCTGCTAAAACACGAGGTATCATAGCTTATAACAATGAAATTGTGCATTCGACTACGTCTAGTGGTATTTTAGAGTGCCACATCCTTATATGACACTTGTTGCTGAGGGAGAGCCATCTAGGGTAGCTCATCAAGAGATATTAGTGGAGGAGCATACAAGAGTAAATCATGTCATTGATGTGTTACATTCATGTCGTCGTATTAGACTTGTGTCAGTCTTAAATTTGAGGTTGCGTTCTTGTATCTTCCCTTTTCTACATTAGTAATATACTCGTGATTTCCTTATGGTTCATCTGTCTGAAAACAATTTTTTGAGAGTTTTGGAGTTCTAAATGCATCAACTATAACATCTTAGTTATCCTATTGGATGTTTGACTGACTTGTCTGCTGACTAGCGTATCATCCTTATCTTCTTCAACTCTACATCACCATTCCTTTAAACTATTGAAAGTAGCACAAGGTTGATATTTGCTCCAAGATTTACAAGTGTTTTGACAACTTTCATGCTTCCAATTGTAGTTGCAATGTGACTATGCATGAATCATTGGCTTTCAATGATAAAGTCTTATAGATGATTACACTGTAATTTGCCTCAATAGAGATATATGTATTTTCAATGTATTTATCTTAATGTATGAAGAAATTAATAATTATTTACTTTTCTTCAATCCATTATTCATTCAACTATTCTTCTGGTTCTTCAACCTGTTTTTTGCTTCAACAATAACAAATTTATCATCCATGACAATTAAAGAATAAAAAATATTTTCACTTAACACTGCACCATTTATAATTTCATTGCAATGTTCCTTTGGACTAGTTTGGGTGTTGGCAATGAAGGTGCCTCGTTGCTTCTCAACTAAATGTTGCAATATGTTCTACTTTGACTTCTAGGTTTCTGATTGAGGCATCACTTTGCTTCTAGTTGGCAATAAACATTTGCGTGAATTATTTCAGAGTATCTTCAACTTTTTGTCTCTCTGAGGTTGGATATGATCATAACTCTCATTAGCTGCCATGTATTTGATGGACCAACGTTTTACCTATATCTTTATCCAAAGCTCTAATTATTGCCTCTATGATAATTTTTTCTCTTTCTTTGGTATTGATTTAATATTTTTTAATTGTTCATGTGAGATATTGGATCAAACTCTAGTATTGTCGACATAGGTTTAACATGTCGTCAAAGTCTGCTCACATGCTGTTGTCGAAGACCTACATGCTGTAATCGAAATGTGTTCTAGTATGTAGTTGTCAAATTGAGCCATGTGATATGGATCCAATTGTTTAAGTTAGCATGTACCCTAAGTTTTCATGTAATGGGTAATTGTTAAAAAGCCCATTAGTTTAGTATGTTAGGTTTTATTATAAATAACATACTAGTATTTCATCTTAAGTGTGGCAAATCCTAATTAGAGTGAGGGGGGTATTTGTTATTCTTGAGTACTTGTAATCTGATTCAAAGAGAAAGTAAAGAATAACAATCATAACCAATTCTAGTTCTTCTTCTTGTTTTTTCTGTTAACCCTAGCCCTTGTATGTTTCTTGATCATAAAGAAACCGTTTATACTTTGTTTCAAGGTATCGTTTTTCACAATAGTTCAAGTAGTTTGCTTCCTTATCACTAGAAGGGAAATATCCAGTAGGATGATCACATGATTATAACTCACATATGCCACTTAGTTATGTTTACCATAATTCTCTTTCATTTTTGTGAATTGTTGCAGAAACTTGGCTAGTTGCTTTGAAATTTCTTCCATATTATGCATCAATAACTTATTTTGAGCAAGCTAGATTTAGTACTCTAGGCATTCTTTGAACGTGGCCTATGTTGTATTGCTCCTAAAGGTCACTGAGTTCCATTCTAAATCTGATTTCAATTACATCATTTACATTATTTGACAACAGGGAACCACTTGAAGTTGCATCAAGTAACAACTCTGAATGATACAAAAGTTTGAATTTGTAAATGCATTTTTGGATTTCCATCGGATGATTCTCCACCACTTAGGGTGGGAGAAGTAGTTACCGTGATACAATTGTGTGGTTTTACATGTGAATTGTTAGGATCTTTCTCTTCAATTATTGTTGATGGTCATAAATTTGATATCGAACATTTGTATGAAGATTTCGTGATAGTGTACTGGAAAATACTCTAAAATCAAGTTAATGACATTAAAGTAGGATTTAGTTTGAAAGGCTCTAAAATATATTTTTAGGGACACCTGCATTTGACGAGATTAATTTAAATCTAAATAGTAGTTCCCTAAGTTTAGGCCAACAGAGTCGAATTATAACTTTCGTTTTGGAATTTTCTAGTCAGATTAATACTATAGTCCCTCTGTTTCATATTATAAACAAATTTTACTTTTTAGATACATTGAATAATTAATGTATCTAGTCTAGACTAGATACATTAATTATTCAATGTATCCAAAAAGTAAAATTTGCTTATAATATGAAACAGAGGAAGTATATGTGTTATTTGAATCTATGGTCTATGATGGAGAATAATAAGGGGGCATGTGTAGAGGGTCTTGAGGCACGCGCCTCAAACATCAAACTTTTTATCAAAAAAATTTCTTAAAAATGTATTAGTGTGGTTTAGATCTCTTGTCACTGACTGTGAGTGTAACCATTTCATGGTGAGACTTATGTTGACTTATATCTTCCCTTCCTTCTGCCATGTTTAGCCTAGCTTTAGGGGACAATATATTACATTGAGGCATGATATAACTAATTGTACGTGAACCATGTATGTATTAATGACTTTAACAAAGAACAATCACATGGTAATTGCACATTTGTTTGTTTACATCCTTGTATTTACTTGGTTGCTAGGACGACCAAAGGTCCAAATAGTAAAAACCCGATTCATCTCAAATTCATGCCAATCAGTCCAAGGTATAAAGTCAGTATTCACAAGTAACAATGTACATTATCTGATTTCCATTTTTCACCATATTCATCTTGAATATTGAACTGACTTAGGCGTTAGAATGCTAACCATGCTGACCCATCCCTTGTTGTCGTGTTAGAGATCAACACCACAATTTCCTACGATTTCCACGATTTCAAATCCAATATCTGGTTCACTAGTTTATAACCTCCTTAAATCACCAAATCAAGATCATTTAGTAGCAAACACAAGTATTTGTCATATTATACCCATTAAGCCACCATTTAAACTACGATTCTTCAAAATACTAGATTTCCAATTCCATGGATAACTCTGCAAATCAACAAAAGAAAGGAATATAGACCCAAATCTAGATCTATACCAGAGATCAAAGGCAATTTCCTCGAAGATCATGCCAAAGATTCACAATCCATCGTCCTGCCTAATGTCACCTATACTTCCCACCGAGACAATGTTGAAGATACGACGAATTCATGGTTATTGTCATCAGAGGTACGATGAGTTCATAGTTATTGTTGGGCATAAATTCGGTACCTAAACACCTAATATAGGTACCAGAGAATCTCTACCCGATGAACAAAGATCTCCTCAAGCCGGATCCAACAGGCTGAGGTAAAGCTTGCTACATCCATTGTTTATCGCATGTGCTAATTGAGTAATAAAGCTTCATTAAATATGCCCAAAGGAAAGGCACCCTGAACTTTGGTATCCAGGATACCATTCGATAGTAATTTTAGACTCTCTCTTGACATCACCATTCCAAAGGAAATACTGGATAAGAACAATCCAAGTTCCAACGACAAAGGTCGGAGATGCGAGTCTCTCAAGGAACGTGATTCACATTTGACCATCCTTTTGGGTTCATAGGGATCCGATCACCATGCTAGATTTCCTATAAGGAGGTCGTCACTAATGATCTAAAATAAAAATCCTCACTTAGACTCAAGAATACTCTCGAATCTCTAATGGCAAAATATATGTGAGAAAATGAGATTTAGAGAAAATGATGACAGAAAGTAAAATGATATTAAAGCTTGTTTTCATCATGAAATAAAATGATAAAGAAACTATTTATTTATAGGCCAGATTGTGGTTTAAATTTGGAAACAATTCATGGGCGAAATGAATTCCATAATTGATTAGGCCAATCGATCATTGACCATCAATAATCAATTGTTCAAGCCACAAATGTAAGGTTTTGAAATTTAATTGTTACTAATCATTAAAAGACTCCCCCAATTGATTTTAGAAACCAATTGAATATAACCTATTAGGTGATTAGGGTTAATCGATTACCTAGTTGAAAAAGTAATCCAATTGACCAGACAATAAGTTGAGATATGTTTCTCAAGGGTTTTCATATGGTTTCAATAAGTTGAAATATGTTTCTCAAGGGTTTTTAGTCTTCGTGTATGATTTTTTCCATAGTATTTCCAAAACTACCCTTATGTGTTTAGAAGATACTGGTCACTCAAACAGATACGATCAAGCGAGCTTTCACATTCATTCTCTTTCACAACTTTTATTCTTCAAATTTGGGTTTCAAGAAATTTGAATATTCTATCTTGATGAGGCTTGAGATACTTTCAAGTTGATTACCATCGTCAAAGAGGTCAAACAACAGACAAACCTTGAAACGTAAGTCTTCACTTGAATGTCATTTGACCATATTGTTTACTTTAAAGAGATAACATGATCTTCAAGAGCATATTCAAAAGGATAGTTTGATAAAATATCTTTAGCATCTTTGATCACTTAAGCTATTTTCAATAGATAAGGACTTCACTCGATATGGTTTAATATTAGCTTTTGTTATGATAAAAAAGAAACAACTAAGTAGTTAATTTCCATTTTTCTATCAACAAACTCCACCACCTTGGATCACCTTTACAATACTTGCATGCACATAGGTTCACAATCACCATACCCGATACATGGAAAGAACAATTACCTTACAAAATATTAGTTTTTCCATTAGACATGCGAATAGAGTCCTACCTCATGAAAATGATCCCATGGTGACTATCTTACAAATGTAGAGTTGGAATATCAAAAGGCTCACAGTAGACCCCGACAACTTTGTCGATGTTCTATATTGGGACTCATTTAAAGGTTTAGTGATAGATCTCGAGCTCCTACAACATTTTAGAGGTTTGCTGATAGATTTTCTAAGGGAACAAGTGGAAGTATGATGATATATTTTGTTGTTGGCGATGTTCGGAGGGGGGAGTCCCAAGGTCATGAAAGTTAGATACTTGGCGACAAACACCATTTCCTTATATAATATCATCATTGACAAGCGTGCCTTCAACTCCTTGGGAGTTGTTCTCTCAACAAACTATTTAAAAATGAAATACCCGATAGACAATGAGCAAATAGGTGTGGTTAGAGGCGATCAAAAGGTGACAAGAAAATGTGTTAGGGATAACTTAAGGCTTAAAAGAATAGGGAAGGCAAACCCTTCACACCATACCCATAATGTCAATCGTCTTTATTTAGAACCTAAGGATGACTCCCTGGAAAACAGGTTGACACCAATGAATGAATTGAAAATGATATAGATATGTACTCAAAATTACCATACTACTCAAATAAGGACAACATTAGCTAAGGAGGAAGAGAATGAAATTATCAAACTACTTTAGAAGAATGTAGAACTATTTGCACAAGCACCATTTGATATGCCTAGAATATTACCCGATATAATCTGCCATCATCTAACAATCAAGATTGAGTTTAAGTCCATCACCCAAAGGAAGCATAAACAGGGAGAAGATAAGAACTCAATTATTTCTAAGGAACTACAGAAGTTGAAAGAGACATGATTTATACAAGAGATAAAATATCCTACTAAGTTGGCCAACATAGGGATAATAAAGAAAACATTAGGAAATGATGGACGTGTGTAGATTTTACTAACCTTAATCAAGAATGTCCCAAAGACCTATACCTGTTGCCAAGTATTAATACGGTGATTTATGAACCCTTGATTTTCCGGTCCCTAAGCTTCATAGATACCTACTCAAGTTACAATCAAGTAAGAATGAATCCCAACGATGCTCCAAAAATCGCGTTCATGACCAACCACGACAACTTCTATTATAAATTCAAGCCATTTGGTTTAAAGAATATTGTGATCACAAACAATACCTTTTAACCCTTTCTTGAATGAGAAACAAAGTTTCTTGATGAACTATGAGACAATTAAGTTTCTAAAGAGAGAAAGAAAAAAAAAAAGATAAAGAAGAAAGATGGAAGAAGGATTTGGGCAAACTATTTTCTATTCACTTACTCAATGTTACAAATGATTACAAGTGAATAACACAAGGCCTATTTATAGACTGTAAGGTAACTTAAATAACAAGCTAACCTAAATAATTGGAACCTTAACATAAGGCCCAATTTGACATAATAATTCGACACTACATACTAGAGATGGCTTCGACTAAAGTATGTAAACACTTTACATGTGAACAATCTTTGACTTCATGCTTGTCTTCTGTCGAATCATAAAAGCTATCCCAGTCGACACATCCTAGTCGACAACACTAGAGTTCGATCCAATATCTCACAAATCTCCACCTTGGAACTAACTCTATAAATAATAGGGGATAAACTAGCTTTCATCACGATGCTTTATCAACTTCATTCAGTGGAAAAACTTGCAACTCAGTGTCGCTACTGCGAAAATCGGCGTCGGCTGAACAGAAGAGTCGCCACCGCGCGTTATTTATCCCAATGGAGGGAAAGGAAACGCTCAGAGTAAACCTAACGCAAAACGGGAAAGGAATGGT
The DNA here is from genome assembly GCA_963859935.3 of Lathyrus sativus. Lineage (NCBI taxonomy): Eukaryota > Viridiplantae > Streptophyta > Magnoliopsida > Fabales > Fabaceae > Lathyrus > Lathyrus sativus. Next base: position 538,483,719 of record OZ012740.1, on the reverse strand, counting down.
CATCGCAACCAAATCCTGGATTCGGGAGTCGGTTACGCAAGGGGAAGGTATTAGCACCCCTCATGTCCGTCGTACTCGACGGGATCCACGCTTGTTTTCTAGTACGGATTGTTATTCTATCTACTCTACAGGTCTGGGGTTAAAAGAAAATAAAATGACTCGGCAAAGTATCGCACTTTATGCCTACGTATTCCCGTCTGGAACGAGAAATCAGAGTCAACGTAGTTCACCTACCTACTGGAAAGGAGGGGAAGGTTGCTCGCTAGGATATCGCATCCTATGCCTACGTACTTTCATACAGCATGAAAGATCAGAGCAAACGTAGTTCGGGCCACGTACGACACAAGTCTCTCTTGATTGCTTTTTATCTCCTTCTGAAAAAGGGTTTTTCTGATTACCGGTCCAAGCGGAAAAAAATGACGTTTTGATGGGTTCACATTCTTTTACGGAAGAAGTGTCTTTTATTGTGTTTGAAATATTTATTGTGTTTTTCTGTTTGTTTTAAGAAAGAAGAGATAGAACTCTAACCTACGGTTGAAAAGGGAATCAAACTAACCTAATGTTATCATGCATGGGTTAAGACCTAATGTCTATCATGTTCCTCTCTTGCGCAGAGAGAAACAGAGATCCTAAGGGATAAACGGAAACAGAAACAATAGCATATATACAATAAAGCAGTAAAATGCATGAATGCAACAATACAAGCGAGGCAAGGGAGTCTCACTCAACCTCGAACCTAGAAAACAACAGGAAAAAGCGAACAACATTCGCTTTCAACCTAACAGGTCAATTAGCAAGCAATACAGTCAGAGAAATTCAAACAATACATCCAAAACATTATAAACAGCAAAAATAAACAGCAAACAACAGTCTTCATCAACATCTGTCTTCAAGTTATCTTCAATCATCTACAAGCTCCAAGCAAGCATCAGTCTTCATCTTCAAGCCTTCAAGCAAGGTCTCTGTCTTCAATCTATCAATGGCTTTTCTTCAAGCCTCACTCTCCAAGATGAGCAGCAGTCAACAAGGTGAATTGGATGTTAAGCAGTCAATTGCCTACCAAGGGTGGCCTACTGAGTATTAACATGATACTGACAGTTTTCTCTCAAAAGTTCTATCTTTTAAATACATTCACTAGTCCTTCCAAAGGAAGGAGGTGGATATTTAAAAGAGACTTTGAATCATAGAGAAAGAATGTAGGCAAACAAGACCTTCCATGTTTATGAAGCAAGTTTTCTACTCTAGAGCTCTGCCTAGCTCATAGTTCCTATAACCTTCAACAGCTGCCAGCAAGAGATACTCTTCATCAACTCTAGAAATTGATCTTCATTCCTTTTGTCTTCAATGGGCTTCATCAACAAAGTCTTCAACTCAAACCCAAACCCCCAAACAGGCCCAATACCCCACACAGTCAAATAATAACCCTAGAGAGGGCACACCACACAATCAAGCAAATACAGGAAATATACTAGTAGTATTAATAGAATAGGGGAAGCCTAATATTTTTCTAAGGGATCTATTACTTACCCTCAATACCCCTATAGTCCCATCATTTAATTTGCCCTAAAGAAAACCCAAAAGAAAATTGTTTTGTTAAACCTACATTATATTCACAACCCTAAATGATTAGCCTAATGTTTTCTAACTAAACTACCTAAAATAAATCCTAAAAAAATTGGTATAAAAATCAAAAGGGGACACCTAATATATGTATCTAATTATGCTAAAAAATTTGGCCTAAAAAGATTATGAGAACCACCTAAAAGAAATTCTACAAATTAAATCTATTTAAAAAGGCATTAAAAGAGAAAATATGTAAAAAATATTAAAAGAAAATAAAATGGAAATTTTATTACATGAGATTTTTCTACACAGAAATATGAAAGTATTAAAAAAACAACCAATCAAAAATATGGAATTTCCTATTTGTTATGATTTTTCAAACAATTAAGAAAAATGAATGAAATTAAAATGAAATAAAGTTGGTTAGGGGTGCAGTCAGCAATAAAGTGCATTAAAAAATGGAGGATGGGCCCAGACTGGGGGTGCGCGTAGCAAAGCGCGTCTGGGCCCAGTGCATGTTCAGAAAATACAAAAAGAAAATAAAGCGAAAACGGTGCGAAAAGTAAGAAACTCAGTTCAATTCATGTGGGCCTGGATATTGGGGGTGCGAATAGAAATGGATCCTTAAGCCCAAGCTGAGACTTTAAGTGAAACGGTGCGTTTCACGTCCTACTCTTCCCTCTCGTTTTCAACTTCAAATCCTGGTCGTGAGATTCGAATTTCAGTCAACCAAGAAGACCTCATCCAACGCTTGAGGTGTTTCTTCTCCAATGGGAAGCTAGGGTTTCAGCAAGACTCCATGGATACGATGCTCTCATGCACAAACCTTCCAGTACCTGGTTCTCTCTCAATTCTTGATAAAATCCACTCATGTAAAAAGCAAAAATGATCCTCATCTCAAGCTGACCAAAGCTACATTACTAGTTCTTACTGTAACAACCTAGAAAATCAAACCCGATAGCTTCCTCTCCATGAACACTCCAATTTCCACTCTCATGAAACTCCAGTTTCTTGGTACTAGTGTAACCACCACACATCCCTGATCATTCTAAACTAATCCACATGAATTAACACTCTCTATCCTCTTAGTTCTAGGTCAAAACAGTTTTGGTGCTCATGTAAAAATCTTCACCAAATCCTATCAAAATCTCCAGAATTGTTCCTCTAACCACCTAAGTTGCATCTAACCTAATGAAACTACATCATGCTAACTAATTCTAGCCAATTCGATAGAAAAACCAACCTGGTGTAATCTTGAAAACAGATAGTGATGCTCTTGGATTCACAGCTAGCAGTGCTCTAGACTTGATCAATGGACTTGGATCTTGGTTCTGTATGCAGCAACACCTGCTCAAATGCTCTTGATCTTGCAATTGAATTCTTCTTGCACTTTGGATGATGAAGTTGGTAGCACACGAATTCTGCTTCAATTCAACCAGATCTTGATGTAAACTTGCTCTATGATGAATGTAGATGATGATAGGATCAAGAACTTTGAAGAATGATGAAGATTTGATAGAGTTTTTGTGTAATTTGCAAAATTGAGGAATGAGATGTAACTATGAGTTTTCAACCAAATGAATCACCAACCAATGATTGGATCCACTCTACTCAATATATAGATGCTCATGGAACCATCTAGAAGTTGCTGGAATTTTCTTGCACTCAAATCCCTTGTGTTTTGGCATGTGTTACTTTAACCATAAGCAAGCCATGATAACTCTCAAATTTTGAACTAAACTAAAAATTCCACTATTGCCAATGGTCTCAAAACATTCTTTCCAATAAAAATGACCTATAATTTCATCCCATTTGGACATGTATTTCAAAATCTCATTTTTAGGTCACTTTTATTCATTAAATTCACCTTTTAATTGACCAAATTTACAATCTTGAGCTATGATCATTTTCCAACTTCCATGACCACTTTTCTAAACTCAAAATGTCATTTGGAACAACTTTGATGTTGTGAAGTTTTTCATTTGAAGCTTCCTTGTATGAGTTTTGGGCATATGCTTGAAATGACTTGTAATTCTTAAATGACCAAAATACCCTTTGCTTGCCAAGGTCATAAGTAGAGTTCCACAAATCATATGAAGGCATACCATACCTTTATAGAAATCTAAGACAATTAGGAACAACTCTCATGTTGACCAGAAATCCATTTGAAATCTCCTTGAGGGGTAAAAGTTGCTTGGAAGAGAAGTAACTTTCACAGACAAAATTTCAGATGCCTCAGATGACCTGTAACTTGCAAGGACCATAACTTGAGTTCTATAAATCTCCTTGATGTCTTCCACCACTAAAATTAAAGGTATTGAGATCCTCTACAAGTTTCATGTTGGCCAAGGATCCATTTGAGGCTTGAATTTTGAATTATCTTGCTTGGAAGTTTGACCTAAATTAGGGGATTTTACCCAGAAACCCTAATTTAGAAACTCCTCTTCTTCTTGATTTCTCTTGATTTCTCCTTGGCACAACAACACATCCATATCTACATGTCAAATGATGAACCCCACATCTCCCAAATAGACCTTGATGCCTTTCAATCAATCATTTGACCTAGGGTTGACCTAGGGTTGACCCAGATGAAACCCTAGTTGACTGTCTTCAACTGCAACTCTTGTGATCACATCAATGACTTGTCTCACTTTCAAAATGACCCCTCTAGGTCTTCCATGATTTCTATATACCCCCATGCTCAATTCACAGCTCACAACTTCTTTGATGATCTTCAAACACCCTCAAGATAGGAGAGAGATTCACTGCTTGATCCACTGACTTCTTAGACTTCAATTTCTTTCTGATGACTTGGATAAGATTGAATTTGAATAAAAACCTCTTGATATGCTCATAGAGATGAGAATAGTACTTGGTCCCTTGTTTAATGACTTGCTATGCTATGCTATGCAAATGATTAAACTATGTACATGACTCCTTATGCAAATGCTAATGCAATTGAAACATAAACCAAGTGAAGTAGGTTGAGAAAATTTTAGGGTGCAACACTCGGCAATGTCTTGGTGATCATACCTGCAACATTGTTATCCGTCGAAAGCTTCACCATTTGGAGTTCTCCACGCTCGATTATCTCTTTGACGAAGTGTGCCCTTTTATCGATGTGCTTGGTTTGCTCATGATAGGTTGAATTCTTCGACGGGTGTATTGCACTTTAACTATCACATTTAACAGTGATACTTCGAACTTGAAGTTTTAGCTCCTTTGCAAAACCTTCAAGCCACAATGCTTCTTTCACAGATTCAGTGAGGGCAATGTATTCAATTTTAGTGGTTGATAAGGAAATAACCTTATGAAGCATCGCTATCCAACTAATTATCATGCCAAACATAGTGAACACATATCTAGAAATAGATTTTCTGGAATCCATACAACCTGCATAATCAGAGTCGACAAATCCTTCGATTTCGACTTTGCTATCATTACCACAGGTTCCACCATAAATTAGGACTCGACTCAGTGACCTATTTATGTACATGAGAATCCACTTTAAAGCTTGTCAGTGCGCCTTTCTAGACTTAGACATATACCTCCTTATAAAGCTCACTCCATACGTTATGTCTAGCCTCGTACAAACCATAACATACATAAAAAAAACCCATTATACTAGCTTATGAAATGCTACTCATATAGATTCTTTCAGCTTCAGTACTCAGACTTTGAGTATTACTAAGATTAAATTGAGGATTTTTCAGAGTCACAACAGGCTTTGAATTCGACATACCAAACTTGTCGAGAACCTTCCGTAGGTATATCTCTTTAGATAAGCATAAATTCGATTGCTTTCTACATATCTGGATGTCAGTCCCAAGAATCCTGGTGGCTGCTCCCAGATCCTTCATTTTGAACTCCTTACTGATTTCAACCTTCACTTCTATTACATCCTCGACATTGTTGCTAGCTATGAGGATATCATTTACATAAAGCAACAAAGTAACAAGTGAGTTTCCAGGTCAAAATCTGAAGTAAACACAATGATCGAACTGGCTCCTAGTGAAACCAATATGTGTCAAGAACTTGTCGAATCTCCTATTACACTATCAAGAAGATTGTTTCAAGCCATACAAATACCTATTCATCTTGCACACATAATCTTCCTTATCCTTTTCTGCATACCCTTCATGTTGCCGCATCAGGATCTTTTCATCTAGATCACTATACAAGAAGGTTGTCTTCACATCCATTTGTTCAAGTTTCAGGTCGAACTTCGCCACCATGGCTAACAACATTCGAATGGATATATGCTTTACAACAGGTGAAAACACATCATTAAAGTCGACACCTTCTTTCTGACTGAGCCCCCTAGCAACCAACCTTACCTTAAAACGCTTCGACATCACTCCTTAGATTCCTTCCTTGACCTTGAAAATACACTTACAGCTAACTAACCTTGCTCCTACAAGTTTCCCAGTCATCTCCTAAGTGTTATTATCATGAAGATGTTTCATCTAGTTGTCCATGGCTTTCCGCCGTTCAGTCTTATTTCGACTCCTCATAGCTTCCTTGTTGTCTCTAGGTTCTTCATCAAGTATCTCACTTGCAGAGATTAATGCAAAAGCTATAAGATCTGCATAACCAAGTCTCTGAGGTGGCTTGATGATTATTCTCAACCTATCTTTTGCCAGTAGGTAGTCATCGACAATTTCCTCAGTCTCTTCAGCATCTTGCTCTTCTTATTCGACTTCATTTGGGTTATGCACTTCAACATCACTATGCTACACCTCAACAGGAATCTCTACCTATTCCAGCTCCTCTTCAGAGATTTATGCACTTGTAAAGCATCACCAATTTTCTTGAACGCCATCTTGACTTTATTGAAAATCACATCACGACTTGTGATACATCTTCTGTGACCTAGTTCTAGGCACCACAACCTATAACCTTTGACTCCCTCAGGATATCCAAGGAACATGCATCTCAGAGCTCTAGATTAGACCTTTTCTTACATAATGTGAGCATAGGCTAAACAACTAAATACTCTTAGTTTGTCGAGATCTGGTGGTTGACCCAACCAAACTGAAGATTGAGAAACACAAGAAAGAGGGTTTGAATTAAGTTTCACATTTTGTCCCATTTTGCGGAAATAGAAGAATAAATATAACAGGGACAATAAAAATAAATTGCACAATTATTTTTATCCTGGTTCACTATTAATGAAGTTACTTCAGTCCACCCCTCAAGGTGATTTCACCTTATCACAAGGACTTAATCCAATAATCATCAATGATTACAACCACAACGGATACCTTCCATTGTCTTCTTGAGAATCCTGACATTCAGTCGCCTATCAAGGAACGAACTTCTAAGCCGTTAAAAACAACCTAGCCCTCTCAACCATTCTGGTCTTCACTCGACCGCTCAAGGAACATCATCCACTAAGTTGTTAGAAACACTCTTAGTCATCTCAAGCATTCAGGTTTTCACTCGACCGCTCAAGGAACATCACCTTTTACAAGGATTTTATTGTGCACTAGTGTGCTTCTTACAAGCTGATTACACATATGAAATACATGAACACCTAAGTGTTTCTAAGCAAGATATGAGCAACAACTCCTTGCTTTCTTATTAGAGTTACAATCATATTGACAACAGCCACACACTAGACAAAAATCATATCATATATAATTGTTCTCTTAGATAACATGTGCAATTGTCATCAAAACTCAAAGGCCAGATGTAGAGCCAAATCTTGTTATTACAATCTCCCATTTTTTGATGATGACAAACAATGCATTTTGATAAATAATTTTATAAGGTAATCACCATAAATTCACAGAGTCAAAGATAAGCTTAACATGCTCCCCCTGATTCTGTTACTCACAATCATTTATGCTTGTTCAGAGTTTCCTCCTGATCCCAAGACTCACAAAATGATTTTGAGGTAGAATCATATCAGTAGAGAATGATTAGTTCTTAGTGACGTCTCATCATAATCTGACTAGAATTGGCTGGTCTTTATCTTAGAACCAAGCTTGCTATCAGAATACTGTAGACGTGCCAAAACCTGATTTGTCTCATCATACTTGGTGTCTTGCACTATATATCAGAAATTGGTAGATACTTTCTTGGATGCCACGCATCATGTATCAAAACTAAATCTTTAATATCTTAGCACAGATCACCAACAAGTGCACATATCCTTATGTCATTGATGGTTCAGAAACCAAATATTTTCTTTAATGACCATGACTTGAGTTAATCTCTAAAAGATTTACATTCTTTCAAAACTGGAGTCTAGATACCATTTGAAGTTTGGATACCAATTGAATTTTAAATACAATTTGAATCAATTTGAGGCATTATTTTAGAAAGTTAACAACTTCTGACAAATTTTGGGTATCTGCGTGAAACTTATGGATATCCTTTGTTTCTTATAACTTAGTGGTCAACACCATATATTCATATATTATCAGATCAAGCTTGTTTAACATTCTTCTTTCTTGTACATGTTTTCTGATGATTATATCTTCTGATCTCTTGTACAAATTATGTATTATGATATGTCTTGTCTTCTGATATAATCATCTCCAGTCTTCTGATAGCTTGTTCTAATGTTCAGTGAACTTTTACGAAGTTCCTGATCAATTCTCAAGCATATATTAGAAGTAAAACATATTCAATTATATTTGGGACCGAGACTCTTAGATTTAGACATATCAAAATCATATACTTTCTCCCCCTTTGTCAGAAATCAAAAAGGTATATAAAAGAAATTGACAAATAATTATGAAGATGATCATAATGACAAAAAAGGAAATTTCATTAATACTAATAAAGAAATTATAATGGGAGACGACAATCACAAACAAACTTAGGAGTTAGAATTTCTAAGATTCAACGACTTTTAAGGGCCTGAGGTTTGTAAGCTCTCCCTGTGTCAGATGGTCTTCGAGAGGAGGTTTGTAAGCTCTTCTTGAATCCTATATGTAAAGTCTAAGAAGTGAGGTTTGTAAGCTCCCTTCTATTCAGAACATAGAAAATAGTCTCCTCACAGATCATTAGTCTAAAAGGCTTCTAACAATGTTACAACTCTCTTCAATAAGTGCATTGTCTGATCCAAGCCTTTTAGCCACACTGGTGATTTCATCTCTATAAATCAGTTTAGATAAAATCCTTCCATACGGTATGTAAAACTTATGTTGACTTCTTGAGATAGTTATATATTTTTTAGGTAGTTGAAGATGGTTAAGGGCAGATTGACACAAACATTATTCATTAAAAAGTAGATAAAAAGTCGTTCAACATGAGATATAACATTTTTGTCAACTTCACGAGGGCGAAAATTTGTAAGAAGAATATTGAACCAAGCTCTAGCGGTGGGAAGAACATTTCTGGGATTTGTGGGTTCATATTTGAGAGAAGTGTCATGGATGTTAGCAAGATTTTCAATAAAGAAATAGGTAAAGTGAAACTCATCCACAGTGATACCAGATTGATCACAACTAATAGCATCAACAATAGATTTAGGAGAGATAACAAACCTAACACCATGACTATGAGAGCAAATGAAATTTTCATCTACACTAATTAAGGTGCACTCCAAAATTATTTCACAATATTTGAATATACAGGTCCATTCAAAAGATCAAAGTCTTTTCCCCATTTTTGTTTTTGAACACCGAGAATAGTGTCACGATCTATTCCCTTAAGACTCATAAATCAGTTCATTTTTTGACAATGACTTCAAGAATCTCTTTGTTTCCACAGAAGGTTTTGACATACATAGTTAAAAAAAAAAAGAACCGTAACAAAGAAGGGATATGAAGTTCACAGGGAAAAAAATGACTTGAGAGGATAATAAGTTGGCAACAAAAGAAGTGACTAAGGAAAAGTTAGATATGAACAATAAATTTGACAAAGAATTTAGTGAAGAATTAACACTTCAGACACGCAATATTTAATGATGATTTGTAGACTGTTGCCATATACCAGGGTGAGTGATAGGGTTACGACAAATGAAAGCTGAAATTGGAGGTGTTGATCAGACACTGTGTTTAAAGAGAAACAGGAGAGACACTTAAAAAGGAATGAACACATAAATTCTAACAAGAGGTAAGGTGAAATAAATTTAATTACTTGTATCAAATATATTCTCATTACCCGAGTTGTCCCATCAGATACGAGGTATGGTGCATATAAGACAACCTTTTTGTTAACATATAACCATTTGTATCATAATGACTAATAAATGCATCATGCTCTTTAATTTCCAATGGTTAAAAGCATTTACTAATAGTCATGCGTTCTATTCTGGTTGCTAATGAAATAAGAAGACTTCACTAGTCAAATGTCTCATATCTCGGTAGTTGAGCAAATATTACTAAGCAAAAGAAATTTATTTTTCTATTCCAGGAAGTTGCATTTTGTGATAGTTCTTTTTCATTCTTGATGCTGAACTAAGTTCACATGTAAGAAATGAAAAACGAGTCTACTTTCAGTAAGGAAGTTTTGAAGTGGATATCAACCCTAAAATAAGGTTATATCTTATATATTTTAGAAAATAAATTCCTTCTGACCATAATCTCTTAAAATGTATTTCTCTAGAATATAAGAATAGATTTCTAAATTATTTAAAAATAAATAGTAAGAGTTAGAAATACATTACTCAATACTTCTATAGATTCTCAGCTTTTGATGTAGAGGCTTCTTCAGAATCACCGCACGTTCAGCTTCTGCAGTCGTTGATGAGTTCTTTTAGTTGGACCACTAGAATCATTTATTCTTTTTTAGATGGATAATAAACATCTCTCTTGATGTTTGTTTAATCTTGACCATTAGAGAAGAGTCAAGTTCTGTCTCTAGTCTTCTTCTTTGAATCATACAACTTTTATCTTTAAGAAGATTTGTCTCTAGAAAGCCACTAGCTTCTCAGTTTTTAGCATAAACTTTTGAAAAGTTATGTGCTGATAGAGCTTGTTAAATTTCCTATTGCATCATTAGAGTTCAATATTTGAACAAATGCTAATCTTCACCAGATGCAGAATTCATCATGATCATCAAACCAATACATATTCTTTAGTGGTTTGAATGATAATCTTGTTATTACTGGCTGAGCCTTTTCATCCAGAATCAGTTCATCAGAAAGTGACAACTTATGTCTTTTCTTTCAACGGGAGTGAATGCAATATGATGGTTTCTGATTGAGCATCATTTGATTTCTTCACCTTGTACTTCTTAAGCAACTCCATCACCCTCATCATTCTGAATAGGTAATTTATGGATTTGTAATCTTTCAATAAGCTATGATTTATGGTTTCCAAGTTTATCATCAAATCTGACATTGATTTGATTTGCCAATAGAAGTACTTCCACACCAAGATGATGTGACCTTCAGAGCGTTCTAGCCATAATGCATTGAACATATATTCAAACCGTATTTCATTATGAATATATCATGCACTAGCTTCTTAAGAAATCTCTGTCATGATAGAATCATAATACTAACAACTTATTCTTAAGATCTTGTTCTATGTTCTACATCTTTAATTGATTGTGAAGAACTAGAACGCGATAATATCTTTTCACCAGATAGCTTCTTAAGCTCATACTTTCACTCAGTCACATGAGTCCAGAAAGTAGTGAACACGGAAGGATACATTTATGTATCAGAAGCTTCTGAAAATAAACTATGGAAGACATTCTGACCAATTTAAGCTTGTTCAACTAAGATACCTTTCTCAAGCTAACATGACTTAATTATCTATGTTACAACCATTTCACATATACAACAATAATCAGAAAGTCGTAAGTGGCTCTTTCTTGGATGCACTTCTGACAACTGAAGAACTTCCCTTCTGATCACTTCAGAGTTCTGATTGATTGAAGCATAATAGTTTTCTCCTTTTCCGAGTTATACTATTTAGCTCATATCTTCAGTTCTTCAAGAAAAGCTTTACTCCAGATCTTTTGCAAGCTTGATCAGTTTCCATAAGCTTATATTCAGATAACAAGCTTCTAATCATCTTCTTCAAGAATCTTGACGAAGAAATCATCATTCAGAATCTTAAGTTCTGCAGTCCTGAATTAAAATCTTGATGATAAGATTTCTAATATCTTCAGCATACTTCATCTTGAAGTTTACATACTTTAGAATCATGGCACGAGCATTCTTTCTTCTTCACATGAAAAAGTTCCTAATGAGCAATACTGAGAAAGTCAACGGTAGACCAAGTCTATTTGTTGAAAACATCTCATATTCAGAAAGAATTAACTTTCAGCAAACAAGATTTATTGATTTTTGATGATTCTTGTTGATCTCTTCTAGATCATTCTTCTTAAGCCTTGTCTAGGCATTACCTTGAGGATATACATTGCTCTTAAATAAAGTATTATAAGAATAACATTCATCATATTCTTCTAATTATCTGATGAGTCTATTTACCAACTGATTCTTCATCTTACTTTCAATCTTCTTGCAAGTGCCATAAGAGAAGATTATGTTGTCAATAACAACCAACTCCAAGAATCAGTGACACAATCCAGAGTGAACCTTTCTGGTTTGTCATTTCAGTACTCAATATTTTCATCGTCATATGAGACTAAAACTGTAGATGGTGGAGGAGATTAACCAAAGCATTTCTCAAAGCTCGTCCTGATCTTTATCTGACACGGTTAAGTGTTTAATAAACATAAATAACAGAATCGGAGCTCTGATACCAATGGAAGGTTGAGAAACGCAAGAAAGGGGGATGGGTTGAATTGAGTTTAATATTTTTTCCCCTTTGGTGAATTAGAAGAATAAATATAACAATGACAACAAAAATAAATGACACAATTATTTTTATCCTGGTTCACTGTTAATGAGGTTACTTCAGCCTACCCCTTAAGGTGATTTCTCCTTATCACAAGGACTTAATCCAATAATCATCAACGATTACAACCATAATGGATACCTTCCATTGTCTTCTTGAGAATCATGACATTCACTCGGCTCTCAAGGAATCAACCTCCAAGCCGTTAGAAACAACTTGGCCCTCTCAAGCATTCTGGTCTTCACTCGGTCGCTCAAGGAACATCATCCACTAAGCTGTTAGAAACACGCTTAGTCATCTCAAGCATTCAAGGAACATCATCACACTAATATACTTCTTACAAGCTGATTACATAGATGAAGTACATGAACACCTAAGTGTTTCTAAGCAAGATATGAGCAACAAATCCTTGTTTTCTAATACAGAAAACTATCTAAATAATCAGTCTCTGAGAGATTATAAAACATTAGTTGTGTACTTCTTAGAAGCTTTCTTGATGAGTACTGAGGCTTCTTTTCATGAGCTTTTAGCTTCTTTTGGTTAAATCCTTCTTGAGCAAATAATATGTCTTCCAGTTTAACCATCAAGATCAACTAAGTTACTATGCTTCACTTATTGATGTTTCACTTGACTAGTTTCACATGGCTTCAATATTTTGAATCGTTGTACACACTTCAGTTGTTTGCTTCAGATTCTTCTTCATTGAGCATTCTTCATTTAAGCCTTAACTTGTAGCATTTTCTTCAGCACTTTGGCTTTGCATAACAACGTGTTATCCCAGCAACCAGCTATTAGAAATCAGCAATTCTTCAAGCTTCTTGATCTTTAATTTATAGAGCTTGAGAGAATAGATCAGTTGAGGGGTATTCTTGGAAACATATTCCAACAGAAATATCCCAATGTTCACATGAAGGAATGGTCAACATCACTATACAAAGTGTTATTCTTGTGCCACCTTTACGGGATAGAGGTCACATTATTTTAGTACTATTATATTCAACTTAAAACCATTGTTATCTTCAGCCTTCTAGTATCTTCAGAGGCTTTAGATATTAACTTGACTAAGTGTGTTATAGAAGAGTCTTTCTTTGTAATCTTCAAAACCACAATCTTTAGAATCTCATATATTCGTTCAGTAGAACCTAGTCATAAGAATCTTCAGCACTTGGTTTCTTAGAAGCATTATCTACATAGTTTTTAGAACTTGCTCTATCAGAACCTCATCTTCAGAGTCTTCAGATTTTATTAAGCACACTTTTGGTTTCAGAGTCTTCAGCACCTGTTTCAATTAGAACCTTGTCTTCAGAATCTTCAGAGCTATAACAATAGAAAGCACATTTCTTTTAAAGCCTTATAGGCTTACTTATAAAGTATCAATCAGAAACCTCATTACTAACGTTCCTTAAAACCATTTCATTAAAAGTATTTCTGAATCTTGACTTTACCTTGTATACATATGTTTTCTTCCAAACTGTTGATAACAGAGTCTGATGATGTCACACGTCTTCTTATCAGAGTCAGAATCATATTGACAACAACCACACACTAGACATAAATCATATCATATAGAATTATTCTCTTAGATAACATGTGGATTTATCATCAAAAATCAAAGGCCAGATGTAGAACCAAATCTTGTTCTTACACAAACTTCTTCAGGTGTCTTCATTCCTAAGGCAGTCGAGGGACATCTATTTATCAGATAAGCTGCTGTCGAAACAGCCTCCGCCTAAAACACCTTCTTCAATCCAGAACTAACCAATATGCATATAACCCTTTCATGACTTGTTCGATTGAATATCTTAGCTAAGCCATTTTGTTGAGGAGTAACTACTACAGTCTTATGCCTTGCAATTCCATTCTCGACATAATAACTTTTGAAAGCTTCATTGCAAAACTCAAGGCTATTGTCGATTCTCAACCTCTTAACCTTTCTGCCAGTTTGAGCTTCGACTAGAACCTTCCAACTTTTAAAATTATCAAAAGTTTCATCCTTAGTCTTCTGAATGAGTACCCATAATTTTCTAGAATAGTCATCAACTATGGATAGAAAATACCTTGCACCTGAATGTGAAGGATTCCTTGCAGGGCTCCAACGATCAACATGAATGTAATCAAGGAATATATGTGTCCTTTGTTTACCTTTGTTAAACTTCACCCTATAGGATTTGCCAAATATACAAGGTTCACAAAACTCTAACTTCTCGACTTTGTCACCACCTAGCAGGTTATGTTTCCCTAGTTCGACCAGGCCTCTTTCACTGACATGGCCCAATCTCATGTGTCATAATTCTGTCTTCGACACAGATTTCATGGATGCAAAATCTGCTGAACCACTTACAACCTCAGCCTCAAGGGTATAAAAGCCTTGTTTCTTCACACCTCTCAAGACTTTCTTCGAACCCTTCATGACTTTTAGGATACATTGCTTTCCTTTGAAGACATATCCTTTCTTGTTGATTTCACTAAGAGAAATCAAATTCCTCTTAAGGCTAGGTACATACCTAACACCAGTTAATAACCTTATTGACTCATCATGGAGCTTGAATCTCATAGATCCAATACATGTAATCTTGCAAGCTTTATTGTTTCCCAACAACACTGATCCACCATTTTGATCACATAATTTTTCAAACACATTCTTGTTTGGAGTCATATGTCAAGTAAATTTTGAATCCATGATCCACTCTTTGTAAGAGTTTCTACTCAACACCACAAGGACATCAGATGATTCATAATCATCTTATACAATAGATGCATTGTCATTGTTCTTACCTCCATGATTATTCATGTGCCCAGGACACACCTTTCTTGTGTGACCCTCCTTCTTACAGTGATAATACTTAATACTAGAAATATCACCACCATAAGACTTCTGTAGAGTTTTACCTTTCTTCTTCTCAAACCTACCATCTCTCTTCGAGGATTTCCCCTTCACGAACAACCCTTTGCTAACTGATGATGATGGTTTCTACTCCTTTCTCTCGTTTAAATCCTTTGAATACAAGGTTGCTTGAACTTCTTCAGAGGTCAGGGACTCTCTTTCATACAAGAGGATTTCTTTGAAGTGATCATGCGACTTAGGTAAAGAATACAACAATAACAATACTTGATATTTATCACTGATGGTAACATCAACATTTTCAAGATCAAGAATTATCTTTCTGAACATATCCAACTACTTCGTCAACGCTTTATCTTCATTCATCTTGAAGAAGTACAAAGTTTGCTTCAAGTACAAACAATTCACCAAGGATTTTGTCATATACAATTCTTCGAGTTTCAGCCAAACACCAGCTATCGTCGTCTCCTTCAAACCTGTCTGAGAACCTTATCACCAAGACTCAGAACAATTGCACTGTGGATTTTCTCGATCATCGTTGTCTTATCCTTTTCCATCAATGTAACATCCATGACATCTCTTCGCTTTAACGCTTCTAGCAAACCCTGTTAAACAAGAAGGGCTCGCATTTTCAAGCGTCATAAACCAAAATCATTAACTCCGGCGAACTTCTCAATTTCAAACTTTATTGGCGACATCTTCTCCATGCTCACTGCACCAGTTTGTTGTGATCACAAACGATACCTTTCAACACTTTCTTGAATGAGAAACGAAGTTTTTTGATGAACAATGAGACTGTTAGGTTTATAAAGAGAGAAAAAAAAGAAAAACAAAAAGAAGAAAGATGGAAGAAGGATTTGTGCAAACTGTTTTCTATTCACTTACTCATTGTTACAAATGATTACAAGTGAATAACACAATTGGCCTCACTCAACAACTTGGGTGATCTAGCCTATTTATAGACTATAAGGTAACTTAAATAACAAGTTAATCTAAATAATTGAATCCTTAACACAAGACCCAATTCGACACTACGTACTAGAACTGACTTCGACTATAGTATGTAAACACTTCGACATTAGCATATGAACAATCTTCGACTTTATGCTTGTCTCCTGTCAAATCATGAAATCTATTCCAATCGACAACACTAGAGTTCGATCTAATATCTCATAAATAACAATGGACAACCTATCAGGGATTGATGTGTGGACTCTTCTCCGAACATATCGGTCATAATATAGAAGTTTCTACCGATGACATGAGGATTAAAACCCTATAGGAATTAAATCATAGTGATTAGATTACCTACGAGAAACTCTAGCATCAGTAAGAATAAACGGAACGCATTTACACTCTATCAGATTCTCTTTTAGAATATAAGTTAAGAAGTTTCAGGGATTCATGCTAATCAGGAGAAGAATAGAAGCAAATCTCAATAAATTTTAAGCGATCATCAATATGAAGAGTTCGACTTCTCTAAAAGAGGTTTAACAATTAACCTACAAGGCTCTCGCATTATCTTGGTTCTTTTCACGTTCAAATGAAAAGTCTATTAACTTATTTGCCACAATATAAGGAAGTCATAAATATTTCAGTGGAGAAAGGAATGCGAAAAAGCATTTAAAGAGCTAAAGAATTTTCCAGCAGCCTCCCATGTACCTGTTATCCACTGATACTGCAATAAGCTTAGTCATAGTTCAAACTAAACATTCCAAATTTGAAAATTAATCCAAAGTTTCCAAAACATTTCATTTAAAATGAACTGACAGTCAACAAAACACAAACGTAAGCATGCTTCTAAACAGCCCACACATGTAATTTTTAAAATTTGAGAATAAGGAGAAGAGATAAAATCTTACATAAATTCTCAACCGTTGATTAACTAATTACATAAAAATTACAAATTGTGAGGTTAAGAGGTTGCTAAGAAAACATTAATTTACACCTTGGCTGTGCAATTGATTATGTGTAAAATTTTAGTTGTACTTACAAATGTAATCAACTTTTTAAGGCATTGTGAGGTTGATAAGAAGATATTGTCCAATTTCTAAGAAACAACATTAGAATATATCCCAAGAATAGAAAACTTTAAAGCCAAAAAATTGGCTCAAAGTTCATATGAATATAAAATACTAAGAAAATACTTTCATAAAGTGATAGAGCTTCAAAGTGCTATCACGAAATGTGAATTCAAAGTATTGAATATAAATGAATTTATACTTGAAAATTAGACTAAAGGTATTGTAGAATATTTAGTAAATCCAAACTCATGTAATGATAGAAATTGGAATATAGAGTATTGTTTTATACCATACTTGGTGACATGCTTTTCGAGTAATTGTTAAATGGAATTTTGGCTACATCTTCGGGAGAAAATGAAGCATACTTAGCATAAGTCAAAACAAAACAAAAAAATTGTGGTGCTTATCAAAAGATTGTGGTTATGGTAAAAAATTATGATCAAGAATTGTGGTTGAATAAAGTCACAAATTTGTGGATTAAGAAAGAAACACACATGGTTTTGCACCATGGTTTTGTAACAACTCCCATGGTTTTGTGAAGATGAAAATCTATAAATAGAGGTGCATTTCTCATTCCTAACACAATAACACAAAACATTGCAACATAACATAAAAGAAAAATTTAGAGAGATAAAATATATTGTATTTTCTCCTATAAGATGTTTTTAGTGAGTGTTCTCCTATTATAAGAGAGGGTGTAATTTGTTCTCTCCTTGTATATTGAGAGAAGTGTTGTAATTTCTTCCACTTAGTGAAAATATTTTATACCGGTGCTTGTGGTTTTTTTCCTTATTTGTCGAGGGTTTTCCACGTAAATATTCAATGTCAATTTTGCTACTACTTAATCGCTTAATTTTGTGATACTTATCTTGCTACTCTGATACCCAACAGTGCTATCAGAGTTGTTGGTATCGATCTCTATTTCTGTTGCAGCTTACGATCACCATTCACACGTGTGGTTGTATACTTTTTACAGTGATTGTTAACACATACTAGATCTATTCTAGTGTACGGTAAAAATATACAATACTGCTCATGTATACTGTGTTATTCATAATGAATTGTGTAAACCAGTTCAGTGAGAAAAAGAATGACTGCAAAATTTGAGATTGAAAAATTCAGTGGGAGTAATTTCTCCCTGTGGAAACTAAAGATGCAGACAATCCTGAGGAAGGATAATTGCTCACCAGCAATTAAAGGTAGACCTATAAATATAACAGATGAAAAATGGAGAGAGATGGATGACAATGTTGTTGCCAATTTGCACTTAGCAATGACAGATTCAGCTTTGTCAAGTATAAAAGAAAAGAAAACTGCAAAGGAGATCTGAGATGTTCTCATCCAACTCTACGAGGTTAAGTTACTTCGCAGTAGAATTTTCTTAAATAGGATACTTTACACTCTTCGAATGAGTGAATCCACTTTGGTGTTGGATCACATCAACAATTTGAATACATCGTTTGCTCAACTATCTGCATCAGATTTCACAATAGTGGAAAATGAACGAGCATAACTTCTTCTTCAGAGTTTACCAGATTCGTATGAATAACTCGTCATTAATATTACAAACAATAATATTGTTGACCGTCTATCCTTTAATGATGTCACCAGAGCTATTCTTGAAGAAGAATCCAGGTGAAAAATAAGGAAGATCGATAAGAAAGCTCAAAACGAATAGAAGCTTTGACGAATACGAGAGGTAGATCAATGAAATGTGGTCCCGGTGGAAGTCAAAATCATGGTAGATCAAAATCTCAAAGAAGAATGAACCTCAAATGCTACAATTGTGGCAAGATATGGCACTTGCATAAAGAATGTTGGTTCAACAAGAAGAATGGTGAGAAGTCTTCTGAAGCAAGTCCATCTTAAGGATGTATTGCTAGTACCTCCAACGATGGAGAAATCCTTTACAGCAAAGCAGCAGTTAGTACCAAAGGCGAAATTCAACTCACTGATGGTTGGATAGTAGATTCATGAGCAACATGGCACATGACTCCACGACAAGATTGGTTTTGCACTTACAAACATGTCTCGGAAGGACATGTACTGATGGGGAATGACCATGCTTTAGAAATTGTTGGAGTTAATACTGTCAAAATGAAAATGTATGATGGTACTATCCGCACACTTCAAGGGGTACGACATGTGAAAGGATTGACGAAGAATTTGTTGTCTATTGGGCAACTAGATGACCTCGGATGCATGACCCATGTCTAAGGTGAGATCTTGAAAATGATGAAAGGTTCGCTAGTAGTGATGAAAGCCGAGAAGGTCGATGCAAATCTATACATGCTTTTGGGAGACAAGATGAAAGGAGAAGATGCATTAGTAGCAGCTGGAAGCCAGGAACAAACAACGATGATATGGCATCGCAGACTAGGCCATATATCAGAACGAGGCTTGAAAGTTCTTGCAGAATATAATCTCATACCAGGGATCAAGCCGGTAAATTTACCTTTCTGCAAGAACTGTGCGATAAGCAAGCAGCATAAACTAAAGTTTGCTAAGTCAACTGCTAGAAGCAAACACATTCTATAATTGATTCATTATGATGTGTGGGAGTCACCGGAAATGTTCATTGGTGGAGAAAAATGTTTTGTATCATTCATTGATGATTTCTCCAGGAGACTATGGGTGTACCCAATCAAGAAGAAGTCAAATGTGTATTTAGTATTCAAGAAGTTCAAAGCATGAGCGTAACTTGAAACTGGGAAAAGAATTAAGTGCTTGAGGACAGATAATAAAGGAGAATATACAAATGGTGTTTTCCTGACATTCTGTAAGCAAGAAGGTATTAAACAACAATTTACTATTGCTCATACACCTAAGTAGAATGGTGTAACAGAGCATATGAATAGAACTCTTCTGAAGAAGACGAGAGCTATGCTGAAAACAACAGGATTGGCAAAGTATTTTTGGCCAGAAGCTGTCAAAACTGCCTGCTACGTGATAAATCGATTGTCATCAACTGCAATTGATTTAAAGACATTGATGGAGATGTGGAAGGGAAAAACAGGTGATTATTCTTCTTTGCACGTATTTGGATGTCCTGTGTACGTGATGTACAACTCCCAAGAAAGAACAAAGTTGGACCCAAAATCCAGGAAATGCATATTCTTGGGTTACGCTGACAATGTGAAGGGGTATTGTTTGTGGGATCCCGCTGCCCACAAGATTATTGTTAGAAGAGATGTAATCTTTGTAGAAAATGAACTACAAAAGGAGCAAAACAATGACAACACTAAAAAGGAGATTACTACAGTGGAGATGGAGGAAAATTCAAGAGAAAATGATTCTTTTGAAGTAGAGCCAGAACATGAAGAATAAGAACCAACTGAGGTCAATAGTGTAGATCCCAGAAGAACCACACGTTAGATAAGAAAACCATTCTGGTACTCAGAATATGTGATGGCAAGTCATGATGCATATTCTCTTCTATCAAAAGATAGAGAACCATTAACCTTTCATGAGGCATTAAATAGTTCAGATGCTTCTCTATGGATGGTAGCAATGCAAGAGGAAATTGAAGCCTTACATAGAAATAACACATGAGGACTTGTTGAACTTTCTAAAGGCCAAAAAGCCATCGGCAACAAATGGGTGTTCAAAATTAAGCGAGATGAAAACATTAAGGTGGAACGATATCTTTCAAGATTGGTGGTCAAAAGATATGCTCAGAAAGAAGGTATTGATTTCAATAAGATATTTTCTCTAGTGGCAAGACTCACCACAATCAGATTGGTCTTGGCGATGTGTGCTGCATTTGATCTAAATCTAT
Organism: Lathyrus sativus; assembly: GCA_963859935.3. Taxonomy (NCBI): domain Eukaryota; kingdom Viridiplantae; phylum Streptophyta; class Magnoliopsida; order Fabales; family Fabaceae; genus Lathyrus; species Lathyrus sativus. Next base: position 538,462,743 of record OZ012740.1, on the reverse strand, counting down.
AGCAGCTTGATGTAAGCGTTTCTTCATGGAGAACTTGAAGAGGAAATATATATGCTCCAACCCGAAGGCTTTGAAGAACAAGGAAAAGAAAACTTAGTTTGTAGATTGACCAAATATATGTACGGTTTATAATAGGCGCCAAGGTGTTGGTACAAGAGATTTGGTTCCTTCATCATGAGTCTTGAATACAAAAGATTAAGTTTAGACCATTGTACGTATTTATAAAAGGTTTGATGATAATGATGATTTTATCATTTTGCTGTTGTATGTGGATGACATGTTAGTGGTAGGCCCCAACAAAGGTCAACTCTAAGAATTGAAGGCACAATTGGCTAGGGAGTTTGATATGAAAGACTTGGGACCAACAAACAAGATTTTAGGGATGCAAATTCACCAAGACAGAAAAGACAGAAGGATTTGGCTTTCTCAGAAAAATTATCTTCAGAAAGTCTTACGCCGCTTTAACATGCAAGACTGTAAGCCAATTTCTACCCCACTTCATGTCAATTATAAATTATCCTCAAGTATGAATCCTAGCAATAAAGCGGAAAGGATGGAAATGTCTCGAGTATCGTATACATCAGCGGTGGGAAGCCTTATGTATGTTATGGTATGTACTTGACCAAATATTTCTCAAACAATAGGAACAGCCAGTCGCTTTATGGCAGATCTAGGTAATGAACACTAGAATTTTGTTAAGAGGATCCTTAGATTTCACTATCAATGACTATGTTGATTCAGATTTTGCAGGCGACCTTGATAAAAGAAAATATACTACTGGCTATGTGTTCACACTTGCAAGAGGAGCGGTAAACTGGTTACCCAAACTGCAAACTATTGTAACTTTGTCTTCTACAGAAGCTGAATACATGGACGCTACCCAAACACATAAGGAAGCTATTTGGATTCAAAGGTTATTGGAAGAACTCAGGCACAAGCAATAAAAGATTACTGTGTACTGTGACAACCAGAGTGCCTTGGACATTGAAAGGAATCAAGATTTTCATTCCAGGACAAAACACATAGAAGTTCAATACCATTTTGTCAGAGAGGTAGTAAAAGAAGGAAGTGTGGATATGCAAAAAATCCACACTAAAGATAACCTAGCAGATGCAACGACGAAGCCGATTAACTCTGATAAGTTTGCATGGCGTAGGTCTTCCTATGGCCTATTAGAGGCGTAATCAACATGGAGTTGGCAAGGTAGAGAAGATGTTGGAAGATCACAAATGTAACTTTAAGTGAGAGATTGTAAAAGATTGTGGTCATAGTCAAATATTATGGTCATGGTAAAAGATTATGGTTAAGGATTGTGGTTGAATAAAGTCACAATTTGTGGACCAAGAAAGAAACACCCATGGTTTTGTAACAACTCCCATAGTTTTATGAAGATGAACATCTATAAATAGAGGTGCATTTCTCATTCCTAACACAACAACACAAAACATTGCGACATAACATAAAAGAAAAATGTAAAGAGATAGAATATATTGTATTTCTCCTATAAGGTTCTTTTAGCGAGTGTTCTTCTATTATAAGAAAAAGTGTAATTTGTTTTCTCTTTGAATATAGAGAGAAGTGTTGTAATTTCTTCCACTTAGTGAAAATCTTTTATACCGTTATCCGTGGTTTTTTCCCTTATTTGTTGAGGGTTTTCCACGTAAATATTATGTGTCAATTTTTCTACTCCTTAATCGCTTAATTTTGTAATATTTATCTTGCTACTCTGATATCCAACCGTGCTCACCAAGCATGAGAGAAAACTGACAACTTTTAAAACAAAATTGTATGTGTTTGGCCCACTGCGACTGAATATTGTATTAAATTTGTTAATGGATGCGAAAAATCTAATTTACAACACATACTAGTAGGCAAGTTACATTCAATTATCAACCCATGGCTATTTTGAGATTGAGCTTTAGACTTAATTGATCAAATTTACGTTGCATCCTCTAAAAAAACATAAATACATATTAGAGGGCACATATTACTTTTTGAAATAGAGATGAGACTATCCTATTGAAATATGTAAACCAATAAAATATGATAAATTTCATTGAAGGTCACATTGTGTGTATCCTTTAGATACACCAAACATTGACTATAGACAAAAGAACAATATTCATTAATAAGAAAACGATTAGATACACGTTGTTAGCTTCAACTCTCTATTATGCACAATCTAATGGACATGTAAAACACTGATAAACCTAAGCGAAAAACACCACAGTGATAAACCTTACCATTAACATAAGACACTGAATATCTTCCCTAATCAAACATGCTATAGGGCATGCTAATTTCTCGACCCTTCTTGACTCTTGAAAATTGGATTACTCAAATTTCTATAAATTGGACCTTAGCCTTACAAAATAAGATGTAAAACACCACTTTTATATCCCAATTCATTAGATACAAAATACGAATTAACATCAAAATTACAATAATTTGAAATTCTAAAAATAAAACCAAAATTCTAAAACAAGGATATTAAAATATTATTTCAAATATAATAAGAAAATTGAAATTGCATTTTAATCCTATGAAACACATTATAAGGGTGTCAATAACGACTTGGAAGCTTAAGTGTCATTTTGTAAAACATAATTGCCAATTGAATTTTAACTTACAAAAAAAAACAAATATTAGATTTATAAGCTATTAAGAATTTCCAATTTTTTTTTAAAATAACTATAATTAAAAAAAAATTACCACTATAACAGGGAATTTAAAAAATTCTCAACTATAAAATAGCATTGAGACGCCATTTCATATGGCTGGTGTGTGTAGGCTTTTAAGGTGAGTCGTCATATGAGATAGCGCCACCACTTAAAAAGTTGTCTTAGGTCTATAAAGGAGACATCATACCATATGACACCTTAGTTGGGGGTGTTTTTTTTAAATATATTATATAATATTTTCTATAAAAAAAAGTAATGAAAAGAAATAATAAATAATAATAAGTATAATATAAAAAAGCAAAAATAGTGTACAACAGATGAAAAAAGAAAAATCAATGACCAACTATATCAAAACGACCACCGGTTCCACATCGAAGAGGATTCGCGCGGCGTCGAGGTCTACCACGAGCTTGTTGAGGTGTATTTGGTCTTTGCCTGTTGACCTGTGGATGTGGTATTTGTTGAGATGACCCCGACGTATCAGATAAATTTCGAAGCATTTGACCCCAATAGTCAGGGGCCCGCTGCCAACGGCGCATCCGTAATTAAGTTCAATGCCCATGTTTTCGTAGTTGGAACGAGGAGGTTTCGTCGGGTGTGGACGGTATGGTTGTCTGAATTTGTACATCGAATTGGTTTGAAAACGATATAATGGTTGTTGTGGGGTTTGGTAGTCAAAAAATGGATATATATTTTGTTGGTAGGAAGATTGTGTGTTCATTAGTGAGGGGCTATAGTTGGCTGGTGTGAGGTCGAAAGAGTTATTTGGGCTATAGGTTGATGAGGTAGGGTCGAAAGAGTTATCAAGGCTATAGGTAGAAGTGGTGTCGATTTTGGGAGGTTGACGGTAAGGGTAAGGCTCTTGTTATTGTGATTGGGTTTGTGGCATGTATGAGTTGCGGTTTTGGAAGATTTATTAGGTAGGCATAGTTGGATGTTGAGTATAGTATGATGTTTGATGTTGGGCATTGGGTTGTTGCTGTGGGTTTGAGAAAGACGCATGTTGCCTTGGGTCAATCAAATATGTCGGCTCAGACACGAATTGTTGTGATATTGTAACCGATCTAAACCGAATCATATATTGATAACTTGGTCTGACCCCTTCCACAATAGGGTCGGTTAAGATGTGTTGATGTCAGCTTTTCTAATGCAGACACATATCTTTTGCAAAGTCCTTCCAATGATTTACACTCCACTGTGTATCCATCCTTAGTTGATGTCAGTCTCCCAAAGACGTCGGAGCGACTGGAATATCCTGATGCATCCCAAACTGCAGTTTTACCCGATCACTTTGGTGCATCTCCACTGTAGTGAACCGAATGATAGGTGTTTTAGCTGTCCACACGGCAACACCATTGGCGTTGGGCTGATGGTCGAGACCCTCGTACGATATTCAGACAAACTACATTAACAATATATTTAATGAGAAAAACATGTATGTGGTTATTAAATAGACAAAGTAATGGGACATCGTTGGTAGATAAATTACATCGTATGACCTAATGTGTTTTATAAGGTTGCGGTAGACGATTATGGAGTTCCTGGGACATCTTTGGTAATTCATTCCCGGAATAGAACACATAAAAAAAAGAGACACAAATAAATTAGTTACTAAGAAACATTGCACAGATAATTAAGTTACAAAGAAACATCGTTTGTATACTCGTATTGAAAACAAACTTACTTGTTAGCGTAGGGGAATGTGAAAGGATTTGCGGTTGATTGGAGCAAGTGTTGCCATTCTATACCAACCCCACGCTTAAAGGAGATAGGCGTAGCCATAAAAAGTATAAGTTTTTTTTTTGCATTTTTACATAATGAACCATATAGATGGCGAGGACAACTGAACCCCAACTATATGTGCACACTTTATTAATGTTGTGCAACAACAGTAAATACATAATATTTATACTATTTCCAAATACTTTCTGGAAATAAAAAATGACTAAATAATATCATAATATAGCACCGAGTTTTAATTATCTTCTCATACTCGGTGGATTCCTCATTTAACACGATACTATTGTAGTGTTCTATGAGGTATTTCAAATTAATATCTTGCCCTTTCGGTCGACCTTCACGTTGTGGATGAGGTGTTTCGACACATAGAGGGGCGCCTAATAAATCTTTGCAAAGTTGGTCATTAACACCAACTTTGTCATTGACGACCTTACCATTGATGTGTAGGCCAAGTAACATGTAGACATCTTGTAAAGTTACATTACATTCACCGAAAGGTAGGTGAAATGTGTGGGTTTCTGGTCTCCAGCATTCTAGCAATGCTAGAATAAATTTGGGATCCAGTGAGTACAATTTGATTTTTATCAAATCACCAAACCCACATGCTTCTAGGTATCCTTCTATGAATTGGTCGTGTGGTATGTAGTCATGCACACGACAGCGAAACCTTGATACATTCTGCAAAAGAATATAAACATCATTAGTTTTAAAGGAAAATTCAACTTAGTAAAGAATGACAAAAAAAGCAAAATACTTACAAACTCTGCGATGTTCTCAATTGTTCCTCTGTGATCGTTGCCCATTGTGAGTAGAGACATTGTGCGTTAAGTTTGTTGAGTGATGAGAAAATTTTGTTTAACTTTTGAGGAGTAGAGTTTGTAATATGATGAGAAGAGTTTGTTTCTTGATGAACATATATTTATAATGGTTGAATGTGATGAGAGGAGTCACATGCAAATGCATGCTGAAACATGATGATAATGGTGCAGGGAAGTGTGCAAGTGTAGTGTTGTCATGCATGCAGAGTGTTGTGTTAAGAGTGTAGGTCTGCTATGGTAATAGCGTAGGCATGTGAATACTACCACTATTAATGCATGCTGAAACATGATGATGACAATGGTGCAGGGAAGTGTGCAAGTGTAGTCTTGTCATGCATGTGAAGCCATTGCATGAGTGTAGTGTTGTCATGCATACAGAGTATTGTGAAAATATAAGTTTTGCTAGAGTGTAGTATTGTCAAGCATGCACAATAAAGTGTGGTCTTAAAAGTGAAGTCATTGCATGTAAAATATAATTTCTGCTATGGTATTAATGCACGCTGAATTTTTATGACAATCGTGAAGGGAAGCGTGCAAGTGTAGTTTTGTCTTACAAGATTCTTGGTCATTGTTATGCAGAGAATCTTACAGTCATTGATTGATAGAGTGTAATCTTGTATTACATATTTAATATAATTTTGGCTAGATTGTGGTGGTGTCATGCATGCAGAGTATAGTGTAGTCTTAAAGATATGATCACATATTACAGATTCTTGTGTTGAGTTTTGTAAATAACTATCGAATATATGATCACATATTTATTTATTCATTTAATTTCGCAACTTATTAACAAATAAAAATCTTTTTGTAATTTATGTTGTGTTAAGTTTTCTGAATAACATTTTTAGAAAACAAGATGACATTGACATTTATTAGTAAGAAAGTGTGTAAAACAATATCCTGCGAGACTAAAAGTGTATGTATATGTACTACAATATCCTACAAGACTACTAGTGTAGGCATGCAGAGTATAGTCTTTTCGTGCAGAGAATCTTATAGGCATGCATAGTGTAGCCATGCAAAGTGTGATCTTATCGTGCAGAGAATCATTTGGTAAGAAAGCATGTAAAACCATATCCTACAAGACTAATAAGTGCTAATTACTGAAATAATAAAATCAGGACAAGACATGTGATGAGTGCACAATTAGTAATAAAAAACAACACTACTACCCAACTATATTACTATTAATACAATGGAGATAGTTGGTTTATTAGCATATCAATTAGTAAAACAATCCTTTCAAGCACTATTTAGTAACATATTTGTTATAGCTCAAATACCATAATACATTATCAGTGCATATTTAAACAGTGGGGTTTTTGAATGTAATTCAACCGATTTCAATTTTTGAAATACGGACGTTACTAGCTTTTTGATTGATAGAAGATCAAATTTTTTACACTTGAAAGCGATATTAGAAAATAAATTACAGTGTGGTCCAGTTGGCCAAATAATCTACAAGAATCCTGTGTCGATGCCATTGATGAAGAAGAAGAAGCAACTGGAGTCATTATTGACGACACGGTAAACAACGAAGAAGGCGTAGTACCAACCCGTCATATTTATTGCCAACCTCAACACATGACAAGTCTCGACTTAGGTGACAATGAACCCTCAACAGATATTTTTTATAATCTATACTTGCCAACAAAAGGAATATTAAAAGAGGGAGACAATTTTCGTGCAAAAGAAGATTGTGTCCGAGCAATAAAACAATATCACATGGACTTATCAGCAGATTACAGAGTCGATCGAACAAATCCGACTCTGTATAAGATCTATTGCCATAACGAGGTCTGCCCGTTTCGATTAACGTCGTCTTTCCGGAAGAGAAGTGATTCATGGAAGATATGGTCAATGGGTCCAGGACACACTTGTATAATCATGAATCCAATGCAGGACCATCGCAAGCTCAACTCTCAATTGATTTGCGATGAAATTCTATCGGTCACTAGCGACAACCCTTCTTTGAAGGTGAGTACCATAATTTTGTATATGGTTCAAAGATACAATTACACTTCTTCGTACAGGAAAGCATGAATAGCTAGGACTAAGGCGGTTGAAACGGTGTTTGGAAATTGGGAGGAGTCTTACAAAGAACTTCTAAAATACTTAGTGGCACTTAAACAATATTCTCCAGGGACTGTTGCCATCTTAGAGACAATGCCGGCGTATACACCAGACGGGACTTGCGTTAGTGGAAATGATATTTTTCACAGACTCTTCTGGGCGTTTGAACCATGTATCAAAGGCTTTGCTTAATGTAAACTGTAATACCCCAAAATTTTCCTTGAGATTAATCGGTTCATTTCGCATCCCATTTCGTTTTTCTTTGCATTTTAGCTAACCACTAACAGGTTGTGTAGTTGTTTGATTATGTAGGAAAAATCACGCCGCACACTCTTTAACTTATGAAGGGCAAAATGGTCATTTATTCGCAATCGGCTGTCAATTTATGAATCTAGGTTGTAGTCAGGGAATTTGAACCGTTTGAATTTATTGGTGAGAATCGAGACTGAGGGTGTTAATTGGAAGAGTTTAATCGTGAAGAATTTGAGCCGGGTGGTTTACAGCAATTCAGTTTATTTGGATGAAGTTAGTCGGAAAAAGTGGGGTCATTTGAGTTTAATCGAACAGTTTGAATTTATTTTGATAAGGTTCTTCGTTTGAGTTGCCGGAAGGATTAGTCGGAAGTTGTATCGGAGACGAGAATTAATCGGATGAGGTGGATTGAGATTTTAATATCAAAAACATTATTATGTTTCATTTCATTTTAATATCAAAAATATTATTGTGTTTTGTTTCATTTTAATATCAAAATAATAATAATAATAGTTTTATTTCATTTTTATGTCAAAAATAATAATAATTTTATTTCATTTTTATGTTAAAATAATAATAATTTTATTTCATTGCAAATGAATAATTTTATTATAATATCAAAAATAAATAAATTTACTTCTTTACAATATCCTAAAAAATAAATAAAAATTGACAAAATTAATTTACATTTTTTTCTAAAATCCTAAAGAGAATTCTAACTAGTCTTCCGCTTCCGATTTCTTCGAGTCTCCGACTTTTCTCCGAACCTGCAAAGTCAACAAAACAAATATTTTTTAACGGTTAGAAAAGGGACTCCGACACCCTCAGAAAATTCTCATCATCGGGTGTGTCGGGAGGGTAACGAATTGCTCCGTTGCCAACTCCTGACTCGATTCTCGACTTCGGCTTTAGACCGACAATAATCTGTTCAAGTTAAGGCAACCGAGAGAGAGAGAGAGAGAGAGAGAGAGAGAGAGAGAGAGAGAGAGAGAGAGAGATAAAAAATGCTTTTCCGAAAAAGTGATTATCAAATACTGCTTATTCCAAAAAAGTGATTTTTTTTGTTTAACCAAACAAGGCCTAAAACAATGTATCAGAAAAGTTCCAAGGCCAACGAATCTGCGAGAAAAATGCAACAACCCCAACATGTTTGCAGAAAAATCACAATAACCAAATCACACACTAAATCTGGCAACAAACCATGAAAAACGCAAACCCAGTCAAACGTCCGAACTCATCACAATCATAAAAAAGGCAACACTCACAAATTCATCAGCCAACGAAAAATTTCGGAAAATGCTCAGTTAAAACGCGACAAAAGCGTAACCACATGGATCAATTAAGCCCACAACCCATCAATATATAAAGGGTCACCACGAAAATAAGAGAGGGATGAGATTCAGGAGATCCAAAACGGATCATCATCATCATCGATCGGACTCAGAGAAGAGAGACTTCTCATCATCGTCAAAACGGGTCAGAGAAAGCAAAGACCGAAAGCCATCAGCAAGCCGACTCCACAAGCGACGAAGCGAACGGAGGCCGTAAATCCCTTGGGGATTCACTACCACTGCGTCATCACCAGAAAAACGCATCACTAAGGGGAAAAATCCAACCGTCGGCCAAACGGAAATCTCTGACGGCTCCAGACGGAAGAGGATTCCACGACTCAGTCCATTCAAAACATCATCGCCGACCGCACAATCACTATCACCGTCGAAGCCGCTTCAAACCCCTGAGAGAAAGGGTGAGCAACTCGGTTTTTGTTTCACGTTTGTTTTTGATTTTTTCAGGGGCAAGAACGGAAGAAGAAAAACAATCGAACAACATGCAAGTGGATGGAAAGCGAAACGAATGAAAGCTTGCAGTTCACCAACAATGGCGCCGCGAGATACGAAGAAGAAGAAGGGAAAGTGCTTTGTTTCAAAACTCACATAAAGCAACATGGACCAACGAAAATGCCAAGCCCATCTATAGTCTATTTCCGTTTTACTGTTTTCCTTTTTTTCTTTTTTTCTTTTTCTTTTTATTAACTATTTAATTACTTTATTACATAATAATAATAATAATAATTAAGGTAATAGTTTGGTTAGTAATTAGTCAATTTTCCCTAGTAAAACTAAAATCATGTTTTAGAAAAAGGGCAAACTTAAAAATGCATGGTAGAACTTAAAAAAAAAATTAAAATTAAAAAAATCATTATTTGGAAAAACATTTAAGGTGAAAACCAAATTCTTTATTAAAACACTTTCTTTATTAAAATTTTTTCTGATTAAAACATTAAATTAAAAAACCATTTTTAAGATAAAAGTTAAAACAATTTTTCTTAAATTAAATAAAATTAAAATAATTTTTCTTTATTAAAACCTTAAAAATTAAAACAACTTTTTTTTTATAAACAAGTTTTCTTTATTAACAAAAATGCCAAAATAAAGAGCTCTTAATTTAGGTCGTTTTAATTTTCATCTAACAATCATCTGATCCCTATTCATCTCTGCTGGCTAGTCCTTGACCTTTATTCATGTTTCCGATTTTTCAATTGTAAGTATGCAAGGCCATATTCGTAGTTATTATCCTTGTCTTTTATTGTTTCAATTGTAATTTATGCGAGGCTATCGTCGCAATTTGCTTTCAATTCCTTATCGTTTTTTTACGCTGTTTCATATTTCCATAATGCCGCATAATTATCTGCCATGTATTAATTCCTCATTTGCATAATTTACCGTTAAAACCCTCTGAAGAATTAGGTCTAGCCGTTTGACCGCCGAGTCAATAGTCCTCTCCTTTGAACGTTTCAAAACCCTAATAGCATAGGTGTCCCGCCGTGGACGAAAATGCCCTTTACCCTAGCATTAGGTCAAAGAGTCGCCGTACTCTGTTTTAGGGTTTCCCGTCGTGGAACATTTAATCAACCCTAACTTCAATTAACAATTTCAACGTAGAAATAGGAGTCGTCAAACTCCACGCAAGCGCTTCCTTAAGAACGCTTACTCCCTATTGAAACATTGACCACAATCAAGAAGTTTCTAACCTCCCTTTAGAGGGGAACTACGATTACTCTGATTCCATCCCCTACCCAGGATACGTAGGCACAAGATGCGAATCTTGCCGAGTAAACATAGGACTAACCCTTAGGTCTTTCTTTCACCTTTAACCCTTAGCTCAATATATACTTAAAGCAAATAATTTAGCAAAATAGTAAATTTTAAACAAAAGGTTCTTGTAGAGTACTACAGAAGTTTAGGGTGCTAATACCTTCCCTAAGCTTAACCAACCCCTTACCTAGAGCTCTCCCCACATTATTTACGATGCAAAAATTAGGTTTTCCTTCTTTTGACCTTTTCTTTCGGATAAATCAAAGTCGGTTGTGAATCAAAGATTTGCGATTCAAACTAATTAATAGTTTGATATCCTATTCTCACCGCAATAGAAAATGGCGACTTCACTGGGGACATGCCATAACTTTTAAGGGATACCCCTACTTTGTTTATTTCTTATTATTCGCCTTATTATTTGCTTGATTGTATATAATATATTTGTTGTACCTTGCTAGGGGTATCTATTTTGTTGTGAGATAAGTCCTACACTCGGACTTGAGTGAACTTATTATAGGAGGTGATATATTCCCAACCAAGTTGACTTGAGAATCACCGCTCAGTTGAGACCCTTTCAAAAATGGTTCGGTTGAACGAGTAGTCGCGAAAACTTTTACTATTGTCGATTGGAGTCTATGATACTGGGGACCGTAGTCATTTAACACCACCTTGACCTTATATAGGACATAGTGCAAGGACTATTAGGGAGTAGTCCTAAAATAGTTGCTACACGATGCTACACTCAAAAGAGTTTCTCTTGAGAATATTATTAACCATCGAGTCAGTCGGGAAATTGATAGTATCTGAAAGATGGACTGATGACTTTGGACACTTCTTTAGAACCCTTGTTCTGCAAGTACAACTAACCTTAATACATATCCTATAGAGATGGGTAGACCTTAACTTCGTGCACATACCTTTAACATAGGACTTGTGTATATTTGTGCATTACATCCATAAAGCATTACATGGCATTACATTTCATGGATTTCAAATGTTACTTATGAACATTGCAGGATACCATGGATCACCATAAAAAACATACTCTGAAATATTCTTTTAAGGGTCTTAAGTTGGATGACCTAAGGAAGTTAGGAGTTTTAGTACAAGATCAAGAAGGATTCAAAAACAAATATGGAAGGTTGTTATCTCTGTTAGGGCTTCAAGTGGACGACAAACTTCTTTTCGTTTTGCTACAGTTCTACGATCTAGATTACCATTGCTTCACCTTCCCGAATTATCAACTTTTGCCTACTTTGGAAGAGTACTCTCAGTTGGTAGGGTTACCTATTTTGGATAGATCTCTTTTCCCTTTCTTGGAGAAGGACCCTAAAGAGCAAGATATTGCTAGATCCGTGTGCTTGAAAGTATCTGATATTAAGGACAATATTATTCATAAAGGTGGGACTTTTGGGTTACCTACAAAGTTCTTAATCGAGAAAGCCCAATATTATGCCGGTCATTTGAGCATGCCTACGTTTGAGGCAATCCTCGCCTTGCTTATTTATGTAGTGTTGCTTTTCCCTATTTTTTAAGGATTCGTTGACTTTAATGCCATCAGAATCTTCATGATGAGTAATCCAGTACCGACTTTATTGGGTAACACCTACCATTCCATACATCTCTGAAACTTTCATGGTAGAGGGATGACCACCTGTTGTGTGCCTTTATTGTACAAGTGGTTTATTTCACACTTGCCTAAGTCTGGTCCTTTTTGGGATATCACTAAAGGACACTGGTCACAAAGGGTTATGACTCTAACTCACTCGGTTATTGATTGGTATCTCCGCTTATACGTTTGTCTCTAACCTAACTTATGTTTGATCTCTGATAGACACCCATCAATCGAGAGTACATACAAGAATCTTGATAACGGTTGGCAGGATCCCCCCTTAAACCATGTGTATTGCATAAGACATATCGTCCAAAATTTCATGCGGGAAATCAAAGACAAAACGCTAAGGAAGAAGGTTGTGAACACAAGGTATGCATTAACAGAGCCCATATTCAAACACTACCGTGACGATATCAGATTGGCAAACACAGATGTATTAAGATGGATTGATAATATTCATAAAGAGAAATGGACAAGGGCATACGATAATAGGGTGCGATGGGGCCACATGACAACTAACCTCGTTGAATCAATGAATTCTGTTTTCAAGGGAATCCGAAACCTATCGTTAACTGCCTTGGTAAATGCAACATATTTTAGACTCGGGGCACTCTTTGATAACAGACGTACAAAGTGGGGTTCAATATTACAATCTGGTCAACTGTACAGTAATAGTTCAAAGAAATTCATGAAAGACGAAGCTGCCAAAGCCAACACACACGTGGTCACAATCTTTGACCGTAATAAAGGTTGGTTAAGTGTTGTAGAGTCAATTAATCACAATGAAGGAATGCCTAAGGGATGTTACCGAGTGGAACTGAACATGAGTTGGTGTGACTGTGGAAAGTTTTAGACATTTCGTATGCCTTGCTCCCATGTTATAGCAGCATGTTCGAAGGCTCGCCATGACTTAACCAACTATCTTTCTGCTGTTCACCAAGTCATAAGTCTATGCAATGTCTACGGCAGTAGCTTTCAAGTGGTGGCAAAGGAGGACTATTGACCTCCATACGAAGGCGAAATTGTCTAGCATAATAATTTGATGTGAAGAAAGAAAAGGGTCGCCCTAATAGCACGCACATTCGAATGGAGTTGGATGCAACAAACAAAATGGTCAGATTATGTAGTTCATGTCGGCAACCAGGACACAATCGTACAAAATGTCCCAATGTAGGATCAAGCACAGGATCATAGTTTCTAATTTAACCGTGTCCCTTTAAATCAACAACAAATTTCATTCCATTGATAGAATACCTAAGCGATTACAATTAACAGCAACATAAATTAAACAAACATAACTTAATATCAAAATAACAATCAGAAAATAACAACAACATAACCTAATATCAAAATAATAATTTGAAAGTAATAACAACAAACCCACATAAAACAACTCACTACACCAACTTGTCTAGGATATTACAACCATCAAGGTAATCTTCTTTGGTGTTAACATCATCATAAGGACACCAACATTATTTTCCACTTTTCTCCAATCACGAGTAACTCCGTTTCTCTCCGACTCCTCAACTAACCTCTCAATTTTCCTAATTTGTCCACCTACAACAATATCTCCTTCTAGCCAGCGGTTCAGTTCCCTATGCAAACGCTCCAAAGTCTGCGTGTTCCACAGTAGCACCTTCATTGGAGGCTTTGTTGCTTAAAAATAAACTAGGGCATTTATTTTCATCAGAGAAAATGTTGGAAACGGTTCCTCCGATGATGACGACGACGAACATTAATTTAGAAATGCAGACATTCTAGACTGATTTGAAAATTATAAAGAGTCGAGTCTATTGGTGAAAATTATTGTGAAAAAAAAAGATGAGTGTGTAGTCTTATTTATAGAAAAATGAAATAGTACGAGCCACATATGATATGTCGTAAATACCCTTACAAATTCATGACGAAACAAAACACAAAACAAATAATTAAAAAAAAAGGGATTATACTGAGGCATATGACGTCTCCTCCTCTGAAAATTAGGGTTAGGTCATAAGGATGACGTCATACCATATGGCGACTTGGTTTTATGACATAAGAGAAGCGCCATATGAGATGACGACTTGGTCTATACCTTCACCCATTAGCCATTTCATATGACGCCTCAATGTTGAATGATAGTCATTTTGAGAATTCTTTCGACTTTTCTCTTAAATTTGTATTTTTTTTGAAAAAAATAGTTATTAAAAAGAAAAATTGAATTTCCATCCAAATTTGTTAAAAAAACAAAATAAAAATATTCTATTACATTTTTACCTTTCTATCTCAAAACACAGCCACTAATCACTAAACGGTCCTAATACTGCAGAAGCAAGAATGGTGACGCTTTCACTTACAGCGACCTTCCTTATCACACCCAACTCTCTGTATTGGAACACTAAAACGACGTCGCATCTCCAACATAAAAATTTCCCATTGTTTACACCGTAACAAAAACTAACAATCACGTTCCTCCAACAAATTAGGGTTTCTTTCTCTCACTCTCTATCGTGCTTCGTTCATGGTAACTAACAGTTAGGGTTTAGTTCATTCACTCAATTCACAACACAGTGAGTTAATTGATTATTTTTATCCTCAATTCAATTTGAGATTCTTGTTCAGAGTGTGAGAAAAGGGAATGGATCACGCGAGATCGAACAACATCGACGAGAATGTAGGAATTCCAGACGATTTGCGTTGCAAGAGGTCGGACGGGAAACAATGGCGATGCACGGCGATGTCGATGCCGGATAAGACGGTTTGCGAGAAGCATTACATTCAAGCGAAGAAGAGAGCAGCGAATTCTGCTATGAGAGCTAATCTCAAGAAAGCGAAAACGTATCCTGACTCTGATGTTTATTTGGAGAGTAAAAGTGATGATTTTGATGCTCCTCTTTCTACTGCATTTACGTCTTCCTCTGGGAAGAAGTTGTTTGATAAGGTTTCCAAAAATCAGTTTCGTTATACTCCTGAGGGAGCTGACACAACAAGGGGCTCTTCTTCCCGTCGTGATTCCAAGCTTGGTGAGGGTGATGATTCCCCTGATCATGCTGATGACGAGGATGCCATAGAGGAAAATTGGGTCTCCAATGATTCACCACATGCTTCGGGTGAAGAATCTGCTGGGAAAATGCTATACGGGGGGAGCCTTGATGCCAATGCTACTACTGTAGGTTTTGTATGCTTGGTTAGATAGTTTGTAATTAAAGCGATATTTAGTTTATGTTACTGAATTGAGAGGTTGCTGTTTGAAAATCGTTTCGCAGGAATATTCTGATGGAACATCGGATTCTTCTCAAGAGACTGGCGGGCAGACTTGTCATCAGTGCAGGAAGAATGTTAGAGATAGAGTTACTTGGTGCCTTAAGTGTGACAGGAGAGGATATTGTGATAGTTGTATATCAATTTGGTGAGTATGGAATGAATTTTAGTGAAGATGGCCTTCTTTTGATTGTTTTTTACACCCGATGTTTCAGATGGTGACTGGGTTTTATGGTTTACTTCTTTGCAGGTATTCTAACGTTTCGTTGGATGAAATTCAGAGGCTATGTCCTGCATGCCGTGGTATATGCAATTGTAAAATTTGCTTACGGAATGATAATTCAATAAAGGTATTTTTAGAATTACTGACATACCATTTGATTATGTATACATTCAAAAATTGCGTAGGCTGTGCCTGTTCCTTTTCTAGTCAGTAAATTTTCTGGTTGTGCTGATGTTAAGGTTCGGATACGTGAGATACCTGTAATGGATAAGTTACGGTATCTTCACTTGTTGCTCTCGTCAGTGCTTCCCGTGGTAAAGCAGATCCATCATGAACAATGTTTTGAAGTTGAACTTGAAAAGAAGTTGCGTGGTAAGATGCATTTTAAAGTTTATTTGGGTTTGCTTGCAGCCTTGAACTGCTATTGGTATTTCACTGTATTTCACTTTTTACTGTTGAGTGTACTAGTATTTGACGATGTGAAAATAATGGTATCTTTCTCAGGTGCTGAAATAGATCTTCCAAGGACAAAATTGAATGCTGATGAGCAGATGTGCTGGTACATCTATGACACTTATTGAAATTGATGGTTTTTATGGGTGCAGAAGCACCATGAAAAGATGTTCCTTATTTGTTTGTAGTATATGGCTAATTATTTATGTCTGTTTTCTTGCAGCAATTTATGTCGGATACCTATCACTGATTATCATCGACGCTGTCCAAGTTGTTCATATGATTTGTGCCTTATTTGTTGCCGAGATCTTCGGGAAGCCACTGTACATCAGAGTAAAGAACCTCAAACAGAGCAAGCAAGAACTACTGATCGAAACATATTAAGCAAGTTTCCTCACTGGAGATCCAATAACAATGGAAGTGTTCCATGCCCCCCTAAGGAGTATGGTG
This sequence comes from Lathyrus sativus, assembly GCA_963859935.3. Taxonomy (NCBI): domain Eukaryota; kingdom Viridiplantae; phylum Streptophyta; class Magnoliopsida; order Fabales; family Fabaceae; genus Lathyrus; species Lathyrus sativus. Next base: position 538,446,100 of record OZ012740.1, on the reverse strand, counting down.
GTTGTGGTTATTCATCCTTAAATTTAAGTCGGATTTTCAAGATGAACTGGGTTGCAAAATTAATAAAAAATGTAGAAGAAATGGTTAGTGGATGTAAAATGAGGGATTCTGATGGTCCACCAAAAACAGGATTGAATACTCTCAGGCTTTGCCAATATTCTCAAAGAGAGGCTAGCAATGATAATTATCTTTATTGTCCAACATCGGAAGATCTCAAAACGGATGGGATTGGCATGTTTAGAATGCACTGGAAAACTGGCGAGCCCATTATCGTTAAGCAAGTATTTGATAGGTCATCAATTTCAAGCTGGGACCCATTGGTCATATGGAGAGGGATTCTAGAGACTACAGATGCAAATATGAAAGATGATAACAAAATGGTTAAGGCCATAGATTGCTTAGATGGGTCTGAGGTACACATCTGTAGATCTTCTCTTTTTGGCAGTTTAAATTGTATTGATTTTCTATTGCCGTGTATACTAGTAAATCATTTTTTAAATTACTATACTTTATGACTGAATTTATTCTCTGTTTTTGACAGGTTGATATCGAACTTGGTCAGTTTATGAAAGGATATTCTGAGGGGCGTATTCTTGAAAATGGTTGGCCACAGATATTGAAGCTGAAAGATTGGCCTTCACCTAGAGCATCTGAAGAATTTCTTTTGTACCAAAGACCTGAGTTTATCAGCAAGCTGCCTTTACTTCAGTATATTCATTCGAAGTGGGGCCTTCTTAATGTTGCAGCTAAGTTGCCTCATTACTCCTTGCAGAATGATGTAGGACCCAAGATCTACATATCTTACGGGATTAATGGTGAACTTGGCAGAGGTGATTCTGTGACAAAACTCCACTTCAATATGCGTGACATGGTATGTTTCTCTATCCTCATTAACCCAAGATATGGAAATGGTTATTTTATCTCTTGCACTTTTGATTTTTTAGGAGACACAATGTTTTACAAGCTGCAACGTCATTATAGTTTCCGTTTAAATTTCAAGAGTCTTAATTAATTTGATAGTTCATTGTTAATTTATGCTTAATTATGTACTTATTATCCTCTAAATTTTCTGATTAATGTATGCAGGTTGCTTATATTTGTGATTAAACATTGCAGTTTTTGATTATAAGTGCTTAGGGCGTATTTTTTTTTGATAAATAGGGGGTATTTGTTTCAAGTCTAAGAATCACATTTTGAGGAATACATGGCTAGAAAGTAGTTATACCCGTGTTTGTTATAAAGTTAAAAAAAAAATATTTCTAGATATAAAGCTTCCCAGGAAAGAAATAAACTAAATAACTTCCCTAATTTCCCATAGTTTTATTCTCACGTGAGAAGGTGGGAATGTGGATTCCCATGAAGTTTTACTCAATTTTTTTTTTTTTGAAAAAGTATAACTACCAATTTTCCAAGGAATATCAAATTACATGCCAAACACTTTTTCTAAAAAATACCCAGGAATTAAAATTTCCACGTTTATATTCCCAGATAACTTTCCTGATAATTATTTTTGAATCTTTCAAACAAACGGCCCCTTAGTGACAATTTATAATGTGCCACCCCACTATGTTGTCAATAGCATGCTATAGCGGAATAGCGTAGTGGAGTGGTGGTAGCGTCTTGCATGACACTTTTGACCCGCAAGCCGCTATAGTAGCGGGTGTAGCGGCCTAGCGTCCCAAACCGTCATCACAACTACTATTAGGGATTTCAGGGCAAAATTCCTCGAAGCCTTTTTTTCACACCCTTGTTTTTTCAAGGGTATAAATGCCCATTCATACCTTATGTTCTTCATTCTGTTATGTTGTTCTTGTTCATAAGCAATCATTATGTTCTTCCTACTTTTAGGGTCTTGCATGACACTTTTGGCCCGCAAGCATACCGTCATTACAACTACTATTAGGGATTTCAGGGCAAAATTCCTCGAAGTCTTTTTTTCACATCCTTGTTTTTTCAAGGGTATAAATGCCCATTTCATACCTTATGTTCTTCATTCTGTTATGTTCTTGTTCATAAGCAATCATTATGTTCTTCCTACTTTTGGTTCGGCAATGTTATGTTTTTCTTATGTTCTTCATTCTGTTATGTTCTTGTTCACAAGCAATCATTATGTTCTTCCTACTTTTGGTTCAGCTATGTTATGTTTTTCTTCTCTGTTTAACTTTTATTGCTTTGTACTTTAGGGTTATTTAATTATTAACTACAAAGGTCTCTTTAATTTTGTATATATATATATATTCTTTTATTTGAGTATTTATGTTTCCATTCCACACTGATTTTTAGTCTTTGTAATATATGCTATAGCATTTTAGGGGGTTGGTGTTGTAGGATTCTATCTTGGATTAACAACATAGTGCCGTTTAAATTCAAATACCCAAACATTTGGATATTTTACCCAAACTCTGCAGATTAACAAATATATAAATTTGTTAATCTGTCTCCTTTTTGTATTATATTTTCTAGAGTGAAATGTTAGAGTTTTGAGTTTTTTGAAGAAAGAAAAGGAAAGTAGTAGGCAAGGCGGAGTAAAGTAACAAATGTGCTGTTTTTTGGACACTAAGTTTACTGGTTTTCAACAGGTGTACCTTTTGGTGCATACAAGTGAAGTGAAGCGGAAGGACAGGCAGAGAACAACAATTGAAATGACGCAGAAACCACATATATGTTCAAGAGGGAGTTCACCTGATTCAGCCCTTTGTACAAAAATTAATGGACTGGATTTGGAATCAGACCAGAAAGATTCAACCATGGATCAAGGGTATGAAGTTTATTCTAGTGCTGAAGGGAATATGGTCGATTGTGAAATTCCATTAAAACAAAATGGAGTCACCTCTGAGATAACACATCCTGGAGTTCTTTGGGATGTCTTTCGTCGACAGGATGTTCCAAAGGTGACTGAATATTTGAAAATGCATTGGAAGGAATTTGGGAAGTCAGATGATATAGTAAGTCTTACAGAACAATTAAAGTGACATTTCTTCTCAATTCTTTGGTTAATTTACTTATTTTGATATTTTATTGCTGATGATAATTGTGCTCCTCTGGATTCAAGGTTACATGGCCTCTTTATGGTGGAGCTATTTTTCTTGACGGACTCCATAAAAGAAAGTTGAAGGAAGAATTTGGTAAGATCGTACTTTTATAATTATGAATTGTTAGGTCGACACAGTTGAACCTGCATAGTCATGAATACAAAATCAACCTTAGTATCCCCTTCCTATCTTAAAAAATCTTTCCAAAGCTTAGCCTTTGTATTTTAGCGTATACTCTTATTTTAGCCTTTCTATTTTGAATTGAGCGTGCAATGTGGGGTTATTACTTGGCTTCAACCTTTTAAGTCACCCCTCATAAAAAGAAACCTTTTACCTCCCTTGTTAAACATCCAACATGGGTCAGTTAGCGTTTTCTTGTTTCATCCTCACTTTCCATACATCCATGCCTCACCATGCATATCAATTTGCATGCTTTGATAATTTTCTGCAATAACCTTTGATTTTATTAATTTTCAATGAAATGTAGTATTGACCCCAGGGTTGGTGTGTCAGTATAACCTTTGATAATTTTCTGCACAATGTAGTTTTCTTGAATGCCCTCAATTTTTTCGGGGGATTTCTCTCCCGGTTCTTGTTGTGCCAGTATCTGTCTTCAGTCTTCATTACCCTCTTCAATAATGTTTGTTCCGGAAAAAAATGAAAAATACATTTGCTGGCTTAAAAAAATTGTATGCGGTCTAATTGAGGTATCTGAGAGTAATTTGCACGTGTATTTGACTGTCACGAAGAGCTTGGCACTGATGTGCTAAATTGTGGGTAGACTAAATTTCCAAAAGTAATTGTTTTATTTTATTTTTATCTTCTTTCTTTCTAACGTGATCACTGTTTTTCTATGTAGGAGTGGAGCCGTGGTCATTTGAACAGAACTTGGGGGAAGCTATATTTGTTCCTGCTGGTTGCCCTTTTCAAGCAAGAAATGTTCAGGTGAGTTCACTTTATGTATTTTAACCGGTGACCTTATTAGTTTTTTTATATTCGATACTTGAACCACTTCCAAAGAATGAAAGTTTTCATCTGATTAGTGTATCATTATTAACATTATCTCTTTAGTTATTACAGAATATTTCTGAACGCATTATAAATTCTCCTGTGATCATCTCTATATTTTGAAATTTTCAGTCCACTGTTCAATTGGGCCTTGATTTCTTATCTCCTGAAAGCCTGGGGGAGGCTGTAAGATTGGCAGAGGAAGTTCGCCGTTTACCTAATGAACATGACGCAAAGCTTCAAGTTTTGGAGGTCAGCAACGAGAAGAGTTGCATATAATTGTCAAGTTCTTTTTTTGTTTGTTACCACTTGTCTACGATTTATGTCTCCTTTAAATAATGCATTTTCAATTATATACTTAGATCTTACTCCTGAACTTATTTTTGTACACTTATGCAGGTTGGGAAGATATCTCTCTATGCCGCAAGTTCAGCAATCAAAGAAGTTCAAAAACTTGTACTTGACCCAAAGTATGTAAATTTCAGATATGACCTGTTTATCTCTCTAACACATAGACACGACATATTCTCTAACACACACACACTTGACTGATGTATGCCCTTATCCTGACTTAAGAGTCTTTTTTCACAAGGGTTTTAAAATTGGTTAGTTTCCCTATGGGATTCCCGCAAGTTCAACCTTAGACAGAAATGTTATGTTTGTTTCCTTATTCTTTGATTTTATGTCCTGACATCTCCATGTCCTTTATGTTTGTTTGCAATGCGATGTTTTGCTAGACTTGGTGGAGAGATTGGATACGGAGACCCTAATTTGACTGCAATGGTTTCTGAGAACTACGAGAAGATGTCTAAACGGAGGCAAATTACTTGTGCATAAAGAGCTGTTACGTACAGTAATTATATTTTAGCAGTCTTTTGCAGATTGGTATGTTTCAGTATAGTAGATCAGATACGTAGAGATAAGTATTGAATGTGTATAATAGTTACCGACAAAAGAGATAGAATCATGCTGTAATGAGAGATGTCAGATCTGTATTTTATTTCAGAAAGTGGAATAGAAACATGTAATTTTAGTAAATATATATGAAGTCACAAATTTATTTCTATTTGTGCGTGCTGCCCTTTTAGTCAAATTCAGAAATGTTTGGGATTCAAAATTGGCAACGGCCAGGTATCCCACATAGATAAAACATAGCCAAGCAAATCAAAATTTTAGTTTTGGAAACAATATACAGGAGTTTCAAGGTCGACGTGATATATATATTTAATTTGTACTGTTGGCCCTGTCTCATGGAACTACCACTACCGTTGGTTCTATAAAACTTTACCCGAATCACTAACTTGTGAGATTGAACGAATCAGCAATTGTATAGAAATCTGACTTCAACCCAGGCCAGGCTGATTCAGGTGCCTGGGCATTTAACGTAAAAAGCCTACCAGCACGTGCACAGCAGACACAAACATTGTGTCGCCGGAAAGAGGGGCTCTCAACTTTGAATTCTAACTCATAGTATTTGGCATTTTTAGCGGGATCTTCTCTCAAACTTGATTCTATCAATGTTCCCTTCAAGTCCGGGCGCTGCCCTGATCCTGTTATGGTTCGAATTACAGCTTCCCCCACCTCCCGAGGGCTTCCAAATGCTTCAATCCTTGTAAAAGTTAAAAAGAATAAAGTTTCCATAAGCACATGAGAATGATGAAAGTGAAATGACATTTCAATTAAGGAGCATATGCTTACAAGAAGTCTTGAGCAACTGGCGAAACAATAACACTAAGATTGAGTTCACCATTGGAACCCGGGGGACCAAATGCAACAACTGGTTCCGTGACATTAGAACGTGGCCGAAAATTCAGCGGTGGAGGATCCAATGATAGTTCCATTTCTCTTTTTTTAGCCGCTCGATACAGTAGTGTCTGATCTCCAACCCAATTCTTCGGGTATATAAATTCTGTTAAGTTAATATACCATCCAAATTAACAATTAATTAAACGTACTACTAAGCTTTTTAATGTATATAATAAAGCGAATCAAATAAATTACCGAATCCCTCCCTGGTATCAATGTAACGGGTATAACCGCCGATGGGATAAAGCACGTCTAGCTTCAGCTTACGACCATTCAATGGCGACAAACCTAACAAAAAACTTGTGATGCCACCAAAATTTGCACCTAAAGCTACAAGTGAAGCCGAACCTATACCCACAAGAAGCCGCCGCTCAAATTTCGCAGCCAATTCCTTCGCCGGAGACCACACAACTGCCTCTTTCACTTTCAGTTTATCTTCTCCCTCGCTCGAACACCGTACTATTCCTATGCCATTTCTGTTCCATGCCCCAAACCTCGCTTGCACTTGCACTTGCACCGCCATCTTTCAACACTTTATGTCATAAAGAAATAAGGCACTGTAACATATATTTCATCCTCTACGTTAAAGTAACCTCTTCCTTAAAAAAAATGCTATACATCTTTAAAAAATAAATAATGAAGCGGTGCATCGTGATTGGTTGGGATAGCATAGCACTTATCTAGTTTTTGTGGCTATCATTCATTCGGGTTCTCAACACTACATTTTAATTTGGATATTCGTTTGCCAATATATGTTATGAAAATTCAAACGTGTAGTATATTAAACAGAGAATTTGCCCTTAATTAATGATTTGCCACTGTAACATTTGAATACAAATTTTTCATACGAAAAGAGTCTACAACATTACACTTACACTGACTAGCTTGTCATAAATGCAAAATCGACCAATGATTTGATGTGTCATGGTCGAAAGGAAGAGGGTGTGGGGTAGTTAAATACTATATTAAAATAAAAACAAAAATAAAAGCAACCCACTAACTAAATAAAGTTGAATATTATTACTATTATTAACTATTTCTTGGTTCCCCCAACCAAATCAGGTGGTGGTCTTTTCAAATGTTGCTGGTTGCTGAAAAGGTTTCAAACCCTCCATTCTTCGTTGACCAATTTCTCCAAACCTCATCTGCTGCTACTGCTGCTGCAGCACTTTCTGCTTGATGCTGCTGCTGTTGTTGTTGAGTACCCCCTCCTCCATAGAAGTTACCATGTGCACCCCCTCCTCCTATCCCCAATAAATCCAGTGTCATTACATCTCCACCACTTCCTTTACTTCCACCAATATTCATAATATTACTCGATGCACCTCCTCCTCCAACATTGTTCATACTTTGAGTTTGATTGTTTTGTTCAATGATCTTCGATAAAGCCTTACTTTGATCCAATATAGCATTGAACATATCAACTCCATTCATTGATCCATTAACACCTCCTCCACTTATCATCACATTTCCATTGAAATTATTATTAATGTACTGAGGTTGTTGTTGCTGTTGCATGTAGTGGTTCATGAAGGACTGCCCTTGTTGTTGCACCACACCAAATAACGGCGGCGGCGCCATCATGTTTGTAGCAACGGTTGTTTTATCCGTCATAACCATGCCTGCATTACTATTACTCACGGTTGCACCCATTTGAGCAGCTTTTTGTAACAATGCTGTGGCGGACATGTGAGGCGAGGTTGCAGCTGCAGATAAATGGAGTGATCCGTTTTCTTCCAAGATGTTGTTGAGTGAGTTGTTTGAACTCAGTTGAAGAGAAGGAGATGAAGTTGACGATGAAAGACTTCTAGTGAATATATTGCTGTTGAAGGGTTTTACAGGAACTGACATGAGATCGTGAGGCGATGATAATGGATGTTTGTGATCTGAAAGATTGAACTCTGAAGCTCCAACAATATGTGAGTTGTTTTGGTTCAAAGGTAATATTGAAGAAACGAGATTTGGAATTTGTTGGTGTTGCATGTTTGATAACTGTACTGAACCTTCGTTGGCTTTGTTGTTCTCTTCAGCTAATGCATCACAGAAGGCTCGGTGAGTAATGAAGCTGTCTCTTCTGCAGAATAATAAACCAATATAAATATATTAAGATCTAAAGCGGAGGGAAAATGCATGCATGTGTGGACTCGACCAAGGTTTTTTGAACCGTGGGACTAAGAACAAGAGGTTTTATTATGAAACAGACAACTCTTAAAATCGCTTAAGTAAAGTGGTCACATATTACAAAAACGTGTTCCGACAATCAACACGTTATATCATTTGTCTTTGACACATTTGGTTTCATATCATAGTACCTGAGATAGGGATCCTTTACGGCGAATATAAAAGTTAATGCATAACAATGTTGGGTCTTCTATCAATAAATATAATTTTTAAGAGAATTGATTTTGTAGCATGCACATGTTAGCCTTTATATATTAAAAAATACTAATAAGATAGTTTCTTATGAGGATGGTGCATGAATATACGTAGAATCTTTGACTAAGCATGATAAGTTTAATAATATATACTTAGTGATAAGAACAACTAATTGAAACCTAAACTAGAAAAAGTTGTAATAAAAAATGAGTTCTATGAGATTTTAAAAGTTCATCTTTTTATTAGCTGCCAAAACGGCACGCAGACACTTTAATATCAAAAGGACAGCTACTGCATGAAAATTCAACTGGCGCAACAAGCAATAAAAGAAATAAAGAAGCACTGTTGAAAAGTCAAATTAACCTACAAGTTTTTCATACCTTGAAAAGATGGTTCCACAGTCACATTTGTATTCCCTTGTACCACAGATTTTAGAATGAGCTTTCCAATCAGATTGAACAGCATATTTCTTAGAACACTTATCACATTTCCACTTCTTCTCACCGTGCTTTCTACAAAAGTGCTTTTTAATACCAGTAAGATCACCAAGTGCTCTTGCAGGGTTATGATGAACACACGAAGGTTCAGGACAAACGTAAACTTTCTTTATTATTTCATTTGTTGTTCTCTGCTTAAGCTTCCATGGCAAGTTGTGTCCTCTTCGGTGCAGTTGAAGATTTTGATCTCTTTGAAAACCCTTGTTGCATATTTCACATACGAATCTGTTTGTAGCCATTAGCGTTGTTGGTGATAAAGCTATCACTTCAGCACTTGGATCTTCACAAACAGTTATAAATACATTAATTAAAAAAGAATACACATGTGTGAAACAAAGAAAAAAGAAAATATAAGAGTCAAGAAAAGTCAATAGTGAACAACAATGATTGTAGCAAAGACAATAATTGAGGTTTTATTTTTCTTCTTTTCCTACTAACACAAACCAATAATTCATAGTTTATTTTTAGCTATCTTAATTATATTCTACCTTAATTAAAACATATCCCAACTACATAGATCTTTGTCTTCTCTATAAATGAATAATTACTACTAGTACTTCCTATTGTATACTAGATCAAGCCTTATCTTTTAATTTCATGGAGCCAAGAAATGTTTTAATTAAATACACTATAATTAATAATTATCCAAGTATGCCATTGTCTAAAAATTTAATATTAGCCATTTGTGAGATTTATCATTTTTCAACATGTTTTAGTAGAAATCTACGCATCATTATTTATAAAACATGAAATAATATATAACATACTATATATAATTTGATTAACATTTAATTACATGAAATCTTGCAAAACTAATACATCTTCTAAAAAATTGAAGAATTAATAAGAAATTAAAATAGTTTTATTACCTGGATTTCCTGGTAGGTTCCTTTTTCTCTTAAGAGGTGGTTGTAAATTAGTGTTGGAACCATTGCTATTATTTGTAGTAGTTGTAGTTGAAGTATGAGAATGTGGACTATGAAATTGACCAAGTATTTCATTTTGTTGATGATGATGATTATGATGTTTAACTCCATCTTGATCTCTGATATTCTCTGTAGAGAAGCTTCCACTATCACAACTTGTGATGTTTGACATAGCAAAATTAAGAAAAAGGGAAGAAGAAAAATAATGTTCCCTTAATTAATTTAAAAACTAACTAGTAAGTGTTTGTTTCACTACTTTTGGTGATGTTGGAGGAAGAAAACCAAGGAAGAAAAGATGGAGTTTGTGGAAGTAGAGGAAGACAAAAACCAGGAAACTCTCCTCCTTTTATGGTGTTTGGAGATGAGAGTGTTTGTTGGCATAAGAATACAAGAAACAGGCTTTGGATTTGCATTGTAATTAAATTATATAATGTATATATTTTCAGGCACTGTTTCTTTTGTACTAGTAGATGTATGCCCTTAACATTGTTTGATATTATGGAAATGCCATTCACTTACTTTTTTTGGATGTATATGTTTATATAATTATAATTGTTTCTATTTTAATTTATTACTCCTAATATTAGGAAAAAAAATGAAATTTCAAATCATGCTTACGTAATAAAAAATTGCGAGCATCTACATCCATCATTCTCATTTGTATTTTTTAAATAAGTCTCACTTATTTTTTTACATTATATTAAAATTTTAAATTATTTAAATAACTCAACTATATTTTCCAAATATTCATACAACTCATAAAATTTATAAAATGGATCCCATTAAATACCACAAATATCTTATAATAAATCTTTTTACAATTATTTCTGATTAAATAATTAATTAAATGTACATGTGGTACTTGTAAGAACATTGCTTAATGTGACAACGGTTGTAAATTAAAGAACGATATTATTATAAAATTATTCATCATTTTCTGACACAATCACTTTAGTAATAGTGTAGGAATCATATATTTCTACCGATAATTATACTCTAATGTCCTTGTAATAAAAGGTTTTTCTTAGACATAAAAAAGCTTCGGTTAAAAATATTATTTTTCATATAATTTTTTTTTTATACATAAAAGGCAAATTATACCCATAAAAAAATATTTGCAATAAATTCAAAAAATACTTTAAAGTGATTTAAAATATTAATTTTAATTTTTTTATTAAATATTTTAGTGGTTAAAATTTACTCTTTAAATACAAATAAGAAACATGTTGCACGTTCAAACTCACCTTTTATATTTGATGTCTATGCGCAACTATTAAATAGACTAATTTAATGGAATACTAATTTATTTTAGTCTTTTTATTTTATTTTATTAATAAAAATAGTTCTACTATTTTATATTTAAATAATTTTAATCTTTTCATATTTTTGTATTAAACTTAATAATGTTATTATTTTTTAGTGACAAATTACTTTTATTTTTATTCTTTACATTTTAAAAAAATCATATAATAATTTACTCATAACTTTTTACAAGTGACATAATGTTAAAAAAATATATATTATTAAGTGAAAAAATACGATAGAGATTAAAATGCTTTGAATTTGAATTAAGATGACTAGTTATGCAAATTTGCATCAACCAATTTCTCATAAAAAAAACTAAAATTTTAATTAAGAAAAAAAGTAGGCAGTCTTATTTTAAGGTATTCTTAATTTTTTCATAAAATTATAAAAATGATTTTAAAAGGGGAATCTAAGTATGATAGTTGAAGACCTCAAAATATAAATAGAACCAAAAAAACATACACTTGGTCTAACCAAATAAAATAATATATGATTACAAAATATAATTTATGCCTTGTTTCAACATTATTACAACACAAATTAATATAATTAAATATTCTATTTAAAACTTATCCTTTACAAAAATTGATCAATACTATTATAAAACCGTACTCTCAAATAGATTGATTTATTCTTAGCATCCATACTCATCGAATAACTCCATTAAATATAAATTATCTTCGTTTTAAAATGATTGTTATTTAAGATTTTTGCATACAGATTAAAAAATACAATGATATTATTATAAGATATTATATTTTTATAAAATTAGTTTTATTAATATGTTAAAAATAGTGTATAAAATAATAATTATAAAATATAATTGAAAAAATAGCAATTATTACTACATTGGAAAATGAGAAAGACAGTCGAATTAGAATAAACATTTTCTTTTAAAACGACAGTCATTTAAAAATGGAAAAAAATATTAAATATGTTTTAATTAAATTTTGTAAAAGAGCAATTAGCAATAACAAATATCATTCTCATTTACCTAATATTGTTATATATTTTTGTTTTAAAAATGTATAAAGAATTTTTTCATATGAATTTAATTAAATAATTATTTTTAAAATATTATTTTAGTATTTTCTTATTTTATTGAAAATTTCAAGAAATTTTTTATAAAAATTACTTTGAAATATAATTTTGTAAAGAATTATAATTTCAACTATATATATATATATATATATATATATATATATATATATATATATATATATATATATATATATATATATATATATATATATATATATATATATATATATATATATATATATATATATATATATATATATATATATATATATATATATATATATATATATATATATATATATATATATGCATGTTTATAAAATTTATTTTTTAAGTTAAAAGAAAGAACCTACCCTTAATTTTACTACTACTTAATAAAAAAATCATATTGTAAGGGTATTATGGGTACTCTAGTTGTGATGGTCTTTTAAAAAGTTAAATTTATAATAAATTCTACGTTGCTAGCGGACGAGGGATTCAAGTTGGAAAATTTGTCTGTTTCTGCGGATATTTTAAAAAGTTTAGCATTATTCCTAAAACACCCTTCTTATTTCACGAAAATATCAAAGCCGCCACTATGAACAAGCTGAATCAGCCGCCTAGACCCTATAATTACCAATTTAACCTTACCTTGTCACGGGTGGACTCTGATCGAATCATTCTCGAAAATGACCCCACAATAATACAAATATTCTTCTGTTCACGTGTGTTCGTGGTAATTTCCTATAGGTTATATAGGTTATTATTACCCAACGTAATTAGGATATTAAAAATAAAACATTTTCAATAACAATAATTATCGTGAAACATAGGTTATTATTTGATCACATAGATTTGGGTCATATAAACTTATTTTCATTACTTTTTAATACGTTTGTTTTTTTTCTTAAACACGCTTGTTATTCAATTATAATGTATTACTCAATGAGTCAAGATTCCCAAAAGTTGAATATGAAGTTCAAAAAATTCAATAATTTAAATTATAATATAGTGCCTTTTAGTCAAAAAGAATATTTTTTGGTTTCATCTTTTCTTTTTGATTGACACATTTATTCCATTATTTAACCTATTGCATAAATCAAGTTTGATCTAAAAAAAAAAAAAAAAGTAAAGGATGAAGAAATTTTGTTTACATGTATTCACTTATTTATCATTTTTTCTCTGCTGCACCAAAAATTTATTTAACTGATTCAATATCTTATTTCATCTCACAGTGAGTCACAGTCTCACTGATAACTTCTAAGTCTGACTTGGGATAAATATAAAATAAAAAATTATTAAAATTTGAAATATATTTTTTTATTTGCTATTTTTTCTTCTTAAAATAGTACTAATATAAATTTTTAGATGTTTTTTTTTCTCTCTTGTCAATACTGTTTAGGGTAAAAAAAAAATGTGTCGTATTGATGGGACTTTGGAACCGCAGGTATGCTGCTATATCACGTACTAGTACACTTTTTTTTGTACATAATGATAGCAATATTGAAGCACTTATTGGCTCCAGATTTTGTATCTATCTTCGTTTCTCTTTATGAAAATGACAATTTTGAGGATTTCTTACCCAAAAATAAAGTGACAATTTTGAGGTTATTTGAAAATTGAACTCAATTTTATTCAACAAATTATTACTTTATAATAACGAAAGAAAGAAAGTGACCATTGCATCTTAATGCGCTGTCACGGCCACCGTCCTTTACGTTATTTTCTCCTCAGCGTGTCCCGCGAGTACAAATTCTTCATCATTCATATTTGAAAAACTTGTGTTTTAGATTTTGCGGATAAGGAAAAAATAATGATTAAAGATATTTCTTAATATGAATCATACAAAATTGATTCTAATATTTTAGTAATATATAGAACTTGGTTTTTTTTATTAGCTTATCATAATATAACCTACTTTAAAAAGTCATTGTACTTTTTTTTATTTAATTTAAAAACTATTCAAAACAATTTATTATCTGAGGTAATACTTTATTTGTTTTCTAAGGCGATTCTATTTCTATTTTAAAATAGGTTTAAGGGTGGTCTACAGCCAAGTACGGTCTAATCCAACTCCACGTTGGGGAGGGCTCAACACAAAGGTGCAATCTGTCGTCACTATGGGAGGAAACATATCTCACACGTCTTCCCGACATTCTCTACATGCTCCCCACGCAGGAACACGTCATCAGCCAACTACCTACGTCTAAAAGAACAAGTCTTCCACTCTCCGGAGTTCGTGGGCCAATTGACCCAGAACGAAGATCACACGAGGGTCTTCCATAGTGTCATGTAGGATCCTGGCAGTCATCTGTTATGGACCTTACGACCCAGCCCAAAGCAGATGACCGTTGGCCCATCGCCGAGGGCACATTATAAATACACTCCTCCACAGGAGAATCAGGTATTCAAAAGTCATCCACTTTCTGTACTTGCTTTCTCTTTCACTCCCTTTTTCACTTTGGCATCAGAGTGTCCTACAGGTACACCCCTTCTTCTTCTCCACCACTGGTGAATTTGAAGCTCACGACGTGTTGCTGCCTGTTGATCCTCTTTCTGATCTGGTAAGATCAGTGACGCCGTATGTGAGAATCTTTTGCTCCCCCTTTCGTTCCACCCATCATGCACTAAAAAATATATGGATCAAATGCACGCAACCTAATTCACTCGTCAATATCATCACGTATCACTCACAACAGAGGTTATGTCTAACGCAAAGTCGAGAGATCAACCATATCGTCACATCGATGATGTCTCACGCAACTCGACAACACGAAGCATTAAGAATCGACACGCACGCGAATATTAGTCCTAAATCTATGTCTAGAGTTTAGAATCTAACAGATGTTCATCTTAGATCGAGTTCGAACCGCATATGTCTATAGCAATCCAAACCCATTAAGTAAAAAATCAAGATAATCATCGATAAAGAGTTGCAAAAGAGATTTTATACAAAGATTCATAAATATACATACAATCAAGATAAACTTACATACAAAACCCCAACAAAAAAAATACATAGAGAGGAAGGAAGAAGAACACAAATCTCATGGGTTGTCAACTCCGATTGAAGTGGATTCGACTCCGGATCGTCAAGATGCACCCTCCAATGTTGTTTCTAAGCTAAATCTACTCAAGAATGTGTTTGATGAAGTTGGGATAAAAAGTTCCCAAGCAACATAACCTAAAAAATGCTGAAAAATGACTTAAATAGGCAAAAATGGGTTTCCGTGTTCGCCTAGCGAAGTCCCGTTCGCACGACGAACTTATGCATCTTTCACTACTGTCAAAATAATATTTCTCATGCATTTTAGAACTTTCTGTTTGCACTGCGAACTTTTGTTTGTATTGCGAACATGACAGCAAACCAGCACTTGTTTTGACCATAACTTTGTTTTACACGCGGTCGGAAGCGTTGGAAAGCTTATTCAATGCTCTATAAGAAAATGAAAAAATAGAATTGCTTGTAAACCTACAAAAATGAGATAAAAACAATTAAACTCAGTGATATTTATATGATACACAATATATACATTATAACATAAACTATACAACATATGCACAAAAATTGAGGTTTATTGGTTGAATTAAGCCCATAAATGCCAATTATTTACACTCAATATCACTACAATCTAGCACTTATCAACTCTCCCCAACTTAAACTTGTTTGTCCTTAAAGAAGAATCGATCAACTCAAGGAAACAAAAGTAAAAATCAAGCAATCACGACTCAACAAGTTTCAAAAAACAAAAACAAATGTATGGTTCAACATAAAAATGTACATGCAAAGCAAAACATACCACTAAACTAAAACGATAACATGAAAATGAAACAACTCCTAAATACAAAATACATGTAAAAAATTATAAGACAATACAATGTTAAAAAATGAATCGCACCTAACACACACTTCATCGGTAGATGAATAAAAAAAACATTAGGGGCTTAACTCTCACCCAACAATCAAGCCAACAACAAGTTAAATTATGCATTAATCAAGAAAAAACTCATATTGAACAATATAAATGTAAAAATCACAAGGGCTTTAAGGGTTGTAATGTGGCTTGGGTAACAAATAATTGTTTTTCTCAAGGTAAAAGAAACAAAAACCTGCCTAATCAAATGAGAGTGATCATTTCTCACAATCTCAGGCACTCACAAATTCCAATCACCTTTTTCTCTTTTCCAAATTGTTACACCATTCCACACAACTTATTAGCATAATATTATTCTTTTTTTTTCTTCTTTTTTTTTCAATTCTTTTCCCTTTTTTTTCTTTTTCTTTTTTCATTTTTTCTTTTCTTTCTTTTTCAAACTTTTTCTTTTTCTCAACCTCTTAACAACCAACCTCTTCTCCCCAACTTGAATACAACTACACATAGTGGTATGAATGATCCCAAACTTATTAGGCAAGGGTAAAAAACTCAAATAATAAGTCATGGTTATAGTTCAAGAAAAAGTATTAGAATCCATACAAAAATGAACTTAACACCAACATGGATTCTAACAAAGGCTCAAAGGGGGTAAGCAAATTCTCACTCACTTACAAGGTAGATTGACTATTTGGTCAAGTGGGTATGCTCAAAATCGAACAAAATGTCTTAATCATTTTAGTGCTATCATACAAATCAACACAAATACAAGATTAAACATAATAAAACCGAGTTAAACAAAAATGTTGGTCTCCTGCATATAGTAAATAATGGAAAGCTCCTCACAAAAAGGTTTTATCCTAAAGTGATTCAAAACTGAACAAGTATGGCAAAAGAATGAATGACATGAAAATTGTACAAATAAAAAGTCTCCTAATCATGCTATGTTCTAGAAAGCGATAAACGAGTACCTTGCAAAGTACAAACTTCAACAATATCAAAACCATACATTCGCAAGTTGAAACGATCAAACTTGAAAAATCATAAAATGCATCCTCAAGCTAATCAAAAACAAACTTGAGAGCAAAAAAAAACTTGAGAGCAAACACAAACATTATTCTAACAACCTACCAAAATTGAATTAAAACTAACTAAACACAAAGACCAAAATTGGTGAAAGTGGATGGAAAATGAGCGATTTGTCTTTGCAAAACAAGGCGCGCTAAGCGCCCTCTGCGCGAGCAGGAAAACTTTGATTTTCATATTCTTTTTCTCACACAATCCATCCATTTTCACTTTATATTAAATATACTACTAACTATAAATCTATACAAACTCAAAAACTATTGGGTTGCCTCCCAACAAGCGCTTGTTTCACGTCGTAAGCTCGACACCTTTATTGTTCTTTGCTAATAACTTCCTCACATACACGCCGATGCTTTGTCAAAGTTCTAACCTAAAGAAAGTGTCCTAACCAAACACTTGAACAAACGTTACGAGAAAAAAATATATACAACACTTGAACAAACATAATGGAAGACAAAAGCAAAACAAGTATCTATACAAGCATATATACAATTATGTGCAATGCTTAGAAATATAGAAATTATTGCAATGCGGCTCAATATCAAAACCAATCCCCGACAACAGAGCCATTTTGTTGGAGCGGTAAAGCGGCAAGCAAAAATATTATTTTCGGAAGAATTTCCTCCGGGATTTATGTCGTCTCCACAGGGATTAGTGTGAGGGAAATAATGTCGTTCGATAATCTCTATGTCTCTAAGCTTGGGTTTAAATGGTTTGTGATAAAAATGCAAAAGGAAAAACATAAAACAAGAAAATAAATACATTCTTAAGAAATGAGAAAACTCGTCAGGAGTTGTATTTCGTTCCACCCATCATGTACTAAAAAATATATGGATCAAATGCACGCAACCTAATTCACTCATCAATATCATCACGTATCACTCACAACAGAGGTTATGTCTAACGCAAAGTCGAGAGATCAACCGTATTGTCTCATCAGTGATGTCTCACGCAACTCGACAACACGGAGCATTAAGAACCGATAACCACGTGAATATTAGTCATAAATCTATGTCTAGAGTTTAGAATCTAACAGATGTTCATCTTAGATCGAGTTCGAACCGCATATGTCTATAGCAATCCAAACCCATTAAGTAAAAAATCAAGATAATCATTGATAAAGAGTTGCAAAAGAGATTTTATACAAAGATTCATAAATATACATACAATCAAGATAAACTTACATACAAAACCCCAACAAATAAAAAGTACATAGAGAGGAAGGAAGAAGAACACAAATCTCACGGTCTGTCAACTCCGATTGAAGTGGATTCGACTCCGGATCATCAAGATGCACCCTCCAATGTTGTTTCTAAGCTAAATCTACTCAAGAATGTGTTTGATGAAGTTGGGGTAAAAAGTTCCCAAACAACATAACCTAAAAAATGCTGAAAAAGGCAAAAATGGGTTTCCGTGTTCGCCTAGCGAAGTCCCGTTTGCACAATGAACTTATGCATCTTTCTCTACTGTTAAAACAATATTTTTCACGCATTTTAGAACTTTCTGTTCGCACTGCGAACTTTTATTCGCATTGCGAACATGACAGCAAACCAACACTTGTTTTAACCATAACTTTTAAACCGTAACTTTGTTTTACTCGCGGTCGGAAGCGTTGGAAAGCTTATTCAATGCTCTATAAGAAAATGACAAAATATCATTGCTTTTAAACCTACAAAAATGAGTGGAAAACAATTAAACTCAATGATATTTACATGATACATAATATATACATTATAACGTAAACTATACAACATATGCACAAAAGTTGAGGTTTATTGGCTGAATTAAGCCAATAAATGCCAATTATTTACATTCAATATCACTACAATTTAACACTTATCATGTTCATAGGATAAAATTAATTAAATTTGATTGTGTGGACGTTTCTAAATTTAATTCCGTGTTATCGTTTGCTTAATTCGTTAAATCGTCATATTTTTAACCGCTTGCTTAATTCAGTAAACAGGAACATAATTCGTATGATTTTGATAAGCGCGTGTTTGATTGATATCATAATCGAATAGGATCGAATCCATTTAGGGATTGGTGTTATAATAGCCAATGCTAAGTCAGAATTCGAATCAGTAGGATTAACTGTTTTAACTTAATTGACAATCACTTATTTTAATCATTTTTTCTCTTGTTTTATAAATTTAAACTTAAAACCCCCATAAAATTTTTCTTTAGTTGGTTGAAATAATACAAGAATCCTTGCGATACGACATCTGATTGTCGCTTCCCTTTACTACTTTTCAAAAAATACTCGTTTTTGATCCGTGCGTGACATCAGATCAAATTGGCGCCGTTGTCGGGGATTATTGTTGATTTTAACCAATTCTAGAGTTTTGTTAGAGTTTTTTGTTTTTTGCTTTTTGATTTTCAGGATTGCAGTACAGTGGTAAGCATTCCAGCCTATCAGGTAAGTTAGAAGCTACTGTTTCGATTTGCTTCAAATTTTTTCCAGAAAATCATAAAAAATAGACAAACAATATTCATTTAGAATAAAATTCTAAAAGATTTGACCATGAAAATTGCAAATTCCTTACTTTTCTATTTTATTTGATTGATTTATTATTATCATATTTTTAAAAAAATCCAAAATTTTTTGTAGAGACTTATTCTGATTTAATTTGATTTTTAGTTATATTTTTATAATTTTTAGATTTTATTTTATTTTATTTTCTATTTTTCCATTCTTTTCCTTAATAGGGACACTGTTGCTATTTTCCTAATTATTGATGCATTGCTGAATTAGTTATGTGTTGCCTTTTTCTTTGTTGATTTTTTTCCTATTAAATTTAATATGGAAAATCAAAGAACTATTACAGAACTTGCTGCTCATGATATGAATTATAATGCTTTATGTATTGAATATCCTGTTGTTGCCGTTCCTTTTGAATTGAAGTTTGGTTTAATACACTTGTTGCCAAGGTTTAATGGTTTTGCAAGTGAGGATCCGCATAAAAATATGAAGGAATTCTAGGTTGTGTGCTCTACACCTTCTAGACCTTCAATAGAAGACCTTGTCAAGCAAATGACTGTAAAAAATCTCCAGTCTCAACAATGAATAGATTCTAATTTTCAGGCTTTGCAACCACATATTGAACAACTTTCCACTTCAATGAATGCCATGGAGCAAGCTCAAGAGTCAAACCAACTATCTACCCAAACAATAGTGAATCCAAAAGAGTTTCTTTCTAATTTAGTTGATGATACTTATTCTAAATTGTTGTCTGATTTTTCATCATTAGCAGATTTTGATGATACTTACTCTTGCGATTCATGTACCGACACTAAAATTTGCTCTGTTTTTATTGAGATTAATGATGCCTTGCAGGGTGATGCATTTCATGATGTCGTTTATGTAGCTGAAGCTCTTGATATCCCGGTTGGCCCGACCATGCCTTCCATTGAATAACCTTTTCCTTAGAGCTTAAATCACTCCCGGACAATCTAAAATATGCCTATTTAGAGAAGAATAAAAAACTATCTATTATAATTTCTTCTAATCTTGATTTCAATCAAGAAAATAAGCTTTTGCAGGTTTTGAAGAAACATAAGAAGGGAATTGGTTGGACCTTGATTGAAGATGGAAGAAAAGCAGTGAGGCAGCCCCTTAATCCTTTAATCTTGTGAGATGTTGGATCGAACTCTAGTGTTGTCGAAGCCTGTTCGCAAGTAATGCGTGTTGTAGTCGAAGTTTGTTCTAACATGCATTAGTCAATATTGCTAGGGTTGTTAGCATGTTGAATTGGGCCTTGCTTGTAAGCCAAATTGTTTAAGTTAGCTTGTACCCTAAGTTGGCTTGTAATGGGTAATTGTTAAAAAGCCCATTAGGTTAGTGTGCTATTTTTCTTATAAATAGGATGCTAGTTTCTCAATCTTCATGTAAGGAAAAATAGGAAGATAAAATCTTAATTTCAAGGGAGAGAGGTTATTTTGTTATTCTTGTATACTTGTAATCTTGTTTAAAGAGAAAGGAAAGAATATCAGTTTAATAACCAACCCTTGTTGTTCCTTGTTGTTTTACCTTGTTTTCTTTGTTAACCCTAACCCTTGTGTGTTTCTTGATAAGAAACCGTTTATACTTTGTTTAAAGGTATCCGATTCACAACAAATTGGTGCGGTGAGCGTGGAAAAGATGCCTTCAACAAAGTATGAGATTGAAAAGTTCACCGGAGTGAACGACTTCGGTCTGTGGCGCTTGAAGATGAAAGCCCTGTTGGTTCAGCAGGGTTGTTTGGAAGTGTTGAAGGGTGAGGAAGCCATGGACGCTGCGTTAACGGCAAAAGAAAAGACGGGCATGATCGAGAAAGCCCACAACGCAATATTGTTGAGCCTTGGTGATAAGGTTCTTCGACAGGTATCAAAAGAGACTACAACATCGGGATTATGGGTGAAACTTGAAAGTTTGTACATGACCAAATCTCTGGTGAATCGACTCTACCTGAAGCAAGCTTTATATTCATTCAAGATGAGTGAAGACAAAGTGTTGGCTGAGCAGTTGGATATGTTCAATAAGCTGATTCTTGATCTTGAAAATATTGATGTGAAGATCGATGATGAAGATCAAGCACTGTTGCTGCTGTGTGCTTTGCCTAGAACACATGCTCACTTCAAAGAAACTCTCTTGTATGGAAGGGAGTCCTTGACCTTTGAAGAAGTTCAATCAGCCTTGTATTCTAAGGACTTGAACGAACGAAAGGAGCATAAGCCTTCGACGGTGGGTGAAGGTTTGGCCGTTAAGGGAAAAATTCTTGCGAAAGGATGGTAAGTTCGACAAGAAGAAAGGTAAAAGTCAACAGAAGTCTTATAGTGGCGAAACATCTAGTATTCGATGTTATCATTGTAAGAATGAGGGTCACATAAGAAAGGTGTGCCCTGAACGCCTGAAAGATCATGGAGGTAATGGCAATGCAGCTATTGTTCAAGATGACTTCGACTCATCTGATGTTCTTGTGGTTTCAAGTGGTGACTCGAGGAAAGAGTGGATTATGGGTTCAGGTTGCACTTGGCACATGACTCTAAATAGAGATTTGTTCGAGGAGCTATGTGATCAAGATGGTGGATCTGTGCTGCTGGGAAACAACAAATCTTGCAAAATTGCAGGTATTGGATCTGTGAGATTCAAGCTCCATGATGAGTCAATAAGGTTATTGACTGAAGTCAGGTACGTACCTGACTTGAAGAGAAATTTGATTTCTCTTAGTGAATTCGACAGAAAAGGATACATTTTTCAAGGAGAGAAAAGTATTCTAAGAGTCATGAAGGGGTCGAAGGAAGTCTTGAGAGGCATGAAGAAACAAGGCTTGTATACCCTTGAGGATGAGGTTGTAAGTGGTTCGACAAATGTTGCATCCACGAAATCTATGTCGAAGACAGAATTATGGCACATGAGATTGGGCCATGTCAGCGAAAGAGGCCTGGTCGAATTGGGGAAGCAGAACCTGCTAGGAGGTGACAAAGTCGAAAAGTTGGAATTTTGTGAATCTTGTGTATTTGGTAAATCCTGTAGGGCGAAGTTTAACAAAGGCAAGCAAAGAACACATGGATCCCTGGATTACATTCATGCTGATCTTTGGGGGCCTGCAAGGAATCCCTCACACTCAGGTGCAAGGTATTTTCTATCCATCGTTGATGACTATTCCAGAAAGATATGGGTATTCATTAAGAAGACGAAGGATGAAACTTTTGAGAATTTCAAAAGTTGGAAGATTCTGGTCGAAACTCAAACTGGCAGAAAGGTTAAGAGGTTGAGAACCGACAATGGCCTTGAATTCTGCAACGAAGCGTTCAACAATTACTGTGTTGGGTCTGGAATTGCAAGGCATAAGACTATAGCAGGTACTCCTCAACAAAATGGCTTAGCTGAGAGATTCAATCGAACAATCCTTGAAAGGGTTAGATGCATGTTGGTTAGTGCTGGATTGAAGAAGGTGTTTTAGGCGAAAGTTGTTTTGATAGCAGCTTACTTGATAAATAGATGTCCCTCGACTGCCTTGGGAATGAAGACACCTGAAGAAGTTTGGTCGGGACATCCACCTAGTCTCGACAGACTGAGAGTATTTGGCTGTGTGGCCTATGCTCATATTAGGCAAGACAAGGTCGAAGCTAGAGCTCTGAAGTGCATGTTCATGGGATA
The DNA here is from genome assembly GCA_963859935.3 of Lathyrus sativus. NCBI lineage: Eukaryota > Viridiplantae > Streptophyta > Magnoliopsida > Fabales > Fabaceae > Lathyrus > Lathyrus sativus. The sequence goes on along the minus strand of OZ012740.1, from coordinate 538,423,030 downwards.
CCCTGAAGGAGTCAAAGCTTATAGGCTATGGTGCCTAGAGCCAGGTCACAGAAGGTGTATCACCAGTCGAGATGTAGTTTTCAATGAAGCAGAGATGGCTTTCAAGAAAATTGATGATGCTGACGAAGAGCTGGAACAAGGAGAGATTCCTGTTGAGGTGGAACATGTTGATGCTGAATTACTTACCCCAGATGAAGTCGAAGAAGACGCAGAAGATGCTGTTGAAGATGAGGAGATTGATAATGACTACCTGCTAGCAAGAGACAAGTCGAGGAGAGTCATCAAGCCACCTCAGATACTTGGGTATGCAGATCTTATAGCTTATGCCTTAATATCTGCTAGTGAGGTTCTGGATGAAGAACCTAGAGACTATAAGGATGTTATGAGGAGTCGAAAGAAGACTGAATGGCTGAAGGCCATGGATGATGAGATGAAATCTCTTCATGATAACAACACCTGGGAACTGATCAAGAAACCTACTGGAGCAAGGTTAGTCAGCTGTAAATGGATTTTCAAAGTTAAGGAAGGAATCAAAGGAGTGACGTCGAAGAGATACAAGGCAAGATTGGTTGCTAGGGGGTTCACTCAGAAAGAAGGTATCGACTTCAATGATGTGTTCTCTCCTGTTGTGAAGCACAAATCCATTCGAATGTTGCTTGCCATGGTGGCCCAGTTCGACCTTGTATTGGAACAGATGGATGTGAAGACTGCATTCTTGTATGGTAATCTAGATGAAACAATCCTGATGAGGCAACCTGAAGGGTATGTCGAAAGGGGGAAGGAAGATTATGTGTGCAAATTGAATAGATCTTTATATGGACTGAAACAATCTCCTCGACAGTGGAATAAGAGATTCGACAAGTTCATGACACACATAAGTTTCATTAGAAGTCAGTTCGACCACTGTGTTTACTTCGGATTTCGACCGGGTAATTCATTTGTTATTTTGTTGCTCTATGTGGATGATATTCTAATAGCAAGCAACAATGTCGAAGAGGTAATGAGGGTGAAGGCTGAACTTAATAAAGAGTTCGACATGAAGGATCTGGGAGCTGCGTCCAGGATTCTTGGGATTGACATCCGGAGAGATAGAAAGCATTCGAAATTATGCTTATCTCAAGAGGCATACCTACAGAAGGTTCTCGAAAAGTTTGGTATGTCGAATTCAAAGCCTGTTGTGACTCCGACAAACCCTCAATTCAAGCTGAGTATAGATCAGTGTCCCAACACTGATGTTGAAAGAACTTATATGAATAGCATTCCATATGCTAACATAGTAGGTTCTTTGATATATGCTATGGTCTGTACTAGACCCGACATAACATATGCAGTAAGTCTTGTAAGCAGGTACATGGCGAATCCTGGAAAGTGCAATACATCTGTCGAAGAATTCAACCTATCATGAGCGAACCAAGAACATTGGTGTGAGGCTGAATTTCATCAGAGGGGTAATTGAGTATGGAGAAGTCCATGTGCTGAAGGTTTCAACAGATCATAATGCTGCTGATATGATCACCAAGACGTTGCCCAGTTGCAAGTTTTTCCACTGTATGCAGTTAATAAATCTGCATGAAGAAAGCTAGTTTCTTGATATTATAGAGTTAGGTCCAAGGTGGAGATTTGTGAGATGTTGGATCGAACTCTAGTGTTGTCGAAGCCTGTTCGCAAGTAATGCGTGTTGTAGTCGAAGTTTGTTCTAACATGCATTAGTCAATATTGCTAGGGTTGTTAGCATGTTGAATTGGGCCTTGCTTGTAAGCCAAATTATTTAAGTTAGCTTGTACTCTAAGTTGGCTTGTAATGGGTAATTGTTAAAAAGACCATTAGGTTAGTGTACTATTTTTCTTATAAATAGGATGCTAGTTTCTCAATCTTCATATAAGGAAAAATAGGAAGATAAAATTTTAATTTCAAGGGAGAGAGGTTATTTTGTTATTCTTGTATACTTGTAATCTTGTTCTAAGAGAAAGGAAAGAATAGCAGTTTAATAACCAACCCTTGTTGTTCCTTGTTGTTTTACCTTATTTTCTTCGTTAACCTTAACCCTTGTGTGTTTCTTGATAAGAAACAGTTTATACTTTGTTTAAAGGTATCCGATTCACAACAAATCTCTTATATTGTGGAAAAGAAGATAACGTTCACGTGCCCATTCATCACTTTTATTTATCAAAGATTCTTATTTGATCTTAGAATAAAAGGCGAAGGCACTAACAAATATTTCAAGGTCAATGGATGCTACTCAAAGTTACTTTATGACGTCTCCACTTTGGAAGAGGAGCCTCTAGAAGATCTCTCTTTGGGAAAGGCTGCTTATGTAATTACCTATCCATCTTGACTCCTCGGATGTGTTATTTCATTTATCTCACTCTTATTTAATAGTTATGTCCTTTCATTAAGGACAATGCATGTTTTAAGTGTGAGGGAGGAAACCATTTCTTTGTTTTGTTTTTTTTTTCTTTCACTTTTTGTGTTTTCTTAAAGGAAAAAAATTTAGACTTAGAAACACAATGCATCTTTTGAAAATTTTAGGCTATAGATTAATTTGAGGTTAAATTATGGAGACTTGGGAAAATTTTATAAGATCGGTATCGTTTTAATATCTTAAGTCTCCTGAATATAGAAATCAATTTAAATACTTGTTATGACATAGTCTTGAGTTCTCATCCTTTAATATCTCTTAAGTAGTTTATCTAGCAGTCAACACCATCTAAAAATCACACAATAAGTAATTAAGCTGATGCAAATAAGTGAATGATCTCGTGCTTAATAAGAAACTTCATGAGTTCCCCAGAATCCTCATGAGTTCCCTAGTATCTTCATCAAAAACTTCATGAATCCACCGAAAACTTCATGGACTCCCCGGAAACCTCACTAGAAACTTCATGAGCTACCCAAAAACTTCAACGGAACCTCATGAAGTTCTCCAAAAAGTTCGTAATAGCGCCAGAAAATGCATAACTTCATCACGAAGTTCTCGAGCATCTAGGACACGCATTCCTAAAGCTACACCCACTACCATGCTAGCCAGAAAAAACAAAAAACTTACGTGTGTAAAGAAGGTTCTGGAAAGCTACGGCGATGTAAGGAGAACCGACGGTGGCGACGAACGAGAAATGGAGAGAGCAGAAAAAATTAAGGGATTTGTTCAAGAGCTTAAATGCTGAGAGCGTGACAAATAAGCCCATTCTCCTCATATTTATATCCGCTGGCACACATAATGAATTGTCTCCTAGGCACTCAAGCACCTCTACTCATAGCCGTTAGATGAATTTATAACTTCTAACACGTGGCTCAAATAGACATCACATTTATCCTTTCAAGCCCCATCACACAGCTCGAGGAAATGACGTGTCCGCTCCTTCCACTTCTACTATACGCCGAGCATAATGCTCAACTACCACATTTTGCCACAAACACTAATTTGGGGAAACTCCTGGAACAAGTTGCATTGTCAAACACAATTTACAACTTTAAGCCCCTCGCGAGCATGCGCAAACCTCACAGGCAGCACCCTGGTGAAGATCTGCATGTGTTTGTGCTATCGGGAATGATGACTAACTTATATGTTCCCTCGCAAGCACAACTTCACTAGCTCACCACTTCAGACACTACTCCATGCAAGTTACCTTTGTCCCCTTTCGAAATGAAAAATGACCCTTAAGTCATTACTCCACCGACTAGGAGCAACGACTTGGAGGGCTCCCGTTCTAGACTGGGCCTAAGGCTGACCCACCGTCGGGCATGGTCTAACCCAGCTCCGCGTAGGGGAGGGCCCAAAATAAAGGTCAAATCCGCCATCACTGCGGGAGGAAACGTTCCTCACACGTCCTCCCCTCGTTCTCCACGTGCTTCCCACGCAGGAATACGTCATCAACCAACTACCCACGTCCGAGAGAACAGGTCTTCCACTCTTTGGAATTCATGGGGAAGTTGACCTAGGACGAAGACCACGTGCAGGTCTTTTCTACTGCCACGTAGGATCTTGGCAGTCATCTGTTATGGAACTTACGACCCATCCTAAAGTAGATTACCGTTGGTCCAGCACTGGAGGCACATTATAAATACCCTCCTCCACAGGAGGACCAGGTATACAAAACTCACTCGCTTTCTATACTTGCTCTCTCTTTCACTCTCTTTCTCACTTTGACATCAGAGTGTCCTGCAGGTACACCCCCTCCTCTTCTCCACCACCGGTGAACTTGAAGCTCACAACGTGTTGCTGGCTGTTGATCCTATTTCTGATATGGTAAGATCAATTTCTTTTAAAACTTATGAAAAACACTCTAATTTCAGATAGTTCTTTTTTACATACACTAAATCATATCAAATATTCAAGTGTCTCTTTAGAATTTTTTTTAAGATAGGCATTAATTGATAATCTCAAAGCTTTAAAAATTATTCTCACGATTTTTGATTTTATTTTTGATTTTACTTTAAATGAATTATACTAAGACTAATTTGACCAAAATAAATATAGTTGTTGACTTTACGACTATGGCAGAAGGATTTTCTCCAAAAAATTACTCTCGTTCAAGTATTATGGATTTCTAATTTGTGCAAAGCTCTACGTAGAGTTTTCCTGAAAACCTATCATCTCAAGCATATTTATAGAATCACTCTCGTTCGACTATTCTGGATTCCTTTGAACAGGTGCAAATTGAAACTCAAAAAACTCATGGGTTTCGTAGATATATGTGTTGTACAGGTATAACTATCATTTGATTTTAATGATGACAATTGTCAAGCAATTTAAAAGATGGCAAATCCAAATGTAAAATGATGTCTAATGTTAATGATTAAAGAAAGTTATTGATTTCAACTATTTAATGGTTCCTGATGATAACATCTTATTAAGAAGCAATTATCTCAAACCTCATTAGTTAAATGATTCATGTTATAGTGGAAGTTCTATACATCATAAAAACAAGTAGAGGAACTTAAAGTCTTAAAGTTGTGAAAGTGAAAATGTATGAAAGTTTGTCTGGTTGTGCGTTTAGCACTTTAGTTTGATAAGTTATATTGTAAAATGGAAAGGTACTAAGCAATCACAACCACAAAAGTTGTTTTTCAAATCTCTTTTCTTTTCGATAAAATTTCTTAAAACCTTTTCGATCACACACTTAATTGGCTTTAAGCTTGGTTAATCAATTAGAAAGGTATTTTTGCACTGATTAATCGATTAAGGATTTCTTCCAATTGATTAAATCATTTGTAACACCTCTTAATCAATTACATGAGATACTAATGAGGAAATCTATTTTATTTCAAGGTTTTAACGACCATGCTATTGGGACTATGAACCACAAGATTGGTGAACAATGGTGAAGATATTTTGAAAGTGGAGGGTGAAACAAGAGAATTTAGAAAGAGAGAGAGAGATGATTGAGGGTGAAAAGTGAATACTGCATTAGCTTAGGATGTGAATGCATCCTATACATTTACACAAAAGTTACAATATGATTGGGAACCAAAACAACCAAGTGAAATAACAGAAAAGTACAAAAATTGAACTCGTAACCGGTTACACCATTTGGTTAATCAATTACAGCTGACATGAAGTAAATTCTCATTCAGCGGTAACTGGTTAATGCCACAAGTTAAACAGTCACAACAATAAAAACTTCACTTTTCTGCTACTAGAATGAGATACTGGCCTTGCTGTAACCGGTTACACACCCGTGTTAACCGGTCATAACACTTGAATTACTTGAAAAACATTCAACACACTGCCTTAATTCAAGTGCTCCAAGTATTCCATGCCCATGCTCATCTTCAACCTCTTGAACATGTCATTTGTGACTCTCTTAGCCAACAAATCAACAACTCCATCCTCACTTAAACAATATTCCAATCATAACCTTCCTTCATTAACAAGTTCCCTCAAGTAGTGAAACCTCATCTCAATATGCTTTCTCCTTCCATGTGCAATTGGGTTCTTAGCAAGATTAATCATGGAAACATTGTCAACTAGCATTATAACAACCTCACCCTCACTACTACTCAACTCGTCTAATAAATTCATAAGCCATACAACTTGGCGCGCACATAATGAAGCAGTAATGTACTAGGCATCACATGATGAGAGTGCAACTACCGATTCCTTCTTTGAACACCATGAGATTGGTGTCGCACCAAACATAAATATGTATCCATCTGTAGACTTTCGATCATCTTTATCTCCCACCAATTGGAATCGGTAAAATTGAGAAAATTACATTTTTTGCCCGTATCTGCTGCGGGAAAGAGAATTTCATAGCCAATCGAACCTTTGATATATCTTATGATCATTTTGACTGGTGCCAAGTGAGACACCTTCGGCCTCCCCATGAATCTACTCACATTACCGACACTAAACACCAAGTCCGGTCACGTATTCCACAAATAACACAAGGATCCAATTAACCTCCTATATTGATATCAACATCTTGCTCATCCTCATTCTTAGACAACTTCAACCTTGGTTCAGCTGGAGCAATGGCAGCATTACAATGCTCAATTTCAAACTTCTTCAATATCTCAAGAGCATATATTCTTTGGTGCATGGCCAGTATTCTTTTGGACTTGTGGAACTCAATGCCCAGGATATCCTCTTTCATAAGTTCACACTTGAACTTTGAAATACATTTTCTATTGCTTCCCATGATCAACAAGTTATCTACATATAGATAAAGGATAATCACTCCTTTACTAGTATCTGTCTACACATACATTCCATGCTCGAATACATATTTCTTAAAGCCAACATCCTTTAGGAAATCATCTATTATTTTATTCTAAAATATCAAAGCTTGCTTCAAACCACATAATTCCTTCTTCAACTTGTAGAACTTCAGCTCTTGGTTTCTCATAGAAAAACCAGGGTCAGTTCTACATATACCTCTTCTTCAAGTGGTCCATTCAAAAATGCAGATAAGACGTCCATTAGGTAGATTAGCCATTTGTGGTTATTCGCAATACCAACAACAAGCCTAATGGTTTCAATCCTAGCAATATGTGCATATAACTCTTCAAAGTCTTTGCCTTCTCTTTGCAAAAATCCCTAAGAAACCAATCAAGCCTTATGCTTAATTATCCCACCCTTGGGATTTGATTTTACTTTGAACACCCACTTCACACCAATTGGCTTATTTCCATTCGGTAGATCAACTAACTCACAAGTACTATTCTTCTCAATGGATTACAACTCCTCTTTCATAGCACAAACCCATTTTGGATCACTTAATGCCTCTTCCATATTAACGGGTTTAGATTCGGCCATAATTGCAAAATGGACGAAATCACCATCATCATTGACTTTGTTGTCTTGGAACAACTCAAAATATTGAACTCTTTCAAGAAAACACCATTGCCTTGTTGACCTTCTAACATTTTCCTCATTTTGGGCTTTAACGAAAGGATGTTGTACACTTCTCGTTCCTGTAGAACTTTAAAATTCCAAGCTATAACCAGTTACAACTTTCTGGTAACCGGTTAACATCTGCATGTAATTGGTTAATGTCTGTTGGTAACTGATTACACCTTGCTACACTTGCTTCAATTCATCTACCAACACATCCCTACTGATCACGGTCCTCTTGTTTGCAACATCAAACAATTTGTGACCACCGGTAGAGTGATATCCTACAAGTATCATCATTTCTCCCTTATCATCCAACTTTTTTCTAAGTTGTCCTGGAACATGTCGGCATGCAACGAAACCAAAGAGTCTCAAATGGTTCAGATTTAGTTTGAATCCCGACCATGCTTTCTCCGAAGATACATTCTCAAGCTTCTTTATAAGGCACTTATTCAACAAATAGGCAGCTGTGGATAGCGCTTCTCCCCAAAACTCTTTTGGCTAGTTCTTCCCCTTTAACATGCTTTTCACCATGTTCATGATGGATCGGTTCTTCCTTACGGCATTTCGTTGTAGTGCGTAGGGTGGTACTACCTCATGTACAATCCCTTCTTGATCACAAATCCTCTTGAAGTCTTTTGAGAGATATTCACATCCACCATCCCTTTTGAGCCCTTTAAGCTTATAACCGCTTTGCCTTTGAACCATGGACTTGAACTTCTTGAACACTTCAAGTACTTCATCTTTTTTATTGATTAGTTATGTCCATAGTTTTCTACTATGATCATCGATAAATGTGACAAAGTACATATTGCCACCAATAGAGTTGACTTGCATCAGTCCACACACATCCAAATACACCACCTCAAGGTGATTCTTGGTTCTACGGTCCATATCCTTGCTGAATTTATCCTTATGTTGCTTCTCTTGCACATATTCTTCACAAATTTTAGTCAATATGCTGATCGATGAAAGCCCCATTACCATTTCTTTCTTTTGCAAGTCTTTGAGATCTCTAAAGTTGAGATGCCCAAGACGATAGTGCCACGTAAACTCTTTATGACTTGATGCAGTAGTAAGACATATATGCTCAATACCTTGAACTCAACCTTGAAGGTTCTATTGGAATCCATAGGCGCTTTAAGGACTAAAACTCCCTTTGAATTCATAACGCGTAATCCCTTCTTTTCCATGTGAATCTTGTAACTCTTCTCAAGTAATTGTCCAATACTTAGAAGGTTACATTTGATTCCTGGAATGTACAAGACATCTTTGATCAAGGAATATACAAGACATATTTGATTAAGGAATTTCAACCATCCCTCTCCATGATCAAAACATCACCGACCCCGTCGACCACTAGAGTGGTGTCATCCGCAAACTTTACTTTTTTCTTCATGGCGCGATTAATTTTAATAAACCAATCCTTCCTCGCTGTCACATGAGTTTAAAAACCCGAGTCCAAATACAACTACTTGCTGCATTAAACTCCTTTCATACTCATCAAGGCATTTTCTTCTTCATGCACTCGGTTAACCACATCATTCCAGCGGTCACAACTTAATTTTACAGAATTTTTTGAGCTGCTACTGGTGTTGTCTTGCTGTTTCTTACTGCTGCATTCTCCTTTTGTGATCATGACAAAAATGTATTCTCTTCATCAAACTCTTGTCTAGCAACTTTGGCTTCATCCCATTGAGAAGATTTACAATTACAGGAATCAAATGAGGAAAAAGACATGAATTCTTAGACGGTTACATTTGATTCTCTAGCAAAATGGCCAAACTTTTTACACTTAAAGCACTGCTTCTTGCTCTTGTCAAATCTCTTTTTTTCACCTCTAAATTTTCCTTAACCACCATTTTGTTGCAGCTTCTCTCACCCCTTTGACAAGTCGAATTCTTGGAATTTTGGGACTCTTTTCCACCAAAATTATGAAAAATACCCTTTTCTCTTCATGGGCCATTTTCCTTTCGATCTCTTGTCCTTCTTATTGAAGCGAGCTTGTAAAGCGATCTTTGCCTTTGCATTTTCATTATTTCTCTCCTCCATCCTTTGCTCATGACCCTCAAGAGAGATTTGCAGATCCTCTATTCTCATCGTTAGAAGGTTCTTCGATTCCTCAATCACCATAACTACATTATCAAATCTTGGTGTTAAAGAATGCAAGATTTCCACGACAACATACTACTTCATAACAGTTTCTCCGCATGCCTTTACTTGATTCACCAAACAAGTGATTCTCATTGTGAAATTGTTTATTGTCTCATTTTCTTCCATTTTAATGAATTCGAGATGGCGTTTGTGAGTTTGTAACCTCACCACATTTTCCTTTTCTGCCCCTGCATAGGCCTTCTCTAAGATCTCCCACACTTGCTTTGACAATTCGCAACCACAAACTTTCTCAAAATTATCACCATCAACACATTGATGGATCAAGAACAGTGCTTTGAAATCTTTCTTCTCCTCTTTCTTATGAATTGCTTGTTGTGCATCTGTTGCACCTTAGACAAGAGGAGTAACCCCGTTCTTCATCACTTCAAGAACATCTTAGTAGCCAAAAAACACCTTCATTCACTTGCAACATTTGTCGTAATTCTTTTCATTAAGGATGAGTGGGTTTGCAGGGATTCTTTCATTGGAAACATAATTAATGTTGCACACTAGATGTTTGTGGATCAAAACCAGGCTTTTGATGCCAAATGTTGGGACTATGAACCACAAGACTGGTGAACAAAGGTGGAGAAAATTTGAAAATGGAGGGTGAAAGAGGATGATTTAGAGAGGGAGAGAGAGAGATATTGAGGGTGAGAAGTGAATACTTCATTAGCTTAGGATGAGAATTTATCCTATACATTCATACAAAAGTTATAATATGATTGGAAACCAAATTAACCAAGTAAAATAACAAAAAATTACAAAAATTGAGCTGGTAACTAGTTACACCATTTGGTTAACTAGTTACAGCTGACATGAATTGAATTCCCATTCAATGGTAATCGGTTAACGCTACAGGTTAACCGATTACAACAATGAAATTTCACTTTTTTTGTTACTGGAATAAGTTGTTGGCCTTGCTGTAACCGGTTACACACTTGCGTTAATCGATTACGACACTTGAATTACTTGAAAATCATTCAACATATGAATATAGAATAAATGCTCCATTTTATTTTTTAGACAACTTAATACTATGTAAGTTATGTTATAAGACTTTAATCAATTAGAACAAATCAAGGGTAAGATTAGGGATCTTACCAAAAATGACAGATTTAACGAATTTTTGTTTGTTTTTATTATGTGAAGAAACTTCTCTCATCGCAGGAGTGAAATAAGAGAGCATATTTATTTCTTCAATTGTATGACCTAAAGAGCCATTGTCGATATCATCTTTTGAATTCAAGTTGTCAAACATATTTGCATCACAATTCAACTTTTCGACCTTTGGTATGAAAATTATTTTGGGTCCTTTGATCTTAGTGGAATACATATTATGAGTAGGCATATTTCTCTTTTTATGTTCACAATGCTCTTTTTAAAAATGCGAGGGAGGATATTCTTGTTTTCTTTCATGTTTTTTTTTATAAAATAAAACATAATAATATGGCTATCTTTATTATAGTAATTGCATGTTAGGGTTTTTCATTTAACGCTGGTGAGAATTGTAAATATTTCTAAAGAATTACTATTGTTCTTAGGTTCATAACTAAAACCAACCTTATTGTAATTCGCCCTTTTGTTACGTAAAAAAAAGATTCAAGTTGTCTCTTCCTTTAGTGAATTTATCAAGTATATTTTGAACATCATCAACTTTACTTTTCAAAATGTCACATTGATCATACTGGATAGATTCATCTAAGACTTTGTGAGAAGATGAAGAGTTTTGAATCATATCATCTTGTCTCTCTTTAAGACTTTCTATTTCTTCAAATAAGTTTTTATTTTTCAAATCGACCGAATAAATAATGTCTTTGGATATAGAGACAATTTGTTCTAATTTACTTGTTTCTTTATTTGGATTTTTACACATGCAAAACAAGTCTTGATAAGAAAAATAAGAGGTTACCTCTTCATGATTTTCCATGAAACACGTGTTTGCTTCTTCCTTATTATAGGATTCCACATCATTTTCTTCCTAGATATGTAGGCCCTCTTAACTTCTTTTTACGGTTTCTTGGATCTTCTATAATTCTAGTTTCTTTTATGGTTTTAAGGGAAGTTTGGTCTCACGTGGCATTCCTTTATGCATTGGTGGAACATGGGAATGAAAGAGTATATTTCTTAATTTTACTCTTGAAACTTGAGATTTGTTTTTTTTGCGTTAGGAACTCGTTGAATTTTTGAAACATGAGTTTCATGTGTTTATTAATTTCTTTTTAACAATCTTCATCTTCCGATTTCATATCTTTGATGTTAGTAGCTTTTAGTGCAGAAGTTTTCTTCTTTGTCATCAACAAGACTCTTTAGCTCCATATCATGTACTTGCAATTTACAAAAAACAAAATAAAAATTGTGTGCGCGTCCATGGTTGCTAAATCCCTAAATTAAAAAATCACAGTGACTTAAGTTGCTAACTATATTTTAGGCATCTAAGAATTTTAACAACCAATTTGTCAGTTGAAAATGTTTTTCCAAGAGTTCTCTTATGACTCACGATATGGGTAAACCATGTTTGCATTTGATTTGTATTCTCTCCAAGTTTCATTGTGAAAAGTTCATACTCATAAGTTAATTTGCTAAACCTTTCCCTCTTTACCTAAATAGTTCCTTTATGGGTAATTTGGAGGATGTCCCATATTCATTTTGCAGTCTCTCAGTGAGAAACTCGCAAAAATTCATTAAAACTGAGAGCAGAGGGATGATAGTTTTTGCCTTCAAACCGTGCTGCACATTTTTTGTTATCATCTTTGGTCAATTCCTTTTCAGGTTTATTTAATATAACATCATTAACTTTGTGTGTAGGAACAAATTGACCTTTCTTCACATCCTTCCAAATACCACGATCCATCTCATCTGTGAAAAACTTCATTTTATCTTTCCACAAACTATACCCGTCTACATTAAAGGATGGAGGTTTGTTTAGTGGATAAATTCAAGTCACTTTCATCCTGGGACAATTAGTCTTCCTCAAGAGTTAGGATTTGATGCCACTTGTTGGACAAGTGACTCCAAACACAATTGGCACAGGGTGGGGTGAATTGTGGTACAAAAAATTCGTGATTAATTTAAATGTTTTATTACTTAAAAAAATTGTGTTTGTATCTACAAAAATAAAAGAGAAAAACATCGGAAAGAAAATAAAACATTAAAGTAAATAACGTAATTTAATGAGATAGAGTTAGAGAGATGATACAACAGAATTATCCAAGTACATCCAAATGTTGGCCTTGTCCAGTCCCCAAGAGATCTTCTTGAGATTTCACTATAGTATTGAACTTTTATAGGTTATTCCCACTAACCTTTGATATAAGTGAATCGAGAGATTTTTCATTAGCTTATCCCCTAACCAAAAGAGAGCTTTTCCACAGGATGAACTCACGAACCAAGTAGAGATTTTATCGGCTAATCTTTATAACCAAATAAAACTTTTGCATGATGAGTTCTATAACCAAACAGAGATTTTCCAATGGTTGATTTCCAGAACCAAACTCAAATCTTCAAGAATATCACACTCTTGAAAGTAGAATAACAGTGGAACGGCACCAGTACATCACTTTCCTCACAAACAATTTTCAGTCACAAGGCACTAATGCAACTTTGCTGAAAGAAAATATTTAAAGATTGCAAAGAGAGTAATAAAATGTAAATAATTAGGAAAAACAATTCTAATTATAATGTGAAATGAAGTGAGAATAATCCTCATTTATATAGGAAAATTTTGGCTCAAAATGAAAACAATATGTGTGCCGAATTAATGGTCTAGTCGTTTAGGAGAATCAAATGATCAATTGTTGTGACCAAAAAATGAAGGTTTTGATATAAAGCCATTGTAAATCATTAAAATAATTTCATAATCGAATATATACTCGATTGGACATCATCTAATCAACAAGGCATATAATCTAATCGATTAGGCAGTTTGAAAAATTCTTCCAATCAAGCAAACATTCCCATAATCACCTGGCTAGACCTTAAAAATATTTTAGGTGATTTATTTAAGTAAAGAGAGACTTTAAAAGTATTTTAAGTGTGTGTGTGTAATTTTCCTTAGTATCTTAGGATTTACTCTCCTATTTCCATAAGACTCTGGTCAGTCAGACAGACATGACAAAGTAAACTTTCACACTTCCTCTCATTCATAACTCTGAAGTTTTCAAGTTCCTTTGATAGATATATGTAACACGGTGGGAGAACTGACTTTAAACAATGTTGCGGATAGCAAGAGTCGCCACCGACTTTTATTTTATCCATAAGGAAAGGTGATAAAAGAACAGGAAAGACCTTAGAGAATATTTTGGGTCCGGGGGGTAGGTTATGAAAAGGGAAGGTGTTAGCACCCTTTTCATCCATGGTTATCCATGGGCTCTTAGGTACTTAAGCTCACTTTTGAATTGTTTTGAAAGTGTAATGTGTGAATAGCAAAAAATTTCAGAATAGTTTAATAATAATCCGTGTATGGATGTGAAAAAAACTTGTTTGAAAATTTTGTTGGAAATTTGTTTAAGTGTGAAAAAGTTTTGAAGTGAGCAAGTATCTAGGAATAGCCTACCCTAATGTTTTAAGGTCTTTCTTATTCTTTATCCTTTCCTTAGTAAGACTATCCCTACTATAATGGAGTAGGTAGTCCTTACTTTGGATGTTAAGGGACATGTGAGGGACAATTGGATTTTTGAAGGCCATTGTGGGATGTAATAAGCACATATAAGGGACCATCATCATTTTTCGAAAGGGACTCGATTCGTAAAGGCAACCATAAGGGACTTTGATGATTTTTCTATTTGAGGGACTTGCTTTATACACCCCACTTAACCATTATTCGTAGGCAACTTGAGGGATATCCTTAAGAAGTGAGACGGCGATTAAAATCGACTTACGTGTGTGAAATGTTTAATTTAATTATCTTATATTAAAATGATCTAATTTATTTTTTTAAATATCATACATATTGGCACTCCCTAATTACTAACCATAATGATAATAATAATTAAATGATTACAATTTACATCTAAGAGGCAATTACAAAATTATAATAAATAAAATAAATAGTAAAATATGATCAAAATAAATATAATAAAAAAATAACAAATAAGTAAATAAAATATTGGGGTTAGTAAATAATAAGAAAAATTAAATAAGGTTAGTATAAATATAAAGTTAGTGAAAATAATTAGTTGAAACAATAATAATGAGAAAAATAGACAAAGTTAGAAAAAATAATAAGATAGAAATTTCAAAATAATAATAAGCAACAAAATATGATTAGCAATAATAATTAATTAATAACATGATTAAACATAAGATTTGATTTTTATTTAGAAACATAAATGATTAAATAATTACTATAATATAAAGTTCTAAATATCATAAGATTTGATTTTTATTTAGAAACATAAATGATTAAATAATTACTATAATATAAAGTTCTAAATATCATAAGATTTGATTTTTATTTAGGAACATAAATGATTAAATAATTACTATAATATAAAGTTCTAAATATAACATAATTATAAATTTCTTAATCATTTACAAAAATTTAATTATCTCTAATTATATATTAACAATTATTAAGAAAAATATTTACACATTATGATGAAAACAAATTTTAACTAATCAATAATCACATTCACCAAAATTTTACATTAAGTGTTTATAAGGTTTAATTTTATTTACAAAAATTTACAAGAATTATAATAAATATATACATAGAATCATATAGAAAATTAAAATTAGGTTTTCATATTAATTTGGAAAAAAGATGTTAATGTCATTTATTTTAAAAAAACAGATTTTTATATTACAACAAATTTTAATAAATTAATGATAACAATAATAATAATAATAATGATAATAATGATAATAATAATAAATAATGATAATAATAATAATAATAATAATAATAATAATAATAATAATAATAATAATAATAATAATAATAATAAAGCAATAATGAATTTTAAATGTGCCAAATAACCCAACAATGTTGCTAACGCAGAAATGCGCTCATCGCAATCAGATCTAAATCGGACGAAACAAAATTTATCGCAAAGAAAAAGAAATTAAGCAAAAAATAGTATTATTGCTCACACAAAAATGCGATCATCGCAACCAGATCGAACTAACACAAATGTCACGCGTCATGCACACAAATGTACAAACATCGTATCGACATAATTCGATCAAAAATCTTATATATATAAACTCTAACAATTTAAAAATTATATATATATAAACGCAACAGTAATAGATAAAGAAAAAGAAATAACGGTAATAGATGAAGAAAAAGAAATAACGGTAAAAGATGAAGAAAAAGAAACAACAGTAATAGATGAAGGAAAAGAAATAACGGTAAACGATGAAGAAAAAGAAACAATAGTAATGGATGAAGAAGAAAACTAAATAACGGCCAACGGCACTCACTCCTCTTAGGTTTTTTTCATTCTCTCCCCTTTTCCAACAAGGCAACACATGTATATATAGGGAACAAATTAGGGTTAACACCAAATTGTCAATAATGTCCCTAAAGCCCATTTTAAAGCCCAAACTAAATAATTAGTTAAGAAAAAATAAAATTTAAATAATTTAAAATAATTAAAATAAACTTAAAATAAAAACTAATAATCCTATTGATTCCTAAAATAAAAAATATTATAAAAAGAACAAAATTTTTTTCAATATTTTTTTATTTTATGATTTTTTGGATATTTTTATGAATAATTTAGAAAAAAGTGAAAAAAATAATATTTTAAAAAATGATTTAATTAAAATACGAAAATAATAATTAAATAATAATAAAAAACTATTTTTGTTATTTTTTTTTAATGAAAGATAGAAAAATTTAGAGTAAAAATAATAAAAACAACAAAAAGTGCCAAAGGTGAGATTCGAACTCTCAACCTTTCACACTCATAACTCCTTACACATGTCCTCCTGCCAATTGTGCCATTTTTACTTTTTAGAAAAAAAAGTGCATGCCATATGATATTTACCTGCAAAAAGTCAAACGACTACACAAATTTGTTAGTAATTGATTAAATGCAATGAAATGCGACGACAAATCTTAGGGCAAAATTTGGGGTATTACAGTTATTATGATAATATTTCTCACCCAACCTCTCTTTGATGTTGGCAAAAAAAATCATGAAGTTTGACTTTGGTTTGACCACAGTTGACCTCAGTTTGACCTTTTAACTGCATTGACTGCTTTTGACTTATCTGATCATCTGACTGAGCAAACTTTTGAGAAAAGTCTTGAAACTTGACATGGGGGTTCTTATACACATATAAGATGTTATGAAGCTCACTTGAAGTCTTGGAAGTCCATTTAGCCTGATTAAAGTCAAAACCCTAGTTTTGGATGCACTGCTTAGGAGGTGCATTGTCTGAGGGAATTGTCAACTCTTCTAACCAATTATGAATTTTGTGAACCTTGTGAACCTTCTTGGAACACAAAGTCTTGTATTGTGAGGGCAAATTTTGGGGTGCAACAGCTGCCCCTGTTCAATTTTCTGAAACCTGAGGGGTTAGATTGGTATATTTGCCAGTCGTAACCTGGAAGGTTGAAGGGGATTGAACACAAAAGCCCAAAAATTTGCACTCACCAGTGCATGGAGTGATATTGATGGTTGGTTGAACATGATTGAGTGGGATTAAAGATGCCACTAGGGGAAAGTTCTTCAGTAGTATAATGAGAGCTGTCAGGAGTCTGGAGTAATACTGATGTAACAGCATGTCTTCATGAGGATAGAGCGATCAATAATGATAACCCTAAAGCAGTCTTGAAGTGATAAATCGGACCTCAGGAGGATAGAGCAATCAATAGCTCTAAAGCAGTCTTGAAGTAATAATGGCTTCAGGAGGATAGAGCAATCAATAGCTCTAAAGTAGTCTTGAAGTAATAGAATGGCTTCAGGAGGATAGAGCAATCAACAGTTCTAAAGTAGTCTTGAAGTAATGATTTCAGGAGGATAGAGCAATGAATAGCTCTAAAGCAGTCTTGAAATAATAACGTGATATGTCTTCAGGAGGATAGAGCAATCAATAGCTCTAAAGCAGTCTTGAAGTAATGATTTCAGGAGGATAGAGCAATGAATAGCTCTAAAGCAGTCTTGAAATAATAATGTAATTTCAGGAGGATAGAGCAATGAATACTCTAAAGCAGTCTTGAAGTAATGATTTCAGGAGGATAGAGCAATGAATAGCTCTAAAGCAGTCTTGAAATAATAATGTAATTTCAGGAGGATAGAGCAATGAATACTCTAAAGCAGTCTTGAAATAATAATGTAATTTCAGGAGGATAGAGCAATGGATAACTCTAAAGCAGTCTTGAAATAATTAGATGGCTTCAGGAGGATAGAGCAATGAATAGCTCTAAAGCAGTCTTGAAATAATAATGTGATATGTCTTCAGGAGGATAGAGCAATCAATAGCTCTAAAGCAGTCTTGAAGTAATGATTTCAGGAGGATAGAGCAATGGATAGCTCTAAAGCAGTCTCGAAATAATAATGTGATATGTCTTCAGGAGGATAGAGCAATCAATAGCTCTAAAGCAGTCTTGAAGTAATGATTTCAGGAGGATAGAGCAATGGATAGCTCTAAAGCAGTCTTGAAATAATAATGTAATTTCAGGAGGATAGAGCAATGAATAGCTCTAAAGCAGTCTTGAAATAATAATGTGATATGTCTTCAGGAGGATAGAGCAATCAATAGCTCTAAAGCAGTCTTGAAGTAATGATTTCAGGAGGATAGAGCAATGGATAGCTCTAAAGCAGTCTTGAAATAATAATGTAATTTCAGGAGGATAGAGCAATGAATACTCTAAAGCAGTCTTGAAGTAATGATTTCAGGAGGATAGAGCAATGAATAGCTCTAAAGCAGTCTTGAAATAATAATGTAATTTCAGGAGGATAGAGCAATGAATACTCTAAAGCAGTCTTGAAGTAATGATTTCAGGAGGATAGAGCAATGGATAGCTCTAAAGCAGTCTTGAAATAATAATGTAATTTCAGGAGGATAGAGCAATGGATAACTCTAAAGCAGTCTTGAAATAATTAGATGGCTTCAGGAGGATAGAGCAATCAATAGCTCTAAAGCAGTCTTGAAGTAGTAATATGACCTCATGAGGATAGAGCAATGAATAGCTCTAAAGCAGTCTTGAAGTAATAGGATGATTTCAGGAGGATAGAGCAATCAGTAGCTCTAAAGCAGTCTTGAAGTCATGAGAGGCTATCAGGAGGATAAAATAACCCTAAGGTTACAATAAAGCAGTCCCAAAGTAATAAGAAGCTCATCAGGAGGATAAAGTAACCCTGAGGTTACAATAAAGCAGTCCCAAAGATCATAAGATTGTTTGTTGGATAATTAACCTGAAAACAAGGTAGCATTCTGTATAACAACATTAGTTTATGCTTTATGTATGCATGTATGACATGATGCACTTAGGTAATGTACTATAGACATATATGTTATGGTATGATGTAAATGATGTATGTATGATATGACACTGCTGGAAGTGTCTGGATATCCTTGTATAACAACTGCTGGCCAAGGAAAATAAATCCCGATTCGTTGTTGAAGAATATATAACCCTCCGTCTGCTGGGGATAACAAGGTATAGATAACCTCCCGTTGTTGGGGATAACAAGGTATAGATAACCTCCCGTTGTTGGGGATAGTAGGGTATAGATAACCTTCGTTTTCGTTTGATAGTAGGATAAGTATAACATCCCGTCTTCGTTCATCGTGCCCTTATTGGAAAGTAATTTCCCGTATATCCGTATGAGGATAAAAGAGATGGATATAAATTCCAGGGGAGATTAGACTTTGTGAAAATGGATTAGTCCTACTGATGGTTTGTAACTGTCTTGTAAAGATGAACCGGCGAAGCTTCGTTGAAATCCTTCCCTCGTTCGTCCTTAGTAAATACTATTACTGCATTTTCATGCATTTCTGGTAAACATCAATCATATTAAAAGCATACATGCGTTTCTGGTAAACATTAATCATATTCAAAGGCATACATACATTCAAACACAACCAATGGACGTTTCGCTTATGTAAATAGGGTAAAAGTGAATCTGGATTCAAAAGATGGAATTTATTTATATCAAAAGTGACCCATACACGGGTAAGTTTGTACAAGGAGACATAAACCCTAGTAAGAGAATTTTGTCATGAAGTTTTACAAAAAGAATCAGCTATGTGGGAAATAATCCTATTGAGTTTCAATTCTACTATTGCCCCTCAAGTATCTCATCTTCTTGCTGTTGAGACGGAAACGATTGGATTGAGCTTTATCTGTTTGAGCTTGAGTAAGTAGTACAACTGGTTGCAGTTTCATGAGTGATCCAAACGAGACATAGTCATACGCTTTAATCCCTAACTTTTGCCTGGATTGCCCTTTCAGGTTTTCAATCCACCGGGATACCCTTTTTTGCCCAAGCCGCCTTTTCAGGTTTTCGACTTGCCGGGTGTACATCTTTTTATATATATATCCCTAATTTTTGCCCAAACCCTTTTGGTTTGCCGGGATGCCCTTATTTTTGCCTAGGCCTGTCAACCTAGCGGGTCTCTTTTTATGCGTAGTATTTTTTAACTATGTCTGCGTTTACAGGTTGTGGGAAGTCTTCACCATCCATTGTAGTCAATATCATGGCACCTCCTGAGAACACTGTCTTGACTACAAATGGTCCCTCATATGTTGGAGTCCACTTGCCCCTAGGATCACCCTGTGGTAATATGATACGCTTGATTACCAAGTCACCAGCCTGATATACCTTTGGCTTAACCTTCTTGTTAAAAGCTTTGATCATCCGTTTCTGGTACATCTGGCCATGACAAACTGCTGCTAACCTTTTCTCATCAATCAAATTTATCTGGTCAAGTCGAGTCTGAATCCACTCATCTTCATCCAAGCCTGCATCCTTCATAATTCTCAAGGAGGGGATCTGAACTTCAATAGGCAGAACTGCTTCCATACCATAGACCAAGGAGAATGGGGTTGCCCCGGTTGAAGTACGTATTGTAGTACGATAACCATGCAGAGCAAATGGTAACATCTCGTGCCAATCCTTGTAAGTAACAATTATCTTCTGTACAATCTTCTTAATGTTCTTATTAGCAGCTTCAACTGCCCCATTCATCTTTGAAATCAACAAGGTAGTATGGGTCAACATATACTGTCTTAGTCGGCGAGCAGCCCGTGCCAAAGCGCAGCAAGTTTTCTCGAGCAGTGAGTATTTTGTTTCACAGTCGGTAAACTTTTTGCTAAGGTAGTATATTGCCTGCTCTTTTCGACCAGACTCGTCATGTTGCCCCAATACACACCCCATTGAGTTGTCTAATACTGTTAAATACATAATCAAGGGTCTTCCATCAACTGGTGGCATTAAAATTGGAGGTTCTAGCAAATATCTCTTGATTTCATCAAAGGCAGTCTGGCACTCATCATTCCATTCCATCACCTGATCTTTCTTCAACAACTTGAAGATTGGCTCACAGATGGTAGTTAATTGGGAAATAAATCTTGCAATGTAGTCCCAAGAAACCTCTAACCTCCTTCTCAGTACGGGGAGCTGGCATCTCTCGTATAGCTTTCACTTTTGCAGGATCCACTTCAATACCTTTTCCACTGACAATGAAACCCAGGAGCTTTCCAGATCTAACTCCAAAAGTACACTTGTTTGGATTTAATCTCAACCTGTATTTCTTCAACCTCTCAAACAACTTGTGCAGATGATCAAGATGTTGTTCTTCATTCTGAGACCTGGCTATCATATCATCCACATATACCTCTATCTCATGATGAATCATATCATGAAACAAAGCCACCATAGCACGCTGATATGTTGCCCCTGCATTCTTATGCTGAGCAGTCTAAATCAGCCCCTATCTGGACCTCTTTTCTGTTTTCTTCAGTTCCCAGATTCACAACTTCGACTGGCTCTTCATGTGGCTGTATAGCTTTCTCTTCTTGTTGTAACAACCTAGCAAGCCCTACAGATATTTCACAATCGTCCTCGTTTCCGTCTTCAGTTTGATAGATCGGATTCTCGAAATTGTAATTGGCAATAGTAGAACTGTTATCAATTGGATTCAGAGTGGATGAGGATCGGCATTTTAGTGACGTGGGTGTGTGTAAGAACACATAGCTGATAAAGCAAAAATAAAAGAAAAAGAAAGACAAGGAACACAATATTTACGAAAACGAAACGTCCACTGATTTTATCGAATGAAGTATGCAAATGAGATGACAACCCGTAACAAGCACACCATTGTGCCCCGGGTAAGGCACATGGCTTGAAAGTTTTAATTGTTCCAGAAATTATAAATTTAAAAACATAACACAGTAATAGTATTTACTCCTGACTAAAGGAGATAGGGATAACATCTTCAGCTGTCCAATTATTGAGTCCAGCATCCACAGTAGGAAGAATCCATGCCTCCAAGTTGTAGTCTTCATCTTGATCTCCCACGGCATTGATAACCCCTTGATTGGTGATACGAACAGCACGGGCACGACGGACAGCCTTCTGGGACTCTTCTTCCACCATAGCTTTTGCATCATTGAGGGAGGCCATTGCCATTGTTGGAGGGTTTCTGATGACCACAGGAACCTTCTTCACAGCAGGAGGAGTCACACAATCCTTAACAGCCCAGGGAACCACTTCAAATGACTGACATGGAGTTTCAATGTATTCACCTTCTACTTCCAGATACTTGAAAGTGTTTACATGGCTGACAAAGTATTCTTCCTCTCCAAAGACAGTAACAACTTTTCCATTCACCGGATATCTCAACTTTTGATGTAATGTGGAGGTCACCGCACCTGCCCCCTTGATTGGAAGATCAATTTCCCCATGCACTACTCTTCTAGAACCATCAAAAGCCTTTACCACAATATTACTGGGCTTCAATACCGTATCTTCAGGACTCAGCTTGTTCAGGACTTCCTTAGGCAACACATTCAGAGAGGAACCATTGTCTATCAGCACATGAGACAGGGTAGTGCCCCTGCATTCAATTGAAATATGCAAGGCCCTGTTATGATCCCTCTTGGCAGGGGTCAAGTCAGCATCAGAAAATCCTAACCCGTTGTCATAGGTCAGGTGAGCAACACAATTCTCAAACTGGTCCACAGAAATTGCACTGGGTACATGAGCCATCTTTAGAAACTTGATCAATGACTTGGCATGAGCCTCAGAACATAATAACAGGGAGAGCATAGAAATCTTTGAGGGAGTATGCCCCAGCTGATCAACAATATCATAATCACTCTTGCGAATGATTTTCAATACTTCTTCCATCTGCTTAGAGAGGTCATCAGCAGCTGGCACATCAGTAGATACAGGCTCAATAACAGGACCCTTGCCCCGAGCATCAGTGGTGGAAGTAACAGCAGGAGTAACCGCACTCTTAGAAGCAACTGGAGGAGAGAAGACTCTTCCACTACGAGTGATCTTGCTAGATCCGGCAATATTATCAATGTCAACAGGCATATCAGGTAAAGGCTCCTGTTTGACACCATGGATGTAAACAGCAGACCCATAGTGCCAAGGCACAGCTTTGTCAGATGTATAAGGAATAGGACCAGGAGTGGTAATGATCAGAGGAGCTACTCTGGCTTCAGTGACAACTTTCACAGGACCTTCAGCAGTAATCTTGATTGGGCCCTGATGAGTGATTTTAATGGGACCCTTTGAAGTGATTCTTAGTGGTACTTTGTCAACCATGTCAACCTCTTCAATCTTTTTACCCTGAGTCAGATGATCCACCATACTTTCTACAGATGCTGGTCTTCTTTCAAACACTATAGTATATTTATCCATGAGACGTTGAATCCCATCTCTCAAAATGAAGCAACTATCCGGCTTATAGGTACAATATAGACAATCTTCATGACAACCTGGAAAGATCCCAACTTGTACTAACCTCTTTTTGATAACAGACAATGGTGTGCTCAACTCCATAACTGAATAGACATGCAGATCTTCATCAATATCTTTATCAATGGCGTTGACAGTCTTCTCGTGATTTGGCATTGGAGCTGTAATCACATTTGGAGTACCTGGTGGATCAAACTCAATTTCTCCAGCATCAATCATATCCTGAATTTTGTTCTTCAAGACCCAGCAGTTATTAGTATCATGTCCTGGACAGTTTGAATGATATGCACATCGTGCATTGGGATTGTACTTGGGAGAGGTAACATTGGGATTCCGAGGGGCCTCCCTCAGGGTAATAAGTTCAGCTTTCAACAAGTGTTGCAATGCCTGAGCCATTGACATGTTGATCTTCGTGAACTGTCTTCTAGCCCTCTGTTGGTTGCCTTGAGGCTGCTCTGTTGTTGCAGGAGTTGGATTTGAAATATGAACTGCACTAACAGACTGATGCCTTCTGTTACGATCAGGCTGACCATACACAGCATTAGATTCTTTCTTCCCAGTAGGAGGCTTCTTTGCGGCACCTGATGAAGAAGTGCCCATTTGGATCTTACCACTCTTGATGCCATTCTCTACTCGCTCTC
Organism: Lathyrus sativus; assembly: GCA_963859935.3. NCBI lineage: Eukaryota > Viridiplantae > Streptophyta > Magnoliopsida > Fabales > Fabaceae > Lathyrus > Lathyrus sativus. The sequence goes on along the minus strand of OZ012740.1, from coordinate 538,399,010 downwards.
CTATCCTGATCAACTCAGTGAAGCCAGATGATGAGCTTCCAATGAGATGACTGTAAAACGGACCATTCAGCGTACACATGAACATATCAACCAATTCCCTATCAGTCAAAGGGGGTTGAACTCCTCCAGCTAAGTCTCTCCACTTCTGAGCATACTCCTTAAAGCTTTCTTTGGCACCCATAGACATGCTTGCTTTATGAAGTAGCTTTGTTAGCTCTAGGATCCTTGCTTGGCTTGATTTGTAATGAGCCTCGAAAGTATCCCTTTGCTCTTTCAGTTGGATCCATGATCTCTGCAAGTCTTCCACATCAGTAGGCATGTCTGGGTGAAGGATGGTATAAGCTGTGTCTCCTTCAGCAACAGGTTCCATGGTAACTGGTAGGATGGCAGGATATGGCATCATGAGTGTCTGAGCACGAAATCGTACCCATCTGAGATAAGCCTCCATAGGAATGGTGTACTTAGGCTCCAGTGTCTTGCTGTCAATCCTGTTTACCTTTTCCCAAGCTCGTATGAATCTCTGACGGTAACCCCGAAGATCGTTGTCGTAGTCAAACACAATGCCCTGAATCAACATGTCATGTGGACCATCGCTCCGGGCGTAACCAAACTGTCGTAAAGCTAGAGATGGGTTGTAGGTGATGCCTCCTCTTATGCCTAGAAGCGGCACGTTAGGAAACTCCCCACAACGGTCAATGATGGTGACATTCTCCGTAGATCTGGAGCACCAATGGATGTCTGAGTGAGAAAGTGACATGATCCTCTTGGACCATCTGAACCCTTGCTCATTCTTCATTACTGAGCGAGGAAGGTGAGAAATAAACCACCTAGAAAGTAAAGGTATGCAGCACATCAAAGTTCCTCTTGCTCTTGTAGTACGGGTGTGAAGAGAATGTAGGATGTCTCCAAGTAAGGTAGGCACTGGATTGTGACTCAGGAATATGTTGATGGCATGAACGTCTATGAACTGATCAGGATTGGGGAACAACACTAAGCCATAAATCAATAAGGCTAAGATCCCCTCAAAAGCATCGTAGCTCATAGCTTTCAAGAACATTTGAGCTTTATCCACTAATACCTTGGCAAGAATACCTTTAACTCCACTTCTCGTCTCTAGAACAATGTCAGACTTCTTCAGATGTAGAGCTGCAGCAACAACTTCTGGTTTAAGCTCCTTCTCTAAGCCTGTGAATGGCTTCTGATCAAGAACAGGTATACCCAGAAGTTTAGAGAACTCCTCCATGGTTGGAACCAGCTGATAATCAGGAAATGTAAAGCAATGGTGCTCAGGGTCAAAGAACTGAAACAGCACACTCATCATGTCTTCACTGAACCCTGAAGTAACTAGATCCAATAAGTGACCATGCCTCTTGTTGAACTGGGAATGATCAGGCACTAGGGAAACCAACTCCTTGAGCTTAGCAGGTATCCCTACAAAGTTGATCCTGATGGTGTTTCTACGAGCAGAAGCCATGACCTGCAACAAAGAACAAAGATAAATCCTTTGGTCCTTGAAATGGTTAGGGAAAATGATATGCTTATGATGCATGATGATGTCATGATGTTATGTTCAATCACAAACATGTGGCACACACAAACAAGTCACACAATTGCCCTAGGTTTAAAGGCTTGCATGAGGTTTAAAGGTAAGTACCCTCCCCTGAAGTTAGATGGTTCATCCTGTCCTACAAAAGTAACCAGGTTCTAAGGGATCTCAATATCATTGATCCTTCACAAGGGTGGTTGTTCAGAAGGCAACTTACTTGCCAACCAAAACCCTCCAAGTTTAAGATCTCAATGAGCGTAGTATCGAGTGTCAACCAACTTCAGTCTGCACCAAAGCCGGTTACCTCATATATATAGGGAACAAATTAGGGTTAACACCAAATTGTCAATAATGTCCCTAAAGCCCATTTTAAAGCCCAAACTAAATAATTAGTTAAGAAAAAATAAAATTTAAATAATTTAAAATAATTAAAATAAACTTAAAATAAAAACTAATAATCCTATTGATTCCTAAAATAAAAAATATTATAAAAAGAACAAAATTTTTTCATTCTCTCCCCTTTTCCAACAAGGCAACACATGTATATATAGGGAACAAATTAGGGTTAACACCAAATTGTCAATAATGTCCCTAAAGCCCATTTTAAAGCCCAAACTAAATAATTAGTTAAGAAAAAATAAAATTTAAATAATTTAAAATAATTAAAATAAACTTAAAATAAAAACTAATAATCCTATTGATTCCTAAAATAAAAAATATTATAAAAAGAACAAAATTTTTTTCAATATTTTTTTATTTTATGATTTTTTGGATATTTTTATGAATAATTTAGAAAAAAGTGAAAAAAATAATATTTTAAAAAATGATTTAATTAAAATACGAAAATAATAATTAAATAATAATAAAAAACTATTTTTGTTATTTTTTTTTAATGAAAGATAGAAAAATTTAGAGTAAAAATAATAAAAACAACAAAAAGTGCCAAAGGTGAGATTCGAACTCTCAACCTTTCACACTCATAACTCCTTACACATGTCCTCCTGCCAATTGTGCCATTTTTACTTTTTAGAAAAAAAAGTGCATGCCATATGATATTTACCTGCAAAAAGTCAAACGACTACACAAATTTGTTAGTAATTGATTAAATGCAATGAAATGCGACGACAAATCTTAGGGCAAAATTTGGGGTATTACAGTTATTATGATAATATTTCTCACCCAACCTCTCTTTGATGTTGGCAAAAAAAATCATGAAGTTTGACTTTGGTTTGACCACAGTTGACCTCAGTTTGACCTTTTAACTGCATTGACTGCTTTTGACTTATCTGATCATCTGACTGAGCAAACTTTTGAGAAAAGTCTTGAAACTTGACATGGGGGTTCTTATACACATATAAGATGTTATGAAGCTCACTTGAAGTCTTGGAAGTCCATTTAGCCTGATTAAAGTCAAAACCCTAGTTTTGGATGCACTGCTTAGGAGGTGCATTGTCTGAGGGAATTGTCAACTCTTCTAACCAATTATGAATTTTGTGAACCTTGTGAACCTTCTTGGAACACAAAGTCTTGTATTGTGAGGGCAAATTTTGGGGTGCAACAATATACCAATAATATAAGAACTTTAATGGAACCTTGAATATCCTACTTGATGAGTCTTAAGATGTATTCAAGTTAATCACCATCATCAAATAGTTGGAAACATATTACCATCGACTTTAACAAGCATTAGTGTTGTCATCATCAAAACATCAAAAAGGTCACCAACTTCAGAATCATAAACTTCATACGTGCAAACACATAAATTCATAACAAAAATAAGAATCATTACTCATTGCAAACCATATTTTCTTCCACGACCTTCTTCTCAAAATCCACCCATTCCTGGGGAATCTCCACACTAAGGGAGAATAAATTCACTTGGTGATAACTGCAAAACACATCACGTTTCTAACTCGATGCACATTACATTTTAGATGGTTTTAACTCCTTTTTATTGTGTTCTGCTAGTATATTGTGTTTGTTTTAGGTATTTTTCAGGTAGGAGCACTCGTGCAAGAAAACCAGCTGAAAACGATGAAAAATAGAGAAAAGACCAAGATTATGCACTCATCGCGTTCCCCATGGCATTTGCCATGGCGTGGCAGCCACTTGCGCACCAAAAAGTAAAAAAAATAAAAGGGCGACATTTTTCCACTCATGACATTCACCATGGACTTGAAAGGCACGCTCTGCATCATTTGCACTCATGGCGTTCGCCACGAGGCTATGGCGTCCACTATGAACTTCGTGCCCAAAAAATAACATTAAATTAGACTTAGTTTGCTCCAATCATGCAGATATTTCTCCCACTCCTCCAACATGATTTTAGGACTCTATATACTGGATTTAGTTCAATAAGTAAACTTAGTTTTAAGTTTTTGATCGTCGAAGTTTTTCTAGAGTAATTGTTAGGCAGAAAAGTAATTTTGTAAAGCAATTGTTTCTCACATTGAGGAATCGTTGCACTTTAGAGTTATAATGATAAGTTTCAAAAGAAAGATTTAGATCGTTTATAGTGTAATATTGCTAGAATATTTTTCTTAGAATTTATTTCAGATATTTTGCAGTATTAGATTTTATAGTTGTTTAGTTTCAGTACGTATAATTTTAATCTCTTTACTTTACTGCTAGTGCTATTTTGAATGTTGAATTGCTGCACTTACTAAACACGCACACACACATGCGCGCGCGCGCGCACACACAGACATATATATATATATATATATATATATATATATATATATATATATATATATATATATATATATATATATATATATATATATATATATATATATATATATATATATATATATAGACACACACACACCATTTTATTAATTAGATCAACTTCTATATCTAGTTTAGTTATTATGCAAAATAATTACATTAGCTTAATCAAAATAGATATGTCCGACTAAGCTCTTAGAGTCTGGAATATGAGCACCGCCGTTCCGATCGGACTCGATAAAATCAACAACACTGAATTTTTAATAACAAAATATTTTGGTTCTGAATTTTGTTTCAAAAAGTTTAAAATTTACCCCGAAAGCAAAAATACATTAATATTGGTTTCAGGGCAAAAGTGTGAAAACGACATTCGATTGTTAAAATTCAAAATTAAACATTTTTAAAAAAGAGATAACACTTAATTAATTAAGAACTATTGGTTTTCGAAAAGTGTTTCAAAATTATAACTTGTACGTGCGAAAGCAGGTGACTACGGTTTCAAAATCAAATACAAGCTGCGCAAAAGTGAGCAGTATTTTTAAATTAACAATTCTTTCGAAAATGATTTTTAAAATAAATTGAATTGCTGAATTTTATCTGAGTCCTGAAGGTACCCGAAAATCACATTCCAGTCTCTGTTTCTATTAATTCTAAAACCAGTCATTTTAATCCATTTTAAAATAAAACTCTTATCCATAACGTTAGATTTATAAAGCGACATTAGATAACGGTAGGTTGACATTGGTCTCTGTGGGTTCGACAGTTTTTATACTACAAGTGATATTTTCGTGCACTTGCGGGATGCACATTAAGTTTTTGGCACCGTTGTCGGGGACTAACATTCAATATTGTGATTCGTTGTAGCACCGTATAGACTAAGGCAAAATTTTCCTTTCTCTCGGTTGTATGCCAAGTACTTGCTCAACCAGAGATGAGTTAGAATAACCGAGCAATGAAGTAGAGTATTTTATTCACCTAAGACGCCAAAACAAACAACTTCAAGTTGTATTCACCATTATGACAGAAAATGAAAACCGTCCTCTTAAGGACTACACCGTCTCATCCCATGACGAACCACACTCAAGCTTTGTTTTACCTCCAATCTAGGTGAACACTTTTGAATTGAAACCTTCTCTGTTGCAAATCGTGCAACAGAACCAGTTCTCTGACAATCCCACTGAGGACCCCAATCTTCACCTGTTAGTGTTTGTACAGTATACAGACACGTTAAAAAGTAATGTTGTTGATCCAAAGGCAATTTGCTTACGCCTACTTCCTTTTTCCTTTTTCCCCTAAGAGATAGAGTCAGAGCATGGCTACAGTCTCTACCTGCGAATTCCATCACTACTTGGAATGAAATCAAGAAGGTATTCCTAGTCAGATACTTCTCACCAAGCAAAACAACAGTGTTGAGAAATTACATAGCTACGTTTAGACAGCGGAAGGCGAATCACTCTTTGAAGCATGGGAATGATATAAGAAGATGATGAGACTATGTCGTCATCATGGACTAGAGAAATGGATTATCATCCATACCTTCTATAATGGTTTACTCTACAACACAAGAATGACCATAGACATTGCAACTGGACAAGCCTTAATGGACAAACCCTTCAATGAAGCTTACCACCTTATAAAAAACATGGTCCAAAATCATTATCAATGGAAAATTGAATGAGTTCGAGTAGAGAAGGCACAATAAAAGGGAGGCATGTTCGAAGTTAATGGTATTGATCATGTAAGTGCTATGGCTGATGCACTTATTCAGAAGATCAACAACTTAACTATTACCCCTCCAACTACCGTAGTCGATGTGACTCCAAACTATGAAATCTATGAAGTCTAAGGACATGTCTCTACTGATTTTCAGTTATTGATATGAACTGCATCTGACCAAGTAAACTACATGCAAGGAAATTCCTACTCAAACACCTATAACCTTGGATGGAGAAATCATCCAAATTTCTCCTACAAGAGCAACAAAGCACTATTTTCTCCCAGTCCACCACCTTTAACACTTCCAGATTTCCAGAAAGGAGCCTCTGCTACTCCTCGCGCACTAAGGAAGTAAAATTTGGATTAATGATGGAGAACTTCATCACAACTCAGACCCAAAAAAACAAGGAATTCATGAATCAAAATGTTCACACTAATGAGTTGGTGAAACAATTGGCAAACAAGGTTGAAGCCATGTCTACCCATAATAAGATGCTTGGGACCCAAATGAATCAAGCCGCCCAGCAAGAAGCGGCTACTGCTGCTCCTGTTGGCACATTTCTAAGCTAAACCCAACCCAATCTGAAGAGCCATATTAACGCTAACACACTGCAAAGTGGAACGAAATTAGATGGCCCCGTTGAACCTATAATTACAAATCAAGCGATGTATATGAGAGTTGAGAAGGAACCGGATAAAGTGACTGACAAGAGCCAAGTTAGAGAAATAATAGTTGACAGTGGGGAGAAGACGACCACAACAAAAGAAGTTGTCGAGAAAGAGAAGTCATATGTACCTCCATCACCTTATAAGCCACCTATACCATACCCTTAAAGGCTTTCCAAAACTAAGAACGAGGGTCAATTTAAGAAATTCATCGAGCTCCTAAAGCAACTTCACATCACTACCCCTTTAAAAGAGGTTATTAGTCAAATGTCCTCCTATGCCAAGTTCCTAAAAGAGATCCTATCAAACAAGAAAAAAACTTGAAGATGACAAGACAATGGCACTCACTGCAGAATGTAGCACAATTATTCAAAATAATATGCCACCTAAGTTGAAAGACCCAGGTAGTTTCTTCGTTCCCCGTGTGATTAGAAAATTTGTCATTGACAAGGAACTTTGGGATATGAGAGCTAGCGTTAGGTTAATTCCTCTCTCAATATATGAAAAGCTGAAATTAGGACAATTGAGACCTACAAGGATGTCCCTCTAGTAAGCCGATTATTCCGTTAAGTACCTTGTAGGTATGCTGGAAAACATTCCAGTACGTATTGGCCAAATTTATATTCTTATTGACTTTATAGTGATGGACATAAAGGAAGACTCCATAATCCCCATCATATTAGGAAGACCCTTTTTGACCACTGCCGGTGCGATTATAGATTTGAAATGAGGGAAACTAACATTTAAAGTTGGTGAGGAGAAAGTTGAGTTTATTCTTTCCTAATTTCTAAAAGATCTAGCTATTGATGATACCTGTTGTTTCATAGACATTATTGATGGATGCATTAAAGAGTTGGCATCTGAAATACCACCAACTATAGAGTTGGTCGAACTTATAATCGAAGCAATGTCAGAGGAAGACGAGGCTCAATACTACCGCCCATATGTATATGATAGTCTAAGGGAATGTCTCGCACTTACCCCGACCCTATGACTAGCCCTAAGCAACCCTCAATAGAACTTAAAGAACTACCCAAAAATCTGAGATATGAGTTTCTAGACGAACAAATTGATCGTCTAATTATAGTCAATGCTATTCTTGATAGAGACGAAACTGAGAAACTTTTGGTTGTGTTAAGAAAGTATCTTACATGTCATACCCCAAATTTTACCCTTAGATTCTTTGATCTTTCGCGCATCATTTTAGGTCAATCATATTGCATAACTAACTAAGTTATCAACTATTTGTTTGTTTCATTTCTTTTATGAGTCAAGGTTTACTTCAAGAGGCTTCAAGACCAAATCAAGGATCGAGAAAAGTTATCAAGTCAATGATGTGTGCTGTATGGTTTCAAATTAAAGGGAATTTTGACCTAATTTTGGTCAAAGAGGTAGTTTGCTTTAGCATCAAGTATCAGGCTGAGGTGAAAACATTTGTGTCAAAATAGATGATCTTCAGAGCCATTTCAATTTCAATTAAGGTTGTGTCGCAGTGGAAGTTTCAATTCAAGTCACTTGTGTTATGGATTGTTTGGAGGGCAAGAAAGTGCCAACTTCAAGAAGTTTATGTCTGCCAGTTGTCAAATGAGCAGGATTAGGGCTTTGGGCCAAATCAAAGTCTATTTGATGAGGTCAAGTGGCAGAGCTATCAAAGTTAAGACTCCTTGTCAACATTTCAAGTCATGATCATATGGGTCATATTCTCGTCAAGATTGTTTTAAGTTGGAGTCAGGATATGGAGTTATTCCTCATAAAGTTGATTCAAGGTCTCAATGTAGTTCTGGTACGAGGAAGATTTCAGGGTGTTGAAATTGATCTCAAGGATGATTTTTTTTGGTGTAAGTCAAGATTGTCGCTCATTTGAGTCGGTTTCAAGTGATTCATATTTTTTATGTCCAGAGAAATAGTATCAAGTTACAAGTCCATTCAAAGATTCAAATTTCATACCAAGTTCAAGTTTCTTTCCGAAAATTTCAAGCTTTAGTTCAAGTTCCAAATTTCCAATTTCCTTTCATTGTCATTCAATTTTACAATTTCTTTTTAATTTCTTTCAAGTTTCCAAGTTTAGTTCAAAACCATCAAATCCAATTCTATTTCGATTCAAAAGCCCACTCACCATATCCATTTCAAAGGTCCTTTTTTTAGATCCATTTATTTTTAACCATTTCTTTATTAAAAAAACATTTAATGTCCATTTTATTTTTTTATTACAATATCATCACACAAAAAACCCATTCAAAAAACTAAAATCCATCACTTTGAAAAATCTTTACAATAAAAGTCCAAGCCCATTATCCATTTTCAATCCAAATTCACAAAATAAAAAAAGATGCTATTTTCCCTTTTTTTTTACATGCCACACGCTATACCCAAAACCACTCCAAGATTGATACTACACGGACCATACTGTGCCAAAACCTGTTATGAACCAAACAAAAGGCATTCTCATTTGAAAGCATAATAGTGACCATCCAAAAACCTGCAGCAAGACTCCAAATTCTGCAGCACCACTTCAAAGACCTCAAACTTTAACTAAGAAAAGGAAAACTCTATACCAGACCCTACACAAAACAAAGCATACCCTGTTACCATGCCAGACCTCCTCTTCTATCAAACAACCAAAAATATGTTAAACAAGAGATACCACGCCACACCAAATTCACAAATATAGCACCTACAATTTCCTGCAGAAAAAGGGTGCTCAGTTCACAATTCAAAGGAAGGAGACATTTTAAAGAACTATATGCAGAAAAACAATAAAAGACGTTTTCTCCATACAACTCCATTGGTCTTCTTACATTTTCCCTTCATCACCACTACAATAAAAACATTTCCAATTGCCCTTCACGGTATGAAGCAAACGAGATCCCTCCGATTGCACACAACCCACGCGCGACTCACTTCTTCGTCAAATGCTAAACACCATCATCTCTACTTCATAGATCCACCAGAGCCATCTTCAAACAAATAACAACAACTATTGTTGCCACTCTCCCATCATCATACCAATCTGTCGCGGTGAAATTTGGATACCAAGCTATTGATGAGCTTGAATCTTAATTCATTTGCAACCGAACTTTGATTTATCCAAAGGAAGGGATAAAGATCAAAATTCCCACAATGCAATGCAAATGCAAGCTAGAGAGTTTTAGGTTCGGGGGTTGGTTAAACTTAGGGAAGGTGCTAGCATCCTAAGTTTCTGTAGTACTCTACAGGAACCTCTTGTTTTATGTTTGTTTATTGCTAAGGGTTATCTGCTTAAGGGATGAAAGACCTAGGGGCTTAATTCTAAGTATACTCGATAAGATATCGCATCTTATGCCTACATATCCCTACGGGAGTAGAATCAGAGTATCTGTAGTTCCCCTAAACAGTTTGAGGAGTTCTTTGACTGTGGTCAAAGTTCCTACGGGTTTAGGGTAGTTGATTAATTGATTTTAGGAGAAAAGATGAGTTGTCATTTTAAGGGAGATTACTTTGATTTAACCACCACAACTTTGTAGGAAAATTGATTGTATTGTTATGGGGTAGAAGTTTTATCCCACTTAAGATGATTAACATCTTATTCTCTAATGTGTTTGAATGTTGTTTGATTGAGTTAATTTGTTTATTCTAAGTTGTAAAGATAAAGGTCCTTCCTATGGGGTAGGAATTAACTTAAGAGATTGACTTGAATGGGATCAAGGATTATGGGGAAATGATGCAAATGGATGCATACGCGCAAGTTTTACGTTACGTGCAAGTTCTTCCTTTGGACGGTTATGCAATAATGCGATAAAATAAATTGCGGTAAAGTAAATTGCGGGAAATAAAGGCATATAAGATAAATTCATACATGAACGCATGAAAGCGCTAAGTGTGTGAATTGTGAGTGTGGGAACGAATCAGAGACGGAAGCGTGCACGATTAATTTACGATGTTGATTGGAGAAAGGTTGAATTGATTTTTAGGAAGAGATTAGTTTTAATCTTAAGGTGACATTGATTTGAGAAAAGTTACTATTATTTAGCGAGATTGATTTTGAGGGTGATGTTGAATTAATTATATTAATTTTAATAAAAAGTTTTTGGTGTGGATTAATTTTAAGAAAAACAGGGTTATTTGATTATTTTAGTGAGATTGATTAAAGTTTTATAAATTACTAAAGTTTTTAGATAGAAATGAAATTTAAATGAGATTTGATTTATTAAAGGTTTTTTTATTAATTATAAATAGCTTTTTGTTTAAAAAGGGTGGACAAAAGTTTGTTATTTAAATTACATGAAATGATTTTCAGTACTTAACTAAATAATAAATAAATAGGCATGGATTGTAAATGATTAATTAGTAAATAAGATAAATCATTAAAGGTTATTTAGAAAAAGGTTACTTAAACCAAATAGGTTCATTAGCTTGTTTTTTATTAAATAAAAGGGTTGATTAGAAAGATTGATTATTAATTAATTAATTTAGTTATAATAAGGTTTAATGTAATGATTAAGTTGATTAAGATATTAAGTTAATTAAACGTAGGTTGATTTACATGGCAGGTTTAAGGGTTTTAAACGGTGGTTAAGAAAAAAGATTAGTGGTGCGGGTGGTTGGGTGTGAGTTAGCAGGCGAGGTTTTACTGTATGGTGCAGTTGTGGTTGTGCGATCATGTGGTAAATGGTGTGTGTGTGGCTGATGCGTGGGTGTACGGTAACTACCGCGGGTGCACATGTACACGATTACAACAAAACAAAAACAAATAAAAACAATAAAAGAAACCTTAATTGGCTTCTCTTCCCCTTTTCCCTCTTGTCCTCCGTTTCATTCCCTCTCGGCTTCATCCTTCTCCACCTCTCCAATTCTTCTTCTCTGTCTTTTTCGCCGTTTTCCGCATCTTCTTCTTCATTCTCCCGCCGCTCCTTTTTTGATTTCCTGTGTAGATCAAACAACAACAAATATAGTTAGCAAAAAAACTCGCGTTTAAAACATATTTGCGGGTTTCGATGACGGTTGAAGGTGGTTTCGGGAGCTCTGGCGAAGGTGTGTGTAGTCCCAGTGTGGAGCGGCTTCCGATGACGGCTGATTCGCGGCGGCAGGGATCTCTCGAATGTGACGGATTCACGGACGGAAAACCATCACGAGATAAGTCTTCATCTTCCTTCTATTTTTCGTATTCTAGGTTTTTTGAATTTGGGGTTTTCAAGGTTGTTGAACTTCTAAGGTTTGGTTTGGGGATTTTTGGGATTTTCTTCGGATACAAATGTTGAACTGGTATTTTGTGCACTGGCGTTTGTGTGTGTAACTCCCTCCTCTTTCTGCTGTTCTCTTTCCGATTTATAGGCCCCAAATTATTGAAACGGGACACCCCTATTTATGGATTTGAAGGCGTTTCCGATTTGGGATATCCTGTCTGAGATTCGTTTGGGAACCAAATGAAAATGAGTTATGAACTTTCCTTTCCAATTTGTCAAATAATTAATAAAAAATGTTTGGCTTGCAGGTCCTCATTTGATGGCATTGAAGGTACTTAATTCCTTGAACTTCTATCATTTGAAAAAAACCTTGACCTCTGGTTTTATCACGCATCATTATAGGAAGACAGGGCCTGGCTACGTGAGGCGTTTGGTTATTTGGTACTGGCTTTGGTTGTTTTGCAGGAATTCTGAGGGCGTCGCTGCTGAGCTTCGACGTCGCAACCTTTACCTCCATTAGTTAGTTCCAAATCGTCTGATGTAGGTTGTGGTTATGTTGAGTCAATTGCGGTACCGCCATTTCCTGATACTTTCTGGTATGGTGGTTTAATGGTTTTGGCAAAGCTGAGAATGATGACCAGTACCACCAGTCATCCCTTAAGAACTCCATCTTAATCATATCCTCTAGTGCAATTGTTGCCTGAATCATCTCATAAATAGTCTCAACAGATTTAACAAATGCACGTTAAGCATGTCTTTCGTCAAACTGTGCCTTTGATGGTCTTAGAGCAACTTCAGGAAGCGCAACATCCATATCAAGTAGATTAGTCTTTAGTTGCCTCCAAGGCCAAAAGTCCTGCATTACATTTGCCATCCTTGTGTACCTCAAATTTAACATCAGTCAAAAAGGTTTTATGGCAATACAAGTAATGTTCCCTAGAAGGCCATATGGGTTCTAGGCATTCACACCTACACAACTTTTCATCAGTAGTTGTTCTATTCATTTTACTTTGCTTCTTCACTACTCATCATTATCCAACTCAAAGTGGGGACCGTAATTCTTTTCTAGCAAGGAAGTGGACTTTGTAACAAGAGAATTAGATGGTGTATTTCTAGGCCCTTGGTCATAACCTGACACTCATTATTTGCATTAACACTCTTGAAGTTTATGTTTTGTAGGTGCGCTCGGAGTTCCTGTCACATGGATTTCCGGCGTTATCTTGCCATATTTTAATTTGCAACCGACGACTAAAAGCCGTGAGAAATTAGTGTAGCAACTGAAGGCGTGAAGGTCTGTAGCAACGAGATGGTCCGACCCTAATCAACGCCGGCTGAAGCTTAGGTCACTGTGAGACCCTTCCAATAGTTTTAAATGATGACTGCGATTTAGTGGTGCATTTCTCAGAACATCTTCACAATCTTCTGTTAGATTGATGCCTCATTTCTTAAGTTTAGTAGCCAAGTTCTTTTTATTTAGAATTCTTATCCTTTGTTTGGTTCGATTCTTAGATGTTCTAAAATGAGTCTCCATCTCTAAACATGCAGGATGCAGGAGAACTCGGTTGCCCATAAGCAGGTCGAGATAGAGTTGCGCTAGATATAACAGGTTGGGTATTTTGCATCTTCTAGCAAAGAGAACATCTTGCATGCCGAAAGCTGCTGCGAGCTGGTCTTCATGTCGTTGCACATCAAGGCGTCTCACCGATAACAAATTAGCATCTCTAGAAACGGCGGAAGAAGAGGTAATGACTTGTGCTGTTGGTGTCCATCCCTTTAATGATTTCAGAAAGAAAAGTAAAACTGTGTCCACCGTTTCTTTCCTTTTGTGCATAAAGTGTAACATTATAACAGTTAATAATTTGCCTTTGCTTGTAATGTTAATATGGATGTGATTCATAACCCAAGATGGGATTTTAGTTTAACAACTGATAGTTTTCCATGTGGTTGCAGCTGTGGACTGTGATTAAGTTGCAGGACAAAATTTGAAGTCTTCATAGCATTAAACCAATTTAGCCCCCCAAAGTCACGTTATGTTGATACTCCCAGAGTTGGCTAGAAACGTATGCTCAAATAGTGTCGTTGCTGAAGACTTCTTATACTCCTGAGTTGTAATTGAGCATGTATCTTAAATCATAAATCAGTACATCTCCCAAAGAAAGAATAATGTATAAAATGTTTGGAATAAGCTAATAAAATATGATTCCTGCGTCTTCCACTCGTAGCAGCGTACTAGTTATTATTATATTTAGACGACAATTTCCTCTTAAAGGCCGTTGCTCTTTGATTGAGCTTTGAGAGTAAGGTTACTGTAAATCAAACGTGGGACGAAATCACCGCTTAAAACTAAATGCAAACAAATGATCCTCTTCAAAATTCCTCGAATTCGTAGTTTGGATATCTTGAATAATCTTGACTCACTACTTGAACTCAAATTTTACATTCCTTGGAATTTGGCCTTGAACCTCTTGTAAGATAAATAATAATAGGATTTGAAATATACATATAGTTTTAGTCAGTTCAAATTTCTTGTAACGGTTCTCATTCTCAAATACTCACAATGGCTTGTGGACCAATATTGTGTTAAACCCAATTCCTACTCAATTGGACAAACAAATCAACTCCCTCCCACCGGGGGTAATGTATTGGTAAGAGATAAACTTCTAGCAGCCTAAAGCTAATAATTGACCTTCTGGGGATGGTTGAACACCGCATCACCTAAAATGATTTTCAACTTGTACGAAATTGCTATGAAGAGGTTACTAACACCCTTGTACTCATGAACTTTAAGAAAATAAACCTGAGCAAGGATAACGCCACTCAGCCTTTTATGGATTTTAAGTCAAAGTGAACGAAGCAAACCCTAATTCTCTTCAGGAGTAAACAATGAAGCTTTTAAGGGATGCTTGACAAAACCAATAAAAGACCCACAATCCCTCTGAATCAAGCTCAGTTGACCACATCCTTGCAATTGAGAATGAATGCTATCTATATTTAGCATTACTGTAATCTGCACAAGTTGGTTAGCTGTAAAACATGGATATTAAATTAAACGTCAAACAACAAAAAAACGCGAAAAATAGGTGGGATCTTACAATCAAAAATTAGGGTGTGACAGATTCCCCTATTTAATTTTCTCCTATCCGGAGATATGGAGATGGAAATATTTGTCTCTACAAGATAGGAGAGACTTAAATATAAACATTGCACGAATTTTTAGCCCTAAGAAGCCACCGAGTGCAAATGATATGCACATGATATGAAAATGCAAGACAAACGGGTACTGTGGAGACATGATGCCACAGGGGAGAAACTAGACACGACGCACGAGAAGAACATGCTCAACAAAACGAGACTCTACGAGGAAAGATTGACAATCACAAGGGAATCATAAACATGTTACGAAGGACTTGTGGGAAAACCATTGGAAGAACTGACCGTATAGGTCAAATGTAATGATTTCAAGATATCAGCTGGAGAAGTCTACTGTCGAGACTTGTAATTCGATTCGAGAATACTTTTTGCCAAAGTATCTACTGTTAAAATTTAAGGAATTTGCTGCTGAGATTCTATGTTGAAGTTTGCTGGAGATATACTTCTGTCGAAGTCTTCTGGAAATCTTCTGTCGAGATTTTCCAAGAAATACCTACTGCCGAGGTCTACTGGTAATCTTCTTCCGAGATTAGCCAGGAAACAAAAGGAATCTTTGAAATAAACCTCCCTGATCGTCATGGTCTGGATGCCATGAGCTGGTCTCAGTTTCTTTTGAAATAACCTCCCCACGCCTCATGGTGTGTTTGCCATGAACGGGTCTCAGTTTCTTGAAATGGTGAATACTCGAGAGCATCTTCACAAGGGATTGAAAATTTTGTATATTGTAGATATTATTGTAGAACTTTGTGGATTGTGGAACTCTGGTTGTAAGCCATAATGTATTGGAGGTTGCAAAACTTCACGGGGGATCTTCAGGAGAGATGTGAGCCGGTTGAATTGTAAAGTATGTCTTCTCAAATAAAGAGAGACTAATGTGATAAACTTCCTTCGCTTCTCTGGGGAGATGTCGCTTGATGGAAATAAACTTGTGTGATGAACTCGTTGGGGAATACATTCCTGAGGAGTATATTTGTTGTAGAAATGCGTGAGTTCTCAAATAAAGATAAATGTCTTGTAATGTCTTCGGCGAACTTTTACGAAGAGATGCCATTTGACGAGTTGATAATTTTGATAAATCCATTGGGGATGGATAAATTGTCTTGAGGAGACTGCCATTTGTCATCTTGATAGAAAACCTGATTGAAATGTGTTTCTCAAATAAAGAGCTGCTTGCAATTCATATGTAAATTGTTAAGGAAGCCTTGTAATATTTGTTGGAGAAATATCCATCTTCATGAGTTATCTTCATAAAGAAAACCCTTCCTGGGGAGCCGAGTGCAAAATAAATGCACGTTGAATCCATATTCAAAAGTCTGGAGATATCCACAATGTGATTGCCAGAGACCGACGTTCAATCTAGGAACGAACTGAAGAGAAACTGTCAACTAATACTCGACCATTGAGGTATGAACTCAGATGGGATTTAAACTAAAGCAACCGTCTTCCACGAGGATCAAACTCTGTGGGGAAATAGAAATATGGCGCTTTTTTATGCTTAGGGTTGTCAACTCTACTTGGAGGGACAAGACAAACCCAGTCACTTGGGGATAAACATGGCCAAAGTGACAGAATAAACAAACACAAAGATACAAAATGCACATGCCATGCTATCTATCTATATGCTATGCTTATGCTCATGCTGACAAAACAAATGAACAGAGGCAACCAGAGATGAAATAAACATCTCAAAACGAACATCCGACCAATCATCAAAGATGGAAGCACCACTGGGGATAGGTGGAGAACCAAATATGGGATCACACTCTTGCTTCAAGGCTTCAAAATTTCTCTTGGGGAATAGAGAACATTCCACTTGGGGATGTAACATTTTGATCTTACATCGAAGAATTTATCAGGATGAATCATAGCTGTCTTGTTGAAGATGAGAATAAAGATCTACCAGGGGTGGATCAAACTCATAATTGGAGAAACTTCATGGAATAAATATCCATTTCGATAAGGAATCCTGGATCGTCATAGTCGTTGAGAATGTTGTAGCTGGACTCAAAGGGGATGAAATAAACACCCGCCTCACTGGGGAAGATCGGCGCTGCAAAAGATCCCCTGGGGATTGAAGTATGTCCACTTCATGGGGAAGGTGAAGTTTAAGGAGGTTCACTGAGGATTAACAATTATACCCACTTCATCGGGGAAGTGAAGTTTAAGCAAAATCACTGGGAATTCTCAGGTTACCAAATAAAGATTTCTTGTGTCGAAAAGCTTCATCGGAGAATGTCATGACCACCATAATTAAAATTCACTGGGGACATGAAGAACGTTGAAAGTTTGTATTGAAGACTGCGTGGTAGTCGCCATTTGAATAATGGTTTGTTGTGAGTGGATAAGATAATCTTCATTTCTCATATGCCCCAAGTCATATGGTTATGAGAAGAAGTCATTCCAAGAGGATTTTACAGAAAACACAGCGTCCAAAACGTTCCAATGTCTTCAAACTCTTGGAGAGATTCGCTTAATCTCGACGTAACTGGCCCTGATTGACGGTATTATGACTGAGTCTTCAAAAATAGCTCTTCAGGTAAAGTTCAACTTGTATGAATGAGCAAACCATTTGGAAACAAACTTGCCCCAGGTCGGCAAAACCTTCAAATTTTAATCGGTGATGCCTTCACGCCATCTTTCTAAGATGTCAAGCAACGTTAGCAAGTCAGAAACGTCACTTTCGAAACTGTTAATACATTATATGCTTGTCTTGAAGTTTTTGAAAAGGGATATCACGATAACCTGTGACAAAATCACTAGTTAGGATATAAATTTATTTATTTTATAAAGCCAACAAAATTTGAGCATGGCTCACAGGAGTCAGGAAACGTCATCTCACTGAGTATGCTTTCGAAATAAACCTTACTTCAATTAGGACTTTTGAAAGTTGTATCAGGGCTTAGTTTATGATTCGTAGAACAAAGGAGTAAGGTTCAAAGTAGATTTGTACCCACCCATTTTTTGAAAGATGTTTACTATCTTTTTGAAAGTTGAGTGTTCAATAAAGCTGATTGACAATTGCCCTGCCCCAGGTTTAAAATGAGGTTGGAAAGGGTTAAAAAGGATTTGACTGCTTTATATCTTTGGTGTTTGAGAGGTTTGAAACGATGCCTTACATCATCAGCAGGTTTATTCAAAAGCATACAACAAGAGATTCTGTGTTTTTACTTCGTCATCCTCCTTCCAATCCTGTGTCTAAGCAAGGGATCGGGTATCATTGGCATCATAATTTATGAAAATGATTTTTATGAGTGAATACGAATGGATTTCTTCAAGACAAACACTTATTGCACTACTTTTTTCAAAATAAACATGTTCTTACATGCCAATTATGCTTTTAATCAAAGAAATAAAACACATAAGTGAACGAAAATGAATAGGTGATCAGCATAACGGTGTTCCATTCACGACTGAGCTTCCTCCTTTGAAGGTTAGCACTTCATCACCTATCATATCTTGAACTTTCTCTTGAAAAACTTTGCACTCTTCAATCGAATGCCCCAACACTCCATCATGAAATTCACAGCTGGCGTTCGGGTTGAACCACGGTGGACGAGAATTCATGATTCTAGTCTTTCTGGGTGTCATCACCGAGTTTCGGATGAAATAAGACCATAGCTGATGGTAAGTCATTGGGATAAGATCAAACCAGCGTGTTTCTTCTTTCGGAATACTCAAAGGTATCCTCTAATTCTGACATCGTCTTCGAACTCGTCGATCCTGATGTTGATCTGGAGAAGTTAGTCTTCGTTTATGAGGTAATCGTTGTTTGCGCTGAGCGAGCGTTGCATACCGATGTTGAGGGTGAGGTACTGGAACTGAATTTGGCCGGATTTGAGAGGAATCCCAAACTGCATTAACATCAACACCTCTTTCCTCTAGGGAATCATCAACTAAAATTTCTTCACCAGCTTGGTTGTTCAAGTCATCTTGAATTCTTCCACTTTTGAGTGCATTTTCGATGTTTACTCCGACTTCCACAATTTTAGAGAAATCTAATGGCACGACGCCTACCATCCTATCATAATAAAAGTCTGACATCATTCTTAGAAACATCTTGCTTAATTCTTTGTCTTGCAGTGGAGGATGAATTTGGGCTGCCAACTCTTTCCATCATTGCACGTATTCCCTAAAAGATTCATCGTCATTCTTACTCATGTTCATCAATTGATCACTGTCTGGAGCCACATCCAAATTGTAATTGTACAATTTCACGAAAGCATCAGCTAAGTTTCTCCAAGACTGAATACAATTGCTTTGTAGCTTCATATACCACACCAGGGATGCCCCACTCAAACTTTCTTGAAAATAGTGAATCATCAGTTTGTCGTTGTCAACATTAGCAGTCATCTTTCGACAAAACATCATAAAATGGTATATTGGACAACTAACACCCTTGTATACTTCGAAGACAGGCATCTTGAACTTCAGAGGAATGATTACACCTGGAATTAGACATAAGTCATGAGCATCAAGATCAGATGCCTTAGCTCCTTTCATCATCTTCAACTGCTCTTTAAGATCACAAAATTCTTTCTCCACTGCTATGAATCTAGGATCATCCATCTTTTTATCAATACGGACATTCTGAAGATTAGGTATAGGCTGTGGAAGCTGGGGAACTCTTTCATCAGCTTGATTGACCAAGTTATCTTGCACATGCTGAGGTTGCGTAGGAACATCCACTTGTTGAACATTGTCATCAGAAGGAAGATCAAATAACAGATTAGTCCTTATTCTGAAACCAGCCATAGAATCCATATCCTTTATTCTCTTTACTATCCTTTAGTAATACTTCAAGTTCAGTCAGATGGTCGAGATGTCAACTGACAAGATAAAGACAGAAGAGTCGGATGAGGACGCAGAAGAAGAGAGGCATATGCATATGCAAAATGCTAAATGAAGGATGCTATGCAAAAATGCAGAATGCAGAAATGAAAGGTTTCATGGAAGTCATTTATAAACATTATAGAATACCAAAGAAAATTCATTTACTTTTTGATATTGGATTACAAGGAAACAGCCTTATAAGAGTCCTTACTTAATAGCTAAATAAAAGCTAATAAAGCCCTAAGGAAGTCCTTCATCATGCTTGTTGATATACTTTTCTAACTGGATCTTCTTGAGGATAAGTTGTTCATGATCGACTTCTAAGGAGTAGTATGATAGAGGAAAATAAATCCTCTATCCCTTGTTGGAAAGGAAGGAAACCCTTACTTGTATCTTCAATATCCTTTGAGCTTCTATTGATAACAGATGTCTCTTGTATTTGTCTTTTGAGTTTCTTCAATCAGTGCCCTTAACTTCCTTAGGTCATCCAAGTTAAGACTCTTAAAAGAATATTTCAAAAATAATTTTCTTTTGTAATCCCTATTGGTTCTACAATGTTTATAAATAAACTCGGGATCCCATGAAACCAATGCAGTATGATGCTATATGGATGCAACAAACACAAGTACACACATAAGGACACAAAGATAAACAAACAAGGGGGACCCTAGGTTTGCAACGAGCATGGAGCCAAAGGGTATACCCATTCCCAAAGGATGTGGACTAAAGGATGATTGTACCTGCAGAACAAGGTTCTAAAGAGGTTCCCAAAGTCATCAGCCCATCTTTCGGATATTATCAACTTCCCAACTAACTCGGTGATTAATAATATTCTCAAGAGAACTTAATTTGAGTGTAGCATTGCGTAGCACTATTTCGGGACTACTCCCTCATAGTCTCGCACTACGTCCTAATAAAGGCCAAAGTGGGGTTTAAGGTAACTACGGTCCTCAATATCATGGACTCCAATAAAAAATAGTAAAAGTTTCCATGACTATACTCGTTCAACCGAACTATTTTAGAAAGGGTCTCAACTGAGCGGTGATTCTCGAGTCAACTTGGTCGGGACTCACTCCATATAAGCCTCGTCAAATATATCACCATCCTATATTAAATTCACTCAAGTCCGGGTGTAGGACTTTGTCTCACCACTCAAGGGTCAACCCAAAAAGCAATAACACAAATATACAAATAAGCAATTAAGCAAATAATAAGCAAGCATAATAAACAAGTTAGGGAAACCCATTGAAGAGTCCCCAGTGAAGTTGTCATTTCTGTCGCGGTGAAATTTGGATACCAAGCTATTGATGAGCTTGAATCTTAATTCATTTGCAACCGAACTTTGATTTGTCCAAAGGAAGGGATAAAGATCGAAATTCCCATAATGCAATGCAAATGCAAGCCAGAGAGTTTTAGGTTCGGGGGTTGGTTAAACTTAGGGAAGGTGCTAGCATCCTAAGTTTCTGTAGTACTCTACAGGAACATCTTGTTTTATGTTTGTTTATTGCTAAGGGTTATCTGCTTAAGGGATGAAAGACCTAGGGGTTTATTTCTAAGTATACTCGATAAGATATCACATCTTATGTCTACATATCCTTACGGGAGTGGAATCAGAGTATCTGTAGTTCCCCTAAAGGGTTTGAGGAGTTCTTTGACTGTGGTCAAAGTTTCTACGGGTTTAGGGTAGTTGATTGATTGATTTTAGGGGAAAAGATTAGTTGTCATTTTAAGGGAGATTACTTTGATTTAACCACCACAACTTTGTAGGAAAATTGATTGTATTGTTATGGGGTAGAAGTTTTATCCCACTTAAGATGATTAACATCTTATTCTCTAATGTGTTTGAATGTTGTTTGATTGAGTTGATTTGTTTATTCTAAATTGTAAAGATAAAGGTCCTTCATATGGGGTAGGATTTAACTTAAGAGATCGACTTGAATGGGATCAAGGATCATGGGTAAATGATGCAAATGGGATGCATACGCGCAAGTTTTACGTTACGTGCAAGTTCTTCCTTTGGACGGTTATGCAATAATGCGATAAAATAAATTGCGGTAAAGTAAATTGCGGGAAATAAAGGCATATAAGATAAATTCATACATGAACGCATGAAAGCTCTAAGTGTGTGAATTGTGAGTGTGAGAACGAATCGGAGACGGAAGCGTGCATGATTAATTTACGATGTTGATTGGAGAAAGGTTGAATTGATTTTTAGGAAGAAATTAGTTTTAATCTTAAGGTGACATTGATTTGAGAAAAGTTACTATTATTTAGCGAGATTTATTTTGAGGGTGATGTTGAATTAATTATATTAATTTTAATACAAAATTTTGGGTGTGGATTAATTTTAAGAAAAACAGGGTTATTTGATTATTTTAGTGAGATTGATTAAAGTTTTATAAATTACTAAAGTTTTTAGATAGAAATGAAATTTAAATGAGATTTGATTTATTAAAGGTTTTCTTTACAAATAGCTTTTTGTTTAAAAAGGGTGGAAAAAAGTTTGTTATTTAAATTACATGAAATGATTTTCAGTACTTAATTAAATAATAAATAAATAGGCATTGATTGTAAATGATTAATTAGTAAATAAGATAAATCATTAAAGGTTATTTAGAAAAAAGGTTAATTAAACCAGATAGGTTCATTAGCTTGTTTTTTATTAAATAAAAGGGTTGATTAGAAATATTGATTATTAATTAATTAATTTAGTTATAATAAGGTTTAGTGTAATGATTAAGTTGATTAAGATATTAAGTTAATTAAACGTAGGTTGATTTACATGGCAGGTTTAAGGGTTTTAAACGGTGGTTAAGAAAAAAGATTAGTGGTGCGGGTGGTTGGGTGTGAGTTAGCAGGCGAGGTTTTACCGTATGGTGCAGTTGTGGTCGTGCGATCATGTGGTAAATGGTGTGTGTGTGGCTGATGTGTGGGTGTACGGTAACTACCGCGGGTGCGCATGTACACGATTACAAAAAATAAAAACAGATAAAAGCAATAAAAGAAACCCTAAATGGCTTCTCTTCCCCTTTTCCCTCTTGTCCGCCGTTTCATTCCCTCTTGGCTTCATCCTTCTCCACCTCTCCAATTCTTCTTCTCTGTCTTTTTCGCCGTTTTCCGCGTCTTCTTCTTCATTCTCCCGCCGCTCCTTTTTTGATTTCCTGTGTAGATCAAACAACAACAACAAATATAGTTAGCAAAAAAACTCACGTTTAAAACGTATTTGCGGGTTTCGATGACGGTTGGAGGTGGTTTCGCGAGCTCTGGCGAAGGTGTGTGTAGTCCCGGTGTGGAGCGGCTTCCGATGACGGCTGATTCGCGGCGACAGGGGTCTCTCGAATGTGACGGATTCACGGATGGAAAACCATCACGAGATAAGTTTTCATCTTCCTTCTATTTTCCGTATTCTAGGTTTTTTGAATTTGGGGTTTTCATGGCTGTTGAACTTCTAAGGTTTGGTTTGGGGATTTCTGGGATTTTCTTCGGATACAAATGTTGAATTGGTATTTTGTGCACTGGCGTTTGTGTGTGTAACTCCCTTCTCTATCTGCTGTTCTCTTTCTGATTTATAGGCGCCAAATTATTGAAAGGGGACACCCCTGTTTATGGCCTTGAAGGCGTTTCCGATTTGGGATATCCTGTCTGAGATTCGTTTGGGAACCAAATGAAAATGAGTTATGAACTTTCCTTTCCAATTTGTCAAATAATTAATCAAAAATGTTTGGCTTGCAGGTCCTCGTTTGATGGCATTGAAGGTACTTAATTCCTTGAACTTCTGTTATCTGAAAAAAACCTTGACCTCTAGTTTTAGCACGCATCATTATGGGAAGACAGCGCCTGGCTGCATGAGGCGTTTGGTTATTTGGTACTGGCTTTGGTTGTTTTGCAGGAATTCTGAGGGCGTCGCTGCTGAGATTTGACGTCGCAACCTTTACCTCCATTAGTTAGTTCCAAATCGTCTGATGTAGGTTGTGGGTATGTTGAGTCAATTGCGGTACCGCCATTTCCTGATACTTTCTGGTATGGTGGTTTAATGGTTTTGGCAAAGCTGAGAATGATAACCAGTACCACCAGTCATTCCTTAAGAACTCCGTCTTAATCATATCCTCTAGTGCAATTGTTGCCTGAATCATCTCATAAATAGTCTCAGCAGATTTAACAGATGCACGTCAAGCCTGTCTTCCGTCCAACTGTGCCTTTGATGGTCTTAGAGCAACTTCAGGAAGTGCAGCATCCATATCAAGTAGATTAATCTTTAGTTGCCTCCAAGGCCAGAAGTTCTGCATTACATTTTCCATCCTTGTGTACCTCAAATTCAACATCAGTCAAAAAGGTTTTGTGGCAATACAAGCAATGTTCCCTAGAAGGCCATATGGGTTCTAGGCATTAACACCTATACAACTTTTCATCAGTAGTTGTTCTATTCATTTTACTTTGCTTCTTCACTACCTCAGCATTATCCAACTCAAAGTGGGGACCGTAATTCTTTTCTAGCAAGGAAGTGGCCTTTGTAACAAGAGAATTAAATGGTGTATTTATAGGCCCTTGGTCATCAACCTGACACTCAGTATTTGCATTAACACTCTTGAAGTTTATGTTTTGTAGGTGCGCTCGGAGTTTCCGTCACATGGCTTTCCGGCGTTATCTTGCCATATTTTAATTTGCAACCGACGACCAAAAGCCGTGAGAAATTAGTGAAGCAACTGAAGGCGTGAAGGTCTGTAGCAACGAGATGATCCGACCCTAATCAACGCCAGCTGAAGCTTCGGTCACTGCGAGACCCTTCCAATAGTTTTAAATGATGACTGCGATTTAGTGGTGCATTTCTCAGAACATCTTCACAATCTTCTGTTAGATTGATGCCTCATTTCTTAAGTTTAGTAGCCAAGTTCTTTTTATTTAGAATTCTTATCCTTTGTTTGGTTGGATTCTTAGATGTTCTAAAATGAGTCTCCATCTCTAAACATGCAGGATGCAGGAGAACTCGATTGCCCATAAGCAAGTCGAGATAGAGTTGCGCTAGATATAAAAGGTTGGGTATTTTGCATCTTCTGGAAAAGAGAACATCTTGCAAGCCGAAAGCTGCTGCGAGCTGGTCTTCATGTTGTTGCACATCAAGGCGTCTCACCGACAATGAATTAGAATATCTAGAAACGGCGGAAGAAGAGGTAATGACTTGTGCTGTTGGTGTCCATCCCTTTAATGATTTCAGAAAGAAAAGTAAAACTGTGTCCACCGTTTCTTTCCTTTTATGCATAAAGTGTAACATTATAACAGTTAATAATTTTCCTTTGCTTATAATGTTAATATGAATTTGATTCATAACCCAAGATGGGATTTTAGTTTAACAACTGATAGTTTTCCATGTGGTTGCAGCTGTGGACTGTGATGAAGTTGCAGGATACAATTTGAAGTCTTCATAGCATCAAACTAATTTAGCCCCCCAAAGTCACGTGATGTTGATACTCCCAGAGTTGGCTAGAAAGATATGCTCAAATGGTGTCATCGCTGAAGACTTCTTATACTCCTGAGTTGTAATTGAGCATGTATCTTAAATCATAAATCAGTACATCTCCCAAAGAAAGAATAATGTATAAAATGTTTGGAATAAGCTAATAAAATATGATTCCTGCGTCTTCCACTCGTAGCAGCGTACTAGTTATTATTATATTTAGACGACAATTTCCTCTTAAAGGCCGTTGCTCTTTGATTGAGCTTTGAGAGTAAGGTTACTTTAAATCAAACATGGGACGGAATCACCGCTTAAAACTCAATGCAAACAAATGATCCTTTCAAAATTCCTCGAATTCGTAGTTTGGATATCTTGAATAATCTTGACTCACTACTTGAACTCAAATTTTACATTCCTTGGAATTTGGCCTTCAACCTTTTGTTAGATAAATAGTAACATGATTTGAAATATACATATAATTTTGGCCAGTTCAAATTTCTTGTAACGGTTCTCATTCTCAAATACTCACAATGGCTTGTGGACCAATATTGTGTTAAACCCGATTCCTACTCAATTGGACAAACAAATCAAACCGGGGGTAATGTATTGGTAAGAGATAAACTTCTAGCAGCCCAAAGCTAATAATTGACCTTCTGGGGATGGTTGAACACCGCATCACCTAAAATGATTTTCAACTTGTACGAACTTGCTATGAAGAGGTTACTAACACCCTTGTACTCATGAACTTTAAGAAAATAAACCTGAGCAAGGATAACGCCACTCAGCCTTTTATGGATTTTAAGTCAAAGTGAACAAAGCAGACCCTAATTCTCTTCAGGAGTAAACAATGAAGCTTTTAAGGGATGCTTGACAAAACCAATAAAAGACCCACAATCCCTCTAAATCAAGCTCAGTTGACCACATCCTTGCAATTGAGAATGAATGCTATCTATATTTAGCATTACTGTAATCTGCACAAGTTGGTTAGCTGTAAAACATGGATATTAAATTAAACGTCAAACAAAAAAAAAACGCGAAAAATAGGTGGGATCTTATGGTCAAAAATTAAGGTGTGACACAATCATAAACAAGTCTACAATAGAAAATTTGAAACTAATTTGACAGTTCCATCAAATAGCATGAAAAAAGTGAAAATAGGAAGAGGAAAAGAGAAGACGACGCTACAACTATCTCCAACATCCTCATTCGAACTCTTTCACAGTTCCGAATCTAGCGAGCGCCCTTCTTCGCCATCCACATCGTCGCTATTAATTTGCAAGCGGAAAGCATAGAGACCTGTGAAATCGAGCGAAAAGACGGAGGGAGTTGCGGCAAGGAAAAGATATGAACCCTGAGATATTGAAGATGAGAAACTCGGAGGCGAATTTCAAAGGAGAAAGAGAGAGAGAGAGAGAGCTGTGTTTTGAGAAGAGGAACAATATTGCTCTAGTTTTGGTGATGTTAACTTTTTCTTTATTTTATTTTAGTTATTTATTTTTTAAAATCTAATGTTTTGTGTTGACCATGGGCCTAGCCATTTTTCTTGATCTACTAACCATACATTCCCCTTAAATCACTTTCACCATTTCCTATCTTGTTAATTTCATGTTAATAGTTTTGTTAATCATTTTGTTAATTATTTTATTAAACGATCTTGTTATTTGTTAATAGTTTTGTTAATCATTCTTGTTAATTATTTTGATTACTTATCTTTATTAATTATCATTATTAATATTTTCGTTAAAAAAAATCATTTTAAAGATCTTTGCTAATTGTTTTGTTAAGTAATCTTGATTATTTGTTTGTTAATAACTTTGTTAGAAATTTGGTTAATATTTTTGTTAAATTTTTTTTATTTATTTCTCTAAACTTTTTTTAGTTACGTTCGACCATTTTTCCCTCATTATCTTATGCTCATCTTTATTCATCTAACTCATGCATTTGTTTCACTGCATTATTTCTCTTTGCTTGATTTCATTTCGTGTCTAATACTTTCACGACTTGATCCTATTACCTCGTATTATTTGCCTATACTTGATTCCTAAGAAAGGGTCTTTTTGTTGACTTGGAAGTCATGTTGGATAGTCTTGTCCATCTTTCCCTCAAGACTTTGTGAGAGTCATGTTTGTTTAACCTAGTTTAGGTTTGGAGTCGCCACACTCCATGTAAGTGTCATAGTTATGCACACTTACTTCCCATTGGAACCTTGACCACAGTCAAGAGTTCCCCATAGTTAGTAAGCCGAACTACAGAGGCTCTGATTCCCCTTTCCCAGTTAGGATACATAGGCACAAGATGCGATATCTTGTCGAGCCCTCTAACCACTAACAACTAACACTTATCTCCCTCTTTTTGGTCTGGTTAGAACCAATTGGTTTTGCAACTTAGAATTAGGTATAAAGTTGGCAAACTCTATATGAGTATCATGGTTATGATTACTCACTTTCCCCTTTGACTTTGGTTGAAGTCTATTTTAGTTAGTTTACAACTTAGATTTAGAGAGTTGGTTAACGCTGTGTAAGTATCATGGTTATGAATACTTACCCCCCTTCTAGAACCTTGACCACAGTCAGGAGTTCCTCATCCCTAGTTAGGAGAACTACGGTTGCTCTGATTCCATCCTAGTTAGGTTACTTAGGCATAATATGCGAAGTCTTGGCAAGCATACTTAGTGTATATACCCTTAGGTCTTTACCTTAGCACATAGCCATCATCAAATAAACATTGACAATAACACAAATACTAACAAGAGGTTCTTGTAGAGTACTACAAATACTTAGGATGCTAACACCTTCCCTAAGTATAACCAATTCGTGAATCTTAGATCTCTAGATGTGTTGTTACATAGAGCACTTAAGATTTTATTCGATCTTTACCCTTTCCTTTGGATAAATTAAAGCTCGATGGTGCATTTCATAGATTTGTGATTCAAGTTAGTTAATAGCTTGATATCCAATTCTCACAGCAACACTACAACTCTAGGCTACAACATCTCTAATCTAAAAGAGATTAGCCTTTCTATGTACATGCACATAATTATGCTAGTAAAGGACTTTAAAGCCTCAAGAGAACATAAGAGGAGGATCAATCCAATTATGAGTGAGGTAGTTAGAAAGGAAGTACTGGAATTGCTTGAAGCTGGAATAATTTATCTGATATCAAATAGTTAATGGGTCATTCCATTACATGTAGTGCCAAAGAGATGAGGAGTAATAGTAGTTCAAAATGAAAAAAGGTGAATATGTAGCTAAGCGCGTGGAGACAGGATGATGAATGTGTATTAATTATAGAAAGTTAAACAAAGCAACCCGAAAAGACCACTTCCTCTTCCATTCATTGATAAGCTGCTTGAACATTTGGCTCAACACTTATATTTTTGTTATTTAGATGGATATTCATGATTATTCCAAATCCCAATCCATCCTGAAGACCAGGAGATGGCTACTTGCATATACCCTTCTGGCAGATTCGCTTACCGTCGAATGCCATTTGAATAATGTAATGTACCCGCCACCTTCCAAAGATGCTTGATGGTAATATTCATATACTTCCTAGATGATATCATGGAAGTATTTATGGATGAATTTTCCGTATGCGGATCAAGTTTTGAAAGGTGGCTTTCTAATTTAGAGAAGGCACTAGAAAGGTGCATAAAAGTCAACTTAGTACTAATTTAGGAGAAATGCCACTTCATGGTAAATGAGGGCATAATCCTAGGTCATATAGTGTCTGAAAAGGGAATGGAGGTTGACAAAGATAAGATCGAGGTTATTGAGAACCTCCAACCACCTAAGACTATCAGAGAAGTTCAGAGTCTTCTAGGACACACTGGTTTCTACCAACGTTTTATTAAGGACTTCTCTAAGAATACTAAATCCCTAACTGGTCTCTTGATGAAAGATGCTGAATTTTTCTTTGACAAAAAATGTCTTAAGTCATTTAAACTCTTTAAACACGCCTTGATCTCTGCACCTATTGTGCAACCTCCTGATTGGAGTCAGCCATTCGAGATTTATGCACAAAAGACCCCACCTATGTGCGGCTCACCTTATAATTCCTAAGATCACTTTCGTACAATACTCAGTTGGTGTGTGCTAGCACTGTAGGGATGATTAACTTTAGAATGTTTCACCAAGAGTATCGATATAACCAAAATGATATAGTTGACTTGAGGTATTCCCACATGGTGAGGTTGTATTTTGTGAGACACCTTTAGATACAGAGTGTGAACATGAGTTTGGTCGTTTTTGGGAACAATTGATAGATATCCTAGTAGATAGTTTTTAGGGGAATAATGCGACCCATATCCACAACTCCACCATTAGATACTTTCACCAAATGTTAGTATATTCCCTATTTGTCCAGGAAAACAATGGGAAGGTCAACGCCAAGGAGTTGTTTTATATTCATTGTGTTTTTGAACCGACGAGAGTTAATACTGCCCCATTCATGCTAGCGTATATGTAAGCAGTTTTCACTGCTAAAAAGGGACCTATCTTTATTGGAGGAGTGATTACCTCCATAGCACGCACCATAGGTTTAAAAGTAGAGCTGGGTACACTTGATCTTCTACCCACACCTTCCCTTGATATTCTTGCATGCGTACATATGTGTTTGATTAAAAATAGAAGAGATGGGAAATATTCTTTGATGATTGGTAATAAAGAGGTTCCAAGTGTTATTTTGCCATGCCCAAACCGCACAAATATGCAAAATAGGGAAAATTGGATTTATAATTTGAATGACGGCACTGAAGCCGGAGCGGTGCCCATGGATATTCTTGAAAATGCTAATGCAGAAGGTGACACCGATGAAGAATATGATCAGAGAGAGCAAGGCTCTCTTGTTCATGAACTACCCCCACATCATTCCCCCTCATTCCTACTTCACCTGCATGCACCATACCACATTTTATGACCCTTTTGTAGATACTTTTACTGGGGTAGCACATATTACACTTGATTATGGGCTTCACAAGATGCGCGCCTGAAATGCCATTGATGTTGAACGTGACAACATATTCTCTGTCATGCATTTCCAGAAAACAGATATGCTGCAACATATGCATCATATGTGGACATAACAAACATATATGATAAAGCTGATGAGTAAGATGCAAGCATCACACGCTGACATGATGGATAATATGCATCTGATACAGACTACACAAACTTCCCTGATGGGGCATGTGCGTCAGATGGTGGCATCACAGACTGCCATGATATATCACATCCAATAGATACATGCATCACAAAGCGCCATGGAAGAGAAAATCTAGCAGTTGCAAACCACTAAGGATTCAATGGCACAAAATCACCAGATAATAATCGAGCACATGCACTTTGTGCAATAAGCTAAAAATCACCACCAAACTCAAATGGATACGATAATAGATCATTTGTCTAGATTTCATGTAGAGTTTCAGACGAGCCTAGGACACGGTGGACGTGGCAATTAGGGCCAAGGCCAAGGCCGAGGCAGATATTGATATATATCATCCATGCTCTTATTTTCATTTTCCCACTTTTATCAAAATATTGAGGACAATGTTCAGTTTAAGTGTGTGGGAGGAACTTTATTACTTTCCTTTTATTGTTTTTTAGTTAAACTTACAGTTTTCTAATTTATTTACTTTAATTAGGATATTATTGCTTTCTAGTTTAATTGTTATTTGAATTGTTAGTTGAGTCAATGCATGTGCTGTTGAGTCTTTATGCATGGTTTTAAGTTGTTTATTGAATCTCCCAATTTCTTGAGCCCTACCAATTTTTTTTCTTAATAAGACTGGAAATCAGTAGCATGATTAGAAATTATATAGGATACAAATGAAAGAGAGGCTAGATTAAGGAGACTTATGAAATTTTTTGAAAAATCGGTATAATCCCAACATCTCAAACCTCCCAAATATGTAGATCAATTTGAATACCTATTATACCATATTATTTTGTTCTTGTTTTCTAATAATCCTTGAGTAGTTTATCTAAGCAATTAACACCATCCTAAAACAAACACTACGTATGGAAGTTGATGCAAATAAGTGAATGATCATGAGCTTAAAGAATAAATGATTAAAATGGGAATGTTTCTTTTAAGGTAGCTGACCCTCACCCAATCATTCAGCCTAACGATAGCTTATCCTACAATTAATTAATGAATAAAGCCAAAGTGTGCAAATTGATAAAACGAGATCATAATTACTAATAAATTTTCCTACTATATGTATGTGAAAGGATAACGAGCTTAATGTGATTGCGCTAGAATGACAAAGGATGAAAAATGGATGAGTGCGTTAGGTTTAGGAATAATGAGATGATTCAGATTTATTTACATAAGAGGGAGACTTTTGAATGCAAAATGAGGGTGAAGAAAATGTCGACGAGGCTCTTGCTCGAATATTGATATGGCGTCATCGAGGAGAATGTGCCTGCGAGGTGCTGAAGAGAGTTGTCTTTTCACAAACACGTGAGGGGTCAGTTTGAGGATGCCAAGTGGGAGCCACTCTGTGCCACATGTGATGGTGCAATGAATTTTGTTTAAGGCCTAGGAGGCTAGACAATGATGGCGTTTTTCCCTTTACGCTTCCCCATGTGAGCAAGGGAGCCTATATAAAGGGGTGGGGGGGGGGGAGGCGAAATTTCATTTTACACTTTATGAAGATTTCTCTCCTCCTTATCTTTCACTCTGCAACACGTTCGTCACCAGAGATCTCGTTGTCACCGCTGCTGCTCCTGCCATCCCAAGATCTTCATCCTCAACCTTTGAATATTCAAGTAAGTTCTTCAACATGTATGAATTTCTGCAAATTGTTCTTGAATTCGCCGGTGGTTTTTGAAGAACACATGAACTTTTCAGGGAAATTCATGAAGGCTTTGTAGAACTTAAGATTATGATGTTGTATGCTTGTAGATCTTCCTAGGTAGTTGTGTGGGATTGTTTTATGTTTTTCGTCGGGAAGGGGTGTCCTCGTAGTTGAGGGATTTGCTTTTAGATGCCCGACACGTAAGGGTAGTCGCATGGCTTCTCCCCTTTAAGATCTTTATAAGTAGCGGGGACGTATCCTCGGCATCGGGGATGCGTCTCACTGAGATCCCTTTTTGTTGATAAGGGCCTGATCCGGGGAGACATCCTTGCAGTTAATCCTTGCCATTTCACTTGATTTATGATGGAAGGGTGGATTTGATTTTTGTCGAATTCACTGTTGCTTCCTCTATTTTTCAGGTGAAGTGGCTGGTTGTGATGAGGGAACCATCCCCGAAGTTGGGGCAAACATTAACGAAGACGTGCCTCTCGCTGAGTATGCCAATATGCGGGTGGCTGAAGGGGATCTTAGTTGGATCTCTTTAGAGCACATTGTAACGAAGTCCACATTAGCCAAGAAGGAGGCCAGTAACTTCGATCTCCTCGAAGATAGGTGTTGCGGTGGAAATAGGATATCAAACTATTAATTAGTTTGAATCACAATTCTTGATTCACAACCGCTCTTTGATTTATCCGAAGGAAAAGGTCAAAAGAGGGAAAACCTATTTTTGCATCGTAAACACAATGCGAGGAGAGACCTAGGTAAGGGGTTGGTTAAGCTTAGGGAAGGTACTAGCACCCTAAACTTCTGTAGTACTCTACAGGAACCTTTCGTTTATTGTATACTTTTTTATTATATTATTTGCTTGATGTATATATACTGAGCTAAGGGATAGAGTGACCTAAAAGACCTAAGGGTTAGTCCTAAGTTTACTCGGAAAGATTCGCATCTTGTGCCTACGTATCCTGGATAGGGAATGGAATCAGAGTAATTGTAGTTCCCCTCGAAAGGGAGATTAGAAACTTCTTGACTGTGGTCAAGGTCTCAAGGGGAATAAACGTATCTTAAGGACACGCTTACGTGGAGTTTTAAAACTCCTATTTCTACGTTGAATTTGTTAATTGAAATTAGGGTTAACTTAGGGATTCCACGGCGGGAAACCCTAAAATAGAGTACGACGACTCTTTGACCTAAAGCTAGGGTAAAGGGTATTTTCGTCCATGGCGGGACACCTAGGCTAATTAGGGTTTGAAATGTTCAAAGGGTGAGGACTATTGACTCGGCGGTCAAATGGTTTAGACCTAATTCCTTCGGAGGGTTAATACGGTAAAACATGCAAACATGGCAAAATACTATGGCAGAAATTAAAATGCGGAAAATAAAGAAAGCTATAAAAAATAAGTGCAATGCGACGATAGCCTCGCGTAAATTACAAATTCCCCAAAAAATCACATAAAATAAACCGCGACCATGGCCTCGCGTAAATTACATCCATGTAACAAAAACCAACCAATGAATACTAATAATCCAAAACAAACCGATTAGCGAAGGTTAGGCGAAAGTGAAACGGCCAAAACAAAAACTTGCATTTTTGCATTTTTGTTAAAAGTAAAGTTAATTGAAGGAGAAATTATGCTAATTTGATGTTTTTATTTAAAAAACATGTTTTAATTTAAATAAAGAAATTTTTTTTATTTTAAGTTTTTATTTTAAGAAAAATTATGTGTTAATTTTATTAAGGGAATTGATTTTAATTTTATTGTAATACAAAATATTGTAATAAAAATGCAAAAGGTGTTTTAAATTACAAAGTAAAACAGTTCTCAAATTTTTTTTAACGGTTTCAAAGATGCTTTGATAAAAAATGTCACTGATTTAAGATTGCTTTAATTTTGCTACTAAATTAATTACTGACTAATAATCCTAATCTTACTAAATTAATTAAATACCAAAATGAAATTCACAAAATAAAACGAGAAGAAATAAAATGAAAAACGAAAGGAGGACGTGGATTCCGTTGACCCGTCATTCCCAGGTTTCAAAGCCCTTTTCTCCTTCCCCTTTGCTCGCCAGCGGAACTCTCACGGTCTTTGCATGCAGGAGATCTCGTCCTCCCCACTGCCACAAATGCCCGATCCGTATCCTTCTTGTTGGCTTTCCTCAACCCTGTCACCACCTGCGGAAAAGAAATGACAGAGCGATAATAACCAAGTGAAACTTACCCTCCGACACCGGGAACAATCTTTTGACGTTAATGACCTCCGTCGTTGATCTCGATGGAGGACGATGATGAGGTCCCTATTCGCCGGAGTCCTATTGAATCTTCGACGGTCGGTTTCTTCTCACTCTTCTTCTTTCTTCAACTGGATGATGATGATGGGCTCAGATCTTCCTCCCTCCTCTGAATATGATGATGATGATGATGATGAAACTCGAGGAAATCCTCTGAACCTCCCTCGATTGGTATCACCACCGTTTTTCTTCGTAAGAGTCCTCCCTTTTTAGGGTTCTTTTGGATCCTTTTATACTGCTGCGTAAAAACCCTTTAGGTCATTGTTGGGCCTGGATTCAATTTGTTGTTATGATTTACTTACGGTGGTTTTGATGCTATTTTTCAGGGTTTGGATTTGACCTTGTTTGGAGCAAAAATCTGGGCTAATTTTATTGTTGCAAACTTTATGGCTGAGGGATAGGAATAGAGATGCGGCGGGTTTGTCTGCTGCTTCGATTTGGTCTTGACAGTGGTCCACAAGGGAATGCATTTTGGGATTTGAGAAACACGTTAAACTTGTTGGAAGCACAATTTCTTCTATGATTGAACCTGGTCAGCTCTGCAAAGTTCTGCTCCTGAAGAAAGATGCCAATAACATTTTGGTTCTAGTGCACAAAAGTTATGCAAGCACATAGATGAATGCGCATTGCATCGTTGTCCACACTCTGGTTGTCATCATACTGAGGTATTTGCTTCACCCTTTTCTGCACTATGCAAC
Organism: Lathyrus sativus; assembly: GCA_963859935.3. Lineage (NCBI taxonomy): Eukaryota > Viridiplantae > Streptophyta > Magnoliopsida > Fabales > Fabaceae > Lathyrus > Lathyrus sativus. The sequence goes on along the minus strand of OZ012740.1, from coordinate 538,363,969 downwards.
TGCTACTTTGAAAAAATCAAGACTTTCTTACTTGTTCCACTTGTATGGATTGCTATCACTTGAGGTGCTCTGGACTAATAGGAAAGACGTTGGCCTCAACAACATCAAATGCTCTTACTGTGAAATTTTGAAAGGTAAATCCTAATATTCAAATGAAAGTTCCCTCTTGAGATTTGAGAAACATTTTGAACTGAACACTCTTATCAAACTTCTGTCTGATGCTGGATGTTTCTGTTTTCACAGCACACGGTTTGAACCTGCTTTGCCGATATGGGAATTTATTGATGGGGTTCTCTATTGGTGTTTGAGACATTATCATGTGGTCATAACACTTTAACATTGTACTCGAATTTTGCAGGCTAAATGTTGTCGTTTAAAGGACGGTGGCGGCTCTAACAAAATGGCGACAATGATACCGGTCTCGGCGCGAACCTCAACAACATTACAACAGGCTAGTGTAGAGATTCAACAAGTATTGCCTGTATCGTCCATAAAGCAAGGCACGGTCTCAGCAGCGAAAGCCTTAAGTTGAGAAATTGCAAGGAAACATCAATGAGGTACTGTCTATATTTAAACAACTCCGTTGATTCGACCATTGATTTTTCTAACAACGATACTGCTTTGGAATTGTATTCGCGATTGCTCGTATTATTAAGGACAACTTTGCCATTCTTACACGACAATATAAAGGAAGCATGTGGAATGATTGACTCGTATGATACTTATCATTTACATTTAAATGAGCAAAGTAGCGAGATATACAGAGGAAAACACGAGTTATTGATTCAGCCCTATCATATACACGATTTATTATTGGGCACAACCAGGGAAACATGTCAAACTTAGAGGCAACTTAGCTAATTTTCAGTACACGTGGATATCAACAATAATTCCTCCCAAGTGACTTGTTCTTATGGAGCAACTGCTTTCTCTGCTTAATTTTTCCGCAGAAATCTTCTGGCCGGCACCATATCGCAACCAAAGGCATGATATCCTTGCAAATGCGGCCTCTCCCGCAACTCGCACACGATAAACAACGCTCAAATCTGCCCATATTTCACTTGCCATGGTTACTGATTGAGAATTTGGGTCGTATCCTTCAAGATCTTTCTCTGTTACCACAACTACAGAATTGTCATCAACATCGCGGCATATGTCATTTAGTGGTGGAGAAAAACAGTAATTTCTAGTAGGAATCACCAGATGATCAATCCCATGAGCATGACATAATGTGGTTGGAACTAAAGTCTCATAAGGCTCATTCAATGTGATGACCCCACGGACACCAAGATCTTTCAAACGAGGCACATCAATAGGAAATGGATATTGTTTTCATCCTTGTATAATGTAATTTCATTTTATATAATGTAATAAGAACATATAGAATAAATAGATTCTGTTTTCCTTAATAAATTGAATGCGATTCGGCTCAAATTTCTGCATAAACTCGACCAATTAGAAATTACTCAACTAAGCTCCTTCCATAAAACTCAATTGGATAAACTCCTTCAGTTGAAAATACATCCAAAAAAACCATTCAAATGAATTTATTTGAATAACTTTGATCACAACTACACTAAGAGACTCATCTGATTCTGATTTGTCCAATTAAATTCAAATGAAAACCAACTTCCTCCGGTTCATTTTATCCAACTTGAACTGATTTAAACTCCACCCATTAATACCCTCGGCCTTGATTTGTACCAATAAAATTCAAATTGTCCAAATTCCCTGGCTGCCACTTAGGTTCATAAATTGACGGCCGACCGCAAACCAATGACCCTTATTACTCTTCACCGCTTGAATTACGCACAATGGGCTTTTTCCTGCAAGATAAAACCAACTACACCAACCTGTTAATTAAAAACGACGCAAAATGAAATGGGTCGCGAAATGAAAATTATTAATCTTAGGGAAAAATTTGGGGTATTACAATAGGGTTGAAGACACTCCTATGAGTTAGATGGCGATTATCTCGACGGAGAAAAACCGGATATGCTCGGTGTATAAGAGGAGGAGATTCCCCATGTATGAATTCACCTTTAGGGAAGCAGGGTACCATTTCCCCTTTACGGATTTCCATGGGGCGATATTTTACCACCTTGAACTGTGTCCTGCTCAGCTCCACCCGAATGCTCTAGCGTTCATTTGAGCATTCAAATTGGTGTCTTGTTACCTTCGGACATGGCCTACCGTGGAACTCTTCTTTTGCATCTTCCAGTTGCAGAGGAGCACTTCGGAATCAAAGCAGAGTTGGGCGTCTTTCAAGTAGCAGAGCAGGCTGTTTTGGCCTTACTCGGAGTCTGTCCGAAACTTCAAATTTAGATTTCTGGTCTTAAAGACCCTTTCCGAAGCGACCAAGATCTCTCTGGTCACAATGGAGACGCTAAAGGAAGATGGTCGAGAAGTGGTGCGTCTCGTGTCAAAGTTTTCCTTGGAATGGGTGTACGCTCATTTCCAGTATAGGACAGACCGATTCCTTGTGAAGCACGACCAGCTTTGCTCCGAGGACAAGAAGTCTCTTCGAGTGCTGACAACGTTTGTCGAGAGTTTTACCTCTTCTATTATGGTGGATAAGGATGGCAATATACTCCGCTCTGAAGATGGGGAGCCTGCTCGGACGGCTCGTTACATAAATACTAAAGCATTTCTTGATTGTCAGACTGAGGTCAAGGCTTTCGAGCTTCTAGGTATAGATGATGTGCTCGACTTGTTTCTTGGTGTTTTAATGTCGTGTTGACCTCTTGTTTCTTCTTTGCAGAAAATATATCAAATTTACGTGAACGCTTGGTCAAGTCAGCTGCAGCTAAAAATGTCAAAAAGCTTTCGACCTCGAGGGCGGATGCGGTAAGGAAGAAAGTGACCCTGGAGAAGTTCGTCAGTCCTTCTCCATCGTCGGGCAACACCTATAACCCTCATACCCCAGATCCTCAGAAGAAGAGGAAGCGAGACGACCTTGGCTCATCTTTGACCGAAGGCTCCAGTTTTGCTGGGGGAAGATTCACCCTGCCCCTCCTGCTTTTTGCAAGACAAGATTTTTGACAGGGAGGGGTCTGTGCAGGTTCCCGATCTGGAGGCGTCGATCATCTTGGTAGCTGATCCAAAGGTGATGAGGTCGCTCCTTTATTGTGATGTTGCTGCGATGATGAGATTTTTGGAGACGACTCTAGCCCTTGGAGACATGGAGACCGTTCCGCTCAAGGAGTTGAAAAAAGCACAGGCCAGGGAGGCTGAACTTGAGTTGGAGACAAAAGATCTATTCAACCAGTTGTAGACCCTTAAAGGCAACTACAAGGCCAAGGTCGCGTACCTCAAGGACATGAATGAAATGTTCAAAGAAATAAAGTAGATCAAGGAGGAGAACGCCAATTTGAAGACCAGGGTCACTGAGCTGGAGGGCTCCTCGACTGTGGGGCCAGACGAAACTAAAGAGGAGAAGTCTTCGAAGACTTGATGGGACATGGTTGAGAGAATACATATTCTCGAGCAGGATGCCCTTGGAGTTGTTGAATTTGGATTTTCTATCGCTACGGAGCAGGTGAAGGCCCTAAATCCCGACCTTCAGCTGATCACCGAAGGGATCGATGTTCTGCATCAGATGGTCAACGGGAAGGTGGTCCCACAAAAAATCCCGCGGATGATGAATGATTGTTATGACTTAATGTATTTTGGCATGTGTGCCAACTTTTTGTACTTTTGATCATCGGGCTATGCCCGAAACTTATGTAATATTTAAACACTTTCTCGACCATGAGGTCGATTATATTTATGGATGTTTATTTTGACATTGTATGCCTTGTTTATTTTTCCTTGCGGATTGTTTTTAGAATTGCTCGACTGGTCATGTTACTCGATAGTTTATGGAATTTGTCGAGGCGACGGAGTAATCTCATAGGATATGGGACTAAGATCTCGGTTGAGGTTCTGATTGCACAAGGCTTCGACTTTCCCATCACGAGCTGGGTGTCCTACCACGTTGGTACAACAACGACGGAGCTCGACTAAGTTGTCCCCGTCGGGCACATAATTCGCTCTTTTCATGAGTAGAGACTTGCCTTCGTTAATGTGTGAGAATTGTGCTTGCACCAAGGCACGCTCCTTTGGCCTGACGAACCTCCTTTGAGAGTATAATCATCGGCGGTCCGTTCTACTTGCACTAATGTTAGTTGTAGTATTATTTGAGTTTTTCAGCATTCTAGGGTCGAGCAAATGGTTCTTCGTCCAGGTGTTCGAGGTAATAAGCCCCAATACCTGTTTTCGATCTCACCTGGTAAGGGCCTTCCCAATTTGCGACCATTTTTCCCTTGCACGAGTCTTTTTGGTATCGGTATAGAACAAGGCTGCTCACTTGGAAGTCGCACTTTATGACCTTGGCGTCATGGCGCATGGTTATTTTTTGTTTCAGTGAAGCTTCACGGAGAGCTGCCCCTGATCGGATCTCTCCGACCAGGTCGAGTTCTCTGATTTCCACTGGGATTACTGCCTCGGTTCCGTATGCTAGTCGGAAGGGAGTTTCCTGGTAGTGGAGTGAGAAGTTGTTTTGTATGCCTAGAGCATATTGTGTAGCTCCTCGACCCACCTTTTTTTAGCCTCACCCAACCTTCATTTTAGCCTATGGAGGATCACCCTGTTCGCGGCTTCTGCGTGTCCGTTGGTCTGGGGGTGTTCGACAGACGTGAAGTGTTGCTTGGTGCCTAGTTTGGCAACAGAGTCCTGAAATTTCCTGTCTGTGAATTATGTCCCATTGTCTGTCACGAGAGCCTGGGGTACACCGAATCGTGCGAGAACGTTTGTTTTGTAAAATCAAAGTATATTAAATGCTGTGATTTTGGCGAGGGCCTCAACTTTGATCCATTTTATGAAGTAGTCGACGACCACGATCAGAAACTTATTTTAATACGATCCCACAGTGAATGGACCGAGTGTGTCCATCCCCCACCAAGCAAAAGACCATGAGGAGGATATGTTCTTCAACACGGTGGGGGGTGCTAAGTGCATGTCCCCGTGGCGTTAACATCTATCGCATTTTTTGAAATGCTCCTTCGCGTCATATTGCATAGTTGGCCAATATTATCGTGCTCGAAGGGCTATTTGTGCCAACGATCTTCCTCCTAAGTGTTGTTTATTGATCTCGTCGTGAATTTATGGGACCTTGTTCTCTTCGACACATTTTAGGAGGGGAGTGGAGAATCCTCGCCGGTAGAGTTTGCCTTCGACCAGGACGCATGAGAAGGCCCTTCGTTTAGTTATGTTTGCCTCTTTACTATCTTCGGGCAGCTTCCCCGTGGTGAGGTAGTCATGCACCAGAGTCATCCAGCAATCGCTGTCGCTGATGGTATTAACATTCAGCAGTCTTGTCGGTTTTGTGATGCTTGGATAGGGAAGAGTCTCCTGTATGACGAACTTGTTGCCATCCTTCCTTCTGGTGCTAGATAGCTTTGACAAGATGTCTGGACGAGCGTTCCTTTTACGGGGAATGTGTCAGACTTCCCATGTTTCGAACTTGGATATCTTTTTTTGCACCAACGTCAAATATTCAACGAGGTGGTCATTTTTGGCCGGATACTCTCCCCGTACCTGGGATGATATGAGCTGGTAGTCCGTGAAATTATTTCTTTCTTTTACGCCCAGGTCCTCTGCCAGTCGTAAACCTATGAGGAAAGTTTCATATTCGGCTTGATTGTTCAAGGTTGGGAAGGATAGGACCAACAATACTTTGATCAGGGTCCCCTCTTCGTTTTCAAGGATGATGCCCTCCCCGCTGCCGGTGGATCTGGATGCTCCGTCGACGAAAATCGTCCACCTATGCGTCCCGCTGGAAGGGGATGCTAGGGGTGTCATTTCTGCCATAAAATCGGCCAAGACATGTGCCTTAAGGGCCTTCCTGCCTTCGTAGTGGATATCAAATTCAGACAGTTCTAGAGACCATTTGAGCATCCTTTCGGTAATATCTGGTCGACCGGGTAGCTTCCTAATAGGTTGGCCCGTTTGCACTATTATTGTGTGGGCCAGGAAGTAATGTCTTAATCTTCTCACAACGTTGATGAGGGTCAGGGCGACCTTCTCGATCTGTTGGTATCTAAGTTCTGGCCCTTGTAAGGCTTTGCTTGTGAAGTATATTGGCTTTTGCCTGTCGAGGGTTTATGAAATGAGGGCAGAGCTGATGGTGTCGTTAGTGACGGAGAGGTAAAGGTAAAGTATTTCCCCACAGCCTGGTTGTGACAAAACAGGCGGTTCGGATAATGCTTGCTTGAGGTGGCATAGTGCCTTTTCTCATTCCTCCGTCTACTCGAACGTTGCCTCTTTCCGAAGGAGCTTGAAGAAAGGCAAGGCATGTTGGGCGGATTTGGCCACGAAGCGAGGCGAGCATCCCGTTAAGGGATTGCATAGATTTCTTTGACTTAGGTGTGGGGAATTCAGAAAATGCTCGACATTTGTCAGGATTGGCCTCGATCCCTCTCTCAGCGAGGTAGAATCCGAGGAACTTTCCTCCCTGTACGTCAAAGGTGCATTTTTCTGGGTTGAATCACATTTTACACTCCCTGGCTTGGTCGAATACCTTTTATAGGTGGAGTGTATGATCAGATTCCTCTTGGGATTTCACGATTATATTGTCCATATATACTTCGAGCATGTCTCTGATTTATGATTGGAAGACTTTGTTCATCATTTGCTGGTATGTTATCCCTGCGTTTTCAGACCGAAGGGCATTACATTGTAGTAATAGTTTCTCGATGAGGTCATGAAAGCGATGCACTTCTTGTCCTTCTCTGCCATTAGGATCTGGTTATATCCCGAGTAGGCGTCCATGAAGGATAGAAGTTTGAAACTGGCAGAGTTATCCACTAACTTATCGATGCTGGGCAGGAGGTATGCGTCTTTTGGGCAAGCCCCGTTCAGATCGGTGTAATCAACGCATATTCTCCATTTTCCATTATGTTTTTGACTAATACAATGTTGGATAGCCAGGTTGTATACCTGGTTTCCGAGATAAATTTTGCCTCTCAGAGGTCTTTTACAAGTTTATTCGCCGCCTCAGTCTTTTCATCGGATTGCTTACGCCTGCATTGTGCTATCGCCCGAGCAGATGGGTCGATGGTGAGCTGATGGCAAGCGATTTCAGGGCTAAGGCTGGGCATGTCTGCGGTGCTCCAAGCAAACAAGTCAGCGTTGTTCTTCAAACAGGTCTTTAGCTATTCTTTCACTTTATCCAACAGTCCCACGCAGATCTTGACTCCTCGACTGGGGTTGTCCCTGAATATGATGACCTCGAATTCTCCATCTGGTGTTGGGCGTATAATAGTCGAGGAGGATGAGTTGCCTATTGAGGTTGGAGTATCTTCTCCGCCTTCTTCTAGAATCCGACTGTCAAGGTCGATGGCATGAACCTTGAGCACTAGCGTTTTTCTGGGCTGGCTTTCTTCGCTGAAAAGATCTTCGTCTCTTGCCCATTTACGATTTGCGGTGCCGCACTGATTGAGCTTTGGCATTTGGTAGCCGCTTCGAAGCATCATCTTGCGACCTTGATGTACCCGTGCAGAGTGGCGACACGCCCCTTTTCAGTATAATACTTCATCTTAAGATGAATTTTGGAAGGGATAACAATTAGTTCAGCGAATGTCGGTCTCCCCAAGATGCATTCTGAATTTAACTTGGAGCTCTACGTATCCCCATGGTCTAGCCGTGGTCCCATTGAATCCTTGCAGATCTGACTCGACATACGGGGACAGGTTCTTCTGCTCAAGTTTGAGGGCACGAAATAGGCTGGTGTACATGATGTCCACCAAACTACCCTGATCGACAAGTATTCACCAGACGTCAGTGTGGGTTAGCTTGGCTCTAATGAGAAGACGAATGTAAGAGTTGGGAGAGCCCCCGGGGAGCTCTTTTCGGTAGAAAGTGATTGGTTGGGATCATCCTCAGAATTTTTTGAGTGTTGACAAATGATCTGGACTACAATCGATCAATTGTTCAAATTTTTTCTTTATTGATCCTACTGTGAGTTTGTTGTATCCGCCGCAGGAAATAACCATTGTGACGGGGAAGGCCTTCCAGGGGCTGTCCGTAGAAAAATATGCAGGCCCTTCAAACCTGTTGGGGATGAAAAGGCCTCTGGTCGCAAGATAGACATGGCAACCAGAGGGGGAGGGCTAGAAGATAAGGTTCTTGTATTTTTCTTAGATTCCAACATTTCTCCTCGAGGGGCTTCTCCTTTCTTCGTATACTACTTTAGGTGGCCCTCTTTGATGAGGATCTCAATAACGTCTTCCAAGCGGATGCAATATTTTGTTATATGGTCGTGGCTATGGTGGAAGTGACAATATTTTCTTCGGTCGGTATTGCTCTTAGAAGCTGTTGGCTTGGGGAATCAGATGCCTCCTTGCTTGAATTTGGCGTTGATACATTTAGAACAAATATGCTCGCGGGGAGCGGTCAACAGGGTGTATTCGGTGAATTGACCTGTATGACCTTTGTTATCTCGGGGACGATCGTCTCGTCGCCTGTCTTTGTCTCGCGTGAAAATTCCTGCTACATCTTTCTTTGACGCTCTGGAACTCTCTTGGTCCCTCGAGTCTCTGGCCTTACACGCGGCTTCCTTTTCTTCATATTGAATATAGGATTATGCCTGACGGAGAAGTTCGGCTAGAGACCGAGGAGGGTTGAGTCCTACTGCCTTACGGAAGTCACTTTTCATCCTCAATCCCTTTTCTAGAAGATACTTTTTCATGTGATCGGTTGTGCGGATTTCAACCGCTTCCTTAGGGAACCTGTCGACGTAATTGCGCAAAGGTTCGTCCCTACCCTGGATGATACCCTTAAGCATAGATTCTAATTTCGGGTGGTGCCTCGAGGTAGTAAAGTGTCAGGCAAACTTCTCCTTAAGACTCCTTCATGATGTGATCGAGCCCTGAGAAAGGCTCTTGTACCAAGTCATAGCCCCTTTCATGAGGGTGGTGGGGAATAACCTGCATTTGATCACTCCAGGGACATTGTGGTAGTGCATCATGGCCTCAATGTTTTCTATGTGGTCACCAGAGTCGGTGGTACCATCATAGAGATCTAGAGGGAGAGGTTTCTCTAGTCTGCGCGGAATGTGGGTGTCCATGATTTCCTTTAACAGGGGACCGCTCGTGTTGTCTTCGTCGCTCGTGTTGGGTGACCTGCTGAACAAATAACTACATCCCTGGTTCCTTTTGCATCGAGGAGAATGTTCATGTCGGCTCTGGCGCTCTTCGCGAGGCTTTCCAAAAGGCTTGGTCTTTTTGGATACGGGGGAGTACCTGGATTTCCAAGGAGGGCTACGCACGTGCTTTTGGATGGTCTCATGTCCACGCTTCTACAGTTTGGACCATTCTTTGAAAGGGGAGATGCTTCGAGATTCGTCTCGGTGATGCTTTTGAAGAGGGGAATGTGACCGACAAGATGGGCTGAGGGATCTCTGCGGGGGAGGTCGTTCTCCGATGGTGTTTTCCAGCATGTGGGTTTTTTATCCTTGTTGGAAGAGCAAATAGTTGGATTTATTGAGGGCGACGATGATGGTCGTTGTGCAAGGGTCAACATCTTGTGGGATGGTGATAGGTTCGTATACAAGGTCGGAACTTTGGACACGAGGCTTCATGTTGTCAGGAGATGCTGGTTTTCTGTTCCTGTGATCAATTTCTCTGGTGGTACCGGGAATGAGGGTTTCGTCACAACCCAGAACGACGACGAGGGAATCTTGTTGGACGTCATTATGGTAGGAGGCCATGACAATGAAGGTTCAGAGAGGTAGCTTTGGTCTTTTGTTTGGAAAGATTAGGAAATCTTGGTTCAAAAAGACGAGGGAGCTGATGTTTCCACAGACAGCGCCACTGATCTGGCGTGACTGATCTGGCGTGATCAGAATAGATCGTCTTGGCCTTCAATGTAGAGCAGCAACGGTGGTTGTAGGAGAGGAAGGGGTTGTACATGCAAGGTTCTCCAATGCCAAAGTAAGTGTTTGAGTTAAAGAGGGAAAGCAAGTAAGAGTGTTTAGGTATGAGCAAAAATGATTAGAATACCTCTCAAGAGAGAGGGTATTTATAAGTTTTCCCCCAGCGTGAGGCCAAGGTCTCCCATGTAACCGAAATATCTGGTTGGCCAATGGGGGACTGCCAGGTGGAAGATCTAGCGCGTGATCTTTGACCTGGTCCAACTGTTTTCATGACTTTCGGAGGGGCAGTTGGTCGCGTGAAATGTCAAGCGCATGAGGGGCACGTCCCCGACGGCTATGTGCTCCAACGGCTATATTGTACCCAACGATTATATTGTGCCCTATGGTCGTATTGGGCCTGGCCGTAAGTTAACATAGATTGGGCCTTATCCAGCTGTGGGGCAGGTGCCAGTCTAGTCCAGAATATATATATATATATATATATATATATATATATATATATATATATATATATATATATATATATATATATATATATATATATATATATATATATATATATATATATATATATATATATATATATATATATATATATATATATATATATATATATATATATATATATATACACATATATATACATATATATATATATATATATATATATATATATATATATATATATATATATATATATATATATATATATATATATATATATATATATATATATATATATATATATATATATATATATATATATATATATATATATATATATATATATATATATATATATATATATATATATATATATATATATATATATATATATATATATATATATATATATATATATATATATATATATATATATATATATATATATATATATATATATATATATATATATATATATATATATATATATATATATATATATATATATATATATATATATATATATATATATATATATATATATATATATATATATATATATATATATATATATATATATATATATATATATATATATATATATATATATATATATATATATATATATATATATATATATATATATATATATATATATATATATATATATATATATATATATATATATATATATATATATATATATATATATATATATATATATATATATATATATATATATATATATATATATATATATATATATATATATATATATATATATATATATATATATATATATATATATATATATATATATATATATATATATATATATATATATATATATATATATATATATATATATATATATATATATATATATATATATATATATATATATATATATATATATATATATATATATATATATATATATCATCACTATTTTATTAACCAGATCAACTTTTATGTCTAGTTTAGTTATTATACAAAATAATTACATTAGTTTAATCAAAATAGATATGTCTGGCTAAACAATTAGAGCTTGAAATGTGAGGACTTCCGTTTCGACCGAACTCGATAAAATTAACAGTACTGAATTTTCAATAAAAAATAATTTTCTGGTTTTGAATTTTGTTTCAAAAAGTTTAAATTTTACAGTGAAAGCGTAAATACATTGATACCAGTTTTATCGCGAAAGTTTGAAAACGGTACCCGATCGTTAAAATTCAGATTTTTAATTTTTAAAAACAACGACAATGCTTTATTTATTAATTAAGAACTATTGGTTTTCAAAAAGTGTTTCGAAATTGTAACTTGTACATACGAAAGCAAGCGACTATGGTTCCGAAATCCAATACGGACTACGCGGAAGTGAGCGTTATTTTTAAATTAATAATTCTTTCGAAAATGATTTTTAAAACAAATTAAAGTGCTGGATTTTATCTGAGTCCCGAAGGTACCCGAGTATTACATTTCGGTATTTGTTTCTATTAAATCTAAAACCAGTCATTTTAATTTTTTTTGTAAGAAAAACTCTTACCGATAGCCTTAGATTTACAAAGTGGCAATATATAACGGTAGATTGAAATTCGCCTCTGTGGGTTCAACATTTTTTATTCTATAATTGATATTTTTGTGCACTTGCAGGATACAAATCACTTGTTTCAAGGTTATTCAGAAGATGGTCTGCATAATGTTTCTCCTTTCATGAAGAGAATATTCAACTTCCTTTCGCAACTCCACCAAGCTTTCTTCATAAGCCTTCACCTTTTTTGAGCAATTTCCCTTCTCTTTATGGGGGTCATTTCAGCCTCTACTGTAACACCCTACTATACCCATTCGTAGAATAATTAAAAAAATACAAAAATAATGCAGAATCAAATAAGAGTTAATACACGTAGGATGTCACATTCCAATAACAACGTCAAAGTGAAGTATCAAATCACTTCATCTGTTATTTATTAATAAAAACAAATTATTTTATTCCACAATGGAATTTATTCAAACGGTTCAACATTAAACCCCAAGGTACATCGATACACCACATAATACATGGTCCATAAACAATTGATCAAAAACAGATACGTAACAAATACAAAGTCAAAAAACATAAAGAAATCACAAAATCCCTATCATACCCGTGTTACGTATCAGAGCAACTCCTAAGACTCGATCAAGTAACAACACAATGCTCCAAGCACTACTCAGGTGCCTGATCATCTGTACTCTCAAAGGAGTACATACACAACAAACTGAAAAGGGGTGAGAACTACATTCAATTAATATACGGTGAAAAACACATGCTAAGGAGTAGTTCACACAAAACACCAATCATACAATCATCACGCACATACAAGTGCCATATCATTATTCAGCGTAAACAACCCACATTAAAACATATACATATGCAATGCGACTCAACTGACACGACACAATATATGTGGTACCATCACAATCAAATATGGTTAACCCTAGAAGCCGATTCTCGTCGAAATTCAGATAAGTCGTATACGTTCCTCTGAACTACAATTTATTTCCACACGACTCCCACATAGAGTCCAGACAAGACTAGACACCGATCATGGATTCCCACCTAGCTTATCTCCACATAACATAACATGAATGCATGACATAAGATTATGCACAACATAATAATTATTCAAGTATAATTTCACGATCCTCAATGATCACACATGAGCCACCTGCTCACCGTAATTCTCTCAGAAAGTACCATCAAAACACAAGAACGCCCACACATGACAATCTTAGCTAACACACCCAACACGTCTCAACTAGACATTCTCATGAAATCCCATATTTTATTCTATTTCATGTTATTACTTGTTTCTCCTATGTCCATTTATACCATCTTAGTCTTACGGATCAAGAGAAATTGCATCATACGCAAAATCGGAAACAAAATCACAAAAACGAGAAATTGTTACAACAACCCTGCCCATACGCGTACGGCCCTGCACCGTACGTGTATGGCCATTCCCTTTCACCCCAGGCCCGTGTATCATACACGTAGGGCTCATCTTCCTAGGACATCCATACGTGTATTTCCTTGGGCCTTACGTGTATGACCAGATGGTGATTTCTCCGCCCAAATGCTCCAAAGCTGCCCATACGCGTAATGGCATGACCATACACGTATTGCTTCGCATTCCTTACGGTACCATATGCGTACGTCCAGAAGGCCATGTTGGCATTGGGATAAGGCGCATACCATACGCGTACGGCCTCTAGAGGTGTCCCTTATACGCGTATGGCTTCCCCCCATATGCGTATGATCAGTCTGCACACCAAAATCCCAATTTTTTCATCTACACGAATTCTCACACAATGGAATCTATTCCAACACCTAAATTAGATCCAAAACAGTCTTCTACACTAGTTTATCATCCATAAATCTATTCTATCTAATTATTCTATCATTCTATCAAGATTATTCATCACTTAACTCTAATTTTGTCATCTTTTACATCTCATAAATTTACAGATCTGCTACATGGTAAAACACAAGAACAGTCCATAAATTCCCATGAATTCATATCAATATTACTACAACAGACACAAATTCATACCAGTATCATCACAACAATACGAATTTCACAACATTTACACGGTTATAGAATTAAGAAATACAAGGAAAAGAATATGCACAAAAATCCTAAGAGGGAAAGGCACCCTCACTACCCTCTCATGCTAAAATCACCATTATTGATCTCATTCTCCCCCCTTACCTAAAATCTGAGCTTTGATGCTTCAAAAATGGTGGAATCATTTCTTTCCCTAGTTCTCCCTTGTTCTCTTTTCACGTGTTAACTGCTTTTCTCCGTAACTTCCTATTAATCTCGCCTAAATTGTTTTTATCTCCCTTAATTAGTTCCCTCATAATAATATTACTAATAATAATAATAATAATAATAATAATAAGAATAATAATAATAATAATCATAATCATAATAATAATAACAATCATAATAATAATAATAATAATGATAGTAATAATAATAACTATAATATTACTCCCACTCATTATTAATTAATTATCATTACCATATCATTCCAAGATTTTATTCACGTTACTCAATTAAGGCTAATTCCTCACACGCACCCTTAACCACACACCCTTAATTAAGACAATACTAAACAAGCACACAAAATAAATCATAAAACGATTAAATAATTAAATGGAGTGTTACAACTCTTCCCCACTTAAAATATTTTCGTCCTCGAAAATGTACCTGATGAGAACATTTTCAGATACGAATCTCGCATCTTGATCTCCAATTCCCAGGTCACACTTCCTCCTGCAGCTCCTCCCCAAGTTACTCTCACTAAGGGAATATCTTTTCCCCTTAGCTTCTTCATCTTGCGATCCTTGATCCTTATCGGCATCGCCTCCACCGTAAGATTATCCTAAATCTGCACCTCATCCCTCTGGAACACATCATGCAAATTTGAAATTTCGGGTGGCAACGCCACTATATAAGCAACAATTCCAACTCTCTGCAAAATCGATACGATCCAATAAACTTAGGATCCAAATTCTTCAATTTCAGCACACGACCAACATCGGTCATAGGATTGACCCTCAGAAACACATGGCCGCCCTCACTGAATTCTAAGTCTTTCCTTATATTATCATGATAGCTTTTCTTCCTACTCTAGGATGCCTTCATCTTCTCTCTAATCATCTGAATTATCTCAGTAGTCTGTTGCACAATCTCAGGTCCGAGTACAATACTCTTGCCCGACTCATACCAATATAGGGACATCCTACACCACCTACCATACAATGCTTCAAAAGGTGCCATTCCGATACTAGAATGGTAACTGTTATTGTAAGTAAATTCAATCAACGACAAATGAGTATACCAAGCACCTCCCTGCTCGAGTATACAAGCTCTCAATAGGTCTTCCAGTGACTGAATAATCCTCTCAGACTGTTCATCTGTCTACGTATGATAACCAAAAATCAACTTCAAACTAGAACCTAAAGCTTCCTGCAAGCTGTTCCAAAATCCAGAAATAAACCTCGGGTCTCTATCAGACATAATGCTCGACGGGACCCCATGCAACTTCACTATTATCTTTATATAAATCTTTGCTAACTTTGCCAAAGGAAAACTGATGTTGATCGGTATAAAGTGTGTCGGTTTCGTTAGTTTATCTACAATTACTCAAATAGCATCAAAGCCCTTTGTCGTATTCGGAAACCCAGTCACAAATCCATCGCAATACTATCCCACTTCCACTCTGGTATTTACATTGGTTACATTAGAACAAAAGGTTTCTGATGTTCGACTTTTGACTTCTGGAAAGTCAAACAAGTATACACAAATCTAGCTATGCCTTTCTTCATACCCGACCATCAAAACAGTTTCTTAAAATCCTGATACATATTCGTAGCTCCTGGATGAATACTTAAGCTACTCTTGTGGCTTTCCTTTAGGATCATTTTTCTCAATTTAGAGTTATTCAGCACACAAGTTCTACCTCTAAATCTTAACACATCAAAGTCATCCACTTTTAAGTCACCTTCTGCATCCAACCCTCCCGCGGTTATCAAATCCACCAGTTTAAAATCAAGTTTCAGACTCTCTCTAATCTCACTAAGGAAATCATTATTAACCTTCAGCATTCCCAGCATCACACTCTCAGGAGTCAATTCACAAACCATGCTCAATTCTCTAAATTTCTCAATTAAATCTAACTCTTTAATCATCAATGTCGACATATGGATTGTCTTCCGACTCAAAGCATCCGCCACGACATTAGCTTTATCGGGGTGGTAACTCAAGCTAAAATCATAGTCCTTCAAGATTTCCAACCATCTTCTTTGTCTCATATTTAGCTCTTTCTGATTAAATAAATATTTCAGACTTTTATGATCACTAAACACTTCAAACCTCGACCCATACAAGTAATGCCTCCAAATTTTCAACACAAGAACCACTGCAACTAACTCAAGATCATGAGTAGGATAATTCCTTTCATGTACCCTCAATTATCGTGAAGCATAAGCCACAACCTTACCATCTTACATCAATCCTCTGCCTAATCCCATTTTAGACGCATCACAATATACCACAAAAGGTTCATCTGACTTTGGTAGAATTAACACTAATGATGTAGTCAACCGCTTCTTCAATTCTCTGAAACTCTCTTCACACAAAATATCCCACATAAAGGCCTAACCCTTTCTAGTCAACTAAGTTAGAGGAAGGGCCAAATTAGAAAACCCTTCGATAAACCTTCGGTAATAACGTACCAAACCCAAGAAACTCTTAATCTCCATCACTGATTTTGGAGGTTCCCGCTGAAGTACAACACTTACTTTGGATGGATCCACTGTGATGCCATCACTAGAAATAATATGTCCCACAAAACTCACCTCATGCAACCAAAACTCACATTTTGAAAGTTTTACAAACAACTTATTATCTTTCAACACTTGCAATGCAATCCTCAGGTGTTTTGTATGGTCTCTTTCCGACTTGGAATAAATTAAAATGTCATCAATAAAAACTACCACAAACTGGTCCAAATAAGCATGAAAGATACGATTCATGTACTCCATAAATATGCCCGACGCATTGGACACTCTGAACGGTATCACAACATATTCATAATGTCCATACTAAGTCCTGAAAGTCGTTTTATGAATATCATCTTCTTTCACCCGAATCTGATGATAACCAGATCTCAAATCAATCTTACTGAAAACACAAGCTCCCATGAGTTGATCCTTCAGATCATCAATTCTCGGAAGCATATATTTGTTCTTGATGGTAACTTTATTCAGTTGACGATAATCAATACATAATGTCATACTACCGTCCTTCTTTTTAACCAATAACACTGAGCACCCCACAACGACACATTGGATCTAATAAACTTCTTATTAAGTAATTTTTCGAGTTGAGATTTCAACTCTGTCAATTCTAACGCAGACATTCTGTATGGTGCCATAGATATAAGCCTGGTACTAGGAACAAGATCAATTGAAAATTCCACCTCTCGCTGCGGAAGCAATTCTGAAATATCATCCAGAAACACTTCTGGAAACTCTTTCACCACAGGTAACTCATTAATCGATGCTTTTCCCTCCACATACAATGAGGAAAACACCAAAAACATTTTGGCTTCATCCTCAAACAAGACTCTCAATTTCTTGGTAGATATAAAATTATCCAACTCTTCCTCCTCTAGAGTAAGAAATAATAACCTCTTCCGATAACAGTCGACGTAGACATAATTACTCTCTAGCCAATTCATCCCTAAAATAACATCCAACTCAATGAGTGGTAAACAAATCAAATCCACTCTAAAATCTCTACCAAAGATCGATACATGACAATTCAAGCACACTAACAATGTAGTGATCGACCCAATAGATGGAGTATCAATCACCATTCCTTTACTCAAGGTAGATGGCACAAGTCCTAGTTTCTTCACACGATCAAAAAAAATAAAGGAGTGGGTTGCACACATATCAATGATAGCAATCAAAGGAGTGTTATGAATGTAACAAGTACCTCTGATCCTCATTAGTAAGTTAAGCCCCCACCAATGTGAATACCTTCCCACTGATCTACGACTTCTTCGGCTTCTGAAAATGGGTGCTGATGTGACCCTGTTCACCACAGTTGTAACATGTAGGTATATTGTTCCTACAATATGCCATAACATGACCTGGATTTCCGCATTTGAAACATTTCTTCACTTCATTTTGGAATTCATTAGCATGGTGACCCGCGCCACCATATCTGAAATACTTGATAGGGTTGGAAGGATCCCCCCCCCCCCCCCACTTAGCTTCTTGCCAGCAACAACTCTTTGCTTCCCTTTATCGTCCAGAGCACTGTCAGGTGTAGTCCTATGTCTCTGCTTACCCCTTTTGTCACTCAGGGCCTTGTAGTGAGAAACTCGAGCCTCGTTGTTTTCATCATAAATCCGACACCTGTTCACCAACTCAGGAAAGTATCTGATCTTCTGATAACTGATACCTTGTTTGGTCTTGGGATGCAGCCTGTTCTCAAACTTGATATACTTCAAACTCATAGCAGTATCAGTATTGTAATGAGGATAATACTTCACCAGTTACTCGAAATGAGCCACATATTCTACAACCATCAGATTCCCTTGCTTCAATTCCAGTTTCTTGCCATGAACATGTTTTGGAAAATACTTCTCCAAAAACTCATTCTTGAACGCCATCCAAGTAATAGAGCCACCTACAACTTTTAGCCTTTGACGGGTGTTATCCCACCAGTCTTCAACTTCTCCATCTATCATGTGCATGCTAAATTGCACCTTCTGGGATTCATTGCATCCCATGGCTCTGAAGATTTTCTCAATATCCTTCAGCCACTTCTGCGCCACATCCAGTTTGTGTCTTCCCTTGAACTTATGTGGCTTGTTATTCTGGACCTTTTCCGAATTACGGAACTCGACATCCCCAACACTTTGAGTGATGCCTTGCACTGCCTACACAACAGTCTATAATGCAGAAGCAATCACAACATCATTCCTACTAGCCATACTACTCAAGACCAAAGGAAACACATGTTAGAAGAAACATAAGACTATACACACTCTTTAGTCAGACTCTACTACCGACCTGCTCAGATACCAATTGTAACACCCTACTACCCATTCGTATAAGAATTAAAGAAATACAAAAATAATGCGGAATCAAATCAGAGTTAATACACGTAGGATGTCACATTCCAATAACAACGTCAAAGTGAAGTATCAAATCACTTCATCTGTTATTTATTAATAAAAACAAATGCTTTTATTCCACAGCGAAATTAATTCAAATGATTCAACATTTAACCCCAAGGTACATCAATACTCTATATAATACGTGGTCCAACAACAATTAATCAAAAACAAATATGTAACAAATAAAAAGTCAAATAACATAAAAAATCACAAAACCCCATCCTGTCCGTGTTACGTATCAGAGCGACTCCTAAGACTCGATCAAGTAACAACACAATGCTCCAAGCAGTACTCAGATACCTGATCATCTATACTCCCAAAAGATCACAGACACAACAAGTAGAAAAGGGGTGAAAACTTCATTCAATAAATATACGGTGAAAAACACATGCTAAGGAGTCGTTCACACAAAACACACCAATCATACAATCATCACGCACATACAAGTGCCACATCATTATTCGGTGTAAACAACCCACATTAAATCATATACATATGCAATGCGACTCAACTGACACGACACAATGCATGCGGTACCATCACAATCATTTACAGTTCACCCTAGAACCTGTTTCCCATCGGAATCCGAATAAGTCGTATACGTTCCTCTAAACTGCAACTTATCTCCATACAACTCCCACATAGAGTCCGAACAAGACTAGGCACCCATCATGGATTCACACCTAGCTCGTCTCCACATAACATGACATAAATGCATGACAAAGGATTATGCACAACATAATAATTATTCAAGAATAATTTCATGATCCTCAATGATCATACATGAGCCACCTGCTCACCGTAATTCTCTCAAGAAGTACCACCACAACACAAGAACGTTCATACATGACAATCTTGGCTCACACATCTAACACGTCTCAACTAGAAATTCTTATAAAATCCCATATTTTATTCTATTTCATGTTATTACTAGTTTCTCCTATCTCCATTTATACCATCTTAGTCTTACGGATCAAGAGAAATTGCATCGCGTGCGAAATCAGGACAAAAATCGTGAAAATGAGAAATTTTCACAACAACCCTGCCCATACGCATATGCCCACTCCCTCTCACCTTAGGCCTGCGTATCATATGCGTAGGGGTCATCTGCCCAGGCTATCCATACGCGTATTGACTTGGGCCTTACGCATATGACCAGAGAGCGATTTCTCCTCCCAAATGCTCCAGAGCCGCCTCTACGCGTAATGGCATGACCATACACGTATTTCCTCCCTTTCCTTACGCGTACCATATGCATACGTCTAGAAGGCCATGCTAGCATTGGGACAAGGCGCGTACCATACACGTACGACCTCTAGGGGTGTCTCTCATATGCGTATGGCCTCCCCCTATACGCGTATGACCAGTCTGCATACCAAAATTCCAATTTTTTCATCTACCCGAATTCTCACACAATGGAATCCATTCTAGCACCTAAATTATATCCAAAACAGTCTTCTACACCAGTTTATTATCCACAATTCCATTCTATCTAATTATTCTATCAAGATTATCCATCACTTAACTCTAATTTCGTCATTTTCTACATCTCATAATTTTACAGATCTACAACATGGTAAAACACAACAACAGTCCATAAATTTCCACGAATTCATATCAATATTACTACAATAGACACAAATTATACCAGTATCATCACAACAACATGAATTTCACAATATTCACACGGTTATATAATCAAGAAGTACAAGAAAAAGAATATGCACAAAAATCCTAAGAGGGAAAGGCACCCTCACTACCGTCTCATGCTAAAACCACCATTATTGATCCCATTTTCCCCCCTTACCTGAAATCTGAGCTTTGATCCTTCAAAAATGGTGGAATCACCTCTTGCCCTAGTTCTCCCTTGTTTTTTCTCTTCTTCTCTTTTCACGTGTTAACTGCTTTTCTCTGTAACTTCCCACTAATCTCTCCTAATTTTTTATCTCCCTTAATTAATTCCCTCATAATAATAATAATGGTAGTAATAATAACCATAATATTACTAATATTTCCCACTCATAATTAATTAATTATCATTACCATATTATTCTAAGGTTTTATTCACGTTACTCAATTATGGCTAATTCCTCACACTCACCCTTAACCACACACCTTTAATTAAGACAATGCCAAACAAGCACACAAAATAAATCATAAAATAATTAAATAATTAAATGGGGTGTTACATCTACCACCTTGGAGAAAGAAGAAGCAAGAGTTTTCCGAACATCTACCAACTCTTTCTTGACCTTGGTCAGAGAAGTTTGAGCCTCCTTAAGGATTTTCTTTTTCTCTGCCAACAACCTATCCCAAAGAGTGACCTTGACAACATGTTTGGAATGCGTATCGTGCTTTTCTAACTCCTTTTACGGGTAACGAGATCCTCCTAGAGTTTTTTCTGCTCTAAAAAGATACATTTGT
This sequence comes from Lathyrus sativus, assembly GCA_963859935.3. Taxonomy (NCBI): domain Eukaryota; kingdom Viridiplantae; phylum Streptophyta; class Magnoliopsida; order Fabales; family Fabaceae; genus Lathyrus; species Lathyrus sativus. Next base: position 538,342,443 of record OZ012740.1, on the reverse strand, counting down.
ACCGATTATTTAAAATCTCTTTCTACTTCTTGAAATTTCTAAGTACCAAAACTTCATCTCGACCAGCGGTTGCAATAATCATTAGGGAGGCACCATGGTGCATATGGAATGCCACTTATGCCATCAATTTTGATTTGGAAATATTAGATAGGTTCCAGATCAATGTATAATACCCTTTCAAGATGCAAGATTTTACTTTCTTAACCATACAAGGTCCTTTAGTTAGGAATAACTATTAAAGTGAGTAAGAAGGAGAGGTATCTCAATTACCACCTAAGATAACCTCCTCAGGGGCAGATTGCGTTGGTCTGTACTTTTTAGAAGGGTTTCCCTCTTAGCACATATCTTTTCCACGACCCCTTTTGAAGTTATCGCCTTTAGGAGGCTTTGACTAATCATGAAACATTTTGCTTTGACCCTCTAAAAATGGATGCTCTTGGTCTAACTTGTTCTCTTGACCAACTTGGGATGGGTCTTCCTAAGCATTGGTCCCTTTCTGGGTGGCTTCCACCACTGCTTTGGTCCCATTCAGAGTAAAACTCAATTTGGAAGAAGACGGATGAATGTTCATTGATGTACATGCCTTCTTCCTCCTTATGATGTTAGGAACTAACCCCATGTTATCTACATAACAAATTGAATGTAAGGGTCAATTCAATGCTATAAGAACAATAAACACTACTATAGAAAACCCATTTAACAACAGTTGAGAAAAATATATAATCACGTGGGCCCATGCGTTGTTATGTAGAGTGTCATTGTATATATGATACTTACAATCACTGCCCAGTAATCATTGTAATAAACTGGAAAGTGCGTGCCCTATCATAACAGGTTTTCCCAAAGACCGTTGTGATAAAAATAATGGTCCTAGGTTCGATTCACAGTTGCGTCATTTTGATATATTTTTTCTGGACAACGCGTGAGATATTATAACGGTTATGATATATAACCGTTGTTACATTTTCTACAGAATTAACAAATATTATCCTGCTTTTATAATTAATCTCATTTTTTAACCTGTATTATTGTTCACCATATCACAACAGAAAATACAACTTACATTTCTGATAAAGTTATAATAATAATATTAATTGTATCATATTCATAATATCACATAATTGTATCATATTCAATTGTATCAGAACAAATATCATATAATTTATCAGAACAAACAACCTACACTTTACACATTACATAACATCACATAATTGTAACTTGGTGTTTTGGTTTCTTGTCTCTTGGTGTCTTGACTCTAAAGACCTATGATTTCAATAATTATACTTGTTAGTAAAAATGCTTAGAAACTATAACAAACAATTAATATATTATGAATAAAGAATAAATTACGTACTTGTTAATTTTCCCATATGCCTTCTTAATGATCGATTTGAATAGCATGCACGACATCTCCACCAACTTCATCATATGAGGTAGGAACTTGTTTTGTGTAAGAAGGTGTAGAAGGAATATCAAGACTTTCATCACTAAGAAGAACATGTTTTCCTTGGAGAATGATTGACCATTTCTCCGATATGTCTGATGGGTCGGTAACATAAAATACTTATTTTTCTTGGGAAGCCATGATGAATGGTTTGGTCATAAAACATGCCTTGTTAAGGTCTACCCGGGTGAATCCTAAGTCATCAATGTGTACACCATTACTATTATTGGAAACCCACTTGCATTTAAATAAAGCCACTTATAAAATAACATAATCAATCTCCCAAATCTTATTAATGACACCATAAAACGTGGTAGTTGCCAATACAAGATTCTTATCTTTCGAACTAGAGAAATACATCGATTTGGCTTCAACCATAACCCTACTATTCTGCATTGTACTACAATCATCTTTTGATTTTGTATAAAAGGTATAATGACCAATGTTGTATGCAGTCCAAGTAATGACATAAATTTTTGGCTCGTACCACAACCATTTAAGCATCTCGGATGCACTACGATCATTATATACACTTTTATTAAACTAATCTATGAATCTGTTGTTATACTCTATCAACAACAACTTGTCACTCATTCGGGGATATTTTTTTCTCAAAATTCTTTTTTGAGTATCTATGAAAGATAGAACTTCATCTATATTATTCAATATATAGAAATGTGTTTGAAAAACTACATCCCGAGCCATTGACTTAACATTTAGACCTTGAATACCTCTTTCGTCTGTGTCAGCATGACGAGACTTTGGAATTCCTATAGAATCCGCGTCTGATAAATAGTTTGTATAAAACTCAACAGCTTCTTCTGTGATGTACCTTTCAATAATCGAAGCTTCTGATCAGTGATGTACGTATATCCTTTAAAGATTTTCATATATCTCTCTATTGGATACATCCACCTTAAATAAACTGGACCACAAGTTCTGATTTCTCTGACTAGATGAACAAGTAAGTGAACCATAATGTCAAAAAATGATGGAGGAAAATACATCTCCAATTGACACAAGATTATGGCAGCCCCATCTTCTAATTCATCTAATTTTTTGAAATCAAGAACTTTATTACATATAACATTGAAGAATAAGCACAATTTCGTTATACTTACTCTCACATTTTTTGGTAGGATCCCACAGATAGCCACTGATAGAAGTTGTTGCATCAATACATGACAATCGTGAGATTTTAAACCAATTAACTTGAGATCTTTCATTGATACAAGTTTCTTGATGTTAGATGAGTAACCTTGCAGAAATTTTATACCTTGCAAACACTCGCAAAAAATTTTCTTTTCATTTTTAGATAGAGTGTGACATGCTGGAGGCAGATACGTTCTTTTTCTTTTCTCTATTGGAGCCAACTGTTTTCGTATACCCATCTTCTCCATATCAAGACGAGAAATCTTACTATACTTAGTCTTGCCTTGAATGTTTTAAAGTGTGTCAATTAAAGTATCAAACACATTTTTCTCCTAGTGCATCACATCAAGATAATGTCTAACATCAAAAGTTGACCAATATAGAAGATCAAAGAAGATTGAACCCTTTTTCCATATTTTTTTTGCAACTTCCCCTTTTTCTTTTTCTTTCTTCCCAAAGACAACATTAATGTGTTCATACCGTTGATAAACTTCATCCCCGATTAAAGGTTCAGGAGCCTTATCAAACTCTTGCTCTCCATTAAAAGCCTTCCGCAATCTACGATAAGGATGACCAGGGTTTAGAAATTTTCGATGCCCAAGGTAAACGGTCTTTTTTTTTTCCAAAATAAAGTTGGTTATAACAAGTATCATCTTCACATATAGGACACACTCTATGTCCTTTGACACTATATCCAACCAAGTTACCGTAAGCAGAAAAGTCGTTGATTGTGTAAAATAACATTACACGCTTCTTAAACTTTCCCCAGAATATGCATCATCAACTTCAACGCCTTCATCCCACAAGAGTCCTTTCATCAATTAATGGACTTAGATAAACATCTATGACGTTTCCAGGTTTTCATGGTCTAGAAATCATCATACTTAACAATATATGCTTGCGTTTCATGCACAACCAAGGAGATAGGTTGTAAATAGTGAGAAGAACAGGCCACGAAGTATGATTAGTGCTCAGATTACCAAATGGGTTCATTCCATCAGTGGCAATCCCAATTCTATGGTTTCTTGACTCAACTCCAAAATCCGGAAACAACGAATCAATTTTCTTCCATTGCAACGAATCAGCTACATGGCGAATGTTTCCATCACGAGTCCTTTCATCTGTATAACATATAAGATTCTTTGTATCATTTGAATTAACAAAACGTCTCTTAAATCGTGAAGTTATTGGCAAGTACCATAACACTTTAGCAGGAGGATGCTTCCTACTAACATTTTCATGGTCATTGTCATCACCATTGTTGGCCTTCAACTTGTAACGCGACACACCATATTTTAGACATTGATACAAGTCTTCATACTCTTTTCAGTATAATATGAAATCATTAGGGAAAACATGTATTTTGATATACTCCAGACCCATTGGACACAATATCTTCTTGACCTCATAGCAACGATCCAAAAATTTGTCATCTGCTGGTAACATTTGCTTTAGCAATTCAAGTAATTTTGTGAAACTTTTATTTGACCATCCATTTTTTGCCTTCAGATTAAACAAATTTAACACCGTCGACAATCGTGTAAAATCTATGCATCCCTTATACAAAAGGGTGTCTTATCACTACATAAAGTATCATAAATATGAGTATTCTTAAAAGAAGATTCCACAATATCACGGAACATATCCTTTAGTTGATCTTCCATATATTCATCTTCATCCACTCTTTGACTTTGTGATGCCCTACTTTCCTCTTTATCCACCTCACCATGCCACGTCCATATTATATAATTTTGACATATACCATCACAACAAAGGTGATGGGATATTTCTTTCTTTGTACTATTTTTGATATTTGCGCAAACAACACAAGGATAATAAAAGATACCATTATTGTCAGGAAGATGTTTATTAGTGTATTCAAGGAATTCAAGAACTTTGTTCTCATAAATCGTACCTAATCTATCGGCTTTCATCCAACTACAATCCATAACAACTTCTAAAATTTATACACGTATAATAATGTGAAAGACACACCAAAATTTAATCCAAAAGCTTAAGCATATCCATATGCAAATCTAAACCTAAAGCGTGTGAAATATGTACTCTCATATTGACTTGAGCATATACAACATAAACAAAGAAAAAAGGAATGAAGATGTTGAAGAATACCGTACTTCAAAGCTGAAGAATCTTATGCACATAAGGAATGAAGATGTTGAAGAGTACCGTACTTCGAAGCTGAAGAATCAAATGAACGAAGAGGTTGAATGTTTGAGCATATACAACATAAACCAAGAAAAAAGGAATGAAGATGTTGAAGAGAACTATACTTCGAAGATGAAGAATCAAATGCATAAAGAGAGTGAAAATTTGAGCTCCAAATGAATGGATACGAAGAGGGTAAAGATTATGCCACCGCTGTCGTCTCTAGCTCGCTTGTTTGCCTAGGGCGTCTTATGAAAGAAATACATAATAAGTTTTATTTTAATTTATCAGTAAACCCTTTAACCGCGGTTGGAAAACCCAACCATAGTGGAATTGTAAGTCCTCCAACAACTGTTGGTTTACTTTACCGTTGTAAATTCATTTACAATTTATTTTTTAAATAATAAACTTAAGTGACACACGCTTAATGTACTCTAAAAAATGGAAAAAAGGTAGTTGTTGGAAATCGAAGCTTGCTACACATCATTTACTACTACAGTGTTTTATGACAACCGTAATTAAATTACTGTTTTTAAATCCACCTACTCACTGAGCGCGGAAATTTTAACCTATTACAACGGTGTATATGAATCCGGTTGTAAACCTGGAGTTGTTGTTTGCGCATTTTGTAGTAGTGAAAGATAAACAAAAGATGCATTATCCCTCTCCCAGCAAAAAGCTTTCTTATTACCGGCATGTTAACCACTTCTACAACTTACTTGGTATCGATGTACCACCTATTTTGTTGTGCATGCGACACATATGAAGAGCCAACTCCATCTTCATGACTAAACTCTTCTACATGGTGGCCATGTTTTCCTTCAGTGCCATCTCTTTTGGGGTCAGAGCTTCCGATGGAAATGAATATTTGTTCGGAGTCTAAAAAAAGTTATCCCAAGTCCAACTTTTTTGGAATTTATTCCATTTTTGTCCGGCTTCAAACCAAGGGGGCTAGAAAGGATAGAGTTATCTGCCGGAAGAACACATAAAATGGAACGGGGGTACGAACTCTCTGAAGCAACTAGGAAGTAATGATCTTTGAAATTATTCCAAATATCAACATAAACGTTAAACACCTTCTTCGAATGCCTAAGTGATAGGAACCCCTGCCCATGCTCCAGTGTAGCATAAGTACAGGTCACGTTGAAGATTGAAGAATAATTTTAAAATTGGTGATCCATTCTGATACTTACACCAATGTTGGAATTCCTTCGAAATCCCGAGTGAGCGGGTGGAATTGGGCGGGGGATTGATTCTAAGTGATTTAATACCTCCACATACAAAATTATTCAAGGGAAGCCTGTATATCTATATGGAGAGCAAAAACTCATGAAACGACAACAAACATCCATCGAAGGAGCTGCACAACCTTTTGTTAGGTTCGATAGGCGACAATGACAGTCAGAGAAAAACCCTGTATCTTAATGGGTGCTCTATAAAGTTTAGACACTATCCAAGATGAAATCCTCCCTCACTAGTTCCACATCCAACATAAAATAATGAGTGGTGTCAACGGTTAACTCAAGGCCTTGTTGGCCCTTTAATAATCTCTTTTCCATTGTTAACAAAAAATAAAATGTTCATCATAAATTTTGGAATGGCCCCGAAAATTAAGATGCTCTTTAACATCCTTACCGTTGGGTTTCAAGCCATATAAAAATTAAAAACACTGGTTCATATTCTAAATTGGAAATTACTAAAAGAAAGAGCGGGAACTGGCTACAATAAATTAGAGGGAGAGAAATTGTACCTGCAAAAGATTGAAGACGCGGAGTTAAAGTCACAACGGAAATTGCTCGAAGCATGAGAAAGCAAAGAAGTTGTGAAATTTGATAAGGAAAAGACAAATGGGAAGAGCAAGTCATCATCGGAGTTCAAAAAAGGATGATCAGAGTTAGCAAAGTAAGAAAAGTACAGTTTATGTAAAAGGTGAAATACAACTTGAGAAGAGAAACCACCTTTATACAACACAATGAGGGAGACAAATCAACGACCTAGAACAAAGGAAAACAACCAAACAAAAATCAATGGAAAAATTCACCTCAGAATCATAAAGACACTTCAACACCTTAAAGTGCAACTTCACCCCATACCCTAGGAGTTTAGGGTCACGTGACAAAATATCCATGCAAAAATTTTAGTGACAAGACTTGCATTTAATACGCATATTCCCAAGGTTCTTACATGCTCTCACTCTATAAGTTTTTCCACTTCTGAAAGATAGGAATTCGACATGAGGATCACAGTCAAAGGGGACAATGGTTCATCATTTTGAAAAAGTCTAATTGTTCCTACGCAATGACATTATTTTGAAAAAGTCTAAATCACACGGGAACAACTCTAACCACTCACACTATATAAAATCTAACATACACCATTTCATGTATTCTCTCATTCAAATACTCAAATTACTTTCTCATTCATTTACTAACTTAAATGTTAGAATGTTAATAATACATATCAATCTCTACTGTGTCCTACCGAAACTCACTCCAACACACCAAAATCCAAACTCATTCAATCCCCTCATACTTCTACTTCTATTTCGAAGAAAAAAAACTCACAAATATACAATTTCATACTAACTCCACTCCACCATGCTTCCGAATGAATAACATTTTATTAATTTAATAACAATACATCTTTTCCCTTTAAAGAACCGTTTAAACGGATTGATCTCTAATGTTTAACTCAATTTTTCCAACCATAGCAAACTATACTTATCATAGTCCACCTTATAATATGGTGTTTAAACTTGATATCTTCACTTCTAATTAAACATTGGGTAAAAAGCACTTTTGATTAAACATTGTCTCAACAAACATGATCACACCTTTTTGCTCGTATTACTACTATACAATAATTTATGCATGTTGCATATAGCACTATACCGATGCTCATTATCCTACTTCCCACAAATCCATCTACTTTATCAATTTTTTTTCCATTACGTTTCTTGAGTAAGACCTAGTTGTCTCAAATTATAAAAATTGAGAATTTATATTCCATTATTTCCATATATGGATGATTTGCTGTAAGTCTTGAGCCATGGAATGACTCATATAGGTCCCACTACCTTTTGAAAAAACTTAAAGCATTAGGTCCCATTGATTAAGATATTCAAAACTTTAATGTCGTCCACTACCAACAATAATATAAAACACTACCTTACTTATAATATACCCATGTAGCCTATGTTATTGTCGTTCATACTGAATATACTACTGCATCGAGTGACAAATTATTAACTATTATTAATATTAAATCATTTCAAATTTGGTAAGATGGGGTCTAGCTCTCTATAAGAAACAAGTAACGGCATTTTTGTAGTTTCGTTGCATGCATAGTTTGTCATCATTTCCAAATCATGGACTTTGTTATCATCGATGATTATTGAAACAGACATAGAATAATACACATAATCTATACGAATACAAACAATAATACAAATTCTAAGAATAACCTAACGAAACTTCCGATTCAGATACAGTTCATGTAATGATACAAATAAAAGACATTCGACTTTGTGTAAACAATAAACCATCGACTTTGTTTTCTTTCTCTTTTCTTGTTGCCTTTGAGGAGATTTCAGTGTTTTATTTGTTTGTTTTTACTACCTAGTATCTTCTTTTTTGTTATGTATTACTTTAGCTTATTTTATTAGTTCGGAATAATTTTGTCCACAATACACTCTTGCATTTATTTATTTATTTTGATCAAGTAGTATAATAAGTTGAAATTTATCATTTTAAAGGTGAATAAGTAGAATGTTGACGGTTCAAATCTGTATCATTGTATTTGATGTTTTTACATAGTTATCATTTGAACCGACTATACTCATACAATTATAATTTTATATATAAATGATCTATCTATCATCACTAAAAAAATAATTATTTTTAATGCAAATTAATCATATTAGTAAAATATTTACTCAAATTAATGGTTGAAATTCCAAGTTATATATCGATTAGACATAAAATCTCAAAAGTGTTTAATGTAGTCCTTACCTTACAAGTGAATTTCATTTATAAATATTAATTAGACCAAAGTCTAATATAATATAATATTATTTCAATCATACTATGAGCCGTTTATGTTAATATTAACACAACAAACTCAAATGAGTCCTGAATGTGAGGGTTGTAAAGGAAAGATTCAAAATCTCATATTCATCATACTAGAGCTTTTAAAAGACAATTAATTAATAACAAATTTAAAAATAATTATTTGGTCATAAATATTTTTAATAACTAATTAAATATGTAAAACAAATAATAGGGTTGTGTGCCTCTGTTGAAATGATTTAATAATTAATTTGTATAGTATTATATTTGTAAATTGCCATGTTTAGGCGATGTCTTGGGACCGCTCTGTGAGAAGGCTACAACATAAAGCCGTCTAAAGGGAGGTATTGCATCGCCCTTAAGTCTTTCTCTTCTATAAAGAGAAATAAACGCGGGATAAGACGTGTATTGGATAAAGACAAAGTCAGAGTCGTTATTGACCTCTCACTCTTAAAAATAGGGATTTAACTGTCCATCATTTGATCGAGTGGGTAGTGTCCTTTTTCGAAATAACCATAGATTCTAGAGGCCTATATAAATATATTACCCCCTCATGGAAATAGACAGACTCTCAAGTCATACACATTCTCCACTCACTATTACAAAAAAGGGATTTGACCTCGAACACAAAAGAGTTTTAACCTCAGTTACACAGGTGAGGTAACAAAGGGCGTCAAGAAAACTTGCAACTTTACCCTTCGATTTTGGAATAACCGAGGGACAAAGTGTTTTTCACATCAGTTTGATCTATAACTTCTGCATTTTATTATTTTCAGAATTTGATGGCGTGCCCCAATTACCTCTTGGTTATTTAAGAAACTGAGGTAATAGATTAACATTATTACCTCAGTTTAGAATAATAACCGAGGGGACAACACTAGTATTTAATTTTCATTTTTTATATTTTTTATATTTTGGTTTTAACTTGTATTACAAAACCATATTTTGTCCATTACTAAAACAAAAACATTTATATTTTAGCCATTTAAAAAACATATACTTTATATATTTTGCCAATTTCTCAAACAGAACCATTGTACCATAAATATTTATTGTTTACACCATTTATAAAGTCAAAATAGCAGATGTGCACCTTATAATTTTACAAAAAATTAAAACAAAAATGCAATAATCATTTACAAATGGTAAATCAACAAAGACAATAACCAAAATACAAAGTCTTGTAGGCTTTCCAAAAGTTTTCTTATGTGATTTGTTACTGGTTGTTAAGCACCTATAATTTGAACCACATTTGAAACCAATTAAGATCATCATCATCATCAACAACAACAACATTAAATCTTTAGTAAAAAAAAATATAAGTGATATAAAACATTTATTTACTAGTTTTTACCATATCCCCTTCTTGATGATCACGGCGAATAACATGACATAATCACAAAATCATTTTCTTTTGATGAGACGTACAAGTGTTAAAAAATAATGGGTATAAAATTAAAATTTTGATTTTCATCACTATCAAGAACATATCTTCCTTGAAGAACAATTGACCATATTGTGTTAGAAGGATCACTAACATAAAAAACTTGTTTTGCTTGGGATGCCATGATGAATGGTTCGTCCATATAAGTCGTCTTTCAAAGATCAACCCGTAGGAATCCTAACTCATCGGTTTCTACACCAGTGTTATTATCAATCCACTTGCACTTAAATAAAGGAACATTAAAAGTAACATAATCAATCTCCATAATCTCATTAATGACCTTAAAGTACGCTCTCGATGTCAATACATAATTATTATCTTTCAAACTAGAGAAGTACATGGATTCAACTTTAACCATAACCCAATTTTATTTCACGGTACTAAGATCGGTTGGGAAATAAGTATGAGATGTATTGAGAAATAAGTGTGAGTTTTAAGTCTCACATTGCTTAGAAAAGTAGAGGTTGAACACTTTATAAGTAAGAGAACCTATACACATATCACCATAAGATTTTGGTGAATATGTGGTGTTTGAGTCTTTAACCTTTATGTGAGTATTTTACGCAATGTGAATGCTTCCCCCTCATGATAACCATCACGATCATCCTTTAATTTTGTATAGATTAAATATTTAGTAATGTGATAGGAACTCCAAGTTATTATATTAAACTTAGGCATATGTGACATCCATTTAATTCTCTTTGATGCACTACTCTCTTTAGAAACCCTTTCATTAAACCAAGTTATGAAAGTTTTGTTAAGCTCTGTCAACAACATTTTTTCACTCATCCGGGGGAAATTATCTGTGATAACACTTTTGTGAATGGTCAAGTAAGGTTGAACTTCACTGAGGTTATTCAATATTTACAAATGTGCTTGAAGAACTACATCTCAATCTAATGTCTTAACATTTAAACCTTGAATACCTCTACCATCATATCTTCTATCATGACGAGATTTGAGAATTCCTATAGAGTTTGCTTCTGACAAATAGTTTGTGCAAAACTCAATAGTTTCTTCTGTGATGTACCGTTCAAAGATTGAAACTTTTAGAATGGTGATGATTCTTTGTATACCCTTTAAAGATCTTCATGTATCGCTCTACCAGATACATCCACTGTAAATAAACTGGACCATAAATTCTAATCTCCCTTACTAGATGAACAATTAAGTGAACCATAATGTCAAAAAATGATGAAAGAAAAAATATCTCTAATTGACACAAGATAATTGTAGCCTCACACAATTACGTAAAACATATACAACAACATTTAGAAAAGGGATATCATTACGCGTGACCGGCCGTTGTTACGTAGCATGTGGTTGTATATGAGCTACTTACAATCACAGTCATATGGCTGTGATTGAAAACCTGAAAGCGCACGACATATTATGACGGTTGCTTTAACTAACCGTTGTAATATATTAAAGGTCCAAGATTCAATTCTCAGTAGCGCACTTTTGATATATATATTATTCTGGACAACGTTCACTATACAACCACAGTCATATTTAACAATCGTCGTTCAATTATCTGTTTTTTAAAAAAAAATTCTACTTTTCAAAATTTTTCCATTTTTTAACTTGTACTTTTGTGAACCGTATCAGAACAGAAACAACAATTGTATCATATAAAAAAATTATTTACTTCATTAATTCCAAAAAGTATTATTTACATCATCAAACTCAAATGTATATCACACACACACACACGCGCGCGCGCACACGCACACACGCACACACATACACTCTCTCTCTCTCTCACACACACACACACACACACACACACTCACACACACACACACACACACACACACACACGCACGCACGCACACGCACACACACGCACGCAAGCGCATACACACACACACATACAAACACACACACAAGCATAAACACTCACAAACATACACACACACACACACAAACAAATACGCACACACACACACACTCTCTCACACACACACACACATAGAGTGAAGATCCACTTACTCCAAGAGTAATTTTTTTTAACTTACTCGAGAATTGTAGCCTTTAAATTAGATTTAATCAAATAGTTATAAGTAAAAATTCTAATTTAACCACTAGATTATAATCAATTTAAAGGCTATGATGTGGAGTAAGTTAAAAAAACTTACTTTCGGAGTAAGTTGATCCCCAGTCATATATATATATATATATATATATATATATATATATATATATATATATATATATATATATATATATATATATATATATATATATATATATATATATATATATATATATATATATATATATATATATATATATATATATATATATATATATTACAAATTAAACTCATGTTTGAGGATCCTTAAGCACATTTAAGATATACGACCAACGTTTACGAATGTACACAAAGTTTTCACAGGGGAATGATGTATCGTTGTTAAACATCTACATAAAAAGTGCAAAAATATAAATATCACACATATATGATAATCACAACCAACTTAAAAAAATAATATGTTATTGTAAACATTTCATTACATATATAATATATACCCGATCCCATGAATCAACAATGTCGCCGAAGACAATATTTAACATGTATTTCATTACATAATAGCCACACTCATATTCCTTTGGTTGTTTCCTCGTCTACACAAATAAACCTTAATTTCATGAATGTTATAACCACACATGCATGTAACAATATATATAAATGAATGTCACAAGTAATATGACCACTTACATTAGGCAAGATAAATGTAGATTTTTTTCAACTATTATTCAAGATATTGTGTCGTTGCACAACACTGTATATTGAAAATGATTTAAACATATTATGCGTTAAACCAATTACATAGTCAAAGAAAATATTACTAAAAAGTTTCTTATAAACATAAACTTATTAATAATTTGCTTTATTTTAGGTTCGATTGATTTATGTAAAGAACACAGTGTCGTTACCGTATTCGTCTTAAGCGATATGATGATCAATTTTAGATGATCACTGAATAAACACGAACATATATATGATTAGTATTTCTTAAAACAAAATTAACTATGACAGAAAAACCACAATTTTAAAATTACTTACGATTTGAGAAATGGTGCTAAGTAACATTCTTTTCCCTATTGACCTAACCATTCTTAAATGTAAGATTCAATCCCTTTTTGATCATTATTTGACAATCGAATATTATACGGATCCAAGATTCCATAAATATTTGATTTATTTAACTATATACAAACACGATGAATGTACCTAAATGGTTAAATAAAATTCAAAAAATAAGTGAGTAAATACAAAAACGATAATGTACTATATATAATGACATGCATATTCAATTATACACTTACGTGCACCAAACTTGCAATATCCCTATGTTCAGTCAATTATTTCCAAGGAGAAAATCTCGTATGTCACTCGGAGTAGAATAGAAGAGCTCTACCGTTGGATAATGCTCTAGCTGAAGAGAAATCGGGTATTTGCTTTCTGTAACCAATAGGTATAACATGGTGATTTCATGTGCGAAAGGATCCAATATCTCGTTGACCTCTTGAGCGGGGGCGGCTGAACAATTACTTCCTTTGGTGCTAGCACCACGTACAACATTTATTGGTGGAACTTGTTCATCAACATTATCATCATTTCCATTCGTACGTTGTTGGAGGGATCCACTTATTCTCTGCAACATAATATTCGTTTTGAACACAATACATAATAAACACATTTATATCTTTTCTAACATTTCAGATAAAACACAATATATCATACATTTCAGATAAAACACTAGCATTTTAGATAAAACACATACTGCATATAACTCTTCTAACTTTTCCATATCTTTCCTTCAATTTTCCTGCTCCGCTTTTAACATCTTTCTCAGTTCTTCTAACTCCTTCTCAAAACCTGTAATCTTTTCTTTTTGCACTTGTAATTCGGTGTCTTCGACACTTTTTTGGTTGAACCGAAGAATAATCTCAGGTCGATGCCTTCTCTAATACCACGAACGCGTCCACCATGCTCAGCTGTTCAGATAGCTTCTATTAGTATATCATGTTGTGGTTCCGAAACAAATGAGCCTCCACGGGCCTCCTCCACCAACAAATCCTACACAACATGCATGATAATATTAGTATTCTATTTAACACAAATTTAAATAACACATAACATACGCACAACAAATCATACTTATAATTTTCTCGGCAACTGCTCTTGCTGCATCTGAGGTGTACTCTCCATTTGGTCTTAGTCGAGTCCTCTTCCACTTCTCAAGACTTGACGGTGAAGATGGATTGCGATCACGACTAATGGAGTCTTCATCTCCCATTTGTTGTTTTTTTTCCTTCCATAACTGTCTTCTCCAGTTACTTGTAACCATCACGAGACAATCTATGAGGGTAAATGTTTTTTGATTTATTTTGTATTCCTGCTTGACTTTTGGCCTGTTATAAACATAGTGAAAAGATGATTAGAATCTATAAATCATTAGCATAAAATTAACAAGATAAATAAAACTAGTACTAACCAGGAATTTCTCAGAACGACGTCCCTTCGTAAAATTTTTCCAAACCTTCTTCGAAAGATAACTATATTTCATCCATGGACGCTCAAGATCAACCTTTGGCTCCCTAATGTAGTCACGCGTGAGCCGTGACTTAAAGCTCCTCCAACACGTACCAACATGAGTTACCCAACTTTTTTTAAGTTCTTATCATCATCCATAAACTCAAAAGTCAACTACATTTAAATCAATAAGAATGTATTACAAATTATAGAAAGTCATATTTAATTGAAGAAAATTAAAATTAATACCTTAATGTCTGTCCACAAGCTATCTTTGACAGCCTTTGGCGCTTGTTTCCAATCAGCTATCAATATACTAACTTTTCTACGTCTAAGGAACATAACATAACTCTTAAAAAGCAAAGTGTAGTCACCCTCAACGACTCTATAATACGAATCAAACACGATAGGAAATTTGTTACCGAATTTGTGGACTTTTGATACTTTGGTAAGTGTAACACCCCGTTCCCAAAATACAAATAGAATGCAATTAAAGTAAACAAATATTAGAGTCACCACAATCACAACGGGATGCCACAGAAATAAACATCAACAAGACATCTTCATTAACGAATTTTGATAATTAAACAGCGGAAACATATATATATATATATATATATATATATATATATATATATATATATATATATATATATATATATATATATATATATATATATATATATATATATATATATATATATATATATATATATATATATATATATATATATATATATATATATATATATATATATATATATATATATATATATATATATATATATATATATATATATATATATATATTCACATCATATACATAAACGTCATATTCATCATGTACGGCCAACGCCCGAAATACACAAGATATATCCATCACAACGGATCCAACAGAACATGATACGCCACAGGGGCACACAAAATCAACAAATAAATAATAAACTCCCAAAAGCCCTGGTGTTACGTATCAGAGCATCCCTACGACTCGACTCGCCACAATCCAAGCTAGCTACACACCTGGGTTATCTGTACTTCTGAAGAAGCACAGACCACAACAAAAGCAAGGGGTGAGAAATCACGATCAAAATATAACGGTAAATACGTACATGAATAAAAGGCAGTAACACACAATCATCAATTCACACACATCATCCTGAACCTACCGTCCCACGCCATCACAGCATAAACAACAATGCAAACACATGCAACTCAACCCATGATATGCGGTACCGACTCAATGGTTCGTCAACCAATCTTAGGATAGATCGCATACACTCCATCAGAGTAACGATCTATCCCTACCATGCTCCCCCTGAGCACATATAAACAAACTCAGGATAGATCTTATACACTCCATCCGAGCAACGATTTATCCCTACCACGCTCCCCGAGCACAACCGATGGGCACCTGACCATCAACCCTCCACACAGGAGCATATTATAATCAAACTCAGGATAGATCGCACACACTCCATCCGAGCAACGATCTATACCTACCATGCTCCCCCTGAGCACGTATAAACATGCATCATGATATGCATACACCAATGCACACAGCAAACACAAGCACACACCATGCATACGATCCTCTGATCACATTTTATACATCATATATGTTTCACACATCACCATATTCATACATCATACATATATGATACACACTAATTCAAATATTTATAATTACACAATTATCATGGAAATCACGTTCCAATATAACACCTACACTCCCCACTCACTCTCAAGCACGACCAACAAGGGTCCCAAACCACAAGAAAACAGAATAGGACAGCATAAAACACAAAATATTGTCATGCTCGCTGGCTCCCTCGCCTAGCGAAGCATCAACGAATGCTCGCTACACGCTCGCTCAACGAGCACCCTAGCGAAGCCAACCAGAGGCATTCTGGAAGAACTCGCTACCTCTTTCGCTCAGCGAACCCCTGGCGAAGGTTCGCTACCAGCTCGCTCAGCGAAGCAGCTGGCGAACGCCTACGGATTCAGAAAAATAAAACTGCTCAGAGTCGGTGAAACGCACCAAACTCAGTCGATTCTCCTCAACTCAGTTCCCTCAATATCATAACAACAT
This sequence comes from Lathyrus sativus, assembly GCA_963859935.3. Lineage (NCBI taxonomy): Eukaryota > Viridiplantae > Streptophyta > Magnoliopsida > Fabales > Fabaceae > Lathyrus > Lathyrus sativus. Next base: position 538,325,538 of record OZ012740.1, on the reverse strand, counting down.
GCAATCAATTCAATTACAGAGTCTCCTCTCGATTTCACACAATACACTCTCGGCTATACCAAAATAGTCACTTCCAGCTTAAAACTTCGAACTACCCGGAACCCCCAAATCACCCAAACAATCACACTTCATCACATGCAATAGAATCAACACACTATCAGCAACTCAGAATCAAACATTCGTACCACATTATCATCAAAACCTAATGGGGTTAGGGAAATCCCCTTCTACCTAATATTCATGCAACTACCGAAATTGACCCGATTCCCCCCCCCCCCCCCTCCCTTACCTCGATAACTCGTTCGAATGCTGAAAACTCTTGCTCTGATGATGATCTTAGCTTCTTCTTGTTCCAATTCACCTTGCTATTCTTCCCCAAGTTTCTCTTGATCGTGTTTCCCTTTCTCTTCTCCTCTTACGTGTTCTTCTTCTTCACTAATTTCAATATTCCCCCAATGCCCCTCATCCCAATTCCTTTTTATTCCATTCTTTTATTTACTCAAAAATATTAATAATAATAACATTAATAATAATAATATTATTATTATTAATAATAATATTACCATTATTAATTAAATTATCATTACTAAATATTATTATTAATACCAAAGTCCAAAATTATTAATTAATCTCCAACTTGAGGGCTACACGCTATCGCACTCAACCACACCCCTAACACAGAAGGCACACCACAAATCAAATACACAGAAAAAAAGATAATTAAAATGGGCGTTACAGTAAGCATTGTGGTACCTCTTTGTGATCATTTATTTCTATTTTGAGTATCATTTGTCATAGTTTCCTTGCCAGTAGATGAAGAATACGACAAAGACGACATCTATGTTCAAAACCAACAACTACCTCAACAACAACAACAAACTCTTTCATTTATTATCACATATACATTCAACAACAACTACAAAATATTAATCAAGTTTTATCACACACATTCAACAACAACCAGAAAAACAACAAGAACAACAACATCAACACCAATGTAAACTAAGTTTACTGTATATGCATGGGAAAACATTTTTACGTACCGTAGACGTGATGACTGTTGTTAATTGATGTCGTCAATAACAGAAAAAAGTTATGAGAAAAATATAGAGTTTCTTGAACAAACACAAGACACCATATTAGGTTTCACAAAGGAAAAGAGAAGAAGGAAGAAGAATAGATAATTGGTTAAATATGTTATTCTATTCACTTTCTCAATAAGGGTTCAAAGATTACAAGTGAATACCAACAATTAACCTCTCTCAACAACCTGAGAGAACTAGTCTATTTATAGACTACTAAGCTAACTTATATTACAAGCTAACTTAACAATTTGGCTTACAGGCAAGACCCAATTTGACACGCTAACAATCTTAGCATTTCTTCTACTGCATGCTTGAGCATACTTCGACTACAACATACAAAGTTCAATCCAAAATACCACAAATCTCCACCTTAGAACAAACTCTACACAAAACAAGGGAACAAACTAGCTTTCATCATGCAGCTTTATCAACTGCATACAATGGAAAAACTTGCTACTCAACAATGTCTTGATGATCATATCAATAACATTATCATAAATCAAAACCTTCATCACTTAGACTTCTACACGCTTGATTATCTCTCTAACAAAGTGCGGCCTCACATCGACGTGCTTGGTTCGCTCATGATAGGCTGAATCTTTGACAGGTGTATTGCACTTTGACTATCACATTTAACAGTGATAACTCGACCTTGAAGTTTCAGATCCTTAGAAAAACCTTCAAGCCACAATTCTTGTTTCACAGCTTTAGTGAGAGCAATATATTCTACTCTAGTAGTTGATAAGGTAACAACCTTCTAAAGTGTCTCTTTCCAATTGATTATTATGCTGAACATAGTGAACACATATCCAAAAATAGATTTTCTGGAATCCATACAACCTGCATAATCAGATTTGAAAAATCGTTTGATTTCGAAATTGCTATCATCACCACAGGCTCCACCATAAATCAAGACTCTTCTCAAAGATCCATTGATGTACCTACGAATCCATTTTAATGCTTACTAGCGCGCCTTTCCTGGATTAGCCATATACTTGATTAAAAGGCTCACTCCATACGCTATGTCTGGCCTCGTACATACCATAACATACATCAAAGAACCTATTATACTAGCAAATGGGATTCTATTCATATAGGCTCTTTCGACTTCAGTACTAGGACATTGAGTCGTACTCAGCTTGTACTTAGAATCAGTCGGTGTTAGAACATGTTTTGAATTTGACATACCAAACTTGTTGAGAATCTTATTTAGGCATGTCTCTTAAGATAAGCATAATATCGACTACTTTCTATCTCTTCGAATGTCAATCCCAAGAATTCTGGAGGCAACTCCCAAATTCTTTATGTCAAACTCCTTATCGAGTTCAACCTTTATCTTCATAACATCTTCGACATTGTTGCTTGCTATGAGGATGTCATCCATATGAAGCAACAAAATAATAAGTTAATTTCTAGGTTGAAATCTAAAGTAAACACAATGGTCGATTTGGCTCCTAGTGAAACCAATGTGTGCCATGAACTTGTCGAATCTTCTATTCCATTGTCAAGGAGATTGTTTCAGGCCATACAAAGACCTATTCAACTTGGACACATAATCTTCCTTTCCCTTTTCTACATACCCTTTAGGTTGCCTCACTGGGATCGTTTCATCTATATCACTATATAGGAAGGTTGTCTTCACATCTATTTGTTCAAGTTCTAAGTCGAACTTCGCCACCATGGCTAACAACATTCTAATGGATCTAGGATTTACAATAGGTGAGAACACATCATTGAAGTCGACACCTTCTTTCTGAGTGAACCCCATAATAACAAACTTTTTCTTAAAGCGCTTCGACATCACTCCTTCGATTCCTTCCTTAACCTTAAAAATCCATTTACAACTGACTAACCTGGCTCTTGCAAGTTTCTCAATCAACTCCCAAATTTTATTATCATGAATAGATTTTATCTCATCATCCATAGCTTTCATCCATTGAGCCTTGTCTCGACTCCTCATAGCTTCCTTATGATCTCTAGGTTCTTTATCAAGGACCTCACTTGCAGAAATTAAGGCATAAGCTATGAGATCTGCATAACCAAGTCTTTGAGGTGGCTTGATGACTCCTCTCGACCAATATCTTGCTAGAAAGTAGTCATTATCAGTCTCTTCTTTGAATTCATCTGGGTCATGCAATTCAACATCACTATGCTCCACCTCAACAAGAATCTCTCCCTGTTCTAGCTCTTCTTCAAAAATCTTCGAACTTTGAGCAATGTCATAAGTTTTCTTGAAAGCCATCTCAACATCATTAAAAGCTACATCTCGACTTGTGATACACTTTCTGTGACCTGGCTCTAGGCACTACAACCTATAAGCTTTGACTTATTCAGGGTATCCAAGGAACATAGATTTCAGAGCTCTAGGTTCGACCTTGTCTTGCCTAATATGAGTATAGGCTAAGCATCCAAATATTCTAAGTCTCTCAAGACTAGGTGGATGTCCCGACCAGAATTCTTTAGGTGCCTTCATTCCCAAGGCAGTCAAGAGACACGTATTTATCAGGTAAATTACAGTCACAATAATTTCTTCCTAAAACACCTTCTTCAATCCTGCACTTACCAACATACACCTCACCCTTTCTAGAATAGTTCGATTAAACCTTTCATCCAAACCATTTTGTTAGGGAGTCCCTGCAGTTCTGTGTCTTGCAATACCAGACGTAACACAATAGTTATCAAATGCATCATTGCAAAATTCAAGATCATTGTCGGTCTTCAACCTCTTGACCTTCCTGCCAGTTTGGTTTTCGACCAGAGTCTTCCAACTTTTGAAATTTTCTAAGTTTCATCCTTAGTCTTCTGGATGAATACCCATAACTTTCTAGAGTAATCATCAACTATGGATAGAAAATACTTTGCACCTGGGTGTGAAGGAATCCTTGCAAACCCTCAAAGATCAGCATTAATGTAATCAAGGGATCCATATGTTCTTTGTTTACCTTTGTTAAACTTCATTCTACAGGATTTACCAAATACACATGGTTCACAAAACTCCAATTTTTCGACATTGTCACTACCTAGAAGATTTTTTTCCGACAATACGATTAGGCCTATTTCACTGACATGGCTAAGTCTCTTGTGCCATAGCTCATCCTTCGACATAGGTTTCGTGGATGCCGCATCTGCTGAACCATTTACAACGTCAGTCTCAAGGGTATACAAGCCTTGTTTCTTCACGCCTCTTAAGACTTTATTCGACCCTTTCATTACCCTTAAGATGCTTTTATCTCCTTTAAAAACATATCCTTTCTTGTCGAATTCACCAAGATAAGTCAAATTCCTCTTAAGACCAGCTACATATCTAACATCAGTCAATATCCTTATTGACTCATCGTGGAGCTTGAATTTCACATATCCAATACCTACAATTTTGCAAGCTTTTTTGTTTCCCAACAGCACTGATCCACCATCTTGATCACACAATTCCTCAAACACGTCTTTGTTTGTAGTCATGTGCCAAGTACACCCTGAATCTATAATCCACTCCTTTTTAGAGTCGCTGCTTGAAACCACCAGAAATCAGATGATTGATAACTATCTTGCACAATGACAGTATTACCATTATCCTTTCCACCATAATTGTCTAGTCGATCAGGGTATACTCTTCTTGTATGTCCATCCTTCTTACAATGATAAGACTTAATAGTAGGAGCATTACCACCATAAGATTCTATAGAACTTTACCCTTCTTCTTCTCAAACCTACAATCTTTCTTCAAGAATTTTCCCTTAATAGACAAACTTTCACCAACAAAAGATGGCTTGTGCTCCTTTTGTTCAATCAAATCCTTAGAGTACAAGGAAAATTAAACATATTCAACGGTCAAGGACTCTCTTCCATACAAGAGAGTTTCTTTAAAGTGAGCATGGGACTTAGATAAAGAGCACAACTACAATAACGCTTGATCTTCATCATCAATCTTGACCTCGATATTTTCAATATCAAGAATTAACTTGTTTAACATATCCAGCTGCTCAACCAAGGCTTTGTCTTCACTCATATTGAATGAATACAAAACTTGTTTTAGGTAGAGACGATTAACCAATGATTTCTTCATGTACAAACCTTCTAGTTTCATCCACGCACTCGCTGTAGTTTTCTCCTTTGAAACCTGCTAGAGAACCTTATTACCAAGTCTCAATACAATGGCACTGTGGGATTTTTTGACCATCGTTGTCTTCTCCTTCTCTGTTAGGGCAACATCCATCTTCTTCGATCCATTCAATGCTTCTAACAAACCCTGTTGAACAAGAAAGGCTTGCATCTTCAAGCGCTATAAACCGAAATCATTCACACCGATGAATTTCTAAATATCATACTTTGTTGACGACATCTTCTTCTCCACGCTCACTGCACCAGTTTTTTGTGAATTAATGTTGTCAATAACATAACAAATTTATGAGAAAAAGATTGAGTTTCTTGAATAAACACAAGAAACCTTATTAGGTTTCACAAAGTAAAAGAGAAGAAGGAAGAAGAATAGAGATTTAGTTAAAATTTATTTTACTATTCACTTTCTCAATAAGGGTTTAAAGATTACAACTAAATACCAACAATTAATCTCTCTCAACAACCTGAGAGAACTAGTCTATTTATAGATTACTAAGTTAACTTATATTACAATCTAACTTAAGAATTGGGCTTACAGGCAATGCCCAATTTGACATGCTAACAATCCTAGAATTTCAACTACTATATGCTTGAGCATACTTTGACTACAACATACAAGATCAATATGTGAACAAAATTTGACTTCATACTAAATCTTCTGTCAAACCATGAAGCTACCTATGTCGACGCTAGAGTTCGACCCAAAATACCACAATGACTAAGTAAAGATGAATATTTGGGTTGAAACAAATAGTGTTATTGTTGTTGTTATATTCCCCCTTGACAATAACAATGGTGTTAGTGTTGGCGTTGGTGTGCTTTCTTTCTCCTCGCAATGACTACAAGTTGAAAATGAACAATGAATGAAAAACAATGAATCGATGAAAAATGATGAACTGGTGAACTGATGAAAAAAAGATGAACGATGATGATGAAAGATGAATGTTAGGGTTGATATGGTGTTTCGTTTCTCAGAATTGAATGTTAAGGTTGAAATGGTGTTTTGTATCGTGTTGTTTCTCAGCATAGAATGGCTACTAAAGAGACAAGCTAGTTAGCTGTGATAAAAATGAATGAAAGATACCACCACGGTCAACAACCAAAACCGTGGTGATATATTAGTTGCTTAATTAAATTTCATAAAGAAGCGCCAGTATATTACAACTTAAAAGGTTTAAAACAAAATGAAAATATGTCACAACGGTTCAACTTTACAATCGTGATGGTATCACATTTATTTAAAAATTAAAAATAAATAAAAATACAAAGGCGCGACTAAATGTTAAAGAAATAAAACATTTGAGGGTGTTGAGATTCGAACCCATGAAAGAGTGATTATATAACCACAGTCATATCAATCAACCATGATTATATCATATCAAAATTTTAATATGTAAATAAAAAAATATTTGTGCGTTAAGTAATAGATGTCATCACGGTCCTTCGTAGTACCGTGATAACTATGGCATTGTTGTATATACATTCTGTAGTAGTGTCATGTTCCAATTCATCTAAATTTCTAGGTTCAATGACATTTCTTGGTAGAATAAACACATTCTAGTTATGGTTACCCATAGATATTTTGGTAGAATGCCACGAATAGCCAATGGTAGAAGTTGTTACATCAAGACATGTCAATCATGAGTTTTTAAGCAAACTAATTTGAGTTCATTCATTGACATAAGTTTCTTCATATTTGATGAGTACCCTTGGCGGGCTTTGATACCATGCAAACAATCATATTTTTATTTTTTAGACAAAGTGTGAAATACATGGGGCAAATATGTTTTATTTCCTATATGTTCTAGGGCTAACCCTTATTGTATACCCATCAACACCATATGCTCAAGAGATTTCTTAGTATCTTTTGTCTTGTCTTTAATATTTATATGTGTTCCAATCAAACTATCACATACATTTTTCTCCACATGTATGACATCAATACAATGTCTTACATCGAGGCTAGACCAATATGGAAGATCAAAGAATATCGACTTCTTTTCCCCGATATTTTTCTTCATAGGCCATTTTCATTTCTTTCAAAAGACAACTTTAATGTGTTGTTGTATTTTATAAACATTCTTCTCGATTAAAGGCTTTGGAGCGATACCAAACTCTTGATTTCCATTAAAATCCTTTCGCAATCTACGATATGGATGATTAAGTCTTAAAATTTGTTGATACCCAAGGTAAATAGTCTTTTTCCATTTTTTAGATGGTGGAAGCATGTACTATATTCACATATTAGAAACACTTTATGTCCCTTGACAATGTACCCATCAAATTATTGTATGCAGGGAAGTCATTAATTGTGCAAAATAACATGGAACACAACTTAAGTTATCACCTGTATACGCATCATCAACATCAATTCCTTTCTCCCAAAAAATTCTAAAGTCTTCACTCAATGACATTAAATAAACATCTATGTCGTTCCCTAGTTGTTTTAGACTCAAAATCAACATTGATAACATCATATATTTGCGCTTCATGTACAACAACTGAGATCATTTGTAAATTATGAGAAGAAAATGCCATGAAGTATTGTTATTACTCAAATTATAAAACAAGTTCATTTCATCGGTGGTAAGTCCAAGCCTAAGGTTCCTTGGCTCAAGGGAAAATTATAGAAATAACATATCAATTTTCTTTTATTGCAATGAATCAACTATATGGCAAATTTTTCCATCACATAATCTTTCATATGCATGCCATCTAGTATTCTTTGCGTCATTTACATTAGCAAACCGTTTACTTTTGAATTATTAGTAGGTACCACATCACATTGGAAGGAACACATTTTCTAGTTACACCATCATCGTCTTCAGGATCATTGTCCTTCTTCTCGTAGTGTGACTCCCCACACCTCGGGTGTAACACCCTAAACCCCAAAACTTATATGTTAAGCTTTACACGAAAATCTAAGGTGTCACCAATGAAAATCCTTTAACCATACAAACATTTAAAAAACACACAACGAAAAATATTAACATCATACAACACATGTAATCGCACATTCACCTCCACTTACACTATCATTGCGATGGTATCAATATTATTTCAAATAATAAAACATTGTAACTTAGACTTTTAGTCTCAATATTCAAATTATAATAAATTGTTTTTAAAATAAAGAAAATAAAGAAAATAAACTCCGAGAAAACATAATGAGCAAATAAGTATTCCCAACCCCAATGTTACAGGATCAGAGCAAGACTTCTAAACAACGATAAAACTAAATGAAGTAATTTCAAGAGCTAACTTCCACTTACAACATCAAACCCTATTCCCAAGTATCTAAAATATGTCTATGGTAGAGAACATGAAAGCAAATGGGGGGTGTGAAACAACAAACCAATATAAATAGTGTAAGGAATCTAAGGTAGAGAGCATACAACAAGCACACACACTCAATTACACAATCAACAACCACATAGTCTCACACCCTTCACAATAACATGTACATATTCAAATTCAATCAATAAAGCCATGAAGAACCAACTACATATGTAATCATGTATGCAAATATATTCCACAACTGACTCATTATGCATGCGGTACCGTTTATGAAAACTAAGGTTCATCTCACTCCCGATCCCTACCATAGGACCAGAGAACATAAATCATTATCATCTGGAATCAGATACTCACTCCTGATCTCCAACATAGGACCAGAGCACACTAAAACTATACCAAAGTTCGTACACCATGTTGCACAACTCTCAACAACATGCATTTTCACCAAAAGGTTCACCAAAATAATCACCATGAACATCTCACCATTTATGCACGAAGTTATTCATTGTATACAACAATTATTCAATGTTACAACATCATTAAACAACAACAAACAACAAAAACTCAAGAAATTTAACTTCATAAGCAGTCATTCATGTTACTTCACCAAAATAACAATACATCATCGTATAAACATAATGATTCACTAAACGATCATACAAGTCATCACAAACATCCATATAGTAGTTAAATAACTACAAATCAAACATTTCAATAAGAATTTGACGGTGATTCGTGTTAGCTTAATCATTAACGTAAACAACATTTATTTAATCACAATCCATAGTAATTTCGTCAATAAATTTAACAACAAATTCATCATCAATCATGAATAAAGCTCAAGCTTTCACATCCTCATCAATGGAAGAACCACATACATACATATTCATGATCATTCAAACATCGATTCAAACATAACAACCCATATAAACACAATACCAACTAACCAATTTCTAGAATTTCATCATATAACAAATCATCAAAAGGAAACCTAGAACCCTAATGAGATTAAGGGCTTCTTATCTCCACCCTATCATGCAATACACCTAAATTGGTATCCCTTTCTCCCCCTTACTTTAGATTTTTCAGTAAGATGCAACTTCAAGCTTTAATAATGGAGTCTTCCTTTAGCCCTAGCCTTTGCCTCTTCTCACCACAAAATTCTGTTTTACACAAAACTCTCCAAACTCTCTTACTTCAAATATATCCTTAGGGTTTTCTATATAATTCTTTCCAATTACCTAATTGCCCTTATTTTTATTAATTCACCCTATTGCCCCAACTCCCAAACTCCTTGCTCCCTTCTATTTGTCCTAATTCTCCATATTGGCCCAGTTCTATCATTTTAATATTTAATTTAATTTATTCAAATAAAATACTATTTATTCTAATAATTAATTAAAACGCTAATTAATTCTAAACAACTATATCAACTCTTACTCTCTCTATATACCTCTACCTCAAGGATACTTACCCCCACAACCGTACAACAAATACTTAAAACACCAATTAATGAAATAAAATTCTAAATAATTCAATTAAATTAATTAATAAAATTTGGGGTGTTACATCGGGAACTCATTCAAGTTTCTATAATCTTTTCTATATAATATGAAATCATTACGACATGCCTGTATTTTGATAAAGTCCAAACCCATTGGATACAATATCTTCTTGGTCTCATAACTACAGTTTGACAACGTGTTACTTTCTGGAAGCATTTCTTGCAACAATTCAAGCAATTCGATGAAACTTTTATTCGTTCACCCACCTCTTGCCTTAAGATTAAATTATTTTAACATAGTTCACAATCTTGTAAATGTTTTGCATCCCGGATATAACGACTCTTCCATGTTACTTTTCAAAGTATCTACCACATGGGCTTTCTTAAAATCATCTACTCCAGTATCACGAATCATATCTTCTAGAGTATCATTAATAAATTCATCATTTTTAAGTCTATGCGACACAAGTTATTTTTTGTCACTTCACCATGCCATACACATTTCGTGTAATTTTGAATAATTCCATCACAAACACAATGATTGAATATAACAACCGTGGGATATTTTTGCGTATTTCGGCAAATTTTACAAGGACACAAAAAAATCTCATTATCGTCAAGAAGGTTTTTTCTGCGAATTCAATAAATTTAATCTATCCATTCTCATACTCTTTACTTAATATACTGATTATCAGCCAACTACGATCCATAATAACTTACAGCTTCTAAAAGTAAAATAAAAATGAACATTAAAAAATAATACAACAATAAAAATAAATTACAACATTTACAAATACCTGAAAAATAACACTGTACATTATACCATAAGTCTCAAAAACCATGACAATAACAACAACAAAAACAAAAACAACAATAACAACAACAACACAGACAACAATAACAACAACATTCACATGAGAAAGTTCTACATACCAGAAACGTGAAGAAAAATATTGATTTGAGATTCAAGCTTCCTTCCTACTCCTCCTGGAGAATGTGGTGTTTTAGTTTGTTAGATGAAGAGAATGGTGTTTCAGTTTGTTAGGTGGAGAGAATGGTGTTTCAGTTTGTTTAGTATAAGAAATGTTCTACGGTGTAAAAAGTGAATGAATGAAACTTAACATTCTGATGAAAGAAGAAAATAATAATTAGAGTTAACATCTCGGTTTTTAGAAAAATCGAGGGAGTCAACCGAGGTAAAAACTACATTTAATTTATTTAAATATAATATTAATCAACTTATAATGTTGGTTTTCTAAAGAACCATGGTATAATATGATTTAAAAAATAAAGTCAATGTTTGGTTTTAAGTAAAACATCAATTTGTAGGAGTAGGGAATTGAAGCTCAAATCCTGATCTATATAACCTGTTGGTTTTCTAAAAAACCGAGGGAAAAGATGAAACTATTTTAAAAACTAAAATAAAATGACGTGTTTCTGGTCAGTTGACATCGAATTTCTTTGGCTGAGGTAAAAGCTTCATCAGGAAACATATCATTTATAGTAGTCACTACTCAAAGAGGACTATGCTCTTAGTAACCGTAACACACCATCAATCTAACCGTCTGTCTGCAACTCAGCAGCACCGACCACTAATAGGGTCTCTCACCTCACGTGATCTGATTCCTTAAAAATCCTCAAAAATCACCACACAAGGCTTCTCGCTATTGTGAGTAAACCCTCATTATCCAAATTGTAGTACACCTATGAACTCTAAGTCTCCTTACCCTTGCAGAGGAAACACGTACACCATGTGCTTTTTAACCAGTACACTAGTGCTCACTATGGGGCCTAGTAAAACTAACTTGGACCATGTATTTCACTTCAACCCTTGCATTCCCATCTTTTTAGAGATGACTAACAGGGTCCTATACTATGTAGCCAACACCGGACTAGTACCAAGTACTAAGTCTATAGTAAACTATGAAGCAGACATTCTATAAGAAGCCATCGACACCAGACTAGTACCAGGTACTAAGTCTATAGTAAACTCAACTCCGCGCCCTGGATGCAAATCATTGATATCGTTTGGAAATACTTCCAAAAAATCACACATCACAGGTAGCTCGCTAATCACAACTTTACTTTCTTCCTTCATAAAAGCTAATATCATATACACTATAACATCATCCTTCACAAACTCATCCACTTGCTTGGACGACATGAAAAACTCATCACTTGCATCAAACTATATAAATGGCATAGTCTTATCAAAGAAATTAATATGAACATGGTTGAACTCCAACCCGTTTATTCCAAGGATAACATTAAGATTCCTCAAATGTTGACATACTAAATCCATCCCAAAACTCTTACCATAAATAGTAACTGGACAATTCAAACAAACCCACGAAGTGGTCACCAGACCTAGAGTCGGGGTATCAACAATCATGTTCCCATCTATAGAAGACAATTGAAACCTAACCTCTTAGCACAATCAAGTGAAACAAACGAATATGTTGCACCCGTGTCAATAATGACAATTAGTGGAATACTATTTATAAAACATGTACCTAGAATCAAACGGTCAACACTAGTAGTCTATGTCCTAGTCAATGCAAATAGCTTTCCTTCAAACTAGGCCTTATTCAGCTTCTGACAATTGGTATTGATATGACCCTATTCGCCGCAATTATAACAAATCGGCCTAACACTCCTGCAATATACCAAACTGTGACCTATCTTCCCACGCTTAAAGCACCTTATAACATTATTCTTGCACTCATTAGCTCGGTGACCCAACTTTCCACACTTAAAGTACTTGACAGAAGCAAGAGTCCCTCCCCCACCTGGCTTTTTCTCATCTGAAGCTCTCTGGTTACATCTGTCAACTGAAGAACTGTATAGTTTTCCTCTATACTTATTCTTTCCCTTCCTCTCGCTAACGCTATTGTAGTGAGCAGAATGAGCCTTGTAGTCCTCATCATAAATCTTACACTTATTCACCAGAGTAGGAAACCCGCGAATCTCCTGATAGCCAATACACTACTTAATCTTAGGGTGCATCCCAGTCTCAAACTTAATGCATTTTGATCCATCCACAGTTGTACCAAATGTAGTGAGGGAAAATTTCATTAGTTCCTCAAACTGGGTGACATAATCAACAACCATCATGTTTCAATTTCCTTTTTTCTACGCACATCTTCAGGGAATTACTTCTCTAAAAATTGCAATTTGAACATAACCCACGTGATCTCAGCGCCAACAACCTCTAGCGAGCATTATCCCACCAGTCCTTGGCTTCCTCGACAACATGCGAGTACAAAATAGTACCTTATGTTCTTTAGTACAGGCTATCACATGGAAAATTTTATCGATCTCTCGGATCCATACTTGAGCACCCTCCGAATCATACCTGCCCTTGAACGTCAGAGGATTATTCCTCCAAAATTTCCCCAAACCACGAAACTCATTACATACCTAAATATGATGTCTGCATAGCGCCTGAGCCATTGACTCCAATGAAGCAATATCGAGATCGTTTCTTCCATCCATTTTACACACTATCAAATAGATATTAGAAGAAACAATGCATTGATAATGCACACATACATGTCACATAGAAGGGACTAGACAATATTGCAAAAGCTGGCCGGACAGACCGACCTACTCTGGTACCACTATGTAACACCCTAAACCCTGAAACTTATATATTAAGCTTTACGCGACAATCTAAGGTATCACTAATGACAAAATCCTTTAATAAATCAAACATTTAACAAACATGTAAGTGAAATCTCAACGTCATACAACACCTGTCATCACATGCTCACCTTCACCTAGGGTATTATTGCAGCGAGATCGATCTTATTTCCATTAAATAAAACAACATAACTTAGAAATTTAGTCCCAACTTCAAAATTATATAAATTACTATAAAATTTATTGAGTTATCTTGAATAGGAGGTACAAGTGATTATGCAAGGAATATTTTTAAAAATCTCTAGTTTACACATACGAGTAGTTTATTCGAGGATACATAATGCATAAAATGTGTTCCTTTGTATTTTAGAAGGTATTGGTCATCATGTTTAGTATATTTTACTAAGGATTGACACACTTGGTAGATCAAGTATTCCAATGCTACAAAAATGCACCATTGTTATTCATGTGTTGGCATATATATAACATATATTGATGGTGTGGATGACTATTTAAAAATTTGAGAAATCACGATATTAAAATGCATTGATAAATTTACAAGGGGTGTGATCAACATGTTTGGAGCACGATACTTATGAAGGTCGGACACCGAATACATTAAACGCTTATTATATATAGGATAAGCAAGTGAATTTTAAGGCAAGTTAGGGAGCATTGATTTTGTGCGTTGGAAATGGAAAAATGATCATGTTCCTTGGAAAGGGTAGTATATTCAAGTAAGTCATGGTAAAGCTACTGTTATGCTCGAAATAGTGACTTCACAAGACCTCTGGATTTTATACACTTTTTTGAGGCAACAGATTCAAACAACGATATCAATGTGCTAAACCAATCTTATGCCTTCAACGATGATCAATAAAGGTGAGCTTGTGGGGTCTATTATACAATTAATCTAATTGAGTACAACATGAATTACTATATGTCAGATGACATTTATCTTGAATCGACCACATTTGTGAAAAGAATCTTAATTCCATAAGGATATAAAAGAAAATTTGTTCCTCAACATTCGGAAGGCACAATAAAGGAAATTGAACAAACATTTAGAGTTCTCTAATCTCGATTTGTCGTCATACGTAATTCGCCTCAATCTTGACATTTGGATGATTACAAACATATAATGAATACATGCATCATATTTCACAACATGATTAATAAAAGTGAGCGTGTCACATATGGTGATAATTTTGATTATTCTTATGATCTTGGCAATGACTAGATCATACTACCTGATGATTCTAATGTTGATTTTCTAAAGTTTATACATAACAGATTTGATGTTTGTGATAAGCAAGTTCATCAACAACTTCAACAAGATTTGAAAGAACATATATGAGAGCATTTTGGTCACGAGAATAATCACAATTGCAAATTTATTTAAATCTTAATTTTTCATGTATTTTGTGCTAATAGTTTATTTTTACATTTATGTTTGTTTAAAAGCATTTATAATGTATTTATCTAATGTATTATGTTATTTTTAATATATTTCAAATCTACTTTAATTTATTTTAAATATATATTTTTTATTATATTTAAATTATTTTATTTCATTTAAATATTTTTAGATATTAACAAAAAATATAAATATAGTATCTAACTAGGGTTGAATGGATATTTGAAAAATATCAACTAATTGTTTAAATAAGTAAAAAAAATTATAATATAAAAAATTTAATAAATTCTATTTAAATAAACAATGTGAGTTCTTTAAATGTGGAATCTCTTACCTCTATATATAATATCAAATTTGACTTTTACTAATAAAAGTTTAGCTAGCACAAAATCTCCAAAGACACATAAGAACCACAAACTTTAGGGTTTGAGACAATCCCATAGAAAATCACAGAATTCACTAAATAGGAGATGGGCATATGGGACCGACGTAGTTGCAAATGATATGAACTTGCCCTAAGACTTTGCTCTTTGTCATGTGCAACTGCTTATATGTCTTTGTTTGAACTGCTAAAAGTAACATTTTCTATCAAACCTTTTCCTTTTCCTTTATACATATTTGATAATCATTCTCTTTCCTTGTCCTTTGGTATATGGAAGTGGGGGAAGAGATGATGTTGAAGATTTCTTTTTTCTTTTGCAAAATATAATAAAACTTAAAATGGTAAAAATGGTGAGATCCCCATAGAGATTGCATGTTCTTTTTGTTGGTGATTCGTAAATAATGATGAAAAGAAACCCCATTGAGATCGGTTGAGCTGGATGTGCAATGATTGTTATAACTTTCAACTTTTTACACACTTTCTTTTTTCTTTTATCTTTCTTATTATTTCAAAATTTACTGTCTTCCATTGATACTTCAATGATAAAAGTGGTGATAAAAATGAATCATTAAGGAAAGGAGATATACTTTTGAACAGAACCCTGGATTATATTGTCTCCTCCATATATCATTTGGGATACTCGAGTGCCTTTAAAAGGTTTACAATTTTAAACCATTCATTACTTATGTATTACTTGGCCCTTTAGTTAATTAAATTTTATCAGATGGATATAAATTCATATACATATATTTTTACTTCCCTATATCTATTATATATATATATATATATATATATATATATATATATATATATATATATATATATATATATATATATATATATATATATATATATATATATATATATATATATATATATATATATATATATATATATATATATATATATATATATATATATATATATATATATATATATATATATATATATATATATATATATATATATATATATATATATATATTAATTAAGTTAAAATGTTAAGTTGTTGATGCATTTATTATATTATATAAATGTATATAAATTTCATTTATATAAATTTAATATTATTTTAATATAAGACAAATTATAAGATTTTATATTTCGATTTTAGAATTCAATTTAAAACAAATCAAAGTAAAAATTCAATTCTGATAATTTTGCATAAGAGTAATTGATATTTAGGGACGGATATTTTCTAAGTCAAAATATAGATTTTTTGTTGATGAAAACTTCATATAAAGCTAATATTTTTTACAAAGCATTAATCTTTTTATTTTTGTGGATCACTAATTATTTGGATTGAGATAGAGAAAAGTAAGCAAACAAATGAATACAAATATGAATTTTAATGTTTTGTTTCGAGCTTAATAACTAAATTAATATACTATTTCAATATTAATTAACTTCATTGTGCTCCATAAATATTTATTTATATTTTTTATATTAAATTTTTTTAGGTGAGATGAATTACAGAAATTCACCATAATTATGATTGTTTTGAGCTTAAAGTTCAAGGAACTATTATAGAAATGTGATTTTATTTCAGTCAACTCTTTATTATTTTTAGTATATGAGTCAACTTTGATTGATATAGTTATTTATTCATTTTTACTTTCATAATTTTTTTAACGTATTGTTCATAATAGACGGAATCAACATTTTTTTTCTATGATCGTCTAAAATTACAGCCTCCATTGGAAAGTAGTTTGGCAAATTAATTAACAATAGCAATTTGGTTATGTTCAAGAGGATGATGACAATGTTGGTTTATAGCCCATTGGTTCAGGAAGAGTTGGGCTCCTCAAATGTAGGTCCAAAAGAGATCTAATGCAACGAGATTTTATTCTTACACCAATCTCAATTTGGCACCCTACATATTTCCATAATGTCCATGTTAGCATCTTCAAAGTTTTATCAAAACATTTGGACAAAAAATTTGGTAGAACAATCAAAAAATCTGATAGCAATTTAAAAATTCGGTAGTGTATTTAAAAATTCGGTTTATCGGATATTTAAAAAATGTGGTATGTTGTGGGGTATACCTGTTTTTTTTTAAACATACCTATCTTTACCGAGTATTTTGATTATATTTGAAAAATCTGATAGTTCAACAAGTATCGTTTTTTTAAATATTCGTTACTTATAAGATTTTTTGTCGATCAGTAAAAAATCTGGAAGTATTAGTTGAGTTTTAATTGAATGGTTGAGGTTTTGTCAACCGTTTTTTTAACCTTTGTGATTGCGCCAACTGTTTTGTATGGTCCAGAACGAATCCAAAGTTGTATAAATAGGGGTCATATGTTGTTAACAAAATCATCTTACAATGCCTCAGTTTTTTGTCAAGGCAGAAGTGTTCTTCAACAGGGTGAAACCTCCTGTAGAGTTTCAGCTCCCGGAGGGCACCATATGTCTTGTTGTTCTGATATCCAAATTGAATTATATGTCACCTGACACCAAGAACAAAAGGTGAGTAAAATCGAGCTTTGTGCAAACTGGATTCATATTGAAGAAAAGATGAAGTACGACCTTATTGAGTTGAAGACCCGTTAAGATTTGAAAGTTACGTGGATAACATATCACCGTAGGCTAACTAATGGGAGGATCAAGTTTGATGCAACAATTTCTAGCTCTTTCAATAACATAACCATGATGTTGAAACATTCAGAATCATCTGATAATGTTTAGGTTTTCTTATTTATTATTTTTTGTTAAGTTATGTAATCGTCTGTCTAAGAAATGTAACCCTTTGTCAAATGTCAAGTTATGTTCATCATGCATCAATGAAAGTTCCAAAATGATATCTAATAAATAGTGTTGTGCAAATAATTGAGTAACACTACACATAATATACAAATAATATAAAAAATGAGCATAAGGTCTAAGTAGGTCCCCCGTGGGCTACATGTGCTTCCTGCGGTGCCAAAGTATAAACCTCTTTATCGTGGTGAAAATCGGATACCAAACTATTGATTAGTTTGAATCTTTAATTCATTTTGCAACCGAGCTTTGATTTGTCCAAAGGAAGGGATAAAGATCGAAATTCCCACAATGCAATGCAAATGCAAGCTAGAGAGTTATAGGTTCGGGGGTTGGTTAAACTTAGGAAATGTGCTAGCATCCTAAGTTTCTGTAGTACTCTACAGGAACCTCTTGTTTTATATTTGTTTATTGTTAAGGGTTATCTGCTTAAGGGATGAAAAACCTAGGGGTTTATTTCTAAGTATACTCGATAAGATATCGCATCTTATACCTACATATCCTTACGGGAGTGGAATCAGAGTATCTGTAGTTCCCCTAAAGGGTTTGAGGAGTTCTTTGACTGTGGTCAAAGTTCCTACGGGTTTAGGATAGTTGATTGATTGATTTTAGGAGAAAAGATTAGTTGTCATTTTAAGGGAGATTACTTGATTTAAACCACCACAACGTTGTAGGAAAATTGATTATGTTGTTATGGGGGTAGAAGTTTTATCTCGCTTAAGATGATTAACATCTTATTCTCTAATGTGTTTGAATAGTTTGTTTGAGTTATTTTGTTTTTATCTAAGTTGTAAAGATAAAAGGTTCTCCTTATGGGGTAGGATCTATCCTAAAATATCGACTTGAATGGGATCAAGGATCAAAGGGGAATATGATACAAATGAGATGCATACGCACAATTGTTTAAGTTATGCGCAGGTTCTTCCTTTGGACGCTATGCGATATGTGATGCAATAAAGATAAATACGGTAAATAAATTGCGGAAGATAAAGACGATAAATAAACATACACAAACGCATGAAATCGCTAGGGTGTGTGAATTGTGAATAGGTGAGTGAGAGTGAAGCGTGCACGATTGATTAAGTTTTACGATGGGAGATTAATTTTATGGGAGATTATTGTGAATTTGTTTTAATAGAAGTTTTAATTGCTTTAAAATAGATTAGATTTTCAATAGAAAAGATATAAATAGATTTTGAGAAAAAAAGTTACGTTATTGATACTACGTGAATTGATTTGTTTTAGTTTTAATAAAAGTTGGTGAATTAATTAAATTTGAATTGGTTCATTTTGAATAAAAGGAGTTTGAATATCTAAAAGGTTTTCATTATTTATCTTATTAAATAAAAATCATGAAATGGTTTATTTCTCTATAAAAAGTTTGTTGTTAGATAAAAGGTTAATTTTATTAAGAAAAGGGTTTTATTAAATAAAAAAAGTTTTATTATTAAATAAGTGCAAGTTAATTAATTTAAAAAAGTTTTCTTATTAAATAAAATAATTTTTAGTTATAGTTGTCTTCTTAAATAAAGGTTATTGTTATTAGTTGGTTTAATTAAAAGAAAAAACTGTTTAAACATAACTAATTATTAGTTGAGGTTAATTGAATTAGGTTAAGTGATTGCTTAATTAAATGGCATATTAAGTTTTTAAGGTGGTTAATTAAGGTTAAGTAAATAGGGTTAAGGATGATTTAATGAGTGTTAATGATGGTTTATGGGATAATGAAGAGATTAAAGGTGGGTCCGACGGATTCGGTGTGGGTGCGGCTTATGAGGGTGTATCGTGGGGCGTGACCTGGAACGTGTGATATTAATCAGAGAGAGGTGAGTGGTGAGGATGTGTGAATGCACGGTATTACTGTGGGTGTACACGCACTGGATTACATAATACAAAACAAAACAAAAATGAAACCCCAGAACTATCAATCTACTCCGCCGCTCCTCACTTCTTCTTCCTCGAATCCACCTCTTCTCACTCTCCGTTTTTCACTTCTTTCCTTTCGCTATTCTCCGCTCTCGCCTCTTCGATCCCCTCACTTTCTTCCTTCGTCTCTGTCTTCTCCTCTTCTACCTGCAAGCGAACAAAACAAATCAAAAAATCAAGGAAAACTTTAAACAGAGGGTCAACGGTGTACCAAACGGGTGATGAGGATGGTTCAAAGCTTCGTCGGTAACTTTGCGGCGAGGTTTCGAAGGGGTTCGCGATGGATGGCGGATCGGTGGTGGATGGTTGAAGTCGACAATGGAGATTGCGATGACGACGAAGCTTTGGAGGAAAGATAAGTTCTCTTCCTTATCTCGAATTTCTGTGGGTTCACGAGTCTGTTAGGGTTTCTTGATTGGGGATTTTTTTGTAGGTTGTGGATTTCTGCAATTTGTCCCAAATTTATAGACCCTGATGTTTTTGGAAGGAGACATCCTTCTTTATGACTTTGAAATCTTTTATGTTTTATTACCAAAAAAACCAGGTCTCCGATTTTCCTATTTGAATATGCTGACAATTAATAAGTTTTCTTCTTAACAGGGACATGCCAGTGGCTGCTTTTGGAAAGAACTTGAATATGCTTTGAGTGTGTTCTGGACATGTTCGAACCTGTAAGGAAATAATCGTGACTCTTGTTCGCTAAGACTGATTTCCTTTGAAACATGTTCTTGTTTTCTTAATGAGTTTTGATTTCCTGACAACTTTACTCGTGCAGCTTCATCATCAACGAGTCTTCGAGTATGGTGCTGATGTGAACAAATGCGTGTTTGCGGAGCGTTTGTATCCTTGAAGCACACTCATTTTAATTGCCCTGTTTTGATGGCGTTAGCTTTGTTTATTATATGGGTGGAAGCGGTGGACTGGAAGCTCTAAAAAGGGGGTACTGACACTTACTGCAACTTTCAGGTAATGTTGATTTTCAATTCTGAGTTTAGCATGTTCGAATTTGTACTAAGCATGTCGTATTGTGCTCGTTGTAGGATGATAGTGGGAGACTCCGTTTTGACTTCGAAGGGGAATTGCCGAGACTTCTCGCGAAATGCTTTGTGGTCAAGAGATACCAAATGGATTAGAACTTCTATGTCACGGTTGGGGCCTATTGTTATCTTTCTTTCCGTATTTGTTTGATTGCTTTCGAACCGCTCGTGCTTATAATCTAATCATTTCACTTGTTTCTTCTTTTGCAGGATACCTTTGAGCACCGGCTTGATACGCTTGTAAATAAGACATCTTCAGAAGCTTGTTAGCTGTGGTGGGAATATGACTGATATTCTGAAATTTCGGGACTTTACTCCACGATGTCCGTTTACCGCGAGACACCTCAAGCTAACATTATTGATGCGAGGAAGGAAGGATACCATCAGTTCCAAGAAGGTTGGTATAAAATTCTGAAAATTATTTTGTACGTTCCTTGTAGAATTTAAACTCACGGCAGTCCTATTTCTCTTATACGATGATCTTCGATGTTGGTTGAGCAGGTACACAGTCTGCTACCGATTGTCACAAAGTATATCCTCTTCTACATCAAACATCTTGGCTCGGCGTGAAGAGAAGCTTGGGATCCAATTCTAGGCGTCGTTAGCATTATTCTTCATGGAAATTCTTTTGGTTGTTTGTACTTCTGTCAGAAAAAATATAATGTATTTAAACCTCTGTTTGTAACCATGATAGCTATTGCTTGGAAATTTTCCTTGTTCAAATTGTTCACAATTGGAAGCTATTAACTCTCCATTCTTTCCTTTTATTAATTTGTGTAGGTTGAGTTCCGAATGAATGGTGGATTGCGCAAGTTGAGTGTTATTGGCGACGGGAGGCTGAACATTACAAACTTCTGCTAACATCTACAAAACCTCCAGCAGATGCGCCTTGCCGCTGATGGAAATCAAAGTTGCCGAGAGGACAAACAAGAGAGCGAGACAGAGCTTGCAATGTTTAAATTCTGTGCTTTCCTGTTGCTATGCAGAAATTCTAATAGGAGCCGCAAGAATGACCGGCGGCGATAACACTTTGTGAGTGTCTCGCTCCACTTCTTATGGGCTGGTTGTTGCAGGAGGAATTTGAGAGACATAGGAACCATTGTTGACTTTGGGTCTCATGTCTTTAAAGTTTGTTGTTCCTTTTATTGACATCTGTGGCCTTTTAAAACTGATGGTGCTTTTATTAATGCTTTGATGTCTCTTCTTTTTGTGGTGCAGAACCGGTCTCGTGGGCGGCGTCGCTTTGGCCAAATGTTTCAAACATGGTTACTGCAGCGGAAAGAGTGTGGTGCTCTGGTTACGTCAACAAATGCCAGTACCTGGGGAATGTGGGTAGCACACTAATGGCGGTTTGGATGGCTTCCACATCAGAGTTTGAGCATGGGATCCTGGCGCACCCAGTTTAGGAACTTTAGTCCTTCTAAGCCGTAGGATTCTCTTGGCTGTATCGAGTAGTGTATGCGAATAGTATTTAGTCCGAAATTATTCCACACCAGGAATGTAATACCCGTCACTAAAAGGTGCCCTCTGAGAAAAGTATATTGAATGTAATAAAATGAGCAGTTTGGAGATAGAACGAATGTTATGTACTGCTTTGCTTTTGTAATCAAATCCTTGTTCTTCAACTTTCTTCTTTCAAGTCTAGGTAACTCAAAAAGATTTTGGAGATAAGGTAACAAAACTGTTTTGTGAACCACCTTGTATTCATTCCTCAGTTTATTCTAAGTTGAGAGCTTAGAATTAAGATTGATGTGGACGGAGTCTCTTCGTAGTATTGCATTTTGAACGTGAAATCTGTGTGGTAACAGCTGGGCCAAGAATTGCAAATGGTATCATAACTCCAACCCTCGAATCTTAGCTCACCCCTTTATCCTGAACCTTTTGGACCGCTTGAATGACAATGTATCCTTTTTTTAAAAAACGCCCAGACTCGAAGAGAAACCTTTAAAGAGGTTGTTATTTCTTGAATTTCCGCCTTGAAACGTGACGCGAAAGCTTCCTTGAATTCATTTAGAACACACTAACCATAAATCGCTGACGAGGAGGAAAAAACCAAATCTTTCCATTATAACCAAAATAAACTCAAATGTTGGCCCAACTCTTAAAACACAATTAATCCTCGAATGACCACTCTCAAATGAAAACTCCTGAGAAGTCCTGAAGAGCCTAATGTTGACTTTCTTGATAGGAGGGTGCTCAAGGATCTTAAAACCAAATGAATTAGAACCTACTGGTCACGTCCCGCAGTGCTTGACCGTGAGAATGAGTACTATCTCCATTTGAAATTACTGCATCTGCACATGTTAGTTAGCCATACTAATCATACTTATAAAATTAAATAAAGAATAATAATAATAATAATAAAGGAAATAATCACAAAGAAGCGGGATCTTATGGTCAAAAATTAGGGTGCGACAGATGCCCCTATTTAAGTTACTTCTATCCGAAGATATGGAGATTGAAATCTTCGTCTCGACGAGATAGGAGGGACTTAAATACAAACATTGCGCGAATTTTTGGCTGTAAGATGCCACCAAATGCACATGATATGCAATGATATGAAATGCAAGACAAACAGGGGGGTCCTGTGGAGAAATGACGCCACAGGGGAGAAACTAGACACAACACACGGGAAGAACATGCTCAATAAAACGAGACTCCACGGGGAAAGATTAACAATCACAGGGCACCTATGAACAGGTTGCGAGAAACTTATGAGAAAATCCACTGGAAGAACCGACCGTATAGGTCAAATGTAATGATTAGCTGGAGAAGTCTACTGTCGAGACTAATTTTGAGAATACTTTTTCCCAAAGCATTTAATGTTAAAAAATTTTAGGGAATCTATTGTCGGGATTCAATGTTGCAGTTTGCTGGAGATATACTTCTGTCGAAGTCTTCTGGAAATCTTCTGCCGAGATTTTCCAGGAAATAAAATAGAACTACCTACTGCCGAGGTCTACTGGTAATCTTCTACCGAGATTAGCCTGGAAATAAAATTGAAATACCTACTGCCGAGGTCTACTGGTAATCTTCTGCCGAGATTAGCCAGGAAAAGAGAGATGTTTGAATGACTATTTGAACGGAAGAATAAACCTCCCCAAGCGTCATGGTCTGGGTGCCATGAGCTGGTCTCAGCCTCTTGAAAATAACCTCCCCATGCCTCATGGTGTGTTTTCCATGAATGGGTCTCAGTTTCTTGAAATAACCTCCCCCCGTCTCATGGTGTGTTTGCCATGAACGGGTCTCAGTTTCTTGAAATAACCTCCCCGAGCATCATGGTCTGGATGCCATGAGCTGATCTCAGTTTCTACCTGAAATGATGAAAACTCGTGAGAGCATCTTCACAGGGGATTTGAAATATGTCATTGTAGATTGTAGGATTTTGGCTGTAAGCCATAATGTACTGGAGGTTGCAAAACTTCACCGGAGATCTTCAGAAGATGTAAGCCGGCTGAATTATAAAGTACGTCTTCTCAAATAAAGAGAGACTAATGTGATAGACTTCCTCGACTTCTCTGGTGAGATGTCGCTTGATGGAAATAAACTTGTGTGATGCACTCGCTGGGGAATACATTCCTGAGGAGCATCCTAGTTGTTGTAAAAATGTGTGAATTCTCAAATAAAGAGAAATATCGGTAAGGTTTTCCATTTACCAAGTCGATAATCACTAGGGATGGGCCAACTGTCTTAAGGGGACTGTCATTTATCGTTTTGAATAAGATCTTGGTCAAAACGAGTTGCTCAAATAAAGAGCTGTTTGCAATTCAGATGTAAATTGTTGAGAAAATCTGGTAACACTGTTGGAGAAGTATTCGTCTTCAATGATGATCTTCATATAGATTCTCTTGGGGAGTCAAAGTGCAAAATAAATGCACGCCCAATCCAAGTTGAAAAGCCTGGAGATATCCAGAATGTGATTGCCAAGGATCGAGGTTCACTTCGAGAAATAATCGAAGAGGAACTGTCAAGCAAGACTCGACCGTTGAGATATGAGCTCAAATGGGATATACTAAAACAACCGTCTTCCACGAGGATCGAACTCAGTGGGAAAATGGAAATGTTGTGCTCTTTCTGCTTAGGGATGACAACTCTAATTGGAAGGAGAAGACGCGCCCAACCACTCGGGGACAAACACGAGCAAAGCGACAGAACAAACAAACACAAAGATGCAGAATGCATATGCCATGCTATCTATCTATATGCTATGCGTATGTCTATGCTGACAAAACAAACGAAAAGAGGCAACCGGAGATGAAATAAACATCTCGAAGCAAACATCCGACCAGTCTTCAAAGGTAGAAGTATCACTGAGGGTAGGTGGATAACCAAATATGGGATTACAGTCCTGCTTCAGGGCTTCAAAACTCATATGGGGAATAGATAATATTCCACTTGGGGATATAACATCTTGATCTATTTGAAGGATTGTCTGAAGATGAGAATAAAGATCTACTAGGAGTGGATCTAACTCATAATGGAGGAACTCCATGGATAAAATAAAGATTCGTCTTACTGGAGAGGTTCACACTGGAGTTGTAGAGATACTCGAATCGAGGTATTCGCAGGGGATAAAATAAATATCCACTTCAACGGGAGAAACTTGGGTCACATGTCGGAGTCGAACTCAAAGGGGATGAAATAAACATCCGCTTTGCTGGAGAAGACCGGCGTTGATAGAGATCCACTGGGAACTGAAATAAAATCCACTTCATCGGGAAAGTGAAGTTTAAGGAGATTCGCGGAGGATTAACAATTATACCCACTTCATCGGGGAAGAGTCATGGCCACTGGAGATAAAATTTACCAGGGGCATGAAGATTGTTGAAAATTTGTATTGAAGACTGCGTGGTCGTCGCCATTTGAATAATAGTTTGTTGTGAGTGAATAAGATAATCTTCATTTCTCATACGCCCCAATTCATATGGTTATGAGAAGAAGTCATTCCAAGAGGATTTTACAGAAAACATGGCGTCCCATGGTTTTCAAACTCTCTGGAGAGATTCTCCGAATCTCGGCGTAACTGGCCCTGATTGGCGGTATTATGGCTGAGTCTTCAAAAATAGCTCTTCAACAAACCACTTGGAAACAAACTTGCCCCAGGTTAGCGGAACCTTCAAGCTTATCACTGATGCTTACATGTAAACTTTATATGATATTAGGAAAAATCAACACATATGAAATGTTAATTCTGAAACTGTTACTGCGATATATGTTTGTCTTGAAGTTTTAGAAGAAAGAGATATCACTGTAACTTATAACCAAAATCACTAGTTAGGATATATATTTATTTTATAAAGCCAATATAAAAAGTTGAGAATAGCTCATAGGATTCAGGAAACGTTATCTCACTGAGTATGCTTTTGAAGTAACCTTACTTCAATTAGGACTTTTGAAGGTTATATCAGGGCTTAGTTTACGAGTTGTGAAACAAAGGAAATAAGGGTCAAAGCTTAGTTGTAACCACCCATTTTTGAAGGTTCACTATTTTTGAAAAGGTGAGTGTTCAATCAAGATGATTGAAAATTGCCTGCCCCAGGTTAAAAAATGAGGGTTTTGTCGCTACCGCGAAAATAAGGTGTCGGCAAAACAGAAGAGTCGCCACCTTTCGTTATTTATCCCATAGAAAGGGAAAGGAAACACTCGGAAAAACCTGACGAAAAGGTATAAGACAAGGTCATCTCAACCATTGTCTGGGTTCGGGAGTCGGTTATGCAAGGGGAAGGTATTAGCACCCCTCACGTCCATCGTACTCTATGGGATCCATGCTTGTTGTGTTTATCTGACGGGTTGGTTTATCTATCTACGCTAAAAGCTGGTCTGAAAAGAAAAGAAAATGACTCGGCAGAACACAGCAGTTCTACGCCTACGTATTCCCGTCTGTAACGAGAAATCAGAGTCTACGTAGTTCGACTAACTACGAGTTACAGGGGAAGGTTGCTCGCCGAGATATCACATCTCGTGCCTACGTACTTTCACACGGCGTGAAAGATCAGAGCAAACGTAGTTCGGGCCAACAAGACACAGGTTTGTCTTTTTTATCCGAGTAGGGTTAACAGACGGTTCCAACAGTTGGTGTATGCAGCTCGCTCAACGGAGACTTAGGCGTTTACCGTTTGCGGTAGAACCAGGAGTTAACAGAACTCTCCTTATAAAAAGGGTTTCCAAGGATTAAAGGTCCAAGAGGACAAAAAGATGTTTGATCTTCGTTTTCTGTCTTTTAGAAGAAGTATCTTTTATGGATGTTTGCAACTAATATCGCACTAGAGACTATGACCTGAGAGTGAATGCGTCGCATGTCACCCAAAGGGTGCCACACTAAACATCCAAGCTATTGGAAAGAAACTCTCTAACAACCCTTTCTCAAGTAGCTTAAGGCTCGTAACGTACGACATCAATTAACCTTTATTACTGTATCATGATTTGTTTGAAGATGAGAAGAGAAAGGACACACTAAAGGGGAACTAATCCAATCCTAAAGTTGTCATGCAAAGTTGATCCTATGATTGAGGTTAGGAGGGAACTACCTAATGTTATCATGCATGGTTAGAACCCTAATGTCTGTCATAACTTCTCTTGAAGAAGATAAGCCAGAGTTCCTAGGGGAACATGGAAAAGGAAAGCAACAGCAAAAGAAATAACAGTAAAGAAATAACTGTAAGTAAAATGCATGCAATGCAACAATACAAGCAGAAGGAGCCAAACTCAACTTCTAGAGCAAGCAAGCCAGAGGCAACACACCACACAAGCAAGGGAGACAGACTCAACCTTAAACCACCAAGCAGAGCCAAACAATAACAGTCAGGCAGAGGGAGACAGGCTCAACCTCTAATGCAGACAAGCAAAGGGAGAAACTCAACCTTTTAGGATGCTCTTAGGCCTAGAATCATCTACATGAGGCCTAGTCTAATGCAACACACAAAACAAGCAGTCACACAAGTAAAACAAAGCAATCAGAAAATACAGCAAACAGAACAGCAGACAAGCAGCTCAACAGCAAAGCAGTCTAACAGCAAAACAAACAACAGTCTGCAATCAACTTCAAGTTTAAGCCATCTTCAAGAGAAGAAAATGAAAGCTCCATCTTCAAGCTTCAACAATCTCCAATAAAAGAGAAGAGAATTAACCTCAAGATTATTGCATGATGATGGGAAGCATGATGGAAACCAACGGAGTCCATCATGGCACTCAACCATACATCTGAGACAGGCATCCTCAAAGGTTCTACCTCTTGTGATATGCCACACATCCTTCTAAAGGAGGGATGAGGCTTCCACATAGGGACCTTGAATCATAGGATGGGAATAGAAAGCAATCAAAGCAATCCATGTTTATTTGAAGAAAGAGAAATCAAAACTAAAGCTCTTCCTAACCCTAATTGATTAAGCTACAAGAAAGCTACTAAAAGGAGGCCTAAACACCAAAAAAAAAAAACACCACAATCAAGCAAACAGAAGCCTCTATATGTCTAAAGCACTATCCAAAAGGAATGGAAAATTTATCTTATGCTATGGGCCACCATTGAGGTCATTCTAAAGGAGAGGTCATGTTAGAAGCATATTAAAACTAGCCTAAGTTTTAATCTATTTGAAATACCAAAACTACTTCCAAAATCCTATAAAATTTTCTAAGGGAACCTACATGTATTAGGTATCTATATTAAAAAGGTCAAGGCCTAAAACTATGCTTAAGGGCACTAGAGAAATCTTAAATCATCAAGTGTCAAATGGGAACCCTAAAATGGAAGGTCATGGGAACCTAATTCAAACCCAGTCCTAAAATTATCTAAAAAATATGAAATAATTCCTAAGGGATAATACATCTCTATACTAACAGCCAGCCAAAAATCTCACTCAAATTCCATACCAAATGATCATACAAAAATCAGCAAAAACATGAAGAAATATGCTAAAATTAAAGAAATAAAGAAAATGCAAAAAATCAAATTAAATTGAAAATTTCATGAAAATAAAATCTAAAAGCACCATAAAATCAAAAATAAAATCCAGAGCATGCACATATTTTTCTTTTATTTTTCTGATCAATATTGGATTTATTATGAATTAAAAACGATAAAGCAATTAAAATAAATCCAAAAAACAATTAAGAAAATAAAATGCCAGAAAAATAAGAGGGACGTTGGATCAAGAGACTTAGTATGCTAATCTAAAGGCTATCCACATGCCAACGCATTAATGAAGCGCAGCGTTTTGGAGAGTCAAAGTTCAACTCTCAGAGCAAACCACGTGCGTTGGATTGGATTACTGAGTCTTCATTTTCCACTGATCCAAGAGTGGTAGTTCATCGTCTTCGTTTCAAACTCAGATGGAGGGAAACAAACTCAGGCGAACCAGACGGTGGTCCGACGGCCGCGCCACCGTCTTCTCAGGTGAACTCAGAATTGCAGGTCATCAAAACACAACAAACCTTACATCAATCTTCTCCAATTTTCATGCTGATTCCAAATATCATCTCCATTTCTCCTAATTCTCACTAGATTTTGAAACACGATAAAGAATCCAAAATACACCACATCCTGAAATCTCATCAAACCTCCAATTGAAACCACAGATCTACTCCTCCTCCATCATAGATCATCATAAAATATTTAGATCATGCTAACACTCCAAAATCAAGCAGTTACAAGTCTCAACAGAAATGGTGTTGTATCCTGAATTGTCTCTAAACCTCCAAGTTTCTATCCTAAAACCATTTGATCATCTTCCTAATGCTTAACCTCAATTCAATTTCAACTAAATCAACCTAAAATCAGTGCAATTTTGAAATGTACATACCTAGTTTGTAGCTTCGAATTGAGGCACTTCCACTGTGATTCTCACTCCAAAATGATGCAGAATCGTTCCTTGATGAAGGATAAAGATGATAGAATCCAAGAATTGCCTTGGTTTACTCTAGAATTGAAATTAAATTTCTCACTTGAAGCTTGAAAATTCACTCTGCAATCTCTGGCTCCAACTGCAAATGATCACCAACCTTGATCCTAACTTCTTTATGAACTTATAAGAGTGAATTTGGATGATTTGGAGGCCCAAACAGTGAGATCCAATTTCCACTTTTCTTTCAAAATTCCAACTATGGTGTACACGAATCTGAGCCAATTCCTTCTCCAAGAAGCTTCATCTGTAATGCTTGTGGATTGTGGAGAGTGTAGGGGTCAAATTGAGTCCTTGTTTGCATCATATGACCAACCTTTGAAGTGTTACTTATTCATGAAGTAACAAAGTGAAATGTCATGAAATATGCCCCAAATGAATTTTCTAACATTTCCATTGTGCTCCAAATGATTTTTCTGATCAAAATGAGCACTCATTTGCATTGGTTTGAACACATATGAATTAATTTGGATTTTTCACTTAAACCCCTTTTGTCAAATTTCTTCACACCAAGTCCTACCCTAAGCCAGATCAAAGCCTCATGGACACATGGTTGACCTAAAAATCCCATTTTGAGAAAGTTTTGTGTTGGACAAAACTTCATTTGAAGTGTGCAAGATAGTGAAAATGACCTATAATGCCAAATGACCTATAATCTTACTTTCCTAAAATACCCCTGACTTGTAAACCTCATAACTTGAGTTCTACAAATCAGATGAAAGACTTCTAGTACAATTTGGAAAGATAAGATCAAGACCTACAACTTTCATGTTGGCCAAAAGTTGAGGAGAGACACCCTCCTAGGTCAAAAATTCCTTGGAAGTTGGTTGACTTTTGCAGACAAAGTTCACATTCATCTGATGACCTGTAACTTGTCTGGATCATAACTTGAGTTCTATAAATCCAATGGAGGACTTATAGTACTCAAATTAAATCTAAGAACATGCTCTACAAGTTTCATGTTGGCCAAAAGTTTATATGAAACTTTTATCTTGAGATAAGTGGTCTTGAAGCCAGGCACTAAATATGGGATTTTACCCTGAGAACCCTAGTTTAGCAACTCCTCACAATTTGAACTTTTCTTGGATTGATCTTGGAATATCACCTCATGTATCTCAACACAACTTTCCATGATCACAAAGACTTAGAAGTAGGTTTTGATCTTCTTCAATTGCACAGTTGACTCAAGGTTGACCAGACAAAAAACCCTAATTGCAACATCCTCAACTGTGGCTCTTCACACTTGGCATAATGACTTGACTGAGCTCCACCATGACCCTCAAGGCACTCAATGAGCCCTATCCACATACCCTATCCATGATCAAGGCTTAACAACCCACTGATGGTCTTCAATTGGTCCTCAGGTTAGGAGATGAACCACATACAAACAACAAAACTTCTCAAGAACACAACCCACTTTCTGATGACCTTGGTGACATCTCAAGCTTGAATAAGACCTCTAGATGGGCTCCTCTTGATATAAAACAGACTTGATCCCCTGCTAAATGAATAATTCTATGCTATACCAATTCTAGAACAATGCAATGATAATGCAATGAAACATAAACCAAGTAAGAAAAGGTTAGGCAAATTTTGGGGTGCAACAGTTGCCCCTATTCAAGCGGCTTGGATCTGACTGGATGAAAAGCGAACGACTTTCATCCGATCGAGGTAGAAGACGGTTGAATTCCGAAGAACCTGGATTTTCTAACCACAAAAATAAACTGCGAATACTGCTTGGGGAAAATATCCAGAAAATTGAATCCGGTTGTCACGGCAACAAACTGATCAATCATCTGATCAAGAACCTGATTTCAACATCAACCACCTGTGTGACGCCACAGGCGTTGAATCCACATTATACACTACAATAAGCGGGAACCAAGTCACAGGACCATATCAAACATTGTCCTTGACTTTATATCTCCAAAGGGATGGGCAAGCACTACGTAAAGCGCGAGTGGTCAATGTACTATCCTTGACCTCCCATTTCCGCGGAAACGGGCGAAGCACTAAATAAAAGTGCTAATCTGGAATCCGAAGACTTGAACGACCAACTCTGCGGGGAACATTTCTGACACTACCGGTATTTGCACTATGTAAAGCGCGAACTTGGGTAACAACTCCGTCAACACGGGTAACAACTCTGTCAACACGGGTAACAACTCCGTCAACACGGGTAACATCTCCGTCAACACAGGTAATAACTCTGTCAACACAGGTAACCTCTCCGTCAACACGGGTAAAATCTCTGTCAACACAGGTAACAACTCTGTCAACACAGGTAACATCTCCGTCAACACGGGTAACAACTCCATCAACACAGGTAACATCTCCGTCAACACAGGTAACATCTCCGTCAACACAGGTAACATCTCCGTTAACACGGGTAAAATATCCGTCAACACGGGTAACAACTCTGTCAACACAGGTAACATCTCTGTCAACACAGGTAAAATCTCCGTCAACACGGGTAACAACTCTGTCAACACAGGTAACATCTCCGTCAACACGGGTAAAATCTCCGTCAACACGGGTAACGACTCTGTCAACACAGGTAACATCTCTGTCAACACAGGTAACATCTCCGTCAACACAGGTAAAATCTTCGTCAACACGGGTAACAACTCTGTCAACACAGGTAACATCTCTGTCAACACATGTAACATCTCTATCAACACAGGTAACATCTCTGTCAACACAGGTAACATGTCCGTCAACACGGGTAACAACTCTGTCAACACAGGTAACATCTCCGTCAACACAAGTAAAATCTCCGTCAACACGGGTAACAACTCTGTCAACACAGGTAGCAATCTCCGTCAACACGGGTAACAACTCTGTCAACACAGGTAACATCTCCGTCAACACGGGTAACAATCTCCGTCAACACGGGTAACATCTCCGTCAACACGGGTAACAATCTTCGTCAACACGGGTAACAATCTCCGTCAACACGGGTAACAACTCCGTCAACACGGGTAACAATCTATGGGATTTTCTTTTCCGCTGACGTAACAGCAATCCGAGGAAAACTCTACTGGGGAAATTCTGACGTCAGCTGCCAGATACTTACTTTGACAACAAGTAACGACTTCAAAGGTCTAATCCCTGAAATCTTTTAACGTTGACGTGACAGCAGCCTGAGAAAAACTCCGTTGGGGAAGAAGAGAAACTTAACCAAGCAACTATGATAAGGGAATACATGATAGGACGAACGTTATCATCTCGTGCCAAAAATTTGAATATTCGAAAACCACCCTGAACAAGAATTC
Organism: Lathyrus sativus; assembly: GCA_963859935.3. Classification (NCBI taxonomy): domain Eukaryota; kingdom Viridiplantae; phylum Streptophyta; class Magnoliopsida; order Fabales; family Fabaceae; genus Lathyrus; species Lathyrus sativus. The sequence continues at coordinate 538,292,206 of OZ012740.1, read as the reverse complement.
CAATTACCTGCAGGGAAAAACACCTGAAAACAAAGTGGTAACCAACCTGGCTTATCTTTGAAAATGCATATGTTTGAAAATGGCGTAATGCTCCATACGACATGGAAATGCTACTCGTTTGTGTAGATGCTATGCGCGATGCAAATGCAAATAGGGTGTTCCCGCAAAATAAATACCGGAGGAACGAAGCCAAACTTCCGCTGGGGGGAAGAAACAATCCTGCTGGGGATATCTCAACATATCCAGAGTTACGAACTCTACAGAGGATGATCAACCTATTGGAGGAAAGACAACTTGCTGGAGAACAGAAAGAACAATCCTGCGCGGGGATGATCCTTTCAAAACTACTGGCAACCTGGTTATACCCTGTGAGGACTTCACTGGGGATGCAAATGTGCACATGACCAACTGTTGGGAATGCACATCACTGCCTGACCACTTACTAACTCGCATCCAACTCTTATAGGGATAAAAATACGACTTCCATCTGTTGGGGAGTAATAAGATCACCTAGAGCCTGCTCCTACGTTAAGGGACTCCGGCTGGGGAAGCACGATCCCTTGGTTGTTTTGCTTCGAAGGTAACGACCCTGCAAACAAGGAACAAAACAAGACAATTCTACACAAAAGGAATAATCTTGGTCAGTATTCGTGACAATTGTTCAGTTAATTCAAAGTTTTAACAGTTATTGGTTGAGGCCTGAAAGTTTATGCACTTGCAATTTTATCAAAAACATCGGCGTTTTCCATAAACAAAACAGTAAAAGTTAAAACAAACATCAAGTACTGAATAGTATGTGTTTATTGATAACGGACCTATAAATAGGCAAAGTTTTTTACAATGGATGCAACTCCTGAAAAGAGGAAGCTACAAAAATAAATACAAATATGTACATAGGTACAAAGAAATTTGTATACATGTCGGCAACATGGTACAGACAAACACCATGAGCTGATCCTCCTATGACTCGCCTGACTCTTACGCTTTCCCGATACTCCGTCCTTGGAAGAAATTGACTTGGATAATCAACCCTCAGGTACTCCCAAACCACTAAGCAAGGCAGTATCAAACTCGGACCGCAGTCATTTGCTTTTTCAATCCCTAACTTTTGCCTAAATCGCCATTTGCGGGTTTTCAATTCACTGGGATACCCCTTTTTGCCGAAGTCGCCTTTTCAGGTTTTTGACTTCGCGGGTGTGCATCTTTTCAATTTCATCCCTAATTTTTGCCTAAACCTTTTTCTTTTCTTTTTAGTTCGCCGGGATGCCCCATTTTTGTCTGGACTTTCTTTTTCTGTCCAGCGGGTCTCTTTAAGCAAAGTATTTTTTAACTGCATCCGAGTTCACATGGGACGTAAAATCCTCTCCATCCATGGTGGACAACAGTAAGGCTCCTCCAGAGAAGACCTTTCGAACGATATATGGACCTTCATAGTTGGGAGTCCATTTGCCCCTGTGATCTGATTGTGGTGGGAGAATCTTCTTCAGCACAAGATCGTCCGTCTGAAAGCTTTGAGGGTGCACCTTCTTATCATAAGCTTTCTTCATCCGGCTCTGGTACAAACGACCATATGCGATAGATGCAAGTCTCTTCTCATCCATCAAACTGAGTTGATTTAGTCTATTCCTTACCCACTCTGCCTCATAAAGTTGGACGTCGAGTAAAACTCTCAAAGAAGGAATCTCAACTTCTAATGGTAGGACAACTTCCATACCATACACCAGTGAGAAAGGTGTTGCCCCGGTTGATGTGCGTATCGTCGTACGATAACCGTGTAATGCGAAGGGCAACATCTCGTGCCAGTCTTTGTATGTTACAACCATCTGCTGAACTATCTTTTTGATGTTCTTATTGGCCGCTTCGACAGCGCCATTCATCTTAGGCCGATAGGGAGATGAGTTGTGATGCTCAATCTTGAAATTCTGGCACAATTCCTTCATCATCTTGTTATTCAAGTTCGAACCATTGTTAGTAATGATTCTTTCGAGGATTCCGTAACGACAGATGATGTCTTTTTTGATAAATCGGGCTACTACTTGCTTGGTGACATTGGCGTAAGACGCTGCTTCAACCCATTTGGTGAAGTAATCGATAGCCACCAAGATGAACCGGTGTCCGTTGGATGCAGTGGGCTCAATTTTTCCAATCATATCAATGCCCCACATGGAAAAAGGCCACGGGGACGCCATAACATTCAAAGGACTGGGCGGCACCTGAATTTTGTCTGCGTAAATCTGGAATTTATGGAACTTCTTCGCAAACTCGAAACAATCTCTTTCCATCATCAGCCAGTAATACTCTGCTCGCAATAACTTTTAAGACATAGCATGTTTGTCGGCGTGCGTGCCGAAGGTACCCTCGTGGACCTCCTCCATAAGCAGATTAGCTTATTTCTCATCCACACGTTGCAATAGCACCAAATCATGGTTTCTCCTGTACAGAGCACCATCTGGATTCAAGTAGAAGTTGCCAGCCAATCTCCTAAGAGTCTTCTTATCGCGGCTGGATGCCCCAGTCGGATACTCTTGGTTCTTTAGGAAACTCTAGATACCAAAATACCACGGCTTGCCATCGGAAGCTTCCTCAATGGAAAATATGAAGGCGGGCCTATCAAGGCGAGAGATAACTATTCTGGGAGCATCATTCCAGAAGTTAACTTTGTACATTGAAGACAATGTTGCAAGAGCGTCAGCCATCTGATTTTCTGCTCGCGGCACATGGTGAAATTCTACTCTGTCAAAGAAGGGCAACAACCTCCTTGCATAATTCATGTACGGTATCAGATTAGGCTGACGAGTTTCCCATTCTCCCTTGATCTGGTTCACGACTAGCGTGGAGTCTCCATACACATCAAGATTTTTAATCCTCAAATCAATAGCCTCCTCGAGACCCATGATACATGCCTCATATTCAGCCTCATTATTGGTAACTGGAAATGTCAATCGGGCGGTGAACGGGATGTGCGTCCCATGGGGTGTCGTAATGATTGTCCCAATTCCATTTCCGCATGAATTAACAGCCCGTCAAATATCAATTGCCATTGGGAACTCCGCTCAGGACCTTCACCGTGCAATGGCTCCTCGCAGTCCTTCATCTTTAAGTACAAGATATCCTCGTCAAGAAAATCAAACTTCATCAGCTGGTAATCATCGATTGGCTGCTCGGCAAGGTACTCTGACAGAACGCTACCTTTGATAGCCTTTTGCAAAACATACTGTATATCGTACTCCGTCAGTACCATTTGCCATCGGGCAATCCTTCCTGAAAGCGTCTGCTTCTCAAAGACGTATTTGATCGGATCCATCTTCGAAATTAGCATGGTTGTATGATTTAGCATGTATTGTCTCAGACGTTTGGCAGCCCAAGCAAGCGCACAACACGTCTTTTCGAGCATTGAGTAACGGGATTCACAATCTGTGAACTTTTTACTCAAGTAATAGATTGCATGCTCTTTTCGTCCAGTCTCGTCATGCTGACCGAGAACACAACCCATACTGTTCTCAAGAACCGTCAAGTACATGATCAGCGGTCTTCTGGCTACTGGGGGTATCAATACGGGAGGTTCCTGCAAGTATTCTTTTATTCTTTCAAACGCCTTTTGACAATTTTCATCCCAGACAATTGCATGGTCTTTTTTCAACAGTTTAAACATCGGCTCACACGTGGCTGTGAGGTGAGATATGAACCGAGCAATATAGTTCAACCTCCCTAAAAAGCCACAAACCTCTTTCTCTATTTTTGGCGCTGGAATTTCTTGTATCGCTTTTATTTTTGCAGGATCCACCTCAATTCCTCTTTCACTAACAATGAACCCCAATAGCTTTCCAGATCTCACCCCAAAGGTGCACTTATTAGGATTCAGCCTCAGCCTGAACTTCCTAAGCCTCTCAAACAATTTCAGAAGATTCACCAGACGCTCTTCCTTCGTCTGGGATTTGGCAATCATATCGTCAACATAGACCTCAATCTCTTTATGCATCATGTCATGAAAGAGCATCGTCATAGCACGCTGATATGTTGCCCCAGCGTTCTTCAAACCAAAGGGCATCACTTTGTAGCAGAACGTTCCCCAAGGGGTAATGAAAGTTGTTTTATCCATCTCCTCTGGCGCCATCTTAATCTGATTATAGCCCGAAAAGCCGTCCATGAAGGAAAACACAGAGAATTGAGTAGTATTGTCGACCAATACGTCAATATGAGGAAGTGGGAAGTCATCCTTAGGGCTCGCCTTGTTCAGATCCCGATAGTCAACGCACATCCGTACCTTACCATCTTTCTTAGGTACAGGTACTATATTGGCGACCCAAGGAGGGTAAGTTGTAACAGCTAGAAAACCAGCGTCCCACTGTTTCTGCACTTCCTCTTTAATCTTTACGGCCATATCTGGTTTCGTTCTTCTGAGCTTTTGCTTGACCGGCGGACATTCTTCACGCAATGGCAAGCGGTGGACCAATATCAGTGTCTAACCCAGACATATCATCATAAGACCAAGCAAAGATGTCACTATACTCTCGAAGCATCTCGACAAGTCTCTACTTGATATCGCTTTGCAGCGCAGCCCCTATCCGGACATTCCTGACAACTTCTTCCGAACCCAAATTAACGACCTCGATTTCCTCCTGATGAGGCAGAATGACCCTCTCTTCTTGTCTCAAAAGTCAAGTCATCTCTTCTGGTAAGTCGTCGTCCTCAACAATCTCTTCCTCGGCTTGAAATATCGGGTGCTCAAAGTCGAAGCGAGTCATAGGGAGTTCTTGATCGGTGTCATCTGAAATATGGATACTGCAAGAGAAAGGGTTAAATGCTTCAAACGACATGCAAACGAAGCATACAACCACGTTGCCATTTTATTGTTAAAAATAAAAATAGAAAAACAGGGATCACAAAATTTGCATGAGAAAAACGCCTTTATTTGATGATTAAAGCAAAGCATACACATAAACAAGTAGGCCTTGAAATAAAATCACTATGCCCCGGGTAGGACATAGGATTGTACAATAATCGAAAAAACAAGACATTACTGTTTCGTCGTCACTTGAATAAAGTCCTGAATAGACCAGTTGCATAGGCTTTGTCCTGGCTCGCTGGGCTTTATCCATGAATCCATGTCACAGTCTCTATCTCCACCTTCACTGTCAGACACAACATTAATCCTCTCAAAACTGACTCCCCCTGGAGTAAACAAAATCGGCCCCTTGAACCATGGCGCGCTCTGTGATGAAGATGACGACGACGAGCGATATCCTAAGCCGAACTTGTCCTGCTTAACAGGAATCTCCAGAACTTGGCCCCAACCTTTGGTTTCCCCGGCCTGAACTACCGCTTGGTTGGTCTCTGATCTGCACCCCTTCAAAAGCTTGGCACAATGTCTCATGGATCTCCCCATCCACTTTGACATATTTGAATGATGACATGTGACTTACCAGGATGTCTTCCTCCCCACACACGGTGACAATGCTACCAACGACCATATACTTAAGCTTTTGGTGCAACGTAGACGTTACAGCCCCTGCAGAGTGAATCCAAGGTCGTCCGAGCAAACAGCTATAAGTTGGTTGTATGTCCATGATGTAAAACACAGTATCAAACACCTCTGGACCAACATGGATTGGTAAAGTCAATTCTCCAAACACGGACCTTCTGGTCCCGTCAAAAGCTCTCACTACCAAGTCACTTGGCGTGCATATTATACCTCGGGTATCCATCTTCAACAGGGCCTTCTTGGGCAAAACATTCAAGGACGAACTAGTGTCAACAGGGACATGAGACATAATAGTGCCCCTACACTCAACTGAAATATGCAACGCACTGTTGTGGTTGCGGCCCCTGGGTGTCAAATCAAAATCTGTAAAGCCAAGACCATGCCCCGCGTTCACATGCGCAATCACTCCTTCGAGCTGATTAACGGATATCTCCTGGGTACATAGGCAGTGTCAAGAGCTTTCAGCAAAGCGTTCCGATGGGCCTCGGAACAAAGCAACAATGACAAAATCGAGATTTTGGAAGGCGTCTGTTGCAGATGATCAACAATTTTATAATCACTCTTCCGAATTAATCTCATAAATTCTTCCACATCTTTGGTCAATGTCTCTTTTTCCTTCTCTTGAGAAGGTCCTTCTTCATTGACTTTACCCTTCCCCTTGGCAATTCTCTCAGCTTCTACTTCTGATGACACGAAAATTCTACCGCTGCGGGTTATGCCACTTGCCCCCACAAGGTTATCAACGGACCCAACCGGCGAGCTTTCCAGGTTAATCTTTTCTCCATTGCAGTAAACCTCAGCCCCATAGTTCCAAGGGATGGCTTTAGTGCTTTCATATGGAATGGGTCCAGCTTTGGTTATAGTGATAGTCGGCCGCTTGGGAGGCGCCTATATCGTGACAGTCTTGAACGGGATCGTAACCGTTGCAATTTCGCCCTGCTTTTCAGCTATTTCCTCAACAGGCTTCTCTTCAGCAGTACAGTCGAATTGCAGCGTTCCTTCATCAATCAGACCTTGAATGCCTCTTCTTAAGTTATCACAACCCTCAGGTCGGGCTAGACAGTCAATGCAATCTGTATCACAACCAGGGAACACTCCCCCTTTCAGCAACCTGCTCTTTACACAACCCAGAGGTGTCTTCAATTCATCCACATTAATAACCAAATTCAGACTGGTATCTTCCAAGATTTCACCCACCTGTGCAGATCCGTGAGACGGCATCGAATTTTTCTCAATATTGGGTGCCTCATTACCAAAGTTTATAGCCTTACTATCTATCAAATCCTGCACCTTGTGCTTGAATTCATGGCAATTCTCTATGCTGTGACCGGGTGCCCCGGAGTGGAATTCATAATGTGCATTGGCATCATAACCAAAAAGAGGCGTGCCCTTCAGCAGAGCCAACGTCCTTTTCTCAACAAGCTGCAATTGTAATAGAGTTGGAAGAAGCTGAGAATACGGTAGTGGAGGCACATCAAATACCCTTTTCACGACCCTATCTCTATCCTGAATTCTCCTTTGGGCAGGATATTGCTGGCTCTGTTGTTGTTGTTGTTGTTGTTGTTGTTGTTGTTGTTGTTGTTGAGGTACGGGAATTGTGACACTAGCAATCTGTTGCTGACGGTATTGGTTTCGACCTCTACCTCTCCCTCGGGAGCTATATACTGAATTAGTATCCCCCTGCCTCTTATTCCCAAAAGCCTTTTTGCCACCTCCAGCTGAGGTCGATTCTCCCGCTTGAATCTTACCGATCTTGACGCTGTTCTCTATATGTTCCCTCAGGAGTATCATATTAGAAAAACTATCCGTCGTACAATTGAGAAGCCTGTCATAATACAAACCACAGAAAGTTCCCACAAAAAGATCCACCAACTCACGCTCTACCATGGGTGGGTGCACCCTAGCTGCAAGCTCACGCCACCTTTGGGCGTACTCTTTAAAACTCTCGCCATTCTTCAGAGAAAGATTTTGGAGTTGGACCCTGTTCGGCGCAAGGTCGCTGTTATATTGGTAATGCTTTACAAATGCTTCCGCCAACTCTTTCCAGCTACCAATCTGAGTAGGCTCTAACCCCATATACCATTCCAATGACGGTCCAGACAAGCTATCTTGGAAAAAATGCATCAGCATCTTTTCGTCATCAGAATAGGCGGACATTCTCCGATAATAAGACCGTACATGCACTCTTGGGCAAGTATCCCCCTTATACTTGTCGAAAGTAGGCACTTTGAACTTGAGTGGCACCCTCAAGCCAGGAACCAACCCCATATTGGCCATGTCCAACCCCGTGGAGTTCTGATTGGCAAGATTTCTCATTTGTTCCTCCAACATCTTGAACCTTCGGTCATTGTCAGTGGGCATCTCAAGATCCCGGCCTGGCGGAGGGAAAGCATCTTCTTGACGATGCTCGCCCCAATGAGAATCCCCATTGTCATACCCAGCATAAGCAGCATTAGGACCATAGCCATTCTGATTGAACCTGGGACCATACCTCATATTACCAAAACCCGGCCCAAAACCAGCGTTGTAGGCACCCATTCCAACACCATTGTTGCTTGCATTGCCAAAACCCTGATTGCCATAACCCCGATTGGCACCACCAAAACCAGCATTGCCAACACCAATGCCTACACTAGTGTTTCCAGCACCAACATTCCCAGTTCCAACATTAAAACCAGCATTTCCAGCTCCAACATTTCCGTTGGTTTCCACATGCCCATTACCATTACCAGTCACATTCCCATTCCCAGCTCTATTACCGTTCTTAGTGGTATTGAGGACGACCACTGGTACAACATCACCAGCTTGGAGAATCTCGCCATGAGGGGGATCAGCAGCAACCCTGCCTTGTAGCACATCGTTACTATCGACTCGTGCAATCAGAGGCTGCACCAGAGTCTAAAGCTGCTCCTGGCCCTTGGCCACAGTTTCCATCACTTGCATGAACTGCGCCATCCTTTAGCGCATCTCCTACATCTCAGTTTGCATTTGATCCATAGCTTTCTTGTAGTTACTTCTCGTAGAGTAGCGATGAATTCGCAGATCGGCAATCCTGAAACCTGCATCAACAGAGGGTTAGGAAACAGCTCAAGGTACCTGCTATGCAAATGATTTATGCAAATGCAAACGTGTGTCTGTGCTTTTAGGGGGGTTTCTCCCCCGATTCTAGTGCCAGAGTGCCAGTGCTGATAATGAGAAGTCCGGATCCAGTCATTGAAATAACATCTCATATATATATATAAGGCCCACGAGGCAACAATACAATGTTACTGAATACATGGGGAATCAACAGCATGACCTCGACCAACAAGCCTGGTGATGGTCAGCCTACATCAAAGATCAGAAAATACAAAGGGCTACAAAGATATTCAAGTGCAACACCGGGCGCGAAACTCTTCTAGCATCACCTTTGTTTTGGGATGATCAGGCCGAGTGAGTAACCCTTCGACAAGCAACTCTCTCTGCATAATAGTGCACATGAGCCCTTCGACAGAGTCTTCCCACGCTCCCTGGCCAAAATAGTCCTCTAACCTTCGCTTCTTAGACTCGAACATCTGCTTGCGATCTTTCAGGTTAGCGATAGCCTTATTTAGCATGTCTTCAGTGGCATACCTGCGAGTAGTTTCTTCATCAAACATCTTCTCACTGGCCTTCACCTGAGCCTTCAATTTGGAGATCTGTTGTTTCAGTTTGTCCTCCCTCTCTTTGTTGCTGGCTATAGTGGCATTCCACTGCTGGTTGAATTTGGATATTCTCTGGTATGCTTCATCCAGGTTCTGCTTCTTAGTGGCAAGCACATCGTTGACAAATTTGAAGTCCAAACCCAAACGTTCACAGTCAGCTATCTGCTTGGTCAGGTCCGTGCCTAGCCGGTTCACCAACTCTGTCTGCTTTTTGAAGGAGTGGACAACTTCATTTCTCCCACTTCTAAGTTGTGCCAACTCTTTCTCCAACTCTTTGTTAGCCTTTTTCAGCTCTTCCTTCTCAGCTAACACCCGATTGTACTGCTGAATAGACACTGTGGCAGGTTCTTCGACCACTGGAGGGCACTTTGGCTTAGCAGGTGGAAAAGGCATCCCTATTGTCTCTGCTCTAGCTCGAATCCAGGTTACATAAGGGGCACAAGCTTGGCTATTGCTCTTACCCAACAATGATTTTCCTTGTTTGCTGATATCATTCCAGGCATGCTGAAGCTTACCTAACATGTCCCTCTCTAGAAGCCCCGTGAGGTACAGAGATTCCTGCACCTCTTCATCTTTTGGCGGACCTCTCAAAGCATATGCAAACTGTCTGACAAGTAAAGAGGGATTGTAGTTGATACACACTTTTCTTCCAATCAAAGGCACATTCGGAAAACCACTGCAGCTGAAGATGATTTCAGTACCCAACATATCCCGATCAAACCAAATAATGCTCTCTGCTGATTAACCCATCAAGCACTCAGACCACTCAGCAGTGGCTGCAGATGAAGCAAAGAGGCCCTTCTTGGGCATGTGACTATCAAACCATCTGTAGAGTAAGGGCACACAGCACGATACATTTTTACCCCTTCTATTTTCGTTCTTGTAATGGACGGAATGATATACATCTCCAATCAAGGCAGGAACTGGATTCCCTGATGCGAAGATATGAAAAGTATCCAAGTCTACAAAATCAGGCATGTTGGGAAACAAGATGATGCCATAAATGCAGAGGGCAAGAATAGCGTTGAATACGATTCAACAACCGTCTTTGGCACACTGTTGGGCTTTCCCAACTAGAAACTGCAGAGAGAATCCAGGAACCCCATTCCAACTAGACAGAAGCAATTTAGAGGAATCCAGATGAAGAGCAGGAGCTAGATTAGCCAGATTAGACTTAGCATCCATGTGAACAAATGACATCTGATTCTTAACCGGTACACCCAACAACTCTGCATACTCCTCTAATGTAGGTGCAAGAATGAAGTCCGGAAAAGTGAAACATCTCAATGGAGGGTCATAGAACTGTAGCAAGGCATACAACCCATTAAACTCATATACCGAAGGTTTACGCACTAGACTGAGCAGCTTCCTATAAGATTTCCTGAATTCCCCTCTCACTGTATCATCTGCCAAGGCAATCAAACTGGACAGCAAAGTAACATCTGGGGTAGGGAGCTTGTAAGCCACATTCTTCTTCAAAGATCCCATGCTAGCACAACAGAAGGCCAGAATTATCAGAACCGGGGGATAATATATGCACCTGCAATACAGACACACGTTAATGATATGCAAAATGCAATCATGCAACAGGGGATCAAGATTGTGTTGTTGAGGAGATCGAGGCTCTGTTTCAACACAATCACAATATTGCTCTGATAATACAACCCTGAAGAGGACTAATAATTATGCGCTGTCGAGAACAAACATCTCTGATGATAAGAACCCTCTGAACCCAACAATACAGATTCACTGTTAAGAAAACCAGGTAGTCTGAAGGTTAAGGTTTCCTGCAATAACCCGACCCCGCTCACAGGTATGGACCTAGTCACTGAAAGGTATGGCATCCTATGCGTTTCCCAGTGTCACAGACTTTCAAGAAACGATGATACGATGTCCAGAAGGTGTGGCATCATCATCTCTTAAAGTGGCCTCACTCAGCTGAGTCACAAATGATCGGTTCCCAGAGTCGACAATCCTCTAAACCAACAACCCCTCAGGCCCAAAGGGCCGGAAAAGAAGTCAACTGGGAGAATCTCGTGTGAGCATGGATTTCGTGAGACACTAGTACCTGCAAAGCAAGCACGCGCCCACTACTTTCAACAACTAATGCTAGGTACAGTCAAGCCTGGGTCTGGCTTATCACTCATCAGAGCCCCTTCCCACAACAACACAATAATGATATCATACTGAAAATAAAATGCGGAAGGTAAAGTGTGATACATAAAACCCAACAGGTTAACACACAAGCGCTAGGACTGACTCGCATATGGAACCAGAGTCCCCAGCAGAGTCGCCAGCTGTCACTACCGCGAAAATAAGGTGCTGGAAAAACAGAAGAGTCGCCACCTTTCGTTATTTATCCCATAGAAAGGGAAAGGAAACGATCGGAAAAACCTGACAAAAAGGTATAAGACAAGGTCATCGCAACCATTGTCTGGGTTCGGGAGTCAGTTACGCAAGGGGAAGATATTAGCACTTCTCACATCCATCGTACTCGATGGGATCCATGCTTGTTGTGTTTATCTGACGGGTTGGTTTATCTATCTATGCTAAAAGCTGGTCTGAAAAGAAAAGAAAATAACACGACAGAACACAACAGTTCTACGCCTATGTATTCCCGTCTGGAACGAGAAATCAGAGTCTACGTAGTTCGCCTAACTACGGGTTACGGGGGAAGGTTGCTCGCCGAGATATCGCATCTCGTGCCTACGTACTTTCACACGGCGTGAAAGATCATAGCAAACATAGTTCGGGCCAACAAGACACAGGTTTGTCTTTTTTATCCGAGTAGGGTTAACAGACGGTTCCAGCAGTTGGTGTATGCAGCTCGCTCGACGAAGACTTAGGCGTTTACTGTTTTCGGTAGAACCGAGGGTTAACAAAACTCTCCTTATGAAAAGGGTTTCCAAGGATTAAAGGTCCAAGAGGACAAAAATATGTTTGATCTTCGTTTTCTGTCTTTTAGAAGAAGTATCTTTTATGGATGTTTGCAACTAATATCGCACTAGAGACTATGACCTGAGAGTGGATGCGTCGCATGTCACCCAAAGGGTGCCACACTAAACATCCAAGCTATTGGAAAGAAACTCTCCAACAACCCTTTCTCAAGTAGCTTAAGGCTCGTAGCGTACGACATCAATTAACCTTTATTATTGTATCTTGATTTGTTTGAAGATGAGAAGAGAAAGGACACACTAAAGGGGAACTAATCCAATCCTAAAGTTGTCATGCAAAGTTGATCCTATAATTGAGGTTATGAGGGAAATACCTAATGTTATCATGCATGGTTAGAACCCTAATGTCTGTCATAACTTCTCTTAAACAAGAGAAGCCAGAGTTCCTAGGGGAACATGGCAAAGGAAAGCAACAACAAAAGAAATAACAGTAAAGAAATAACTGTAAGTAAAATGCATGCAATGCAACAATACAAGTAGAAGGAGCCAAACTCAACTTCTAGAGCAAGCAAGCCAGAGGCAACACACCACACAGGCAAGGGAGACAAACTCAACCTTAAACCACCAAGCAAAGCCAAACAATAACAGTCAGGCAGAGGGAGACAGACTCAACCTCTAATGCAGACAAGCAAAGGGAGAAACCCAACCTTTTAGGATGCTATTAGGCCTAGAATCATCTACATGAGGCCTAGTCTAATGCAACACACAAAACAAGCAGTCACACAAGTACAACAAAGCAATCAGAAAATACAGCAAACAGAACAGCAGACAAGCAGCTCAACAGCAAAGCAGTCTAACAGCAAAACAAACAAAAGTCTGCAATCAACTTCAAGTTTAAGCCATCTTCAAGAGAAGGAAATGAAAGCTCCATCTTCAAGCTTCAACAAGCTCCAACAAAAGAGAAGAGAATTAACCTCGAGATTATTGCATGATGATGGGAAGCATGATGGAAACCAACGGAATCCATCCTGGCACTCAACCATACATCTGAGATAGACATCCTCAAAGGTTCTACCTCTTGTGATATGCCACACATCCTTACAAAGGAGGGATGAGGCTTCCACATAGGGACCTTGAATCATAGGATGGGAATGGAAAGCATTCCACGTTTATTTGAAGAAAGAGAAATAAAAACTAAAGCTCTTCCTAACCCTAATTGATTAAGCTACAAGAAAGCTACTAAAAGTAGGTCTAAACACCAAAAACAAACACCACAATCAAGCAAACAGAAGTCTCTATATGTCTAAAGCACTATCCAAAAGGAATGGAAAATTTATCTTATGCTATGGGCCACCATTGAGGTCATTCTAAAGGAGAGGTCATGTTAGAAGCATATTAAAACTAGCCTAAGTTTTAATCTATTTGAAATACCAAAACTACTTCTAAAATCCTATAAATTTTTTTAAGGGAACCTACATGTATTAGGTATCTATAGTAAAAAGGTCAAGGCCTAAAACTATGCTCAAGGGCACTAGAGAAATCTTAAATCATCAAGTGTCAAATGGGAACCCTAAAATGGAAGGTCATGGGAACCTAATTCAAACCCAGTCCTAAAGTTATCTAAAAAATATGAAATAATTCCTATGGGATCATGCATCTCTATACTAATAGCCAGCCAAAAATCTCACTCAAATTCCATACCAAATGATCATACAAAAATCAGCAAAAACATGAAGAAATATGCTAAAATTAAAGAAATAAAGAAAATGCAAAAAATCAAATTAAATTGAAAATTTCATGAAAATAAAATCTAAAAGCACCATAAAATCATAAATAAAATCCAGAGCATGCACATATTTTTCTTTTATTTTTCTGATCAATATTGGATTTATTATGAATTAAAAACGATAAAGCAATTAAAATAAATCCAAAAAACAATTAAAGAAAATAAAATGCCAGAAAAATAAGAGGGACGTTGGATCAAGAGACTTAGTATTCTAATCTAAAGGCTATCCACATGCCAGCGCATTAATGAAGCGCAGCGTTTTGGAGAGTCAAAGTTCAACTCTCAGAGCAAACCACGTGCGTTGGATTGGATTACTGAGTCTTCATTTTCCACTGATCCAAGAGTGGTAGTTCATCGTCTTCGTTTCAAACTCAGATGGAGGGAAACAAACTCAGGCGAACCAGACGGTGGTTCGGCGGCCGCGCCACCGTCTTCTCCGGTGAACTCAGAATTGCAGGTCATCAAAACACAACAAACCTTATATCATGCTGATTCCAAATATCATCTCCATTTCTCCTAATTCTCACTAGATTTTGAAACACGATAAAGAATCCAAAATACACCACATCCTGAAATCTCATCAAACCTCCAATTGAAACCACAGATCTACTCCTCCTCCATCATAGATCATCATAAAATATTTAGATCATGCTAACACTCCAAAATCAAGCAGTTACAAGTCTCAACAGAAATGGTGTTGTATCCTGAATTGTCTCTAAACCTCCAAGTTTCTATCCTAAAACCATCTGATCATCTTCCTAATGCTTAACCTCAATTCAATTTCAACTAAATCAACCTAAAATCAGTGCAATTTTGAAATGTACATACCTAGTTTGTAGCTTCGAGTTGAGGCACTTCCACTGTGATTCTTACTCCAAAATGATGCAGAATCGTTCCTTGATGAAGGATAAAGATGATAGAATCCAAGAATTGCCTTGGTTTGCTCTAGAATTGAAATTCGATTTCTCACTTGAAGCTTGAAAATTCACTCTGCAATCTCTGGTTCCAACTGCAAATGATCACCAACCGTGATCCTAACTTCTTTTTGAACTTATATAGAGTGATTTTGGATGATTTGGAGGCCCAAACAGTGAGATCCAATTTCCACTTTTCCTTCAAAATTCCAACTATGGTGTACACGAATCTGAGTCAATTCCTTCTCCAAGAAGCTTCATCTGTAATGCTTATGGATTGTGGAGAGTGTAGGGATCAAATTGAGTCCTTGTTTGCATCATATGACCAACCTTTGAAGTGTTACTTATTCATGAAGTAACAAAGTGAAATGTCACGAAATATGCCCCAAATGAATTTTCTAATATTGCCATTATGCTCCAAATGATTTTTCTGGTCAAAATGAGCACTCATTTGCATTGGTTTGAACACATATGAATTAATTTGGATTTTTCACTTAAAGGCCTTTAAATTCCCCTTTTGTCAAATTTCTTCACACCAAGTCCTACCCTAAGCCAAATCAAAGCCTCATGGACACATGGTTGACCTAAAAATACCATTTGAGCAATTTTTGTGTTGGACAAAACTTCATTTGAAGTGTGCAAGATAGTGAAAATGACCTATAATGCCAAATGACCTATAATCTTACTTTCCCAAAATACCCCTGACTTGTAAACCTCATAACTTGAGTTCGACAAATCAGATGAAAAACTTCTAGTACAAGTTGGAAAGCTAAGATCAAGACCTACAACTTTCATGTTGGCCAAAAGTTGAGGAGAAACACCCTCCTAGGTCAAATATTCCTTGGAAGTTGGTTGACTTTTGCAGACAAAGTTCACATTCATCTGATGACCTGTAACTTGTTTGGATCATAAATTGAGTTCTATAAATCCAATGGAGGACTTCTAGTACTCAAATTAAAGCTAAGAACATGCTCTACAAGTTTCATGTTGGCCAAAAGTTGAGATGAAACTTTTATCTTGAGATAAGTGGTCTTGAAGTCAGGCACTAAATAGGGGATTTTACCCTGAGAACCCTAGTTTAGCAACTCCTCACAATTTGAACTTTTCTTGGATTGATCTTGGGATATCACCTCATGTATCTCAACACAACTTTCCATGATCACAAAGACTTAGAAGTAGGTTTTGATCTTCTTCAATTGCACAGTTGACTCAAGGTTGACCAGGCAAAAAACCCTAATTGCAACATCCTCAACTATGGCTCTTCACACTTGGCATAATGACTTGACTGAGCTCCACCATGACCCTCAAGGAACTCCATGAGCCCTATCCACATACCCTATCCATGATCAAGGCTTCACAACCCACTGATGTTCTTCAATTGGTGCTTAGGTTAGGAGATGAACCACATACAAACAACCAAACTTCTCAAGAACACAACCCACTTTCTGATGACCTTGGTGACATCTCAAGCTTGAATAAGACCTCTAGATGGGCTCCTCTTGATATAAACCACACTTGATCCCCTGCTAAATGAATAATTCTATGTTATACCAATGCTAGAACAATGCAATGCTAATGCAATGAAACATAAACCAAGTAAGAAAAGGTTAGGCAAATTTTGGGGTGCAACAGGTTTGATTCGGGAAAAATAGACTCTCAATCAAGGTTTGAAGGAGTTAAAGATGAATTAACTTCCTTATATCTCTGGCGTTTTAGGAGGTTTGAAGCAAAATGCCTTACATCATCAGTAAGTTTTTTTATTCGAAAGCATACATCAAGAGATCTTACGTTTTAATTCGTCATCCTACTTCCAATTCTTCACCAAAGATTGGCATTATAAAATCTTGAAAAACATTTTACGAGTGAAACGAATGGATTTCTTCAAGACAAACACTTATTGCAATACTTATTCGAAATAACATGTTCTTACATTCCAATTATGCTTTTAATCAAAGAAATAAAACACATAAGCAAACTAAAATAAATAGGTGATCAGAATAACGATGTTTCATTCATGACTAGGCTTCCTCCTTTGAAGGTTAGCACTTCATCATCTATCATTTTTTGAACTTTCTCTTGGAAAACCTTGCATTCTTCAATCGAATGCCCCAATACTCCATCATGAAATTCACAGCTGGCGTTCGAGTTGAACCACGGTGGGTGAGAATTCATGACTCTTGTCTTTCTGGGTGTCATTACCGAGTTCTAGAAAAATAAAGTCATAGCTGATGATAAGTCATTGGGATGAGATCAAACCAGCGGGTCTCTTCTTTCGGAATACCCATAGGTATCTTCTAATTCTGAAACCGTCTTCGAACTTGTCGATTCTGATGTTGATCTGGAGAAGTTAATCTTCGTTTATGAGGTAACCACTGTTTGCGTCGAGCAAATGCTGTATACTAATGTTGAGGGTAAGGTACTAGAACTGGATCTGGCAGGATTTGAGAGGAATCCCAAACTGCATTAACATCGAAGCTTCTTTCCTCTAGGGAATCACTAGCTGAGATTTCTTCATTAGTTTGGTCATTCAAGTTATCCTGAATTCTTCCACTTTTGAGCGCATTCTTCCACAATTTTGGAGAAATCTAATGGCACAATGCCCACCATTCTATCATAATAAGAATCTGACAGCGTTCTAAGAAACATCTTGCTTAATTCTTTCTCTTGAAGTGGAGGATGAACTTGGGCTGCCAACTCCTTCCATCGTTGCGTGTATTCCTTGAAAGATTCATCGTCATTCTTACTCGTATTCATCAGTTGATCACTGTCTGGAGCTACATCCAAATTATAATTGTATTGCTTCACAAAAGTATCAGCTAAATCTTTCCAAGACTGAATATGATTCCTTTGTAGCTTCATATACCATATCAAAGATGCCCCACTCAAACTTTCTTGAAAGAGTGAATCATCAGTTTGTCATCGCCAACATAAGCAACCATCTTTCGACAAAACATCGTCAAATGGTATCTTGGACAACTAACACCCTTGTAAACTTCAAAGACAGTCATCTTGAACTTCGGAGGGATAATTACGCCTGGAATTAAACATAAGTCATGAGCATCCAAATCAGATGCATCAGCTCCTTTCATCATTTTCAATTGTTCTTCGAGATCACGAAATTCTTTCTCCATTGCTATGAATCTAGGATCATCCATCTTTTTATCAATACGGACATTCTGAAGATTAGGTATGGGCTATGGAAATCGGGAAACTCTTTCATCGACTTGACCAACTAGGTTATCTTGCACAGGCTGAGGTTGTGTAGAAACATTCACTTGTTGAACATTATCAGAGGGAAGATCAAATAACGGTTTAGTCCTCACTCTGAAACTAGTCATGTAATCCATATCTTACGTTCTCTTTGCTATCCTTCAATAATACTTCAAGCTTGGTCAAATGGTCGAGATGTCAGCTGACAGACAAAGATAGAAGATCGGATGAGCCACAGAAGAGGAGAGACACATGCATATGCAAAATGCTAAATGAAGGATGCAGAAATGAAAGGTTTCATGGAACTCAAGTTCTTATAAACGTTACAGAATACCAAAGAAAAATAATTTATTATTATTTTTTTATATCAGGTTACGTAGAAACAATCTTATAAGAGTCCTAACATAATAGCTAAATAAAAGCTAATAAAGCCCTAAGGAAGTCCTTCGTTGCGCTTGTTGATTTGTTGTTCTTGTTGGACTTTCTTGAATATAAGTTGTCCACGATCATTTTCTAAGGAGTGATGTGATAGAGGAAAATAAATCCTCTATCTCTTGTTGGAAAAAAAAAGGAAGGAAGCCCTTGTTTACTTGGATCTTCAATATTGATGAAAGTCCTTTGAACTTCTATTGATCTTCAATAATAAGGGAAGCCTCTTGTATTTGTCCTTGGGTTTTTTTGATTCTTCAATATGCTCTTACCTTCCTTAGGTCATCCAAGCTAGGACTCTTAAAAGAATATTTCAAAATGTTTTTCTTTCGTAATCCATATTGGTTTCTGTAATGTTTATAAATAAACTCGGGATTCCATGAAACCAATGCAATATGATGCTATATGGATGCAACAAACACAAGCAAGCACAAAGGACACAAAGGTAAACAAACAAAGGAGACCCTAGGTTTGTAACGAGCATGGAGCAAGGGTATACCCATTCCCAAAGGATGTGGACTAAAGGAGGATTGTACCTGCAGAACAAGGTTCTAAGAAGGTTCCCAAAGTCATTAGTCCATCTTTAGGATATTATCAACTTCCCAATTACTTGGTGGTTAATAATATTCTCAAGAGAACTTATTTTGAGTGTAGCATCGCGTAGCACTATTTCGGGGGTACTCCCTCATAGTCCCACACTACATCCTAATAAAGGCCAAAGTGGGGTTAAGGTAACTACGGTTCTCAATATCATAGGCTCCAACATTAAATATAGTGTATGTTTTCACGATTAAAAACTCGTTCAACAGTACAACTTTCGAGAGGGCCTCAATTGAGCGTGATTTTCAAGTCAGCTTGGTCGGGATTCCACCCCTTATAAGCCTCGTCGAACATATCACTATCATATCTTAAGTTCACTCAAGTCCGGGTGTAGGACTTTGTCTCACCACTCAAGAGTATCAACCCAAAAGCAACAAACAAACAAGTATACAAGTAAAAAATTAAGCAAATATAAGCAAATATAAACAAACATAAAAAAATCAAGTTAGGGAAACCCACAGAGGGTCCCCAGTGAAGTTTCCATTTCTGTCGCGGTGAAAATCGGATACCAAACTACTGATTAGTTCGAATATTTAATTCATTTTGCAACCGAACTTTGATTTGTCCAAAGGAAGGGATAAAGATCGAAATTCCCACAATACAATGCAAATGCAAGCTAGGGAGTTATAGGTTCGGGGGTTGGTTAAACTTAGGGAAGGTGCTAGTATCCTAAGTTTCTGTAGTACTCTACAGGAACCTCTTGTTTTATGTTTGTTTATTGCTAAGGGTTATTTGCTTAAGGGATGAAAGACCTATGGGTTTATTTCTAAGTATACTCGATAAGATATCGCATCTTATGCCTACATATCCTTACGGGAGTGGAATCAGAGTATCTGTAGTTCCCCTAAAGGATTTGAGGAGTTCTTTGACTGTGGTCAAAGTTCCTACGGGTTTAGGGTAGTTGATTGATTGATTTTAGGAGAAAAGATGAGTTGTCATTTTAAGGGAGATTACTTGATTTAAACCACCACAACGTTGTAGGAAAATTGATTATGTTGTTATGGGGGTAGAAGTTTTATCTCGCTTAAGATGATTAACATCTTATTCTCTAATGTGTTTGAATAGTTTGTTTGAGTTATTTTGTTTTTATCTAAGTTGTAAAGATAAAAGGTCCTCCTTATGGGGTAGGATCTATCCTAAAAGATCGACTTGAATGGGATCAAGGATCAAAGGGGAATATGATGCAAATGAGATGCATACGCACAATTGTTTAAGTTATGCGCAGGTTCTTCCTTTGGACGTTATGCGATATGTGATGCAATAAAGATAAATACGGTAAATAAATTACGGAAGATAAAGACGATAAATAAACATACACAAACGCATGAAAGCGCTAAGGTGTGTGAATTGTGAATAGGTGAGTGAGAGTGAAGCGTGCACGATTGATTAAGTTTTACGATGGGAGATTATTGTGAATTTGTTTTAGTAAAAGTTTTAATTGCTTTAAAATAGATTAGATTTTTAATAGAAAAGATATAAATAGATTTTGAGAAAAAAAGTTACGTTATTGATACTACGTGAATTGATTTGTTTTAGTTTTAATAAAAGTTGGTGAATTAATTAAATTTGAATTGGTTCATTTTGAATAAAAGGAGTTTGAATATCTAAAAGGTTTTCATTATTTATCTTATTAAATAAAAATCATGAAATGGTTTATTTCTCTATAAAAAGTTTGTTGTTAGATAAAAGGTTAATTTTATTAAGAAAAGAGTTTTATTAAATAAAAAAAAAGTTTTATTATTAAATAAGTGCAAGTTAATTAATTTAAAAAAGTTTTCTTATTAAATAAAATAATTTTTAGTTATAGTTGTCTTCTTAAATAAAGGTTATTGTTATTAGTTGGTTTAATTAAAAGAAAAAACTGTTTAAACATAACTAATTATTAGTTTAGATTAATTGAATTAGGTTAGGTGATTGATTAACTAAATGGCATATTAAGATTTTAAGGTGGTTAATTAAGGTTAAGTAAATAGGGTTAAGGATGAGTTAATGAGTGTTAACGATGGTTTATGGGATAATAAAGAGATTAAATGTGGGTCGAACGGATTCGGTGTGGGTGCGACTTATGAGGGTGTATCGTGGGGCGTACGTGTGATAGTAATCAGAGAGAGGTGAATGGTGAGGATGTGTGAGTGCACGGTATTACCGTGGGTGTACACGCACTTGATTACATAATACAAAACAAACAAAAAATGAAACCCTAGAACTATTAATCTGCTCCGCCGCTCCTCACTTCTTCTTCCTCGAATCCACCTCTTCTCACTCTCTGTTTTTCACTTCTTTCCTCTCGCTATTCTCCGCTCTCGCCTCTTCGATCGCCTCTCTTTCTTCCTTCGTCTCCGTCTTCTCCTCTTCTACCTGCAAGCGAACAAAACAAATAAAAAAACAAGGAAAACTTTAAACAGAGGGTCAACGGTGTACCGAACGGGTGATAAGGATGGTTCGAAGCTTCGTTGGTGACTTTGCAGCGAGGTTTCGAAGGGGTTCACGATGGACGGCGGATCGGTGGTGGATGGTTGAAGTCGACAATGGAGATTGCGATGACGGCAAAGCTTTGGAGGAAAGATAGGTTCTCTTCCTTATCTCGAATTTCTGTGGGTTCACGAGTCTGTTAGGGTTTCTTGATTGGGGATTTTTTTGTAGGTTGTGGATTTCTGCGATCTGTCCCAAATTTATAGACCCTGATGTTTTTGGAAGGAGACATCCTTCTTTATGACTTTGAAATCGTTTATGTTTTCTTGCCAAAAAAACCAGGTCTCCGATTTTCCTATTTGAATATGCTGACAATTAATAAGTTTCCTTCTTAACAGGGACATGTCGGTGGCTGCTTTTGGAAAGAACTTGAATATGCTTTGAGTGTGTTCTGGACATGTTCGAACCTGTAAAGAAAGAACTCTGACTCTTGTTCCCTAAGACTGATTTCCTTTGAAACATGTTCTTGTTTTCTTAATGAGTTTTGGTTTCCTGACAACTTTACTCGTGCAACTTCATCATCAACGAGTCTTTGAGTATGGTGCTGATGTGAACAAATGTGTGTTTGCGGAGCGTTTGTATCCTTGAAGCACAGTCATTTTAATTGCCCTATTTTGATGGTGTTAGTTTTGTTTATTGTATGGGTGGAAGCGGTAGACTGGAAGCTCTAAAAAGGGGGTACTGACACTTGCTGCAGCTTTCAGGTAATGTTGATTTTCAATTCTGAGTTTAGCATGTTCGAATTTGTACTAAGCATGTCGTATTGTGCTCGTTGTAGGATGATAGTGGGAGACTCCATTTTGACTTTGAAGGGGAATTGCCGAGACTTCTCGCGAAATTCTTTGTGGTCAAGAGATACCAAATGGATTAGAACTTCTATGTCACGGTTGAGGCCTATTGCGATCTTTCTTTTCGTATTTGTTTGATTGCTTTCGAACCGCTCGTGCTTATAATCTAATCATTTCGCTTGTTTCTTCTTTTGCAGGATACCTTTGAGCACCGGCTTGATACGCTTGTAAATAAGACAGCTTCAGAAGCTTGTTAGCTGTGGTGGGAATATGACTGATATTCTGAAATTTCGGGACTTTACTCCACGGTGTCCGTTTACTGCGAGACACCTCAAGCTACCATTATTGATGCGAGGAAGGAAGGAGACCATCAATTCCAAGAAGGTTGGTATAAAATCCTGACAATTATTCTGTACGTGCCTTGTAGAATTTAAACTCACGGCAGTCCTATTTCTCTTATACGATGATCTTCGATGTTGGTTGAGCAGGTACACGGTCTGCTACCGATTGTCACAAAGTATATCCTCTTCTACATCAAACATCTTGGCTCGGTGTGAAGAAAAGCTTGGGATCCAATTCTAGGAGTCGTTAGCATTGTTCTTCATGGAAATTCTTTTGGTTGTTTGTACTTCTGTCAGAAAAATATAATGTATTTAAACCTCTGTTTGTAACCATGATAGCTATTGCTTGGAAATTTTCCTTGTTCAAATTGTTCACAATTGGAAGCTATTAACTCTCCATTCTTTCCTTTTATTAATTTGTGCAGGTTGAGTTCTGAATGAATAGTGGATTGCGCAAGTTGAGTGTTATTGGCGACGGGAGGCTGAACATTACAAACTTCTGCTAACATCTACAAAACCTCCAGCAGATGCGCCTTACCGCTGATGGAAATCAAAGTTGCTGAGAGGACAAACAAGAGAGCGAGACAGAGCTTGCAATGTTTAACTTCTGTGCTTTCCTGTTGCTATGCGGAAATTCTAATAGGAGCCACAAGAATGACCGACGGCGATAACACTTTGTGAGTGTCTCGCTCCACTTCTTTAAAGTTTGTTGTTCCTTTTATTGACATATGTGGCCTTTTAAAACTGATGGTGCTTTTATTAATGCTTTGATGTCTCTTCTTTTTGTGGTGTAGAACCGGTCTCGTGGGCGGCGTCGCTTTGGCCGAATGTTTCAAACATGGTTACTGCAGCGGAAAGAGCGTGGTGCTCTGGTTACGTCAACAAATGCCGGTACCTGGGGAATGTTGGTAGCACACTAATGGCGGTTTGGATGGCTTCCGCATCAGAGTTCGAGCATGGGATCCTGGCGCACCCAGTGTAGGAACTTTAGTCCTTCTAAGCCGTAGGATTTTCTTGGCTGTATCGAGTAGTGTATGCGAATAGTATTTAGTCCGAAATTATTCCACACCAGGAATGTAATACCCGTCACTGAAAGGTGCCCTCTGAGAAAAGTATATTGAATGTAATAAAATGAGCAGTTTGGAGATAGAACGAATGTTATGTACTGCTTTGCTTTGTAATCAAATCCTTATTCTTCAACTTTCTTCTTTCAAGTCTAGGTAACTCAAAAATATTTTGGAGGTAAGGTAACAAAACTGTTTTGTGAACTACCTTGTATTCATTCTTTAGTTTATTCTAAGTTGAGAGCTTAGAATTAAGATTGATGTGGACGGAGTCTCTTCGTAGTATTGCATTTTGAACGCGAAATCTGTGTGGTAACAGCTGGGCCAAGAATTGCAAATGGTATCATAACTCCAACCCTCGAATCTCAGCTCACCCCTTTATCCTGAACCTTTTGGACCGCTTGAATGACAATGTATCCTTTTTTTAAAAAACGCCCAGACTCGAAGAGAAACCTTTAAAGAGGTTGTTATTTCTTGAATTTCCGCCTTGAAACGTGACGCGAAAGCTTCCTTGAATTCATTTAGAACACACTAACCATAAATCGCTGACGAGGAGGAAAAAAACCAAATCTTTCCATTATAACCAAAAGAAACTCAAATGTTGGCCCAACTCTTAAAACAAGATTAATCCTCGAATGACCACTCTCAAATGAAAACACCTGAGAAGTCCTGAAGAGCCTAATGTTGACTTTCTTGATAGGAGGGTGCTCAAGGATCTTAAAACCAAATGAATTAGAACCTACTGGTCACGTCCCGCAGTGCTTGACCGTGATAATGAGTACTATCTCCGTTTGAAATTACTGCATCTGCACATGTTGGTTAGCCATACTAATCATACTTATAAAATTAAATAAATAATAACAATAATAATAATAATAATAATAATAATAATAAAGGAAATAATCACAAAGAAGCAGGATCTTATGGTCAAAAATTAGAGTGCGACAGATGTCCCTATTTAAGTTACTTCTATCCGGAGATATGGAGATTGAAATCTTCGTCTTGACGAGATAGGAGGGACTTAAATACAAACATTGCGTGAATTTTTGGCTGTAAGATGCCACCAAATGCATATGATATGCAATGATATGAAATGCAAGACAAACAGGGGGGTCCTGTGGAGAAATGACGCCACAGGGGAGAAACTAGACACAACACACGGGAAGAACATGCTCAATAAAGCGAGACTCCACGGGGAAAGATTGACAATCATAGGGCACCTATGAACAGGTTGCGAGAAACTTGTGAGAAAATTCACTGGAAGAACCGACCGTATAGGTCAAATGTAATGATTAGCCGGAGAAGTCTACTGTCGAGACTAATTTAGAGAATACTTTTTCCCAAAGCATCTACTGTTAAATTTTTTTTAGGGAATCTACTATCGGGATTCAATGTTGCAGTTTGCTGGAGATATACTTCTGTCGAAGTCTTCTGGAAATCTTCTGCCGAGATTTTCCAGGAAATAAAATAGAACTACCTATTGCCGAGGTCTACTGGTAATCTTCTGCCGTGATTAGCCAGGAAATAAAATTGAAATACCTACTGCCGAGGTCTATTGGTAATCTTCTGCCGAGATTAGCCAGGAAAAGAGAGATGTTTGAATGACTGTTTGAACGGAAGAATAAACCTCCCAAAGCGTCATGGTCTGGGTACCATGAGCTGGTCTCAGCCTCTTGAAAATAACCTCCCCACGCCTCATGGTGTGTTTGCCATGAACGGGTCTCAGTTTCTTGAAATAACCTCCCCACGCCTCATGGTGTGTTTACCATGAACAGGTCTCAGTTTCTTGAAATAACCTCCCCGAGCGTCATGGTCTGGATGCCATGAGCTGGATGCCATAATGTACTTGAGGTTGCAAAACTTCACCGGAGATCTTCAGGAGATGTAAGCCGGCTGAATTGTAAAGTATGTCTTCTCAAATAAAGAGAGAATAATGTGATAGACTTTCTCGACTTCTCTGGGGAGATGTCGCTTGATGGAAATAAACTTGTGTGATGCACTCGCTGGGGAATACATTCCTGAGGAGCATCCTAGCTGTTGTAAAAATGTGTGAATTCTCAAATAAAGAGAAATATTGGTAAGGTTTTCCATTTACCAAGTTGATAATCACTAGGGATGGGCCAACTGTCTTAAGGGGACTGTCATTTTTCGTTTTGAATAAGATCTTGGTCAAAACGAGTTTCTCAAATAAAGAGTTGTTCGTAATTCAGATGTAAATTATTGAGAAAATCTGGTAACACTATTGGAGAAGTATTCGTCTTCAATGATGATCTTCATATAGATTCACTTGGGGAGTCAAAGTGCAAAATAAATGCACGCCCAATCCAAGTTGAAAATCCTGGAGATATCCAGAATGTGATTACCAAGGATCGAGGTTCACGTCGGGAAATAACCGAAGAGGAAATGTCAAGCAAGACTCGACCATTGAGATATGAGCTCAAATGGGATGTGTAACACCCATTTTAATTATTTAGTCATTTTATTATTATTTTAAATATTATATGTTGATGTGCCCTTTGGTAGGGTGTATTTGATGATGTTTGGTGGGTGTCCCTGAGATGGGAGGATCATTGGTGGTAATTTGGTGAGTTTATAATAATATAAGAAATAATAGTAATATTGGTGGTGGTATTATTATTATTATTATTATTATTATTATAATTATTATTATTATTATTATTATTATTATTATTATTATTATAATTATTATTATTATTATTATTATTATTATGTTATTTTTATTAGTTATTATTATTATTATTATATTATTTTTATTAGTTATTATTATTATTGGGATAGGAAATAAAAAGGAAAATAGAATATGAAGGGATGAGGGAAGTATTAGAGAAAATAACACGATAGAAAGATGGAAGAGAGAAAGAGCGATAGAAAGAGAGAAGAGGAAAGAACGAGAGAAGTGAGAAGAACGAAGGAAAAAGGGAACGAAGAACGGAAAGAAAAGAGGAGGCCAAGAGACCAAATCCAGGAAGAATTTCATCGATCAACCGATTAACAAGGTAAGGGGGGAGAAACTTGATTGGGAATGGTATATACATGTATAGGGTAGTGGGGATTCCTTAACCCCGTAGGAATGTATCGTTGATGAAGTTTTATATTGACATGCTATTGATTGTTGAGTTATGTTGATGTTGATGGATTGAAATATGTTGAGTGTTGGTGAATTGTTGTTTTTGGTTAATTTGGCGTATAGGTTGGGTTTACGGTTTTAGGGAAGTTCTGTGTGACCTTTTTGATGTGTCGATAGATTGTTTAAGTGATGACTTTGGAATAATATGTATATGATGATGTACGGATGTTTGATGTTGCCATTGTTGATTGACTGTTGGTGTTGGTTTGGTTTGATTAAGGTTCAGAGTAACTCTAAAGTGTCGGTAGTGTGCCGTAATGTTGATCTGGAGTAGAATTATAGGAAGATTGATAAGCCTAATATGCATTGGTCGTAATACGGATAGTATAGGAAGTGGATGTTATAGAATAGGCTTGAATCAGAGAAGAGTGAGAATTCTGAACTGTGAGAACTTGAGAAGTCGCAGGCAACTCGCTAGCACTTCGCTTAGCGAGAAGGCAGCGAGCGTTTGCTAGGTGCTCGCCTAGCGAGTGAGGTAGCGAGTGAGTCTAGTAGGTTCTGTTTGCCTTCGCGAGGAGGTTCGCTAAGCGAACAGGTAGCGAGCATTCGCTGGGAGCTCGCCTAGCGAGGGTGTAGCGAGCGTAGCAGAATGGGGTTTTTCTATGCTGTTATACTGTGTGCGCTAAGAGTGTAGTGCCCTTGGACTTTGTTGATTATAGGGGAGATGATTGAGTGTTATAGAGTGAGTACTCGGTGATAGTATGTGATTTCCGTTACTAATTATTTAAATGGATAATTAGTTGGTGTATGAATCATGCGGAGCATGGTGTAGTGATCAGTAGGATCGTGTATTCCCGAGTGGTGGGACGTGTTTATATCTTGGTGATAAAGTATGAACTTGTTTACTTGGTGATGGTACTCGTTTTCCTTGATATTGTTGGTGAACAATTGGTTAACGTATATGTATGTAGTGATCAGTAGGATCGTGTGTTCCCGGGTGTTGGGATGTGGTTATATATGGTGTTATAGTATGAATTTATTTACTATCTGATTGATTTATATGGTGTTGGTGTAATATATCTACACATATATGCATTGATGTATGATGATATGATCAGGAGGATCGTGTGCACTTAGTGTGCCTAAATATGATAGTTATGCATTGGTGTGTGCATATCATGGTGTTTTGGTGGGATGAATCATGTCTCAGGAGGAGCGTAAGTGATTCATCCGTACTCCTTGGTGGAGAATGGTGGGGGATAGATCATGTCTCAGGAGGAGCGTAAGTGATCTATCCAGGTTCGATTGAATGAACCAATGAGTCGGTACCGCATGCATGGTGTTGAGTTGCATATTTGCATTATAATATGTTATATTGTAATTTGAACAGTAGGTTCGTTATATGGAGTTGTTGGGGTGAATATTGGTGTGTTGGTGTGTTTTACTACCTTGTTTACATGTATTACATTACCAATATATTTTTGATCATGTTTTCTCACCCCTTGGTTGTTGTTGTGTCTGTGCTTCTCCGAAAGTACAGATAATCCAGGTACTTAGATAGCTTGGATGGTGGTGTGCCAGTCGAGTCTAGGATGCTCTGATACGTAACACGGGATATGGGTGTTTTAATTGTTTTATGTCAAACTTGTTGTAATCCTGTGACGTATCACTTTTTTTTTGTGAATTATAATAATAAAGATTTTACGAAATTTGGCGGATGGCCGAGAATGTTGGAATAATGTTTTCCGCTGTATTATTTTTGAGAATAATTAATAAAGTATTTTTATAAAAATTTGGTGATGTGATATCCCACTATTTTGGGGAAAACTCTGATGTTTATTTATAATGTTTATATTTTATTTAATTTGGGAAGTGGGGTGTTACAATTGGTATCAGAGCAGGTCGGTCCGTCCGGCCAATGTTGTCTAGTGTTATTGTTTCCTGGTATGCGACATGTGTGTAAAAACACTGTCGGTACATGTTGTTGGTTAACTTCATTGGTAGAAGTGGAATGATTCTAGTGGGGGAGAAGTTGTATTTCTCCGAAAAGCTACAGTGTGGTGGCTTAGTGTGTTGAGGAGTGATATTATAGTTTGGTAAAGATGGTTTGTACCCCATCATGATTTCGGCTGTCTATTAACAAATTGAGGAACTGATCACCCTTAATCTCTTGTTAATAGTGGACAGGATTGTGTTGGATGGGATAGACGTATCTTGCAAGCTTGGGTGGCGTGAGCAGTGTATAGTCTTGAGTTAAGCTAAGTGCTTAAGGGATTATTTTGAGGAATTTGGCGTAAGACGGTGTTGAAGTGTCTATTTTGACTGAAACTTGGAATGAGAAGGAAAGTGAGAAAAATTGGGATTTGTCAATTAATTGCGATTGCCGGAGGTTTCCGGATGAGGTAGGTGATTTACTATCGGAGTGTGAAGTAAAGCTCACACGTTGACTTTGTTGTTGGAACGAGTCCGATATTAGTGACTCCATATGGTGTGTTTTCGTTGGGATTGGAGAAGTTGAAGAGTCAACTTGAAGACCTTCTAGGAGAGAGGTTCTTTTGTTTGAGTGTGCTACCGTAATGTGCACCAATTTTGTTGGTTAGACAGATAGAAGGTTTTGTGAAGCTTTGGGTGAACTATAGATAAGTGAACAGGGTGACTATCAAGGATAGGTGTTCGCTTCCAAGAATTAATGATTTGATGGAACAATTGATCGAGGGATGTGAGTCCCTTGGTCATGTGATCTCGAGTAGAGTTCTTGTGGTGGATGGGACGAAGGTCAAAAGTTCTATCGTATTAGGAGGCTCAAAGATCTGCTGTTGAGATTGGAAGTAATTGAGTTTTAAATTATTCATAGATTTAAAATGTGTTGGATGGCTTCCTAAGTATAAAATTGTTGTTGTACGTTAAATTCCGAGATCGCAGCTTTTTACGGAATCGAAATCGGACACTCGGAAGTCGGGTAACGGTCGAAAAGAGGATTTTGGGACTGTCATGTTCGCCTGGCGAGCATACTGGCGAACGTCCATATTCGCTGCGGTGTTCGCCTGGCGAAGGGGTCCTGGGCAGAAAATGTTATTCTGGTGTTTTTGCCGTAACGGGAGAACCGTAACTCGGAATGACGCGCGGTTCGAAGCGTTGGAAAGCTATTCAAATTATCTATGAGATGGTGAAGTATTGACATAGATTTAAGCTATTTATTGATGAAGTGTGTTTGAATTTTGTGGTAAGGACGGGCGGTACGATATGTGTTCCCGCTATAACTCACAACTTGTTTGTCCACTTGGAATGGGATCTTCTTTAATTATTTATATAAGGCAATGGTTGTGTTAATAAATGATATTTTAAGGTATTCGAAGCGTATAGAGGATTATGTTGAGCATAAGGAACTGGAGTTATCAGTGTTGGAAAAAGAGCGGTGATATACTTCCGTAAGGAAAGTTCTGCCGAATCCGATAGAACTAATTGTGGTGTTTGTGATGCTTGTTGATATAATTAGGGGATTTGCTAAAGACAACTTCAGCGAGTTTCAATTATGCAAAAGGCAACTTGAAGTGTATAAGAGAAATCATCCGACCAGTGATTTAGAGTTGGTTACTATTGTGATTGTACTGGAGTCGGAGTCTTCAAAAGTTCAGACTGAGATCGGAGATGTTTGGTGATCTTAAGAGTTTAAGGTGTTTGTTTAATTTGAATAAGACAAATATGAGGCATAGGAAATAATTGGGACTTCGAAAAGAGTACGACTTCGAGTTGAATTACCATTCGGGTAAAGCGGACATGGTAGATGATGCAGTGAGTTAGAAATATTTGCATATACCGAAGATGATGGTGAAAAGAGTTAGAACTGATTGAGAAATTTCATAATATGCGTTTTGTGAGTAAGGATACTTCTCATGGAGTTAAGCTTTTATTATTAAGATCTGACTAGTGATATCCTTGAGAAGAATCGAGAAAGTCAGAAATCTGGGTTGAATAGTGAATTAGTTGAAATTGATAAATTAGAGTCGAAGAGTGGATTGTCGGGTTTGTGGAAATAATACCACGAGGTGTTATGATAGAGTATGTATATCAGATGTTGTTGAAGGGAGTAGGAGTACTCGTGAAGAAATACATTGAGGTAGATGGAGTATCCATCTCGGTGCTATGAAGAAGTAACCGAACTTGAGTAGATTGTTTTTGAGACCATGGATAAGGAGAGGTGGAATATGCTAGTTAGAATTGTCGGAATTCGAAGAGTGAACATCAGAGACTGTTGAGTCTGATGTAGTCGTTAAATATTCTAGAGTGGAAATCAGGTAGTATTTTCACGAAATTGGTGTTGAGATTTCCAAAGAATTTGTAAAGACATAATTTTAATTTGAATTGTTAGGAGTGGATTAACTATTCCGTGTTGAGGATATACGAGATGCATATTGAGAAAGTGGTGAAGTTGGATGAGATACTGACGAATATTGTGTCAGATGGAAATTTGAGGTTTATATTGAGATTTTGGAGGGGCTTACAGGAAGCTTCGGGTACTAAGTTGAAGCTGAGTTCGACCTATCATCCGCAAACTGATGGTCAGTCAGAGAGGACTATTGAGTCTGTAGAGAATTGGTGAGAGCTTGGGTGTCGGATCAAGGTGGAGCGTGGGATGATTAATTATCGTTGATTGAGTTACCTATAATAACGGTTACCATCCTAGTGTCGGAATGGCACTATATGTGGCTTGGTGAGATAGGGAGTGTAGGACTCTCCTGTGTTGAAATAAATCGAGTGAGAGTGTTGTACTCAGACTTGAAGATTATGCTTGAGATGGCTGAGAAGATCGAGAGGATCCGAGGCAATATGTATTTTGAGGGTCACGCCGGTGACTGGTGTTGGTCGAGCTTCGAAATCTCAGAAGTTCGCACGTGTTCTGTAGTTGTATCAGAGTGGCGCAGCGGAGGCATGTGAGGAGTAACATGTTAGACTGTTTTTCTGTTGTCGCTGTGAATTGGCATGATATGTTTCATGTGTCTTAGTCGAGAAAGTACATTGAACCAGGTGGATGATGTACAAGTGAAAAATATTCCGATTGTTGAGGCATTGCTAGTTCGTTTTGGCGAGCGAGGAACAACTCCGAAGGGAGGAGATATCTTTGGTGAAAGTAGTATGGGGAGGTGCTGCAGAAGGCAGTGTGACCTGAGAATTGGAATAAAAGATGCGGGGAGCGTATCCGGAATTATTTCCATCAGATAATTTTCGAGGACGAAAATAATTAAAGTGGGGGAGAGTTGTAACACCCATTTTAATTATTTAGTCATTTTATTATTATTTTAAATATTATATGTTGATGTGCCCTTTGGTAGGGTGTATTTGATGATGTTTGGTGGGTGTCCCTGAGATGGGAGGATCATTGGTGGTAATTTGGTGAGTTTATAATAATATAAGAAATAATAGTAATATTGGTGGTGGTATTATTATTATTATTATTATTATTATTATTATAATTATTATTATTATTATTATTATTATTATTATTATTATTATTATTATAATTATTATTATTATTATTATTATTATTATTATGTTATTTTTATTAGTTATTATTATTATTATATTATTTTTATTAGTTATTATTATTATTGGGATAGGAAATAAAAAGGAAAATAGAATATGAAGGGATGAGGGAAGTATTAGAGAAAATAACACGATAGAAAGATGGAAGAGAGAAAGAGCGATAGAAAGAGAGAAGAGGAAAGAACGAGAGAAGTGAGAAGAACGAAGGAAAAAGGGAACGAAGAACGGAAAGAAAAGAGGAGGCCAAGAGACCAAATCCAGGAAGAATTTCATCGATCAACCGATTAACAAGGTAAGGGGGGAGAAACTTGATTGGGAATGGTATATACATGTATAGGGTAGTGGGGATTCCTTAACCCCGTAGGAATGTATCGTTGATGAAGTTTTATATTGACATGCTATTGATTGTTGAGTTATGTTGATGTTGATGGATTGAAATATGTTGAGTGTTGGTGAATTGTTGTTTTTGGTTAATTTGGCGTATAGGTTGGGTTTACGGTTTTAGGGAAGTTCTGTGTGACCTTTTTGATGTGTCGATAGATTGTTTAAGTGATGACTTTGGAATAATATGTATATGATGATGTACGGATGTTTGATGTTGCCATTGTTGATTGACTGTTGGTGTTGGTTTGGTTTGAGTAAGGTTCAGAGTAACTCTAAAGTGTCGGTAGTGTGCCGTAATGTTGATCTGGAGTAGAATTATAGGAAGATTGATAAGCCTAATATGCATTGGTCGTAATACGGATAGTATAGGAAGTGGATGTTATAGAATAGGCTTGAATCAGAGAAGAGTGAGAATTCTGAACTGTGAGAACTTGAGAAGTCGCAGGCAACTCGCTAGCACTTCGCTTAGCGAGAAGGCAGCGAGCGTTCGCTAGGTGCTCGCCTGGCGAGTGAGGTAGCGAGTGAGTCTAGTAGGTTCTGTTTGCCTTCGCGAGGAGGTTCGCTAAGCGAACAGGTAGCGAGCATTCGCTGGGAGCTCGCCTAGCGAGGGTGTAGCGAGCGTAGCAGAATGGGGTTTTTCTATGCTGTTATACTGTGTGCGCTAAGAGTGTAGTGCCCTTGGACTTTGTTGATTATAGGGGAGATGATTGAGTGTTATAGAGTGAGTACTCGGTGATAGTATGTGATTTCCGTTACTAATTATTTAAATGGATAATTAGTTGGTGTATGAATCATGCGGAGCATGGTGTAGTGATCAGTAGGATCGTGTATTCCCGAGTGGTGGGACGTGTTTATATCTTGGTGATAAAGTATGAACTTGTTTACTTGGTGATGGTACTCGTTTTCCTTGATATTGTTGGTGAACAATTGGTTAACGTATATGTATGTAGTGATCAGTAGGATCGTGTGTTCCCGGGTGTTGGGATGTGGTTATATATGGTGTTATAGTATGAATTTATTTACTATCTGATTGATTTATATGGTGTTGGTGTAATATATCTACACATATATGCATTGATGTATGATGATATGATCAGGAGGATCGTGTGCACTTAGTGTGCCTAAATATGATAGTTATGCATTGGTGTGTGCATATCATGGTGTTTTGGTGGGATGAATCATGTCTCAGGAGGAGCGTAAGTGATTCATCCGTACTCCTTGGTGGAGAATGGTGGGGGATAGATCATGTCTCAGGAGGAGCGTAAGTGATCTATCCAGGTTCGATTGAATGAACCAATGAGTCGGTACCGCATGCATGGTGTTGAGTTGCATATTTGCATTATAATATGTTATATTGTAATTTGAACAGTAGGTTCGTTATATGGAGTTGTTGGGGTGAATATTGGTGTGTTGGTGTGTTTTACTACCTTGTTTACATGTATTACATTACCAATATATTTTTGATCATGTTTTCTCACCCCTTGGTTGTTGTTGTGTCTGTGCTTCTCCGGAAGTACAGATAATCCAGGTACTTAGATAGCTTGGATGGTGGTGTGCCAGTCGAGTCTAGGATGCTCTGATACGTAACACGGGATATGGGTGTTTTAATTGTTTTATGTCAAACTTGTTGTAATCCTGTGACGTATCACTTTTTTTTTGTGAATTATAATAATAAAGATTTTACGAAATTTGGCGGATGGCCGAGAATGTTGGAATAATGTTTTCCGCTGTATTATTTTTGAGAATAATTAATAAAGTATTTTTATAAAAAATTTGGTGATGTGATATCCCACTATTTTGGGGAAAACTCTGATGTTTATTTATAATGTTTATATTTTATTTAATTTGGGAAGTGGGGTGTTACAGGATGTACTAAAACAACTGTCTTCCACGAGGATCGAACTCAGTGGGGAAATAGAAATGTTGTGCTCTTTCTGCTTAGGGCTGACAACTCTAATTGGAAGGAGAAGACGCGCCCAACCACTCGGGGACAAACACGACTAAAGCGACAGAACAAATGAACACAAAGATGCAGAATGCATATTGTTGCACCCCAAAATTTGACCAACCGGGTCTCGCATTTGGCTCGATGTTTCGACGCATAACCGCATTCGCATCTGCATATCGCATACATTGCATTTTTCATTTGTTTTGATTTTATTAGGGATCACAGCTCCCGTCTCGTGTTTCAGGTGTTTTTGATCAGTAGAATCGATTTTTGGGATATTTCGGTGCCCGCTTATTTTTTACCGATTATTTTTGTGTCGTTCGGTGCTCATTTTGTCCCTCTGGGAATTATCTTGATTTTTCTGGATTGTATAGGATTTTTTAGGGTTAAAATAGATTTTAAATTCATTTCTAGGATTTAATAGAATTTTTAATAGATTTTAATATTTTTAAATCATTTTTTAGAATTTTATAGAATATTAAATAGATTTTAAATCATTTTTAGGGTAATAGGATTTTTTAAGATTTTAAATCATTTGTAGGATTTTTTTTATAGATTTTACTATTTTTAAATAATATAGAATAGTTTTGTTTTTAGAATTTAATTGTTTTTAGAATTTCTTTTATAGAAATAATAAATGAATAGATTTTTCCTTATTAAAAAATAAATAGGATTTATTTTCTTTTATAGAATAATGGATTTTTAGAATTTAATTAGAGTTTAATAAAAGATTATAGTTTTATTAGGATTTTATTAATTAGTGGATTTATTAGGTTTAATTGAGTATTAGTTAGTTTAGTTGTTAGTTAATTGGTTTAATGATTCAATTCAGATTTCTTTGTGGGTTTTTTTTAATTCATTTTCGTGGCCCATTCAGCTTATGTCCAAGTTTCAGCCCAGTTCAATTTTTGTCCAGGAAAAATTCAGCAAAATATCAGAAAATAATCCAATTAGTTCAAACGATTCCAGCACCATCAAGAAGGATCCAGAAGGTTCCAGCGCATTCATCAATATAAATGCCAGCATGCACACACGTGTCCACGAGGAGAGGGACCCCACTTTTCTGCACCACTCACAGCCACGTATCACAACCTCCTCTCTCTCAGCCACGCCTTCTCCACGTGGCAGGCATGCATGCCTCCACACCACCACCGGCCCCACGCGTCCTCATCCCAGAACCTTCACCGGAAGAAAGCCCCGACCACCGTGCATGTGCTCCGGCCACCGTCAACCCTCACCGGTGAACTCCACACTCAGATTCCGTTCATCTTCCTCCATCCAACCTTCATCCATCCGTTCATCTTCCTCCTCCAGCCGCCATTGATTTTCCAGAAACAACCTCCAAACTCCAGAAACCACCATTAATCCTACCAGGATCATCATCCAGCCACCATTGATTCTCCAGAAATTCATCAAGACGATGAATCTTCATCGTCAACATCCCTTCATCTTCATACAAGAACTCAGATCCAGAATCCATCAACAGAACTCATCCAGTTCCCAGAAGCTTTCTTCCACCACCTTCATCAAGCTTCATCAGAACTCGGTCCAAGATCTGCAGCAAATACGAACAAGATCCCAGAACTTCTTCAACGCCAATCTCCAGGTTTCTTCAGACCTCCAACAACAATCTTCAAATCACCAAGAAACCTTCACAATGGAACGTCACCAATCGGTAACCGATCACTTCAAAGGCGAGAACCTCCCCAACAAACGCGATGTAACCGCCACTTTGAAATCGGAAGTCCGTTCGCTGGAATTAACATTCCACGAAAAGCACCAAGACCTGGTTTTCTCTAAATACATTCTGTTCATTCTTGAAGAAGCAAGATCGAAGAAACAAGAACTGAAAACGCTGAGAACCTTCACAGTTGATCACCAGAATCTGTACGGTAATTTGAACGAAGTTTGTTTGGGAATGTTGAGTCATAGAGAATCTGAGGGAAGGATTGGAAAAGGAGGGTTCAGAAGAGAAAGAAGCGGCGGCGTAGGAGAAGCTGACGGCGGCGCGGAGGGAAAAGAACATGATAGACTAGGGTTTCGTTCTCTCAGAGAGGGACTTGGGAGAGAAGATTGGGCTCAGGGCCCAGTTACACGTTTTTTTGGCAATTCCCTCACATTTTTGGACCAACGTTGGGCCTGGACCCAATACCACCTACCAGCAGCGCCCCAGTCCCACCATACACCCCCTCTGCATTTTTGGGAGACTTGGGCTGGGCCCAGTTTAGTTGTATTTTTTTTTATTTTTTTCTGCACACCCCTGTATCACAGTGTACACCCCCAGCCCAATTTGCTTGTTTTTATTCTTTTTTAAAAAAGATTTGAAAAATGTAATAAAAAAAAAAAAGAAAGAAAATATATCTTAAAAAAATAGAGAAAAAAAAGAAATAAAAAAAAGAAGTATATTTGAAAAAAAAAATAGAAAAAAAAGAAGTATATTTGAAAAAGAATATAGAAAAAGATTTGAAAAACATATTTGAAAAAAAAAAGAAGAAATAAGAAAAGGAAAATATGGGAAAAAATGTTGTGAAAAATAAAAGAAAATATTTTTGAGAAATAAGAAAAAATATGAGAAAAGGAGAAAAAGAGAAAAATATTAAAGTGCCGATTTAATATTTTTCCAGCATTTCTTTTAGGGATATTTTCATAGACCTTGTTTTCCGACTTTCAGGATAGAATTAGAGGCCCATTTGTTAGGGGGCTATTTTCATTCGACTTTTCAAGATAGAACAGGATCGTTTCCTAGGAGATTTATTTCGATATTCAACCCATTGTAATCATTTTTCAGAGATGAATAAAACGAGATTTGAGCTGTGGTCCGATAGTAGCCGAACTACAGCTGCTCTGATTCTTCGTACCAGACGAAGATATGTAGGCATAGGATGCGATATCCTAGCGAGCACACTAACGACTAACTTTTGTTCTCTCGCGGCTGTGCGATCGAGACTTTCCCGCTGACGATTAATTGTAACCCTTTTTTCTCTCTTGCCCAAGTGCATTTGAGACCAAGCCATAGTTTTGTCCATAGGTTCCCGACCCTGTGAAACCAGTTGTTTTTTCTCACTGCTGTGTGAGACTGTTTTGTTTAGCCGTAGTTAGTCTGAACTACGCAAGGCTCTGATCTTCCATCCAGTGGAAGTACGTAGGCACAAGACGCGATGTCTTGGCGAGCCAATTTTCCCCGTAGTCCCGAACTACGTTGACTCTGACTTTCTCTCTTGAGAATACGTAGGCATAGAGTGCGACGCTCTATCGAGTCAATTCCCTTCCGTTTAGATTTAGCAGCCGTAGATAAGATTGTTTTGCATCCAATAGACAACCCAAGCAAGCGTGGATCCCGTCGAGTACGACGGACGTGAGGGGTGCTAATACCTTCCCCTTGCGTAACCGACTCCCGAACCCAGGCTATGGTTGCGATGACCATACCTTTTCCCCGTTTTTTGCGAGGTTTACTTCGAACGTTTCCTTTCCCGCTCTGAGGGATAAATAACGCACGGTGGCGACTCTTCTGTCAGCCGGCGCCGATTTTCGCAGTAGCGACAGCTGGCGACTCTGCTGGGGACTGCGATAGTTCCCCATGCATGTGGGATCCAACGTCCCTCGAGAGAGTCAATCCTAGCGCTTGTTTGCTTGTCTATTTTGGGCTTATTTATCGATATTATCTGTTGCTGTTGGGCTGTTACGGGTGTTCTATGATTGAGATAAGCCGGACCTGGGCTCGAGTATGAGTATACACCTAGATATAGTTGCGGAGAAGTAGTAGACGAACCTGTCTGCTGAGCAGGCGCAGTTCCCTACGAAAATTCGCACTCGGACGAGGTTCTCGCAGAGGTGCTCCTTTCCGGTCCTGAGGATCTGAGGGGAGTCCAGACGTGAGGATTGTCGACTCTGGGAACCGATCAATTGGAAGTCAGCTAAGTGAGGCCTCTTCATGAGATGACGATGCCACTCCTTCTGGGAATCGTATCATTCCTCATGAAAGTCTGTGACGCTGACGACCGCATAGGATGCCGTACCTTGTCAGATATAGGTCCATACCTGTGAGT
Source organism: Lathyrus sativus (assembly GCA_963859935.3). Lineage (NCBI taxonomy): Eukaryota > Viridiplantae > Streptophyta > Magnoliopsida > Fabales > Fabaceae > Lathyrus > Lathyrus sativus. The sequence goes on along the minus strand of OZ012740.1, from coordinate 538,253,536 downwards.
GGGGGGGTTTTTTTGTGCAGGAAACTTGACTTCCAACCTACCCGTTATGCTGGTATTCTTTTCAGAGAGCGTCTCCGTCAGCAGCGCAGCAGTATTTAGATTTTGTGTGGGGGCTGTGGTCCCATTGTTTGCTGCATTTTGCATATCATATGCATATCAGTGTTGCATTGCATATCATCCTCCAGCTAGCCAGAGTTCTGACCCAGCCTTTGTTTCCTGAAGGTGATTACCCGGAGTTTGGATTGAGCAGCTGTTGATTGTCAGAAGACCTGCCTAGGGGTTGAGTAGATTTGAGCAGAATCAAGTGTCGAAGTCAGCTGAAGATTATTGGTAGCCATGTCTGAAGGCAATTTCCAGTCTCCTAACACCCTGACAGGGTTCACTATGGCGTTCAACCCTCTGTATGATTCCATGGAAGATTTCCCGCAAGTAAACAACATCGCTGCAGACCAAGTTGTACAGCCTTCTGTTGAGAACCGAGATCGACATGAGCAGTTTGTTGCCCAGAATGAGCGTCCTCCTCCTGTCAGCAATCAAGGTGTTGCTTTCCCTGTGATGAATTACCGAAGAGATATTCCAGCAGCTGGGATGGTAGATCCAAGAGCCCTTGACGATGGTAGAAGAGTCCGAGTGTTGGAAGAGCAAATGAAAGCTTTGAAAGCCAAAGACGCTGTCAACCTGGATGCTGTAGGCATGTGTTTGGTTCCTGACCTGGTGTTGCCTTACAAGTTCAAAGTGCCGAAATTTGAGAAGTACACGGGAGATAGCTGTCCAAAGCTGCATTTGATGATGTTCTGTCGAAGAATGACTGCGTTTGCGCGAGATGACAAGTTGATGATCCATTGCTTTCAAGATAGTCTGACTGGGGCATCTTTGAGGTGGTATATGCAGTTAGAGAGGAATCAGATTCAGTCATGGATGGATTTAGCCAGAGCTTTTCTGAAGCAGTATGATTACAACCTAGACGTTGCTCCTTATCGCATGCATTTGCAAGAGTTGTCGCAAGAGATCAATGAGCCTATCAGGAGATATGCTCAGAGATGGAGAGAATTTGCTGCTAAAGTGCGTCCCCCGCTGTTAGACCAAGAGCTGGCAAGCATGTTTGTAGATTCCCTACAATATCCGTACTTCAAAAGATTGCTCGGAGTTCCGGCAAGTTTCTCTGACGTGGTAGCATTAGGAGAACGCCTTGAGTACTCCATAAGAATGGGGAAAATTCAGATTACTCCATATGATCAAGCTGGTGAAACTGAATACCCTTGTGACTATCAGAGTGAAGAAGAAGTGGTGATCAACTCAGTCATGCCAAAGATTGAATATCCTCAAAGCGAATCAGTGAATTTTGTTGGTTCATCATCTTATCAGAGATCAGTACCTCCCGTGGCTTGTTATACTGAACAGACAGTCGTGCCTGGGGCACCATATCAGGAACCTTATGTCGCTTCCATTGCAAATCAGCGAACTCGCGGCCGAGGTTATCAGAATCAGCGTCAGAATCAGAACAGACCTCGCAACAACTTGGAACGAAGGAAAGCTCCTTTTCACCCAGTGCCTATACCGTATAGCCAGTTGCTACCATCTTTGATTCAGAAGTCTTTGGTGGAGCCGAAAGCTCTTAAGCCAGTTCCAGAACCTTACCCTCCTGGGTACAATCCCCACGTTCAGTGTGGTTATCATGGCGGCTCTCCGGGGCATTCGACGGAAGATTGTAAAGCATTTCAGGCGAAGGTACAGCAGTTGATTGATCAGGATCGCATTTCCTTTCGAGAAGGGTTTCTGTTTGTTCATCCCTAACCGCTCAGTTGTCTAAGCTCGTAAACTCAGAGGGTATTCCCCAGCATAAGCCAGTGGTTCAGACAGGCAGGCGCCTCAGCAGTGGCAGTTCTCAAGCTTTTACATCATTTGCATCTGTAGTTTCTTTTCTGTTAGTTACTACCTGCTCTTTAAACATTGTATGTTTCGAATGGTGATAATAATAAAGTGACTATGCATTTTTCTGAATTAATCATGTCGCTGTCGCTCATTTATTGCATTGCACTGACACTTGCATTTTATTCACTCCACTTTTTCGCTGTGACTAGCAAAGTTAGGAGGGAGGATGACGAAACTGAAACACATAACCAATGATTGTATGCTTTCAGATAAGACCGTACCGATGACGTACAAGGCATTGTTTCAAATTCCCCAAACACTGGAGATATAAGGAGTTAGTCCCTTGTTAACCACTTCGAGCCAGGAAGTAGAAGTTTTTTCGGACGTTTTAACCCTCACATCTTAACCCGGGGCAGGGTAGTTGTCAGTTAGCTTGACCAAGCATTCAAATCTTGCAGAGGAGGGTTGTCTTTCAAGGACCAATCAGTTTATACCTTCAAAAGGTCAAACCTCACTAATCAGGAGTGAGACAGTTACAATCCTTTCGGAGCAATCAAGACAACCAGTGTCACACGACTTTGTTCCAAAAGAAAGAATAAGAAAGCCCGCTAAGTAAAAAGAAAGAAAAGCTGGAAAGCTAATACTTAGGCAAAAATCAGGACATCCCGCTGGACTTCAAAAGAAATCGAAAAAATCGAAAAGAACTCAAAATGAGTCAGTCCAGGCAAAAATTAGGGAATCAAAAGAATGAAAAAGAAGGGATTAAAAAGAAATTTTCCCCAGCAAATCACAAAGTCGTGTACACAGACACCGAAAGCGAAGAAGGGGTAACTATCACTCTAGAAGAAAAGCTTGTGAATTCCTTAACTGTGGTTCTTACCAGTCAACATAATTCTCGAAGAGGCGAGTGCTTGTGCCAAGTTAACAGAACCTTAGGATCGGAGATCATCACGTAGACGGGGTGGGTACAAATCAAAATTTGAGCCAAATATCCTTTGTTTTACGAACCGTGAACCCGACCACGATACAACCCTCAAAAGACCTAATTGAGGTAGGGTTAGTCTGAAGCGCATTATGATAAGGTCGAGTAACCTGACTCCTTCTTGACTTGCTAGTCACATCTTGGTTGTATTTTTCACTGACCACGTAAGCACCGCGTTTGAACTTTGGTTCATTCGTCACTCTCATCACATGCATGTAAATGAGTGACAGCTCAAATTTTTCAGAATCTGCATGAGCATTGCATTAAGATTACCATTCGTAGACAGCCGATTCTAATTGCAGGTTAGTAGTTGGCATGAAAGAAATTCCATCAGGGAGTAATCAAGCAGGACTGAGTAATCCAGCAGTCTGAACCAGAATGGTGAATGTTGTGGAGCCCAATGAATCAGGGGCATTATCTTCCGGTAAGTTCAGTATCAGTCAGTCTGAGGACGAGTCGCGAAGCTTCAGTTGATCAGGGGCAGTTTGTTTGAGAAGCAGTTAATCAAGAGGTGAATCTTCTCAAGATCCAATCAGGGGCAATTATGCAGAGCGTTGAGATTTGAAAGCAGATACTTCCAATGGATAATCAGATCGGGTTGAGTCGCTAGAACGCTCATTCAGGGGCAAGTCATTGCAGAGAATGTTGAAATCAGCTGGATTGTTAGGTGTTTAATTGGAGATTGAATTCTGTTGTTGTACAGATACCGGGGCAAGTATTCTCGAAGTATTCTCGTAGCAAGTTGTTCAGATCAAGTATTCCCAAGAGTTAGATTGGGGCAAAGCTGAGTGTACAAGGGGCAAGTTGTGCAAGCCAGTCTTTTATCCCCAGCTGAGTGTACAGGGGCAAGTTATTCAAACCCGCTTGTTTATCCCCAGCCAGAGTTGAGTATCGGGGAATCATGTCAATACCCTTACCAAAAACCTGAACCTTTCAAATAAGAAGATCTTGTTGTCGTTGGACCATTATCCTGCAGTTTAAACCTGTTGCGTGTCAGTAACCAGTCGTTTCCAAAGTCCAGTTCTCGCCTGGCAAATCGGTAACCAGTTCTCGTCTGGCCCACCATCTGTAAGCATCAGTTCCCGTCCTGGTGCAGTTTATTGTAAGCAGCAGTTCCCGTCCTGGTGCAGTTTATTGGTAACCAATTCTCGTTTGGTCACCGTTTCTTCAAGTGTTGTATCAGTTCTCGCCTGGTACATGTCATCGCGTAATTAGTTCTCATGTGTTTTACCCTATGTGTTACACCAGTTCTCGCCTGGTGTACGTTAGCTTTCAGCCAGTTCTCGCCTGGTTGTCTTTTCCTCAGTCTGTTATCTAGTCAGCTCGTCTGATGTTCAAAAACACAAAAAACAAAATCAATTTTTCTAACCTATTTTCCTATCAGTTCTCGCCTGGTAGTCTACCTTTGAATGCTAGTTCTCGTCTAGTATTTCCATATTTTCCACTGTGTACATAATCCATGTTTATTCTAAACCAGAAAAGCAAAAAAAAAAAAAAAAAACCTAAAGGTATCTGACACAATATTTCCCAATGACTTGCATGTCGTCATGTTCCCCGATACGAAGCTCGACAGATACAGCGCTCCGAGTAATGTTGAATTCCTTGTGAATATTGTCAAATCAGAATTGTTACTCTTCAGCAGATGAAAGTTGCTTATTATCCCCGGAAGAGTCGAGATCGTCTTTTACCCCGTATCAGAGTAGGATCAGGAGTATCTTCAGCAGATTAAGAGTGATATCCTTGATAGTAGGAGCATTTCCAGCAGTGTGCTGCGCGTAATCAATCTCAATTTGGGTCAATCCCCGCAGAGCGCAATCAGTTGTCAATGGTTTGAAGAAAGCATCCCCGAGCAGAGTTCTCTTTCTTTCCCCAGTGAAGTCGTCAAGCAGGGTTGCCTTTTCATTTCTCCAGCAGGGCAGTTATCCCCAGTAGAATTGACGTTTCCTTCGGCATTTATTTTGCCAAGTGGTTTTCAGACCTGGTGTTCTCTGGCAGCTAAAGCTTGCATTAGCATTTGCATATATAGTCATAGCATTTATACAAGCATATAGCATATCCATGCTGTCTAGGCCTCGCATTTTCAAATAAAACGCATAGCATTTACATATCATATAGGGCATGGCATCATATCAAGCATACGCATGTCGAAACATAGACCAAGATGGTTACCTATTGGATTTCGAATTTGTTCACCTGCAGAGTTGTGTGGTTCAGCTTCTTGTCTTCCCCAGCGGAGTGATTCTTCATATTTGGGTGTTACGTCAGCATCGGGAAAAAAACAACAACAACAACAAGGAGATTGACATATATCAGACTTCTGAAGCTGCCCCCTTTGTCAAAACAGGTGCAAGGCAGTTCCATTCAGAATCCTCAGGAGAATTGTCCTCAAGTTCGCAATGAACTGTGAGTTGACCAGATTTGATCCCATGAGAGAGATGGGAATCAAAGTGTTTGCTTTATGAAGCATTTATTTCAATACTTGTGGCGTCACACAGGTGTTGAAGAGAAGAAGAAAATTCATCAGAAAATTGGCCAGATGTTGCCGTTACAACCAAACTTCAGTTCATTGGAAGCTATTCCTCAAGCAGCTTTGCAGTATATTCTTGCGGTTGGCAAATTTCAGGGTTCCATTTGTATTCAACCGTCATCTACCTCGAATGTCTGAAGGCTGAGCGCTCTTCACCCATTCAGGTCGAAGTCGCTTGAATAGGGGCAGCTGTTGCACCCCAAAATTTGACCAACCGGGTCTCGCATTTGGCTCGATGTTTCGACGCATAACCGCATTCGCATCTGCATATCGCATACATTGCATTTTTCATTTGTTTTGATTTTATTAGGGATCACAGCTCCCGTCTCGTGTTTCAGGTGTTTTTGATCAGTAGAATCGATTTTTGGGATATTTCGGTGCCCGCTTATTTTTTACCGATTATTTTTGTGTCGTTCGGTGCTCATTTTGTCCCTCTGGGAATTATCTTGATTTTTCTGGATTGTATAGGATTTTTTAGGGTTAAAATAGATTTTAAATTCATTTCTAGGATTTAATAGAATTTTTAATAGATTTTAATATTTTTAAATCATTTTTTAGAATTTTATAGAATATTAAATAGATTTTAAATCATTTTTAGGGTAATAGGATTTTTTAAGATTTTAAATCATTTGTAGGATTTTTTTTATAGATTTTACTATTTTTAAATAATATAGAATAGTTTTGTTTTTAGAATTTAATTGTTTTTAGAATTTCTTTTATAGAAATAATAAATGAATAGATTTTTCCTTATTAAAAAATAAATAGGATTTATTTTCTTTTATAGAATAATGGATTTTTAGAATTTAATTAGAGTTTAATAAAAGATTATAGTTTTATTAGAATTTTATTAATTAGTGGATTTATTAGGTTTAATTGAGTATTAGTTAGTTTAGTTGTTAGTTAATTGGTTTAATGATTCAATTCAGATTTCTTTGTGGGTTTTTTTTAATTCATTTTCGTGGCCCATTCAGCTTATGTCCAAGTTTCAGCCCAGTTCAATTTTTGTCCAGGAAAAATTCAGCAAAATATCAGAAAATAATCCAATTAGTTCAAACGATTCCAGCACCATCAAGAAGGATCCAGAAGGTTCCAGCGCATTCATCAATATAAATGCCAGCATGCACACACGTGTCCACGAGGAGAGGGACCCCACTTTTCTGCACCACTCACAGCCACGTATCACAACCTCCTCTCTCTCAGCCACGCCTTCTCCACGTGGCAGGCATGCATGCCTCCACACCACCACCGGCCCCACGCGTCCTCATCCCAGAACCTTCACCGGAAGAAAGCCCCGACCACCGTGCATGTGCTCCGGCCACCGTCAACCCTCACCGGTGAACTCCACACTCAGATTCCGTTCATCTTCCTCCATCCAACCTTCATCCATCCGTTCATCTTCCTCCTCCAGCCGCCATTGATTTTCCAGAAACAACCTCCAAACTCCAGAAACCACCATTAATCCTACCAGGATCATCATCCAGCCACCATTGATTCTCCAGAAATTCATCAAGACGATGAATCTTCATCGTCAACATCCCTTCATCTTCATACAAGAACTCAGATCCAGAATCCATCAACAGAACTCATCCAGTTCCCAGAAGCTTTCTTCCACCACCTTCATCAAGCTTCATCAGAACTCGGTCCAAGATCTGCAGCAAATACGAACAAGATCCCAGAACTTCTTCAACGCCAATCTCCAGGTTTCTTCAGACCTCCAACAACAATCTTCAAATCACCAAGAAACCTTCACAATGGAACGTCACCAATCGGTAACCGATCACTTCAAAGGCGAGAACCTCCCCAACAAACGCGATGTAACCGCCACTTTGAAATCGGAAGTCCGTTCGCTGGAATTAACATTCCACGAAAAGCACCAAGACCTGGTTTTCTCTAAATACATTCTGTTCATTCTTGAAGAAGCAAGATCGAAGAAACAAGAACTGAAAACGCTGAGAACCTTCACAGTTGATCACCAGAATCTGTACGGTAATTTGAACGAAGTTTGTTTGGGAATGTTGAGTCATAGAGAATCTGAGGGAAGGATTGGAAAAGGAGGGTTCAGAAGAGAAAGAAGCGGCGGCGTAGGAGAAGCTGACGGCGGCGCGGAGGGAAAAGAACATGATAGACTAGGGTTTCGTTCTCTCAGAGAGGGACTTGGGAGAGAAGATTGGGCTCAGGGCCCAGTTACACGTTTTTTTGGCAATTCCCTCACATTTTTGGACCAACGTTGGGCCTGGACCCAATACCACCTACCAGCAGCGCCCCAGTCCCACCATACACCCCCTCTGCATTTTTGGGAGACTTGGGCTGGGCCCAGTTTAGTTGTATTTTTTTTTATTTTTTTCTGCACACCCCTGTATCACAGTGTACACCCCCAGCCCAATTTGCTTGTTTTTATTCTTTTTTAAAAAAGATTTGAAAAATGTAATAAAAAAAAAAAGAAAGAAAATATATCTTAAAAAAATAGAGAAAAAAAAGAAATAAAAAAAAGAAGTATATTTGAAAAAAAAAAATAGAAAAAAAAGAAGTATATTTGAAAAAGAATATAGAAAAAGATTTGAAAAACATATTTGAAAAAAAAAAGAAGAAATAAGAAAAGGAAAATATGGGAAAAAATGTTGTGAAAAATAAAAGAAAATATTTTTGAGAAATAAGAAAAAATATGAGAAAAGGAGAAAAAGAGAAAAATATTAAAGTGCCGATTTAATATTTTTCCAGCATTTCTTTTAGGGATATTTTCATAGACCTTGTTTTCCGACTTTCAGGATAGAATTAGAGGCCCATTTGTTAGGGGGCTATTTTCATTCGACTTTTCAAGATAGAACAGGATCGTTTCCTAGGAGATTTATTTCGATATTCAACCCATTGTAATCATTTTTCAGAGATGAATAAAACGAGATTTGAGCTGTGGTCCGATAGTAGCCGAACTACAGCTGCTCTGATTCTTCGTACCAGACGAAGATATGTAGGCATAGGATGCGATATCCTAGCGAGCACACTAACGACTAACTTTTGTTCTCTCGCGGCTGTGCGATCGAGACTTTCCCGCTGACGATTAATTGTAACCCTTTTTTCTCTCTTGCCCAAGTGCATTTGAGACCAAGCCATAGTTTTGTCCATAGGTTCCCGACCCTGTGAAACCAGTTGTTTTTTCTCACTGCTGTGTGAGACTGTTTTGTTTAGCCGTAGTTAGTCTGAACTACGCAAGGCTCTGATCTTCCATCCAGTGGAAGTACGTAGGCACAAGACGCGATGTCTTGGCGAGCCAATTTTCCCCGTAGTCCCGAACTACGTTGACTCTGACTTTCTCTCTTGAGAATACGTAGGCATAGAGTGCGACGCTCTATCGAGTCAATTCCCTTCCGTTTAGATTTAGCAGCCGTAGATAAGATTGTTTTGCATCCAATAGACAACCCAAGCAAGCGTGGATCCCGTCGAGTACGACGGACGTGAGGGGTGCTAATACCTTCCCCTTGCGTAACCGACTCCCGAACCCAGGCTATGGTTGCGATGACCATACCTTTTCCCCGTTTTTTGCGAGGTTTACTTCGAACGTTTCCTTTCCCGCTCTGAGGGATAAATAACGCACGGTGGCGACTCTTCTGTCAGCCGGCGCCGATTTTCGCAGTAGCGACACATATGCCATGCTATCTATCTATATGCTATGCGCATGTCTATGCTGACAAAACAAACGAAAAGAGGCAATCGGAGATGAAATAAACATCTCGAAGAGAACATCCGACCAGTCTTCAAAGGTAGAAGTATCACTGAGGGTAGGTGGAGAACCAAATATGGGATTACAGTGCTGCTTCAGGGCTTCAAAACTCATATGGGGAATAGATAATATTCCACTTCGGAATATAACATCTTGATCTATCTGAAGGATTGTCTGAAGATGAGAATAAAGATCTACTAGGAGTGGATCTAACTCATAATGGAGGAACTCCATGGATAAAATAAATATTCGTCTTACTGGAGAGGTTCACACTGGAGTTGTAGAGATACTTGAATCGAGGTATTCGCAAGGGATAAAATAAATATCCACTTCAACGGGAGAAACCTGGGTCAACATAGTTGTTGAAGATGTCGGAGTCGAACTCAAAGGGGATGAAATAAACATCCGCTTTGCTGGAGAAAACCGGCGTTGATAGAGATCCACTGTGAACTGAAATAACATCCACTTCATTGGGAAGGTGACAAAGTCAAAAAGTTGGTGTTTTGTGAATCTTGTGTATTTGGTAAATCCTGTAGGGCAAAGTTTAACAAAGGCAAGCAAAGAACACATGGATCTCTGGATTAGATTCATGCTGATCTTTGGGGGCCTGCAAGGAATCCTCCACACTCAGGTGCAAGCTATTTTCTATCCATCATTGATGACTATTCCAGAAAGCTATGGGTATTCATCCAAAAGACGAAGGATGAAACTTTTGAGAATTTCAAAAGTTGGAAGGTTCTAGTCGAAACTCAAACTAGCAGAAAGATTAAGAGGTTGAGAACCGACAATGATCTTGAGTTCTGGAACAAAGCGTTAGACAGTTACTATGTTGAGTCTGGGATTGTAAGGCATAAGACTGTAGCAGGTACTCCTCAATAAAATGGCTTAGCTGAGAGATTCAATCGAAAAATCATTGAAAGGGTTAGATACATGTTGGTTAGTCCTGGATTGAAGAAGGTGTTTTGGGCAGAGGTTGTTTCGACAGTATCCTACCTGATAAATAGATGTCCCTCGACTGCCTTGGGAATGAAGACACCTGAAGAAGTTTGGTCGAGACATCCACCTAGTCTCGACAAACTAAAAGTATTTGGCTGTGTGGCCTATGCTCATATTAGGCAAGACAAGGTCGAACCTAGAGCTCTGAAATGCATGTTCATGGGATACCCTGAAGAAGTCAAAGCTTATAGGCTATGGTGCCTAGAGCCAGGTCATAGGAGGTGTATTACCGGTCGAGATGTAGTTTTCAATGAAGCAGAGATGGCTTTCAAGAAAATTGATGATGCTGTCAAAGAGCTGGAGCAAGGAGAGATTCCTGTTGAGGTGGAGCATGTTGATGCTGAATTGCGTATCCCGGATGAAATCAAAGAAGATGCAAAATATGTTGTCTAAGTTAAGGAGACTGATAATGACTACCTGCTAGCAAAAGACAGGTCGAGGAGAGTCATCAAGCCACCTTAGAGACTTGGGTATGCAAATCTTATAGCTTATGCCTTAATCTCTACAAGTGAGGTTCTAGACGAAGAACCTAGAGACTATAAGGAAGTTACGAGGATTCGAAAGAAGACTGAATGGATGAAGGCCATGAATGATGATATGAAATATCATCATGATAACAATACCTAAAAACTGATCAAGAAACCTACTGGAGCCAGGTTAGTCAGCTTTAAATGGATTTTCAAAGTTAAGGAAGGGATCGGAGGAGTGGCGTCGAGGAGATACAAGGCAAGATTGGTCGCTAGGGGGATCACTCAGAAAGAAGGTGTCGACTTTAATGATGTGTTCTCTCCTGTTGTGAAGCACATATTCATTTGAATGTTGCTTGCCACGGTGGCCCAGTTCAACTTTGAACTGGAACAGATGGACGTGAAGATTGCGTTCTTGTATGGTGATTTAGATGAAACAATCCTTATGAGGAAACCTGAAGGGTAGTTGAGTTGTCTATCTTTTTCTTGAGGTTCTTCTGTGTAAAACTTAAACTGAAGCAGAAAGACTACATGGAAATAATCGAACATGGCATTTGCATACGCTTATGCATACATGCATTCTTAGCAGGTATTCAGGGATGAGGATTCTTATTCTGACTTGGTCTCCTCTTCATAACTGTAAACCTGAATTATCAATACTATGCAACTTGAAGCAACCAGAGGCGGATCATGGATCAGGTACAATCAGAATTGTTGGAAGTCCAGACTCATATGGCTCAGTTCATGGAAGTGACGCAAGGTATGACTCAGCATCAAGAGGAATTGAGGGCTCTTATCCACAGACCTGTTGTTGTTATCCTAGAGGTTGGAAATGGGAATTTTGTTTATGGTAATCCTCCGGGCAGAGATGTGAATCCTCCACGTACTGATCTTCTTCCACCCCCTTCTATGGGTTAACCAAGGAGAAGGATTTATGAGATTCCCATTCCTCGCCTGGAGATGGACAATCAAGATGAGCAATTTTTCGATACTAAGATGAGTTTGAAGGTGAGAAAATTACTTAGAAGGGGGGGGGGGGGGTTGAATAAGTAAGACAAATAAACAGAGATTTAAACACAATTATTTTTATCCTGGTTCGTTGAACTCAACTACTCCAGTCCACCCTCTCAAGAGTGATTTGCCTTTCTCAGTCAAGGACTTAATCCACTATTTAATCAAACAGATTACAATAGTAACACCTAAGAACAACTGTTCTTAGTCTTCTCAAGAGCTACTGATCCCAACTGGATCCTCTTAAGGAAAACCTTTTACAAACAATGTAAAACTATTACAAGAGTAAGAATGCTTCTAAAAAGCTTTTATCACAACTGTGATATTTCTCTTAAGTTAAGAACAATGTTATAGCAAAATAAAATTATAAGAGCTTTGAGAGTTTTTGCTTTGATGAGTGATTTTGCAAGTAATTCGTTACTGAAGAAGATGTAGTGGACTTCTTTATATAGGCACTTAGATCCATGAAGTCTTCTCAACGTTGAAGGTTGTGCTGAAAATCCTGAAGCCTTTTGTCTTTACATTGGAGGCTGTGCTGAAAAAGCCTGATGCCTTTTGTCTTCACTTTGCAGAAACTTTCCTTAGAATGGAATGCACAGATAAAACCTTTTTGTCTGTGTTCTTGTGTCTAGCACAAAAGAGGAAAGAGCTGTTGAGATATGCCAACGTACATATTTAAATCTTCTTCACTAAATAAGTTCAACTTTCAACATTAGAGTCTGAATCTTCAGATTCTTTAGAGTAGAGATCTTCGGGATCTTCAGAGTCTTGGATGTTCTTCAGATTGTGCTGAATCAGAGTATGTGCAGCTTGTGTGCATGAGCGTGTAATTCTATCAGAGCAGAGTCTTCTATATCAGATTCTCAATACTTAAGCAGCACAGTATCTTCAAAGTCTTCTGATGACTAAGCGTCTGAACTCTCAGAGTCTTCTATTCTTTAGAGGCTCCTGCTTCAGAATCTTCAGTAGACAGCATTCAGATTCTTCTGGGAGCAGCGTTCAGATCTTCATTTAAGATGCTCTTGAACCTTTGAAGCCTTTCATAATATCATTGTTCAGATCCAAATTTGCTCTTTTAAGAGTATTTTCTTTAGTACCTGTAGCAAACAGTCTATAACAAATTTAGAGTATATAATTCTTGAATACAAAATTCATAAGTGTTATCATCAAAACATAGAGATATAACTAAGAAACAATCTATGTTCTTACAATCTCCCCCTTTTTGATGATGACAAAACATGAGAAATTTTGTTCAATAAAAAGTATGAATTATAACTCCCCCTGAGATTAACAATCTCCCCCTGAAATAAATACTCTAATGAAAGAAACCACTTCCCTTTTTGATTAAGTATATTTCAGATTCAGAGCCTGATGAAAGAGGTTTGACTTTCAGAATCAATTCTTGATTCCAGATAATTATGACTTCCTTCAGTCAGAGCGCCTGGTTATCATCTTGCTTGAATTCTCTTTCAGAGTAAAGGTATCAGAGTAAGATATCAGAGTTATCAGAGTTGATTGAATACTCAGATTTTCTTTGGAAGATCAGGTTCAGGTTGGAAAAGTCTCAGGGTAACTTCAATGAATTATGTCAGATATATCAATGTAATCTGAAAGACTTAAATTCAAAGTAAGTTAATAAAATGTATGAAATTTCAATATTAGTAAATTGCTTATAGGTTGAATACTCAGATTCTCTTTTTCTCCCCCTTTTTGTCATAATCAAAAAGATTTTTAAAGACAGAAAGATACAGAAGAAAAGAAACATATAGAAGCAAACACATTAACATGCAATTAAACAAACCAAAGTTCACAGTCAAACATGCAGAAGTTAAAATGCATAACACAACAAAAAGTAAACAACAAAAGCAGTTCATGTGTAAAAACGATAAATAAAACTAAGTCTGGCGAGAGGCAATAAGGGTCAGAAGCTCTGTCATTTTGGCAGCTGATTCTTCTTGCTTAGACATCCAGGTCTTGATCTCATCAGTTGTCTTCTCTTGCTTGATCATCCAATCCTTTATATCCTTCACATCATTCACAAGCTCTGCAACCACAGATGAAGACGGAGCAGATGCAGTAGCAGCAGGGTTCCCTTCAGATTGGTTTTCTTCAGAAGCTTGTTCAACCATTTCAGATTCAGGAACTTCTGGAGGAGCAGCTTCCAAAAGTAATACTGGAGGAGGAGGAGGCATGTTCATCAGAGTTACCTTGATTAATTCTGCAAACTTAGTCTTAGCAAGCTTAGAGCATTTAGCTCTCATTTTTAAGGCAGCTTTGTTGAACATCCAGATGAAACGCTTCCAAGCATCATTTGAAATAGTTGGATCCAAACTAGACATGCATACATCCTTAACACAAGTGTATTCAGAATCTATCTCCTTTTAAAAATTTCAAACATTGTATTAACATATGATCCTAGATCTGACTGTTCAGATTGTTCAGAGGGATTAGGATTGGGAGTGTTAACAGGAGTAGGTTCAGATGGTGTAGGTTCAGATGGTTGTGGTTGAGGTGATGTTTGTTGAGATGTTTGGATGTCAAATTGAGGGAGTTCAGATGGTTGAGGAATGGTTTGTGTTTCATATGGATTGGTTTCAGATGGTTGAGGAATGGGTTGGGTTCCAGATGTTTGAGTGTCAGATAGTTGAATTTCAGATGGATGAGGTTGAGGTGGAGAGTTTGGTGGAGTATGAAACATGGAAATGTTAAGATGTTCCTTCATAACACTATCAGAACGAGCTTGTTTGAGTGACTCTGATTCAAAATCAGATGAATCAGAAGATTCATCTGAGTGAACAGATGTTGAAGAAATTATAATTGATTGATTGAGGGGTTCTATATCAAGAATATTGTCAGAAAGATTTGGATCTTCTGATGGAATTAGTTGTTCAGAGTGTTCAGTTTGAACAGTCTCTGGTTGGTTTGGTTCTGAAATGATTGTTTCTGGTTGGAGAGTCTCTAATTAGGGATTCTCTGGTTGTGACATTGTTGGTTGTGGAATTTCTGTTTGAGTTGTTTCCGGTTGAGTTGTTTCTGTTTGTGGAATTTCTGATTGAATTGTTTGAGGTTGTGGTTCAGAGGGAATTGGTACAGAAGATGGTTGTGAATGTACTGGTTCAGATGAGGGTGGTTCAGATAAAGGATTTGAAGTTCTTTGACTAAGATTTGGAGACAGTTATGGTGATGAAAGGGGTGAATGAACAGCAGGTGTAGGATCAGATGTTAATACCTGATGAATAATGTCTCTGACCTCTTCCAGAGTGGCTTCTCTAGAACTGATTCTGGCTTTCTTTCCTCCTTTCTTCTTCTTCCTTGAAATTTCAGATACTTTCCTTTTCTTCTGAACCGATCCTTCTTCAGCTTTCCTCTTACTACGCCTTTCCTTCATCAGATTGGGCATTTATTCTCCTGGTTTCTGAACAAGATTAGCAGGTAGAGGAATTCCTTCCTTTAGACATTCTGCAATGTAAATCCAGACAAATTCCTTTGGTTCATCTGCACTGAACATTGGAATGTCTTCCAAGGGTATCCTTCTGCCTTGGACCTCCTCAGAGTTTATCTTCCTTAGTTTTTCATTCAATTCTGAAATGATTTTCATCCTTTTCAGATTGAGTCCATTTATCTCAGATCCAATGATGTAAGACAGATTTTCTGTTATCTTTGCATCTGTCAGATGCTTTACCAGCTTGTTTTCAACAAGGATGTCTGAAATCAGTCTTCCCAGAGGTATCCAAGTTCTAACCTTCCCAGCTTTAGCTCTGACCTCTTCTCTAGTCTCTTTGACATGAGTCAGAAGATGACTGAAGATTAGATAGGGCAGATCCACCTTAACATTCTGGATGATGCAGTACATGAAATATAGATGTTCTGAACTCACATAGTCTGGTGAGTTGGATGACTTTCTGTGAAAAATTGTACTCATAAATATCTTTGCCCAAATCCTATAGATAGGTTTCAGATCTTTAACCTTACTAGTTGGTGTTCCAGCTACAATGATTTCTTCATAAACCTTAGCCATATCAATACGTGAAGAAGCAAGGTTTGAAACTCCATCAGATTCGGTATAACTGAACAGTTGCCTGATCAGTTTCTCAGTAATCACTATCTCCATCCCAAGAACAGATGAGTGAATAAACTTAGGACCAGCGCTAGCGTGAATCTAGAATTCCTTTACAAGAGTTGGATACACAGGACCCATCAATCTCTCAAAGTATTTCTCCCAGCCTTGAGCTTTAATGGCAGGTGTTAGGTCAAACCCATTTTCCTTTAATGATTCAAGATCAACGAAGCTCTCACACAAAACTTCAAGATCTGCTACTGGAGTAAATAGGGTGCGTTCTGGTTTCTTGTACATTATAGTTTTGTTGGATTTTTCAGCAGTGTTTGATGTAGAAGCCATTGATGAAGCAGAAGATCTTGATTTGGGTTTAGGGTTTTGGTAGAGGTTGAAGAGAGAATAAAAACGCATGAGTGTAGTGAATGTGAAAAGTGTGAAAATAGTGTGATAGGTGGTATTTATAGAGAACCAAAAATTCAAGCATTGGGCACATCAAAAGACACATACGCACGTTTGTACAACATTTAATGAAAGTAATCATTTCACATTAAATTTATGACAGCTGGGGGGAAAAACCAAGAAAAATGAGATTTTCAAAGTAATACCTCAAACGTCAATTCAGTTGAGCACTCCATCGTTTCAGATACTGAGTGATACGTGTTTGCTTTGTATGTGCATCTGATGTCTCTCAAGAAATGAAATGTTTCCAACTTTCAGATCTTCTGAGCTTGTTAGTTCAGAGTTTCACACAAATAAATTAAATAAAGATAAATGAACAATTAGTCAGATGAAATACTTCAGATCATTAAACGTTTTGCATCTGAGAAGTTGCCTCTGATAAATATTACTCTGGACAAAAATCCATACAAATATTTTTCAGAATGAACTTAAATCTATCTTCAGCAAGGGGTTTTGTGAAAATATCAGCCCATTGATGATCTGTATCAACAAAGGCTAGATTAATTACACCCTTCTGAACATAGTCTCTGATGAAGTGATGTTTAATTTCTATATGTTTAGCCTTAGAATGCAAGATTGGATTTTTTGACAAACATATAGCAGAAGTATTATCACAGAAGATAGAAAGATTACTCTCATAGATCTGATAATCTTCTAATTGACTCTTCATCCAGAGCATCTGCATACAGCATCCAGCAGCAGCAATGTATTCTGCCTCTGTAGTTGATAGTGCAATAGTGGGTTGCTTCTTGCTGTACCATGAGATCAGATGACTTCCAAGAAACTGACAGCTTCCAGAAGTGCTTTTACATTTAACTCTGTCTCCAGCATAATCAGCATCACAAAATCCAACTAATGAAAATTCATCAGATCTTCTATAACACAGACCCATGTTAGTAGTACCTTTCAAATACCTTAGAATCCTCTTAACAGCTGTTAAGTGTGATTCTCTAGGATCTGATTGGAATTTTGCACATAAGCAGACACTAAACAGAATATCTGGTCTAGAAGCAGTCAAGTATAGAAGAGATCCTATCATACCTCTGTAGAGTTTCTAATCTACCTTCTTACTTACCTCTTACCTAGAGTGCTTGTAGGGTGCATTGGAGTCTTTGCCATTTTACTATCAACCATGTTGAACTTCTTCAGAAGCTCTTTAACATATTTGGTTTGATGTATGTAGGTGCACTCTGGAGTCTGGTTGACTTGGATTCCCAAGAAGAATCTCAATTCTCCCATCATGCTCATTTCAAACTCTTCCTGCATACATTTAGCAAACTCCTTTCCAAGCGTAATATTTGTTGATCCAAAAATAATATCATCTACATAAATTTGACAAATCAACAAATCTTTCTTAATAGTTTTACAGAATAAAGTTGTATCCACTTTTCCTCTGATAAAATTTTTCTTCAGAAGGAAGTTGCTCAACCTCTCATACCAAGCTCTGGGAGCTTGTTTTAATCCATAGAGAGACTTCTTTAGTTTAAAGACATGATCTGGAAAGTTTTCACTTTCAAAACCAGGAGGTTGGTGGACATATACTTCCTCTTCTATAGTACCATTAAGAAAGGCACTTTTAACATCCATCTGATACAGAGTGATGTTATTTTGTGCAGCAAATGAAATAAGAAGACGTATAGATTCTAACCTTGCCACTGGAGCATATGTCTCAGTGTAATCAATACCTTCTTGTTGACTGTATCCTTGAGCAACCAGCCTTGCCTTATTCCTTTCAACTTCTCCCTTTTCATTCAACTTATTCCTGAAGACCCATTTTGTTCCAATAACATTAAATCCTTTAGGTCTAGGAACCAGATCCCAAACTTCATTTATGGTGAATTGATTTAGCTCTTCTTGCATGGCAATAATCCATTCATTATCTTTCAGAGCCTCATCCACAGATGTTGGTTCAATTATTGACACTAAGCCAAACAATGAAGATTCATATGTTCTGAGATAGGATCTTGTCCTGATTGGATCATCTTTCTTTCCAATAATCACATCTTCTGGGTGAGATGCCTTGATTCTGGAAGAAGATCCTCTGACATTTGATCTTTCAGAAATGTGTAAGTTGTCCAATTGAGAAGATAGGTGAATAGCATCTAGAGTTGCTTCAGATTCCTTTTCTTTAGCCTTTTCTGCCTCTGATCCTTTAGAGTCTGTGAGAATCACTTCTCTATCTGCAGAATTCTCAAACTGCTTTGGCTTTTCAGAGCCAAGCTTATCATCAAATCTTACATGAATAGATTCTTTCATAATCTGTGTTTCAGTATTGAATATTCTGTAGCCTTTGGAGCGTTTAGAATAACCAAGCATGACACACTTCTGTGCTTTGAAATCAAACTTGTTAAGATTTTCTTTAGTGTTAAGTATATAACAAGTACATCTAAAAGGATGGAAATATGAAATGTTAGGCTTTCTGTTCTTCCATAGTTCATATGGAGTCTTTTTCAGAAGAGGTCTTACAGACACTCTGTTCTGAATATAACACGCTGTGTTGATTGCTTCTGCCCAAAAGTGTTTTGCCAGATTTGTCTCATTGATCATGGTTCTGGCCATTTCTTGCAGAGTCATGTTTTTCCTCTCTACAACCCCATTTTGTTGTGGAGTTCTAGGACAGGAAAAATCATGAGCAATGCCATTTTCAGAAAAATATTTTTCAAAATATTTATTTTCAAATTCACCTCCATGAACACTTCTGACTTTTATAATTTTGAAATCTTTTTCAATCTGGACTTGCTTGCAGAAGTCAAAGAACACAGAATGTGACTCGTCCTTGTGTTTTAAGAACTTTACCCATGTCCATCTACTATAGTCATCAACAATGACTAATCCATACTTCTTACCTCTGATGGATGCAGTTTTCACTGGTCCAAACAGATCAATATGAAGTAGTTCTAGTGGTTTGGAAGTAGAAACAACATCTTTTGATTTAAAAGATGTTTTTGAAAACTTGGCATGCTTCACAAAGAGCATCTGAAGTGAACTTCAGATTAGGGAGTCCTCTGACAAGATTAAGTTTATTAATCTGAGATATACGTCTCATATTAATATGGCCCAATCTTCTGTGCCAGACCCATTGCTCTTCATTAACAGACAAGAGGCATTTAACATTTTGAACTTTAAGTTCTGAAAGATTTATTTTATAAATGTTGTTTTTCCTCTTACCACTAAATAGGATAGAGCCATCCTTTTGACATATAGCTTTACAACATTTTTGATTAAAGGTAATATCATAACCATTGTCACTTAATTGACTTATGGACAATAAGTTATGCTTTAAACCTTCAACAAGTAAAACATTAGTTATAGAGGGAAGTTTACCATTTCCAATAGTGCCAGATCCAATGATCTTGCCTTTCTGGTTCCCTCCAAACTTCACGTCACCTCCAGATCTAAGTTCCAGGCTTTGGAACATAGACCTTTCTCCTGTCATGTGTCGTGAGCATCTAGAGTCCAGGTACCATGACTGGCGTCCGGATCTTGCTGCTAAGAACATCTGCAATAGGAATTATTTTGTTTTTAGGTACCCAGATCTTCTTGGGTCCTTTGGGGTTAGTTGGTTTGTAGGTTTGTCTAAACTTCTGTTTTTCAACATAATGTTTATTCTGACTTGCCTTGGGTTTAAACACATAAGTATTCTTCTCAGAGCTTGTATGTTTAATATCATTTAAGTGACCAAATTTAAATTGAGAATACAGAGGTGTCTTCTTGATGAAAAGTTTGTCAAAATATTTTGGATTACTTCCAGATGAAGATTCATATCCAATACCTCTTTTGTTGTTCCCACTAACACCATAGATCATAGAAGCCATCTTGCTTCAGTCTATGCTTTTAGTAAGGAATCTCTGAAAGCTAGAGTCATATTTTTATAAAATGTTTTCATATGACTTAGTCTCAGATTCAGATTCTTGTTGAGTTATTTCAAAGTCATTTTTGATTTTCAGATTAATTTCTTTTTGCTCAACAAGTTCTGTCTTCAGAAGATCAATCTCAGATTCAAGATTGCTTTTCAGCTTCTTGTATTTGAGTTTGATATTGTTATAACTTTTAAGAACTTCTGTTAAAACTTTTGTAAGTTCTTCTTTGGTAAGTTTAGCCATTACCTCTTCTGCGTCATCATCAGATTCAGAATCTGATTCATATCCTGAGGTCCCTTCCTCTTGATCTTCTGTGCTGGCCATCAGTGCAACATTAGCACATTCTTCTTTTGATTCAAAAGATGATTCAGAATCATCTGAGTCATCCCATGTTGCCATCAGAACCTTCTTCTTTTTTTCAACCTTCTTCTTAGATTTTTCTCTTTGAAGTTTGGGACAATCATTCTTATAGTGCCCAGGTTCTTTGCACTCATAGCATACAACCTCTTTCTTGCCAGATCTTCTGTGCCCAGAAGATTCCTTTCTATGATCAGATTTTCTGAAGTTGTTGAACTTCTCTCCCTTGTGCTTTCAGAGCCTATTAATCCTTCTGGATAGCATTGATAATTCATCTTCTTCTTCAGAAGAAGATCCTTCAGAGCTTTCTTCAATAACCTGCAAAGCTTTAGCAGATTTATTAGATTTTAAAGCAACAGATTTACCTTTTTCTTTCTTCTGAGGTTCATCTTCCTCAAGCTCAATTTCATGGCTCCTCAGTGAGCTGATGAGTTCTTCTAAAGAGATATTGTTCAGATCTTTAGCCATCTTCAAGGCAGTCACCATTGGTCTCCATCTGGTAGGTAGACTTCTAATGATTTTCTTTACATGATCTGATGTGGAGTATCCCTTGTCCAGAACCTTTAGACCAGCTGTAAGCATCTGAAATCTAGAAAACATAGTTTCTATATTTTCAGAATCTTCCATTTTGAACGCCTCATACTTCTGTATAAGCGCCAGAGCCTTGGTCTCCTTCACTTGAGAATTTCCTTCATGAGTCATTTTAAGTGACTCAAATATTCCATGAGTTGTTTCTATGTTAGTAATCTTTTCATACTCAGTATGAGAGATTGCATTAAGCAATATTGTCCTAGCCTTATGGTGATTTTTGAAATCCTTCTTCTGGGCTTCTGTCATTGATTTTCTGTCAACTTTCTTGCCATCCTCATTAGTAGGATGTTCATAGCCATCAATAACCAAGTCCCATAAATCAGCATCATACCCCAGGAAGAAACTTTCTATCATGTCCTTCCAGTAATCAAATTTTTCTCCATCAAACATGGGAGGCTTTGTGCTGATTCTATCCCCTTCATATTTGTTGCAACTGGCTGTATTGGATGTAGAAGCGTCACCCATAATGATAATCAAATATATACCAAAGTAACTTTTCTCACTGGATCTTTACTGACACGGTTAAGTGGTAGCACACGCAGAACCGGAGCTCTAATGCCAACTGAAGGTGAGAAAATTACTTAGAAGGGGGGGGGTTGAATAAGTAAGATAAATAAACAGAGATTTAAACACAGTTATTTTTATCCTGGTTCATTGAACTCAACTACTTCAGTCCACCCTCTCAAGAGTGATTTGCCTTTCTCAGTCAAGGACTTAATCCATTATTTAATCAAACAGATTACAATAGTAACACCTAAGAACAACTATTCTTAGTCTTCTCAAAAGCTACTGATCCCAACTGGATCCTCTTAAGGAAAACCTTTTACAAACAATGTAAAACTATTACAAGAGTAAGAATGCTTCTAAAAAGCTGTTATCACAACTGTGATATTTCTCTTAAGTTAAGAACAATGTTATAGCAAAATAAAATTATAAGAGCTTTGAGAGTTTTTGCTTTGATGAGTGATTTTGCAAGTAATTCGTTACTGAAGAAGATGGAGTGGACTTCTTTATATAGGCACTTAGATCCATGAAGTCTTCTCAACGTTGAAGGTTGTGCTGAAAAGCCTGGAGCCTTTTGTCTTTACATTGGAGGCTGTGCTGAAAAAGCCTGATGCCTTTTGTCTTCACTTTGCAGAAACTTTCCTTAGAATGGAATGCACAGATAAAACCTTTTTGTCTGTGTTCTTGTGTCTAGCACAAAAGAGGAAAGAGCTGTTGAGATATGCCAACGTACATATTTAAATCTTCTTCACTAAATAAGTTCAGCTTTCAACATTAGAGTCTGAATCTTCAGATTCTTCAGAGTAGAGATCTTCTGGATCTTCAGAGTCTTGGATGTTCTTCAGATTGTGCTGAATCAGAGTATGTGCAGCTTGTGTGCATGAGCGTGTAATTCTATCAGAGCAGAGTCTTCTATATCAGATTCTCAATACTTAAGCAGCGCAGTATCTTCAGAGTCTTCTGATGACTAAGCTTCTGAACTCTCAGAGTCTTCTATTCTTTAGAGGCTCCTGCTTCAGAATCTTCATTAGACATCATTCATATTCTTCTGGGAGCAGCGTTCAGATCTTCATTTAAGATGCTCTTGAACCTTTGAAGCCTTTCATAATATCATTGTTCAGATCCAAATTTGCTCTTTTAAGAGTATTTTCTTTAGTACCTGTAGCAAACAGTCTAGAACAAATTTAGAGTATATAATTCTTGAATACAAAATTCATAAGTGTTATCATCAAAACATAGAGATATAACTAAGAAACAATCTGTGTTCTTACAGAGTTTTCCTACCGATGTAGAAAGGAAGTTATGTATGCTCGAGGAGAGAATGCAGGCTTTTAAGAACCTAAAGACTTTGGGTATGGACATGGCTGACTTGGATTTGGTGCCAGGTGTGAAAATCCCTCCGAAGTTCAAGGTGCCTATTTTCAAAAAAATACAAAACCACCTGTCTTAAGACTCACATTAGGGCATATTTCATAAAAATTTTTGCATTCAGATGATGATAAGCTATTGATGCATTTCTTTCAAGACAACCTATCCGGGGCATCGTTAGAGTGGTATATACAATTAGAAAGGACTCATATTCGCAGTTGGCAAGAACTTGTTGAAGCATTCGTCAAGCGCTACTAGTACAACACAAACATGGCTTCTAACAGGACTCAGTTGTAGAGTCTTGCACAAGGACAAAATGAAAGCTTCAAAAAGTATGCCTAAAGATGGCGTGAATTGGTTGCTCGAGTTTAACCTCCTATGATGGAAAGAGAGCTTGTTGACATGTTCATGAGCACTTTGCAAGTTACCTACTATGACAGGTTGGTTGGTATTACTTCCGTCGGTTTCTCGGATCTGGTAAGGGCTGAAGAAAGAGTTGAAAATGGTATCAAAATGGGAAATATTCAAGCTTCTACTGGTTCCTTTAAAGATGTAAAGAAACCTTATGCTGGGTTCTCCAAGAGAAAGCAGGGAGAAAATAATGCTGCATCTATTCCAACTGCTCAACAACCTATTTAGTACCAACAATCTTATGCTCCTCGGCAACAGAATTATCAGCAACAGAGACAACAAAAATTAAGAAGGTCTGAGAGAAGGTTTGATCCAATTCATATGTCCCATAGTCAGCTGCTTGCTCGTTTGCTCGAAGGTTCTTTGGTTCAACTAAGGGAGGCCAAGCCGGTTCCAGACTCTATTCCTCCTGATTATGACATGGATTCTAGATGTGAGTATCACTCGGAAACAATGGACCATTCAATTGAAGATTGCAATGTGTTCAAACACAAGGTGCAAGACATGTTCGGCTCAGAGGTCATCACATTCATTGCAGACAGTTTGCATATCAATTGAAACCTCCTTTCTCAAGTGAGCACTCAGAATGAAGATATGTCATCAGAAGCAATAAGTCCATATGGAGTCAGGCCTCCTCAACAATGGCAATCATCAACTTCTTTACTGCATTTTCATTTGTATTTTTCATTATTTGTTAATTATCTATTTACATGTAAACACTTGTTTGTTTTTTAATGATGATCTTAATGCAATGAGCATGTTTTTCTTGAAGTATTCTATTTTTATTCATTCATATAAAATATTTCTGTGCATGGCAATACCAACTTTCTTACTTAAACTCTTTGAGGGAGAATGGCGAAATGAAAACACAAACTTCTGATTGTATACTTTTGGAATAAAACCATGCTGGTGATGTGCAGGCATTGTTTCAACCCCCCAAACACCGAATATAAGGGAGATAGACCCTTGTCAACCCGTTGAGCCTTGAAGTAGGAGTTTCTTTTCATATGAAAAAACCCTCACATCTTAACCCATGGGTAGGGTAGTTGTTAGTTAATTTGACCACACGTCCAAATTTCAAAAGAAGCGTGCATCTAAGGATCCATTACCTTTTATCCCTCACACATCAGGAGGTCAGAAGACGTGAAACCACAATGGTTATCCCTCACCGACCAAGGCATGAGGCAGTCACAACCCTTTCAAAGAAATCACGACAGCCAGTGTCACACGATTTGTTCAAGAAAAAGAAAAATAAAGAGAAATAAAGTATGCTAAGTTGAAAGCTTGAAAGAAAATGACTTAGGCAAAAGTTAGGGCATCCCGCTGGACATTCAAAATATATAAAAAATCAATCCAGGAAAAAATTAGGGAAATCAAAAAGCAAAAGAATGAAAATGTGAAAAGCAAAGGATCAAAAGAAAAATCCTTGACAAAGAACAATTCGTGTGACCATAAAACACTAAAGACAAAAAGGGTGACTGCCACTCCAAAAACCTTGTAGGTTCCTTAACCATCGCTTCTACCATTCAAGACCCTTTTGAAAGGTGAACGCTTGTGTCAAATTAACTGAACGTAGGACTATAGAACATCAAGGAGAATGGGTGGGTAAAAATAAACTTGGAGCCATAAATCCTTTTTTCTGAAACCGTGAACCAGCCTATGTTATAACCCTCAAAAGTCCTAATTGAAGCAGGGTTTATTCTGAAGGCGTACTTCAACGAGATAGCGTTCCTGACTCCCATGAGTTGTGCTAAAATATTTTTGTTGGTATTGCATGTGCATAATGTCTTCCATTCAAAAATCAGTGTCACATCCTAGACAGTGATTTGTTTACAGGGTTTTGCGACATCTTTTTAGTAAACACTTCAAGATTAACATGCGTGTTGTGTAACACCCTTTTCTACCCCATGAATATTATGAAAAAATAATATAATTTATCAGAGTAAAATGTTAAACTCAATAAAAATTACCTCAAAGGGCGTACATTTCTCAATAAATTTAAATCAAGGTCAAAGCTCCGTAAACAACGGGTTTTTCCCAAAAGATATCAAAAATTGCAGCGGAACTCAAAAAGGCATAATCCAAAGTTTTCCTTATACGGGAACATAATCAAAATAATCAAGTTAAACAAATCATGGTTTAACTCAAAGACCCCAACCCGATGTTACACTATCAGAGCAATACCCTCTATGTTAACCAAAGTGGCCAACAACTCAAAACTTCGAAAAGATCCTCGACGACATCCACGACTAAACCTGGTCATCTGCATGTTACCGACGTAGAGGCAACATTCAAACAGGCAGAGTGAGTAAAATGATTCATAATAATCAATGTAGGAAATCAATATATAAAATGACGTCATTTTCATATTCAACATCATCATATTCATCAATGGACATCAAAGGCCACAACATCATAAATTACTCAAGATCATCTCATAAATGCAAATGCAACAAGACTTAATGCATGTGGTACCAATCATCACAGCTCGATGGGCACTGGGCCATCAATCCTCCATAGGTCCCCATCAATAGGATCGATTCTACTAGAGAGCCGAAGCACATAAAAATATCTCACATCCGCACAATGGGACTGAGGCCAAAGAAATCAAGGTCCTGAACCGAAGTCCGGATGCACATGAATGCATGATGCACACATCAATAATCATCCTCATAATAACATCATAGGTGCATCATCATTCATCAAAATCATCATCATATATCATGTCATCATAGAATCATCAAAACTCATGGAAATATCATCATAGCTCATCATCATTACTTCATAGGAATCATTATATAATCATGTACTAATCACATAGAATCACAGTCATACTCATTGTAATTCATCATACTATCACATATTAATCACATAAAATTCACAATTATACCCATGGTAATCATCATACTATCATGTATTAATCACGTAGAAATCATAGTCATACTCATATTAATTCGTCAAGGAAATTACAGCATCAAAACATCAAGGAATCACTGCACAAAATCAAAATTCGCGAAACTGCTACGTTCGCTAGCAAGTTCGCTGTGCAAGTCTGGGGCGAGTTTCATCGCAGTGCGAATGTTTCTTCGCAATGCGAGTCTGGGACGAGCTCCATTCGCTATGCGAACACGCGATGACAACAAAACGCTGTTACGCACCAGAACCTAAAATCAACAAAAAAAGTCCCACGATTCACTCCCCCAATAACCCAAAAACATCCCTAAATCATCCCTAAGGTCTTACGGCGATGAAGGCACAAAATCTACGACTTATTAGGCCAATCTCATATCATATTCACGCTCTAATTACCATAACTCCTTACAACTACACCACAATCATTAGAGTTTCTCATTATCTAATTACCCTACCGGGTTAGACAAATGTCAAATCAGTGTTTTGGCCACAAAGGCCTAATTTCCTTCAAAACCCAAATCGGTCTCGAACCTATCAGACCATCAATTCAAATCCCTACGGTTAAAATCTCAATAATAGATTTAGGCCACAAAGGCCAAATTCCCTTTACCTTATAAATCAGCCTCAAACCCTTTAAACCCTTAAATCGGCCTTAAATACATTGAAATTGTACATTGAAAACAATGAAGGTAATACTCCTCATACCTTAATTTCCGACTCTAAGCCTTCTCTTTGAATTTCAGAAAACCTTTCGAAGCTTTTGTCTCAAACCTCGTCCTCAGAGCTCTGGCCTCAATTCTTTTCATGGTCTAAGAAAATGAATCTTAATCCCATCATAATTCCTTTTTGTTAAACCTAACCTTGGGTCTTAAAATTGGACTTTCCAATATTACCCTCACTAACTCCTCCTCAATTGTCCAATTTTCCCTTAGTTAAATTATATTTATTTAAGTTAATAATAATACCAATATATTCATATTATATACTATTATTTAAATAAATAACCCAAAATCCATAATTCTCAATATTTCACATCAACCACCGAAAATCACCAAAAATGCGAATATTCATATTTAAATAAATTAAATAAATATTCTAAGAATTTGGGGTTACATGTTGCATTAGAATTATCATTCTCAGAATAAACATCCTCTGCTTGCATACATGTTTTTGACACCAATGAAGCTTGCATAATGAACATCAATCGAGAAGCTTGATCCTTCCATAAGGAAATGCCTGAAAGTTCCAAGGGACATTCATGTCAAGGGCCATGTTGCCAAGATACTCTGTCAGATAACGGTTTTTCTAACAAGTTATGCTCGGAAGTAGCCAATTAGGGGAAGTCACATCGAGAAGTAGCCAATCTGGGGCAATCATGTCGAGATTCAGATAAACTCTCCAAGAGCGGTTGGTATGGGGCATTCACTTGAAGATCAGTCAGACAGGGGCAAAGCCACTTCAAGGCTCGTAACGAGACAGGCCACCTCAAGAGCACGAGAAGTTATCCTATCCAAAAGACGGTTAATCAGAAGCACCTCTTCAAGGTTCAAAATACTGCGGGAGATATATCTCAAGTTATTATGAATCTTCTCGAGATAAATTCCTTCATAGATTATGCAGTCTGGGGCAGTTACGTCGAGATCCGATAAATCTCTCCAACAATTTGAAGACTTTAGGGCATTTTGAATGCCAGGTTTTCTATAAAATCCTCTTGAGATAATTTCTTCCAATAGATCCCGTGGTCTGAGACAACTTGAGAATTAAAGGAACTGTTGTTCACTCATGATAATCAATATGCAGTTGATTAGCAGAAGCTTGAAGTGCCAAAGTGGTTCCCAGTATGGGGTTTCTCTTCCTCAGCAAGGTGCCAGAGGGTATCTTTTCCCAGCAAGGTATTGGAAGTTCTATTCTTCCCCAAGCGGAGAATCATTCTCCAACCAAAAAGGGTTCTTTAGGAGGATTTCTGTATCCCCAGTAGTGTAGGAGGATTCCTCATTCCCAATAGCGTAAGATGATGGAATATTCCCAAGCGGTTTGAAGATGGTGAGAAGTCAGAATGTTCTCTTCCTCAAAGATCAGATCTGATCATTCCCCACAAGTCAAATTCCAATGGTTATTGGCATTCTCAGTAGTTCAAAGTCCAATCTTCATTGGCATCTCCCCAATAAAGTTCACAATTCAATTTGCGGTTCCCAAACAGAGTTTTCAGAACCAATGGTTAATGGTGGCACAGTTGGTTATCTCCCCACAAGAGATCGGATATTGGTGATCCCTTCCTCGGTGAAGTTTCTTGTTCCGTTTTGTGTATTCCCCGGTGGGGTGTCCTCTCATTCTTGCATATAGTAATAATTATTACATTGCATCCTCAAATGTGTAGCATTTCCATTTCGAATGAAGCATTATGCCATAGAAAAATTCAAACATGCATCGAAGCATAAGCTAAGTTTGATACCTTGCACAAAATCCCAGATCAATCCTCAATCAAAACAGTGATTTCATTCCTCTGGAGAGAACATTACCTATACAAATTCCCAGTTGATATTTCTCAACGAATCCTTTAAACCCCAACCTCAGAGTTGATGCCTACCTTTAAACTCCAACCTCAGAGTTGACGCCTCTTTTCCCAACCTCAGAGTTGATGCCTATCCTTTTTATTACCAACCTCAGAGTTGACGTATACCCTTTTATCTCCAACCTCAGAGATGATGGTTGCCTTTTTACCAACCTTAGAGTTTATGTTTACCTTGTGATCCCCAACCTTAGAGTTGACGACCAATCCTGTTATCCCCAACCTCAAAGTTGATGCCTAGATTGTATTCCCAACCTCAAAGTTGACTTATATCTTATATCTTCAACCTCAGAGTTGACACCTATACCCTGTTCCCAACCTCAGAGTTGATGTCCATCTTTTGCTTCCAACCTCAGAGTTGACATATACCCTTTTCCAGCCTCAGAGTTGACGCCTACCTTTCTTCCCCAATCTCCGAATTGATGCCTATCTTTTTTCTCCAAGCCCAAACCTCAGAGTTGATGTCTTGTCTTCCCAACTTTAGAGTTAATGTTTCTCTTTCTTATCTCCAACCTCAAAGTTGATGTTCGCCTGTCTTTTCCCAACCTCAGAGTTGATGCCTCTCCTTTCAAATTCCAACCTCAGAGTTGATGTATATCCTATTTTCCTCAACCTCAGAGTTGGTGTTCATCTACCCTTATTCCCAGCACCAGAGTTAGCATTTGCCTATTTTTTTCTCAACCTCAGAGTTGATGTTTATCTTTTTCTCAACTTTAAAGTTGGTGTTTATTCCAAGTTTTTTCTCAACCCAGGGGTTGATATTGACTAATATCTATCCCCAACCTCATAGTTGAAGTCTATATTTTTATCCTCAGTCTCAGAGTTGATGTTAAGGCTATCGTCTTGAACTTCAGAGTTGACGTCATCCTTTTTCCTCAATCCCAGAGTTGATGCCAAAATTTTCTCCAACCTCAAAGTTGATGTCGTGTCTCTTTTTTCTCAACCTCAGAGTTGGTATCATCTTAATGTCATCCGTTTTCCTCAACCTCAGAGTTGATGTTTACTCAAAATTGTCTCAATCTTGGAATTGAGGCCTATCGTTTATCTTCAACCTCAGAGTTGATGTTGATCATCTTCTTTCTTGGAATGGATGTCTAGTTTTTTCTCAACCTCAAAGTTGATGTCGTATTGTTGTTTCAAAACTCCCAGTTAACCAAACCGACGTTCCAGTCACAGTCTTGATATCATATAATGTATTTTCCTAGCTGCAGTGTTGAAGGCTAGCCTTTTAACTATCACAGTATTCTTTTCACAAGAAGCTTATTTCCTAATAGATCCTTCAATCAATTCCCAGGGTCGTAGGTTCATTAACTGTACCTTTGATATACCTTTCTTTCCCCAGCGGAGTCATCTTCTCTTTGCTTCGGGTCGTAAGTCTGTTGTTTCTACTTATTGGTATCCTTCCAACTTTTGATTGGTATCCATTTCAAATTACAACTTTTGGTTGGTATCCTTTGATGTGATTCCTTCTTCGGCCGACATTGCTTATAAGTCACACTTTTTGTTGGCACCTTTGGTTATGAATCCTCCTTCGGCCGACAAACCTTTGTTAAGTTGATGTGAGTCAGTCTTCGACCGGCATTCCTTTTAAGTCCACCTTCGGTTGGCATCCTATCTCATTGTTCTTTCCCTACAGTTTGCAAAATTTTGGGTTCTTTTTATATTCAATCCCCTTTTACCTTGAATATCTGAAAGCAGTTGCTTTCATCCCTTCAGGTCCAAGTTGATTGAATAGGGACAACTGTAACACCCTAAAATTTTCCCTCTTTTTTTAAAACATTAATTGGCTTTCGCTTCACGTTCATTTGCATTTTCATTAGGTCATATCAGTCAATCATGCATTGCATTGATTGCTTGAGACATGGGATCATTTTTTTTTTGCTTAGGACTTCATTTTATTTCAAGTTTTCAAGCAGCAAGCATCAGAGGCTCCAACATTTATTTTGCTCAGTGGTTTGGTAACGAACCATATTTTTCCAGCAAGGCATTTTGAGTGCTAAAGGGAATTCAAAGCTTATTTCAGGCATGATTCAGTTGCAATATCAAATGACAAGTTTCAGAGGCAGAACATGGCTCAGAACAAGTGGTAACGGTTGATTTTCCATGTTTCCCTCTAAAAGGCGCCAAAATTCAAATTTTTGATGTGTTAATCGATTAACACATTTTTCCTTGTAAATGGTTAATCGATTAACACGAGGAATTTTTGCCCAAAAATTTCAATTTTCAGCACTATAGTAGTTCAAATCTCATTTTGATCACTTGGGTTCACACTTGCACCAGTAGAAGGATCTAAAATGCTTTCAAATTTTGATTCATTTTCAAATTAATTTCATCTTCCCTCCAAAAATTCAAACAATTCCATTCCTAATTCCATTCCTAATCATAACCCTCACTCAAACCCACACTCCTAACCTCATTTAAACTCCAAACCTAGAGCTTATTTAAGAAAATTTGCTACAAACCTTACATAACTTCGCTCTTTTTCTGAATTTTCTACTCTTCACATCTCAATTCTTTCTCACTTTTTCACTCTCCATTTTCATCTTCAACCTTCACTAAAGCTCCATAACCAAAAAGCTTCACAAATTATACATTATAGTTTGTGAAATCTTGAGCTAAACCTCCATTATATCATCATCCATTATTCAATTATGAATTTGAAGCTTATTTGGATCTTGATCAAGTTTTTGAAACACTTCTTGAAGAGCTTTTGGATTATTTTTGGATACTTGCTTTAATCTTCAACTTTTATTGCTAGAAGTTCATTGGATCTTGGATTTTTTTTGCTTAATCTATCAAATTCCATTTGCAACACTTACCAAAGCAATTCTCCGCTTTGTAAGTTGGTAATTCTTAGATCAAAGCTTGTTCTAGCTTATTTACAACTTTCACAATGTAGATCCATTGATTTTTGATGTGAATTGATCTATTATTTGATTTAATTGTTGATCTTGTTGTTTGATTGATTCAATTGGTGTTTGATTATTGTTATTTGATGTAATTTTCGTGCACAATTGCATGCTATTAAATGTTGCATTTAAACCTTAAATTAATGATGAAAAAGTGCTTATGATAATTGATTTTCTGCTTTTACAGTAGGTGTAATCGACTAACCTATATGTGTTAATCGATTACACCCTTTCACTGCGCTATTTTCAATTTCTGGACAACTGTTAATTGATTAAAAGACAGGTGTTAATCGATTACACCTGTTGTAAAATGTGTTTTTTTGCTTGTTTTTGAGCTTATTCTGATTCCTTTCCACATGTAACTTCTATGGCTTGATATATTTGATATTTGTGGAATTTTCCTGAGTTATTTAACCTCCGCTTGCAGTATGCATGCGAATTTTTGATGCATGATTTGTAGATTTTGTAATTGTTTGTATTCTTGAAGCATGTTCATGATGCACACTTGCTTACATCTTGATTCTTGCTTTTTGATGTTGGATACTCATGATGATTAATGTGGATACATGTTCATGCGCATTATTAATTGTTGAAATCCATGGTGTATGTTCACTTGATTATTGTTGGTACATTTTCATCATGGTTGATTATTCCTTTGTCACATGTTCATACACTTTGCTTGATCTTGCGCAACACACGTTCATGATTTCTTGAATTTTTTATGTGTGCTTATGATACTTGAGCAATCTTGTGGAATACATGATGTGTGTTCATGTCGATGCAGCTGATGCATACATTGCTATTATGTTCATGCGTTGTTAGTTGTTGCCATACATGTTGTTAAATGTTGTTGTGTTGTTGTTGTACATACACTGCTGTCTTATTTTAAGCGCTACTGTATGTTGCTGTTTGTGCCTTCTTTTAGCTTATTTTGCTTTGCCTTTGCATGCTCCCTTAGGGCTTCCTAGTCCAACTTAATTTTTTATTAAGCTTGGAGTAGGATAGGAATTAAATGTTAATCCTTGCATGATAACATTAGGTTAGTCCCTTTTAACCTCAACATTAGGTCTACTTTTGCATGCTAACATTAGGATATAGATTCCTTTTGCATCCCAACCTTAGGACCACTTTTCATGACAACATGTAGGACCTAGTTCCCCTTACGCCTTCCGTGCCTTTTTATTTTCTCTTTCTCAAAACAAAATCAAAACATGTAATAAAAATGATATGCATTGTGCACCACATGCCTTAAGCACATGGGAAAAGATGAGCGGATGAATTTTTAACCTCGTCTTAGGATACTTTGTGCGCGAAACGCTTGGATCGTTAGCATGAAGTATTCGATCCTATGTCATAGACTTTAGTGCAATGTGCATCCCAAATAAAGTCAATTGACTTTAGTTAAAACCCAGAAACAAACTGCAAACCATTTTATCCTTCGGGATTGTTTATTAAACCTTTTTCAGAAAGTGCATGTTATTCCTTTTCTACAGAAAACAAGCATCGACCTTAACTGCTGGGACGCGAGTTTAGCATCTCTTATAAAAAACACTTAATAATGGGTCCCACAAACTATGAACGCTCTAACTTCTCCATTTTCGTCCAAATAAGGATACGTAGGCACAAGACGATGAAGTTTTGGCGAGCAACCTTCCCCCATCACTCGTAGTCCTCTGAACTACGTTGACTCTAACTTTCCCATTGCACGAGGAAATACGTAGGCCTGGGACGGCGAAGTCCTATCGAGTATCCTTTTTGTTTCTCCCTTTTTGTGTTTTCCCCTTTTCGTTTCCGTTGTGAAATCAAGCTTCTCAAAGATCAACTTATATTTTGATGAAGACAAACCACTTGACAAGAAGACAAAGATGTTCAGTTATCTTTAAGACATCAGGACAAAGACTTGATATGAAGAATAATCTCATTGGAAGGTATAATGAAAATCTTCATCAAGTATTTAAGTCCTAGTTGCTCAAATATTAAAAACCATTTTCATTACTTTTGTACACTTTCACAAGCTTTTTGAAACAAGATTTTTCTAAGTTTTTTCCAGTGCAATCGATTGCACTCTTGGAGAAATCGATTGCATGATCAAAATTTTACTTCTTTTTGGCTACTCTCTTAGTGTGCAATCGGTTGCATACATGAAAAATCTTCTCATTTTTGCTTCTGCTTTAGTATGCAATCGATTGGTGTTATCATGCAATCGATTGCTCTGTTGAAAAATTCAAATTTCAAATGTTTTTGTGAAGGTGCAATAGATTGGTCTGTTTGTGCAATCGATTGCTCCCTGAACGTTTTTGAAAAATTGTTCTGAAAAATTGCACCTCTTCAACCATTCTTTTATGAATTGTTTTCATTAAATCATGACAATTGTTCATCATATTTTCTGAAGGTTTGAATGATATTTCAAAGGGGTGCTTGTGTAATATAAATACCTAATCTTTCAATTTTCAAAAACCAGACCTCTTTAAAAAATCTCTACTATAATTTTCATCTTTCCACATCTTGAGTCAAGTCATTTTTCATAAATAATTTTCTGCATATTTTCATATCTTTTGAAAGAAAATTCTTGAGCAACAAAGTCTTCAATAGTTGCGGAAATTATCATTGAAAGAGAAGATCATTCACATCATTGATAAACTTTGTATACACAGATATTAAACTCATTGTAAATTAAAGATTGTATCTATTCCCTTTGTTATTTAGGATTGTTGAAAGCAAGTGTGTGCATTGAAGAGAATTGTTCTTCTTGCACTTAGTGTTCATATTTTAAAGGTGTTAAGAGCCTTTAATCTACCTATAGGTTAGAAAGTAAGTTGTACACTCAGTCTAACTATAGTGAAATCTCTTTCGGTGTGAAAGGGGACTGGAGTACCTTCGGAGTATGAAGGGAACCAGGATACTTCTCTGTGTTATTTACTTTCTGCACTTTACTTCTTTCATAACCCCTTCATATTTCAAAGAAAGTGATAACCTCATTCGATTAAAACCAGAAAATTTCAAAGAACCTAATTCACCCCCCTCCTCTTAGATGCAACTCAAACTATCAATTGGCATCAGAGCAGGTTTTAGGTAACCTGTTCCTAATCGATTCAGAATGGCTTTCGCAAACAACAAAAGTGTGTTTAAAGACGGTGGTAGTAGCAACAAGCCTCCACTAGGATCAGCAAAGGAAGTCTGGGATACTTTAGTGGAAACTCATGAAGGAACCACTGAAGTTAAAAGATCAAGATTGAATACGTTGAGTCAGGAAAACGAGTTATTCAAAATGCAGCCAGGAGAATCAATTCTTGATTTATAGAAAATATTTGTGCACTTAACAAATCATCTGAGAGCACTTGGTAAGACATTAACTAACGATGAATTAAATCTTGAAGTGCTTAGATCTTTTTCCAGAGAATGGCAACCCAAGGTGACAGCAATATCTGAAAAGAAAAGTATATCCACGATGACATCCGCTACATTGTTTGGAAAACTTCAAGAATATGAGACGGAACTTGGGCGATTAGAAAAACATGAGAATCAAGAAAAGAAATCTAAAAGCATCGCATTAAAGGTTGATTCCAAAGAAGTAGAAAAGGAAGACGATCTGGTTGAAGATGAAAACTTCATGCTTCTTGTAAAAAGGTTAGGAAAATATTTTGGTTCTAAGAATCATATTGGAAATTCTGACTATATCAAAAGGAAGAAATTTTCAAAGAACAAAGAAAAGGAGGCATCAACATCCACATAAGATGTCAAATGTTATGAATGTGGGAAACAAGGACCCATCAAACCAAACTTTCCTAAACTCTCCAAGAACGATGCCTGTAAAAGCAAAAAGGGTTTCAAGAAAAATAAAGCGTACGCAACATGGGAGGATAATGAGATAAGTTCCTCATCAGACTCAGATAGTGATCAAAGCGCAAATCTAGCACTAATGGCCTCACATCACTCTGACGATGAAGACGACAAGACCATACACCTAATGCCTGTTATATAAGAAACTTCAGTGTTGCAAAAGGGCATTATGTGTGGGTCAATAAAGGCACTAACTATGAAGGACCCAAGGCAATTTGGGTACCTAATGAAACTTAAACTTGTTTTGTAGGTATGCTTGAAGACCTCTTCATATCAGTGGTATCTTGATAGTGGGTGTTCAAGGCATATGACGGGTGACCTTACCAAATTTTCACATCTAACGCTTAAGGCCAAAGGATTTGTTACCTATGGTGATAACAACAAAGGGAAGATCCTTGTCATAGGCAGCATTGGTGCACCACCTTTCACAACCATAAAATATATCCTCTATGTAGAATACCTAAAGCATAACTTACTTAGTATTAGCCAACTTTGTGACAAAGGTTTCAGAATCAACTTCACCAAAGATGAATGTTTGATAGAAAATGAAGTCACTCATGAGGTAATGTTAAAAGGTAATAGAATTAACAACATTTTTATGATTTCCCTTGATAACATGTCTTTGAAGGTTAAGTGTCTTATGGAGAACAACAACGACTCTTGGTTATGGCACAAAAGGATTGCTCACATTCATATGGAGCATTTGAACAAATTGATCAGGCATGACTTAGTTGTTGGTCTTCCAAAGATCAAATTCATCAAAGATAGATCGTGTGTCGCTTTCCAAAAAGGGAAACAAACCAAATCAACTTTCATATCCAAGAATGTGGTGTCCACAACAAGGCCACTACAATTGTTACACATGGATCTCTTTGGACCATCAAGAACAAAAAGTTTTTAAGGTAATGTTTATGCATTAGCAATTATTGATGACTTCTCTAGATATACATGGACTTTCTTCTTAGTGCAGAAAAGTGAAGCTTTCAAGGCATTCAAGAAGTATGCAAAACAAATTCAGAATGACAAGTGACTTTCAATTGTCTCCATTAGAAGTGACCATGGTGGAGAATTCCAAAACGTTTTATTTGAAGAATTTTGCAAAGAAAATGGAATCTCACACAACTTCTCTGCACCAAGAACTCCACAACAAAATGGTGTCGTAGAAAGGAAGAATAGGTCGTTGGTAGAACTTGCAAAAACTATGCTTAGAGATTCAAACCTACCTAAATACTTTTAGGCAGATGCGGTGAGCACGATTTATTTTGTAAGTAATTGTGTCAATGTTAGACCTATTCTCAACAAAAACCCCTATGAACTCTTCAAAGGGAGAAAACCAAACATATCATTCTTTCACATTTTTGGGTGCAAATGCTTTGTCTTGAACAATGACAAAGATAACCTCGGTAAGTTTGACGAGAAATCCGATGAAGGTATTTTTCTTGGTTACTCTCTCTCTAGTAAGGAATTTAGAATTTTTAACAAAAGAACTTTAACTGTTGAAGAATCTATGCATGTATCTTTTGATGAATCTAACAACTCCAAGGAGGATGATATTATCGTTGATGATGATGATGATGTAGTAAAAACCTCTCAAGATGATACTCTCAATGATGTTGCAAATGATCAACTAAAACAACAACAAGAGGATTCATAACAAAATAAAGAACATAATGATCTACCTAAAGAATGGAGGACTCATAGAAATCACTCGATCGATAAAGTCATTGGTGATATTAGTCAAGGTGTTGCAACAAGATTGAATCTCAAGGATGCTTGTCTAAACATGGCATTTGTTTTGTAAATTGAACCAGCCAAAATTGATGAAGCCTTAGGCGATGATCAATGGATAATAGCCATGCAAGAAGAACTAAACCAGTTTGAAAGAAATCAAGTTTAGAGTCTTGTCCCTAGGTCGAGCAATAAGCACATCATAGGAACAAGATGGGTATTCAAAAACAAACTTGATGAAAATGGAATAATAGTTTGAAATAAAGAAAGATTAGTCCCACAAGGATACAACCAAGAATACCGTAGCAAAGGCGGAGTTATTTTCCTGTATTTGGCAGAGTGTTTACCCGTAGCAAAGGCGGAGTTATTTTCCTGTATTAGGCAGAGTTATCGT
Organism: Lathyrus sativus; assembly: GCA_963859935.3. NCBI lineage: Eukaryota > Viridiplantae > Streptophyta > Magnoliopsida > Fabales > Fabaceae > Lathyrus > Lathyrus sativus. The sequence goes on along the minus strand of OZ012740.1, from coordinate 538,216,006 downwards.
CCCGTAGCAAAGGCAGAGTTATTTTCCTGTGTGATGGACAAAGTTATCGTCCCGTAGCAAAGGCGGAGTTATTTTCCTGTATGACAAGACAGAGGCACTTCTCCCAGTGAAGTCAATAAGTTTACCCCAGTATTGACAAGATGGTGTTGAATTCAGATTTGTAGATAGTGTTCCCCAAGTAGTGGTGCAGTTTATTTCGCAATCTATTTTTGCAGTTGGCAAATTTCCGGGTTTATTGGTATTCAATCGTCTCGTACCTCGATTGTCCGAAGGCTCCGGGCGTTTCACCCAGTCGGGTCCAAGTCGTTTGAATAGGGGCGGCTGTTGCACCCTAAAATTTGACCAACTGGTTTTACCTGATTTGTGTTTTCATAGCTTTATCATTTGCATAGTAGATCATATACATAGTTCATTCATTTGCATAGCATAGCATGGGCAAGCCATCCAATAAGGGATCAAGTGCTATTTTTCATCTCAAGGAATATATTCAAGAGGTTCTTATCAAGATTCAAGCCTATTCAAGTCACCAAGAAAGAAATTGAAGCTTTGGGAAGTTTAAAGGCCAAGCAGTGAGTTGTGAGTTATGAATTGAGGGCATGGAAGACCTAGAGGGTCATCTTGAAAGTAAGACAAGTCATTGGTGTGGTGACAGGAGCTACAGTTGAAGACAGTCAACTAGGGTTTCATCTGGGTCAACCCTAGGTCAACCCTAAGTCTAATGCTTGATTGAAGGGCATCAAGGCCCATTTGAAGGATGTGGGATTCATCATTTGATATGTGGATATGGATGTGGTGTTGTGCCAAGGAGAAATCACAAGAAATCTAGAAAAAGAGAAGTTTCTAAATTAGGGTTTCTGTGTAAAATCCCATAGTTTAGGTCAAACTTCCAAGCAAAGTAATTCAAAATGCAAGTCTCAAATGGATTTTTGGCCAACATGGAACTTGTAGAGTATCTCAAGACCTTTAATTTGAGTGGTTGAAGGCACCAAGGAGATTTATAGAACTCAAGTTATGGTTCTTGTAAGTTACAGGTCATCTGAGGGCACTGAAATTTATCTGTGAAAGTTACTTGACTTCCAAGCAACTTTTACCCCATAAGGAGTTTTCAAATGGATTTTTGGCCAACATGAAAGTTGTTCCTCATGATCTTATATTTCTAGAAAGTTATGGTATGCCTCAATCTGATTTGTGGAGCTCTACTTGTGATCTTGACAAGCCAGGGGTATTTTGGGAAAATAAGATTATAGGTCATTTCAAGCATGTGCCTAAAACTCATACTTGCAAGCTTCAAATGAAAAAATGTTCAACATCAAACTTGCTCAAAATGAGGTTTTGAGTCTATAAAAGAGGTCATAATGGTTTGGAAATGCATGGAACTCAAAATTCCCAAAAATGGCTTGAATATGGAAAAATTTCAAATGGATTCATGGAGGGAAAATGTAATTTGCAAGTTACAAGTCCAAAATGCATCATCCAAATACTCATTTCAATTGGAAAACATCTTTTAAAAACAATGAAATTAACACTTTTTTCATTTGAGGTCAGAGTCATGGACTTGCTTTGTAAACCTCTTACTTGAAATCCAAGTTACACAACCAAAATCCAACACAAGCTGATCCAAGCCAAGATAACTATCCACACACATCCAATATCTCCTTAGAAGGTAAATTGAACATAAAACAAGTTGAATTGAGAGTTAAAACCAGAACTGATATGGTGATATCATAAGATGAGAAATTCATGACATGAGATATCCAAAATCTCATAGGATCATTCCAGATCTTTCCAGAACATTCCATCATCATCTATATAACCATTCTAACTGATCCAAAGCAAGCTTGGGCTTCATTTGGTGCAAAAACTCAGAATTGCATTTCACACTTCTCTCTTGCAAATCATTTTCGTTTTCATTCAATTCTTCATCATTTCTTCAAATTCTTGATTCTATTCAACTCAATAATCATTACTGAGAGTGTTCCAATCAAGATCTGAGAGAGTAATTGCACAAATCGTGTTCTCGAGTTCTTACACATCCAACTGCAACTGAATTTCTGTTATGATGATCCAAGTTGTTTGAGCAAGAATTGTTGCATACAGAAGCAAGAGATCCAAGCATTGAGTGATCCTGGAGCATTGCAAACCTTGAATCGAAGATCTTCACCTTCTGTTTTCATCATTTCATCAGGTTGTTAACTTTCTTCTTATGACCTGAATTATGTAGAATTAGGTATAATTGTTAGGTTAGAGACACTATAGGTGATTAGAGGATGGTTTCCGAAGAGTTTGGCATGATTTGATGAAGGTTGACATGTGTGCACGATTTCTGTTGAGACCTAAGTGAAAATTTGATGAAGTATAATCTTAGGTTGATAGTGATAATTGATCAGTGTGAGGCCAGGAATAGATTGACATCATTGTTTTGTTAATTGGTGAGGATTGATTTCTGAGTTAGTTTTGGATTCCAGATCGTGTTTCATGCTGGAGGTGATATCAATTGATGATGATGACATGAATAGAACCAGGATGAAAAATAGATCATGTTAGGCTTTTATTTTGTGAATTTTGATTAAGAATTGAGGGAATTCGTGTGCTGATTCAGAGTGTTCATAGCTTGAACTTTAATGGAGTTTTGGCTCCAAAATCATTTGAATGGAGAAGATGAAGTAATGACCATTGGATTGCTATTTGACTTAGACCAAGGCTTGTCATCGTGTGGCCCTCATTTAATTTCGTTTTGTGAAGGATCTCTTACTAGTACCAAAACACAGCCGTTTCACTAAAGTTTTCGTTTGGGCTTAAGTTGATCATTGCTTTCCACACCTCCAGATCAAGGCCCATGCTACATTACACTTGTTTTTATTGCTTTATACACCACGCACGTTATCATTTTCCTTTTGATTTTCTGAATTAATTTTGTGTTGGTTCTGGGCTTAGTAATTTTGATAAGCGCACCCTGGATTCCTGGCCCATAGAACTTTGAACTGGGCGCTGTTACTGTATGCACCCCTGGCTCTTCTCTTTTATTTTTCTTTTGTTCATTTTATTTGGTATTTTGTAAAATTCATAAAAAATTAGAAAATAGGAATTTTAATGTGGGAATTTTTGCAATAGGTTAGTATTGATCTTAAGAAAATTAAAAATGAATAAAAATATTAGTTTAGTCATTTTCTTTATTTTTGCTTTATTTTACTTTTAATTGCCTTTTTTATTTGAATATAGTTTGTACATGAATTTGTAGATTTTAGTTTAGATAGTTTCCCTCAGTTTGTTAGGCTAATCTTTTTAGTACAATTAGATATACATGTTAGGTACCCCTGGTTTTTATACCACAATTTTTAGGACTTTATTTCAGGTAGTTTGATTGAATACTATTAGACTAGTTGGATTAGGGTTTATACACAACATAGGTGCATTAAAACAATTTCTTTTGGGTTTTTTAGATTGAATTAGGACTTGGGGCATATAGGGTATTAAGGCTAGGTATAGTAGATCCCCTAGAAATAATATTAGAATTTTCCCTACTATATTAGTATTTTTAGTGTATTTTGCAATTGTATGCTTGTTTGGTGTGCCCTTTTGGGGTTTATTTTGTTTGTGTGGGCCTTTTGGGCATTTGCTTGGGGTGTGGGCTTGGTGTGAAGAGCATGATGATGAAGCATATTGAAGACAAAGTTGAAGCTGAAGATCAAAGCTTGATGAAGATGCTTGGCTTGCTTGAAGCTGTTTGAAGACCTAGGACATAGAAGCTAGAGAGAGCCTTAGAATAGAAAATTTCTTCACAAATATGGATGACTTCTTTTGCCTCCATTCTTCTCAATGACTAAAAGTATCTCCTTGATACTCACCTCCCTCCTTTGGAAGGATTAGTGACTGTATCTAGGAGATAGAACTTTGAGAGAAACAGTCTGTATTATGTTAACTTTCTGTAGGCCACCTTTGGTGCTCAGTAGACTGTTTAACATCCAAACCCATTTTGTGAACTGTTTATCATCTAGGAGAGTTTGATTTGAAGAACCCCTTGAAGATTGAGGATAGAGTTCATTGCCTTGAAGACTGATGGAAGCAGGAGCTTATGTTGTCAGGTTTTTGCTTTTTAGAGCTGTTGGTGCTGTTTAGAGCTGTTGATGTATTGTTTGTGTTTCTTGACTGTATTGTTTGATAATTTTCCCCTGGAGGTTGAAGTGAAGTTGTTTCACTTTGCCCATTGTTTTCTAGGTTCGAGGTTGAGTGGGACTCCCTTGCCTCGCTTGTATTGCTGCATTCATGCATTTTACCGCTTTACTGTATATATGCTGTTGCTTTTCCGTTTATCCCCTTAGGATCTCTGTTTCTCTCTGCGCAAGAGAGAAATATGACAGACATTAGGTTCTCATCCATGCATGCCAACATTAGGATAGCTTTTGATTCCCTTTTCAACCATAGATTTTAGAGTTGCTGTTTCTCTTCTTTCTCAAAACAACCAGAAAAATACAATAAAAGGATAAATATAAAAAAAAGCAGTTCTTGCGTAAAAGACTGTAAACCAATCAAAAACGTCATTTTTGTCCGCTTGGACTCTTAATCAGGAAAAACCCTTTCATAAGGAGATAAAAAAAATTCAGAAAAGCTTGTGTCTTTCGTAGCCCGAACTACGTTTGCTCTGATCTTTCATGCTGTATGAAAGTACGTAGGCATAGGATGCGACATCCTAGCGAGCAACCTTCCCCTCCTTTCCAGTAGGTAGGCGAACTACGTTGACTCTGATTTCTCGTTCCAGAAGGGAATACGTAGGCATAAAGTGCGATACTTTGCCGAGTCAGTTTATTTTCTTTTAACCCCAGACCTGTAGAATAGATAGAATAACAATCCGTACCAGAAAACAAGCGTGGATCCCGTCGAGTACGACGGACGTGAGGGGTGCTAATACCTTCCCCTTGCGTAACCGACTCCCGAATCCAGGATTTGGTTGCGATGACCATTCCTTTCCCGTCTTTGCGGTAGGTTTACTTCGAGCATTTCCTTTCCCTCCTTTGGGATAAATAACGCACGGTGGCGACTCTTATGTTCAGCCGGCACCGATTTTCGCAGTAGCGACAGAGAGGCAAAGCGGTCACAGACTCAAACTACACAAAACAGATGATGCAGACAAATATGTATCAAAAGACTTTGAGAGGTTTTGTGATTAATAAGGGATTGTACATGAGGTAGTACCACCTTACACACCGCAACAAAATAATGTTGCTGAAAGAAAGAATTGATCGATCATGAATATAGTGAGAATCATGTTAAAAGGGAAGAGCTTTCCGAAAAAATTATGGAGAATCGATATCCATAACTGCCTATTTGTTGAATAGGTGTTTAACAAAGAAACTTGAGAAGGTAACTCCATAGGAATAATGGTCGAGATTCAAATTGAATCTGAATCATTTGAGATTTTTTGGTTCTGTAGAGTATTGACATGTTCCGGGGAAGCTTAGAAAGAAGATGGATGACAAGGGATAAATGATGATACTTATAGGGCATCACTCTACCGGTGGTCATAAGTTGTTTGATGCACCAAAGATGAGCGTTGTGACTATTCGAGACATCATTCTTGACGAACTTAAAAAGCTGCAGCATCCTATAACTTGGTACGTAAAAGCTGTAACAGGTTATAACTTTAAAAATTCAGATCCTACAGAATCAGAAAGAGAAGGAACTTTTGTTGCTAAAGCACGAATCGGAGAGAATGTCAGAAGATCAACAAGGAAAATTGGTTTGCCTTAAATACTCCAAAATTGTGAGCTATTCCGAGATAATAAAGTCAAAGATGGTGGTGATTTTGCATTTTTCACTTATGGTTGAATCTGAACCCGTTAAAATGGAAGATGCTTCAACTGTTCCAAAGTGGATTTGTGCTATGAAGTGGGATATGGAATCCATTGAGAGAACAATACTTGGGAGTTGGTTGATTTACCAGATGGAAAGAAGCTAATTATTGTGAAATGGGTGTTCAAAGTGAAGGCAAATCCCAAGGGTGAAATAATCAAGCATAAGGCTCGATTGGTTGCTAAGGAATTTTTGCAAATAGAAGGCATAAATTTTGAAATGGTATTTTCATCGGTTGCTAGGATTGAAACCATTAGGCTTGTTGTTGGTATTGTGAATAATGACAACTGACCCATCTACCAAATGGGCGTCAAATCTGTGTTTTTGAACGAAGTGCTTGATTAAGAGGTATAGGTAGAACAACCCCCTAATTTTTTTATAAGAAACCATGAGCTGAAGTTCTACAAATTAAAGAAAGCATTATATGGTTTGAAGCAAGCTCCAAGGTCTTGGAACAAAAGAATATATGGTTTTTAAAGGAGGTTGGCTTCAAGAAATGTGTATCCGATTATGGAGTGTATGCGAAGATGGATACAAGTGAAAGATTAATTATCCTGTGTTTATATGTAGACGACTTGTTGATAATGGGTAGCAACAAAAAATGAATTTCTAAGTTCAAGAGTGAACTTATGAAAGAGTTTGAGATGACTGATCTTGGCCTTATAGCATACTTCCTTAGCATTGAGTTCCACAAGTCTAAAAGGGGACTGCTCATACACCAAAGAAGATATGCATTTGAGATATTGGAGAAGTTTGAAACAGAGCATTATAATGTTGCCATCACTCTAGCTGAACAAAGGTTATAATTTTAAAAGAATGAGGATGAGTAAGATGTTGATCCAACTCAACATAGGAGGCTAATTGGCTTGCTTTATTTGTGCAATACACAACTAGACTTAACATTTAGTGTCAGTATTGTGAGTAGACTCATGGGGAGACCGAAGGTGTCTTACTTGGCAAAAATCAAGAGGATCCTAAGATATGTCAAAGGTTCTGCTGGCTGCAAAATTCTCTTTTCTGCAGCGGATACGGGCAGAAAATGCAATTTGCTCGGTTTTCAAATTACAATTGGTGCAGAGATAAAGATGATAAAAGTCTACAACTGGATACATCTTTATATTCGGTGCAACACCAATCTCATGGTGTTCGAAGAAGGAATTTATAGTTGCACTCTCATTTTATAAGGTCGGGTAAATTGCAGCTTTGTTATGTGCAAGCCAAGCCGTGTGGCTTATGAATCTATTGGAAGAGATGGGCAGTACTGAGGGTGGCGCTGTTATACTCATGGTTTACAACGTTTTCGCAATTAATCTTGCCAAGAACCCAATTGTACTTGGGACGAGCAAGCTTATTGAGATGATGTTTCACTACTTGAGGGAGTTTGTTAGCGAAGGAAGGTTACGATTGGGATATTGCAGCAATGAAGACCAAGTGACTGATTTGTTGACTAAGGGAGTCACAAATGATGTGTTCAAGAGGTTGAAGACGAACATGATGAGCATGAAAGATTTGAAGCACTTGAATTAAGATGGTGTGTTAAAAGCATTTTGAGTAATTCAAATGTTGTAATCGGTTAACATGAGGGTGAAACCGTTTACAGCATGACCATAAGCGATTATGAGTAACAGAAAATTGAAAATATCGAGGGTGCAACCAGTTAACATAATGGGTTAATCGGTTACCACTAAAAGCATTATTATTTTCATGTCAGTTGTAACCGGGTATTGACCCGAGTATTTGTATTCTTATATATAGTTGTATGTTTTAGGTCCCAATCATTTTACAACTCTTGTATAAATGCCTTGAGTGCATTCTCGTCATAATGTAGTGTGAATCTCTCTCTCTATCTATCTATCTATCTATCTATCTATCTATCTATCTATCTATCTATCTATCTATCTATCTATATATATATATATATATATATATATATATATATATATATATATATATATATTATGGTTCAAAGTTCTAACAAAAATTTATTTTTCCACCATTTGTTCGTCATTGATACTTTCCATTATTTTAAATCCACTAACATAGACCATCTTAACATCCACTAATATTGAAATCATATCAATTAATCAAATAAATAAATAAATATTTAATTACAAATTTAACTAATTTCATTACTCAATTTGATATCTAATTTATTAAGGCTAAATAAATAATATAATTAACTAAAGATATATATTATATTAAAAGTATACCAATAAATAAATTAAACATTTCATAAAATATTGTAAGGGTGTGAAAGAACATTGACTTAATTCTCGGTCAAATTCGTCGCCTTGGAAACTTAATATGTTTTTCCAAGTGACTTCCGGGATGCAGACACGCTAATTTAGAGAAAACTGTTGGTACAAAAAGGCGTACAACTATCTTGAAACTAATCGTTTGTGTAATACAATACAAGTAACAAACACAAATAAGAAAGGTTGAAAGATGTGTTACAAATGGGTGCTAATTCTGTTCCTTGCAGTTGTTAATCTCACCGTTGCAAGGAATTCCAATTATCAAACACAGTCAAATGAGCATATGATGAGTTACCAGCATCAGCCAACCACTGATCCAGAAAAGCCGGTTAGTCTCAATTACGATCCTCCCATCAGACCCAACCAGCAACGACCTATACAAAGAAAGCTCCGCAGTGCACGTCCAAAGATTGCAGTTCCAAACATTGCAGTTCCAAAACACAATCCAATAAAGTCCCGAATCCCAGGAAGGCATGTCCGGCCACCTCCATCCCAAGCATTCACATTCCAGGACAACAACTAGTGAGGCTACATGTTATTGTACTCTTCGTCTCGAATCGTATGGTTCTGTTTGTTTGTCATAGTTATTGAATAAAGTAGTGTTATCAACGTTCTCTTTTCAACTCTCTCTCTCTCAAACACTCATTTTTTTTATTAGTTGTAATATGTGTGAGTTCTTCATTTTATAAATAGATTCCACATAAAATGATAGGACCAACACATATTTCAATTAATGAAAGAGCGAATGTTTGAGAGAGCTTGAAAAAAAGATTATTACTATTTTTCAAGTCGAAACATTTAATAAAATATTTATTTAAGTACTTGCTACAAAATTGCATGCAAATTTAACAGGTTACTCCTTTTTCTTCCTTAAACGGTTCAGCCCTTATTACTTTACATGAAGTTTAAGTTTTAACTATTTCATTGTGTTACTAATAAAATAGAATCTGTATACCATTTTTAAGCTACGAGGAAAATAGTGAGACTAAATTCGCAATCTCACTCTTGTTCATCACGCAAAAGGATCAATTATAAATTTATCCCAAACGGAAGATAATAGAAAATTATTCCAAAAGTTAAGACTGTACCGAGCGATTTAGAGAAAGTTAATAGAAACGAGAAAAACTATGAAGGTAGGGATGAAAACTAGAACATACCGAAAGTGATTTTGATAGATGGTGGAGGAATTTAATTAGAGTTGAGATTTAGCTGCTAAAGCGAGTCCTTCATCAGCAAGATCTAGTAGGGAGATTGACAATTTGGCTTTAAGTCCATCTCATCAATTTAGATTTTTTAAAATTTAAATGAATATTTTAATTAAGAAAATATTAAAAACAATTTTTAATTAAAGAAAACAATTTATAATAGTTATAAAAAAGCATAAAACATAGAAAATCAATATCCTTATTTTGATCGTCTTCTTCACTCTTCTATATCTCTTTCAAATTGTGTTTCATCTTGTTCTTCAAACCTTCAAATTATGAAAAACTTACTATCATACACTACAACATTTTGAATATACAGCAACACAAACAAACCGTTGCAAAATCCAAAAAAGCCGTTGCCTTTACATATGAGAACGGTTTTCAGGGCGTTCTAAACCAAGGCGTTGTTTTAGCCTTTAGGAACGGTTATTTAGCCAACAGCAACGCCTTGCTCAGAGCCGTTGCTGTAATTTTATATAGAGAACGGCCTAGAACAGCAACGGCTGGAAGCCGTTTTCAAATGTAAACCGTTGCAATTGTTGTTTATTAGAGAACGACTATTTTATGGAATATAGCAACGGTTCTTAGCCGTAGCCTATTCTAAACAGTTCTAATAGAGGCTTAAGTTCAATTTTTCTTCATAGGTTATAGCAACGCCTTCTTTACTACAGACACACTTTGTAACTGTTGCAAAAAAATTTATTTTATTTTATAAACCAAATAAATTTATTTATTTTTTAATAAAATAAATTTTCATTTTATTTTATAAACCTGATAATAACATCATTCACAATTTTTTTATATAATAATATTCAAATACAAAACATCTTCAAATTGAAAATGATCCAACAACAAAACATCTTCAAATTACATATCGTAATGTCAACAAAACATCTTCAAATTACATATTGATCCCAATGTCAATCATCATTCATAGTCAAAATAACATTTTTAATTTATAAAATTAAACTTAAACATCTACATCTACATCTCTTCATCTTCAAATTCAAAATCTTCAAATTGCATGGTTGGTTTCTTGATCCAACTCCTTTCCGTCCCTACTTTGTCGAGTAGCAATGAACATTTCAGCTTGAGTCGGAGGTTCTTTATCTTCATTATTTTCACACAAAATCGTTCCGGTTCGTCATTTTCCTGCAACAGAAAGTAAAAACAATTACATGGAGAAGCAGAGGGCAGAGTTTATTACCAAAAGCATACAAGGATACTTAATTCTTAAAGCATGGCCTATGTTTATCATTAATAATAAGGTGCTGTTACATTACATGCAACTGACAGATGTAGTTAATCTGAGAAAAACCATCAAACCTAGTAGTTTCCTTTAGGGAAGCTTGCACCTACAGTCCCACACTATCACCTTAGATCTTAAGGAAACCTTCAGGCTCAATGGAGAAGCTTCTTTAAGTCTATTTAGGGTAGAAATGCACCATGCTTCTTTTGTTTCACTTGCCAGCAACTTCCTATTGGATCATCAGTAACCAATTTTCCCAATTGTTCTTCAATTAGTGGAAGCCTCTACAGAACAAAACAAACAAAGGTTTTGAATGTCATATAGCAAAAACAAGAGAAATAAAAAGAAATAGGGTTTAATAAAACTAAACTGCAAGTAGTGAATAATGTGTAGCAAGCCCACAGGCAACCATCTCTACACCATTGAGCTTCTCCCCTGACAGAGCCAAGTACTCTCCTGCATACAATAGCAACCAATGAAACAAAGGAAGACTAACAGAGGAAGTTCATCAATTGTATCTTAAGTCACCCCTGATTATAGCCAAATTTTGTATAGAAAAAATAAGTAAAATACGAGCAAAGAAAATTAGAACAGGGGCAAGAATAAGGTATTCTCGTGAACAGAAAAACTAAAAACAAGGCAATAAAAGAAACTAGGAACATAGCAAGACTGTTCAATCCCTTTTCATGTCGAAGAAAGCTACCTGCTTAGAAATACAAAAATATATTGCAGCATTTCGAAACATGAATTGCCTGTGAACATTGCTAGATAAGATTGTCAAGAAGAAATCTGGGGAAGTTAAAGGATTGAGTAAAATGTTCAAAGAGTGAATCATAATGGAGCAAGCTAGCAGAATCCAGATTCCAAACTCTTTCTCAAGACTTGTGGAGAAGTGATAATGTTGTTTAAAAGGAATTGTAACTCAGCTCAATATCACTGAATTTTCTATACAAGTAATAATCCCAATTTAAACAATGGCTACTCCTGATCACCATTAAAACAGAAGATGGAGCATGTATATAGTATAGATGAAATAATACCTAAGTGACCAGGTAGATGTGAAAGGTAAAAAGATGTTGCAGCATCAGGATGGAAACCAATAAGAACTTCAAGGAGAAAGTGACCTACTCACAAATAACAATCCACCAAATACGAGAATAATGTGCAAGAGGTTTATCAAGTACATATACATAAGGAAGATTCAAATTATGTAACAGCAAATAACACATTTAAAATACAAGGAGAAAGTGCCTAAAACCAAATTGTTATAAATATCTGAAACTTAATCTATGGGATGCAACATACAGTTTCTCTTAAGCATTCTTTATTTTTGCATCGAAAATACAAATACCACAACTAGAGGGAGCTGGGTCTTAAACGCCAGCACATGTAATAAGATTCAAGGCAGTAATATTTAAGAGATAACATATATATATATAACATGCTTCCATGTTTCTTATATTTCAGAATTATTTTATCTTTTAAAAATTACAACTAAAAGTTTAGTATTACTATGAATAAAGGTTATATAGTACTTCATCTTTATGTCAATAATTGAAGATTTCATTACTTAATTAATTTTTCTAGACTGTTTTTATTCATGAATGATTAAACTCTATTAATTCTAGTTTTGTATCTTTACAAGTGTGGACTTGAGGATTGACATCAAATTTTAGTAAGTATTTTTCAATCCTACCAAATTGTAAGTTTGTTGATTTAGTATATATTTCTCCTTTAAAATTCACATATCTTGATAAATATGTCTCTCACTGTTGATCATATATTATGCAGGGGTGAGCACTTTAACTTTTATTGCTCCAACAATTTCTAGTTCTTAACATTAGTGTAACTCAGTTGTCATTTTCTATTAGAAATGGATATGTTTTCTAAGTTTATTATCATTTTCTAAGTTTATTATCATTTTCTAACAAAACAGATTTATGTTTACCTGGTTCATGTCAATAGCCTGAAGAGCTTCTCCTCTAGTAAACATGATTGCATGGTTTTGATTTTCAGGTTTCCCTTCTCCTAACTTCGTTGGACCAGACAGTTTTATTCGATATATTTACTTCACAAAAAACAATAAAACCATAAGTTCAAAGATATTCTAGAGTGAATTAATTAGTTTCCTAACATCAATATGCAATTACCTGGTCATGATTGTCCACAGCTTTAACCAATACAGAATAATAAACTTTCTGTACTTTTCCTCCTTCTCTTTCTTCAACCTCATCAATAAATGCCACCCGAAGCGAAGGATTGCTACAAATGAAGAACCAGAAATTATATTCTAAAATCAAGTGAGTGAAAGCGAAACAAATTTTGTACTTGAGTTGAGTGCAATTTATCGAGTGGCAAACATACTTGACCATTAAATTCAGAATGTCTGTTGCACGACGGTCTCCACTACGCTTCTGATTTCCGTAGTTCTGACAGGTAGCAATGTATGTGAATTTCATGTCAGCAGCAGCCTCTAAACTGGCATATAGTGATCTGTGACTCTTTTTATCTTCCTCAGATGGAACAGTAACGACTTTATATCCATCAAGTATCTCTGCCCACAAGATAACAGAAAACGATGCAATAATATATTATTGACAGATATAACTACTCTTTTGTTTAGCACCATGAGGATTAGAATGTGTAATGACTTGCACATAAGTTACATTATTGCCACAGTACCTACTAGATTTAGCTAAATAGTTCGGAACAAAAAGATATTCTTCTTACCCTTTTCATTAGCCATATCAAGAAAAGCCTGGAGCTTAAGAGCACGCTGGTAGTACATCATTCCAGTTGCTCTGTACTTTGCCCCTCCATGCAGGAGAGTGCACCCAAAATAGTGCATTTTCGTTCCAAGCGAGAAAGTAAAGAAAACAGGTGCCAACTGTAACTGCATTATTATGAAGTCACCTAGAGCAGTTCTGAACCCTCTCTCTAGTCCAATTTCTATGACCATTGGCAAAGTCGTTAGAAGTCCAATTTGAACAATTGATTGTGAAGCTATTTCCACCATTAATGTATCCTCTCCCTTTCTCCTAGCAAACTTCACTATTGCAGCCTTAAATCCACTTAATGACAGGTACAGTTTGCCATATAGGAAAGCAAACTTACACAACATATGAAATCCTAAATTTTATTACCTTGATTCTTCCATCTGTATGGCCTGAAATAATTTTATCCTTGAACCAAATGACAGACAAAACTTCTGCATTATCTTTGCAATCTTCTTGAATTAGCTCTTTATGTCTCCAAATGTCCTGTTACACTTTAACACACCAATACACTAACTATTTTTCTAACTCTTTTCCAATTTCTAACAATTGTTTCAATCACCTCTAATCTCCAAATTATTAACATAACAGTTCAAACAATCCAAACTAACGGCAACTAATTTCTAAGTCCAATTAACTTACTATAAGTGGTAACAACAAGCTCATATTCTTGATCCAGCTTGATATCAACAAGATCCACCAACTGTTGCTTTTCTTTCTCATGTACATATCATTGGTTCTGTTAACAGGTAAGAACTCATAGTAGCACATGTTAGGGTTAAGGGTATAAGACACATCACAAGGTTTACATGTTAGGGATAAATATAATCTTAAATTTCTCAGGACTCTGCAGTTTAAATGACTTTCAAACACATACTACTTACAATGACAATCTTCCAGAAGCAACCATACATCGAAAATTCATTAGAATTAGTAATCAGCATTCTCCATTGAAACGCTATCAATCTTGTACTATACATGACACAAGCATAAAATTCAAAATCAGAGGCTTAAGTTTACAAACATTTACCGAAAAATTTCAAGACAGTTGTTTCTGATTCATGACAAGCAAAACCTCACCACCATTAACAATGCTAAAATCCAAGAACTCTCTCACTTCATCTTCATCTTTATCAAAATCAGAGACTTAAGTTTACAAACATTTACCAAAAATATCACGCAAAGAAATCACAAAGATATCTCTAACTCGATTGACCCACCAAAATAACACAGGGCTACAAATTATTACCTTTTTACCAGGATGAACCGAAAACTCACACACCGCCGAAAACTAGCACACCGCTGAAAACTCGCACACTATTACGTTTGAAAGTTGAGACCTATGAAAACAAAATAGTTAGATTTGTCGGTAGAGAATAGAGAAAGTTGAAGGAGAACATTTGCACTCACACAAGTTGAATGAGAAGCTCGTACGATGAAGAAGAACATTTACACACACAAGTTGGGAGAAGCTCGTACGATGAAGAAGAACATTTACACACACAAGTTGGGAGAAGCTCGTACGATGAATGTTAGGGTTACAAAATTAACTTCTTCTCTCTCTATGCGTTAGAATCAATTTGGGAGGGAAGATGTTAGGGTTACAAAATCAATTTCTTCTCTCTCTGCGTTAGAATCAATTTGGGAGGGAAGATTGAAAATTTACAGAAGTTTGAGAGGGACAATGAAAAGTCTGAGACCTCTTTCCCATTAGAGATAAGTAAATAATATTTTATTAAAATAATTAAAAATTATATAAGAACGGCTCCTAACCGTTGCTAATATGAGCCGTTCTCATTGTCCTCTACGAGAACGGATTTGCACCGTTGTATAAAATTTACAAAAAATTATAAAAGCTACCGCAACAAATTATATAATTTGTTGCCTATTACTCTTTACGAGAACAATTTTTTTACATCCTGAAAATTAGGCGTTGCTATAGAGTAAAAATGTTGTAGTGATATCTATCTATTGAAGATGTCGCAACAAACCTTTTTTAGCCATGGAAGGAGATCTTCAAATCGTTTGAGGTACGTATGCAAAGTGTGGTTTGAATTCTCTATTGATGACAACTTAGATGAATGCAAACTCAAGTCGTCATTTCTATGAATCTGAGATTTATAAGGTATGCATATGTTTTTGCAAATTAATGCACTGGTGACCAATCCTTTTACTAAATCTCATGTAGAAATTACAACCATCAGTGCATTTAACCACAATCCTTTTGAGATCATTCTTCTTAGTGAATACATTTGTCATACCTCAAATTTTACCCCTAGATTTCATCATCATTTGCATAGCATTCTAGGTCAATCAATCATGTATAGCTAACCAATTATCAAGATATGCCTGTTTTTTTTGTTCACCTATGAATTAGGGTTTGCCTTAAGAGGCTCAAGGGACTGATCAGTCAAAGTTTTGGATAGTTCATCAGCAAACAAGGTCTCATACACTTAAGGGACCTCTCTCCATCAATAATCAAGTGCAATATGACTTCATTACAAATTCTTAAAGATTAAATTTCATCTGACCAAGAATTAGGGTTTTCTCAATCAGTGTCAACTGTATCTTTGACTTTTGATCAAGACATGGTCTCAAGCCTTGAGACATGATTCAATACATTCAAAAAAATCCTTGGAGTCCATTTAAAGTGTTTAAATAGCCTAAAAGACTAAATTAATTGAGGAATAAGAAGTGAAAGTTCATCTGATGCACAAGCCATTTACTGCAAAGTCAAACCTTTGACTTTAGGGTTTTTGGTCAAATATGAGTTCCTCAAGTCAATATTCATTGAAAATATGTTTTATGATGGATTTTGATAAAGAAAAATCAAGATAATTGAGGTTACTTGTAAAAAGGGCAACTTTGAAGAAAGTGAATTTTTTCTAAGTTAGGAAAAAACCCTAATTTGAAGCCAACATGCCAAAGCCATAATTCTCAATCCAAGCATCCATTTTTCTTTCTCCAAAGATCAATTTCAAGAGCTCTTTACATACTACAACTTTGATAGTTAGGATAAATTCCCCAAAAGTGTTTAGATTTCAAGTTATGAAGCCATGAAGTTGGTGTTCCATTCAAATTTGGTTTCCAACACTTAGAAAATATTTTGCTGCTAATCTGCCTGAAAAAGCAACCAACTTGTTAGCCAGTTTTCATCATGATCCAAGTTTACTCAACCAAAACTCAAACCATGAAAGTTGTAGAGAATTATTCCATCAAATTCTTTGATATTTTACATATCATTCTAGGTCAATCATTTTTGCATAACTAACCAATTTGTCAGCTTTGTTTTGCTTTGTTTCACCTGTGAAATCAGGATTTGCTTCAAGAGACTTCAAAGGTACTGTTTGGATTAGGGTTTTGGACAAGAGTTTGTCTGATGAGGTGGATGTCCTCTGGTCAAAAATTATTTCTGTCATTTATTGTACTCAAATTTGAGGCAGAAGTGTTGAATTTTCATTTGTTTAATGAGTGCGTATCAGAGGTTCATCAAAGCATGACTTCAATTCTCTGAATGACCACAAGGGTTTAGTTTCCTTAAGGTTAATCAGTGGTTTGACTGGAAAAATTTTGAATTAGGATTATGGAGAATTAGGGTTTCTCATCCTTGAAGTTTTTGATTGACAAGTCTCGTTAAGTTAAGTTTTGTCTGAGGCGAGCAGGTTAAATGTGTGTGCAATTTAGCTTAGTTATGTGGATGTTGAGTTGATTTGAGCCAAGAAAGAGGTTTGTTTTCATTTTCAAGTTGAGTGTGGTTTAGATTGGTGATGCACAGCTGAGGATGACCAGATCAGGGTCAATGTCATATGTAATTCATCTGGTGAAGTCAGGTTGTAGGGTCCTAGTCATATGGCTCGGGATTTGTGGCAATCAAGGTTTTAAGTGTGGTGGAGGCGCGTTACAAAAACCATATCCATTCCCGTAACCTTTTTTTTCTCTTCTATTCATGTTTCTAAACCCAGTTTTCCATAACCACTTTTCATTCCAAATCTTATCCAATTTTCCAATTATCCATTTTTCCTAGTCCAAGTTTAAACCATTTTCATTTTCAATTATTCACATTTTATTTTAATTATCCATTTCACAATAATTCACTTCATCCTAACCATATCCATCATTTAATCTATTTTGTTATCCTTAATCCAAGATAATTAGCACAAAGTCCATTTTTTAAAATCAATTTATTTTAACTATTTCTTTTATTAAGAATATTCAATATCCATTTTCTTTATTACAATATTCATCACCACAAAAAAAAAACTCATAAGCCCATTTCTTTTTGTTCCAAGGCCCGTGTACATATGTTACAACAAGAGATTACAAAAAAAAAAAATTAACAAGACTCCCAAACGTGACACCATCTACACTACCCTCCAAATTTCTGAATTCAAGCTCTGCATCTGTCATACCCTAATTTTTTATCCTAAGATCAGTTTTTCATTTTGCATCATCTGCATAGCATAACATGCACTTCATCATACATAATACCCAATTTATCAGCTGGAATAAACTTGTTGGAATTACAGTCGAATTGATCAAATAAAAGTCAATTGTGTGTAAAATTTGTGAACGGAAAATTTCAAGATCGAGCCTGCAAACATCAGCGATATTAATCTACATTTCGCGTAGTTTAATCTGGCGTGCTCATTTAAATTTTTCGACCACCTTTTGGATGTTTTTTTTTATCAGTTTAAGCCTTTTTAGCGAGTAAAGTTTATTTCAAAATCTGACCAAACGTTGTATTTTTCCGAGTCGTTTATTTTGCGTTGATTATCTTAGTGCATTTATTTTATTTTTTTGAGCACTTTTTTGCCCGACTTTTATTCATTTTTTATCATTTTATTTTTACTTATTTATTTATTTTAGTTAAATGGTTATTTAATTTATTTAGATTTAATTAGATATTTTAATTTAAGTTTATTTTAATTAATTAATTTTTTAAATAATAACCATCAATATTTCTCAAAACACAATCAAACATGTTTCAAATGAAAAAGGAAGAAAAACTAGACGTGTTTGGACATGTTCGAACCGAAAAGGAAACAATGGCAAGGAAAATCAAACATTCTTCAGACAAAGTTTAAATTCTTTCTAAAACACGCATGAACATGTCGGATTAAAAACGGAAAACAGTCATCACAATATCTGGCGCATTCAGTGTTGATGTTGAAATTCAAATTTCACGGGAGCCTATAAAAGAACAAGGAGGACACACACAAAAATCACAAAAAAAAAAGATCCATACAAACTTTATTGTACCTCACAAAAACAGCACAGAAGCACACACCGCAAGTTCATCCGCGACCACCACCTTATCGTGATTTCGAAGGGTAAGATTTTCATGCACTTTTTTTTATTCAATTCAAGATCAATTTTTTTTATTTGTGAGTTATGTGAATATTGAATTTGTCTGCAGATTTATGAGATTGAGATTTCTTTTAAGTTTGATTTTTTTTTGTGTGTTTTATGGATTTTTCCTTGAAGCGTGTACGATAGATGAGATAACAGAGATGAGATATATTTTCTTTTAACATCTGGTGTTATATGAAATTTTAATATTTCGTTCTTTCTCTATTAAGCATTCCATGTGTCGAGACATTATACGTTAGTTTGTTCTAATGAGTCATGAACACTAACCATGAACGCTTCCCCTCCCTGTGCATTGTTTTTATACTTTTTTTTTAATATAAGATATTAGGATTTGTTTATAATTGGTTCATGAGTCTAATTTTGCTATTTCACAACTTGAAGTCTTATTATTGTTTATTAATTAATTTCTCTTTCATTTTATATATTTAATTTATATATGGTTATAATCTATTTTAATTCATTTAGTTTAGATTAGTTTCAATCTTAGTCTAGATATTTTATACATCAATCTCAAAAATACAAAAAAAATAAAGAACACAAAATATATTTAATTCATAACAAAATAGGCTTTAGTTTTTAGAAATTAATAAAATATAAAAAAACAATAAATATTCTAAAATATACAAAAATATATAACTAATTAATTAATACTGAGTTAATTAGGATTTTGATTAGGATAATTTTTAGGAATAATTCTCTTTAAATATTAACCTTAGGTCATAGAATTAGGTTAGTATTTCCTTAAGATGTTAACTAGACAACCTACAATTAGGTTCCTTTTTCTCCCATGAGAGAATTAGACATGAGTCATCCTTAGTCGAAATATAATTCTCCTACCTCATAACATAGTCGAGAAAGACGTAGATTCTTTTCCGCTTGAGAGAGGTATGTGGCATACTCGTCGATTCTATATCCGAGTTAGATCCCTTCTCTTAATGCGAAGCAAATACCCGTCTTTCACATGTTTGTCGCGATTTAAGTTGAGTATTCTCCTTTAGATGAAGACTTGTATCTTCTTCTAAAAACCAACCAACAAACTTTGTGTACCCTTAGTGAGTGGAACTACGAATGCTCTGATTCTATTCCCGTTAGGATATGTAGACACGAGATGCGATGTCTTGGCGAACATACTTAGGAATAACACCTTAGGTCTTCCTTTTCTTCTCACCCTTTAGCAGACAAATAACAAAATAACACATTAAAACAAAAGGTTCCTGTAGAGTACTGCAGATACTTAGGATGCTAATATCTTCCCTTAGTATAACCAACCCCCGAACCTTAGATTCTCTTTTGCTTTGTTTTTGCATTGCATATTTTGGGTTATTCGCTCTTTTTCCCTTCCCTCGGATAAATTAAAGATCAGTGGTGAACTATGATTTGAGTTTCAAGTTAATTAATAGCTTGATATTCGATTCTCACCGCGACAGAAATGGTGAATTCACTGGGGAATTTCTTTCAAGGGTTACCCCTAACTTGTTTGATATCTGTCATTTGTTGTATATCTGTATACTTATATATTTGTATGTCTATATATCTGTTTCTGCTTGGGTTTCTACGTTGTGTTATGAGATAAGTCAAATACCCGGACTTGAGTGCACTTATGATAGGGAGGTGATACATTCAATAAGGCTTATAGGGAGTTGATTCCCGACCAAGCTAACTTGAAAAGTCACCACTCAGTCGAGACCCTCTTGGGAGTAGTATTTGTTGAACGAGTATTGCTACTTTCGACCTAGGAGCCCGTGACACTGAGGACCTTTAGTTACCTTTAACCCAACTTGGCCTTCTTAGGACATAATGCGATGACTATGGGGGTGTAGTCCAAAATAGTTGATACACAATATGACACTCAAAAGAGGTTCTCTTGAGAATATTATTAAC
Source organism: Lathyrus sativus (assembly GCA_963859935.3). Classification (NCBI taxonomy): domain Eukaryota; kingdom Viridiplantae; phylum Streptophyta; class Magnoliopsida; order Fabales; family Fabaceae; genus Lathyrus; species Lathyrus sativus. The sequence goes on along the minus strand of OZ012740.1, from coordinate 538,195,425 downwards.
CACCGAGTAATTGGGAAATTGATAATATCCAAAAGATGGACTGATGACTTTGGGAACTTATTAGAACCCGTTGTACAGGTATAAGTAAACCAATAGTACACACCATTTGGGATGGGTAGACCATGGCTCCATGCTCGTGATCTTCAAACCTAGGTCCTTGGTTTTTTGCATGTATATATGTGAATATGTGGATATGTGTATACTTGTGTTTGTGCATTCATCCATCCATGTATTCATGCACCTTTTTTCTAACCTCTTCAAGGAACTTAGAGATATCTTGCAAACACCATAGGTTTTACCATGGATTTTAGAAGTTGTACTCTATTTTGTAATCCTTCAAAATTTCAACGAAATGAGACATTTTCAGTTATCAAAAGTGTTATCCATTTTATGGTGTTTGCAAACATAACTTTTGAGTTCCTTGAAATACATTTGCATTTTGCACAACATACATCATGTAGCATTGTATCATTTGCATACAACTTTTCATACACAAAACTCATTCGGCCTTCTGTCCTTGTGTAACTCAGCTGATCTCCTGACATTCAACAGGTTAAACTACGCGAAACATATATTAATATCACTAACGTTTGCAAGATCGATCTTGAAATTTTCCGTCCACTAGTTTTACACATAGTTGAATTTTATTTGATCAATTGGGCTGTAATTCCAACAAGTTTATTCCAACTGATAAATTGGGTATTACGCATGATGAAGTGCATGCTGTACTATGCAGATAATGCAAAACGAAAAATAGAATCTTAGGGTCAAAAATTAGGATATGACAGATGCCCCATATTTAAGTTTCTTCTATTCAAAAATATGGAGATCGAAATCTTCGTCTCGACGAGATAGGAGAGACTTAAATAGCATCCACACCCCAAAACTGTGTAGCACACTATGCTTCAAACTCTGCACCGGTTACATTCACCAAAACAACACCTTGCATCCTGTGACCTGCAATCATGGACTCTACACTAGCCTCACACAACCAAAACAAAACTTGTTCCAAAATAAAACCTGCTATCATTTGAAAGCAACATAACATAACAACATGCCAAAAACCTGCAATGGGAAGAGACTTTTCAACAACATAAAATTGAGATTTCAAAACTTAGATAACAAGTTGAGTCTTGTTTTTAAAGGAGGAAAAAAAGACCAAAATGGAGAAGAGGAGGGAGTAAAGAAAAACCAGTTTCAAATTTTTCTGAAAAAGAAAAAGCAAAATAAGGTTGATGAAGGACTACAACCTAACCAGTTCTAAGAGGTATGAATTACTCTCATTGGAATATCCTCGTATTTTCCAATCAATTCGTTGAAGATGATTTGGTTTCATGTCCACCAAATAGCCCAACAAGTCACCAACCATATGAATGAAGCATAAGATTCAGACGATTTCTTAACAACCTTCAAGAACCAAACTGAAAAGTGGTCATAAACATTATTCACCTCGGCCCAAGGAATGTTCACCCAATCCACAATGTTATGCCAAACTAAAGTAATACAGGGGAACCTATGAAATATGTGATTGATATCTTCTATAGCATTACAACAAATAACACAAACAATGTCGCGAGGATTGGAGATTATTCCCCTGACCGCCAAATTCGCTCTTGTTGGGAGCCTATCCCAAATGACCCGCCAAGCAAGGATTCTAACTTTAAGAGGAATTTTAGTTTTCCAAAGAATATTTAAAACGGCCTTGGGAGAAATCTCTAACTTATGAACAACATCGAGAATAAACAAAGAATTATAGCAAGATTTTACCGTAAAGTAACTAGAACAACCACCTTTGCAAACAAATCGATCCACAACTTCACGGTGAGGCAAAAAATCTAGCAGCAGGACTTGCAAAGAATGAAATTCAACCATGGATTCCAATGGCATATCATGGCTCAACACATCTAAAATCCAAAACCAAGTATCATTAAGCCAGAAATCCATGTCTGAAACTGCAACATGTTTACAAGATGAATGCAAGAAAAGGTTGGAGAATAGGGAGCAAAGAGGAACCTATCCAAGCCAGCAATTAAACCAAAAAGAAATATGCGAACCATCACCAAGTATACATGTAATTTGTTTCAGAAAACTTCCAGAAGAGGTTGAGTCACAAATGCTCATAAGATCTTTCCACCATAAAGATTCACCTTTGGAAGGAAGCAACTTCTTTTTCATCAGTAGACGCTCAAAGAAGCAACTATAGAAACTTACTAACAGTGCAGGCCAAACAGGAGTTGGTTCTGTGATACATCACTAAAGCCACTTCGAAAGGAGGGCGATATTAAAGGTTGAAAGGTATATGACTCCCAAACTACCACTACTCTTTGGTAAGCATACTATTTTCCAACTGATCCAAGCAACTCCATGTTTTTCGAAAGATCCCGACCATAAAAAGTTCTATTGGATAACAATTAACTTTTTCATGATCTTGGAAGGAACTTTGAAAAAAGAGAAATAATGTATTGGCAGGTTAGATATAACATATTTAATCAAAATTACTCTACCACCTATCGAGAGAAATTTTCCATGCCATGCCGATAGTTTTGATTTGAAGTAGTTCACCACCGGATTCCAAAAAGCTAAGCTACGGTGATTTCCTCCTACTTCCATACCAATGAATATGAATGTAAAAGCTCCCAGTTTACAGGTTAAGAAGTGAGTTTAGACATTTAGTCGGACATCAGAATCTCACATGATTCAGATGAAAACCTTCATGCTCATGAGAGAAAGAAACAAAATAGGAGCACCAGTCTTGTACCATAACTAATAGACTCTTGGATTGAGATCAAATAACACCATTGATCATTCTCCCCCTGAACATATCCATACATTGTACAAATCCATCTTGAACCTTACAACCATAGACAACCTTGTTCTTTGAGAATAAATCCAATCAAGCCCGGAATGTTTACAGTCCCTAAAGAGACATACACATTATCTTAACTCCTTGGTTAATCAATATGTCATCCACATTGGGAAGTCAACAAACCCCTTCACCAAATGAAGAAGAAAACCTCTCCAGTCTGCTTCCTTTTCAAGATTCAGTCTTCTAGTATAACTAACCATCTACACACAGATAATCAGAATCCATAAAGTCTTGACCATTCTTGACAATGAATAGATAACTTACTTCTAATCCACCTTGTGAGAACAAAAAACTTTCCTTTTTAAAGATATAATCAACTCAAATGATGTTTCAAACACTAATTAAGACATCATCCTCAATCAAATGACTCATCAGCTTTGGTTCTGAAGTCATCATCCATAGGAATAACTCTTTGCATGGTAACCCATACACTTCCTTTTGCAATGAACATATGAAAATCCCAATAGATCACAGCTGCAGAAGCTCATAGATCATCATAGGAGGCATAGTACCACAAAGATAAATAAACTCTCACAAGCCTCATGAAGCTTCAACCCAGAAGCACAATGTTTAGACATCATATCTGACATTACAAAGTCAACACCCATACTTAAGCATCCAAAGAGGAGAATCCCTCTGACAGATACCAGTATGACTGAAAATAACCATGAAGTTATAGATTGAGCATCATACCAAAAACAGACTTCTCTACGAGATCTTCTTTTCCTCTGCCCCTCAATCTTCTATCCTCCACTTTGCACAGTATACCACAAGCCAAAGTACATCAGCACTATCAAGCAACAGGCTTGAGCAGGTACTTCCTTAGAGCACACTCAAAAGACACTTTCCTTTAGAGTAACCAAACAAAATACCTTTCACAAGGTCCTTGATCATGTGGGAACAACATAACTGAAGCTTCCAGTACTAACACCCCCTTACCCCAGACAGACTCTGGATTACCCATTCCAAACAACTTAGATGAGACACCAAGCAATCATCAACTCCCTTGAGCTTTTTCCATTGCATGATTCACAAAGGTTGAAATAGACTTTAGCACCATCCATTTTGATGTTTAGAACAATGTCAGAACATTTGATTTACATCAATGACTTGACTAGCCACACATCTCTTAGACCTCTAGACATTATCCCACCTTGAATATCTTTTCCACAATAGCAAAACAAGAGTTCCATGTTCTCATAAACTTGATCATGAAATTAAGTTTGAGTAAACAACCTCCATCCTATACATATCAATGGAAATATAACTAGTCCTTTTCAAGATGAACAAATACCTTGATGATAGTCTGCTTCAAGACAATTCTTCAAGGAAATTATCTACATACGATCAGAGTCCACACTAGACTTAAACCTAATAGAAGAGGTAGTCACAACTATCTACACAACCACTCATATTAAGCTTTGAAAGATCAGAAAAGTCTCCAAGATGTCAGATTAAATGTCCTAGACATGTTTCCTTGACTTTCATGTGCACAGGAACTGGTAGAGATGTCTTCACATCCCTTCAGAATAAAATACGCCACAAGATCCTTCAATGGAATACCCAAAGTCTAGCTCCAGATCAGAAATAAGTTGACCTAAAGAAAACTCACCAAAGCTGATGGTGTCTTGATCTTCATCTTCCCCAACACATAACTCTTGGATAAAGGCTTCCTAGATTACAGACCAAACGACTCTTTAACACCAATCTGAAGAAGATTACCAAAGCTATTAATAAATATACATTTATTTATCCTCCAAAACATATGATATATCTCTCCTTTGTTCGAGAAGTTCAGTCCTTGGATCAACAAGATTCTGCACACACTCTTCAGAAGTGATGTTTCAACATCTGGTTGAACATCACGTTCTTTTCCCATTAACAAGTCATTGGATCTTGAGTTCTTTCACTGTCTGAGGCTACACCTTCAGGAGTGACACTTTTGACATCACCAATCAAAAAAGTATAATCATTTAAATACTTGTTAAGGCCACAAATAACAATTGATTTTAAATCCCAATTCTGTATTCTTCAATTACAAAATGTCATAAGACACCCTTTCTTACTCAATCAACAACCTAGAGAGAAATCTTCAAGGCATAAATATTCCTTAGAATACCATATTCTCTTATGAACACATTCGGCAGTGCCCTTATGAGTGGACTTGAGAGAGGACTCAAATATCTTGGGCTACCTAAAACATGACATAAAGTGTTTACCAAATCCATAGATAATAAATTTGATATACAAGGTCTCAACTCAACCTTTTTCCTCCTATTACCCTTCATGGTACCTGGTTAACCCCGTCTCCCAAGCAACATAGGAAAATCCTTCAGAGGAAGACATCACAATTCTTGCTCCTTTACATAACTCCCAGCTAGTAATGGCAAGAACATCTCTAGAGACTGTCACCATCTTCAACAAGAGCCAGGTAATATGTCAAGACATCTTATAAGGCACCATGAGTAACAATAACATCATTATCGGCAGCAACGAAAGAAACTTCATAGAGCACTTTAGTCAACCATCAGTAGTTGTCAGACCAGATTCAGAGAGCTATTATCCTAGCTTCCAATCTTCCTCGATCACAACAGTAATGGATGGTCTGATCACACAGTCTCTTTCCTTATCCAAAAGACCAAAAACTATCTTCCCTAGAACTTATCCAGAAACAGAACATGATGCCTGCTCTGATACCAATTGAAATTCTGGTGTGCAGATCACAGATGTGCCAAGAGATGTCGAGACATTGATCTCTGCATAACTAAACAAGGCCAAAAACAAGATCATCCAAATACTGCAAATATATTACAGTGTCATGACAGATGTTTCAACATATATTAAGACATATATTTCAGAACATAAGAGCAGACTGAATTTAGCATAATAGAAAGATAAACAACACCAAGATATGATGACCCAGTTCGGTGAACAACAACACCTACATCTGGAGGCTACCAAGCCAGGAATCAATCCAATATTAGTAGTATTAATTTAGAGCTAAACTCCCTTGTTTACAACTCCTCACTTAATCCTTACCCAGTACAATTCTATCTAGAAATCACCATCTAGATAAGAGAAACCCATCTCAATTCCTAAATCACCATAGTGATATCTAACAGTCACTACCTCCGATGGCTGTATCAAACTGTTCAATTGAAAGATACCCCTCTCAATACAATATTCAGTTAAGATTCTTAACTAACAATAATACTTGAATTTGCTCAAAAGCTTCATCCAATAACAATATAAAATTCATTACCTACAGGTTTATGAATATGTAAAACTATGTCTACCACAATGTATCAACTAATACAAAGGGTGACTTACAACACAAGAAATACACGACTCTCAAAATCCTAAACCCTTATAATTACTTTACAAGAATTCATTACAAGGTCTACTATCTTTTTTTTGATACCCTAGCTCTTGGTCTTTCTTTTATAGCTTTCAACAGTCCATGGGCTTCGAAGTCTCTGTCCAATCTTTCCTTGATCCACGTTCTGATTGCACCTTAAATCTTGGAACAAATCTACAACAAATCTACTGCACCAGACCAAGATGTCGAGTCCACAATGCTAGGAAATCTTGTCTAACATGTTGTTCTTTACAAATTTCTTCTTGTTGGAACATCTTGTGCAACATCATGTTTTACCAAAATTTAGTCAAATCTTTGGAGCCTTCAAAAAGCACGATGTAGCTTAGTTAAGTTAGTTGTTGTTTCAATATTGTTGTTGTTGTTGTTATTAGAAATATTAAAACTCAAAAACAAGAACTACATTCATGTTTTCCTAACAAAAATAAACCTTCTTTTACAAGCATGTATTTAAGTTAATAATTTTAAAATTTTCGAGAAAAGAGATCACATTAAGGAGTCAACCTTGATAAAAATATTTCTCTACTCCTGCAATCCATTATAGAGAATGGATTTGTAGCTTTGATTTCACCCCTATTGAAAAATCATCTATGGGGAAAAGTTGTTGATTTCACCTCGGTGGAAAAACAACAGAGAGAAATAGTGGAGAACTTTCCATTACACCATTCATTACACCTTTCCCATCATACCGAGGTAAAAGCCCCGTTTCAACGGATGTAAAAAAACCTATTTTGTAGAACTGATTATAACATAGTTTCTAAATTGTTTAAGATGATTATGTAAGAGATACCATTCCAACAAATAACAGGCCCACAAAGTGAGGTCAAAACCAACATAAGAAACATCATAGAAAGGAAATAAATTAAAAAAAAAACCATCTAGATGATATGAGGAACTAAATATTAGAACTACACGCACACATGAATGCGAAAGTGAGAAAACAAAAGTAATTTTTGTATATTGTACTTCACAATCAAATTCACTTATGATTGTATTGTTTAAAACTCGAGGACACTCACTAATTAACCAACTGTGGTTATTTATACAACATTAGTTGGTATTACAAACAGTAACAATGCCAAACAACCTAACTAGCTTACCTATTTGGGTATTTGTGTAACAAGTAACTTAGTTAACTTAACAAGTAATTTACATTAACCTTTCTATCCTCGTTTTTTTCTTAATTTTGTATTTTCTTTCATAGGTGTACTTTCTAAGTTGCAGTTCAACATACTAAATCTCTTCAGAATGTCAATGATGAACTTCTTCTAGTGAATAATCAGGCTTACCATGGTTTTAAAAAATTCAAGACCAAGGAAGTAACTTAGACATCCTAAGTTATTCATATCAAGTTAAATTCACCTGTTGAATTTTATATTCCCAATCTCTTTGGGTTTGTTTCCTATGATGAATATATCATCCACATATAAATAGATTATGACGATATTGACTTGATTCTCATCTTTCACATATAGTCTATGTTCAAGTGTACACTTGGAAAAGAAAATATGATTTAGTAACTTATAAATTCTCTTGTTCCAGACTCTTAGAGCATGTTCAGATCATAAATATTCCTATTAAGTTTTAAAATGCTATATTGTTTATATTTGATAATGAATCTTCGAGATTGTTCACCATGTACTTCTAGGGATGACAAAGCGGCCAGCCCGTCCCATTTAGACACATCTCATTTAAACACGTCCAAAAGCGGGACGAGACGGACCAAATTAAGTATCCGAGCTCAAAAGTCAAACCTGCCCTGTTTACTAACGAGTTGGTGGATTGGTAGGCCGGTTAGTCATTTTTTTATAGAATTTGATCATTACATAATTTAAAAAATTGTTAATCATTACCAAAGAGACAGACACATTTTAACAACACATAGTCAAACTTTAACAAGTCTTAATATAAATGTCATATTCTTCAACATAAACAAAAAAACTTAACTATAATACCAGAAAACTTAAAACAAGCACACTAAAATTCAAATATCATCTTTTTTATTCAAAAAATCAACAAGTATAACCTAATTAAGGACATTTAAGGACACAAATCAAGAAAACAAACTAGCATAAGGTAAACAAAGACAACTAAGTAAATTTATAAATATTTAATAATGGAAGTATCTCAAAAATAAAACATTCCAAGAAAAATCAAAGCTTCATTAATTAAAAATTATCAATACAAATAATAAGCTTAATTGAGTATTTCAGTGTCAAAAAATAAATAAAATGAGAACTCAAATAAATAAAATAAAAATTAAAGCTTTATTATCTTAATGAGAAACAAACTCCTATCTGCAAAACTTACCTTATAACTTTAGAACCTGGCTACAATGACAACAGGTAATAGAAAATAGAAAAGAATGTATTCTCTATATTTTGCAATAAAGACTTTTTCTACTATGAGTGAAAATAAAGAAAGAAATAGACACCGATTAATGTATTCAAAATGAGATATTTGTTGATATGTGAAAAACTAACATTATGATTTGAAGAAATGAGAGTTGTTTTAAAAGTATGTCTACTACAAACCACATTAATATTATTTTAGTTCTAAGTAAAAAATAATTTGTTTTAAACAAAAAGCCCATTGGCAAAACCCGCCCCGCCCTTGCCCCGTTTTAAAAGTGGGTTAGGCGGGGAGGAGCAACTTAAGACACCGGGCCAAAAATCTCGCCCCGTCTCGCTAAAAATAGTGGGTTAAATGGACGGGCCTAACCCGTTTTTCCACCCCTATGTACTTCCCCCTCAAGGAAGTCATTGAAGAAATGCATACATTACATCTATTTGACAAGGATTTCACTACAATAAGTTATTTACCACTACTACCAATGTGTCTAACTCAGTTTTTGGAATTGGTGAAAAACTTCATGTGAAGTTGATGCCACAGTTTTTTAAGAATCCTTTGAAATAAGCCAAGGGATGGAAATGAGTCGAGTCGAGTCGAACTCGCCTTAACTCGGCTCGACTCGTTAAGAGTTTGTTCAGCTCAAATCTCGGTTCGAGTTCGACGCAAGCTTTTTTTTAAGCTCAAAATCGACTCGTTAAAAGTTCACGAACTATTCAGTTCATCTCGTTAGGTTCATCTCATTAGATTTAACTCACTTACTTCACGGACTTAAAAACCATTTTTTAAGTCTATTTTATTTTTATATATTTGACATTTTAAATTAATATTTAAAAAAAAAGATATTGAGATGAAATAAAAGTTATGAGTATGAAATTTAACTCTGTTTAAAAAATATACTAATTCAAAAACTACACAACTTTCAAGAGACACATTTGAAAGCCTGATTCAAAAAAACACTCAATTGAAGTTTAAATTTATCTAAAAAAATCCATAACTTCATCAAATATTTAGGAAACTTACAATTTAATAAAATAATACAAAAAAAACTAGAAATTGATACATTTTCATCAAAAAAGAATTACACCACTTGCAACCTTCATTACACATATTTGTTTTACCAAATGTCATAATGTCTCCAACAAGAACGACTCTAAATGCAATTGTCATCTTTATTTCCATAACAAGTACATAAGGGGCAATATAGGGTTAAAATTTGGAGTAAATCATTAACATAATCTTAAAGATAATATAATCATTCTCATATAATTGAGTTGACTCATGAACCTAATGAGTCGAGCTATGTATAGTTCAAGTCCAACTCATTTAGTTAACAAACATAGTTTTTCGCTCATATTCATCTCATTTGGTTCATGAATCTAATTCAACGATTTAATTGTCGAATTGAGTTCCGAACTATTTTTGAGTTAGTTCGGTTCATTGTCAGTCCTAAGTCTTGCATTATGTTTGGCAATGGAACATGTTTTGAAGCAGAAAAAAAAAATATGTGTGATGCAGGAACGAGTTCTCCTTGTGAGACTAAGAGATCTTCCCGTATAGCAGAGTGGGGAGTACTTGCAAGGTTAGCACTCCAACGTCAAAGTCAGAAAAGTTTCAAAAATGTAGTTTGAGAGTGACAATAAGATAATAAATTGTACTCGGTGCATAGTGAGGTTTATATACGTCAAGTGGTGACCCCCCCCCCCCACCCCCCACCCCGAGTTTTATTTGATGTGTGACGTGGGGAGCCGTCCAATTATATCCAATGGTAGGTATGTTCAAGGGGTTAGAATCAAGTATCTCACATCTCAAGGAAGCTCCACATGTCTATCCATATACTTGATAAAGTTCTAGATTACACATTCATAATTAGGCTAGTTGCTCTAACCCTTTATTTGAAAGTCTCCCCCAAGGATTATTGTTGTCCGATTATTCTCTATTGTTGTCTTGTTCTCCTCAGATGAGCCCTTTCTTTGAGGAGGTGAAATTAGAAGAGATTAGTGAATAAGAGTAGCTAGACTTAGAAACATGCATATTAAATAGGATTGTTTTACAATGCGCAAGTATATAAGGGTGTGTGTTTTCTTTTGTAAATCAATTTCATACACATTATTGATTATTCTTGATGTGTATCCAATTTTCACGGGCAATAAATAATTATGTGTCCCAAGAAAATAAGTGTAACTATGATATGCTCATTACACTATGATCTTGGTTCAATAATGAAAGAAATTTTGAGCGTGTAAGGGGTATTATTTGTAATATTCAAATTTTATCTTTATTTTGAATAATTTTTATTTATGCCTAATTTTTACAAACATGTATAGCTATGGAGGGATACAATTTAGTGTCTCGTCATTTAAGAAATAAAAAATCTAGGTTCTTTATCCCAAAAGTAAGTATTACTTGTGCTTTTTGATATTCTTTTATTTTTGTTAATATGTTACTTGTGCTTTATGCGTATTGATAACTATTTGAAAATTATTTGTAGTTGCGGAAACAAACCAACATATATTCTTGTTGATACTATGTTATGAAATATATATTGGGTATTGTCTCCGGAGGCATTAGTGATTTATGAGTTAAGGTATTAACTATTTTAATTAGCATATAATTATTTATGTTAGTTGTTAAGTTAATGTTTTTGTTGTTGTTGTTAGCTAGTAAAGGTGTAAAGTTAAAAGGTATATGTTAAAAGGTCCATTTTTTTTGTGGAGATTGAATCTTTAATCTTATTGATCTTGGGTTATTCTAATTAAATTTTTGTTCAAATTATATGTGTTTAACTATCCAACACCATTCCCACAAGAAGATATAAATGACATACATTCACGTTGGGTTGGTTGCTTCCTATCTTTTTATGAACCTCAACAACACTAGTTTCTCTTGGTTGTTGTAAATAACATGTATAGGTTTTTTTTACATATATGTATTTGATTTTCACAATGGTTCTGTTTTCAAATATGTATATAGGTTCTCTTGGCGTACTATTTTGTATGTGTATATTATATTCTATTAAAATTTTTGTAAACAATGTAATTTATTATTTTTTGTATATTGGGTTTTGTTCTATTAAAAAATGAGATGTTGTATTTTTGTCACAAAATGTGTGTATAGGTTATGTCTAAAAAAATACATGTCAAATTAAAATTTAAAACAAATTATAGTTGACAAAATAAATATTTTTCCCATTGGTTATTAATTTAACCGAGGTAAATACACACTTTCTACATCGGATATTAACAATGAAATTATATTATAGTGCAGGGACATATGTTGAACCAGATGTTTAAGACAATGTGTTCAATATTTTATACCAAATTGGACATATTATAAAAAACAAGATGATATATCCTAAAGAAATAAAGAAAACAAGATAATCGATAACCCATTTCGATGCAACGTAGGTGAAAGTTACACCTCTTGAAGTTGTGTTAATGATTGACTTGAACATTTGTACAGACATTATTCCCAAATATCATATAACGTTTTCTCATGACTTACCAAATATCTTAGCAAACCTGGGATTCTCCAGTATCTTAATCTAATTAGTCTTCACAATCTTAATAATTGTCTTCAGCTTTATTCTTTGGAGGATTTTAATATCATAAAGAATATTTGGTTGATAAATTGCTCTACCTTTGAAAGTCTCCATCGTAAAAAGAATAAGAACCCTGGAACACGCCCAATTAGAACATGATGCTTGCTCTAATTCCAATTGAAATTCTGTTCTAGAACAGGGATAGATGTATGACAAGATGTCTATGCCAACGTGTTCAACATCTTCTACCAGATTTGACAGATAATAGAAAACAAGACGATAAATCATAAAGCAACAAAGAAGACAAAAGAATTGGTAATCAGTTCAGTGCAACATCACCTACGTCTATGGGGTTTCCAATCCGAGAAAGGAAATCCAATCTCAATAGTATTAGTACAAAGTATTTTAGATGAGCAAACCTTATTCAATGCCCCTATTCTTATTACTACTCGTGTCTTTCTATTTAGAACTTTCCTAAATACGATAACCAATCTCACTTTCCCTCAACCACTAACCCTAATGATCAATATAATAATCAGTTTAAGGATTGTTGAAATACAACTAAACTAACAAACCAACCATTATGCCTTTAGATATGTAACTTGGATGCTAGAGAGGACCACAAATAACAACACAAACTACATCTCAAAATAGAAACACTAACAAAAAGATCATAAACTCTTGTGCATACTTCAAATGCCAGGTTTTAGTATCCTTAAATATTGATGCAACTTATGGGCTTTTCTTCAATGGGCACATGACTTTATCACATCTAGATTCGTAGAGGATTCTGTTTTGATTTGTTTTTCAAAAACCTCCAACAAAAATATTCATTTTGTTTTGATTCAGATTTAAATATATTAAGAGTTAGATTTGATCTTATTCAATCTGCCAAACAAATCTAATTAATACATTTCTAAAAGATAACAACAAACCTGATTGAAACACAACCAATTTGTTTGCTCAGAACAACAACAATCATGGCTTGGTGATAAATGTCATATGTTGTGCTAATGCTAGAACATTTAGCATGGCATCTATCCATGTAACAAAATTCTAAATCTTGAAAAACTCAAATAAAATCTCTACTTGATATAAAATATAACTTCAACTTCTCAAGTAAGGGATTCAAAATAAATCTCTTCATGGAATGAATATTCAATCCATATCTTTGCATATCCAATAAACTAAATCTAAAATAAATCTTCCTTCAAGGCATATTCAAATAAATATTTTTCTTCAGAGCAAATCCAATCAAATTAAATCTTCTTATTTGAATAAAATATTTTCCAAATTGATTTGGTTTACCAAGTTTCTTCCATAATTAAACTTTTGAATCTTTTGAAGAAATCAACACCAAAATAAATCAGAAGATAATCAGAATCCGATCCACGCACCAAGATGTCACACAACATGTATTGAACATCTTGCTCAAAATGTTGCTTACAAACAAATATTTATGTCAATCCCTTTAGCAGAAACTTGAACTGAACAAATATTCTTAGAAGCAAACACAATCACGCTCAGATTTACTCACGAAATGTAACTAACAGCCTGAGGCCATATGTTGAACCTCATGCTAGAACATTTGGTCCCACGTGATTCATCTTCAGAATTAACATCTTATACTACCCATGTTATTTTACCAAAAACAGCCAATCAAAAGAACAACAATCTCCCCCTTTCGCAAATATTGGCTAAAACAACTCTTACAATATGTGGAGTAAATCTAACAAAAACACACAATGTAACATACCATATTATTGCGGTGAGAATAGGATGTCAAGCTATTAATTAGCATGAATCTTAATTCATTAAAATTCACCACCGAGCTTTGAGTTATCCAAAGGAAAGGTTAAAGAACGAAAAAAACCTTTTGCGCAGATGTAACAACATTGCTAAAGATTCGGGGATCGGGGGTTGGTTATGCCTAGGGTAGGTATTTCATATCCTAGACATATGTAGTACTCTACAAGAACCTTTTGTGTGTGTGTGTATGTTAAGTTATCTAAGTTGTTTGCTAGGGTTATTAGGGTCAAGGTTAGGGTAAAGTTCTAGGTAAAGACTTAAGGATAGTTTTAAGTTTGCTCCCAAAGATATTGCGTCTTATGCCTACGTATCCTGACTAGGATGGAATCAGAGAAACCGTAGTTCTCCTAAATAAGGATGAGGAATACTTGACTATGGTAAAGACTCCAAGGGGAAACAAACATAAAAATGTTTGTATAGAGTTTGAAAAAACTCTCTAGGTCTAAATTCAACATTCAAAGGGATTGACTTTGACAAAAGCCAAGAGGGGAGTAAGTAATCATGACAATGATCCTTACATAAAGTTAACAAAATCTATCTTAAAGTTCTAATTGAAGGATACTCCTAACAAGGGGTAGGTATTTTAGACTTAAAGCAAAGGATAATGGATATAGGTTCTACATTAACTAAGTTAAAGGACCTAATGACTTAACCAAGTCAAGGGGAGGGGTAATGAGCTATCTATGACAGTGAAGTCAATAGAGAGACTTTCCTTTGGAATAAGGGGAACACAAGGAAGCTGGATGAGAAATAACAAGTTCCATCACTTGGGGAAAACTTAAAAAAGTTAAAATACACATAAGCATTCATTCAAACATGATGAAGATATAAATTCATGGTAACAACCAAGAAATATTAGGGCAAGCATGTAACAACATGAAACAAACATAACAAGGTTACAACCAAGTATATATCAATGAAAGGATCAAACCAAAAGGTTACAACCAAAGGTAAACATAGATGTAACAACATCTAAGAGGGGATGATAACAAGGTTCTTACAAGACCAAACATTTTAAGCATATGCATAAGTCAAGACATTACTTAAACAAAGTTCAAAGATCATGAAGGTAACAACCAACAGAGCAGGCATGAAACATGTTGTGATAACAACAAATTCATCAATGGTAAACAAACAAAACTCATGTATACAAGTTACAACTTGGGTTAAACATGGTATATGAATCAAAAAAATATAAATGTAACAATATTTAATCATTTTCAGGGTATATTGATGACAATCAATTATAGGTAGACAAGAAGAGTAACAACAATTCAAGCATAGGTTCAAACTTCACATAAGGGAAGGTAAACAAGATTCATAGCATATTTCAAAGCAAGAATCAATCCTAAGAATTTTATGGTTCTAACAAGACACATAATAAATTAAGGTAAGGTAGTGGGTGTTGAGGATCATGTTCAAGAGGTTACAACATCAAGAAACATACAAAGGTTCACAGAGAAGTTCCAAGTCATACATTCACATTCATGCATTTACAAAGGCAACAATAAAACCCTAAACATGTTATGATTATAACAAGACACATGAACAAGTAAGATGAGGTTAAGGGACCATATTCAAGAGGTTACAACATCAAGAAGCATACCACAAATCAACAAAAAGTTTCAAGGCATGGTTTTCATATTCATACATTTACAAAGGATTGAAAAAGCATGGTAAAGCAAAGAACCAAATGTTTTCAAACATATAAACATGTTACACATATAAAATGTATTCATAAAAGATCAATAATGCAATAAAAATCAAGTACTAAGTCAAAGAAACTCATGAAAACAAGTGAAAACCCTATAAAATGTCATATCTTCCAACTGGATCAAAGTGTTTCAAAAATGACAATTCTTGAATTTTTTACTTCACACATTGAAACTAGACATATCAAGTAGAATTTTTCAAAAAGAATGGCATCAAAATTATAAAAATCAAGGAAGTTATGCACTTTGGAAAATTGGGTTCAAAACTAGGGCAAGGCAAGGCAAGAACCTAGTCTAGGCAGATTTGCAAAAGCAATCATAACTTGCTCAAAACTTAATGAAATTGAGTGAAATAAAAAAGGAAATTGTGTATTTTTTTCACAAGGAGTTCAATGGTGGTGGTAGTTTTTAAATATCACGCATTAAATGAAAAAATTGATAGCCATACCAAAAATGACATATTATGTGCAAGAACATCATGACAATCCAAACCACATATTTTCAACAGCAAACCTAGGATTAAACACACCATATGGAACATATAAGGGATGTTTAAAAAAACCATACCTCAAGAGATGAGTTCATTTAATAGATAGCACATAGTTTGGCCAAAATACCAAGTTTGAGCAAGACAAGTGGGACAGTCACAAATACATGTTTTGAGCAATAACCAGGTGATCAACATGACACATAAGACATATAAAAGATGTTCACAACCATCAAACATCAATGCCTAAACATAAACCAAGAGTTGCATATGAAAATGAATTATAATGTAAGATAACAAGCAAGAACAAGTGGACAGTCAAATATACACAAGTTTGAGGGCAAGCTAAAGTTCAAACATGACCTATAATGCATATCAAACATGTTCAACATCAATGTATATCAAAATCTAACATGGTTTCAAAAGTAGCTAGTATGAGCACTTACCTCTTGTAGCCTCCTTAAGGAATTGCACAAAACAAGAAGTCCAGTTGAGATGTGAAGATTCAAACAACCTCAAGATACTTCAAATAAGGTGTTCAAGTGATCCAAACTCCCTCCAAGCAGTTGCCTTGACAAAATGGTGGTTTTTGCAAGAAAATACCAAGAACTCCAAAGTGAAATACAAGGAAATGATGTTACAGAAGTATGGTGATGATTTGGATAGCTCAAACAACTTATATGCAAGGTGTTTGAAGTGTTAGAGTGGCTGGAAAAGAGTTGGACAGAGTTGTGGTTGTGAAAATGCAGAAAGTCAAACTTTTATGGATTGACAATTGACTTTTTGAGTAAGGAGTTTTCTGGTGAGAGTGAGTGTTTGAACATCTTCAATACATCATATGTGATGTTTTTGAAGTGTTTTTGGAAGTGTTTGATGGTTATATGAGGTTCTGGCAATGGTTTTTCAAAAACAGATTTTGTGTCTTAAGGGAGCAAGTTCACAAGTTGCAAGAACAATGTGATAAGAGGAATGAAGGAGATTTTTCTTGGTTTCTAGCTCAATCTGGTGTTTGAAAAGCTTCAATACATAATATGTGATGTGTTGGAAGTGTTGTTGGAATTGTTTGATGGTTATATGAGGTTTTGACAAGGGTTTTGCAAAAACAGATTTTGTGTCTTAAGGGAGCAAGTTCACAAGTTGCAAGAACAATGTGATCAGAGGAATGAAGAAGATTTTTATTGGTTTCTAGCTTAATATGGTGTGGTTTAGATGTGAGTAGAGTGCTCTATTTATAGGCAAGCTTCACAAGTGAGAGACATGGGTAGATTGATACATTTTGCAAACTTTACCCTTTTGGAGGGAAAAATCAGCAAATCCAACTTGCAATCTTGTTTCTGAGCTTGAGCAAGTTTCCAATGTGATTCATCATCATCAATATCCTGTGAATAGATGGAAATAAGTGATAGGGGGAGAGTAGCTGATGTAGCAACTGAGTTATGCCAAATTTTGCATAAAGTTTCTCTCTCATGCCACTTGGCTATCTTGTCATGAATAAACAATTCATTTAATCCAAAATCTGGTTTTTTCTTATGAAAAAATCTTTTAATCCCCTAAACTAAATCTATAAACATCATAACATGAGATAAATAGGTGATTAGAAGAGGTTTGACTGGTTTATGCATCAATTTGCAAAGGCTGCACTTGACTTTGTGACATGACAAACCCTCAACTTGACTTCTTCGATTCTCCCTAACCATAAGGGCTGAGAAAATGCTCTTATACTTTTTAAAAAGCACCAAACATTATTTACGACATTCATGTTTTACACAAGTTCAAATTCCAAAAGAAACTATGCCAAAAATCCTCTTGAAGTTTGTTACAAAAGTTGACTTACAAGTCAAGAAACATGAAAATTTTCTAAGTGTTGGAATTCTTTACAACTTGATGAGCTTATAACTCCAAATCTATGAATTTTTGGACATCAACCCCATATGAAACTTTCGTTAGGATCCTCAAGATCTTTTCAACAAGCTTTGAACCACTCCATTTGGATGTGTGGTTAGAATGTTATGATCATTTCAAGTTGGTTTAAAATTAGGGTTTTCCATGAACCCTAGTTTCTTGATTTGCAAGTTATCCATCAATCCTTAATTAAATCTCCACCAAACTCACTATTTATGCATATAATGATGTTGGAAAACTTGCTTGCTTCAATTTTGGGTAAAAACCCTAAAAGTCAAAGAGTTGACTTTCCAGACAGACGAACCGAACAGTTGAAATCTTCAGAATCGATCCTTAGTGTTCTGGGTTCTTTGAGCTTTTAAAACTTCTTTAGGAGACTTTAATAAGTCATAGGAGTACCATGAACCATGATTCAAGCTTTTTAAAACCATCTAAGCCAAAAGTCAAACTTCAGTTGACTTTTTCATCTAAAAACCCTAATCAGGGTTTTGCACTGCACTGCTCCTATTCTTTTGGTAACAACCTCAAATATCACTTGTTATTGGAAAGATATGGGCCTCTTGATGATATGAAGACCTGATTTATGGAAGATCAATCCAACACCTTGACTGATCAGTCCACAGGATCCTTGATTTTGACAGTGTGAAAACCTAATTCATCTGCATCTTGACAAAGATCAACTTGAAAACAGTTAAGGTTAGATAACATATGCCTGATGCACCTAGAATGATAATGGAATCTAGGGGTCAAAATTTGGGGTATGACACACATCATAACATACAACAATAGCAAAAGATTTATTAGAGATCAAAGGTGGTTATTTCTACCCACAGGACATGATGTTGGAACATCTTGTCCCTTATGATCATTACTCCCCCTTTTTGCCAGAAATTGGCAAAGGTATGGAAACAAAAACCAGAGCATTAAGCACATCCTAAGATAAGAAATGAATACCAACTCTAGAAGAATCCAAACCATTGTCATAGTGAAGAAAGACATCAAGGTAACAACACACAATATTCTTAAGAACACCATTTCACCTTAATTAAATATCATTATATCCTCATCTACCTTGTAAAACTGCAGTTGCAATAACTATAAGTTAAGGAGAAAAACTCAAACATTTCTCTAGATCAGTTTCATCAACATGCGCACATATGTTGGATACAATGTCTGCCACACCTTTCCCAACATTCAACATGTAACTCAAGGTCAAAATACTTGGGGCATCACCAATTTCATCATTACAAAGAACAATGTATTTCTTTTGGACACTCAAAATATCACAGATTAAAAAGGGAATACCAATAAGTGGTTAGACGCCATGGGACTCAACATGTTTAATTCATTGACAAAGACAACTTCTCCACATTCATAGGTAGCATGAGTTCATCATCAGTACAGAAAACCAGTGACGCAGTAGTAGATTGCTTCTGATTGCAGACTTAGAATATTGCCAAAACTAGATTCATCAATAACATGAACATTGGGAGGAAACATTTCTAAGACATCTTTCCCAACAAATAGCATGTAACTGAAATTTAGCAACCCAAGATTAATATCATTATTTTTAACCATAAATTCCTTCATCAACATAGGATAACCAAATCCAACATTCAATATTGTCTTCAACAACTGAGCATCACTAAGAAGCTTCATAGCAACAAAAAAAACTATCATGTTTCCTAGATTTCTCAAACATATATTCTTCAAAATTCAATTTTTCCTTTGTTCCTATTTGGAAGATAAGTTTGGCCAAGGCAGTGGTTATCCCTGAATTATTATTTGTGGGTGCCCAATTAGCTGCACCAATCTTATTCAAAATGGAATTCTTCACATTCACGCTTCCATTAGAGAGTAAATATTTCTTGGGACATTGATTTACTTTCCCACCAGTAATCTCTTTAGAAATCTTGTCAATAGAGGGGACCTTATTAGATATTGCATACTTTCTTCTCCCCAAATAGTCATTAAAGATATAAGGGGTAAACTTCACACACTTTCCTCTATCATACATTTTTCTATACTCATTTATGTACTCTTTTATGCCTTAAACATTACACTCATAGGTATTGTTCACAATGAATTCAATGACAAAATTTTCATAGTAATGATCAACATCAGTTACGGTTTTCATTAACCCAGCTGCTTTCAACAACTCGATGATCTCTTTACAATCAAGAGCTTCTTTACCTAGCTCTATTTCATTAACAATCCTTCTTTGGAAAACATACTTCCATTTTTAATACTTGTTTCAATATGAAATGACACATTATCCATGGGAGAAAAGGGAATATATACAAGAAATCTCTTTCCATCAAAATTTCTCCTTATAGTGTGCACAATGTCCAAGACATCTTCTTCAGCATTCGTCTCAAAGTCACTTGTATGAACAAGATTTCTATTCACCTCAGACTTAACAAGGATAACTTGCTCATCCTTCATCTGAGTTTAAAACTCAGTCACCAACATGTCATCAATATAACTTAGAAATATCATAAGAATTCCATTATCTTTCACATTGACATATTCCAGCAGCTTAACAACCTCTTAAAATGTTAAATCTTCCTTTGACGACTTCCTTTAAAGGGATATCCTTTTACGGTACACACCCTTCCACATCAGCACACTTTCCTCATAATGGAAAGATGTGTTGTCTAAGGGAGAAATAAGAACATTTTTGGGAATATTATTGCCACTAACTATTTTCTTGTTCTTCATGAATGGAAGTACCACCATGTATTGCAAAATATCTTCTATATCACCTTCCACTTAAATTTGAAAAATCTTTAACAAACACTTTTATGAAATCCTATCATAGACTTTGTATGCTTATTAAGCACTATATACACCCTGCTATTAATGGAACGCGTTAGAAATATGCGTTCATCACTACTTACCATGTCTCCACACAATGTCTCAATGTCTTTCTTCATATCTTCTACTGCATGATTCTTTTTCCTTTTGATGCATATTTCATATTCCCATTATTGTTCTTAATATCACTAACATGGGCTAAAATAGTATCAAACTAAACATATTTATGGACTTGATCATCATCACTCACATAACTATTCTCAGAGGTCACATCATCATTTTCCTTATGAATTTGAGACTCTGTCTCCCTCATGTCGGACAGAATGTCTAGAACATATGTATCAAATCTTGTATGTTCATACATGAGTTTGAGACTCATCTACAACAATATTTTTAGTGAGATAATGGTTTCTTACAGGTTCATACATGAGTTGGACATCAAGAACATTTTTGCTATCAACCAAATCATACTTGTCAAGATATGGAATATTATGTGGAACAATGTCTTGGACATGTTTCTTGCCATACAACTTATAATTGAAATTGAACACACTAAGAGGAACACTAATTTTAGCTTCACCCAACTTGTAGATGATGCCTTTAAGACTTCTCATTCCACTAGGGATATGTTGGTGATGTAGTTGTTTAGCATAAAATTTACAATAATACAATGGAATAGAGGAGATAAAATTGATGTGTTGGTAATCTCGTGTGACATAATGTTGAGACATGTTTACCTGACATTGTATATTTTATTTTTTGAATAGGAGTAACTCATATATTCTTTGCATTTAACTTCTCACCAATATGTATAACATCTTTCATGTATTTGGAGTTCACAACATTGTCTACTTGATCAAATTCACCTTCTTCATCATTAGTAACATGGTAGGTTTTTTTGTTTCCTAGAAAAACTTGTGCGCTCAGCTTGAATATGACTAAAATCTTTACATTTAAGACATTGGATCCAGTTGAGATTTTCACCAGCTATTCCTTTATGATAAAAGTTACACCTTTTGAAATTGTCCTGCTGATGTCTTGAATATTTGTAAAGACATTCGGTGCAATGTGTTCAACATCTTATACCATATTTGACAGATAATAGAAAACCAGATGTTTAAGCTAATGTGTTCAACATCTTATACCATATTTGATAGATAATAGAAAACAAGATGATACATCATAAAGCAATAAAGAACACAAGAGAATTGGTAATCCCGTTCGATGCAACGTCACCTACTTCTTTGGGGCTTCCAATCCAAGAAAGGAAATTCACTCTCAATATTATTAGTACAAAGTGTCTTAGATGAATAACCCTTATTCAATTCCCCTCTTCTTATTACTACTCGTGTCTTTCTATTTAGGAATCCCACTAAGCATGAGAACCCTTCTCAATGTCTCTCAACCACTAACCCTAATGATTGATACAATAATTAGTTTAAGGATTATTGAAGTACAACTCAAATAACAAATCAACCTCTATGCCCTTAGATATGTAACTTAGACACTAGAGAGGTGCAAAAATAATAACACAAACAAAGACTCAAAATAGAAACCCTAATACAAAGACATCTAAGGACAAAATGCTTCAAGAAGATAATTAAGGACATAAATCAAGAAAACAAACTAGCACGAGCTAAACAAAGACAACTACGTAAATTTATCAATATATAATAATAGAAGTATCTCAAAAGTAAAACAATCCAAGAAAAATCAAAGCTTCATTATTTAAAAATTATCAATACAAGTAATAAGCTTAATTGAGCATTTTAGTGTCAAAAAATAAATAAAACGAAAACTCAAATAAATAAAATAAAAATTAAAGCTTTATTATCTTAATGAGAAACAAACCCCTATGTGCAAAACTTACCTTATAGCTTAGAACCTAGCTACAATGGCAACGAGTAATAAAAAATATAAAAGAATGTATTCTCTATATTTTGCAATAAAGACTTTTTCTACTATGAGTGAAAATAAAGAAAGAAGCAGATACCGATTAATGTATTCAAAATGAGATGTTTGTAGATATGTGAAAAACTAACATTAAGATTTGAAGAAATGAGAGTTGTTTTAAAAATATGTCTATTATAGGCCACATTAATATTATTTTAATTCCAAATAAAAAATAATTTTTTTTAACAAAAAGTTCGTGGGCAAAATCTGCCCCGCCCTCGGTTCGCTTTAAAAGTGGGTTAGGCGGGGCGGAGCAACTTAAGACACCGAGCCGAAAACCTCGCCCCGACCCACCAAAAATTGTGGGTTAAATAGGCAGGCCCGACGGGCCTAACCCGTTTTTCTACCCCTATGTACTTTCCTCTCAAGGAAGCCATTGAAGAAATGCATATTTACATCTAGTTAACAAAGTTTTCACTATAATAAGTTATCTACCACTACAACCAATGTGTCTAACTCAGTTTTTGGCATTGGTGAAAAAATTCATGTGAAGTTGATGCCATAATTTTTTAAGAGTCCTTTGAAATAAGCCTTGCATTATGTTTGGCAATGGAACATGTTTTGAGGCAGAACAAAAAATACGTGTGATGCAGGAACGAGTTCTCCTTGTGAGACGAAAATATCTTCCTATATAGTAGAGTGGGGAGTACTTGCAAGGTTAGCACTCCAACGTCAAATTCAGCAAAGTTTCAAAAATGTAGTTTGAGAGTGATAATAAGATAATAATTGTACTCGATGCATGGTGACGTTTATATACGTCAAGTGATGAGACCCCCCTCCCCCCGAGTTTTATTTGATGTGTGACGTGGGGAGCCATCCAATTATATCCAATGGCAGAGATGTTCAAGGGGTTAGAATCAAGTATCTCACATCTAAAAAAAGCTCCACATGTCTATCCATCATACTTGATAAAGTTATGGATTACACCTTCATAATTAGGCTAGTTGCTCTAAGCCTTTGTTTGAGAGTCTCCCCCAAGGATTATGGTTATCCGATTATTCTCTATTGTTGTTTTGTTCTCCTCAAATGAGCCCTTTCTTCGAGGAGGTGGAATTAGAAGAGATTAGTGAATAAGAGTAGCTAGATTTGGAAACATGCATATTAAATAGGATTGTTTTACAATGTGCAAGTATATAAGGGTTTGTGTTTTCTTTTATAAGTCAATTTTATACACATTATTAATTATTCTTGATGTGTATGCAATTTGCATTGGCAATAAATAATTATGTGTCCCAAGGAAAAAAAAAAGTGTAACTATGATATGCTTGTTACACTATGATCTTGATTCAATAATGAAAGACATTTTGAGCGTGTAAGGGGTAATATTTGTAATATTCAAATTTTACCTTTAGTTTTGAATAATTTTTATTCATGTGTAATTTGTAACAATATTTATAGCTATGGAGGAATACAATTTAATGTCTAGTCATTTAAGAAATAAAAAACCTAGGTTCTTTATCCCAAAAGTAAGTATTACTTGTGCTCTTTGGTATTCTTTTATTTTTATTAATGTATTACTTGTGCTTCATGCGTATTGATAACTATATGAAAATTATTTGTATTTGCGGAAACAAACCAACATATAATATTGTTGATACTATATATGTTATGCAATATATTTTGGGTATTGTCTCCAGAGGCATTAGTGATTTATGAGTTAAGGTATTAACTTTTTAATTAACATATAATTTATTTATGTTAGTTGTTGTTAGCTAGTAAAAGGTTTAAAGTTAAAAGGTATATGTTAAAAGGTCCATGTTTTTTTCTGTGGAGATTGAATCTTTAAAGTTATTGATCTTGGATTATTCTAATTAAAATTTTGTTCAAATTATATATGTTTAACTATCCAACACCATTCCCACAAGAAGATAGAAATGGCATACGTTCACGTTGGGTTGGTCGCTTCCTATCTTTTTATGAACCTCAACAACACTAGTTTCTCTTGGTTGATGTAAACAATGTGTATAGATTTTTTGTTACATATATGTATTTGATTTTGTCACAATGGTTTTGTTTTCAAATATGTATATAGGTTCTCTTGGTGTACCATTTCGGATGTGTATATTATATTCTGTTAAAAAAATTGAAACCAATGTAATTTACTATTTTTTTATATTAGATTTTGTTCTATTTAAAAATAAAATGTTGTGTTTTTGTCACAAAATGTGTGTATAGGTTATGTCTGAAAAAATACATGTCAAATTCAAATTTAAAACCAAATTATAGTTGACACAATAAATGTTTTTCCCATTGGTTATTAATTTAACCGAGGTAAATACACACTTTCTACATCGGATATTAACAATGAAATTATGTTCTAGTGCAGGGACATATGTTGAACCAGATGTTTAAGACAATGTGCTCAATATTTTATACCAAATTTGACATATAATAGAAAACAAGATGATAGATCCTAAAGAAATAAAGAAAACAAGATAACCGATAACCCAGTTTGATGCAACATAGGTGAAAGTTACACCTCTTGAAGTTGTGTTAATGATTTTCTTGAACATTTGTAGAGACATTATTCCCAAATATCATATAACGTTTTCTCATGACTTTACCAAAGATCTAGCAAGCCTGAGATTCTCCAGTATCTTAATTTAATTAGTCTTCACAATCTTAATAACTGCCTTCATTTTTACTCTTTGGAGGATTTTCAATATCATAAAGAATATTTGGTTGATAAATTGCTCCTCCTTTGAAATTCTCCATCGTGAATAGAATAAGAACCCTGGAGCACACCCAATCAGAACATGATACTTGCTCTGATTCCAATTGAAATAATGTTCTAGCGCAGGGATAGATGTATGACAAGATTTCTATGCCAATGTGTTCAACATCTTATACCAAATTTGACAGATAATAGGAAACAAGACGATAAATCATAAAGCAATAAAGAAGACAAGAGAATTGGTAATCAGTTCAGTGCAACATCACCTACATCTATGGGGTTCCCAATCCAAGAAAGGAAATCCAATCTCAATAGTATTATTACAAAATACTTTAGATGAACAAACCTTATTCAATGCCCCTATTCTTATTACTACTCGTGTCTTTCTATTTAGGACTTTCCTAAATATGATAACCAATCTCACTTTCTCTCAACCACTAACCCTAATGATCAATATAATAATCAGTTTAAGGATTGTTGAAATACAACTAAACTAACAAACCAACCACTATGCCTTTAGATATGTAACTTGGATGCTAGAGAGGACCGTAAATAATAACACAAACTACGACTCAAATAGAAGCCCTAACAAAAAATCAACTCTTGTGCATACTTCAAATGCTAGGTTTTAGTATCCTTAAATATTTATGCAACTTATGGGCTTTTCTTCAATGGGCACACAATTTTATCACATTTAGATTCGTAGAGGATTTTGTTTTGATTTGTTTTTCAAAAACCTCCAATAAAATTATTTGATTTGTTTTGATTCAAATTTAAATATATTAATAATTAGATTTGATCTTATTCAATCTGAAAAACAAATCTAATTAATACATTTCTAAAAGATAACAACAAATCTGATTGAAACACAACCAAAGTTTTTGCTCAGAACAACAACAATCATGGCTTGTTGGTAAATGCCATATGTTGCACATATGCTAGAACATTTGGCATGGCATCTATCCATGTAACAAAATTCTAAATCTTGAACAACTCAAATAAAATCTCTACTTGATATAGAATATAACTTCAACTTCTCAAGTAAGGGATTCAAAATAAATCTCTTCATGGAATGAATATTCAATCTATATCTTTACATATCCAATAAATTAAATCTAAAACAAATCTTCCTTCAAGGCATATTTAAATAAATATTTTTCTTCTGAGCAAATCCAATCCAATCAAATCTTCTTATTTGAATAAAATATTTTCCAAATTGATTTGGTTTACCGAGTTTCTTCTATAATTAAACTTTTGCATCTTTGAAGAAATCAACACCAAAATAAATCTGAAGATAATCAGAACCCAATCTGCGCACCAAGATGTCACACAACATGTACTGAACATCTTGCTCAAAATGTTGCTTACAAACAAATATTTATGTCAAGCCCTTTAGCAGAAACTTGAATTGAACAAATATTCTTAGAAGCAAACACAATCACACTCAGATTTACTCACGAAATCTAACTAACAGACTGATGCCATATGTTGAACCTAATGCTAGAACATTTGGTCCCACATGATTCATCTTCACAATTAACATCGTATACTACCCATGTTATTTTACCAAAAACAACCAATTAAAAAAACAACAGTCTCCCCCTTTCATAAATATTGGCTAAAATAACTCTTACAAGATGTGAAGAAGTAAATCTAACAAAAACACACAATGTAACATACCACATCATAACATACAACAATAGCAAAAGATTTATTAGAGATCAAAGGTGGTTATTTCTACACACAGAACATCATGTTGGAACATCTTGTCCCACATGATCATTACTCCCCCTTTTTTCCAGAAATCGGCAAAGGTATGGAAAGAAAACCAGAGCATCAAGCACATGCTAAGATCATAAATGATTACCAACTCTAGAAGAACCCAAACCATTGTCATAGTGCAGGAAGACATTAAGCTAACAACACACAATATTCTTATGAACATGATTTCACCTTACTTGAATATCATCATATCCTCATCTACCTCAGAAAATTGCAGTTGCAATAACTACAAGTTAAGGAGAAAAAACCCAAACATTTCTTTAGATTAGTTTCATCAACAGGTGCACATATGATGGACACAATGTCTGCCACACCTTTCCCAATATTCAGTATCTAACTCAAGGTAAAAATACTTTGGGCATCACCAATTTCATCATTACAAAGACCAGTGTATTTCTTTTGAACACTCAAAATATCACAAATTAGAAAGGGAACACCAATAAGTGGTTAGATGCCATGGAACTCAACATGTTTAATTCATTGACAAAGACAACTTCTCCACATTCATAGGTAGCATGAGTTCATACTCAGTATAGAAAACCAGTGATGCATTAGTACATTGCTTCTGATTGCAGACTTAGAATATTGCCAAAACTAGATTCATCAATAACATGAACATTGGGAGGAAAAATTTCTAGGACATCTTTCCCAAAAAATAGCATGTAACTGAAATTTAGATACCCAATATTAATATCATTATTTATAACCATAAATTCCTTCATCAACTTAGGATAACCAAATCCAACATTCAATGTTGTCTTCAACAACTAAGCACCACTAGGAAGCTTCATAGCAAAAAAACTATCATGTTTCCTAGCTTTCTCAAACATATATTCTTCAAAATTCAATTTTTCCTTTGTTCCTATTTGGAAGATAAGTTTGGCCAAGGAAGTGGTTATCCCTTAATTGTGATTTGTGGGTGCTTAATTAGTTGTACCAATCTTATTCAAAATGGAATTCTTCACATTTAAGCTTCCACTGGAGAGTAAATCTTTCTTGGGACATTGATTTACTTGCCTACCAGCTATCTCTTTAGGAATCTTGTCAATAGAGGGGACCTTATTAGATATTGCATAGTTTCTTCTGCCCAAATAGTCATTAAAGATATAAGGGGTAAACTTCACACACTTTCCTCTATTATACACCTTTCTATACTTCTTGATGTCTTCAACATTACACTTATCAGTATTGTTCATAATGAATTCATTGACCAAATTTTCATAGTAATGATCAACATCAGTTACAATTTTCATTAACCCAGCTACTTTCAGCAACTCGATGATCTCTTTACAATCAAGAGCTTCTTTACCTAACTCTATTTCATCAGCAATCCTTCATTGGAAAACATACTTCCACTTTTTAACACTTGTTTCAAAATGAAATGACACATTATCCATGGGAGCAAAGGGAATATTCACAAGAATTCTATTTACATCAACCTTTCTCCTTATAGTGTGCACAATGTCTAAGACATCTTCTTCAGAATTCGTCTAAAAGTCACTTGTATGAACAAGATTTCTATTCACCTCTGACTTAACAAGGATAACTTGCTCATCCTTCCTCTGAGTTTGAAACTCAGTCACCAACATGTCATCAACATAACTCAGAAATATCATAAGAATTACATTATCTTTCACAATGACATATTCCAACATCTCAACAACCTCTTAAAATGTCAAATCTTCCTTTGACGACTTCCTTTAAAGGGTTATCCTTTTACGTTGCACACCCTTCCACCTCAGAACACTTTCCTCATAATGGAAAGATGTGTTGTCTAAGGGAGAAATAAGAACATTTGTGGGAATATTATTGCCATTAACTATTTTCTTGTTTTTCATGAATGGAAGTACCACCATGTCATGCAAAATGTCTTCTACATCACATTCCACTTAAATTTGAAAAATTATTAACAAAGAATTTTATGAAATCCTATCATAGACTTTGTATGTTTATTAAGCACTATATACACCCTGCTATTAATGGAACGACTTAGAAATATGCTTTCATCACTACTTACCATGTCTTCACACAATGTCTCTCTTCATATCTTCTACTGCATGATTCTTTTTCCTTTTGATGCAGATTTTGTATTCCCATTATTGTTCTTAACATCACTAACATGGGATAAAATAGTTTCAAACTAAACATCTTCATGGACATGATCATCACACTCATATAACTATTCTCAGAGGTTATATCACCATTCTTCTTATGAATTTGAGACTCTGTCTCCCACAAGTCATACAGGATGTCTAGAACATATGTATCAACATCTCGCAGGTTCATACATGAGTTTGAGACTCATCTGCAACAATATTTTTAGTGAGATAATGGTTTCTTACAGGTTCATACATGAGTTGGACATCAAGAACATTTTCACTATCAACCAAATCAGACTTGTCAAAATATGTATTATTGTGGGGAACAATGTCTTGGACATGTTTCATGACATACAACTTATAATTGAAATGGAACACACTAAGAGGAACACTAATTTTAGCTTCACCTAACTTGTTGATGATGCCTTTGAGACTTCTCATTCCACTGGGGATATGTTGGTGATGTAGTTGTTTAGCATATAATTTACAATAATACAATGGAATAGAGGAGACAAAATTAATGTGTTGGTAATCATGTGTGACAGAATGTTGAGACATGTTTATCGAACATTGTGCATTTTGTTTTCTGAATATGAGTAACACATATATTCTTTGCATTTAACGAATCACCAATATCTATAACATCTTTCATGTCTTTGGAGGTCACAACATTGTCTTCTTGATCAGATTCACCTTCTTCATCATTAGTAACATGGTAGGTTTTTCTGTTTCCTTGAAAAACTTGTGCATTCAGCTTGAATATGATTAAAATCTTTACATTTAAGACATTGGATCCAGTTGAGATTTTCACCATCTATTCCTTTATGATAAAAGTTACACCCTTTGAAATTGTGTTGTTGATTGTTTTGAATATTTGTAAAGACATTCGGTGCAATGTGTTCAACATCTTATACCATATTTGATAGATAATAGAAAATCAAATATTTAAGCTAATGTGTTCAATATCTTATACCATATTTGGTAGATAATAGAAAACAAGATGATACATCATAAAGCAATAAAGAACACAAGAGAATTGGTAATCCATTTCGGTGCAACGTCACCTACTTCTTGGGGGCTTCCAACCCAAGAAAGGAAATCCACTCTCAATATTATTAGTACAAAGTGTCTTAGATGAATAACTCTTATTCATTTCCCCTTTTCTTATTACTACTCGTGTCTTTCTATTTAGGAATCCCACTAAGTATGAGAACCCTTGTCAATGTCTCTCAACCAGTAACCCTAATGATTGATACAATAATTAGTTTAAGGATTGATGAAGTATAACTCAAATAACAAATCAACCTCTATGCCCTAAGATATGTAACTTAGACACTAGAGAGGTGGAAAAATAATAACACAAACAAAGACTCAAAATAGAAACCCTAATACAAAGATCTTCAAATCATGCACACACTTAAAACGTAAGGTCTGAGTCTTTTTAAATAGCAATGCAACTTCTGAGCTTTTCTTCTATGGACATAAGATTTGATCACGTCTAAATTTTTAGATGATTATCTTTTGATTGTTTTTCAAAAACCTCCAACAAAAATATTTGATTTGTTTTTATTCAAATTCGAATCTCTTAATAATTAGATTTGATCTTATTCAATCTGCCAAACAAATCTAATTAACGCATTGCTAAAAGATAGCAACAAATCTGATTGAAGCACAACCATAATTTTTGCTCAGAAGAACAACAAACATGGTCTGTTGACAAAGGCTAGATATTGCACACATGCTGGAACATTTGACATGATATCTGTCCATGTAACAAAATTCTAAATCTTGAACAACTCAAATAAAATCTCTACTTAATATAAAACATAATTCCGACCTCTGAAGTAAATGATTCAGAATAAATCTCATCATAGAATGAATCTTCAACCAATATCTTTGCATATCCAATAAATTAAATTTGAAACAAATTTTCATTAAGGCATATTCAAATAAATCTTTCTCTTCAAACCAAACCCAATCAAATCAAATCTTCTTATTTGAGTAAAATATTTTCCAAATTGATTTGGATTACCAAGATTCTCCCAAAAGCAAACTTCCGCATCTTCTGAAAAAATTAACACCAAAACAAATTTGAAGAAAATCTGAAGGTAATCAGAACCCAATCCGTATGCCAAGATGTCACACAACATGTGTTGAGCATCTTGTTCAACAAGTTTCTTACAACTAAATCTTTTTGTCAAATCTTCTTAGAAACAAACACAATCACGCTCAGAATTAGTAATGAAGTCTAGCTAGCATACTAAGGTCAGACGTTGCACCTCATGATGGAGCATCTAGTCCCACGTGGTGCATCTTCACAATTAACAACTTGTATTACCCATGTTATTTTACCAAAAACGGTCAATCAAAAGAACATCAAACAAAATTTGAGACCATGGAGAACAAACCTATGACTAATACAATTTTCTCCTCGGTGGATCTATAACTGAGTGGAAAGTGACAAGTTTTTACGACGCCCTTCGTTTCCTCGCATATGAAACGGAGGTAAAATCATTTTTCTAGTCGAGGTAAAAGAGGTTTTTCATAGTAGTGTTTGCTCCTCCAAGAGGTTAATCACTTAAAGACAAGCTTGAATAGAGGCTCCCAAGTACCTTCCTTCTTAGGGTTTTCTCCCACTGGAATGCCTAAATATTTGAAAGGGAGAGCATTCACCTTACAATGTAGAAAGCCTCTAGCCAACTTCAGAAAAACCTTCCCACATTAACGCCAAACAAACATCTCTTAGAGAAGTTCAGTTTGAGGCCTGAAGCAAGCTCGATTTTTGTGAGAACAACCTTAATAGTCAATAGATTCTCATTAGATAGAATTCCAACCAATAATGTATCATTTGCATACTAAAGATGAGTCACCTCAAAATCACTCGAACCCACCATAAAACCTTCCAACACTCCAACTGAGACAACTTTCTTCTAAGAAGCACGGAGCCCCTCCACCCCAAAAAGAAAAAGAAAAAGTGCTAGATAGTCTCCTTGCTTCCAACCCTTTTGAATACTAATCTTCTCTTTAAATCTATAGTAGGTCCTGAGACTTTAGAACAATCCTCAGATTTATAGATGAGGATAAAACAACTTTATCTTGTCTCATTGACTTTCCGTTATATCGGCGTGTTCATTTAACGACCTCTTAGTTTTATTGGTTTGGTATTTGGTTGTGCGTCATTGAACTAGTACATTATTGAATCATTTGTATTGTGTCGGCTAGGCCGGAGCAATCACCTTAGTCTAAATTGATCTAGTATTTAATCCTTCTAAAAGAGATTTCACTTTGAAGAGCTAAAATCAAACATTTTTACATGTGACGTGGACATTGGTATTGTGTTTCACAAAACAGTACATGATTCACTTACGCATGTAAAATCAGACAACCTATTAAACGCAAGTCCCTGTCCACAAAATCTAGAAAACAAGGGTTTCATTCAGAAAAGAAAACTCTAGTATATTATGATGTAATAGTAGAGCTAGAAATGAACAGTGGTGAGGGAGACAAAACGTTGCCGATAGCAAATGTGGGTAGAATAATGAAGCAAAATCTTCCTCCCAAAGCAAAGATCTCAAAAGAAAGCAAAGAGTTGATGCAAGAGTGTGCGACAGAGTTCATAAGTTTCGTGACAGGTGAAGCATCTGACAAGTGTCACAAGGAGAATCGAAAGACAGTTAGTGGAGACGACATCTGTTGGGCTCTGTGTTCGTTAGGGTTTGACAACTATGCTGAAGCCATTGGAAGGTACTTGTATAAATACCGACAAGCTGAACTTGTTAAAATCAATCTGAACAAACTCGAAACCGCAAAAGACAAGTTTGAACAAGATTCAACAAATCCATAAATCCATGGTTTTTCTAAACTCTCTAAGTAGGGTTTCCTTTCCTTTTCTTGTCTGAAGATGGAATCAACCACCAAGAACATTTCTAATTTTGTTGGATGTTGTGAGGTACTTAATTACAAGGGGATGAATTCCCTTTCTTCCATCTTGAATATATATATTGTATCACCTGTATTAATTTTTTGTTCTTTTCTTTTTGTTTTGAAGTAATTGTATCACTGTATTAAGCTTCTTATGGTATAAACTATAAAGAATATGCACTGGATAATTAATTAATATAGCTGTCAATATAAAATATATCTGCTAGTACAAAGGAAATTTTACATGGAAATGAAATCTTTTTATAACTTATAGGTCTCCACAAGATTATTCTAAAGATTATTGTAGTTATAGAAAAATATGTTTATCATGTTAGGAAATTTTAATAAGGGTTAGTAAAGTTAGCCAGTTTCTAGATCCAGCTTATTTATATTACTTATGAACAATGATCAGAACAGCCTTTAATATTATCAATAAATGAGACACATTTACTACCTTCTTATGGAAGATAATAAGACTCCTCATCAATCATGATGTGGTTAATCATGCTTCAAGAAGATAATGTCATAAATTGTTTTCTTAAGGTTTGTTTCGAATTTCGATTGACTTATATGGACTTACTTATCAGTATATAAGTTTTGTGAGATTGTTTAGTAGATATGTTCAAGTTTTGTGAGAATGTTTTCTTAAGATTCTCATCAAACAAGCTATGACATTTTTCATAAGTTTATGATTTTTAAGTTTTTAAAGATACCTTCAATTTTTTCTTCTCTAAATTAACTTATGAAATTTTTCATAATAAATTTTGTGTCTTTATGAAAGTAAATTAATTTATAACATTGGGAGTACAACAAAGTATACTCTAACCCATTACAATGAAATCAAACATTCCAAAGGAATAGAACAGCAATATGAATAATGAAAAGAAAAACATGATGACATGTGTTTGATTATGCTTGTGACCTCTCCCAAGTTAACTAATAATTACTACACATGCGCCATGCTGTTAATATAGTTCTTGCCTCAATGAGGGTTTATCTGCAGAAAACCATATACAGTTTGCAATCAAAATACAAGTATAATAAACTAAAGAATGAAAAGTTGTATTAATAAATAAGCATACATGTACGAAAATTTTGGTTTCATAACCCTAAAACCGGGGACCACTATCTCGTTTTTGTTTAATTTGCATAATTAACTGTGAAAATCCAATCAAATTTCAAGCATATGCTTGCATTCTTAATTCAAATGAAGTATTAGGACAGCAAAGTCATTAATTCTCAGTTTGAATTTCTGTCAGAATTAGGGTTTCAGCGTTTCCTCTATGTATTGGGAAATTGGGACCACTTCTCAACTATACTCTCTTCTGTCTCTCTGACAAGGTACACACGCATACACCGGTAAAGATGAGTTCTGTCTGAGGTCTTGTTCAGAACTAGCTTTCCACCACTAAAAAGCAAAAGTTTTATATGTTATGCAGTATATAGAGAGAACGAATTTCAAAATTCAGATAGCTAACATAGTTACATGACATTCCTGAATATGAATCAAGTTCTAATTAAATGACTTTAAAGAGTAAACCATATGACAAGTTAATCCCCTTCTTTCTCAAATATAAGTCAAAACAACTAAATTTATGTGGGGAGGTGGCTTAGGTGGGTTGGGGTTAGTGATCTTTATGGGATCAACATAGTTCTTTTAGTTAAGTGGAATTGACATTTTATCTCAGATGTTGGTAGTTTTTTTGAGAGATGTCTTTGTTGTCCATTATGGTGTAGTAATGTTGAATTTGGGCTTCCTTTTTATATGGAGAAAGATTCAAATATAATTAGGCTATTATTCTCACTTATTTAAGTGAAGAGGATCAATTTAGAGTTGAGAGAAAGAGAAAAATAAGGATTCAAAAAGAGAAGAGAAACTCATTCCCGTTTTTTTTGCAATCAGTCTCACTAAATCGACGATCCCCGATTCGTTAATCGTTGGATCGAGCTCAAATTTGGTGGGCAGGATCGTAACACATATATCTAATTTTTGACCGTTCAGAATTTTAATACAACGTCTGAGGTGAAACTTATTTGCTTCGCACTAAAGCTGCAAATATGGGAAAAAATCTCAGCTTTTTTATTCTTATTTGTAAGCTAATTTGCTTTGTGATATGCGGTTGTTAGCACTAGTTTGTGAATCACTTTAAGACTCTCTTGTATCCTTAATTGATTATAGTAGAGTTATTTCTTTGGTCTGGATGACTCGTGGTTTTTACTCTCATGTTGAGGGGTTTTCCACGTTAAAAATATTGATGTTCTTTTGTGCCTTTATTTGTTCGATTTGTCGTCTTATATTTGTTGATCCTCAAGGTTCCTACAAGTTTTGGAAAGTTTTATATTCGCTACGTATTGGTCTATTTTTGTGTCTTAACTTCCCATCAGAGTGACATCAAAGCTCTTGGTTAAGGGCAATTTTATTTGTTTGAATGATGGAGTCAAATACAAAGATGAAGATGGTATTGTTGAATGGTTCTAATTATCATTTATGGAAGGGAAAGATGAAAGACTTGTTATTTGTGAAGAAATTGCATCTACCGGTTTTTAGTTCCGCAAATCCGAATTTTGTTTCTGATGAAGAATGAGAGTTTGAACATCAACATGTATGTGGTTTTATTCGACAATATGTAGAATATAATGTTTATAATCATATTACTAATGAGACACATGCAAAAACTTTATGGGAGAAGATAGAGTCCTTGTATGCCTCTAAGTCAGAGAATAATAAACTGTTCTTGTTGAATAGTTTCATAAGTTTGAAGTATAAGGAGGGGATTTCTATTTCATATCACTTGAGTGAATTTCAAGGCCTCCTTGATCAGATGTCAGGAATGAGTATCAAATTTGATGATGAACTTTTGGGACTATTTTTATTTCTATCTTTATCAGAGTCTTGGGAGACATTTCGAATTTCTATCACAAGTTTTGCTCCTAAAGGTGTTGTTTCTTTGGAAACGGTTAACGATAGTATTCTTAATGAGGAGATGAGAAGGAAGGCACATAGCTCTTCATCTCAACCTGAGGTACTTGTCACTGAAAAAAGGGGAGAAGTCATAAAAAGGAACCGAAGGGTGGTAGAGAGAATAGCATAAGCAATTCCAAGCCGCGATACAAAAATTTGGAGTGACATTGTTGTCACAAAACAGGACATGTACAAAAGTATTGTTATCAGTGAAAAAGAGATGACAAAGGCAAGAAAGTTAAGTCTAAACAAAGAGACCATGAAGATCATGATTATGATCGTGTTACTACTGCTACTTGATGATCTTGTTATTCTTCGTGATCATGAGTTTGTTAATCTTGTATCAGACGAGAGCATGTGGATAGTTGACAGTGGTGCTACATTGCATGTTACACTAAGGAAGGTTTTATTCACATCTTATACTTCTGGTGATTTTGGAGTATTGAAGATGGGTAATGATGGTGTATCTAAGATAATTGCTGTTGGTGACGTTTGCTTGCGAACCAACATGGGAATGCAATTGTTGCTTATAGGTGTCAAACATGCTCCAGATGTCCGCTTTAATATGATCTTTGTGCATATACTAGATGATTGTGGTTATGATAATCACTTTGGTTCTGAAAAGTGAAAACTCAACAAAGATAAATTGGTTGTGGCTAGAGGGGAAAGGCTTTCTAAATTGTATTGGATGAAAGCTCTGGTTGCTAGGGACAGTGTGAATGCTATCGACATGGAAGCATCTTTGTGACACCGAAGACTTAGTCATATTAGTGAAAAGGGGCTTAATATTTTGGCCAAAAAGGATGTTCTTCCTGGACTAAAGAATGTAGATTTGGAGAAGTGTTCTCATTACATGACTGGAAAACATACTAGAGCATCTTTCAAGAGACATCCTCCCTCAAGGAAGTCAAAGTTGCTTCAATCGGTATATTCTAATGTTTGTGGTCTATTAAAGGTAAAATCCTTGAGTGGTGCACTTTATTTTGTTATCTTTATTAATGATTTCTCAATAAAACTATGATTTTATGCCTTGAAGACAAAAGACCAAGTTTTGGAAATTTTCAAAGAATTCCATGCTTTGGTTAAGAGGAAGACAGCCAAGAAGCTGCAATGTGTTCGTTCAGACAATGGTGGAAAGTATTGTGGACCATTTGATTCCTATTGCAAGCAGCATGGTATTGCACATGAAAAGACTCCTCCTAAAACTCCTCAATTGAATGGTTTAGCAGAGAGGATGAATCAAAAACTAATTGAGAGAGTAAGGTGTATGCTATCTGAAGCTAAGTTGCCTAATCATTATTGGGGCGAGGCATTTTACACGACAGTGCATGTTCTTAATCTTACTCCTATTGTAGCTTTGAATAGTGAAGTTCCAAACAAAATTTGGTCTGGAAAGAATGTCAAGTATGATCATTTGAGATTCTTTGGTTGTAAGACTTTTGTGCATATTCTAAAAGATGAAAGATCCAAGTTGGATGCAAAGTCAAAACAATGATCTTCATCTGCTATGGGCAAGATGAGTTTGGCTACAGGTTACATGATCCCATATGGAAGAAGCTTATTCGAAGACGCGATGTGGTGTTTATGGAAGACCAAACTATTGAAGATATTGATAAGGTAGAGAAGGTTACACCCAAAAAAGATATTAGTTTGTCTAACGTTGATCCAGTTCGGTTACCTAGCCATAATCTGGATGTTATTGGTGGTGATGATCACAATGATGAGCCATATGATTATGTTAATAATCAACAGCTTAGAGATGAGGTAAATATTCCAACTAATAATGGTGAAAGGGATAGTGATTTGTCACAGGATGAGAATCTTGGTGAAACTCCAGAATCATCTCAAGTTTAACCTAGGAGGTCTAACAGGAAGAGACAACCTTCTACAAGGTATAATTCTGATGAGTATGTGACCTTGACTGATGAGGGTGAACCCGAGTGTTTTCAAAAGGCCATGGAAAGTGATGAAAATCAAAAGTGGATGGATGCAATGCATGATGAGATGAAATCATTGTATGATAATCAAACTTAAGATTTAGTGAAGTTGCCTAAAGGCAAAAGGGCTTTGGAAAACATATGGATTTATAGAGTTAAACATGAGAGCAACTCTAAGTCTCCAAGATATAAAGTCAGATTAGTGGTGAAAGGTTTTCGTCAAAGAAAGGGTGTTATTTTAATGATATTTTCTCACCTATTATAAAGATGTCATCAATTAGAACTGTATTGAGTTTAGCTGCTCCTCTTGATTTAGAGGTTGAGCAAATGGATGTGAAAACGACTTTCCTTCATGGTGATTTGGAGGAAGAGATCTACATGAAACAACCTGATGGTTTTCAAGTTAAAGATAAAGAAGATCATGTGTGTAGATTGAGAAAGAGTTTATATGGGTTGAAGCAAGCTCCAAGGCAGTGGTACAAGAAGTTTGAGTCTGTTATGTGTGATCAAGGATACCAGAAGACTACTTCAGATCATTGTGTCTTTGTTAGAAAATTTTCTAACGATGACTTTATTATCCTGTTGTTATATGTTAATGATATACTTATTATAGGGAAAAGTATTTCTAATATTAACATGTTAAAGAAGCAATTGGGAAAGTCATTTGCCATGAAAGACATGGGAGCATCTAAACAAATTCTTGGCATTAGAATCATGTGTGACAGAAAAGAAAAGAAACTTTAGATGTCACAAGAAAATTATATCGAAAGAGTGCTGCAAAGATTCAAAATGGAAAGTTCTAAGGTGGTAAGCACTCCTCTCGCTACTCATTTCAAGTTGAGTTCTAATCAAAGTCCTTCAAGTGAAGATGAAGTATTTGATATGAAATATGTTCCTTATGCGTCACTGTGGATAGTTTGATGTATGCAATGGTGTGTACAAGACTAGATATAGCACATGTTGGTACAGTCAGTAGATTTTTGTCAAATTCAAGTAGAGAGCATACTACTTCTATAAGGCTTTATTTTAGAGGAGATAAGCCTACTCTATTGAGGTACTCTGACTCTAATATGGCTGAAGACATTAATTCCAGAAATTCCACTTCGGGCTATATGATTAAATTTGTTGGGGGAGT
This sequence comes from Lathyrus sativus, assembly GCA_963859935.3. Lineage (NCBI taxonomy): Eukaryota > Viridiplantae > Streptophyta > Magnoliopsida > Fabales > Fabaceae > Lathyrus > Lathyrus sativus. Next base: position 538,156,103 of record OZ012740.1, on the reverse strand, counting down.
TGTTGCTTGGCAGTCCAGATTGCAAAAGTGTGTAGCACTATCTACTACAGAGGTTGAGATCATTGCAATTACTGAAGCATGAAAATAGTTACTATAATTGAAGAAATATTTGCAGGAGCTTGGTTTTGTTCAAGACAAATATGTGTTAATTGTTGATAGTTAAAGCGCTATTCATCTTGGTAAGAATCCGACTTTTCATAATAGATCGATACACATTGACGTGAGATACCATTGGATACATGATGTTTTGGATGCTAAGGTGTTAGAGTCGGCTAAATTTCATACAAATGATAATGGTTCTAATATGATGACTAAAGCATTACCAAGAGGGAAATTTGAAACTTGTTGTGATATCGCCGGTTTGGCGATTTTCTCCACATGGTTGTGAGGGGGGTTTGTTGGGTTTGGGCTCCCTTCCTATGTGGAGAAAGATCCAAATATGATTATCCTATTATTCTCACTTATTTAAGTGGAGAGGATCAATTTAGGATTGAGAGAGATAGAGAAAAATAAGGATTCAAAAAGAGAGAAAAGAGAAGAGAAACTCATTCCCGTTTTTCTGCAACCAGTCTCACTAAATCGATGATCCCCGATTCGTTAATCGTTTGGTCGAGCTCAAATTTAGTGAGCAGGACCATAACACATATATCTAACTTTTGACCGTTCATAATTTTAATACAACGTCTGAGGTGAAATTTATTTGCTTCGCATTAAAGCTGCAAATTTGGGGGAAATTTTCAGCTTTTTTATTCTTATTTGTAAGCTAGTGTGCTTTGTGATTTGCGGTTGTTAGCACTAATTTGTGAATCACTTTAAGAATCTCTTGTACCCTTAATTGATTATAGTAGAGTTATTTTTTGGTCTGGATGACTCGTGGTTTTTACTTTCATGTTGAAGGGTTTTCCACGTTAAAAATATCGGTGTTCTTTTGTGCCTTTATTTATTCGATTTGTCGTCTTATATTTGTTGTTGACCCTCAAGGTTCCTATAAGTTTTGAGAAGTTTTATATCCGCTGCGTATTGGTCTATTATTGTGTTTTAATTTTCCATCAAGTTATTGTCGCTTCTTAAAATGATGATAGAGATTCTGGATAACATAACTCCTTCTTGAATCTAAGCACGAAGACCCTTTTAATTGGTTTGTGGATGATATCATTAAGAAGGCCAGCTCAGGGTTTGAAAGGTCGTTTTGGACCGACATTTTTGGATTGGGAGTATTTCTCTTAAGGATAGGTTCTCTAGGTTGTTTGCGATCAATGATTATCTTGAAGGGAGTGCGGAAGAGGTAGGTAAGTGGATAAATGAGACCCTGATTTGAGATTTAGGTGGAGGTATAAGAGGTCTTTCTTTCTTCATGAAAAACCTGTTGTTGTTGATTTTTTATCGATCATTCGATGATATATTTTTCCTTGAACATATATAAGTGAATTTGAAAGTTTGCAAGGGATGATACTTTCTAGGTGTCCTCGGCTTATCGTTCTCTTTTACCTTTTTTTTTTCTTCAAGTCAATCCTCCTCTACTTGCAGTATGTCTCTACCCTATATTTATGATAGTTGAACACATTTTAAAGTGATCATTTTCTCTTAACAATTTCTCTTTGATAGGTTGTCGTCTTGAGAGAATTTATTCAAGTGAAAATGATTGAGAACCTATATCTTACTTTGTGTCCTATTTGTGGTGTTTTAGTCGAGTTGGCTTCCTAATTGTTTTTCACTTGTGACTTAGCTAAAAAATGTCTGGTATATGATTTTTTTAATGATTGGGTGACAAATAATTATTTCTAAAGATCCTAGTCTTCTCTTTGAGAGTTTTTTTTAATTAGTAAGGCAAAGTCTAAGAAAGGTTTTCCTATGCTATAATGTGGACTATTTGGAGAGTCTAAAATTAAATGTTTTTCAATAAACATGAAAGCTAGATACGGAGAAGAGACATATTTTTTACATTGAAAATGGTGTTTGGATAGATCAGAGAAAAAAAAATCTTACACCTGATTTCAAAATTCTATCATTTGAATGTATACCATTTTATGTAAATATATAAAAAAAATTATTATTTAAATATTATTAAGTTATCAAGTGATGAAAGTTTAAACCTTAATATATCAAACACAAAAAATAATTTAATAATTTAATAAACCTTAAATTAAACATGTAAATTACACTATTCGTTTTTTATTATATCTGAAAAGTGCCAATAGATCTTATAAATAAATATTGAGGGAGATGGGGCAATACAGGTTGGTAATCGACCTCATCTATGTCATTTTAAATATTAAATTGTTTTATTAAAATAATTATTGATTTCAAATTCTGAATGATTTATTAAATTATTTTTAATAACTTTATTTGTATTATATTAAAATTTTAATTCACAAAAATATTGAATATTGAATAATAATTTTATTTAAATTATACACAACTATTGGCTTTTTTAATATATATATATATATATATATATATATATATATATATATATATATATATATATATATATATATATATATATATATATATATATATATATATATATATATATATATATATATATATATATATATATATATATATATATATATATATATATATATATATATATATATATATATATATATATATATAAGTGCCAAAGTATTTAACCAAAAAATTTAACCATTACTACTTTTTAGAGAAAAAAAATTCATAATTGGAGAAATGCTTATTAGTAATTAAGTCATCATATAATTTAGTTAATCACTTTGTTTTTATATACTTGGTGTACGTTTGAGAGACTATGAACATGTATGTTCATAATGGTCCAAGCCCGCCAAAGATCAACATGTTCTACTCAATTGCTCTAGAACATGTTGAATCTTTAGAAGGTATTTAAATTGGTATATGTGAGGTGTATCCGACCTCAAATTATATTCATTCACTAATAATAACTTGACTTAGATTTGACAAGAAGATGACTTAACATTGAGTAATGCAACAATTTAGGGTATGAAGTTACATAGTTAAAACCTAAACAAGAGAACAAGATTATAAATGGATGTAATGATGCAACAGCCATAACGGTAGAAGCCATAAAGGTTGGTTATACAATCAAAGTATCATACAAGGGAGGAACAAGATAATGAAAGGCAGGAACAACATAGTGTACTAAATGACAATAGGCTTAATGGCCAAATTAAAGTTGAAACGACTATAAGCATGTAAAAGAGAGGTGTGTGAAATCTATTACTTATTCACATATGTAAAAGAGAGGTGTGTGAAATCTATCACTTATTCACATACCATAAAGATTGAGGCTTTGCTTGTTTCCCATAGGCAAGGTTACATATATTGCACTTATAGTAAGTACAACTAGAGTCTGGTAAAAGTAACATAGGTTGCCCTTATTATTTTAAAAAGTCTTTGTTTTACCAAACTAATGTTTCTCAATGGTGGGCATGAGATGCACATCCAGTTTTAGCGATGATGATGTCCTAGTAAGGATGCAAGCCACCAATGACAAGTTGTTTCGTCATGACAAATTCCTACAAACTAGTCTGATAAACATTCAATAACACTAAAAGGTGGAAGATGCATAAGTGAGCATCGAGGAATTGGATCTCAAACACATATCTTCTGAAATCAAGGACGCCTCGATCCTAAATAACTTCAAAGTCGCCTCCATTAGTGACAATTTATGGGAAAAGTGATCCGATAGAGCGTGTCATTGTTATTAATACACAAATGGTGATAATTATCAAAATAGATTCCCTGGAATGTAAGCTCTCGGTTGGAACATTTAAGTGGCCTTGTGGTGGTAAGTTTTCCATAACAAGTTATCAAGATTTGTGTAGGAAATTTATTCAATAGTTCTTAGTGATCACACATTGTAAAGTATTTGTTGACCAAGTGAATTCAAATATAATAGAGGGTGGGTGAATTGTGATCTTCAGATTTGAAGGTGAGAAAAACACAAGAAGAGGGTTGAATTATGTTATATTTTTCTTTCTTTTTAAACTCTTAAGTCAGATTCTAAACACAACGTTGTAGAATCTAATTCAGTCAGAGGCAGGCAACGAAAATAAAATGCAAGAAAGAAGAATAATGCACAGAGTTATCCTAGTTCTTCTCGCAACTTGAGAGTAATACAGTCCCCTTGTACTTACAAGAGATTTTCGCTATAATCGCACAAGATTATAAATTTGCTCAAGCACAGAAGTAAGAGACTTCCTTTGCTTAAACACAAAAGTAAGAGAAATATTTGCTCAAGCATACAAGCAAGAGACTTCCTTTGCTCAAACACTAAAGTAAGAGACTTATTTTCTCAATCATACAAGTAAGAGACTTCCAATGCTCAAACACTTAATAAGAGACTTATTTTGCTCAAGCACACAAGCAAGAGACTTCTAACAATCTACCTAATAGATAAATGATTATTGGAAAAATACACTTGATATACAATGAAAGGTGTATAAAGAATACACAGCAAATAGACTCTTTATGATTTAGGGATTTCTAAGATATACAAGGATAAGAAATCCTAAGTTTAGATTATTCTCTTATGTTGACAAAGTAACTTATCTTTGTAAGTTGAATGTTGTATTTATTCTTCAATTCTTTAACTTCTTATATAGAGAAGAAAAAAGTTATTAAAGATGCAGCATAGTAGAGCCTTTTGAGAAGCTTCAAAAGAGACGTTGAGATGTTTCACCAAATTGTCAGGTTAAGTGGAATCTAGTTTTAAAATCCTTTGCTACAAAAGGAATTAGCAGTTGGATTCCATTTGTATCTATGAAGAAAATAGAGCTTAGATCATTACGTGAGAAAGTATGTTCAGAGATGAACAGTCACCTATCAGTGTCACCTTGGTTCTTGCGCTTTGACTGACTCTAGTTCTGATCATTAGAGGGAGACATATTCAAAGTCTGATCTTTAGAGGCAAACTTCTTCAAAGTTTATTTTTCAGAGGTTAACTCCTTTATACTCTGATCTTTGGACATTGACCTCTTAAGAAGATGACTTCTTCAGAGTCTGGTCTTCAGCTTCTGATTCATCAAAATTTGATTTTCACACTTCTCATTGAATGTTCATAGTCATAACCAATACTTGAATTCTATATGAAATTTTAGTTTATAGCCCTGCACACTTGAACAAACATTAGTATACTCAATTGTTATTTAAATACTTTTTATCATCAAAACCAAAGGACATTCAATAAACCAATTTTGTTCCAACTAGATTTCCAAAAAAAATCAGATTATAGAAACTCTTTGATTTAAATATATTTATGTTAGAAGAGGTAGAAAGACATAAATAAATTAGAAAAATAATAGATAAGAGAAGAGACAAAGAAATAACTAGCAGAAAATATAAATAACAAAAATAAAAGAAACAATGGATAGAACGATCACACCAAAGAATTATTTTGGTTCGGCCTAAACCACTTGACCCATTCCAATTCCCAAGAGCTTCCCCTTGAGATTTCGAAAAAAAATGTTTAGCTTTTATCTAGGATCAACCAAAACAATCTTATAAAACAACTTTAGTTTTTGCACAAGATCAACCCATAAGCATTCTACAAAATAACCATAGCTTTTACACGAGCTCAACTCAATAACCTTAACCATAGATTTTACAAAAGCTTAACTAAATAATCTTAACGCAAAATTTTTAAATGTTTAACTTAGAACCTTCAAATATACTACAAAACAATCACAAGAGAGCTATGTTTTTTAATAAATAATTTTAGCACACCATGATAACGAGAAATCGTATCGTATTTTTAGCCACATTGCGTAAGTTATTTATCCGTCTTTTATCGTGTTTTGGTTGTATTATACTTTGTTTTGTGTGTTTTGCAGTTAATAGTTTCACCCGTTGCAGAATCGAGAGAGAAGCAGAAAAGGAGTGAAAGAAGAGAAAATACAGCAAAAAAGATGAAGATTCTGCCACTTTTGCTGATATGGTATTCGCCATGTCCATATGGTGTTCACCATAGTCATCCTGCCACGTCAATTAATGATTCAAGGTCATGGCGTTCGCCATGGCAACGCAATTACAGAATTTCAATTCTGCAATCATTTTCTGGCAGTTGCATTTTCCCCACTCTTTCCTCCCATGACCAGAACAGTTGGGAAGTCTCTTTCTCTATATATAGGCTGCCCTGATTAGTTTCAGACACGGAGATTTTTTCCCCGCGGAAGCTCTGCCGAAATCCTTCTAGTTTTTAGGCATATATTTACTTTTCAAAGCGGAAATTGCTCACATCGAGGAATTATCGCACTTTGTATTTTCTTTTTCTTTTACTTTGTTGTAATTTGGAATCGGAACAAGCCTGCCGACATAATTCTATTAATTCTAGTCGTATTTCATCGATCAGGTTATTTCTTATTTTTATTACTACATTATTGTTATTGTTGTATTTATGCCATATTAAATTCAAATATGATCCTCGTTACTATGTTTGCCGTGATTTATACCGTGTCTTGCTAATTTCTTTTGAGTTCGGCGTATGAGGATCGTCGTCGTCGATGGGACTCCGTAGAAAATATAGGTGCGAAATTATGAATTGCAAGTTAGTTTTGGTTTAGTTTCTATTCTTCGTGTTTTATTATTTTTTCACGTGAGTGATAAATATACTAAGTTCAGACCGATAGCACAAAAGTGTCAGGAAAGAACTGATAGTGAAAACTAGGCATCGAACCTAAAAACAGCAAGAGCGCTTTAGGCATCGTTTAGATTTTCATTAAATTTCAAAATACGCTTTCTAATTGAAACGAGCGAGCGAAGAGAAAAATCATGTGGTTGGAAGGTGTGATTCTTGTCGATAGCGCGAGAGTGTGAGACGAAATCTTTAAGTTAGTACTATCTACGGAATTGCATTCAGTTATAATTTACACCCGATTTCTACAAGTCCTTTAGGTACGCGGAATCCATATTCCGAACTCGGTTTAATCTTTATTTCTAAAATCCTATAGAATTAGAAATTATTTATTCCCGTATTAAATCCGTAATTTTTAGCCTTAGCTTTGTACTGCAACATTTATATTGCATTAGTTTGATTATCGCTTCCGTGTGGGTTCGAAAACCTTTTGTAAAAACTACACGAACAGTTGTATACTTGCAGTATTCATCCAAGGGACCGTTCAGTGTCTTACTCGAATCACGCGATCAAGTTTTTGGCGTCGTTGGCGGGGAAGCTGATTTAGTCAATATTGTTGTTAGTTCCATGATTCTATGATATAGAATTGTCCATGGTTCTATGATTGGCTAAATTTTGGTAAAACATGATTCTACACTGATGTTAAGCAGGATGTTATAACATCTCTATCTGTTGTGGTGACATAACTGCTGTGAAGTGTTTTAATGTGAATGCCATGCTGAATGTCGTGACATCCATCTGCTGTCATAACAGAACTGTTGTCATGTGTTTTTAATCACAATGTCATGACATTATTGTCTGATACAGCAGGAGCTGTGGTAACAGAACTGCTGTCATGTGTTTTAAACAGGATGTCATTACCAATGTCATGACATCGCTGTCTGGTGCAGCAGGAGCAGATGACAGAACTGTTGTCATGTGTTTTAAACAGGATTTCATTACCAATGTCATGACATCGATGTCTAGTGCAGCAGGAGCTGATGACAGAACTGCTGTCATGGATGTCATACTGAATGTCATGACATCGCTGTCTCGTACAGCAGGTGCTGCTATTTTATCACTTGACAGAAGTGCTTTGGATATACCTCATCAGTATGTGCAGGCCAAAGTGATTCATTAGGAACAAAGTGCAGATTTAATTGGTGTTCATAAAAAGGATCTTTGAGACTTTTTAGGAAACTATAATATGCTTGTTTCTACTGTTGTGAAGAAGATTCTGCAGGAGTGTTCAGCAGGGGGAGTTTGGCCAGCTAAGAGTCAAGTAAGTTGGATGTCATGACTAGATGTTGTAACATTGATCATATGACATCAGGCGCGCAATTTTAGTTTTCTGGTATTTTACCTGAGATATCTCAGGCTAGAATTCAGGAAACCTGTTATGGCTCCTTAGTTATCTCAGGCGAGATTCTAGTCAGGGCCGAACATAACATGAAGCAGTTGTGACCTAATTTGACAGCACCTTGAATTGTGGAAATTAGTTTTACTTTGTTAAACCTAATGTTTGTTACTTGTGACCAGCCCAAGCCCAGTCTGCATTGCTATAAAAGGAGGAGCAGAAGCAAGGGAAATCAAGCACTCACAACAAGAAAAACTTGAGTGTAGAATTAAGGTCTAGGTTTTTGAGAGTCCATTGTGTGTGACCTTGTAAGTCACCCTTTGTATCTTTGGGTGCATAGTGGTAGACATGTTTAGGCTGTTGTTAGGACAGTGCTAATTGTTCACTCAAAGCTTTTAAGCAAGAGTGTATTTGTGAGTGAAGAGTGTTGCTCTTCACGTGTGTCTAGGAATCTTAGGATTCCTTGAGTGCCAAGCAATTGTATGTTGTATAATTGCTTTGGTTATTGTGTATGAACAGGTGTGTTCATTGTGTCACTCAAAGTTGTTAAGCAAGAGTGTGTGTCCCTTGATCAAAGCTGTGAAACAAGATCAAGGTGTGTTTGAAGTGTATCTTCATATTGGTTTAATAATTGTGTATTGATATCATGAGGTGATTGAGGGAGAGTGAGTAGGAAACTCTGGTCTAGTGGTCTCTAGGCTGAAGTGTCATTGGGTAGGTCTTAAGAGAATAGTGCAAACTGGGATTGTTTGACTCTGAATTAATTCTACTGATAGTGAATTTCCTCCCTGGCTTGGTAGTCCCCAGATGTAGGTGAGGTTGCACCGAACTGGGTAAATAATTCATTGTGTTATTTATCTTTCTGCATTTACAATTCTGCACAATTTAAGTGGTTAGATAAATAGTCTGTCTGTCTGCTGATGTCACAACAGACGCCATGACATTGGTCATGACATTGACACAATTTGAAGTAATTTAAATTGGTCATGGTCTGTCCTCGTCCTTGTTGAGCAGAGATCAATGTTCTTGGGACATATGAGATCTGCATACCAGAATTTCAATTGGTATCAGAGCAGGCATCCTGTCTGTTCTGGATGAGATCTTGGGAGATATTTTCTGGTAGTTTAAACAAGGAGAAGCTGCAGCTGATGTGTTGATTCTGCCAAATGAGGAGTGGGTGAAGAATTCTATGTATCTGCTGATGTGCCCTCTGATATAAGAGCTTCAATGACCTGTTGAATGTTCTGACAGCTTGTTTAGGGCTTGTTGAAGATGTTCTTTTCGTAGTTCCGCTGCATATTTTTTATGATGAAAGAACTCTGGTAGCCCTGGGAGAAGATTGCCCTATATTAAGTTTGATGTATGACTGTGGAAAGTGTGTAGATGGTTGGAAGATGGTGTTTTCTGCTGCTCTGTGTGGTCTAACAAGTTGTTGATCCTGCTTGTTGCTGATTTGGTTATGTTGCTCTGATTGCTGAAGGTTGTCTTAGAGAAGATAAGTGGGAGGTGATTTATTTTCACCACTCATGACTTGCAAAGGCTATTTCAACAGAGGAAGTCATAAGCAGGTTAAGTCAAGGGTGTCAGCCTTGATGTTTCATCCTTGGCATTTCTGAAGTTGTGTGGATTTAAGATCAATTGCTATTTGTGGACTACACACATATTTAATTGATTATCCATGAAGTTTAGAGAAGGATCTATTATAAGGGTTTAAGATTCATTGCTATTTTAGATATTCTCAAATATTTAATGAATTATCCTTGTTTAATGATCTAGGTGTCTCATCAGTTGTTGCACAAGCATCAGGCCCCTGATCTGCTTTGTCCACTTCAAGGATCTAATGTTAAACCAGATGTTGAGACATTCCATCAGCAGAGATTGTGCAGAATTTTGTTGATTCAAGGAGGTATAGCTGGATCTGTATTTATTCTAGTAAGATTCTTGGCAAGAAACTAAGGATAAAATGTAGTACTAATGGAAGATGAAGACATGTCTCTTAGATCTGTTGAAGTGCAGCAGGTGCATTCTAGTTTCTACTAGAAACATCTCAGCTTTATCTAAAAAATTTCCTGGAAAGAAACTGGTCTAGAAGATGGTGTTGGTGATAGCATTGCTTGGGTCAGTTTATTTCTGATCTAAGTACATAGGAGCATGTGATCTTGCTCATCCTGGAGGTCAAGGATAAGTGGCAGTTATCTTTGGTTTTCTGAAGAAGTCTCTACTTAAGGAAAGCGGGATTCCTTTTGTACATATTTTTGTGAGCCTTCCTCTCTGAAGAAATAAGCCTTGGCATGGTTGGGTTCTCTAAAGAGGAGTGTTCTAGAGCAAGTGCATTTCAAAGGTACTATAGAGCAGAATGAAGGTTGTCTACTCAAGTCTAGAAGAACATGGAACTCCTTGTCTGTTATATGGAGAAGGTTATTCAAAGTAGCAGAATGAAAGCCTGAACTCTCCAGCAAGATGTCTCATCCGATGTTGTGACATCAAGCAAACTTCAGGGCCTAAATTAATGTTGTGTCACATCATTGTAGGATAGGAAGATCAAGATTGCTTAGACTTTCTAGAGCTCTGAAAGATGCTGAGTAACCAAACAATGGCATTTGGTTATTTAAGCAGTGTGCTTTTAAAAATTACTCTTGTGCATAAGGGTAGTTGTTTGAAGACCAAAGGAGGTTCTGGTTCTGTTCATACATTGGAGCTTGTGGTAGAAGCCCTAAGTTGCTTATGGAAAATTACCTTCCTTTGGAGATGTATTTGATCAAGCTGGTGGAACTGTGCTCTCTGAAGATCCTCATATTGGATTACTGCTCAAATAGTAAGTCCAAGTGGTTAATGTATGATGTCAGTCAGAATATCACTTTGTTTGCTGGACTTGAAGATCTGGTGATTCACAATTTGACTAAGAAATAATCTACCTTGTCATACGGGAGAATGATGAGGTAAAAGGATTGTCTTGGAGTATGATGTGAAGGTATTGTACAAGACTAGAGTGGATCATTGGTTGATTACATTCTGATGTGATAAAGTCCCTAGTTAAATCAGAAGTGTTCTAACTTATCATATGGGAGAATGATGAGGAAAGAATGTTTTGGATTATGGGGTGTCTGTCGCTACTGCGAAAATCGGCGCCGGCTGAACAGAAGAGTCGCCACCGTGCGTTATTTATCCCAAAGGAGGGAAAGGAAACGCTCGAAGTAAACCTACCGCAAAGACGGGAAAGGAATGGTCATCGCAACCAAATCCTGGATTCGGGAGTCGGTTACGCAAGGGGAAGGTATTAGCACCCCTCACGTCCTTCGTACTCGACGGGATCCACGCTTGTTTTCTGGTACGGATTATTATTCTATCTACTCTATAGGTCAAGGGTTAAAAGAAAAGAAAATGAATCGGCAAAGTATCGCACTTTATGCCTACGTATTCCCGTCTGGAACGAGAAATCAGAGTCAACGTAGTTCGCCTACCTACTGGAAAGGAGGGGAAGGTTGCTCGCTAGGATATCGCATCCTATGCCTACGTACTTTCATACAGCATGAAAGATCAGAGCATACGTAGTTCGGGCCACGTGCGACACAAGTCTGTCTTGATTGTTTTTATCTCCTTCTGAAAAGGGTTTTTCCTGATTAAGAGTCCAAGCGGACAAAAATGACGTTTTTGATTGGTTTACAGTCTTTTATGCAAGAACTGTTTTTTATGGTGTTTGAAATGTTTATTGTGTTTTTTCTGATTGTTTTGAGAAAGAAGAGACAGAACTCTAAAACCTATGGTTGAAAAGGGAATCAAAATCTACCCTAATGTTGTCATGCATGGATGAGAACCTAATGTCTGTCATATTTCTCTCTTGCGCAGAGAGAAACAGAGATCCTAAGGGGATAAACGGAAAAGCAACAACATATATACAGTAAAGCGGTAAAATGCATGAATGCAACTGTACAAGAGAGGCAAGGGAGTCCCACTCGACCTCGAACCTAGAAAACAATGAGCAAGGTGAAACAGCTTCACCTCAATCTCAAGGGGAAAATTAACAAACAATACAGTCAAGAAACTCAAACAATACATCAACAGCTCTAAACAGCACCAGCAGCTCTAAACAACAAAACCTGACAGCATAAGCTCCTTCTTCTATCAGTCTTCAAGGCAATGAACTTCATCCTCAATCTTCAAAGTTTCTTCAAAGCAATCTCTCCTAAATGAGTAATAGTTCACAAGATGATTTGGGATGTTAAACAGTCAGTTGACCACCAAAGGTGGCATACAGACTGTTAACAAAATACCGACTGTTTCTCTCAAAAGTTCTATCTCCTAGATACTGTCACTAAGCCTTCCAAAGGAAGGAGGTGAGTATCAAAGAGAGACTTTGAATCATAGAGAAGAATGGAGGCAACAGAAACCATCCATGTTTATGAATCATATTTCTACTCTAAAGCTCTACCTAGCTCCTAGGTCCTATGATCTTCAATCCACTCCAAGCAAGCAAACAATCTTCAGCAACCTTTGGTTTTGATCTTCAACTTTGTCTTCAATATGCTCCATCATCATGCTCTTCAAACCAAGCCCACACCCCAAGCAAAGCCCAATAAGCCCACACAAACAATATAAACCCCAAAAGGGCACACCAAACAAGCATACAATTGCAAAATATACTAAAAATATTAATATAGTAGGGAAAATTCTAATATTATTTTTCTAGGGGATCTACTATACCTACCCTTAATACCCTATAGGTCCCAGCTTCTAATTCAACCTAAAAAGCCCAAAAGAAATTGTTTTAATGCACCTAAGTTGTGTATAAACCCTAATTTACCTAGTCTAATAGTATCTAATCAAACTACCTAAAATAAAATCCTAAAAATTATGGTATAAAAACCAGGGGTACCTAACATGTATATCTAATTGTCCTAAAAAGATTGACCTAAAAATATTAAGGGAACTACCTAAAATAAAATCTACAAAAGTATATACAAACTATATTCAATTGAAAAACAATTAAAAGTAAAATAATAGCAAAAATAAAGAAAAGGACTAAACTAATATTTTTTATTATTTTTTATTTTCTTAAGATCAATACTAACCTATTGCAAAAATTCCCACATTAAAATTCCTATTTTCTGATTTTTTATGAATTTTATAAAATGTGAAATAAAATGAATAAAAGACAAATAAGAGGAAATAGCCAGGGGGTGTATAACATAACTGCGCCCAGTTCAAATAACCATGGGCCAATATATAGGGGTGCGCTTATCAATTGCCACTCAAGCCCAGAACAACACAAAACAATTCAGAAATCAGTAATAAAAATAAAAAAAAAACGTGGTGTATAAAGCAACAAAAACAAGTAGAATATAGCATGGGCCATGAAGAAGGGGTGTGGTTATCAATCTGACTACTTAAGCCCAAGACAAATTTAAGTGGAACGACTGTGTTTTATATATTGGTAAAGTCTTCACAAATTAAAACATGATCCAGTCCACACGATTTACTGCCTTGGTCAATGGTCAATACAGATCCAGCGGATGATATATTGTCTTCATCATTCAAAATCAAAATGGAGCCAAACTCCATTAAAATGCAAGCTCAAGAACACTCTGAATCAACATACGAATTCCCTCTATACAGCATCAAAATTCACAAACTAAGAGCCTATCGTGATTCATTTTTCATCCTGAATTCATTCATGTCATCAACATCAATTTATATCACCTATATCATCAAACACGATCTGGAATCCAAGAATGCTCAGAAAATCCATCATCACTAATCAACAAATTAAATGCACCAATCTCTTCCTGGCCTCACACTGATCAATGATCACTAACAACCTAGGGTTCTAAATCCATATCCACCATGATCTATGTCCAAACAGAATTTACATACACACATCAACCTTCACCAAATTTCGTCAAACTATCCAGAAACCATCCTCTAACCACCTAGAGTGTGTCTAACCTAACAATTCACGATGATTCTCCCTAATTCGAACCAAATTCTGAAAAGTACTAACCTGGTAAAATGATGAAAACAGAAGGTGGAGATCTTCGATTCAAGGCTTGCAATGCTCCAGGATCATTCAATATGTTGTTATCTTGCTTCTGTTTGCAACAATTCTTGCTCAAACACCTTGGATCATCATAACAGATTTCCAATTGCACTTGGATGTATGAGAATTCAAGTACACGATTTGGGCAATTACTCCCTCAGATCTTGCTCGCAATCTACTCAGTGATGAATGTAGAGTTGAATGGGATCAAGAATTTGACGAAATGATGAAGAATTAGAGGAAAACGAAAATGATTTGCAAGAGAGAAGTGTGAAATGCAATTCTGAGTCGTTGCACCAAATGAAGCCCAAACTTGCTTTGGATCAACTCAAATTCATATATAGGTGATGTTAGAATCCTCTAGAAAGATCTGGAATGACCCTATGAGATTTTGGATATCTCATATCATGAATTTCTCATTTTATGATATCACCATATCAGTTCTGGTTTTATCCCTCAATTCAACTTGTTTTATGTTCAATTTACCTTCTAAGGAGATATTGGATGTGTGTGGATAGTTATCTTGGCTTGGATCAGCTTGTGTTGGATTTTGGTTGTGTAACTTGGATTTCAAGTAAGAGGTTTACAAAGCAAGTCCATGATTCTGACCTCAAATGAAAAAAGTGTTAATGTCATTGTTTTTAAAAGATGTTTTCCAATTGAAATGAGTGTTTGGATGATGCATTTTGGACTTGTAACTTGAAAATTACATTTTCCCTCCATGAATCCATTTGAAATTCTTCAATATTCAAGCCATTTTTTATCACTTTTTGATACAAGCCTTTTTAACATCTCATGACCTCCCTAATAGCCTTAGAACATCATTCTAAGCAAGTTTTATGTTGAAGATTTTTCCATTTGAAGCTTGGAAATAGGAGATATGGCCTTATGCTTGAAATGACCTATAACCTCCAAATGACCAAAATGCCCTTGGCCTGTCAAGATCATAAGTAGAGCTCCACAAATTAGATTGAGGCATACCATACCTTTCTAGAAAGCTAAGATCATGAGGAACAGCTTTCATGTTGGCCAAAAATCCATTTGAAAACTCCTTATGGGGTAAACATTGCTTGGAAGTCAAGTAACTTTCACAGATGAATTTCAGTGCCCTCAGATGACCTGTAACTTGCAAGAACCATAACTTGAGTTCTATAAATCTCCTTGATTCCTTCCACCACTCAAATTAAAGGTCTTGAGATACTCTACAATTTTCATGTTAGCCAAGGATCCATTTGAGACTTGCATTTTGAATTATTTTGCTTGGAAGTTTGACCTAAATCAGGGAATTTTACACAGAAACCATAATTTAGGAACTTCTCTTCTTCTTGATTTCTTTTGATTTCTCCTGGCACAACACCACATCCATACCCACATATAAAATGATGTATCCCACATCCTCCAAATAGGCCTTTATGCCCTCCAATCAAGCATTTGAGCTAGGGTTGACCCAGGGTTGACCCAGGTGAAACCCTAGTTGACTGTCTTCAACTGTAGCTCTTGTCACCACACCAATGACTTGTCTTACTTTCAAGATGACCCTCTAGGTCTTCCATGATGTCTCTACACATTCCATGCCCTCAATTCATAACTCACAACTTCTCTGATGATATTCAAATACCCTCAAGATAGGAGAGAAACCCACTGCTTGGCCTTTAAACTTCCCAAAGCTTCAATTTCTTTCTTGGTGACCTAAATAGGCTTGAATCTTGATAAAATCCTCTTGAATACATTCCTTGAGATGAAAAATAGCACTTGATCCCTTGTTGGATGGCTTGCCCATGCTATGCTATGCAAATGAATGAACTATGTATATGATCTACTATGCAAATGATAAGCTATGAAAACACAAATCAGGTAAAACCAGTTGGTCAAATTTTAGGGTGCAACAGTGCCTGTCTTGTTCTCTGACTCAGGCTGAGGTCAGAATATTTGTGAAGAAGTGGTTTCTTCTACTGCAGGTAAAATGTGGAGTTGTTTGGTACCTCCTTACTGTATGAGCATGAGGTTAGTCTTGAGATATTGTGGTGATCTTGGAGCATCTTTTATCAAAGATAGGGGGAAAGCTTGTGTTTGATGAGTGTACTATGGGCTTGTGGTGCAAGCAGTAAGTGAATGCGTTCAGCAGGTATGTTGAATAGAGAGTGAGCTCTTGAAGACATGAAGATGAGTCTTATGTTTTCCATTCATGTGCTTCTAAATGAGCACTGGTTATCCTTGATATGGGGAGTTATACTTCTATCCAGGATATGTTGTTGCAATAGTATAATTATTTCTCAAGATTGTTTGTGGGTTCTGTCGCTACTGCGAAAAAGGGGAGCCGGCAATAACAGAAGAGTCGCCACCGTTTGTTATTTATCCCAAAGAGAGGGAAAGGAAACGATCAGAGAAAACCTACGGAAAAGGGAGAAGACAGGTCATCGTAACCAAATCTCGGGTTCGGGAGTCGGTTACACAAGGGGAAGGTATTAGCACCCCTCACGTTCGTCGTACTCGATGGGATCCACGCTTGTTGCCTATCTAAAAGGGTGTTAAACTATCTAAGATGCAGGCTCACGGGGGGAAAAGAAAAGAAAAGAGACTCGATAGAGCATCGCCGCTCTATGCCTACGTATTCCCTCGTGCAATGGGAAAGTCAGAGTCAATGTAGTTCGGGAAACTACAGGTGAAACTGGGGAAGGTTGCTCACCAAGACATCGCCGTCTTGTGCCTACGTATCCTCGTCTGGTACGAGAAATCAGAGCAAACGTAATTTAGGACTGCACGACCACAGGTTAGTTCAAGTGTTTTAAACCGAGTAGGGTTAAACCTTAGTTCTAGAAGTTAGGTGTATGCAGCTCGACCATTGGAGACTTAGGCGTTACCTGTTTGCGGTAGAACCATGAGTTAACAACACTCTCTTTATAAAAATGATTTTCCAATTAAGATCCCGAAGGATAAAAATATTTAATGTTTTTGTTTTGTATTATTTAAGACAAGAAGTGAATTGAGTTATGGTTTGAAACTCATGTCGCACTAAAGACTATGACTCGAGAGCGAATGCGTCGCATATCGCCCGAAGGGCATACGCTAAACACTCTAGACAGTTGAGAGGAGGCCCCCCAACCATCATTTCTCGAGTACTTAATGAAGGTGAGAAAAACACTTAGAAGGGGGGTTGAATAAGGGTTTTGAAATAATTATGTCAATAAAAACAACACAAGATTTTTATCCTGATTCGTTGAACTCAACTAATCCAGTCCACCCTATCAAGGTGATTTTCCTTTCTCAACAAAGACTTAATCCACTATATTCAAACAGATTACAGTGTCAACCACTAAGAACAACTGTCTTAGCCTTCACAAGAAATTCTGACCACAACTTGGTCTTCTTAAGGAACCTTTTACAAATTAATGTAAACTAAACAAGTGTTTAAGTTGCTTCTAAAAAGCTATATCACAAACTATGATTTTTACAAGATTAAGAACGAATAAAAACTATTCATCTTATGAAATAAATTGTATGAGAGCTTGAGAGTAGTTTTCAGTTTGATGAATCAAATAATTCGTCAATTTTGTCAACTTTGAAATGTTGTTAAAGACGTCCTTTTATAGGCAAAAAGTCCAATGCTTTAAGACCGTGCACTGCTGAGTAGTTGTAGCCTTTTGTCTTCTATTGACTCTAGCTTTCCTAGAAGAGGAATGTTCAGAAAAATCCCTTTTGTCTGATTTCTTGTGCCATACATGAATAAGGAAATAGTCGTTTGGAATATGCCAACGGATATATCTTTGAATAATATTTTTCTTCAATAAGCTTATGTCTCAAAGTTATCAACATCAGAGTCTTGATGTTATCAGAGTCTTGCAGCCAAAGTGCTTCAGCGTGAATAACAATCAGAGCAGATTTTGAATAACAAAGCCTTTGTACTTGCAGCGTAAAGTACCTTCAGAGTCTTCATGAAACAATGCTTGAAACTCTTCATACAAATTCTTCAACTACGCTTCAGAGTCTTCTGCAGCTTCTGCTTCAGAGTCTTCTGCAGCTTCTGCTTCAGAGTCTCTTCTGGCAGCGCTCAGAGTCTTCTGATCACTTGCATCTGATGCTTCAGAGCTTTGCGTAGAATACTATTCAGATGCATTTTTGCTTTCATAAGAATATTTAAATTAATATCTGAAACAAAAAGTCTTGAACAAAATTAGAGTATATATTTTCTTAATACAAAATTTCATTAGAGTTATCATCAAAACATAGAGATATAATTAAACACCAGTCTGTGTTCTAACAATCTCCCCCTTTTTGATAATGACAAAAACATAGAAAATTTTGTTCAATAAAAATGATAAATATATAACTCCCCCTGAGATATATAACTCTAATAGAAGAAAAATACTTCCCTTTTTACATGAGTATACATTTCAAATTAAGAGCCTAGTTAGAATCTTGGTTAGAATATACTTTCCAGAATCAGAGCTTGATTTGCTTTCCAGAATCAGAGCCTGGTAATAGCTTGATTTACTTTCCAGAATCAGAGTCTGGTTTACTCTTACTGATTTTCTTTCCAGAATCAGAGCCTGGTAATCAGAACCTGGTTTGAATTATCAGAGCCTGGTAATCAGAACCTACTTTGAATAAAAGTCTGGTTTGGGGATTCTCAGGGTAACTTCAATGAATTTTGTCAGATGATACGTTATAGTTCTGAAAGACTAAAATTCAATGTTAGTTATAAATTATTATATCTGAATTCCATTTTAGTATAAGCTTGTTCCACAATCATCAGAGCAGACTGATTAGGCACAACAGTTTCTTCAGTAACAGCTGCTTCTGGAGGAGTATCTTCAGACATAAGTTCTGCAGCAGGTGCATTGTCTAGAAGAAGATGGAGGTCTGCTCATGTTCAGAAAAATCTGTCTGATAACTTCAGCAAATTTCACCTTTGTATCATCATAGCAAATGGTGCAAAGATTTGAAGCAACAGTGTTGAACCTTGAGATGAATCTGTTCCAAGAGGCTTCAGAAGCATCTGGATTCACACTAGACAAACAGTCTTTCTTCACAGAAGAGATCCACACATTCATTTCCTTCTTGAAGCCATCAAAAAGCGTACCAACGTCCATTCTAGGTTTAGGTTTTAGGAAGTTTTCTAGAGATGGTGTTTTTGGTTGTTCTGGTGGGGATGGTATTGTAAAGGTTGGGATAATGAATAGAGGACGAGGATATGGTGTAGAAGATGTTTGGCCAGATGATTCAGGATTATCTTGATGTTTTGGATAAAAGTGTTTAAGCTTGAGTCCAGAGGGAAGGTTATCATAAGGTAAAGGTTTGAAAGAAGCAAAGGAAACAAAATCAGATGATCTTGGTTCATAGCCACGGAGTGAGGGGTGTGTTTACTTCTGGGGGAACATCAGATTCAGAAGAATCATATGATGTAGAAGAATGACAGGATGTGGAAGAGACGTCAAACAGAGTCTTCAAAGGTTGAACGTCAAGAATCTCAGAATCAAAATGAATGATTTAGAAGGTTGATGTTGTTCTGGTTGGGGAACAGAGGGGATGGATTCTTCTGGTATAGATTGTTGGGGTTCTGGTTGTTGTTCAGTAGTTTATGGTTTTGGTGGGAAGTTCAGAAGATTGTTGTGGTGTAGAGTTTTGTTTGTCAGAGGGGGGGAATATCAGATGGTTGTTTCTAGATGGAGTTGGTTGTTGTTGGGGTACAGAAGGAGCTGTTACAGAAGGTTTCTTTGGTTTAGAAACAGGAGGAGGAGAAGGTGAAGGAGAGGGTATAGGTTCATGGATAAGTTGATCAGATGTTAGTACCTCTTTGACAGTTTGCAAGATAGAATCTAAACTTGCCTCAGGAGGATTAGCCTTTTGCTTCTTGACCCTCTTGGGTTTGACAGCAGCAGCTTCACCAGTAGCCTTCCTCTTGGGTTTTGAAGATCCTTCTTCAGCAACCTTCCTCTTCTTCTTGTGTCTTTCCTCATAAATATCTAGAGCAGGTTCGCCTGCTTTCTGAACCAGATTTGCTGGTAGAGGAGTTCCATATTTCAGACACGTTGTAATGTACTTCAGAATAATTTCCCTTGGTTTGTCAACGAAGAACATAGGAAAATCATCCACTGGTATCCTTCTTTTACTGACTTCTTCAGAGTTTATTTGCTTTGGTGCAGAAGTGATTTCTCTACAACCTTCATCCTCTAAAGACTTTTCCCATTCAGAGGTTTTCCAACTACAAAAGCTAACTCTTCCTTTAATCCTGCTTCTGTCAGATGTCCAACCAGACCATTCTCATTCAGAATGTTTGAAATGAGTCTTCCCATATGAATCCAATTCCTCATCTTCTGATGTTTGGTTCTGACTTCTTCCCTTGATTGTTTTACGTGTGTCCACAGATGATTGAAAAGTAGATAAGGCAGATCCGCTTTTATGCTCTGACTCAGACAGTACATGAAGTACATCTGATCAGTATTGACATAATCAGGAGAGTTTGAAGACTTCCTGTGATGAATGCAACCCATAAAGATCTTAGCCCAGATCTTGTAATTTGGCTTCAGATCCTTCACTTTGTTAGAAGCTTCTCAAGATGATCAAACGTCCCTATAAACATCATTCATATCAACACGCCCAGCTGGCAGATTTGTGACACCATCAGTTTCTTCATAACATATGAGCTTCCTTATCAGATCCTCAGTTATGATGATTTCTTTACCCAGAACATATGAAACTATGAACTTAGGGCATGTAGTAGCATGGATCCAAAATTCCTTTACTAGACATGGATAAACTGGTCCCATCAGCCTATCAAAGAACTTAGTCCAGCATTGAGCATCAACAATGGGACGAAGATCATACCCATTTTCAGCAATATATTCAAAGTTCACAATCGATTCACACAGTACTTCCAGTTTGTCAACAGGTGTGAGTAAAGTTCTAACAGGTTCTTTGAAAGCAACAGCACCCATGTTAGAAGATGAGACAGCAGCCATGGTTGATTGAAACTGAGCAAAAGTTGATGAAGAAGTAGTCATTGATGTTCTTGAGAGAGTTTTAGGGTTACGAACGATTTTGGGTTTGGGAGAGAGATGAAAGCAATGAAACA
The DNA here is from genome assembly GCA_963859935.3 of Lathyrus sativus. Taxonomy (NCBI): domain Eukaryota; kingdom Viridiplantae; phylum Streptophyta; class Magnoliopsida; order Fabales; family Fabaceae; genus Lathyrus; species Lathyrus sativus. The sequence continues at coordinate 538,135,030 of OZ012740.1, read as the reverse complement.
AGCAGAAACGCATACAAGAGTGTGTGAGAGTGAAAAGTGTGAAAAGTGAAGTGTTGTGGTATTTATAGAAGAAATTAGGACACACAAGAGTCACACGTACATCACGTTTCCACTTAGCATTTAATAAAAAGAATATAATCATTTCAAACAATTAATGATTCTGACAATTTGGGGGGAAAACGAGAAACTCAATATTCAAAAACAGTACCTCAAACGTCAATTCAGTAATGTGCACTCCACCTTTTCAGATTCAGAGTTACACGTGTTATCTTGCATGTGCTTCTGAAACTTCTTTGAGAAATGAAACAATAGCCAACGTTCAGATCCTCTGAGGCTTGTTAGTTCAGATTTGCACACAATAAATGAAATAATAAATAATAAACAATAAATAAATAGATGTAATACTTCAGAGTTAAAACATTTTCATCTGAGAAAATTTTCTTCTGATACACATTTTATTCTGGACAGACATCCATACTTATATTTTTCAGAATAAATTTAAATCTATCTTCAGCAAGGGGTTTTGTAAAAATAACAGCTCATTGATGATCTGTATCAACAAAGTTTAAACTGATAATTCCCTTCTGAACATAGTCTCTGATGAAGTGATGTTTTATCTCTATATGCTTAGCCTTAGAGTGTAAAATAGGATTTTTAGACAAGCATATAGTAGAAGTATTATCACAGAAGATTGAAATGTTACTCTCATGGATCTGATAGTCTTCTAGTTGACTCTTCATCCAGAGCATCTGAGTGCTACAACCAGCAGCAGCAATGTATTCTGCTTCTGTTGTTGAAAGAGCAATTGTGGGTTGCTTCTTGCTGAACCAAGAGATCAGATGACTTCCAAGAAACTGGTAGCTTCCAGAAGTACTCTTTCTTTCAACTCTGTCTCCAACATAGTCAACATCACAGAATCCAACTAATTTATAATCATTAGATCTTCTGTAACACAAACCTACATTAGTAGTACCTTTCAGATACCTTAGAATCCTCTTAACAGCTGTTAAGTGAGACTCTCTAGGATGTGATTAAAATCTGGCACACAGACAAACACTGAATAGAATATCAGGTCTAGAAGCAGTCAAATACAGAAGAGATCCAATCATACCTCTGTAGAGCTTTTGATCAACCTTCTTACTTACCTCTTCCTTACCAAGAGTGCTTGTAGGATGCATTGGAGTTTTAGCCAATTTTCTTTCAGTCATATTAAACTTCTTCAGAAGCTCCTTCACATACTTAGTCTGATGTATGTAGGTGCCTTCTGGAGTTTGATTGACTTGGATGCCCAGAAAGAATCTGAGTTCTCCCATCATGCTCATCTCAAATTCAGCCTGCATAGATAGAGCAAACTCCTTTCCCAGCGTAATATTGGTAGATCCAAATATAATATCATCTACGTAAATTTGACAAATTAACAAGTCTTTCTTAAATGATTTACAAAAGAGAGTTGTATCCATTTTGCCTTTGATAAAATTCTTTTCCAGAAGAAAATTACTTAATCTCTCATACCAAGCTTTGGGAGCTTGTTTTAAACCATAAAGTGATTTCTTAAGTTTAAAAATATGTTCTGGAAATTTATCATTTTCAAAGCCAGGAGGTTGATGAACATAAACTTCCTCTTCTATAATACCATTTAAGAAGGCACTCTTAACATCCATCTGATACAGAGTGATGTTATTTTGTGCAGCAAATGAAATGAGTAGGCGTATAGACTCTAACCTGGCCACAGGAGCATAAGTCTCTGTGTAGTCAATTCCTTCTTGCTGACTGTATCCTTGAGCAACTAGCCTTGCTTTATTTCTTACCATTTCTCCTTGCTCATTTAATTTGTTTCTGAAGACCCATTTAGTTCCAATGATGTTGAAACCTTTTGGTCTTGGAACCAGATCCCATACGTCATTTCAGGTGAATTAATTTAGCTCTTCTTGCATAGCAAGTATCCAATCATTGTCGTTCAGAGCCTCATCTACAGAAGTTGATTCAATGATAGACACCAACCCAAAAAGTGACGTTCCAGATGATCTGAGAAATGACCTTGTTCTGATAGGGTCATCCTTCTTTCCAATAATCATTTCTTCTGGATGAGAAGATTTGATTCTAGATGATCCTTTAACATTTGGTCCTTCAGAAATATTCAAATTGTTCATCTGAGCAGCCAATGGAGTTGCATCTGGCGTAGGTTCTGGTGCTTCTGCTTGAGCCTTATCTGCCTCTGAGTCTTCAGAGTCTGTGAGAATGACTTCTCTATCTGCATAATTTTCAAGTTGCTTTGGCTTTTGATTGCCAAGCTTATCATCAAATCTAACATGTATTGATTCCTCCACAATGTGTGTCTCAGTATTGTATATTCTGTAGCCTTTAGAGCATTCAGAATACCCAAGCATGAAACACTTCTGTGCTTTAGAATCAAACTTGTTCAGATTCTCTTTAGTATTCAACATAAAACATACACATCCAAAAGGATGGAAATAAGAAATGTTGGGCTTTCTATTCCTCCACAGTTCATAAGGAGTCTTCTCCATAAGAGGTCTAACTGACACTCTGTTCTGAATATAACAAGTTGTATTCACTACTTCTGCCCAAAAATGTTTTGCCAGATTAGTCTCGTTGATCATGGTTCTGGCCATTTCTTGCAATGTTCTATTTTTCCTCTCTACAACTCCATTCTGTTGTGGAGTTCTATGGCAGGAGAAATCATGTGCAATGCCATTTTCTTTAAAGTATTTTTCAAAATATTTGTTTTCAAATTCACCACCATGATCACTTCTGACTTTAACAATCTTAAAATCTTTTTCATTCTGGACTTGTTTGCAGAAGTCAATGAATTCAGAATAGGACTCATCCTTGTGTTTCAGAAATTTTACCCATGTCCATCTGCTGTAGTCATCAACAATGACTAATCCATACTTCTTGCCTCTGATGGATGCAGTTTTCACTGGTCCAAACAGATCAATATGAAGCAGCTCTAATGGTCTTGAGGTTGAAACAACATTTTTTGTTTTGAAAGAAGATTTTGAAATTTTTCCTTTCTGACATGCTTCACAAAAAGCATATGAGTTGAACTTCAACTGAGGAAGTCCTCTGACCAGATTGAGTTTATTAATCTGAGATATATGTCTCATACTAATATGCCCCAATCTTCTGTGTCAAACCCATTGCTCTTCATTAACAAACAGAAGGCATTTTACATTCTGAACCTTAAGTTCTGAAAGATTGATTTTATAAATGTTGTTCTTCCTTTTTCCATTAAAGAGGATTGAGCCATCCTTTTGACTGACAGCTTTGCAACATTTTTTTATTAAAGATTATGTCATAACCATTGTCACTTAATTGACTTATGGACAATAGATTATGCGCTAATCCTTCAACAAGTAACACATTAGAAATGGAAGGAAGGTTACCATTACCTATGGTTCCAGAGCCAATTATCTTGCCCTTCTGGTTCCCTCCAAACTTCACATCGCCTACAGATCTAAGCTCCAGGATTTGGAACATAGATCTTCTTCCCGTCATATGACGCGAGCAGACAGAGTCCAGGTACCAGGACTGGTGTTTCAATTTTGCTGCTAAGGATGTCTGCAACAAAAATAATTTTGTCTTTAGGTACCCATATTTTCTTGGGTCCTCTGGGGTTAGTAGGTTTGAAATTCTTTCTGAATTTCTTTCCCTTATAAGCATCCTTGTTCTTCTGAGGTTTTGATTTAAACACAAGTTTGTTCAGATCAGAACTTGTGTGTTTAATATCATTCAAATGACCAAATTTGAAATGAGTATATAGAGGAGAATACTTTATGATCATTTTATCAACAGGTTTTGGATTTAAATCCTTCCCAGAAGAAGATTCATATCCAATACCCTTCTTGTTGTTTCTGCTAACGGCATAGATCATTGAAGCCGTCTTGCTTCTATCTAGACCTCTAGCTAGAAACTTCTGAAAGCTATAGTCATACTTTTCTAAAATATTTTTTGAGCATGATATAGATTCTGAGTCAGATTTCAGAGCATTTTCTAAATCATTTTTTATTTTAAGATTTTCTACTTTAAGCTCAGCAACCTCAGACCTCAGCTGATCATTCTCAGATGCAAGACAGCTTTGAAGCTTCTTGTATTTGAGTTTGATTTGGCTGTAGCTTTCCAGAATTTCTGATAAACTTTCAGAAAGTTCTTCTCTAGTGAGTTCAGAAAATACCTCCTCAGAATCTGATTCTGATTCTGATCCAGAAGTTTTTGCATGGTCTTCTACGTCAGCCATGAGTGCCATGTTTGCACATTCTTCTTCTGACTCTGATGAGGAATCAGATGCATCTGAATCATCCCAGATTTCCATCAGAACTTTCTTTTTATGATCAGACTTCCTTTTTGGCTTCTCCTTCTAAAGTTTTGGGCATTCATTCTTATAGTGCCCAAGTTCCTTGCATTCATAGCAGACAACCTCTTTCTTTCCAGATCTTCTGTGTCCAGAAAACTATTTACGTTGATCTGGTTTCTTAAAGTTCTTGAACTTCCTCTGTTTATGCTTCCAGAGTTTGTTGATCCTTCTGGACAGCAGGGACAATTCTTCTTCAGAAGAAGAAGAAGATTCTTCAGAACTTTCTTCTATAACCTGCAATGCTTTAACATATTTGTTAGACTTTAAAGCAACAGACTTACATTTCTATTGAGGCTCGTCTTCCTCTAGTTCAATCTCATGACTCCTCAGAGAGCTGATCAGTTCTTCCAGCGTGATCTTGTTCAGATACTTCGCAAGCTTCAGAGCTGTGACCATTGGTCTCCATCTGGTTGGCAAACTTCTGATGATCTTCTTGACATGGTCAGAAGTAGAGTAGCCTTTATCCAGAACCTTCAACCCAGCAGTTAGAATCTGAAATCTAGAGAACATAGTTTCTACAGATTCAGACTCCACCATTTTGAAGGCTTCATACTTCTGGATGAGGGCCAGAGCCTTGGTCTCCTTTACTTGTGAATTCCCTTCATGAGTCATCTTCAAAGATTTAAACATATCAAATGCAGTATCTCTGTTTTTTATTTTCTCATACTCTGTATGAGATATTGCATTTAACAGGATGGTTCTTGCTTTGTGGTGGTTTTCTAAACTCCTTCTTCTGAAGATCAGACGTAGATTTTCTTTCAATCTTTTTCCCTTCATCATTGTTAGGACGAGTGTAACCGTCAGTTACTAAATCCCACAAATCAGCATCATACCCTAGAAAGAAGCTTTCTATTCTGTCTTTCCAGTAGTCAAACTTCTCACCATCAAACATGGGAGGCTTGGTGCTTATTTTATCTTTATCATCGTATCTGTTGTTGTAAGAAGTTGAAGTAGAAGCTTCAACAGCCATGATGAATAAAGAACAAGATAAATGGAGTTTTTCTCAACTGGATCTTTTCTGTTCATGGTGAAGTGAGAGCACTAACATAACCGGAGCTCTGATGCCAACTGAAGGTGAGAAAAACACTTAGAAGGGGGGTTGAATATGGGTTTTGAAATAATTATGGCAATAAAAGCAACACAATATTTTTATCCTAGTTCGTTGAACTCAACTAATCTAGTCCACACTATCAAGGTGATTTGTCTTTCTCAATAAGGACTTAATCCACTATATTTAAACAGATTACAGTGTCAACCACTAAGAACAACTGTCTTAGTCTTCTCAAGAAATTCTGACCACAACTTAGTCTTCTTAAGGAACCTTTTACAAATTAATGTAAACTAAACAAGTGTTTAAGTTGCTTCTAAAAAACTATATCACAAACTGTGATTTTTACACTTAGATTAAGAACGAATACAAACTATTCAGCTTATGAAATAAATTGTATGAGAGCTTGAGAGTAGTTTTCAGTTTGATGAATCAAATAATTCGTCAATTTCGTCAACTTTGAAATGTTGTTGAAGACGTCCTTTTATAGGCAGAAAGTCCAATGCTTGAAGACCGTGCACTGCTGAGTAGTTGTAGCCTTTTGTCTTCTATTGACTCTAGCTTTCCTAGAAGAGGAATGTTCAGACAAATCCCTTTTGTCTGATTTCCTGTGCCATACATGAATAAGGAAAGAGTCATTTGGAATATGCCAACAGATATATCTTTGAATAATATTTTTATTCAACAAGCTTCTGTCTCAAAGTTATCAACATCAGAGTCTTGATGTTATCAGAGTCTTGTAGCCAAAGTGCTTCAGCGTGAATAACAATCAGAGTAGAGTTTGAATAATAAAGCCTCTGTACTTGCAGCGTAAAGTACCTTCAGAGTCTTCATGAAACAATGCTTGAAACTCTTCATACAAATTCTTCAACTACGCTTCAGAGTCTTCTGCAGCTTCTGCTTCAGAGTCTCTTCTGACAGCGCTCAGAGTCTTCTGATCACTTGCATTTGATGCTTCAGAGCTTTGTGTAGAATACTGTTCAGATGCATTTTTGCTTCCATAAGAATATTTAAATTAATATCTGAAACAAAAACACTTGAACAAAATTAGAGTATATATTTTCTTAATACAAAATTTCATTAGAGTTATCATCAAAACATAGAGATATAATTAAACATCAATCTGTGTTCTAACACTTAAGGCTCGTAACGTACGACATAAATTATTCTTTATTAAGTGTTTTTGAAGTGTTAGGAGATGAGAAAAGAGAGACACAAACTAAGGGGGAAAACTGGACCCTAATGTTGTCATACGCAATATTCCTAAAGTTGGGATGAAGGATAAAGGTAGAAGACGTCACATGTAACCACATCAAAAAAAAATTACTAGAAAAAGATTAAAAATAAGGGAGTTATGGATTTTTGTATTTTAATGACAATTAAAATAAAAATAAAAATAAATGGAAAATAAAATAAAATAAAATAAAAGATGAAAAATAAATTAACACGCTAAAATATTAGAAAAATGATTTTTTTGGGATTTTATGATATTTAAAATAATTTTTAAATAAATAAAACAAAACAAGAAATAATTAAAATAAAATAAAATAAACAAGTTGTTAAAAAATTAAGAAGTGTCTACACCAAAGGTAGAACTCATGACCTCATGGATTACAAGTCAAAACCTTACCACTTCAACCAATATACACATGTGAACAAATGTGGAAAAAGAAAGGAAAAATATTTAAAACATGAAAATCATAAAAAAAACAAGCAAAAAGCACCCTTGTTGAGGGTCGAACCGGGGATCTCATGCATGGCAAAGTTCTTAAGGGCAAGGTGACAACCACTGGGGTGGCAATACATCCGTTGTATCAAGTCACCCCAATAAATGATATACCAAAACAAGGCGCATCTGGGCAACTTCTCAAGGCAAGTTCAAGGCAAGTTGTGTCAACAACGATTTGATTCAAACTCCACCAATTTTAATGAAATAAAATTCTAACTCACTTAATTTTTCACAAGGATGATGATGGTGCCAACCAAATTTTTAAATTATGCACACAGTGAAAAACACGATTGAAAATGCAAGATATGAGTTGAAATGTGTTTTGAGGCATGAAGATCAAAACTGATGCAATCTGGTTTAGAGAAAGATACATGCAAGTTTCAAATGTGCAACAGGTCAAGTCTCAACAGAAATATGGATCAAAAGACATTTGGACAAGATCTTGGCACATGAGTTACAATAATGAACATGATTTGAAAATCCAAAACAGAATGGTTAATAGCAAGACCAAGACTAAACATCAACTCAGACCAATACAAGCTAAACAGAAGCAGTAATAAACTCTTGGTGCTTACTGTCGCTTGCGCGAAAATAAGGTGCCGGCATGACAGAAGAGTCGCCACCTTTCGTTATTTATCCCTCAGAGCGGGAAAGGAAACGATCGGAAAAACCTGACGAATAAGGGTAAGACAAGGTCATCGCAACCATTGTCTGGGTTCGGGAGTCGGTTACGCAAGGGGAAGGTATTAGCACCCCTCACGTCCGTCGTACTCGACGGGATCCTCGCTTGTCTGTTTGCTTGGACGGGTTGGTTATAATCTATCTACCTATCAAGGCTGGCTGAAAAAGAAAAGAAAAATGACTCGGCAAAGCGTCGCACTCTATGCCTACGTATTCCCGTCTGGAACGAGAAATCAGAGTCAACGTAGTTCGGCTAACTACGGGTTATGGGGGAAAGGTTGCTCGCTAGGACGTCGCATCCTATGCCTACGTACTTCCACACTGTATGGAAGATCAGAGCGAACGTAGTTTGGGAAACTACGGGCTATCTCCTAAAAGAAGTGTTTTTTATTGTGTTTGCGATCTCAACCGCACTAGAGACTATGACCTGAGAGTGAATGCGTCGCATGTCACCCAAAGGGTACCATACTAAACATCCAGACTGTGGAAAAGAAACTCTCCCACAATCCTTCCTCAGATAGCTTAAGGCTCGTAGCGTACGAAAGAAATCATTCATGATTACTGTATCTTAAACTGCTTCGAGATGAGAAGAGAACAGGCCCAACTAGGAGGGAGACTATCAAGTCCTACTGTTATCATGCCATGGATTCATCCTATGGTTGAGGTTTGAACAGGGAACTCCTAGATGTTGTCATGCATAGGTTTCGACCTAAAAGTCTATCATCAAATCCTCATCAGAGGAAATGAGAGTCCTAAGGGATCATGTCAATGATACGCCAAAACAGACAAAAGCATCAGCTTTAACAGTAAAATGCATGAAATGCAAGTGAGGGAGGAAATGTGTGTGGGGCTTCAGCCTCCACAAGCTCGTCTCAACCTCAAGCCAGTCATGAAATAACAGTGATCATACTGAAATAAACAACATGCTATCAAGCAAAAAACAGTAAACTGTAATCATACAGACAGAAAATGAAATCATGCTATCAAGCAAAATAAACACATGGGCAAGGGAGCTGGGCTCTACCGAATACCCGCAAGCAAAGCCAAGCAATAACAATACAATCAGATGCACTCATGCTCTTAGACTGAACTTATTCTAAATGTGCTTAGTCTAATGCAGCAGACAAATCAGACAAAACACACAATACATCAAAGAAAACAGAAGAAAACCTCAGCTTCTCCAGCAGCAACCCAGTCTTCAGACTTCAGAAATCACTTGCTTTCCAGGTATCAATCCTACAGCATGAGTATCAACTCATCTTCTCCCTTGAGCTTCAGCTCCTTTGATCAGCTCTACCTTCAGGCTTCACTATCTTCCGGGATCTTCAGGCATCAACTTGATCTTCACAAAGTCCTCAGACTTCAATAATCTTCAAGGAATCATCCTCTTCAAAGCTTCAGCTTCTGTCTTCAATGGCTCTAATGCTCCAGCAAACAAGATTCAGTCAACAAGATGAGGTGAGGATGTTACAGTGCTCACTGACTTCCAAAGGATGCCATTGAGGACTTGACATCAAAGGAAAAGCTCTCTCAAAGTTCTACCTCAGAGGGCAAGGTCACTAATCCCTCCAAAGGAGAGAGGTGAATGCCCTTAAGGGACTCTATGTCACAGAGAAGAAAGGAGGTGAACAAGGCACTCCTTGTTTATTGAACAAAGTATTCTATCTAGGGCTCTGCCTATGCACCTATAAACCTATAAACAAACAACAAAAACTATCTAATCTCCTCTGCAAGGTCTTCAAAGCTTCCATGATGATCCATAAAGTCTTCAACTCAATCTTCAAAGCTCACACACTCAAAAGAGAAGGAAAGAAATCAATACAATACAAACTTATGCCTTCAAGCAACACACATACTATCCATACATTCAAAAATCAATGAAAAATACTAAAACACCATACAATATTCTAGTAAAATTCTAGGGGATTCTATACATACCTACCCTTAACCCATATATTCCCCATACACTAATTTGGCCTATAAACCCCAAAACAAATTTGTTCAAGTCTATCTATACAACCTAAAACCCTAATTAGAGTACCTAAATGTCTAACAATCAAACTACATCAAATTTTACTCTACAAATCAAGAGATAAATCCTACATGAAACTAGGGTTCAATACCTAACTATGCCAAAAAGCATGGCTCAAAAACCCTAAGGGAAAGTCCTAAAACAAATTGTACAAAATTGGGTATCAACTAAAATCAATTAAATGTACTATTTACAAGAAAATATGCTAAAAAATATTAAACTAAAAATAAAATGGAATTTTATTTTTTATTAATTTTCTAGACAAAATCATGATTATGTGAAAAAAAGAAGAAATGAAAAATATTGATTTTTGTATTTTTTATGAATTTTATAAAATGCCAAGAATTAAAAGAAATTAAAAAATAAAAGAATAAGAAATAAATGGGAGGGGGGTGAGAAAAGTAAAGCGCCACAGTTGATTCTGAACATTGGGCCAAGTCTGGGGGTGGGAATAGAAGTAAGTTGCTGAGCCCAGGTTTGTCAACGAACCAAAACGGTGCGTTTGGCTAAATGATACGCAGCGTTTTGTGCCTCAGTCTTCCCTCCATTTTGAAATCAAATATGGGCCATTGGATCATGCGAAGAAGTCAAGGTCTTGAGATCATCCGACGGTGGACCTTCATCGTCCCCAACTGAACCCTAGGGTTTGCAGAAACCCTAACCCCATGCAAGGGTTTTCTTCAAGCTCGTTCTCACTGATTTCTCCATGAATTCACTAGCTTCCAAAAGCAAAGTTGTGCTATGAATCACCAAGAACACGATGCCATCTATAGTTTCTCCTGAAACTCCTTAAATCATCCTAACAGAAAGCTTCATCATCATGGTTTCAATTCTTTCCTCTGCTATCAAACTTAATAGAACTTCAAATGAATTATCCAGAATTATTCTACATGTCTCCCTAACCAAATTACTCAATACCATATCCATTAATGCACACAAACTGGCTTGTTATTCATTCTGCAAGAAATTGTACCCTGCCTCGAAACCTCATGATCCTTCCCCCAATTCTCAGAATAAAGTCCTCTATCCTAGCTTGACCAGTCTAAACCTACAACTATGGTAGAATGCACATAAATTAGGAGATTCGAGCAAGATCACCAACCTGTCACACTTTAATGGAGGCTATGGTTTCCTTGCAATTCAGTGCCTGAAACCTTCCTTGATTACTCTCCAATGCCCAATATGACTTCTGTATGCAGCAAGATGAATGATCAAGGCTTGAATCTGGTGTTTGATATCAAAATGCACTTCTTGCAATTTTCTCAAAACAGCTTCAAACTGCCATGGATCTTCTTCTACCTCAGCATGTAATCAGTCACAATGATCAGAAGAATAGGTTTGTGGAGGAGAAATGAATGGAGATTGAAGAGAATGAAAGTTTGATGTGAAATTGCAAATGGAAGAATCTTCACTTTTCACACTCTAATCTCACCTCTCATCAACAATGATCACCAACCCCTTAACCATCATGATTCACTCTTCTTATAATGATCAATGGAAACTCCTAGATCTTTCTAGAATGAGCTAGAAAGTCCTTGAAATCTCATGTGATGGTAAGTTGAAAATCTCATGTATCATGCCTTATGCCTTGTAATTTTGTGTCAAATTCTCCTTATGTGAGATATTGAGAAGGAATGAGCAATTATAAGCCTTTTTCTTGCCTTGTGTTAAGATTTCCAAAGGTGCCTTAAGATTCAAGTAACAATTTTCCAAAGCATGTCCCATTTTAAAGCCTCAAATGAAAATTCTATTTAAACCAATGTTCTCAAAATGATGTTTCCAATCAAAATGATATATTGGATGACCTATTTTGGATTCCTAGATCTTCCAAACCAATTTTCAATTTCAACTTTTCAAACTTATAAGCCATTTTTAGTTCATTTTTAACCAATCATGCAAATCCATGCTATGAGCTTTTCCAACAATTCATGACCTTCTTTCTAGACTTAAAATCCCATTTTGAACAACTTTCATGTTTTGAGTTTTTCCATTTGAGGCTTGGAAATAGGAGATATGGCCTTTGCTTAAAATGACCTATAACTGACAAATGACCAAAATACCCCTGTCTTGTTCAGACCATAAGTTGAGTTCCACAAATCCTATCAAGGACTTCTACCACTCAAATTAAAGCTAAGAAGATGATCTTCAACATTCATGTTGACCAAGAGATCATAGGAATCATCCTACTAGGGCAAAAGTTGTCTGCAAGTTGGGTGACTTTCAAGGACCCAGATTCACATACCTCTGCTGACCTGTAATTTGTCAAAACCATAACTTGAGCTCTGCAACTCCTATCAAGGACTTCCACCACTCAAATTAAAGCTAAGAACAAGCTCTACAACATTCATGTTGTGGGGAAGATGAAATATCAATCATATCTAGAGCTAAAACTGCCTGGAAAATAGGGATCAAATTAGGGTTTTTCACTGACAATCCCCAGAAACCCTAACTTGAAACTTCTCAAACTCCTCAATCATGATGAGTTGGTCTAGGAATCATCTTTATAACATCTCTATGCATCATTCCATGATCTCATGGCCCTTGGATTAGGTCTCAACCTTCTCCAAATTTTCAGTTATCCTAGGGTTGACCCAGTCAAAACCCTAATTCTACCATTCATGGTTGAATCCTCTGAATTCTTGCATAATGACCTCTCTGGGCTTCATGATGGCTATCAAGATATCTCATACACTTTCTCAAAGCATCAAGTTCATTCTCAAAGTCTCAGAATCATCTGAGGAGCACCCACGACTCTCAAGCTATGAAGCACACCACCCTGGTTTCAACTCACTCCTCTGAGGGTCTCTTGAACTTTCTGGTGAAGGTATCAACTTTCAAACACTCAGTGAATAAATAATTGTTGGTCAAATTTTGGGGTGCAACAGCTGCCCCTATTCAAACGGCTTGAACCTGACTGGGTGAGAAGCGAACGGCTCTCAACCAATCAAGGTGCGAGACGATTGAATACCGGTAAACCCGAAAATTTGCCAACTGCGCGAGCACACGGTACTCTGCGGGGAACAAATCTTCGAATATTGCAATGCTAGCTGCACGGCCACTAGCTGGAGAGATACTGATCTGACATCGCCGTCAGTTATCCACATCAACTTCTTCTGGCATTGCCTTCAGACAACCACAACACCCAACATCGCCGCTGGAGGACTGAATCTGACATCGCCGTCGGAAACACACGTCACTTGGAGACACTGGACATCGTCGTCGTACGAACATCATCTCTACTGGGGATTTAAAGAGTATGACCTCGCCGTCAAACAAATATGATCTGACCTCGCCGTCAAATCCAAACGTTCAACCTCGCCGCCGAACAAACATGATCTGACCTCGCCGTCAAATCCAAACGTTCAACCTCGCCGTCGAACAAACATCCAACCTCGCCGCCGGACAAATGATGATCTGACCTCGCCGCCAAATCCAAGCGTTCAACCTCGCCGCCGAACAAACGTGATCTGACCTCGCCGTCAAATCCAAACGTTCAACCTCGCCGCCGAACAAACATGATCTGACCTCGCCGTCAAATCCAAATGTTCAACCTCGCCGTCGAACAAACATCCAACCTCGCCGCCGGACAAATGATGATCTGACCTCGCCGCCAAATCCAAGCGTTCAACCTCGCCGCCGAACAAACGTGATCTGACCTCGCCGTCAAATCCAAACGTTCAACCTCGCCGCCGAACAAACATCCAACCTCGCCGCTGGAGAAAAATACAACCCTGAACAACTCCGACCTGGGGTTCACCCCTGGTAAATGGAACAAAAGGTACACTTGCGTATTTGAAACTACTCCGCTGGGAATGAGACTTAACCGAGCACACTCTGATCTGGGGTTCGCCCTCAGAACCATAACGAACATTGGAATACTGCTGCACACTGCCCGCCGTAGAACTTCAACATTAAAGATATATGAAACCCTGCCCCCTGGCCATTTCCAGCTTCAGCTAGAAAAAATCTTCAAGTATTTCTGAATATGAATGAAACCCTGGCCCCTGGCCACTCCAGATCCGCTGGAGAATCTTCAAGTTCTTCTGAAGAAAGATGAAACCCTGCCCGTCGGCTATTCCAGCTTCAGCTAGAAAAAACATCCTTGGCCTTCAAGGATGTAAACTTTTCCCGTCGGCAACTCTGCGGGAGGTATCTTCGACTTCAGTCTGAAGAAATGGTCCTTGGCCTTCAAGGATACATGGATATGCCTTCAGGCAACTCCACCTCTGCTATAGAGCATCCGTGACTTCAGTCAGGGATATACTTCGGCCTTCAGTCCAAAAAATGAATCCTAGGTCATTCATGACCTTGGGGATAACCTTGCCCTCAGGCACCTTCGCTTCAGCTTAGGAAATCCGTGACTTCAGTCAGAGAAATGGTATCCAGAGCCATTCATGACTCTACGGGGATTCAAACACTTTGCCTTCAGGCAAAACTCCGCTTCAGCCGGAGAAACATCTTCGACTTCAGTCAGAAGAAATATCATTCACTTGATCGCAATCCATCATCACCTCAGGACAACTGACTTGGTCTTCAGACCAACACGGATCACCTTGAATACAAAATTGAACCTTGTCCTCAGCCACACGTTGATTCATCAACAAGGAAATCTGAATTCACAGGAACCTTTTGATACCGCCCTCAGGCGTTTACGAAGTCAATCTTCAGATTAGACATCACTGTTGGAGCAGACATATCATGCTGCTAAGGACTTCAAGAATCATCTTGAACAAACAACTCCGTCGGGCATCTTCAAGAATCATCCTGAACCGATAACCATTCTGGAGACTTTATTTTGCGGAGTATTCGAGGAATCTTCCTGGGAAACTTTTGCTGGGGACGCTATTGGGGAGCTCAAGAATCATCCTGAGCAAACCATTTGGGAACCTGCACTGAGGTCTTAAGGATCATCTTAAGCAAACGGCTCTGCTGAGGAATTCAAGAGTCACCTCGAACTGAAGAATTCGCTGGGGATCTCAAAAATCATCTTGAGCGAGCGACCGTGAGGATTACACCGGGGTCTTAAGAATCATCTTAAGAAAGCGACCTTGTTGGAGAGAATATAGGAATCATCCTGAGCAACTGGTCTCTGGGTGGAACACCTGTAAGGCAAGAATAATAATGACCTAGATCATGTTTATGATGCATATGCTTCTGCGCCATGCCCCACGCGGTGGGAATGCTATGCGTTTATGCCAAATGCCATGCAATCATGCAATATGCTTATGCAATCCCGTCAGCAAAATAAATGCCGAAGGGAAAATTCTCTTGTCAAGGAGAAAGAACTACTCAGATGGAGGAATCCTCCTGCTGAGGAGAACGTGGACACGCCAATATCCATTGGCTCCTTCTGGGGAACTGATCTTCAGTTGACTGCTGCAGGGAAAACAACTTCAGTCGATTACTGCAGAGGGACAAAGTTCTACGAGAACTTGGACCTGCTGATATCCATCGCGAGAATAAACTGCGTGGCCGTCTTGGCTACTCTTCTGGGGATAACCACTCTGTGGGGAAACAACTTCAGCTGCTCAACACTCCACTGGGGAAAATCAATCATGATCTGATCAACTTCCAAGGACTCGGCTCTCTTGGGCATCTGCAAACTCGGCTGCGGAAGGAGAAGTCATTCTGCTTCACTGTAGAGTACGACTCTGGTGAGGTACAGCATCAGCTGTTCAACATCTGCTAGGAAAACCGCTCACGGTCTCAACTGCTTCCAAGGATTCTGCTTTTCTGCGGACTCAGCCGGGGAGAGAAATCATTCTACTTCACTGGAGAGTACGACTCTGGTGAGGAATTTTAATTTCGCTAGGGAAGAAAGAATCATCTGACTTCGGGGGAGAGTGCAACTCTGCAGGGGGATACACCATCAGCCGTTCCAATACTCTACTGGGGAAGAGGGAATCATCCAACTTCAGGAGAGAGCATGACTCTGGTGGGGAATCTCAATTCCGCTGGAGACTTTACTGGGGAAACACGAGCTTCGGCACCCGAACACTTCTATGAAATCTGCACTTGTGACCCGGTGCTGGGGAAAGACGACATCATTCTTCGGTGCTTGGCTCAGCTGATGAGGTGACGTTCCTTTAGGATGCGTCTGCTTGGGGAAGAGAATCATCTCCGCCTGGGGAGACATATCAATGCTCACTGCTCTGCGTTCAGATTCTGCGGAGGAGAGACTACTGAACTCTGCTGGAGAAGGAGGACTCATCCTGCTTCGGGGATGCGCACGACACATCTTCTGGAAGGTGCCACACCTGCAACAACACAAACAAACAGACAAGATACTCTCCTCAAAGGGGCCTATCCAGGTTATTATCTCGTGACAATATTCCATTAATTAATTGTTTCAACAATCAATGGGCCTAGGCCCGCAAGTTTATGTATGCGTATTTTATCAAAAACATCGGCGTTTTCATTCGCAAACAAAACAGATAAATGTTAAACAGACAAGTAGAATTGCTGAATAATGTGCATTTTATTGATGATGAACCCCTGAATGGGCAAAAATGTTTTACAACAGAGGCAAGCTCTTGGAATGAGGAAGCCGCGCAAAATGAAAACATAAATATACATCAGTATATACAAATGTCGGCAACGAGGCGTAGACGAACACCATGAGTTGATCCCTCTAAGACCCACTCGACTTCGATACTTCTCTGACGCTTCAGCTTCGGAAGAGATTGATTCAGATAAACGGCCCTCAGGTCCTCCAAACCACTAAACAATGAAAGTCCACACGCGGAACGCAGTCATTTGCTTTTTCAAATCCCTAACTTTTGCGTGAACCGCCCTTTACGGGTTTTCAGTTCACTGGGATACCCTTTTTTGCCGAAGCCGCCCAGTGTAGGTTTTCGACTTCGCGGGTGTACATTTTTTCAATATATCCCTAATTTTTGCCCGAACCTTTTATTCTGTTTTTGGTTCGCCGGGATGCCCCTTTTTTGCCTGGACTCTTTCTTTTTTTGTCCAGCGGGTCTCTTTCAAGCAAAGTATTTTTTAACTGCGTCCGCGTTCACCGGGGATGCAAAATCTTCACCATCCATCGTGGATAACAACAAAGCTCCTCCTGAGAAGACCTTGCTGACGACATACGGCCCTTCGTAATTCGGAGTCCATTTGCCCCGGTGATCGGAGTGTGGCGGAAGAATTTTCTTCAGGACGAGATCACCCGTCTGAAAGCTTCTAGGACGCACCTTCTTATCATAAGCTTTCTTCATTCGGCTTTGGTACAGGCGACCAAATGCAATCGATGCTAACCTCTTCTCGTCCATCAGGCTGAGTTGGTTCAAACGATTCGTAATCCATTCTGCCTCGTCGAGTTTCACATCAACCAAAACTCGCAAAGAGGGAATCTCTACTTCTAACGGTAGGACAGCTTCCATACCGTACACCAAGGAGAAAGGAGTTGCCCTGGTCGACGTACGCACCGTCGTACGATAACCGTGCAAGGCAAACGGCAGCATCTCGTGCCAATCTTTATACGTCACAACCATCTTCTGAACAATCTTCTTGATGTTCTTATTGGCCGCTTCAACAGCGCCATTCATCTTCGGCCGGTAAGGAGATGAGTTGTGGTGTTCAATCTTGAAGCTCTGGCACAGCTCCTTCATCATCTTGTTATTCAAATTCGACCCATTATCAGTGATGATCCGTTCGGGAATTCCATAGCGACAGATGATGTCCGTTTTTATGAATTTAGCTACCACCTGCTTGGTCACATTAGCGTACGAGGCTGCCTCCACCCATTTGGTGAAGTAGTCGATGGCTACCAGAATAAAACGATGACCATTGGATGCAGTAGGCTCGATCTTGCCTATCATATCGATGCCCCACATGGAGAACGGCCAAGGGGAGGACATGACATTCAATGGGCATGGCGGCACATGAACTTTATCAGCATAAATCTGGCATTTATGACATTTCTTCGCGAATCTGAAGCAATCCGACTCCATCGTCAGCCAGTAATACCCTGCTCTCAGGATCTTTCTCGTCATGGCATGCCCGCCGGCGTGCGTACCAAATGTGCCCTCGTGGACTTCTTCCATGAGCATACTCGCTTCTTTCTCATCTACACATCTGAGTAGCACGAGATCGTGGTTTCTCTTATACAGCACTCCATCAGGATTGAGATAAAAGTTTCCAGATAGCCTCCTTAGAGTCTTCTTATCCTGGGTTGACACACCCGCAGGATACTCCTTAGTCATAAGGAAGGTCTGGATATCGTGGAACCATGGCTTGCCGTCGGTGGCATCCTCGATTGCAAACACAAATGCCGGTCTATCAAGACGCGAAAGCACAATTCTCGGAGCCTCATTCCAATAATTGACTTTATACATTGAAGCCAGCGTGGCTAAGGCATCAGCCATCTGATTTTCAGCCCTGGGTACATGATGAAGTTCCACTCGATCGAAGAATGGAAGCAGCCTCCTGGCATAATTCATGTACGGCACTAAATTCGCTTGACGAGTTTCCCACTCCCCTTTAATCTGATTGATTACAAGCGTTGAGTCACCATATATGTCTAGATTCTTGATTCTCAAATCAATTGCCTCTTCTAGACCCATAATACATGCTTCATACTCTGCTTCATTGTTGGTAACTGGAAACGTCAGTCTCGCAGTAAACGGGATGTGGGATCCGTGAGGAGTCGTGATGATAGCCCCGATACCACTTCCATAGGAATTAACCGCTCCGTCGAATATCAACTTCCACTGAGACTTCCTATCTGGCCCCTCATCGGGCAATGGCTCATCGCAATCCTTCGCTTTGAGAAACATAATATCCTCGTCAGGGAATTCGAACTTCATCGGCTGGTAGTCTTCGATTGGCTGTTCAGCAAGATAATCAGACAATACGCTCCCCTTAATGGCTTTCTGAGAGACGTACTGAATGTCATATTCCGTTAACACCATTTGCCATCTGGCAATCCTGCCCGAAAGAGCCTACTTCTCGAAGACGTACTTGATCGGATCCATCTTCGAAATTAGCATGGTGGTGTGGTTGAGCATATACTGTCGTAGACGTTTGGCGGCCCAAGCTAACGCACAACACGTCTTCTCCAGCATCGAGTATCGAGATTCACACTCAGTGAACTTTTTACTCAAATAATAAATGGCATGCTCCTTTCTGCCCGTCTCGTCGTGCTGACCGAGAACACACCCCATACTATTCTCCAGAACCGTCAGGTACATGATTAATGACCGTCCAGCCACTGGGGGTATCAAGATTGGAGGTTCTTGAAGATACTGCTTTATTTTGTCGAATGCCTTCTGGCAATCGCCTGATCTTTCTTTAAAAGCTTGAACATCGGTTCACAAGTAGCCGTGAGCTGAGAGATAAACCTTGCAATGTAGTTTATTCGGCCCAGGAAACCACGAACTTCTTTTTCTGTTTTCGGCGCTGGCATTTCTTGGATAGCTTTTATTTTCGCAGGATCAACTTCAATACCCCTTTCACTGACGATAAACCCCAACAACTTTCCGGACCACACTCCGAAGGTGCACTTGTTAGGATTCAGCCTCAGCCTGAACTTCCTAAGCCTCTCAAACAGCTTCAACAAATTGACCAGATGCTCTTCCTCCGTTTGGGACTTTGCAATCATGTCATCAACATAGACCTCGATCTCATGATGAATCATATCATGAAACAAAGTTACCATTGCTCGCTGGTAAGTGGCCCCTGCGTTCTTCAGACCGAAGGGCATTACCTTGTAGCAAAATGTTCCCCAGGGGGTGATAAACGTCGTTTTCTCCATGTCCTCCGGTGCCATCTTAATCTGATTATAACCGGAGAAGCCATCCATGAACGAAAACACGGAAAACTGGGCGGTGTTGTCGACCAACACATCGATATGAGGCAACGGGAAATCATCTTTAGGGCTCGCCCTATTCAAATCCCGATAATCAACGCACATGCGTACCTTACCGTCCTTCTTCGGTACAGGCACTATGTTGGCGACCCACGGAGGGTAAGTGGTAACGGCTAGAAATCCTGCGTCCAACTGCTTTTGGACCTCTTCTTTGATTTTTACAGCCATGTCTGGTCTCGTCCTCCTGAGCTTCTGCTTGACGGGAGGGCAATCTTCTCGCAACGGCAAGCGATGAACCACGATATCAGTGTCAAGTCCGGGCATATCTTCATATGACCAAGCAAAGACGTCACTATACTCTCGAAGCATCTCGACCAGTCTATGCTTGATATCATTCTGCAGCGCAGCCCCCACTCTGACATTTCTGACGAGCTCCTCAGAACCCAGATTTACAATCTCAATATCCTCTTCGTGAGGCAGAATAACCTTTTCCTCTTGTCTCAACAAGCGGGCCAACTCTTCCGGAAGGTCTTCGTCTTCATCAATCTCATCCTCGGCTTGATAGATCGGGCAATCAAAGTCGTAGTGAGCCATAGAGGGTCCAGAGTCGATGTCATCTGTTACGTGGATCCTGCAATAACAAGGGTTAAGTTTAAAGCAAGAATATGCAGGTTAGCACGAACCTCGTTGCCATTTTGCTGTTTTTCGAAATAAACATAAAACAGGAATAACAGAGAACACAATATTTGATTACGAAGAAAACGCCTTTTATTTATTAACAAAATGCATACACATAATCCAACAAGGCCCTGACAGTAAAACCACTATGCCCCGGGCAGGACATAGGGTTGTACAAAGATTGTAAAAAGCAAATCATTACTCTTCACTTGTCAGCTTGATAATCTCCTTGATGGTCCAATTGTGGAGGCGCTCGCCTGGCTTGCTCGGTTGAATCCAGGCGTCAAGATCACAATCACTATCCCCGTTGTCCTTCGACGCAACGTTGATGCTCTCGAAAATTACTCCCCCCTTGGTGAATAGGATCGGCCCTTTCCCACGAGATGAGCTGCCAGAAGAAGATGAAGCTTCAGCTCCAGGAGAATATCCCAATCCAAACTTATCCTGCTTGATTGGTATATCCAAGACATGCCCCCAGCCTGGGGTGGAACCGGCTTCGACAACGGCCCGAGCCTCCTTAAACGAGGAGAGATTCATCTCTTGCTTCTCTGCGACGACAGGAGCTACCTCTTTTACCCTGACGGTTTCAAATGCTTGGCAGAGCGTTTCATGGATCTCGCCATCCATTTCAACATATTTAAAGGACGATAGGTGGCTCACCATGATGTCCTCTTCACCACAGACGGTCACTATGCTGCCCCCAACAGCATATTTAAGCTTTTGATGCAGTGTGGACGTCACGGCACCAGCAGAATGGATCCATGGCCGACCTAAGAGGCAACTATAGGCGGGCATGATATCCATGATATAGAAAACTGTATCGAACGTCTCTGGACCAACTTGAATTGGCAGGGTCAACTCTCCGAAGACGTGGCGCTTGGTTCCGTCAAAGGCTTTCACGACCAGATCACTGGGCGTGCAAAGGAGTCCACGGGTATCCAACTTCATCAGTGCTTTTTTCGGAAGCACATTAAGCGAGGAACCCGTATCCACCAGGACGTGTGACATAATCGTGCCTCTGCACTCTATTGAGACGTGCAAGGCGCTGTTGTGATCTCTTCTTTTAGGAGTCAGCTCCAGATCTGTAAATCCCAGCCCATTACCAGCATTAACATGGGCCACTACTTCCTCGAGTTGATTTACTGATATCTCCTGCGGCACGTATGCAGCATTCAATACCTTCAGTAACGCGTTGCGGTGCGCTTCAGAACACAGCAACAAGTTAAGAATAGAGATCTTTGACGGAGTTTGATGAAGATGATCTACAATCTTGTAGTCACTCTTCTTGATTAGTCGCATGAACTCTTCAGCATCTTTAACCAGTAAATCTTTTCCTGCCCCAGAAGGGGCCTCTTCAACAGCTTTACCTTTACCCTTATCCACGGCGTCAGCTCGGACCACTTTCTCTGCTGCAACCTCTGCTGGCGCAAACACTCTACCGCTTCTAGTGATACCACTGACCTCGGCAAGATTCTGCACAGTTGATCCGAATGGCTCTAGCTCTATCTTCTGACCATTACAATAAACTTCGGTGCTGTAATGCCATGGAACGGCATTAGTGCTTTCGAATGGGATCGGTCCGGCCCTGGTGATAGTGATAGTAGGCGGACGAGGCGCAGAAATAGTAATAGGGTGACGAGGAATAGTAATGGTGGCCACTTCATCTGCCTGCTTCAGTACGACTTCCCCTGATGCACTTTCAACGCTCCGGCTGAACTGCAAAATACCCTCGGACATCAGACTTTGGATACCTTCGATCAGCTGCTCACACCCATCAGGAAGTGTAGCACAAGCCATACATAACTCTCCGCATCCAGGGAAGAAGCCCTTCTTCAGCAACTTAGCCTTGACAAAACTCAACGGCGTCTTCAAATCTTTGACATCAGTCAGCAAGTCCGCACTCTCCTCAGTGATAACAGCATTCACTCCGCCCCCCTTATGATGAGGCATCGGGTTTTTGGTGATGTTGGGCACGTTATCAGAAAAGTTGATAACCTTGGCGTCCACCAAGTCCTGGCCTTTGTGCTTAAAAGCTTTACAATTCTCAATCGTATGGCCAGGTGCCCCAGTATGGAACTCACAAGTAGCACTGGCATCATACCCCGGTGGTGGTGCCCCTGTTAAGGGAGCCAACGTCCTCTTTTGAACTAATTGGAGCTGAAGCAACGTTTGCAAAAGCTGCGCGTACGACATAGGTGGAGTTTCAAAATGACGGTTTGCCATAGGAGCCCGATTCTGATATCTTTTATACCCCTGCTGATTCTGCTGTTGAGGCTGCTGCTGCTGCTACTGCGAGGCAGATGGGATGTTTATGCTGGCAATCTGAGGCTGAGGGCCCTTGCCCTTTCTCCGAGCATTAGTGACAGCGCTGGCATCTCCCTCTCGACGCTTGCCAGCGTAAGGTTTCTTGCTACCTCCTCCAGCTGAGGATGATTCTCCCTGAATTTTTCCGATTTTTATACCGTTCTCAACATGCTCGCCCATAGTGATGAGAGCCGAGAATGTTCCAGACATGCCACTGACCAGCTTTTCATAATAGATTCCAGGAAGGGTAGCCACGAACATTTGCACTAGCTCACGCTCAACCATCGGCGGTTGAACCCGAGCAGCCAATTCACGCCACCGCTGGGCGTACTCCTTAAAGCTTTCATTGTTCCGCTGTGAGAGATTCTGAAGCTGGACTCGGTGGGGAGCCAAGTCGTTGTTGTATTGATAGTGGAGGACGAACGCTTCTGCAAGATCTTTCCAGGTGCGCACAGTAGCGGGCTCCAAACCCATATACCATTCGAGTGATGGTCCAGAAAGACTATCCTGAAAGAAGTGCATCAGCAACTTCTCATCGTCAGAATAGGCAGACATCTTTCTATAATAAGATCGGAGATGAACACGGGGGCAAGTAGTACCCTTATACTTCTCAAAGGTAGGCACCTTGAACTTGTGAGGTACTTTAAAGTCAGCAATCAATCCGAGGTTGGACATGTCAACGCCCAATGTGTTCTGATTTTCTATGTCTCTCATCTTGTCTTCCAGCGCCTTGAACCTGAGTCGAGCTTCAGCATTCAACTCTGCATCTACACCTCTCTGAGAGAATACGTCATCCTGATGGTCCTCCAGCCATGGCTGAGGCACCAACAGATTTCTTGTACCAGCATTGCCGTTGACCGGCCCTATGTTAACATTGGCTCCCAGACTACCATTGCCGACGCCAGTCGCGTTGAGTCCGAGATTAGTCATCAGATTGCCGTTAGCACTGCCGTTGCCCCCGGCAACAGGAACAACGTTCTGTGGAGTATCCACTGGAGGAGGGGTGGGCACGGCCCCGCCGTGAAGTATGCCATTACTGTCAACCCTGGAGATCAGAGGTTGAACCAAAGTACGAAGCTGATCTTGACCATTCGCGACCACTTGCATCAGCTCCATAAAACGATCCATTCGTTCACGGAGCTCTTGAACATCCGACTGTACCTGGTCCATTATCCTTGTCTGATTAGCGCGAGTTGAGTAGCGGTGGATGAGTCTTTGATCAATCCTGGAGATCGAAAGCAGCTCGGAACCTGAAAAACCTGTCAACAATAAAGGTTAGGAAAAGCAATAAGATATACACCGTGCAAATATGCTTCATGCAGATGCATGCGTGTGTCTGTGTGCGTGGGAGATTTTCCCCTGATCCTAGTGCCTTAGTGCCAGTGCTGATAATAATAAGAGGAAGAAGAAATCCGAGCCCGATCATGGAAACATCAATCTCATATATATATGGAAAGGCCTGTCAAGGCAGTACACAGTATCAGCGAGTACAAATCAACAGCATGACCTCAGCCAACAAGTCTGGTGATGGTCAGCATACATCAAAGATCAAAACAACAGGAATACAACTAGTCAAGTACGGCCACGGGCGCGATACTCTGCTAATAACTCCTTTGTCTCTGAATGATCTGGCGAAGTGAGCAACCCCTCGACGAGTAGTTCCCTCTGCCTGATAGTATGCTGAAGCCCCTGAACTGAACTCTCCCAAGCGCCTTCGCCAAAGCAATCCTCCAACTTCCGCTTCTTAGACTCAAACATCAGCTTATGCTCCTTCAGGCTAGCAATAGCTTTGTTGAGACGGGCTTCAGCGGAGTACCTGCGGGCGGTCTCTTCATCAAACCTCCGCTCACTGTCTTTTACCTCGGCTTCTAGCTTAGAAATCTGCAGCGTCAGCTTGTCTTCTCGCTCCTTCCTGGTGGCCATGGAAGTCTTCCAATGCTGGTCGAACTTAGATATTCTCCGATATGCTTCCTCCAAATGCTGCTTCTTCGTAGCTAGCACGTCATTAGCAGCTCTGAAGTCTTGACCTAAGCGTTCCCGATCAGCAATCTGCTTTGCCAAGTCTGCACTCAGCTGGTTCACCGACTCTGCTTGCTTTTTGAGAGCATGCACGGCTTCGTTCCTCTCACTTCGAAGCTGAGCTAACTCCTTCTCTAATTCTGCATTTGCCCTCTTCAGTTCATCTCGCTCGGCCAATACCTGGTTGTGCTGGTGAATGGACACAGTGGTAGGCTCTTCGACTGGTGGAGGACTCTCTGGTCTGACATGAGGGAATGGCATCCCTATAGCGCTGGCTCTGGCTTTGATCCAATCTGAATAAGGAGGGTAGGCTTGGCTGTTGCTCTTCCCCAACAAAGGCTTTCCTCTCGTGCTGATATTGTTCCACGCATACTGAAGCTTGGACAACAAATCCCCCTCTAGAATACCCGTGAGGTACAGAGATTCCCGTACCTCTTCTTCCTTCGGTGGAGTCCTCAAAGCATATGCAAACTGACGAACTAGCAATGATGGATTGTAGTTGATGCAACCCTTCCTACCTATCAGAGGTACGTTAGGAAACCCACTACAACTGGAGATCACCTCGGTGCCTAACCTATCTCTGTCAACGAACCAATCAATGTCTTCTGCCGACAAGCTCATCAGACGCTCAGGCCACTCAGCTGTGGCTGCAGACAAGATAGAAGAACCCTTCTTAGGCAAATGACTGTCAAACCACTTGTACAACAACGGTACGCAGCATGAAACATTCTTCCCTCTCCGGTTCTCATTCTTGTAATGCACTGAATGGTAGACGTCTCCGATCAGAGTAGGGACTGGATTCCCTGAGGAAAAGATATGGAATGCATCAAAGTCTACGAAATCAGGCATGCTGGGAAATAGGATAATGCCATATATGCATAAAGCAAGGATGGCGCTGAAGGCGTCCCAACATTTGTCCTTAGCACACTGCTGAGCCTTAGCTATCAGAAACTGCAGAGAGAACCCTGGGACCTTGTTCCAACTCGTCACCACTACCTCAGAGGCGCTCAAATGGAGTGAAGAAGTTAAGCCAGCCAGATCAGGCTCAGCATCCATGTGGACAAAAGGCATTTGCCTTTTGATAGGCACACCCAGCATATCAGCATACTCTTCCAATGTCAGCGCGAGAATGAAGTCATGAAAGGTGAAACACCTCAAGGGAGGGTCATAAAACTGCAGAAGAGCATGTAACCCATTCAACTCGGACGCAGAAGGTTTGTAAACCAGGCTAAGCAACCTGCCATAAGACTTCCTGAACCTATCCTTCACAGAATCCCCTGCCAGGGCTATCAAACCAGTCAGCTTCGACACATCGGGGGTCGGGAACTTGTACGCAACAGTCTTCCTGAGGGAGGCCATAATAACAGTGGAAGGCGAGAAATCCGGGATCGGGGAAACGGTACCTGCAACACAGACACACGTTAATGGAATGCAGATGAATGCGCAAACTAATGCAAAATGCAGGCATGCAGTACTATATCCGGATAGCTGCTATGGAGATTCTGTATCAACAGTCGCTGATGAGAAGGAAACCCCGGTGTAAGACCACTAATCTGATCTGCTGAGAATAACCATCTGATAGGACCGAGATCAAAATTATGTTCTGACAAGAGTAAGTGACTGATAATAAGGACCCCGGGTGCAAGATCAAGGAACATCTGTTGATGAAGTCTTCAGACCCCAAATCAAAAATCTGCCCTATCAAGAACAAATAACATCTGCCGATGAGGTCTTCAGACCTCACTCAAAATCTGCTCCATCCAGAACAAACCACTGATGATAATACATTGATCAAAGCCTGCTCTATCAAGAACAGACGAACACCCGGCGATAAGATCCTCTGATCAAAAACTGGTTCTGTCAAGAACAAACATATCTGTAACTGAGAACCCAACATAACTGATTTACTGCCAAGAAAACCAGGTAGTCTGGAGGTATAAGTTTCCTGCAATAAACCCAGTCCCGCTCACAGGTATGGACCTAGACTGACTCAAGGTACGGCATCCTATGCGTTCATCAGCGTCACAGACTTTCAAAACTGATGATACGATTCCCAGAAGGAGTGGCATCATCAAGTCCTGAAGAGGCCTCACTTAGCTGAATCACAAATGATCGGTCCCCAGAGTCGACAATCCACCAAACCAGCAACCGTCTCAACCCAAAGGGTTGAAAGTGAAACCAACCGGATGAACCTCGTCTGAGTGTGGATTTCATGAGACACTAGTGCCTGCAAAGCAAGCACGCGCCCACTAATTTCCACTCTAAGTCTATGGTGCACTCAAGCCTGGGTATGGCTTCTCACTCAATCAGAACTCCCATCCCACAACAGCACAAATAATCATATTTAACTGAATATAAAATGCGGGAAATAAAGTGCGAGAAGTAAAAATGCGATAAATAAACGCAACCCAACAGGTAAACACACAAATGGTAGGATTGACTCGCACAGGGAACCGTTGGAGTCCCCAGCAGAGTCGCCAGCTGTCGCTTGCGCGAAAATAAGGTGTCGGCATGACAGAAGAGTCGCCACCTTTCGTTATTTATCCCTCAGAGCGGGAAAGGAAACGATCGGAAAAACCTGACGAATAAGGGTAAGACAAGGTCATCGCAACCATTGTCTGGGTTCGGGAGTCGGTTACGTAAGGGGAAGGTATTAGCACCCCTCACGTCCGTCGTACTCGACGGGATCCTCGCTTGTGTGTTTGCTTGGACGGGTTGGTTATAATCTATCTACCTATCAAGGCTGGCTGAAAAAGAAAAGAAAAATGACTCGGCAAAGCGTCGCACTCTATGCCTACGTATTCCCGTCTGGAACGAGAAATCAGAGTCAACGTAGTTCGGCTAACTACGGGTTATGGGGGAAAGGTTGCTCGCTAGGACGTCGCATCCTATGCCTACGTACTTCCACACTGTATGGAAGATCAGAGCGAACGTAGTTCGGGAAACTACGGGCTATCTCCTAAAAGAAGTGTTTTTTATTGTGTTTGCGATCTCAACCGCATTAGAGACTATGACCTGAGAGTGAATGCGTCGCATGTCACCCAAAGGGTACCATACTAAACATCCAGACTGTGGAAAAGAAACTCTCCCACAATCCTTCCTCAGATAGCTTAAGGCTCGTAACGTACGAAAGAAATCATTCATGATTACTGTATCTTAAACTGCTTCGAGATGAGAAGAGAACAGGCCCAACTAGGAGGGAGACTATCAAGTCCTACTGTTATCATGCCATGGATTCATCCTATGGTTGAGGTTTGAACAGGGAACTCCTAGATGTTGTCATGCATAGGTTTCGACCTAAAAGTCTATCATCAAATCCTCATCAGAGGAAATGAGAGTCCTAAGGGATCATGTCAATGATACGCCAAAACAGACAAAAGCATCAGCTTTAACAGTAAAATGCATGAAATGCAAGTGAAGGAGGAAATGTGTGTGGGGCTTCAGCCTCCACAAGCTCGTCTCAACCTCAAGCCAGTCATGAAATAACAGTGATCATACTGAAATAAACAACATGCTATCAAGCAAAAAACAGTAAACTGTAATCATACAGACAGAAAATGAAATCATGTTATCAAGCAAAATAAACACATGGGCAAGGGAGCTGGGCTCTACCGAATACCCGCAAGCAAAGCCAAGCAATAACAATACAATCAGATGCACTCATGCTCTTAGACTGAACTTATTCTAAATGTGCTTAGTCTAATGCAGCAGACAAATCAGACAAAACACACAATACATCAAAGAAAACAGAAGAAAACCTCAGCTTCTCTAGCAGCAACCCAGTCTTCAGACTTCAGAAATCACTTGCTTTCCAGGTATCAATCCTACAGCATGAGTATCAACTCATCTTCTCCCTTGAGCTTCAGCTCCTTTGATCAGCTCTACCTTCAGGCTTCACTATCTTCCGGGATCTTCAGGCATCAACTTGATCTTCACAAAGTCCTCAGACTTCAATAATCTTCAAGGAATCATCCTCTTCAAAGCTTCAGCTTCTGTCTTCAATGGCTCTAATGCTCCAGCAAACAAGATTCAGTCAACAAGATGAGGTGAGGATGTTACAGTGCTCACTGACTTCCAAAGGATGCCATTGAGGACTTGACATCAAAGGAAAAGCTCTCTCAAAGTTCTACCTCAGAGGGCAAGGTCATTAATCCCTCCAAAGGAGAGAGGTGAATGCCCTTAAGGGACTCTATGTCACAGAGAAGAAAGGAGGTGAACAAGGCACTCCTTGTTTATTGAACAAAGTATTCTATCTAGGGCTCTGCCTATGCACCTATAAACCTATAAACAAACAACAAAAACTATCTAATCTCCTCTGCAAGGTCTTCAAAGCTTCCATGATGATCCATAAAGTCTTCAACTCAATCTTCAAAGCTCACACACTCAAAAGAGAAGGAAAGAAATCAATACAATACAAACTTATGCCTTCAAGCAACACACATACTATCCATACATTCAAAAATCAATGAAAAATACTAAAACACCATACAATATTCTAGTAAAATTCTAGGGGATTCTATACATACCTACCCTTAACCCATATATTCCCCATACACTAATTTGGCCTATAAACCCCAAAACAAATTTGTTCAAGTCTATCTATACAACCTAAAACCCTAATTAGAGCACCTAAATGTCTAACAATCAAACTACATCAAATTTTACTCTACAAATCAAGAGATAAATCCTACATGAAACTAGGGTTCAATACCTAACTATGCCAAAAAGCATGGCTCAAAAACCCTAAGGGAAAGTCCTAAAACAAATTGTACAAAATTGGGTATCAACTAAAATCAATTAAATGTACTATTTACAAGAAAATATGCTAAAAAATATTAAACTAAAAATAAAATGGAATTTTATTGTTTATTAATTTTCTAGACAAAATCATGATTATGTGAAAAAAAGAAGAAATGAAAAATATTGATTTTTGTATTTTTTATGAATTTTATAAAATGCCAAGAATTAAAAGAAATTAAAAAATAAAAGAATAAGAAATAAATGGGAGGGGGGTGAGAAAAGTAAAGCGCCACAGTTGATTCTGAACATTGGGCCAAGTCTGGGGGTGGGAATAGAAGTAAGTTGCTGAGCCCAGGTTTGTCAACGAACCAAAACGGTGCGTTTGGCTAAATGATACGCAGCGTTTTGTGCCTCAGTCTTCCCTCCATTTTGAAATCAAATATGGGCCATTGGATCATGCGAAGAAGTCAAGGTCTTGAGATCATCCGACGGTGGACCTTCATCGTCCCCAACTGAACCCTAGGGTTTGCAGAAACCCTAACCCCATGCAAGGGTTTTCTTCAAGCTCGTTCTCACTGATTTCTCCATGAATTCACTAGCTTCCAAAAGCAAAGTTGTGCTATGAATCACCAAGAACACGATGCCATCTATAGTTTCTCCTGAAACTCCTTAAATCATCCTAACAGAAAGCTTCATCATCATGGTTTCAATTCTTTCCTCTGCTATCAAACTTAATAGAACTTCAAATGAATTATCCAGAATTATTCTACATGTCTCCCTAACCAAATTACTCAATACCATATCCATTAATGCACACAAACTGGCTTGTTATTCATTCTGCAAGAAATTGTACCCTGCCTCGAAACCTCATGATCCTTCCCCCAATTCTCAGAATAAAGTCCTCTATCCTAGCTTGACCAGTCTAAACCTACAACTATGGTAGAATGCACATAAATTAGGAGATTCGAGCAAGATCACCAACCTGTCACACTTTAATGGAGGCTATGGTTTCCTTGCAATTCAGTGCCTGAAACCTTCCTTGATTACTCTCCAATGCCCAATATGACTTCTGTATGCAGCAAGATGAATGATCAAGGCTTGAATCTGGTGTTTGATATCAAAATGCACTTCTTGCAATTTTCTCAAAACAGCTTCAAACTGCCATGGATCTTCTTCTACCTCAGCATGTAATCAGTCACAATGATCAGAAGAATAGGTTTGTGGAGGAGAAATGAATGGAGATTGAAGAGAATGAAAGTTTGATGTGAAATTGCAAATGGAAGAATCTTCACTTTTCACACTCTAATCTCACCTCTCATCAACAATGATCACCAACCCCTTAACCATCATGATTCACTCTTCTTATAATGATCAATGGAAACTCCTAGATCTTTCTAGAATGAGCTAGAAAGTCCTTGAAATCTCATGTGATGGTAAGTTGAAAATCTCATGTATCATGCCTTATGCCTTGTAATTTTGTGTCAAATTCTCCTTATGTGATATATTGAGAAGGAATGAGCAATTATAAGCCTTTTTCTTGCCTTGTGTTAAGATTTCCAAAGGTGCCTTAAGATTCAAGTAACAATTTTCCAAAGCATGTCCCATTTTAAAGCCTCAAATGAAAATTCTATTTAAACCAATGTTCTCAAAATGATGTTTCCAATCAAAATGATATATTGGATGACCTATTTTGGATTCCTAGATCTTCCAAACCAATTTTCAATTTCAACTTTTCAAACTTATAAGTCATTTTTAGTTCATTTTTAACCAATCATGCAACTCCATACTATGAGCTTTTCCAACAATTCATGACCTTCTTTCTAGACTTAAAATCCCATTTTGAACAACTTTCATGTTTTGAGTTTTTCCATTTGAGGCTTGGAAATAGGAGATATGGCTTTTGCTTAAAATGACCTATAACTGACAAATGACCAAAATACCCCTGTCTTGTTCAGACCATAAGTTGAGTTCCACAAATCCTATCAAGGACTTCTACCACTCAAATTAAAGCTAAGAAGATGCTCTTCAACATTCATGTTGACCAAGAGATCATAGGAATCATCCTACTAGGGCAAAAGTTGTCTGCAAGTTGGGTGACTTTCAAGGACCCAGATTCACATACCTCTGCTGACCTGTAATTTGTCAAAACCATAACTTGAGCTCTGCAACTCCTATCAAGGACTTCCACCACTCAAATTAAAGCTAAGAACAAGCTCTACAACATTCATGTTGTGGGGAAGATGAAATATCAATCATATCTAGAGCTAAAACTGCCTGGAAAATAGGGATCAAATTAGGGTTTTTCACTGACAATCCCCAGAAACCCTAACTTGAAACTTCTCAAACTCCTCAATCATGATGAGTTGGTCTAGGAATCATCTTTATAACATCTCTATGCATCATTCCATGATCTCATGGCCCTTGGATTAGGTCTCAACCTTCTCCAAATTTTCAGTTATCCTAGGGTTGACCCAGTCAAAACCCTAATTCTACCATTCATGGTTGAATCCTCTGAATTCTTGCATAATGACCTCTCTGGGCTTCATGATGGCTATCAAGACATCTCATACACTTTCTCAAAGCATCAAGTTCATTCTCAAAGTCTCAGAATCATCTGAGGAGCACCCACGACTCTCAAGCTATGAAGCACACCACCCTGGTTTCAACTCACTCCTCTGAGGGTCTCTTGAACTTTCTGGTGAAGGTATCAACTTTCAAACACTCAGTGAATAAATAATTGTTGGTCAAATTTTGGGGTGCAACACTTACCGATGTCAACACTCACATTAATTCAATCACTCTACTTCAAATGAAAAGTTACAACTTCATGCTAACTAATACACACAATCTAAGTATGAGGAACAAGTCTTAACATCAATAGACATAATCTTAACATGGCAATCATAAATTCATGACAACAAATACAAACAAGTTCAACAAAATGGACCAACATGTGCTTGACAACCAAGTGATTCTTTTCAATGAAGGTAATAACAAACATAAATGCATAACAAACTGAGCATTCAAAACATGCTGAAAGAATTCTTGGTGTTTCAAGCATTGATGAATCCCCTAACAGCAAGTCATGGCAAGCGGGATAAAAACACAATCAAGCAAGAGAGTTTTAGTCTGAAGGCAAAAGCAGCAACATAGCCTTTTCATTATAAAGTAAACACATCCCTTTCAAGGCAGTCATTAATGCAGGTACCAATAGTCTGAGCAGATTCCAACACTAATGACAGTGACACCTCTAGTTATTATCATGCCAAAACATCTTGCCAAGCAAAAAAAACAAAACCACATTTGAGTTAACAAACTCAGTTTCCACCAAAACCCCTTGTTTAGAAAACAAAACCATATACCTAAACACTTAACATGTGAAACCAAACTCTAACAAATTCTAACAGCAACCACATATGCAAACAAGGGACTCCAATGATAGTCACAATGCAGACCTCATAAGCTAGACAAATCCAATTTAACTTCACCAATGATAACTATCAAACATAATAATGTTCAACATCAAGCCATATTAAACTCAGTTCACACACAACCAAAGCCAACTGCCCTCATGTAGAAAACAACAACACTCTAATGGTAAACATGAACTCAACATAAACCACAACAAACTGCTCTCATGGTCCTAAACATAAATGCAGCACACCACAGTCTTAGAAATCCTCATGTTAACTCTCACTTGGCTAAACAACTCTGCTCCAAACAATCTTAGATAGAAACCACAAGAAAAACCAAACTTCTACCTAGTTATACATTAAAAGCAAATCAAATTAAACTGAACATGTCAAAAAGTCATCCTAAACCAAACAGCTAAGACCTAAGAGTCTAATGCCACAGCTCAAGGGTGTATGACCAGCACTAAACAAAACAGGAATCCTGACATTAAAATGCCAAGCCTAAGTGGATGCATCAACACCAAAAGAGTCACCAACTCTGAGCATTCAACATGAGTTAACAGATCCACTCCTAACACAGCCATGTGCATAAACTCTAATTCCAGACCAAACCATCTAATAACAGTAGTATAACAGTTGCAAATTCCATAAATGATGGTGACAGTCTTTGGTTACCACAGATCCAAACATCCAACACTAGGTCCAAATACAAAGCTCTAATAGCAATAAACATGAATTGACAACTCAAACCTCAAAACAGTTAAGACAACATAGTGGTAAACTTGAACATGACAATGCTAACATCAATCACATTTTTCCATGAGTTACAGCTCATCAAGCAAGCACAAATCAATTTCAGCATATGAAGCATATCAATGAGAGGGCTTGGAATCACATACCTTTTGTAGACCTCCAAGGTGAGCAAGCTGCTCTGATTGAGAATACCTTGAGCAAGTTATCCAACCTTTGATGTGTTAGAAGTATTTTTCGTAAGTGTTTTATCGTCTCCACAGGGATTGAAGAGAATATAAATGATAGCCGTTCAACGGTTCAATGACTTAAGACAAATGGGGGGTTTTTAATGGTTTCAATCTTGTAACAAAAGTTTGCAAGAACTAAAGCGTAATAAAAATCGGTCTTAAATTTGATAAAAGCATGCCAAGATTAGGGTTCGCTAGTCCGTCCTAAACGTATTCTACCAATCAAATATGTGAACGAATTTCTAACCAACATAACCGCGTATCCTCGCAAAAATGTTCATCTCTAAATCGATTTCGTGAATGTTATTGTTTCGACCGTTAGATGATCTCTCTACCTAACGGATCAGAACAATAAGCTTTAAGAACGATACAAAGCGGATATCAACTTTCAAATCTATCTCTAGTATTTGTATAGTTGATAGATGAAGATATTAGGTCAAGACTTGGAAAGTTTATCTCTAATACAAACCAAGCCATAGATGTAAAAATAATGGCAAATAACTTCATCTATATTGATTAAGAACTTGTTCACATACAAGAGATTAAGAAGAATACATAAAATCTGAACCAACTACTTCTAACCTTGACAAGAGAGGGATTTAGCTACTCATTTTTATGATGACTTGAGCAAGAAGTTTCAGGAGAAGGTTGATCAACATCCAAGTCGAATAATCGAGAATGGATGGGAATCCACCTTCTTTTTGTGAAAAGTTGCTAAGAGATGATGAAGAATGAAGGAAACAAGATTCTAGGTCAGAAAACTCCTCTCCATGCAAGTACAAACAAAATAAGATATTTTCCAAAAAGTAGCCCATGCTACTTATATAAGTGGTTGTGTGTTGTCATGCTCGCTAGGCGAGCAGTCATTCGTTAGGCGAGTCATTCGTTGCGCTGCTCGCCTAGCGAACTTAGGGTCATTTCGCCACTGTCCCAAGTCTAGGAGCATTCGTTGCTTGCTCGCTGCTGATTCGTCTAGCGAGTTGTTCCCTACCTCACTCGCCTAGCGAGTTTATGCTCCTTTTGCTTCTCCCCAAAATCTGGAGGTGCTCGCTGCCTGCTCGCTGGTGCTTCACCTAGCGAGCTCTTCGCTACCTCACTCGCCTAGCGAGTTTATGGTCTTTTTGCCACTGTCCAAGTCTGGGAGTGCTCGCTAGCATCTCGCTGCGTCTTCACCTAGCGAGTGCTTCGCTGTCTCCCTCGCTAGGCGAGCTTGATGATGTTTGCTTGCTTTCTTGGTTTCTTTGTCAACTTTCTTGTGTCTCAAGTTTCTACTCTTTCATGCCTAAATCCTGCACAATAATACACAAATTAAAGATACCAAGATCCTTTCACATAATGTTGCAAACCAACCAAAGCAAGGGCGATTTTAAATACTTTCTCGATAAAAAGGAGTGAAAGATGCCCACATTTGATAGCTCAAATAAGCACAGTTGGGCATCTAACATGATGCAAGCTTCAGAGCAGCCCTTGACTCTTGGCAAGATTGAAGTTACTTCTTCTTGAAGTAATGAATGGAAAATGATGGCAGTCCTAGCAAGAGGTGTTCCAGCTGTTTTATAAGGTCTTGGACAGTTCGTACGACATAAGTGGAAGGTGTTCAAGGTTTCAAAGAGGTCCTAACTGTTTTAGGTAGTGTGTTCTGCTGGTTTATGCAGGAAAGTCAATGTTCATGTGTCACTACTGCAAAAAAAAGGTGTCGGCAATGACAGAAGAGTCGCCACCTATCATTATTTATCCCAAAGGAGCGAAAGGAAACGATCAGGAAAAACCTAACGAAAAGGGATAAGATCGGTCATCGCAACCAAATCTCGGGTTCGGGAGTCGGTTACGCAAGGGGAAGGTATTAGCACCCCTCACGTTTGTTGTACTCAACGGGATCCTCGCTTGTTTGTTTATTTAAAGGGGTTGTTTATCTATCTAACTAATGGTCTGGTCAAAAGAAAAAAAGGAGAAAAATGAAAAAGGAAAAGGACTCGACAGAGCATCGCAGCTCTGGGCCTACGTATTCCCTCGTGCAATGGGAAAGTCAGAGTCAACGTAGTTCGACTAACTACGAATGAAAGGGGAAAGGTTACTCGCCAAGACATCGCGTCTTGTGCCTACGTACTCTCAACAGGTATGAGAGATCAGAGCGAACGTAGTTCAGGATAAAATGAAACACAGGTTTGTTCAACTGTTTTTTACCCGAGTAAAGTTAAACTACAGTTCCAGCAGTTAGGGACAACGTCTGTTTACGGTAGAACCGAAGCTTAACGGTACTTTTTTCATCAGAAAAGGTTTTCCTTGAATTAAGACCCCACAGGACAAAAAGAGGTTTGAATGTTTGTTTTTGTCTTTTACGAGAAGAAGTGTTTTTTTATGAATGTTTGTAATTCATATTGCACTAGAGACTATGACCTAGGAGTGAATGTGTCGCATGTCACCCAAAGGGTGCCACACTAAACATCCTGGATACTGAAAGGAAACCCTCCAATAACCATTTCCTGGGTAGCTTAAGGCCCATAACGTACAATACAAATTAGCCTTTATTAGGTGTTTTACTGTTGTTTTGAGATGAGAAGAGAAAAGGACTCTACAGGGAAAACTATCAAGCATCCTACTGTTGTCATACAATATGGCCCTAATGTTAAGTTTGAAAGGGAATCTACCATATATGTTGTCATGCAAAGGATTCAACCTAAAGTTCTATCAGCACTATCCTTAAACAAGGAAGTGAGAGCCCTAAGGGAACATGGCAAATGGAAAGCAAAACAAAGCTATCAAGCAGATGAAGTATAAAATGACTGGATGCAGATTCAATGCAACAGTACAAGCAAGGGAGACAAGCTCAACCTTTAAATGCAAACATGGGATACAAGCAGAGATGCACAGAGAAAGCACATAAGCAAAGGGAGGCAAGCTCAACCTTTAAATGCAAACAGGACAAGTAAGAAAAGCATATAAACATCCAAGCAAAGGGAGGAACACCTCAACCTTTAATGCAATCATGCACCTAAGCTTAAGGGTATCTACACATGCAAGTCTATCCTAATGCAACACAGCATGCAATCAAACAATGAAATCAATCCATCAGGAGAGAGATAAACTAGATGGGCAACAAGGAAATCATCCCAAGGCTACATTAGGTTTAGATGTGTATCAACACAAGAGTCCATCCCAGGTTCAACCTCTTTATGGAATGCACATTAGACCTCCCAAAGGGAAGGCCAGGCTCTCACAAGAGGGATCCTCAGAATGTAGGATAGATGAGAATGGTGGAACCTAGATGTCAATCTAAGGTATCTGGTTAATGTGTATCAACACAGGAGTCCTCTAAGGCTCAACCTCTTTATGGAATGCACATTAGACCTCCCAAAGGAAGGACCAGGCTCTCACAAGAGAGATCCTCAGATCAATGGACAAAGAGATGATTTAAAAGGTGGAACCTAATGAACAACTAGGGTTTTATGTTCATGGTGTATCAACACAAGAGTCCTCTAAGGCTTAACCTCTTTATGGAATTCACATTAGACCTTCCAAAGGGAGGACCAGGCTCTCACAAGAGAGATCCTCAGATCAATGGACAAAGAGATGATTTAAAAGGTGGAACCTAATGAACAACTAGGGTTTCTAGTTAATGTGTATCAACACAGGAGTCCTCTAAGGCTCAACCTCTTTATGGAATGCACATTAGACCTCCCAAAGGGAGTACCGGGCTCTCATAAGAGAGATCCTCAGATCACTAGACAAAGATGGAATGATGATGGGAAGCATGGGGAAGACCAAAGGAATCCACCATGGCACTCAACCAATCATCTTAAAGATTGTATCCTCAAGGGTTTTACCATTCATGATATTCCTTTAGTCCTTCCAAAGGAAGGAATAGGCTCCCACAAATGAACCCTAAATCATAGGATAAGGAATGGAGAAGGAAAAATCAATCACCTAAAGCTTCTAAAGAAACCCTAATAGTTAAGCTCTAAAGGAAATCCATCCTAAGGAAGCTAATGACTTCATAAAGACTTGAAAACTACCCTACAAAGGTCTAAACCTATGTACTATGGGTTTATGTAATGATTTGGTGACTAAGGATTGCCTAAAGATCACTTAAAGGGCAAAACTAGGTGGAGGTTCAAATGGGGAACACCCTAACAACAGCCAGGATGTAAAATCTATAAAAAAATGGGAAAACAATCCTAAAACTTCTAATAAAAATCCTAAGGTATCCTCAAGATGTTAGGAGGCTATGGTCAAAATTTCAGGTCAAAATTCCAAGCCTAAGGGTACTAACAGAATGCAAAACCCTAATGTGTGCTATGGAGGATGCAAAGGGAAAGGGTGCTAAAGATCTACTCAAAACCCTAACTAAAATCTATCCAAAAATTAGGAGAAAACTACTAAAATACTACTTAATGTATCAACAATAAGCACACACAAAATTAGAGAGTTGTTTGATGTATTGATGGAGAAAGAAAATCAGGAACACATGGCATGCAACTTCATTTTTCTACAAAAGCATATTAAAAGAAAATGCAATATCAAATGAAAAATGAATTAAAAATACAATTAAAAAATATGACAAATTCAATTACATGTTAAACTACCTAAAACATTTTTTTCATGATTTTAGGAATTATCTAAGTATTTTATTTGAATTAAATTGCAAACAGATAAAAAAAAAAAAAGAAAAAAAGAATGAAAAGACATTAAATTGAAAAAACAGTGTGGTGAATAGCAATTAGAGCGTGTGTATTTGCATGGGCCTCAGGAAAGGGGGTGGGAAGAGAAATCAGGCCCAGACCATTTAAGTAAGGTCAGGCAACGAAGGACTTAATCTGAACCACACAATCTACATACCATTCAAAGATCATATGGCTACCATGGAGACACGCGCGCAGTCAAAATCCTAGTCAAAGCATAAACCAATCCTGGCCATCAGATCAGGCCTAAGTATGATGAATCAATAGTTGTGAGGGCATGGCCAAAACGCCTCGTTTCATTTAAAGTTTCCCAGCTTGAATAAGGGTCGTATGATGGAGTTGGGGTCAATTAATCTCATGGCTGGTAAGATGCCACGCGTGCATTTGGGAAATTCAACATAAACTGGAAATGATCTATGGTCGTCAGATGGATGCAAGTCAAACATTTTAACCAAGATCCTAGGGCTATGGTTCAAACTGGGATTTAAAAAAAGGAAAGGGTGGGAAAACGCAGACGGTGGCCGGAGAGACCTCCGGTCGTCTTCTCCGGCCGCGTGCTACAGTGGTCATCTCAAGAACTCATCAAAACCTATAATTTCTTACATCAGTCGAATCGCCTCACTTCCTAGATTATGAATATCATATTCGTTTTCACTTTTCTTGCCTAAATCACTTAAAACAAAGGCCACCAAGATTGAAGGTCATATCAAGAATTATTGCAAACGGCCATGAAAACTATCATAAATCCATCTATGTTAAAATAAATCATCAACCTTGGACTACTATATACTCAAAATATTCTGCAATCAACTATTAGTTCGTATAATCTTTACTATTGAATTAAAACAAATGGATCATCTAATATTTTCATTTCTTAATTTTAATGATGATACAAATTGTGTATCAAAAAATTTCAAATTTCTTACCCCTTCAAACAACAATATATTTAAGAGTGTACTTCCCTTCTTATAAATAGTTTATGGAGACGTTGATGATCAAGTGCATCTTTGCGAGTTTTGTGGGGAACAACTTTTGAGGAGGCAGGGGTCCTCCCACTATAAGGATTCAAGGTCAGACGTGTCATTATATTGGAAGTTTGCTTCCTTTACAAGGTCAACTTCCGTTAAATTTCAAAAAAGAGGACTTCATCATGCTCACCTACTGCTCTTTTTACATCCTTAATGTAAATATCCCAATCATGTTGGAATTGACAAGATAATCTCAGCAGAAATTCCTGATGAAACTAAACATCTACTATTATACAACTTGGTCAAAACACACATGATGCATGAACCATATGGAACTGCTAACAAAAACTCACCATGCATGGGTTCAGGAAAATGCTCCAAATGGTTCCCAAAGAAATATTAGGATGCTACTATAGTTGATCATGATGGATATCCTCTTTGTAGAAGACGATCATAAGGTAACGTTATTGTCAGAAATGGTATATTACTTGATAACAAATATGTGGTCCCATATGATTCTCAAATTCTTAAATATCAGGCACACATCAACATGGAATGGTACAATCAGAGAACTATCAGAACCTAATGACGAAAAATTCATAAATTGATATTTTGCCTCAATTGTTGATTTCCATGATAGACAGAACCATAGAGCCTATAATTCAAAGTACATATCTTGATCTACTCCTTAATTATACGAATATTAAGTTACTTGAATCAAGAGAAATGTTAGCCTTAACTATAGAAACAGTTAACGAAATCAATGGATTCATGTTGGGTCTAATTCCTGGTATTTCAATACTATTATAGATTTCCTTTCGTATCAACTTATATAACTAACCATTTTCTCATTTAATATTAATTTCCATTTATATGCAGGTGATGAAAAAATGTATGAGTTATAATTCATTCGATAAATCTTATCTAAATGATCCATCTATTTATGATATCATAACTCTTGAATTTCTTAACTCATTGAGGACATCAGGCCTTCCAAAACACTTCATCAAAGTTGGTGCTCTTATCATGTTTATGAGAAACTTGGACCAGGCTGGCTGAAGGACTGTAACAATATCGGATTAATTGAAACCAAACTTCTTGATTGTAACACCCAGATTTAATTTTAAATTATATAAATATTATTTTATTATGAGTATTATTATTAATTATTTAATTTGAATATTGGGGTATTTTAAATTATTATTTGAGTGTTTTAATTAATTAATTTTATTTAATTAATTTGTTGGAATGGTTAAGTTTAATAAAAAGATTAGAATTCAGTGTTATTTTAATTAAACTAGAAAAATATTTAAATTAAAATAAAGTGATAGTAAATAGATTTTTAGAACATAATAGAGAAAGTAGGGGTGTAAGGAGAGTTGAGGGGTGAGAAGAGATTTGAATAAAGTTAGGGTAAATAAATAGAAAATTTTGGAACTTTAAGGAGATCATGAAATTTTTCGGAAAAGAGGCCAGAGGCAGACAGCTTAGAGTGGTCGGTTGGAAGTATGAGACATTTCATCGAACTCTAGTTAGCATGTCGTCGAAGTTTACTCACATGTTATTGTCGAATACCTACATGATGTAGTTGAATTGTGTTCTAGTATGTAGTTGTCGAATTGGACCTTGTGTTAAGGATCCAATTGTTTAAGTTAGCTTGTACCTTAAGTTAGCTTGTAATGGATAATTGTTAAAAAAACCCATTAATTTAGTATGTTAGGTTTTATTATAAATAGCATACTAGTATCTCATCTTTGGTGTGGTGTGACAAAACCTAATTAAGGTGAGAGGATTATTTGCTATTCTTGAGTACTTGTAATCTGTTTTATAAAGTAAATAATAGTAGTTATAACCAATCCCTGTTATTATCTTTATTTTTCCTTAATCCTAACCCTTGTGTGTTTCTTGATCATAAAGAAACCGAGTATATTTTGTTTCAAGACATCCTAATTCACAAAAAAAAGGTGCGGTGAGCATGCAGAAGATGCCTTCAACAAAGTATAAGATTGAAAAGTTCACTGGAGTGAACGACTTTGGTCTGTGGTGCTTGAAGATGAAAGCCCTACCGGTTTAGTAGGGTTATTTGGAAGCGTTGAAGGGAGAGGAAGCCATGGACGCTGCGCTAACAGAAAAAAAGAAAAGATAGCCATGATAGAGAAAGCCCACAACGCAATATTGTTGAGCCTTGGTGATAAGGTTCTTCGACATGTATCAAAGGAGACTATGGCATCGGGATTATGGCCGAACCTTGAAAGTTTGTACATGACCAAATCTCTGGTGA
Source organism: Lathyrus sativus (assembly GCA_963859935.3). Lineage (NCBI taxonomy): Eukaryota > Viridiplantae > Streptophyta > Magnoliopsida > Fabales > Fabaceae > Lathyrus > Lathyrus sativus. The sequence continues at coordinate 538,093,295 of OZ012740.1, read as the reverse complement.
ATCGACTCTACCTGAAGCAAGTTTTGTATTCATTCAAGATGAGTGAAGATAAAGTGTTGGCTGAGCAGTTGGATATGTTCAACAAGCTGATTCTTGATCTTGAAAATATTCATGTGAAGATCGATGATGAAGATCAAGCACTGTTGTTGTTGTGTGTTTTGCCCATAACACATGCTCACTTCAAAGAAACTTTGTATGGAAGCTAGTCCCTGAGCTTTGAAGAAGTTCAATAAGCCTTATATTTTAAGGACTTAAACGAACGAAAGAAGCATAAACCTTTGACGGTTGGTGAAGGTTTGGCTGTTAAGGAAAAATTCTTGCAAAAGGATGGTAAGTTCGACAAGAAGAAAGGTAAAAGTCAGCAGAAGTCTTATAGTGGCGAGGCATCTGGTATTCGATGTTATCACTGTAAGAAGAAGAGTCACACAAGAAAAGTGTGCCATGAATGCCTGAAAGATCATGGAGGTAAAGATAATGGCAACACATCCATTGTTCAAGATGATTTCGAATCATCTTATGTTCTTGTGGTTTCAAGCGGTGACTCAAGAAAGGAGTGGATTATGAATTCAGAATGCACTTGGCACATGACTCCAAATATAGAATTGTTCGAGGAGCTATGTGATCAAGATGGTGGATCAGTGCTGCTAGGAAACAACAAATCTTGCAAAATTGCAGATATTGGATCTGTGAGATTCAAGCTCCATGATGAGTCAATAAGGTTATTTACTGAAGTCAGGTATGTACCTGATTTGAAGACAAATTTGATTTCTCTTTGTGAATTCGACAGGAAGGGATATGTTTTTCAAGGAGAGAAAAGTATCATATAAGTTATGAAGGGGTCGAAGGAAGTCTTGAAAGGCGTGAAGTAACAAGGCTTGTATACCCTTGATACTGAAGTTGTATGTGGTTTGACAAATGTTGCATCCACGAAACCATTGTCGAAAACAAAAATTTGGCACATGAGATTGGGCCATATTAGTGAAAGGGGTCTGGTCGAATTAGGGAAACAAAATCTGCTTGGAGGAGACAAAGTCAAAAAGTTGAAATTTTGTGAACCCTGTATACTTGGAAAATTTTGTAGAGTGAAGTTCAATAAAGGAAAACAAAGAACTAATAGATCCATTGATTACACCCATGTTGATCTTTGGGGGCCTGCAAGCTATCCATCACATTCAAGAGCAAGGTATTTTCTATCCATAGTTGATGATTATTCCAGAAAGTTATGGGTATTCATCTAGAAGACTAAGGATGAAACTTTTGAAAATTTCAAAGGTTAGAAGACTCTGGTCAAAAATCAGACTGGCAGAAAGGTCAAGAGGTTGAGAATCGATAATGGCCTTGAATTTTGCAATGAGACGTTCGACAGTTTTTGTGTTGCCTCAAGTATTGCAAGGCACAAAACTATTACACGGACTCCACAATAAAATGGTTTGGCAGAAATGTTTAATGGAACTATTTTGGAAAGATTTAGATGCATGTCGACTAGTGTTAGGTTAAAGAAGGTGTTTTGGGCTAAGGTTGTTTCGACAACAACATATCTGATAAATAGATGTCCTTCGACTGTGTTAGATATGAAGACACGTGAAGAAGTTTGGTCGAGACATCCATCTAGTCTCGATAAACTGAGAGTATTTGGCTGTGTGGCATATGCTCACATTAGGCAAGACAAGGTCGAACCTAGAGCCTTGAAATGCATGTTTATGGGATACCCTGAAGGAGTCAAAGCTTATAGGTTATGGTGCCTAGAGCCAGGTTACAGGAGGTGTATCACCAGTCGAGATGTAGTTTCCAATGAAGCAGAGATGGCTTTCAAGAAAACTGATGATGCTGACGAAGAGCTGGAACAGGGATAGAATCTTGTTGAGGTGGAGCATGTTGATGCTGAATTGCGTACCCCAAATGAAGTCGAAGAAGCAGAAGTTGTTGTCCAAGATGAGAAGATTGATAATGAATACCTGCAAGCAAAAGACAGGTCGAGGTGAGTCATCAAGCCACCTCAGAGACTTGGGTATGCAGATCTTATAGCTTATGCCTTAATCTCTGCAAGTGAGGTTGTCGACGAAGAATCTAGAGACTATAAGGAAGTTATGAGGAGTCAAAAGAAGATTGAATGGCTGAAGGACATGGATGATGAGATAAAATCTCTTCATGAAAACAACACCTAGGAACTGATCAAGAAACCTGTTGGAGTCAGGTTAGTCAGTTGTAAATGGATTTTCAAAGTTAAGGAAGGAAACGAAGGAGTGTCATCAAAAAGATACAATGCAAGATTGGTTGCTAGGGGTTTCACTCAAAAAAAAGGTGTCGAGTTCAATGACGTGTTCTCTCCTGTTGTGAAGCACTAATCCATTTGAATGTTGTTTGCCATGGTGGCATAGTTTGACCTTGAAATGGAGAAGATGGATGTAAAGAATGCATTCTTGTATGGTGATCTAGATGAAACAATCCTGATGAGGGAACCTGAAGGGTATGTCGAAAAAGGGAAGGAAGATTATGTGTGCAAGTTGAAGAGATCCTTATATGGAACGAAACAATATCCTCGACAGTGGAATAGGAGATTCGAAAAGTTCATGGCACGTATAAGTTTCATTAGAAGTCAGTTCGACCACTGTGTTTACTTAAGATTTTGACCTGGTAATTCATTTGTTATTTTGTTGCTTTATGTGGGTGATATTCTAATAGCAAGCAACAATGTCGAAGATGTAATGAGGGTGAAGGCTGAACTCAATAAGGAGTTCGACATGTAGGATCTGGTAGCTGTGTCCAAAAATTTTGGGATTGAAATCTGAAGAGATAGAAAACAGTCGAAATTATGCTTATCTCAAGAGGCATACCTATGGAAGATTCTCGAAAAGCTTGGTATGTTGAATTCAAAGCCTGTTGTGACTCCGACAAACCCTCAATTCAAGCTGAGTATAGATCAGTGTCCTAGTACTGATGTCAAAAGAGCTTATATGAGTATAATTCCATATGCTAATATAGTGGGTTCTTTGATGTATGTTATGGTTTGTACTAGACCCGACATAACATATGCAGTAAGTCTTATAAGCAGGTACATGGTGAATCCTGGAAAGGCTTACTGGCAAGCATTGATATGGATTCTAAGATACATAAATGGGTCTCTGAACATAGTCTGAATTTATGGTGGAGCCTTGGGTGAAGATAGTAAAGCAGCAATCAAAGGATATGTCGACTCAGATTATACAGGTTGTATAGATTCCAAAAAATCTATTTCTGGATATGTGTTCACTATTTTTGACACAACAATTAGTTTGAAAGAAACACTTCAGAAGGTTGTTGTCTTATCAACCACTGAAGCGGAATCTATCGCCCTAACTGAAGTTGTGAAGGAAGCATTGTGACTTGAAGGTTTTGCAAAGGAGTTAAAACTTCAAAGTCGAGTTGTCACTATTAAATGTGATAGTCAAAGTGCAATACACCTGTCGAAGAATTCAGCCTATCATGAGCAAACCGAGCACATTAATGTGAGGCTGCATTTCGTCATAGGGGTAATCGAGCGTGGAGAAGCCCAAGTGTTGATGGTTTCAACATATCATAATGTTGCTGATATGATTACCAAGACGTTTCTCAGTTTCAAGTTTTTCCATTGTATGCAGTTGATAAAGCTGCATGAAGAAAGCTAGTTTGTTTCTTGATGGTAGAGTTAGATCCAAGATGGAGATTTGTGAGACATTTCATCAAACTCTAGTTAGCATGCCTTCGAAGTTTGCTCACATGTTGTTGTCTAATACCTACATGATGTAGTCGAATTGTGTTCTAGTATGTAGTTGTCGAATTGGGCCTTGTGTTAAGTATCCAATTGTTTAAGTTAGCTTGTACCTTAACTTAGCTTGTAATGGATAATTGTTAAAAATTCCATTAGTTTAGTATGTTAGGTTTTATTATAAATAGCATACTAGTCTCTCATCTTAGGTGTGGTGTGACAAAACCTAATTAAGGTGAGAGGATTATTTGCTATTCTTTAGTACTTGTAATCTGTTTTATAAAGAAAGTAAATAATAGCAGTTATAACCAATCCCTGTTATTCTCTTTGTTTTTCCTTAACCCTAACCCTTGTGTGTTTCTTGATCATAAAGAAACCGAGTATATTTTGTTTCAAGACATCCTAATTCACAATAAATTGGTGCGGTGAGCATGGAGAAGATGTCTTCAACAAAGTATAAGATTGAAAAGTTCACTGGAGTGAACGACTTTGGTCTGTGGTGCTTGAAGATGAAAGCCCTACCGGTTTAGTAGGGTTATTTGGAAGCGTTGAAGGGAGAGGAAGCCATGGACGCTGCGCTAACAGAAAAAAAGAAAAGATAGCCATGATAGAGAAAGCCCACAGCGCAATATTGTTGAGCCTTGGTGATAAGGTTCTTCGACATGTATCAAAGGAGACTATGGCATCGGGATTATGGCCGAACCGTGAAAGTTTGTACATGACCAAATCTCTGGTGAATCGACTCTACCTGAAGCAAGTTTTGTATTCATTCAAGATGAGTGAAGATAAAGTGTTGGCTGAGCAGTTGGATATGTTCAACAAGCTGATTCTTTATCTTGAAAATATTGATGTGAAGATCGATGATGAAGATCAAGCACTGTTGTTGTTGTGTGTTTTGCCCATAACACATGCTCACTTCAAAGAAACTTTGTATGGAAGCTAGTCCCTGAGCTTTGAAGAAGTTCAATAAGCCTTATATTTTAAGGACTTAAACGAACGAAAGAAGCATAAACCTTTGACGGTTGGTGAAGGTTTGGCTGTTAAGGAAAAATTCTTGCAAAAGGATGGTAAGTTCGACAAGAAGAAAGGTAAAAGTCAGCAGAAGTCTTATAGTGGCGAGGCATCTAGTATTCGATGTTATCACTGTAAGAAGAAGAGTCACACAAGAAAAGTGTGCCATGAATGCCTGAAAGATCATGGAGGTAAAGATAATGGCAACACATCCATTGTTCAAGATGATTTCGAATCATCTTATGTTCTTGTGGTTTCAAGCGGCGACTCAAGAAAGGAGTGGATTATGGATTCATAATGCACTTGGCACATGACTCCAAATATAGAATTGTTCGAGGAGCTATGTGATCAACGAAACCATTGTTGAAAACAGAAATTTGGCACATGAGATTGGGTCATGTTAATGAAAGGGGTCTGGTCGAATTAGGGAAACAAAATCTGCTTGGAGGAGACAAAGTCAAAAAGTTGAAATTTTGTGAACCCTGTATACATGGAAAATCTTGCAGAGTGAAGTTCAATAAAGGCAAACCAAGAACTCATGGATCCCTTGATTACACCCATGCTGATCTTCAGGGGCCTGCAAGGTATCCATCACATTCAAGAGCAAGGTATTTTCTATCCATAGTTGATGATTATTCCAGAAAGTTATGGGTATTCATTTAGAAGACTAAGGATGAAACTTTTGAAAATTTCAAAGGTTAGAAGACTCTGGTCAAAAATCAGACTGGCAGAAAGGTAAAGAGGTTGAGAATCGATAATGGCCTTGAATTTTGCAATGAGGCGTTCGACAATTTTTGTGTTGCCTCAGGTATTGCAAGGCACAAAACTACTACAGGGACTCCACAACACAAATGTTTGGCAGAAAGGTTTAATCGAACTATTTTAGAAAGATTTAGATGCATGTCGACTAGTGTTAGGTTAAAGACGTTGTTTTGTGCTAAGGTTGTTTCGACAACAACATATATGATAAATAGATGTCCTTCGACTGTGTTAGATATGAAGACACATGAAGAAGTTTGGTCGAGACATCCATCTAGTCTCGATAAACTGAGAGTATTTGGCTATGTGGCCTATGCTCACATTACACAAGACAAGGTCGACCTAGAGCCTTGAAATGCATGTTCATGGGATACCCTGAAGGAGTCAAAGCTTATAGGCTATGGTGCCTAGAGCCAGGTTACAGAAGGTGTATCACTAGTCGAGATGTAGTTTCCAATGAAGCAGAGATGGCTTTTAAGAAAACTGATGATGCTGACGAAGAGCTGGAACATGGATAGAATCTTGTTAAGGTGGAGCATGTTGATTTTGAATTGCGTACCACAAATGAAGTCGAAGAAGCAGAAGTTGTTGTCCAAAATGAGGAGATTGACAATGACTACCTGCAAGCAAGAGACAGGTCGAGGTGAGTCATCAAGCCACCTCAGAGACTTGGGTATGCCGATCTTATAGCTTATGCCTTAATCTCTGCAAGTGAGGTTCTCGACGAAGAATCTAGAGACTATAAGGAAGTTATGAGGAGTCAAAAGAAGATTGAATGGCTGAAGGCCATGGATGATGAGATGAAATCTTTTCATGATAACAATACTTGGGAACTGATCAAGAAACCTGCTGGAGCCAGGTTAGTCAGTTGTAAATGGATTTTCAAAGTTAAGGAAGGAATCGAAGGAGTGGCATCGAAAAGATACAATGCAAGATTGATCGCTAGGGGTTTCACTCAGAAAGAAGGTGTTGAGTTCAATGACGTGTTCTCTCCTGTTGTGAAGCACTGATCCATTTGAATGTTGCTTCCCACGGTGGCACAGTTTGACCTTGAAATGGAACAGATGGATGTAAAGAATGCATTCTTGTATGGTGATCTAGATGAAACAATTCTGATGAGGGAACCTGAAGGGTATGTCGAAAAAGGGAAGGAAGATTGTGCGTGCAAGCTGAAGAGATCCTTATATGGAACGAAACAATATCCTCGACAGTGGAATAGGAGATTCGACAAGTTCATGGCACACATAAGTTTCATTAGAAGTCAGTTCGACCACTGTGTTTACTTTGGATTTCGACCTGGTAATTCATTTTTTATTTTTTTGCTTTATCTGGATGATATTCTAATAGCAAGCAACAATGTCGAAGATGTAATGAGGGTGAAGGCTGAACTCAATAAGGAGTTCGACATGTAGGATCTGGGAGCTGTGTCCAGAATTCTTGGGATTGACATCCGAAGAGATAGAAAACAGTCAAAATTATGCTTATCTCAAGAGGCATACCTATGGAAGATTCTCGAAAAGCTTGGTATGTTTAATTCAAAGTCTGTTGTGACTCCGACAAACCCTCAATTCAAGCTGAGTATAGATCAGTGTCCCAGTACTGATGTCAAAAGAGCTTATATGAGTATAATTGCATATGCTAATATAGTGGGTTCTTTGATGTATGTTATGGTTTGTACTAGACACGACATGACATATGCAGTAAGTCTTATAAGCAGGTACATGGTGAATCCTGGAAAGGCTCACTGGCAAGCATTGATGTGGATTATAAGATTCATAAATGGGTCTCTGAACATAGTCTGAATTTATGGTAGAGCCTTGGGTGAAGATAGTAAAGCAACAATCAAAGGATATGTCGACTCAGATTATGCAGGTTGTATAGATTTCAGAAAATCTATTTCTGGATATGTGTTCACTATTTTTGGCACAACAATTAGTTTGAAAGCAACACTTCAGAAGGTTGTTGTCTTATCAACCACTGAAGCGGAATATATCGCCCTAACTGAAGTTGTGAAGGAAGCATTGTGGCTTAAAGGTTTTGCAAAGGAGTTAAAACTTCAAAGTCAAGTTGTCACTATTAAATGTGATAGTCAAAGTGCAATACACCTATCGAAGAATTCAGCCTATCATGAGCAAACCAAGCACATTGAAGTGAGACTGCATTTCGTCATAGGGGTAATCGAGCGTGGAGAAGTCCAAGTGCTAAAAGTTTCGACATATCATAATGCTACTGATATGATTACCAAGACGTTGCCCAGTTGCAAGTTTTTCCACTGTATGCAGTTGATAAAGCTGCATGAAGAAAGATAGTTTGTTTCTTGATGGTAGAGTTAGATCCAAGGTGGAGATTTGTGAGACATTTCATCGAACTCTAGTTATCATGTCGTCGAAGTTTTCTCACATGCTATTGTCGAAGACCTACATGTTGTAGTTGAATTGTGTTCTAGTATGTAGTTGTCGAAGTAGGTCTTGTGTTAAGGATCCAATTGTTTAAGTTAGCTTGTATCCTAAGTTAGCTTGTAATGGGTAATTGTTAAAAAGTCCATTATTTTAGTATGTTAGATTTTATTATAAATAGCATACTAGTCTCTCATCTTAGGTGTGGTGTGAAAAAACCTAATTGAGGTGAGAGGGTTATTTGTTATTCTTGAGTACTTGTAATCTGTTTTATAAAAAAAGTAAAGAATAGCAGTTATAACCAATCCTTGTTGTTCTCTTTGTTTTTCCTTAACCATAACTCTTGTGTGTTTCTTGATCATAAAGAAACCGAGTGTATTTTGTTTTAAGGTATCCTAATTCACAACAGGAAGGAATGGAGAAAGAATCCAAAAAGGCAAAAAGCTTCACCGATGTGCAAATTTGAAGTAAATGAGGAATTATTCATACGTGGGTGGCTAAACAGAGGAATAATGAGGGTTTCTTACCCTTTTGCCTTCTCCTTGTTCTTTCTTTGTATTTGATGTTTATAGCCAAAAATGTTTGGCCAAAATCTTTGAGGCGATCGATTGATAATGTTCTTACTCTCAAATATGATGTGAATTTTTAGTTGATATGTATTCTGATTGTGATAACTTTAATGATGCCTTTTGATAAGGCAGAATGATTGAATGAACAATAGTTACGCCATAAGGCGAGAACATATAAAATTGTATAATTTGTAAATAGGTTTGTCTTGTTGATGCCTTGGTGTTGATTGATGAACTGTGTGTGGCACCTTAAGAAAAAAATATAAAATTGAAATATTTGTTCTCTATTTGTTATGGTGGTTGCCTGTGAGTTGTAGATCTATTCAATAGGGCGAGTGAGTGCTAGACTGTTTAATTTTCAATGGCTATGTTTATCGATAAGTTTTTAGGACTGTGGGAACTAAAATTGGAGAAGTAGGCAAGTTTTGAATTTGTTTAATAGAGATAGAAACACACAAAATTGCAAGTAGACATAGAGGCGTAGTCAAATTTAAGTCATTCGTTGGTCATCTTGTTTCAAGCGTAACTTAAGTTTCGTAAATCCATTTGTGTTGCGGTCAATTGTGTTAGAAAGAGGGTTTAATAATTTTTAAACAGGAGAGTTTCATAATTTTATTATAAGCCTATAATTTTTGGTGCTATTTTGAAATAAGACATTATGTTTTAGAGTTTTAATCGTGTGATTGATCGAGTTGAATCAAGAAGGTTGAGTTTTTAGTAGTTTTGTGATTTCGGAAATTTTTTGTTGCCTATAGCTGACTTTTGAGTTATATTTTTATTTGTTTAAGGCTACAAAGTCAAAAGGGTTAAGTTTTGATGTTATGAGTAATTTATAGTAATGTTATTGAGTTGTTAGAGTTAAATTTGAATAATCTAACATATTTAGAGTTGTGTTGATGAGTAGTGGGATAAGGCTAGAATATGCATGTGAGTTATTGTTTTCTTACCCTGTAGGTGAGCTTACGTATGTAATAATATGTTTACTCTGATGATGAGTGTTATTGAGCACATAAGTTAAAATTTTCCTTGTTGATAAGTTATTGAGCTACCATTGTCACTCAAAACCTGTTTCTTCTCCAATCTTTTGAACAAATTAGTCCAATAACTCAAATATCTTTAATTCGGTCTTCATGTATCTTCAACCATCAATACTCCTTACAAACATACTCCCACTTGAAATATTGACCATAAAATTGATTAATGTACTTGACTTACTATTTGTCAATGCATCTGACATAATAGAACATCCAAATTGAATTTTCTTTATCACCATCCATTGTAATTGTCTATGAGCTCTAATTCCTTTTTTAAGTAAGAGAACTCTGAGTTCATTCTAACTATGAGGCTTCAACGGTTACCCATAATTTCTAACAGCTTCAATCATCAACTTGAAGCTTTTAGATTTGATTTACTCCTGAAATCTTAGGATTATTATAAGTTCTGACATCAGGTAGAAAAAATGGACAAAACATGAGTTCTAATAAGGGGTCAAGAAAAAATGGAAATAATCATAACTCCTTATAAGGTGTTGGTAATCTACTGCAGCTGCCACACTCGAGCTCGATATTGATGATATAAACATAAACAAAACTAGTGAATAGAGATTTAAGATTTGATGTTCAAGATTCACGTGATTCTTTTCCTACTCCCCCATAACACCACAAACTAAGCACATAAATCATACAAATGGGAAGAAAAATAAACTAGAAAATTTTAATGAAAGGTAGGACATGACATGAAGTGGTTACCCGTATCACAGAAGAACTCCAATGGAAATAGATAAAGGTGGTTTGGTGATCAATTTTTTCAGTTGAGCAAACCTGCACATGGGTTGATCTTGCTTATTTATACCATTTTATGCATTGTGTACATAAATTTAAGTAGTCAAACTTAATTACTAAATTGTATGGAATGATCGATATGATATGCGCTATTAGGAGTTAAGTCTTACTCAACCAAAGATAACGTTTGCAGATATTGACTATGAACTCCTGAAATCAGTCCTATCTAAACCAACTTTTGTCCAAAACAAACAAGATCAAGTTATTTGATCAATAACAGCTTCCACAAATCCCCACCCATCATCAACATCAGGGCCAACCCAATAACCAGATATAAATACTGTAGTGCAATAATTTACATTCACTTTATAAGAGTCTGTGTCATGTAGAAATCTTGCTGATGACATCAAGCAATGCTGATAGCTTCCTCTTCCTTCGATGAATAATATGCATTTATTTGAAATGTTACATCCTATGATTTTTTGAGCTGCAATTAAAATTTAGTCATATTCAAAAGACTAAGGACAGTATGATGCTAGTATTTAAAAATCAAAACACTCCCACAAATTCTAATTTGCAAATATTTGAATCCTGAAGTTGAAGCTAGCACATGGATCAAATTTCATCATAACATTCTATCCAAAACCATGTTTTCATTCAATTCGTTAATCTAATCTAATACATATCATCAATTAAATCTATCCCCTCTCCTTGTCAAACCAAAGACAAAAATGAATAATTTTTCTCCCTTCCGTTCCCTCCCCTCTCCTCTTTTGAACCAATCAAATGCTAAGTTTTTATTCTTGTGTAACAATCTCTCATATTCATGGAAGAATCCCACTATGCTTCACAACCTATATAGCACCTGCACCTCCGAAAAAAGGTGTGTACGTGTCCATATCGGTATCGGACATCTACACCGACATTTATGATTATGTTTAATTTATTCATTTTTTCAAATTATTACTAATATCGTCGTGTCAGTGTCAGTGTCGGTGTCGTATTCGGGGTGTCCGCATTTCATAGTTGACAATTGTGAAAGAGAATAAATGGGAAAATAAACTCAATCAAGAACGGACTATGGATAACCTATATTCAGTGCATTCCCCATTCAAAGCATGAGTTATTCTACTCAATAATTACAAAAAATTACAAAAAAAGTGAAGATGCAGACTCAAAACCCTAATCCAACCTAACCTAACCAAAAAGTTAATAAAAAGTTCACACTAACAGTGACTAATTCACTTCTAAGAACCCAAAATAACCAACCAAAAAATGATTACACCACTGCAAGTTTAATTTAAACACACACTAATTAATTTTGACAATATAATGATTAACGCTACCAACAATTTCACATTCCGATTACTCTACGTAAAAAAAAATACTAAACGTGCTTTGAAACTCTGAACAACAATTAAGGGAGAGGTTGAAAAGAAACCTGAAGTAATTGTTGTTTTCTTCGAAATTTTATTCAGAGCATAACCGAATCCGTTCAATTCCTGGCAGAAAGTAATGAAAAGTCGCAAACATTATATTAACGGAAATTTGAAAATGAAGTTCTGAAGTTGATAATGATATAGGATTTGTGTAGAGAGAGAAAGGTTACCTTGATTATTTGTAAAGGAACGGTGAAGCTCGTGGAGAGAAGGTACGCCATTTTTGTAACATTCAAGACACTGCACAATGCGGGAACCGGGAAATGGAGTCGGATTTGCCAAGGAGGAATGACCCGGTTATGGCCCAATCTTTATCGGGTTGAACCGATTTTACCTCCTACGTTTTTTTTGTATAGTTCACAAAATAATGTCGAGTTAGTGTAACAAAAAATACACATAAAATCCATTATTTTTCCAAGTAAGTTTATATTTGTAACCACATTTTAAAATTTTATGAAACATGTTTCATTTTTATTAAATTATTAAAACATATTTGAATTAGCATGTGACATCTTGTTCTTTGTTGTACGGATGTCACTTGGAAATTAATTAAATTTTTGTCGATATTTTTGAGTTAATATTTTTCATTTATTGATTGTAGTGCGTGATGAATAATCTTATTTCTTTTTTTAGAAGAGTTTTCGTTAGAACTATTACTTTTGTCTTTGTTTTTCTTTGTCTTTGACGAGAAGCTTTCAAGGATAGATCATGTTTTTCTTCTTTAACATGTTCTTTCTTCTTCGATTTTACTTCACTTTCAGCGTGCAATTTTAGTTCATTCTCATGTTCAGCTAGCTTTCCAATCAGTTTCGTAATATCCAAAGTATTAAGATCATTTGATTCTTTGATTGCCGTGACCTTTGGTTGTCATTTCCTACACATAGATCTCAAAATTTTATCATTACAATTTGATCTTGGCAGCTCTTCAGAACCTGAAGTGGGCCAGAGACAATCGTCTGTGATGCTGGGTGTGAGAGAGGAGGATGGGTTTACCTACAAGGCACTCTGATGCTAAAGTAAGAATCAGGAGAAATAAGGCAAGTACAGAATATATGTGTATCAAGGTGAATATTGAATATTTGACCCCCTCAAATGAGAGGGTTTGTATAGTGCCCCCAGCGCTTTGTCATTGGTCCCTATTTTCGAGACGAGATAACTGTTTTTTGAAGAATAGGTAACTATCAGAAACTAGTTGTTGGGATGGGCAGAGGTGTTCATAACTAGTCGTTGTTACGGGCAGAGGCGCAGTAACGGGCACAAGCGCCGTGACTGTTTCTAGATGGTGGAACCGTGCGTGACGGGCAAGGACTGACGAGGAAAAGTACTGGCCATGGGTAAACCGGTCAACCTCCCTTGGTGGAGGGGCAGAAAGGTAAACGCTCCCCCAAATTGGTTGGACTCAGGCAATTGGGTCGTTCTGGGAGCAAAAGTGGATTGGGACATGTCTAGCCATTGAGTCAGTCCGGAACAGTAGCCCCCCAAGTCGTTGCTTTCGAGCATGGGAGTGATGACTTAAGAACAACTCGCACTCCAGGCGAGGTCGTCACTTGTTGCAGAGATGATGATGTTACTCGGTGCCCGAGGGAATCTGTGTTCGGGGACATGTAAGGCTGCATGTCAGGGAGCTTGAGATACGGGGAGACCAACGGTTGATGGGATCTGAAGAGGTGAAGTGCCACGCATGCCTCAAGTTGTGTACCGCATTTAATGTGTAATGATGGCTAGGTTAGGGTCATGATGATGCCTCTAGTCGCGCATGCTCGTGCACGTGCCATGGATTATCTATAAATAGAGCGAGAAGCTGCTCATTTGCACTTTTCGCTTCTCTCTCTACTATTGCTCTATGTCTTTGCATTCTATCGTCTGTCGCCGTTTAGTTTCGTCTGACCGCCGTACATTCACCGGCCATAGTTGTTCGACCCCAGAATCTCATCCTCGACCACGTAAGTACCAGAATTTCTTTCTTGTTGTGAGTTTTACTATTCTTTGCTTCTTAGAATGCATGCGGTTAGGGTCGTAGCGAAGTAGCTTAGGGGCCGTTTTTTGGAAGTTGTTGGTGGCAGACGGTGGTTTGGCCACTTTCTTCTACTACCGGCGTCGCCGGAGCTTTTAGAAGCTTAGGATTTTTAGTTGATCATGATGTTATTGCGACATAGAAGCGTTCGTCGTCGACGGGAACCATGGATTTCCGGTGTGCCTATGAGCTTTTCGGTGGTTTCCTAACGAAGATTATGGGTTCTGTACCAGGGGAGCTTTTCCTCGAGCGTGTCGGGGAGATTTTTTGGCATCTCCTTGTTTTTTTTACTGTGCCATCTGAGTAGGGCTTAGGTTGGGGACGTTGTCCTCGGGCCTTCGCTTGCCCTTTTACTTGACTAGCGGTGGAAGGATGGATTTGATTCTGTCATCGAATTCACTTTTATCCTCTGCTTTTCAGGTAAAGGAGATGTCGCATGAAGCTGAAGAATAGACCTTTATAGATTTGTCTGAGGAGAGCTCCTCGGAAGACACCGAGACCGATGACACTTCTACGCCTCAGGATGTTGGGGAAGTGCCTATTTCTAGGACCACCGCTGAGGAATGGTCTGTGGCCGAGCCCGAGGAGCACGTCTCCCTTTTCGCCTCTTAGACTAGGGACGTCTTCACGTCGATGGGGGCCGAAGGAGATTGGAAGGTCCACTTCCCTAGAGAAGACGAGTGTATCTGCTCGCCGTAAGGGGAGATGTTTCCCATGTACGAATACGTTTTCAAGGAGATAGGGTTGAGGTTGCTCTTTTCAGATTTTCAGAGGGTCGTCTTTGTGCACCTAGACCTGGCGCCTTCGCAGTTGCACTCGAACTCGATTGCCTTTATACAGGAATTCGAGCTGGTTTGTGAGTATTTGGAGATTGGAGCTACTCTCTCCCTCTTCTTCACTGTCTTCCACCTTCAGCGACAGGTCTTGGGGAGGAAATTCGGTTGGGTCCCTCTGAAGCAGGGGAGAAAGTTGTTCAAACCTTTTTTCGAGCCCATTAGGAATTTCAAAGAAATGTTCTATGTTATTGAGCTCGTATCAAAGAAGGCCACCAACTCAAATTTCGTCTGGAAGGTCTCAACGAATGAAGATGGGGAAGCCTGGTAGACGAGCATGGCAAGGTAATTGCGCGGACGTTGTACAAGTTTCATTTTTACTGAAGCGGAGCCCATTTTACCCGCTCAACCGACGAATACACCGCCGCTCCTCATCAGTTGGGGGATGATGACCGAGCCAGTTATGCCAAGCTAGTGGCTTTTATGGACGGCTTTCTCCTGACCCAGTGCATGGCCCGTGTTGGAAAGATTATTTACGAGGAAGATGGGGGACCTCGGGCGGAGACTCGATATATTAACACTAAAGAGCTCCTCGAGTGCAGTACTCGTGCGGGGGCTTTAGAACTTCTGGGTAGTCTTTTCTTTCCTCTTAGCTTATTTAAGTTGTTGCTTTCTTCGTGTATTAATGTGTCAGTTGTTTTGCGTGTAATATGTCTTCCGCTTAGGAGCGAATGGTCAGGAATTATATGGGGAAAATGAAGGGAGGCGTGACGATTGGTAAGAGTCATCTCATCCAGCGGGCGCCTCCTCCTCAAACCGGGTCGGGGACTTCCTCATCCACTCCACCAGTTGTCCAGCCATCGCCCTTGCCTCTGAGCTCGAGGCTTAGACATTCACGTGTGAAAGTTTGTTGACCTTAGAAAGGAAATAGAGAAAGCAGGTTCGAGCTTCCCCCGTGCCTGCATAACAAGAGGTTCTTCGAGGGCTCTTCTTTGGCAATTCCTCAAGAGGAGTCTTTAAAGCTCGAGGAGATGGATCATCTGAGCAAAAGTTTTATGCTCGCTCAGGATGTTTCCGCTCTGATGAGGATTCTAGAGATGGTTGTGGTCTATACTGAGGAGGATTCCCACCGTGAATCTGAGCTGAAGAAGGCCCGAGCTATGGTGGCGGACCTAGAAGAGAAGGCCAAAAAGCCCCAGGAGGAGCGGACAAGGGCCATCGAGGAGGTTGTGAAGAAGTGTCGGGAAGAGATGTCTGTAGAGAAGGATGTCCTTACCGCCAAAAAGAAAGTTGTCGAGGATCTAGTCAAGAAGCTGAGAGTCGTTGGTGTCCCTTCCGAGGGTGAAATGAGGATGTGAAGAAGCTTAATACTCGAGTGGAGCTGGTTGCATGCATCACCCAGGCTGATGATGGTTGCCTGGCTATTGGCAAGGAAGCTTTTCATAACGTCGTGGAACAGTTGAAGATTGTGAATCCCGATGTTGAGTTGTCCACTGAGGGCACCGTGTTTCTTTATAGCATTGTAGGCGGTAGGATAGTTGTCCCTGACTTCTTTCAGATTGGTGAGGAGCATGCGCAGGCAGGTCGAGAGGATCCTCAGCAGGAGAAGCAGTGACCTTTCTCTTGTTTGCACTTTTGGCATGCGCGCCATGTTTTTTTGTAATTTATTTTTGTGTGGGGCTTGGCCCCTTTGTAATGTAACACGCACAATTGCGGTCCTTATGACTGTTTTATGTTAATATTTATTTTCATGCATGTTTATACTTTGTTTAATTTTCTCCAAGTGTCATACGCTGCCCAATGCCCGTCATATGAGCTACCTTAGTGTGATTGTTATGTTTCAGGGTATGCTCGACAAATCATGTTCGACAGTTTGGGGAACTGGTCGAAAGGCCTGGGTAGTTTTTGGGCAAAGGAGCGGAGCTCAGGTCACATTTGTGGCCTGAGATCGTAGCGTGAACTTCCCATCGCGAGGTAGGTGTTCTGCCTTTCATGGTACTTCGACAACGGCAGGCTCGGTCGAGGGACTGTTGTCGAGCATGGGTTTTGTTCTTTCTTGAATAAAACCCTGCCTAGATTCATGTTGGTAACGCCTCTACCGAGGCACGCACCTTGGTCGGTACGTTATGTTCATCGTGTGGATGAAGCATGCCGACAGTCGAGACCTTAGCTGTAATATTGTTTAAGTTTTCCGGCGTTCCATGGTCGAGCGAGTTCATCCCCGTTAAGGTATTTTATGTAGTAGGCCCCATTCTCTGTTTTTGCTCTAACACGGTAGGGTCCTCCCCAGTTTGCGACGAGTTTTCCTTCACGAGAATCTTTGTGATTCCTTCTTAGGACGAGACTGGCTACTTGAGATCCTCGTCGTATAACTTTGGCATTGTGCCTGATTGCTATTTTTTGTTTTAGCGAGGCCTCGAAGAGGGCTGCTCCTGATCGGACCTCTTCAACGAGATCGAGCTCCTCCCTCAGTGCCTCGCTATTTGTTTGCTCGTCCAGGGGCGCTTCAATCTGTCAGAAGGGCATATGAGTCTCAATGGGGATCGCCTCCTCATTCCCGTATGCTAGGAGGAAATGGGTTTCCTCGATTGAAGAATGGGGTGTAGTACAGTAGGCCCAGAGATCGTTGTGCAGCTCCTCGACCCACTACTTCTTTGTTTCGTATAGTCTCTGCTTGAGGCCCCGTAGGATTACTCTGTTTGCTGCCTCGGCTTGCCCGTTAGTCTGGGGGTGCTCGATGGATGCAAAGCGTTGTTTGGTGCTAGTTGGGTGACGAACTTCTGGAGCTTTTTGTCCGTGAATTGTGTCCCGTTATCGATGACGGTCGCTTGGGGAATGCCGAAGCGGGCAAGGATGTTTCGCTTGTAGAAATGAAGTATGTTGTGAGCCGTTATTTTGGCCAGAGCCTCCGCTTCTATCCACTTGGTGAAGTGGTCTACGCCTACTATCAGGTACTTGTTCTTATTTGACCCAACAACAAATGGTCCTAGGATATCCATGCCCCACTAGGAGAAGGGCCACGGGGAGGACATTGCTTTGAGTTCGTTCGGTGGTGCCAAGGCGCTTGTCGCATCTCTTCACGTGCTCCTTCATGTCATGATGTATGGTTGGCCAGTAATATCCAGCACTTAGGGCCTTCTTGGCGAGGGATCTCCCCTGAGGTGCTGGGCGTTGATGCCCTCGTGGATCTCTCACAGGATGTGGGCGACCATCTTTTCCTCGACGCATTTGAGGAGAGGGGTGGAAAAACCTCGTCTGTAAAGCTTACTTTCGACCAAGACGTAGGAGGAGACTTTGCACCTGACTATGCTAGCTTCCTTGGGGTCGGATGGTAGTTCGTCCTTGGAAAGGTAATTGTATACAGGGGTCATCCAGTAACGGTTGTCGTCGACGGCGTGCACGTCGAGGGTCGCGGAAGATTTCTCAATGCTAGGTCGTGGAAGTACTTCCTGAATGACAGATTTGTTCCCCCCTTTGTTTTTCGTGCTTGCTAGTTTTAGCAAGACGTCCGCCCAGACATTGTGTTCGCGAGGGACATGTTTCACTTCTATGGAGGTGAACTTTGTCATCTTTTATTTAACCAGGGTCAAGTATTCTGACATATTATTATTCTTGACCTGGTATTCTCCCCGAACTTGGAGGGCCACGAGTTGAGAAACGGTGCAGATGATGACTTCTTCAACTCCTAGGTCTTCAGCGAGGCGTAGATCTGCGAGCAAGGTTTCATAATCGGCTTGGATGTTAGAAGTGGGGAAGGACAGTGTGAGCGAGACTTCAATGAGGATTTCTTCCTCGTTTTCCAAGATGACACTTGCCCCGCTCCCTTCTGAGCTAGATGCTCCATCAACGAAGATAATCCATTTGCGGGCACCACAAGTAGGGGAGTCAGGCAGAGTCATTTCTGTGACAAAGTCGGCCAGCGCTTGGGCCTTGAGGGTCTTTTTTCTTTCATACTGGATGTCGAACTCGGATAGCTCTAGTGACCATTTGAGCATCATGCCAGTCATATCTGGATGGCCCAACAGTTGCTTTACGGGTTGGCCCGTACGTACCATGATTGTGTAGGCCAGAAAGTAGTGTCTCAGCCTTCTTGTAGCATTGATAAGGGCTAGGGACACCTTCTCTATCTGTTGGTACCTCAACTATGGCCCTTGTAGTGCCTTGCTCATGAAGTAGATGGGCTTCTGCCCATCGGGAGTTTCATGAATGAGGGCGGTGCTGACAGCCTCGGTCGCAACGGCGAGGTAGAGATAAAGGGTTTCCCTGTTATCTGGTCGGGAGAGGACTGGTGGCTCCGAAAAATCTTGTTTCAGGTGGAGGAGGGCTTTGTCGCATTCCTCTGTGCATTCAAAAGTTGCCTCCTTGCGGAGGAGTTTGTAAAAGAGGAGGGCGTGTTGGGCAGATTTAGCCACGAAGTGGGATAGCGACGCGAGCATCCTGTTTAGGGATTGAATGGACTTCTTTGAGTTCGGCATGGAGAACTCGGAGAAGTCTCTACACTTGTTGGGGTTAGATTCAATCCCTCGTTCGGTTAGATAGAAGCCGAGGAACTTTCTCGCTCGTACTCTGAACGTGCACTTCTCCGGGTTAAAGCGCATCTTGTACTTCCTGGCCTGCTTGAAGACCTTCCTCAGGTGGATCATGTGATCGAATTCCTTGTAGGCTTTCACGATCATGTCTTCCATATAAACTTCGAGCATATCCCCGATTTCTCCTCGAAAGACCTTGTTCATCATTCTTTGATAGGTAGCACCAGCGTTTTTCAATCTGAAAGGCATTACGTTATAGTAATAGTTGCCCGATTCGGTCATGAAAGTTGTGTACCTTTTGTCGCTTTTTTCCATGGGTATTTGGTTATAGCACGAATATGCGTCCATGAAAGATAAAATTTAAAACTAGCAGAATTATCAACTAATTTGTCTATATTGGGGAGGGGATATGCGTCTTTAGAGTAGGCCCTTTTAAGATCAGTATAGTCAATGCACATTCGCCATTTTCCATTATTTTTCTTCATGATTACAACATTGGACAACCAAGTAGCATACATGACTTCTGAGATAAAGTTTGCCTCTAAGAGGTCTTTTACAGCCTGTTTGGAAACCTCTGTTTTCTCCGGAGACTGCCTTCGTCTACATTAAGCTATAGCTCTAGAAGCGGGATCGATAGTGAGATGGTGACAGGCCATGTCAGGGTCTAGCCCATGCATCTCTGCGGCGCTCCACGTGAGCAAATCTGCATTCTCCCAGAGGCAGGCTCTTAGCTGTTTCCTAGCAAGGTCGGGGAGTCTGGTCCCAATCTTCATTCCCCGTTGAGGGTCGTCACTGAGCAGGACAAGTACGAACTCTCCATCTAGAATTGGCGCATCATATTGAAAGTTTCACTACTATTAGTAGTTGTGGAGGGGCTGCTCAAAGATGGTTGGATCTCCTTCCCCTTAACTTTTTGAACCATATGTTCGTCTTCAGAGAAATGGTTGTCAAGGTTGATAGAGTCAACGTGGAGTAGCGACTTTGTCTCTTCGGTGCTGCTGGGAAAAGATGACCTACTGGGGGCCTTTGGCCTGGCGGCGATGGTGTTCAGCCTTTTGGAGGTTGTCTTGAAACATCTCATCACCATTTTAATATCGGCGTGCAGAGTTTCCATGAGACCCTTTGAAGTGTAATACTTCTTTTTCAGGTGCACGGTTGAAGGCACGATTACAAATTCGCCCAGAGTTGCCCATCCCGAAGATGCATTGGTATAACGACGGGCAGTCGATGACCAGGAACTGGACCTTGATAGACCTGACCGTTTCTGCGGACCCAAAAGTCACGATCAGCTCTACGTAACCCCAGGGCTTCATCACCGACCCATTGAAACCTTGCAGATCAAAGCCCACGTAGGGCATCAGGTGTGATTCGTCCAGCTTGAGAGTGGAGAACAAATGGGAATGCATGATATCAACTGAGCTACCATGATCAATGAGGATTCGTCGAACGTCAAAATTGGACATTTGAGCTCTCACTAGTAGAGGGATGTTGGTGTTGGGAGCCCGCTGAGGAGTTCCTCGCGGTAGAAGCAGATGGGAACACTCTCCCCGGACCCTGTCGAGGTTGGAGTTTCGGTTCGAGCTGTTGCTGATAAGGTGCTAGAACTTTCTTTTGACGGACCTTATTGTAACCTTATTAAATCCCCCTCCGGAGATGACCATGGCGGAGAGGAAGGTCTCCCACGGGTTGTGCGTGACAAAATATGGAGGGGCGTTGAGCCCCTCGGGGATGTAGAAGTCCTCAGGCCGCGAGATGCTCATAGCTACCTGAAGGCTAGTTTCTTCCGAGGAAGGCACCTCTTCCTCGACCTTCTTAGACTCCTGAGCATCTTGGCGATGAGCTTACTTCCTTTTAGCGAACTGCTTTAAATGTCTGTCCCTGATCAATATTTCAATGGCATCCTTTAGGCGGATGTGATTGTCGGTCATATGGTTGTGGCTCTTGTGGAACCAACAATACTTCGACTTGTTAGTGTTTGGCTTGGATGGTATTTATTTTAGGAACCAAACTCCTGCTTGCCGAAATTCTGAGTTGGCACACTCGGAGTGGATTTTTTCTCGAGAGACTGTCAGAGGTATATTCATGGAACCAGCCGGAAGGCCTTTGTTGTCTCGGGGCTTCTGGGGGTGGTCTTCGTGTCTTCTATCTCCTCGATGAGATGTAGAGGGTTCGTTGGACTTGGAGGATCGGGCACTCTCTCGATGCCTCGAATCCCGGGCAGAACTGGAGGCCTTCTCTTCGTACTGGATGTACGCTTGTGCTTTGAAGAGGAAAGCGTCCAGTGTTGTTAGGGGCTGAATGCCCATAGCTTTGGAAAATTTAGTACGGGGACAGAGCCTGCGTTCGAGCAGAAATTTCTTCATGTCGTTGGTCATGGAGACCTGGATAGCTTCCTTGTTGAACCTTTCGATATAGGCTCGAAAAGGTTCATCCTTCCCTTGAATGATGGCCTCAAGGGAAGCTTCGGTCTTTGGGTGTCGGCGAGAGGCCGTGAAGTGTCTGGAGAACATTCTCCCAAATTGCCTCCATGATGTGATGGAGTCGTCGGGGAGTCTTTTGTACTAGGTCATTGATCCCTTCCTGAGTATGATCAGGAACAATCTACATTTGATGGCGCCCCGGATGCCACGGTAATCGAGTAACGCAATGATATTTTTTATGTTCTCGTCAGGGTCCGTAGTATCGTCGTATGTGCCCAGAGAATGGGGTTTCTCCAGTCCCTTTGGCGGACGCATAGCCATAATATCCTAGGACAACGAGTTGTGAGGCTCGTCGTTATTGCTTCTACTAAACCACGACAGGGAGCGGGTGCCTCGTCTATAGGTAGAATGGTGATCTCGACGGGGAGATGGGGTTCGTGCTCGGCTCTTGGATCTGGGCGGAGGAGAACGCTGGGACTCAACTCGTTGATCTCTTCTGGTCCTCTTGGGACGCGGCGAATGCTGGTTCCAGGGAGAGATATGGTCGCGCTTCTGATAGTCTGGGTTTTTGGCTCTGGATGTGCCCGACAGTTTCTTTCACGTTGGGGAGGAGGACTCAGTGATCTCTGACGCTCTTTCCTCAGCACAGGGGATCTTGAACGACTGGAATCATCTATGGCTCCAATCCTTGCATTCTGATGGAGGATTAGGAGGTTGGTCTTGTTCAGAGCCTCGAGGAGGGCCTCCATGGCCGGGTCAGTGCTGGGCGGAACTAGAATCGACAGGTGGTCTGGGATGAGTTGAACCTCATTGTGATCAGTACGAATGGGGGTGAGAGACATTGTGGCTCCATCCCTTTGTTGGTGGGTATCGCCCCTAAGAGAGATGGTTCCTCCATCAGTATCAGTCTTACTGACGGGGAGGAAGGCAGAGTTGCAAGCATCATGAGTGTTGTCACGGCTAGCCATGATCGGAGTTTGGAAGAACCGTTTTGGTCTCGAATCTACAATAGAAGAAAGAAGGGGATAACAGAGTTTCCCACAGACGGTGCCACTGATCTTGGCAGCTGATCAGAACCTAAAGTGGGCCGGAGAAAATCATATGTGATGCTAAGTATGAGAGATGAGGAAGAGGATGTACCTGCAAGACACTCTGATGTTAAAGTAAGAATCGGGAGAAAGAAGGCAAGTATAAAATATGTGTGTATCAAGGTGAATATTGAATACCTAACCCTCTCAAATGAGAGGCTTTTTATAGTTCCCCCAGTGCTTGGCCATTGGTCCCTATTTTCGGGGCGAGATAATCATTTCCCGAAGAATAGATAACTGTCATAAATTAGCCGTTGGGACGGGAAAAGGTGCCCATAACTAGTCGTTGCTACGAACATAAGCGTTGTGAATGTTTCTGGGTGGTGGAATCGTGTGTGACGGGCAAGGACTGACGAGGAGAAGTATTGGCCCAGAGGTAAACAGGTCAACCTCCTCTGGTGGAGAGGCTGAAAGGTAAGCGCTCCCCAAAATTGGTTGGAATTAGGCAATTGGGTTGTTATGGGAGCAGAAGTGGATTGGGTCATGCATAGTCATTGGGGCAGTCCGAAACACAATCTTTGTTAGAAAAATACTTTCCCAAGTTGTATAACTTGCTGATTAAATGGAGAAAACGAGTATGTATGAATTACACAGATTATCTGAGTTTCATATAGAAAAGTTCATACTCCTCTGTCAACATATTAATTTTAGAATCATTAACATCTACAGTCCATTTGTAAATGACTTGAAGTGTGTTCCACATAGTTTGTGTGCTCTTATGATGTGAGAGTAATATAGTTTAGTGCTTAACACGAAGATAAGTATACTTCTCGCCTTCAAATCATATGAAGCATTTTTGGTTTCATCATTAGTCCAATATTTTGGGAGTTTAACGGAATTATCGACTTCATTTTTTAGAATAAAAGGTATGTCGATAATTACTACCCATAGATACTTGTCAACTGACATTAAGTGTGCGTACGTGTTTTCCTTCCAATAAGCATAACTTTCGCCTTTAAAAAGTGGTTCTCTATTATATGCTCCCTTATTTTCTCAAACTTTTGAGTCATTTAGACCTGATAAAAAGTCCAGCTCTAAGGCCAATTGTTGAGTAAAAATATGGATAAGAAACGGTCTATATGGGGTGAATAGACCTCCCAATTAAAAATTTCTTTGAAAAATGTTTGAAATTTTTTTATCAGACTTTCTAAAATAAAATTGATTTTACGTCGCAGAAGTAAACTTTAGCATAAAAGAGATTATGCTTATAAATTGTAATCAGTATGTAATGACTTAATTAGTTCAAAATAAAATTAGTATTGACACACAAATTCAACCAATATGTACAAATTAGCAATGTAATAAATAATTGATAAATTACACAAGTAGCGTGATTTTGCAATATCAACACTTGGTAGATTCTACAATCGCAGCTTTCAGTTTAATCGACAACAATACAAAATCAAAGTATCAATTCTAATAAAACATACATCTTTATAATATTTGGCAACCAATGAAAATCATAATGGCATGCAATTCTAAAAAGTAATAAAGAATAACCTAATTATGCAATGTTCAACGAAATTAAAAAGTAGAGAGAGAGAGAGAGAGAGAGAGAGAAGTGTACATCAGAATTTATAGTGGTTCAGCATATTCGTCATTGTTTTGTGCCTAATCCACTCTCCAATTGTTGCCCATTGAGAATTGACCATCTTCCAATAATATTTGTGACAAATTACAAGAGTTCATAAAATCAAAATATTTAATTTTAAAGTTGATAAATAAAAAATTTCTTTCTGGATCTTTGACTTGTACACACTCAAAGAACTGAACTATATGTAAAATGTTTACTCGAACTCGCTTCTTGAATCTTCCATCCACAATAACCTGCTCCTAAGTTTTCATTCTGCGACAATCTTTACTCAATCCCACTAGTATCTTAAGCGTTGATTTGTCCGAAGATTGAAAAGAAATCTTACTTTATTTGTAGACTTCAACATAGCACTACCAAGGTTAACCTGGAGAGAAAAACACCTTTCTTTTCCTCTAAAACGAATTTCAAAAACGAATTTTAAAAACCAAATCTTCAAAGAACATTAAATTCAAAAACAAATTTTAAAAACCAAATCTTCAAAAAACATTAAATTCAAAAACGAATTTCCTTAACAATCACGAATCTCCAAAGATAAGATTCAAGTCCATGCAATAATGGAAAAAGAATGAGGTAGAATATGAAAGAAATCGTTGGCAAGTGTTCACAAAAGATCCAAAACTCTTGTGAAAATTGAAAGAGCAGATGGTTTGTGAGTTTTCAAATCAATATTGGAAGTATGTATTTTCTAACATTGTTAATAATTTGAGAGAAAAATGATTTATAGGTGCTAAAGGTGGCAAACCGGCATGTCTGTCACATTTAGGCGCACCCCGCAAAAGCCCATAAAAAAGGGGCATGATGGGTGAGCATAGTTTAGGGTGCAGGCCTAAAACCTTAGTTCTCCTCGCACTAAAGTATGGGCAGGCGGGGCGGGGCGGGCCCGCAGGCACATTAACTTTTAAGCCTAAAAATGTATAAAATCATGTTAATGTTTGTGCCAGCAAAAAAAAGGGAGGGACATTATAGGGTGCGGGTTTAAAGCTTTGTTCAGCCCCGCACTAAAGTGTGTGTGTGTGTGTGTGTGTGTGTGTGTGTGTGTGTGTGTGTGTGTGTGTGTGTGTGTGTGTGTGTGTGTGTGTGTGTATGTGTGTGTGTGTGTGTTTTAATAGAAAATAAAAGGATATTTTTGTATTTTAGATAAATTGTACTAGGGACAAAAGGGTATTTTTGTATTGTAAATATTAAGAGAGAGAGGGGATATTTTTTGTATTTTAAATAAATTGTACTAGGGACAAAAGGGTATTTTTATATTGTAAATATTGAGAGAGAGAGAGAGAGAGAGAGAGAGAGAGAGTATTTTTAACAAAAAAATAAAAGGGTATTTTTTATATTTTAAATAACTTAAACTGGGGACAAAAGGGTATTTTTGTATTGCAAATATTATTAGAGGCGAGAGAGAGAGAGAGAGAGAGAGAGAGAGAGAGAGAGAGAGAGAGAGAGAGAGAGAGAGAGAGAGAGAGAGAGAGAGAGAGAGAGAGAGAGAGAGAGAGAGAGAGAGAGAGAGAGAGAGAGAGAGAGAGAGAGAGAGAGTATTTTTAATAGAAAATAAAAGGGTATTTTGGTATTTTAAATAAGGGACAAAAATTTCAATTTCTGTCCAGTCCTTAATCCTTATCTTTGTGTGTTCCCGTGAATATTTTTAAAATCAGATGTAGGACAACTAGAGTTGTGTTATCAAATCCCTTTTTTTTTTAGCAGATTAAATGCACCGTAAGTGTGAGAAAGAGAAAATCGTTTGTTGTAAGATTAAGCATAATGAGTTTGAGTTTAGGTTTGACTTGGATGTGGTTTATGTAAAGTTTTGGTTGTAACATAATGTAGTCAGTTAGGTTTAGTTCAGCTTACAAAATATAAACTATAAACTGAACCAAACTATATAGTTGTGTTAAAAAATGCCCCAAACACACCCAAACTAAGACGCACTTCTTCTAAGCACAACATAACCAAATTTGATACTAGAACTCCAAAATGTGTTTTCTTAGACTATAAATATGGTG
This sequence comes from Lathyrus sativus, assembly GCA_963859935.3. Taxonomy (NCBI): domain Eukaryota; kingdom Viridiplantae; phylum Streptophyta; class Magnoliopsida; order Fabales; family Fabaceae; genus Lathyrus; species Lathyrus sativus. The sequence goes on along the minus strand of OZ012740.1, from coordinate 538,067,201 downwards.
TTAAAGGAGATGTTCTTTTTTATTTACAAAGCTAATAAGTTTTTATTTCTAGAGATACTATTTCTTATGAACACATTTTCCCCCCAAACTATTAACCAAAATATTGAAACATCATCCCCTCTCATAACTACCAACCCCTCACAGATTTTTCATTTGACTACCTTAACCAACCCTCTCCTACAATAAACACACATAATACTAACATTCCCACCATATCACCATCCTTACTTATCCTCACACCTTAAATACCTACCCTTCCAACTAATCTCCCTCTTACTGAAGCCCAACTCACTCGCAAATCCAATTGATCTACTAGACCTCTTACATATTTATAAGATTACCATTGTTCTCTTATTCAAGGTAACATTCCTTCTTCCGTGTATAGTGATTCAGGTAACACTCGTTTTCATATTCAAAATTACTTATCTTACAGTGAGTAATCTGATAGACACATGATATTTAATCTTAAATTATTCTCTTTACAAAACCAACGCCTTATTCCCAAGATATCAAAGACCCACATTTGCAAAAGCTATTTCTAATGAGATTGAATCCCTTAATGCTAACCATACTTGGGATCTTGTACCCCTTCCTCCAAACAAATAACCCATTGTTTGTAAATCGATTTTTAAAATCAAATTTCTAGCCAATCGAACCATTTAAAAGTACAAAGTACAAATCTCGTTTAGTAGCAAAATGATTCAATCAAACTAAAGGGATTCATACTATCTATAACTTTTAGCCCTATTATAAAAATGACTACCATATGTGTTCTTCTATCCTTAATTTCCTCTAATAATTGGTTTCTTCAACAGTTAGATATTAACACTGTTTTTTTATATTATGACTTGGATGAAGATGTATATTAACACTGCTTTTTTTATACTATGACTTGGATGAAGATGTATATTAACACTGCTTTTTTACACTGATAATTGTTTCACTGTTGAGCTAGTTTATATTGATGAAAAAGTCCAAGACAACACAACCCATCATTTATCTATTCAATCAAGCCAACAAGTTATGATTTGCTTACAAAGCTCTTGCATATTGGTCTCTTTCACAACCTTACTAGCAAATTAGGATTGTATAACATACACTCTAGTTTTAGGGGAGATGATAACTTGTGTTTATATTGTACTTTTTATTTTTATGATTTTTGGTTCAATACTAACACCCATTGTATATAATTTACTTGATACTGGAGTGTATTTGGTTACATTCTTCTTTACTTTTTCCCCTTCCTCGACTAATTCTAATAGGCCTTGCAAGTACCTAATAAGTGGTATCATCCAATACTTATTCTCTTAAACATGATTAATCCTTATTGCTTCAATGTTGGACATTGAGATTGTATTATCTCTTGAATTTGCATTTTACTAGTGTATGATTTCTTAGTGTTGACGAACTTGGAACATAATAGATTTCCTATTAAATTTTTTATCTCTAAAGACATTTAATTTTGGTCTCCACATGCCTCTCGATTTCCTTTTGGGGGTTGCTCTTCCCACCCTTAGTGGTGAAGAGTTATCCTTTGAAAACTCAAAAATGCTCTTATTAATTTCAGAAATACATTTTTGGACGCACTTATTCAACACCAAAACATAATGTAAGTGAGACACACCCATATTTTTTCAAAAACAAGTCTGAAAATATATCTCTGAACTCACTTTTACAATGATTTTGTAAATTTCATAATTCAATGACAAACACAGAAGTGCGGTTCCGAATTTTTCAAACTAGAATTTAAAAAAAAAAAAAGGATATCACCTTGCATGTATTTCACAACTCAATGACAAATACGGAAGTGCATTTCTGGATTTCTCAAGCGGGACATTTAATAAAACACCACATTTCATGTTTGCTTCACTCATTATCATATCATCATTTCTTCTTCAAACCCTACCAAAATCTCATTCCACACTCAATCAACTTTTCCACATCAAAGCAACATTTCTTTGATTTTCACATTAATAAGACCAAAAGAAGTTGAAATTTAAGGTAATGTACATGTATTTACTTCCTACAATTTGGTTTTCTATCTGAAAAAATGAAGGTTGCGTCTAAAAATGCACTTTTGTATTATTGTTGAATGTCATATATAATTGTATTTCCGGATTATTTCAGTGTTGCTTTTGGTCAGTTTTTTTGTGTTATGATTTTCCTTAGATATGGTGCACCCTAATGTTGTCCCAAAATTTATTGTGTCTGCAGATGTCAACATAGATGTTGGTAAATAATTTATAAATGATCAGAAGTTTGATGTCCGTGAACATATTCATCAATGGATCCGCATAGAGGCTGCTAAATTGGGGTTTGGTGTTGTAATCAGAATGTCAGATAATGATTTTGATAGAAGACAACATTCGTGACACTGAGATGTGAAAGAAGTGGAAAGTACACAAATCATATTCAAAAGTTGAAACGGGATGACACCGACTTGAGGAGGTTTGAGTGTCCTTTTAAGTTACACGGGTACCTAGCGTCGAATAATACATGGAGATTTAATGTGATTTATGGTATACATAATCACGACATGTGTTACAAGTTACGGTAATCCCATTGCATGTCGCCTTAAACCTGGAGAGATGGATCTTGTTTCTGACATGTCATTGAACATGGTGCAGGGCAAAAACATACTTGTAAATTTGAAATGGAAAAGTCCTTAAAATGTCTCAAATATCAAGTAATTATACAATGTTTGTGCCTGAAACAACAAGGCAATAAGAGGTCCAAGAACTGAAATGCAACAACTATTAAAGCTTTTGGATGATAATTATTATGTAGGTACATAGTGCGCGAGGATAGAGAAGTTGTTTGAGACATATTTTGGTCCATCATAATTCTATCAAGTTGTTCAACACATTTTTCACTATACTCATTATTGATTCAATATACAATACCAACAAGTATAGACTTCTACTTTTAGAAATTGTTTGTACTAGTTCTACAGATATGCTTTTTTCATCGGGTTTGCATTTTTGGAAAATGAAAAACAAGGACAATGTTACTTGGATTTTAGAAGTGTGTCAAACTTTGTTAAAGGACTCAGAAAATATGTCAAATGCCATTGTCTCCTATCGCGATACCGCAATGATGAACTCAGTTTCAAAGGTGTTTTCTACATCATATTCATTACTTTGTAGGTATCACATAATAAAAAATATGAGAAGTAGATTTAAGTCTGCGGTAAGGACCAAATAAATCAAGGGTAAAGATAGGAGAATGGTCAAAGTTGGTCATATTGGAAAGCCTAATGAATTTCTGGAATGTTATAATAAATTCCTCTATGAACGAGTTATATGTCGAATTTGTTATACATTTTAGGAGGGTGTGTGAGAAATATATGAATTTCTTGAAATATGTTGAAAGTATAATTCTAGACCAAGTGTAGGAGATGATTGTTTGTGCTTGGATAGATCAGGTTAGAAATTAAGAGAATACAACAACTAACAGAGTTGAATCTGCTCATGCTACATTGAAGAATTGGTTGGGAAAAAGTAAAGGTGGTTTATGTAGGGATTGAGAGTTTATGAACCAAATGATCTAAAATCAGCATAACAAGATACAAACGTCATTTATTCGCAGCATTACAGTGTTAGAACACAGATTTGGAGACAATAATCTTTATTCATAGTTTGTGGGCAATATATGTCGAGCAGGGTTAAATTTTATTCATCACGAAGCCAAACAAACCGAAAAAGTAGGTTCATATTGCTCAATGTGAGGTTGTACACTTAGGAAAACGTACGTTCTTTCATGTGCTTGTTTAATTTCTAAGAAGATGAATCTTGATAAACTCATTCGAATAAATGAGGTTTACACCCGCTGGAAAAGACTTCGGTTTGAAGATGATGGTATGATGAAGGATGGTAAATTGAATATATATATATATATATATATATATATATATATATATATATATATATATATATATATATATATATATATATATATATATATATATATATATATATATATATATATATATATATATATATATATATATATATATATATATATATATATATATATATATATATATATATATATATATATATATATATATATATATATATATATATATATATATATATATATATATATATATATATATATATATATATATATATATATATATATATATATATATATATATATATATATATATATATATATATATATATATATATATATATATATATATATATATATATATATATATATATATATATATATATATATAATATATATAATATATAGCTCTGGCCTAGGCCCCGGCCTCACCTCGCGGCCCAGCCCAATGATACGCAATAAAGGCCTAATATGGTTTAAGTAGGCTGACCGAGCACGTGACCCCTCGACGGGCAGAGCATGCTCCCGTCGAGCAGAACAGCGCACCTCAGAGCGCCCTCTGCGCTCTCCCCTCCGCGGGGAGGCGCTGCCAACCACTGTCCCTCGTCGGGCATAACAGTCCTCCGCGGGCAGAATCCTCATGCCAACGAGCAGGACAACATGTCTCCCCCACGCCCTCGTGTGCTCCCCTCCGCGGGGAGAAAAACACACCTTCGGAGAACCTCACGAGCTCCCCTCCGCGGGGAGATCAACGTGTCATTCGCACGTTCTCCACGTGCTCCCCTCCGCGGGGACACGTCACTAACCAGCTGCCCACCTCCGAAAGAGCAGGTCAAACCCACTTTCCGGAGATCGCGGGATAGTTGGACTAGGGCGAATACCACGTCCTGGTATTCACTATGCCATGTAAGCCCTAGCAGTCACCTGGGTTGGGCCTGGCCATCCAGCCCAACATAAGTGACCGTTGGCCCAGTGTTGGGGTCTCTCTATAAATACCCTCTTTCACAAGAGGGTCAAGTAATTCACTTCTTACCCCTTTTTCTGCACTTGTGATCACTCTGCCCATATACTTACTTTGGCATTGGAGTGCCTTGCAGGTACACCCCCTCCTCATCATCATCATCGGTGAACAGGCAGCAGTTCAACAGAGTGTGGCCAGCCAGTGATCCCCTTCTGATCAGGTCAGATCAGTGGCGCCGTCTGTGGGAACTTGAAACTTCCCCGTTCCTTCGAGCAAGTGAACCAAAGTTTCAGCAATCCTCCACGATCATGGCTAGCCCACACCACGACGATGTCGTTCACGACTTCATCCTCACCCCTGCCATGAACGGCAGCAAGCAAACGGAGACGTCCCGTCCACCGGAGACCGACGAGAGAGATGGTTGTACCGCCTCTCCTTCGTCCGTGGAAGCTGCACACCAGGCTGTCCACCAACCCCGGAGCCCAGCAGCGTTCCAGCCTGTCCCTGTCCCAGCCGGAGCGAACCCGACTGTGGCCGCCCTCTTCGCGGCCATCAACCAGACGAACCAACTGTTATTTCAACAGAACGCATGGATTGGCGCACTAGAGCGCGAGGTCCCCTCCGCGGGAAGACCAGAACGGGAACTCAAGGAGCCTTTCGCCTCGTCCCAGGGATCGGCGACCCCGGCTGGAGAGGCCCCGACCCGAAGTGGTACGGGAGCGGAATAGATCCCCAATGAGACAAGTTCGTGAGAGACGGCAAAACAGAGCAGAGCCCCCGACCAGGCCTTCGCGCGTCGAACTCCCGGTCAGGAGGTCGAGGGGCCGAAACTAGGTGCCTCCACCAAATGGCCCATCTCCCCCTCGGTCTCCCACCCTCAGCGACGAAGACGACTGCAGGACTCCTCTGTCCCGGGAAATCATGGCTGCCCTCATTCCCCACGGGATGGAGAAGCCCCTGACGCTCTCGACATACGACGGCACCTCCGACCCAGACGACCACCTGGAAGACATCGAGGCCATGCTCGACTACCGAAATGTCAGAGGAGCTATCAAATGCAGACTATTCCCGACGACACTGAGGAAAGGTGCCATGACGTGGTAAAAAAGTCTGGAGCCCGAATCGGTTACGTCATGGAAGGTTCTGAAAGACCTATTTTCGAAACACTTCACAGCATCCCGACGCCATCTGAAGACGGAAGCCACCCTCAGTGCTATAATCCAAGCTCTCGACGAGCCCCTCCGGAAGTACATCGAGAGATTCACACGGGAGGCAGTACAGGTAACGACGTCAGACGAAATGAAGCATTACTTAATGGAGCAGGGCCTGCACCGCGACTTCAATTTCTACGAAGCCGTAGGCATACACCGACCAACCTCTCTACAGGACTTCCTCAACAGAGCCACGCATTATATCCGGTTCGAGGAAACCCGTGCAGCCAACTCCGCCCGAGACACGGGAGACAGGGAGACCCCCCGCGAGCATCGAGAGGACAGAGCTTCAAGCCACCAGCGTGGAGGTGATCGCAGACGGGAGGATCTCCCCCGCGAACAATGCGAGCAGCGCGGTCCCGTCGGCCAATTCACGGAGTATACGACCCTAGTCGCTTCTCGCGAGCGCATACTGGCCGAATGCGCCAAGACTGAATTCGTCCAGGGAGGTGTCCGTTTCCCCAGACCGACACCCCTAAGCCCAACATGGACAAATCGAAGTACTGTTGTTTCCACAGGAGCCACAGACACGTGACAGAGGACTACATCCATCTCAAGGACGCGATCGAAATTCTGATTAAAGACGGCCACCTGAAGAGATACACCCGGGGCGGAGAAACCCCGAGGCAAGACGCTCCTGAGGCCAAGAGAGTCGAAGAGCTTCCCTCTTCAGACGGTGACAACGGCCTCCAGGTCGCCCTCTGCGTCAGCCGCCCTGAAGATTGGTTCGCTCATAGAGAATTCGGCCTCCCCGACGGCCCTGATCTGCCCGACGAGCCGGTACATTCCACCAGTCGATGGGAATACTTTCCAAGAGCCATGGTCATCTCCGACGGATCCTCGAGGAACCTGTCCGTAGGATCGGTAAAGAGAAAGTTCAAAGAGCTTATCACAAGCAACTCCGGCAAGATGAGCACCCTCGACAAATTTCGCGGCCAATCCAATCTGATCACCTTTTACCTCGAGGAACTTCCCGGGGGATCTCCCAACTCCAACATTCCCCTACTGATACGGGCACAGATGGCAAACTTCGATGTCAGACGCATCTTGGTCGACGGAGGCAACTCGGTGGACATCATGTACACCCACCTCTTCACGACCCTCCAACTCGATGAATCCAACCTATCTCCCTACGTAGGCTCTGACCTCCAAGGGTTCAACAGGACAACGACAAGACCGTGGGGGTACGTAGAGCTAAAAGTCACATTCGGGGAAAAGGAAACCGTCAGGGAGATCAATATCCGCTTCTTATTCATTGAGTGCCTGTCCCTCTACAACTGTATCCTAGGCAGGACGACGATGGCAGAACTCACCGCTGTACCCTCCACCGTCTACCTAAAGATGAAATACTATACAAGGTGAGGGGCCGTGGTGACCCTGAATAGCGACATCGAGGCTGCCCGGAGATGCTTCGAGGCCGCGCTATAAGGCCTAAGCACCATCGCTCCAGCAACCAAAAAGGCAGACCCCTCCGCAACACCGAAGAGCGAACCGAGGGAGCTCGTCGGCTCAGTGGACCTCGACAGCCGCTTCACTGGAGAAGAGGCCAGCGAAGCCAACCAGTCCAACGGGCAGCCCACCCACCCAGCGCGCCCCATCCCAGACGGTGACTTCGAGATCGTGACACTTGGGGGCGACGAGAATAGAACCATGAAGATCGGAGCAGGACTCCCCGACTTGGGGAGGAGACAACTGAAGGCCTGCCTCCGCGAGAATGCTGATCTTTTCGCCTGGAGCGCCACGGAAATTCCCAGACTCGACCCCGAGGTCGCTTGCCATCAATTGTCCATCAACCCGACCGCCAAGGCCGTAGTACAACGTAGGCGTAGACAGTCCCCCGAAAAGTCGGCGACGGCTGAAAAAGCTGTAAAAGACCTCCTAGAGGCAAATTTTATTTTGGAAGCCCAATATTCAACATGATTGTCCAATGTTGTACTTGTTAAAAAGAATAATGGAAAATGGCGCATGTGTGTTGACTACACCGATCTCAACCGGGCATGTCCTAAGGATGCTTACCCCCTCCCTAACATCGACAATCTCGTCGACAACTCGGCGGGCTTCAAACTCTTATCCTTTATGGACGCATACTCGGGATACAACCAGATCCCGATGGCCGAACGCGACAAACAGAGCACGACCTTCATGACGACGTCGGGCAACTATTACTACAACGTAATGCCCTTCAGCCTAAAGAACGTCGGCACCACGTATCAACGGATGATGAACAAAGTCTTCCGGGGAGAAATCGGCGACATGCTTGAGGTGTATATGGACGACATAATTGTCAAATCCTACACGAATGCGAGGAACTGCCGAATGCGCTTCAACCCGGAGAAATGCACCTTCAGTGTTTGCGCAGGAAAATTCCTCCGCTACTACCTGACCGAGCGCGGGATCGAAGCAAATCCAGACAAGTGTCACGCGTTTTCAGAAATCACCACACCCACCTCGAAGAAGTCCATACAATCCCTCAACAACGTGCTCGCCTCACTTTCCCGATTCATCGCCAAATCCGCACAGCACGCCCTTCCTTTCTTCAAGCTGCTCAGAAAGGAGACCACGTTCGAGTGGACAGAGGAATGCAAGCAAGCCCTCCTCCACCTCAAACGCGTCCTATCCGAACCACCGGTGCTGACGCGGCCCGTAACGGGAGAAACCCTATACCTGTACCTAGTCGTGGCTAACGAGGCCGTCAGCGCCGTCCTGATCAGAGAAACCCAAGAAGGGCAAAAGCCAATCTACTTCACGAGCAAATCCTTCCACAGTACCGAAGTCCGATATCAGCTGATCGAAAAAGTCGCCTTAGCCCTCATCACCGCTGCACGACATATCCGACATTACTTCTTAGCATACACCATCATGCTCCAAACCGACCAACCCGTCAGACAGCTCCTCGGCCGACCAGACATGGCTGGACGCATGTTAAAATGGTCATTAGAACTATCTGAGTTCGACATCGTCTACGAATGAAGGCCCTCAAGGCCCAAGCCCTCACCGATTTTGTCGCCGAGATGACCCCCTCGCCAGACCCTACCACGGGGAGCCACAAATGGACTATCTTCGTCGATGGCTCCTCAAACTCCATGGGCAGCGGAGCGGGGACAATCCTCGACAACGAAGAAGGCACCATCATAGAGGTCTCCCTAACACTGGCCTTCCCGACGACGAACAACCAAGCCGAGTACGAGGCATTCCTGGCCGGACTTCGCTTAGCATCAGATCTCGGGGCCAAAGAGATTACAATCTACACAGATTCCCAGCTGGTCGCCTCACAAGTACGGGGAGAATATCAGGCGAAAAACGATAACCTCGCGGAATACTTGGCACTCATTACCGAAAAAATGCAAAGTTTCGACTCCGCGGAAGTTAAACACATCCCACGCGAGCAAAACACTCGAGCCGATATTCTCTCAAAACTAGCGAGCACCAAAAAGAAAGGCGGACACAAATCGTTCATCCAAGAAGTCCTATCATAACCGAGCACTAAAAAGGTCGTCGCCCCGCTCGACGTCAACGCCATAATAGACACCAACTGTTGGATGACACCACTACACGCCTACCTCAGCGCGGGCCGCCTCCCAACTGACCCCAAAGAGGCCAGCGCGATCAAATGACACTCTTGCTCATACGTCCTCCTCGAAGGCAAACTGTACCGCAGGGGATTTGCGGTCCCACTCCTCAAATGCATCGACGCCTCCCAGGCCGCAGACGTCCTGGAGGAAATCCACGAGGGCATCAACGCGCAGCACCTCGGGGGGCGATCCCTGGCGAGAAAGACCTTGCGAGCAGGATACTATTGGCCTTCAATGCAAGCAGACGCGAGGGAGCACGTAAGGAGATGCGATAGATGCCAAAGGCATGGGGACATGCACGTCTCCCCTCCGACCGAACTCAAATCCCTCTCCTCCCCGTGGTCGTTCGCCTGGTGGGGGATGGATATCCTCGGCCCCTTCACCCTAGGTTCCTATCAGAACAAGTACCTCATCATGGGCATCGACTACTTCACCAAATGGATTGAGGCCGAAGCCCTAGCCAAAATCACGGCCCACAACATACTCTGATTCTACAAAAGAAATATCCTCGCAAGGTTTAGGGTTCCGCTCGCCATCGTCACCGACAACGGCACGCAGTTCACTGACAAAAACTTCTGGGACTTTGTCACCAAACTCGGGACCAAGCACCACTTCACCTCGGTCGAACATCCTCAGACAAACGGCCAGGCCGAATCCGCGAACAGGGTAATACTTAAAGGGCTAAAACGAAGACTCGGCGACGCCAAGAGGGCATGGGTCGAGGAACTCCACAGCGTCCTCTGGGCATACCGAACTACGCCTCACTCAACCACGGGGGAAACACCATTCCGCCTCACGTATGGAACCGATGCAGTGATCCCGGTCGAGATACGAGAGCCATCCAGACGAACTGAGGCTCCCCTCGAGGCCGAAGACAACGACGACGCCCTCCGAGAGGAACTCGACCTAGTCGAGGAAATTCGATCGGGAGCATCTCTTCGAGAAGCCCGACTGAAACAGCAGGTAGTGCTCCGCCATGACAGCAGAGTCCTAAAACGCAAATTTCATATCGGCGATTTAGTCTTGCGCAGAAACCAGAAAGACTCCCGCGAGGGTAAACTAGCCACGAATTGGGAAGGTCCATACCACGTCCGCGACAAGACGGAGCACGGGGAATACTACCTCGAAAACCTACACGGGGAACAACTAGCTCGACCATGGAACACCGAGAAGCTGAAGCGGTACTACAGTTAAACACTGCCCGCGACGCCAAGACGTCACGACCACTGGGGGGCAACATGGTACCACCGCACCTCCCCGCGTCTTCTAGAGACCAACGAAAAATTAAGCCTTGCCTTTGTGTGCGCGGGTAGAAGGCTCTGCTCGGCGGGGAACACCTCGATCGAGATTCCTCGTCGTCGTACCAGTACCGGCAAGACACCCAGCTCGCGATGGGACGTCCACGCCGCGGGGAGAGCCAAGTACGTGCAGATATATAACGAGCATAAACAAACATGCAGAAACAAAACCGAGCGCACACTTAGAAAAATTTCAAGAATTATAAAAGGGCACCAGCCCAGTAGTTATGTTACACCATCAAGGGCACGCAGGCCCGCAAAAACAAAACACTTAAAAGAAAATTACAAAAGCATCGGCACGCAGGCCCAGAAACTACGGACACGCAGGCCCGGGGAAAGTCTACGCATCCTCGCCCTCCTTCTCAGTATCCACACTAACAACGTCGGGGCCGACAAGCTCCGGATCGATCACCTTCCCATCGACGATCTCGTGATAGGGCCCGACCCCGTCCACGACCAAAGTGACACCAGAGTTGACGACTTGGAGCTACGCGACAGCACTTTTGAACCCGACCTCGACGGCTTCCAGACAATCATTCTCCAATACCTGAATCCGGGCAAGCAAATCCGCACGAGTAATCATCCGCCTATCCTCCTCGGTCTCGTCCTCGGCCGGACGGAGGGCACTGTCTAGAACCTCCACGCGAACCTTCAGAGCCTGCACCTCGGCCTCCACGGCCCCTAGCTTCTCCTTGGCACCATCCCCCCGCTTGCGCTGGTCAGCGGCCTCCCTCTGACTTTTTTCCAATTCCTCGGAGAGCTTGGCCAGACGCGACTGCGTGAAGGTGAGGTCCCCCGCAGCTTGGTCAGCTCAGTAGTAGAGCAGCCTTCCTCACTCAGGACCATCATCGTGGTAAAGGTCCGCACCATCGCAGCCAGATCCTCCTCCATAATTCGACGTCGAGAGTCCCGGTCCGCATCCATAACCTCCTTCACTTCACCAGCAGAAATAGTAGGCGAACTGGCCCCGTGAAAGTAGCCCAGATGTTGATGGCACGGTGGGACCACGTACCCCTCCTCGGCAGACCCGATCGTCAGGTCAATCAGGTCGCTGGCCTCCTCGGTTCTGGGCCTCTTCGCAGTCCCCTGAGATGAGGGAGACTGACTCCCCTGAGGAGACGAGGACGAGCTCTGACCGTCCTGGACTACAGCTTCCTGTCCGATTATTTGGCTCACTCGCGTCTTCGTTGTGCCAGCAACCCTCAAGGCGCGCAACTTCTTCACCCGCTCTTCGACAGAAGACATGTTCGCTGCAAAAAAACAAAAAGAGTCAGCAACAGACAAAACATACAGAGTCACAAGAAGAGGGAAGCGTCCCACCTAGGTAATCGAGAGCCCCCGCCGCCGAGGAGCAGCCGAGCAAGGTTTTCGTATTGATCAACCTCTTCTTCGTTTGCATGTTCCCCTGCGCGTCGAAAAGATACCGACCATCAGGCGTCACCAATTTCGACGGCGGCAGACCTCGCACAAACGCCACTATCTTCAGATAGGCGGCCATGTCCTCCTCGTCGAGGGTCCCAGCCCGCACTATATATCGGTCGGTTCCGCGGTTGAAATGCTCCGAAGTCCACAGCAAATGCACCTTCGGAAGCCACGCGACAAACCGCTGGCCATCCACCACACGCTCCCCCTCGGTAAAAAGAGAGTCTGACCCCTCTCTTGTGATCGGCCTCACGAGGAAGAAGCGACCTTTGAAATCCCAGACGAAATCCATGTACGTCTTGAAAAGTGTGGTCGGTTGCTTGAACGAGACCCAACCATGCCGACCATTCACCGTTTGCCGCTGCAGGTGGAAAATACGGAAAAATAAGGGCACCGTGGCTTCGACCTGGAGAAAGCGACACACCAACTTGAACGCGCAAATAAAAGCCAAGGCATTTGGATGCAGCTAAGGCGGAGCCAGACGCAACCAGTCGTAGAGACCCAAATGAAAATCGGAGAATGAAAGTCTGAGTCGGGCCTCTTTAAAATAAAACTCATGCATGGGAAATGTCTGCCGCCCATATCTCGAGCAGATACGATGATGTTCCTTGGGATGGTACACTTTCCAGTTCTGCGGCTCTCCCTCCACCCGGTCCTTCATAGTGGTATGAGCGTTGGACGTGTCAAAGGCAAAACAAGAAGGGGTGGATAGAGGCTCCTCGGCCACCCATTCCTCAATGGGGAAAACTCTCTCGTCAAAATCTGGAACCTCGGGCTCGTTGTCTTCGAAAATCGTCCCCGGGATCAAGGCCGACATGAACACCTGAAAAGTAGAGGGTAATGATGAATTCGATAGCCAAGATCAAATTCACCCTTCCACCGCAGGTCAAGTGAAAGGGCGACGAGGGCGGTTTTGTGAACAGAAGACACAATGCCCGAGCAAGCTCTCGAGGAGCATTTCCCCCACCACTTCTCCACGGGACATTCAAACTAACCTATCGCCCCTCCCCGGGGGCTTCATCGGAAGAAGCACCCGTCCCCGGGGCATTCATCAAAATAATATATTCTCCCCGGCGTATTCATCTAAACAACCCTAAAACTCCGTCAACTACGACGGAGATTCGCGTTTCTCCTCAGGACACTCATCGTGCCCCGACCACAAATCCGAAATAAACGGCGAAAATAAAAGAAAGGAGGAAGAAAAACTCATTTTATAAGCGGCGGTTGACAGAATGCAAGACGGACGGCGCGACGGTGATTCACGGCAATGGCGGACGGGGCAGAACTACAGAGCTTCGTGAGTGAAAAGGAAAGGTGAAAAGTAAAAAGTGCGTGGGGACTCCCATATTTATAACCTGGCGCGGAACTCGAAGCGGCACTAGGCCATTGAGTGCCCTAGGGTAGTCGCCCTCACACCCACTCAATGTGTGACACGTGGCAGTAAGCTGACAGTCACGTCCCTTCAAATGCCTTTGCCCCGCGCACCCGGCGACATGGAGAGACCTTCGCGCACACGCGCCCCGCCGAACACGAGCCGGCGGAGTCCCGCACCCCGCGACATTCTTCCCCGGAGCAACGTTGTCAAGTCCTCGCTCTTCCACCGAAGAGCTTCGACTTGGGGGGCTCCTGTTCTGGCCTGGCCCCCGGCCTCACCTTGCGGCCCAGCCCAATGATACGCAATAAAGGCCCAATATGGTTTAAATAGGCTGACCGAGCACGTGACCCCTCGACGGGCAGGGCATATGCTCCCGTCGAGCAGAACAGCGCGCCTCAGAACGCCCTCTGCGCTCTCCCCTCCGCGGGGAGGCGCTGTCAACCACTGTCCCTCGTCAGGCAGAACAGCCCTTCGCGGGCAGAATCCCCATGCCAACGAGCAGGACAACATGTCTCCCCTACGCCCTCATGTGCTCCCCTCCGCGGGGAGAACAACACACCTTCGGAGAACCTCACGAGCTCCCCTTCGCGGGGAGATTAACGTGTCATTCACACGTTCTTCACGTGCTCCCCTCCGCGGGGAGATTAACGTGTCATTCACACGTTCTTCACGTGCTCCCCTCCGCGGGGACACGTCACCAACCAGCTGCCCACCTCCGAAAGAGCAGGTCAAACCCACTTTCCGGAGATCACGGGACAGTTGGACTAGGGCGAAGACCACGTCCTGGTCTTCACTACGCCACGTAAGCCCTAGCAGTCACCTGGGTTGGGCCTGGCCATCCAGCCCAACACAAGTGACCGTTGGCCCAGCGTTGGGATCTCTCTATAAATACCCTCTTTCACAAGAGGGTCAGGTAATTCACTTCTTACCCCTTTTCTGTACTTGTGATCACTCTGCCCATATACTTACTTTGACATCGGAGTGCCTTGCAGGTACACCCCCTCCTCCTCCTCATCACCGATGAACAGACAACAGTCCAACAGAGTGTGGCCAGCCAGTGATCCCCTTCTGATCAGGTCAGATGATATATATATATATATATATATATATATATATATATATATATATATATATATATATATATATATATATATATATATATATATATATATATATATATATATATATATATATATATATATATATATATATATATATATATATATATATATATATATATATATATATATATATATATATATATATATATATATATATATATATATATATATCATGATTGAATGGGAAGTGTTTCAATAGAGGTTTTTAAAAGCTAATTACAACATGAAATTGCAGATCAAAAAGCAATTGAGGAAGATTGCATATCGAGAAACCAAGTTTTTTAAACCACCACTGCAATTGGTAAAAATCAAGGGTGCTACTAAGAAGGTCAAAGCAACACAGAGTGACAATTCAACGATGCAATCTATGTCCTATTTCAAACATGTTGACACACTTTTTTCAGATTCTCCAACTTTAAAATCTAAAAAAAAGAAGTGTGTTTAAAGGTTCTCGCATCACCAAATCATCTCCTTCACCGCCTTTACCAAAAATCATACACATTGAAGAGATGTCAATTTTTATGCACAAATACATTGAACGCGTTGTAGAAGTTAAGAGTGACGGTAATTGTGGTTATTGTGTTGTTTTATCTTTGCTCGGTAAAGGAGAAGAGAATCATGCACTTGTCTGCCAACAACTTCTCAAAGAGTTGAATAAGCATAAGGAATCATACACAATGCTATACGAAAAAAAAAACACTTCGGTGCAATTTCAGAATCTCTTATTCCTTATGTTAGCGATTCAGCACCGTAGAAAATGGGTGTGCTTCCGTGGAATAGGTCATCTTATCGCAAGTGCATATAATAGGATGTGTATTGATCTAACAAGATATGGATTCTCATAAATATTTTTTTCATTATGGAATGACTCATCTCAAAATCCAATCTGACGCATTATGTGTATTGTATGACTTTCAAAATCACTACATTTTGTTGAAGTTCTTTTGAAACAAGAATGTATTTTACCATGGATATCACCGGAGTGGACGACTCATTCCATAAAGGAAGTTGAATCTTGGCCGAATAACATTTTGGATAGGATAGAAGAATTCACCAAGTTGATAGAAATTGAAAGAGAATCAAATAAGAAAAAATGTCAAAGGTGGAACCATCCATTTATAGATTTAGGTGGTGACACATATTTTGTATGTAATTTTGGAGATATTAAAGATTTAAATTGAATACATTTTGATACATTTTAATGTCTAGATCAGTTTTCTAAAATTTTGTAGCTTTTTGTGCTTCGCAACAGGTTATGTTTACATATCTGGTTTTGTATGAACAGTTAAGGGTGAATCCGAAAATATACTTTTAGACACACCCTATTTTCTATATAAAAAAAATCTAATATCGGTTAATTTGAAACTAATACACCATGATTTTACAAACAAAACATAGTGTATCCGAAAGTACTGGAATATCCTTTAAGACAAGATTAAGTATATAAAATCCATTATTCATAGCTCGCTTTTGTATACTTCAACGACGAGTGACCCCCCTCTTAAGTTTAGGTTCACATAGATCATTCGTCTTGTCGGTCTAAAATCCACACTAAAAAATATGTTGCGCTACCCAAACAATTGAAAAATTGTGAAGCTCACTTATCGTTCACCCTCGATTGAGAACATATGAAATATATAATTTAGCAAGTTTGAGCTGAAGACGGAGAACATATGAAATATATAGTTTAACAAGTTTGAGCTGAAGACGGATGTTATGTGGAGTATATTTAGACGGATTTTATGTGGAATATATTTTGATGGATGCTATATGGAGTATATTTCATCATAACAAAACGAAAGGTTTAATCGAGGTGGATGCAAAGCTTACGAGATCGACCGGAAATATTCTAAAGATGTTTAAACGTCCTCTATCATCACTTAATGATGAAACATAATGTTAAATATACATTAACAATTATCACTTAATGATGAAATATAATGTTAGATTTACATTAACGATTATCTATGTAATATTACATTTTTAATGTATGTCGTCATAACTATGATTAATGTTAATTTTTGTTAGTTTTTTTTTCATGTGTTTTTGATTTGAGAAACACAACAGTTTCCAAAAACATTTTGAAAATTTTGAACTTTTCACAAAGAATGTGTAAGCACCACTAAGAATGCGAAAAGTAATTTTCCAAAAACATTTTGAAAATTTTGATCTTTTCACAAAGAATGTGTAAGCACCACTAAGAGCAACTTTAGTGCAGGGTTGTTAAACCAAAATTCTTTATAACTTACGTTAGTAATAAAGAATTTGCATTATAGTAGTGCTGACATGGCATATGGGATGCTCTAAAACTAGTTTACGTGCTCTACACAAGCAACGTACTCTAACTCATTATTTAACATAAATAATAAATTTTTATTAATTATTTAACATAAATAATAGATTTTTATTAACCATTTAATACCATGTGGGGTCAAGTTTTGATTTCTTATAGACAACCACCATTAAAGTAAAAACTACTTAAATCAACTATAAATTTTTTAAATCCTACAAATCACTTTGGTCCCACAAAAAGTATCTTAGTTTACCCATTTAGTTTACTCCCACTAAAGATGCTCTAAGAATGCGAAAAGTAATGTCCCTTCCTTTTTGAGACTTTCATTACATATGGGTCATTTATTTCAGGACAAAGTACCCATATACGGTGCTTAATTTCAAAAGGTAAATTTGCAACATTGGCTATCATAGGTTTTATTTGGTACAAATACAAGAAAGGGTTTGTAGTTTAAACGATTGTTATGCATATTTTGATGGGAGAAAAGAATTTAAAAAAAAAAAAGGTCTATTTGATCATTATCAAAAGTGAAAAGCGGTAAAAGCACTTTAGAAACACCATAACCATAAAAGGATTATGAAACACATTATAAAAAATCATAGCATCTGATAGACAGTGAATTTGGTATTGTAATTTTGTTGTAATTTTATTGAAGCTCTAAAGTGCAACTTCTGACAAAATCGAGATGTCTCATTGAAATTTTGTTAATCTCACCATAAATCCAAACACACTTAATTCATTGGGGTTTAAATGTCACACAAAAGGCAATCGAAAGACATGTGGGGCAGCAAACACCCCAAAATCAGACTTACTAGTAAGCTTGCTGTAGGAATTTTCCAAATTTTCGTGGTCGGTCATTAAAGCTCTGCGAGGGAAATGTTACTTGTCACTTGGGTCTGTTTGGTCCATTTGGTTGTTTGACAATAGGCAAGAATTTTAATAAAGGAAATATGCAAATTTTGTGCAAATTTTAAACAAAGAATTCCTCTCCTTCAAATTATCTCACTTTTGGAGGTGAGCTTAAAACTGGCTCAGAGAGAATTTTTTTCTCCCCCTCCTTTCCCCTAACTAAAGAAAATGGGCCCAGGTTTGTTCATCATGTCGGTGTTTTCGATAGAAGAAAAAAAACAAGCTCTTCAACACCCCATCCTTCATGTTCAATTCTATAACAATCATTAGAAACCCAAAAAACTCTTCTGAAATTCAGAAGATGAGTACCTCAATTGAACGGAATATAAAACTAGAGAAGAGACTACACATTTTGTGCTTCTTTTGAGCTCTTTCTGGACTTGTGCTTTGATTTCTTCTCCCTCTTCTTTCCCCTGTAAGGAAATCCAAAATTATTATATAATAATAAGAAAATCTCTCTCCAAAAACATATGTTGGGTCCCTAGTGTTTGTGTGTAGGTGTGTAGGGTGGGGAGGTGTAAACAACTAAAGGCAACTCCACATCAAAGGGTAAAGAAATTACTCGTCATGACCCCAACAAGACTTCAGTTTCCGGTCGATATGCTTCAATTCTTTCTCTGATGGACTTGTGTATTTTCTAACCTGCATATATATAGCCAAGGCCACATTGGTCCATGTAAACAGAATAAGACAACATTACAAAGCTAATTCAACGTGGAAATTTGGAATTACACGTCAATAATTCAGTTTTGCAACAACTACTAGGATGAGAAACAATTACCCAAGAGTCAATTGCATCCAATGATTCAAGAAGTTCGTCCATTGTGTGTGTAAAATTCTTATGGGAAAAAACTCTGCTCAGAAAACTGCAATTATGTGCCAGTGTAGGAGTAAATGTCTCAGTAGATACGTTAATTTGGGTCAAAAAGAACAATATTAAAAACCAAACACCAGGCTCGTCATTTTGTTGTTGCATGATTATGAAACAAATTACAGCTAAAGGAAGCGGATTATAGGGGCTGGGGATGATTATCACAAAGAAACATGTGAAACAAGTACCTATCAAAGTCGACAACTTTATGGAGTGCATTTGAGGTACGTAGGGCGGCCAAGGCCAACTGCATTAGGATGAAACAGACTATTGTCACAAAAAATACTAAATGCAACAATAGAGTTACAAAATTTACAGACTATTCTGAACATACCTGCCCAGGAGTAAATAAGAGTGGTGCATCTGTAAGCATCATTTTATCAACTTCCCGCCCTGCCGTATCTTGCAAAGCCTAAACAGCAGGAGAAAAAATTATCATGAAACAAGTAGCTATTTGTTTATAACCAGAGAAGAACAAGAGTTGAACAGAAAGAAATAGTGCTTCATAAGAGAAGGTAATAGAGGAAACAAGCACTACATTACATGAACGCTCATATATATGGGAAGGTATTGGGTGAGAGCCTGATCATTCACATAGGATTGAACGGGAAATGGATCCTGCACCTCTCACTTGATACGTTTTGTATGTGTTTTTTTATTGGAACATTCTATGGTGCCTTTTGTGTTCAAGAGGGCATTGGTACATTCGACCATTTATTGCATTAAATTGAAATATAAATTGTTGCAATATATTACAAGTAGACAAGACGCATGGATCAAGGGAATGAGATCATCTACATTTAGAAAGAAACTGCATGATGTGCAGTTCTCTATGCGACATTTACTTCACCTATTGAGTAAAAGATTTTTATGGTCTGAGATTGCCTACAGTTCTCTAAAAACTTAAAACAATCTCCATCCTGTTGAATTAGAATACTTACACCTTCAATAACTATGTAGAAATCAAATTAAATCAATCCATTTGTTGAGTTGTCCAATATTACATATGACCATGTAACAATTTATACATTCATTGATATATATTCTAGTAGTTGATATTTACATATATTTTAAATAACTTATTAAATGTTGAATTAAAAATGAAGTGATAAAATATCAAATAATATTTCAAAAATTTTAGACTTGATCTACTTTATAGTATCTCTCAATTCAACGATCGGATTGATTTAATCAATCTTTTACAAAGAGTTTATTGAGAGTGTCAACGGATCCTGCACACATGACCACAACAATATGCTCTCGGTCTGATGGTTATGCTGGACAAAAATACTAGTACCTTGAATTTTGGAAGCTCATCCTCGCCAGCATTGCAAACTTCCTGTCAATGATCAGAGTCACAAGTTCCAATTCAACAAAAAATCATTAAAAAGGAGTTAATGGTAGACAAGTCATAGAACTATCAGCCAAAAATAAAATGAGAGAAAGCAAGATTTATTTTGAAATGCACAAAATTGTAGATATTTAAAAAGAATTCCACACAACCAATTAGACGAACCTCCATATAATCTATAAAACCTTCAACCGAGCGATATGGAGCATAAACTATAAGATCAAAATCCAGACTCTGCATAGCAACGGTTTCTTGTCAGATATGAATTTAAAATATTTAAAAAACTTTATAAAAATAAAACAAAATATAAATAAATAAATAATTAAAAAAAAACAATTTGATATTTGAGGCCTATTCGTGCCTGATAAACTATCATCTCATTATTGAGAATCATTTGATGATCTTGCGAAATCCCCTTACCAAGCTCCTCAGCCGATACATGATTTTCTTCTATCTTACAAGCAGCATATATGCAGGTCAACCTGTACAGAAGGTTTTCTCTGAGTAGAAGCTAATGAATAAATACAACCTTTCGTAGATAATAAATGAATCACACAAATCCAATGCCAACTTTGATGAAAGTATATTAAATCTGAATATTTCTCATCATTCATAAACAATTTACCGGTATATACATACATCCAAGAGGTAGGGCAAACACAAACACATTATGGGATCAAATCAGAACAGCATGAACAAGAAGGAATCTAGGATCCTAACAAATAAATAAAATAATAAATACAAAATATATTATACAATCATCACCAGTCACAAAGCCAATCAATCATGATTTCATATAAAATAAGTATTCAGTTCAAAGATATAAAAAGATTAATGAAAAGAGAAAACTGATAACCAAACCATCTCTCAGAAGTGCATCATCAGGTGCAATATACATCAACCAATTTCAACATTTTCAAACAATTAATAAACTAAGTACGAGTTCACCAAATTGACCAGTGAGTCTGAATTCCTACTTAATCAACGAAACAAGTGCAGTACATCATTAGTCAAAACTCAAGAGGTCCTCACAAGGACTAAAGCAAATCTTACATTATATTTTTTGGTTGATGTTCCATCACCGACCATTGTAGATAGAACCTTTTAAAAAATATGAGAGCTGTAGCCTGTGTATCATAAACTATTTCAAAAGGTTGACTACAAAGAAACAGAGTTGCCGAAATTATTCATCAACACAGACAACTTCACAGTTAATTTACAATACCAAAAGAAGAGCTGCCCTACCTGGATCTTATGAGGGAAGTGGAAATTGTTGCACACTTCTTGTAGCTTGATTTCATAAAACACCTTCATACATCGTTCTTCTTCATTACTAAGAGGTTTTACCCGAGAATGTTTTTCAGCTGCCAAGAAATACAACTCTTGTGAGCAGTAGAAAATAGAAGTTCAAAGAAATAATGGGAGAAAAATAATTTTCACAGCACTTAAATACTTAAAAGACATAATGCTTTCCAGACAACTGAGTAGGAAAAGGACAATAAATTTCAGAAATAACTTTACCACTATCACTTGCAGTTGTCTGGGGTTCAGGATATGACAAAGACCCGTTACTATCTACTTCCATTAGAGTTGCTCCACACTTTAAAATAAATCAATACTAATCAGCAACCCAATAATAAGCTATCAAGTTATATCATATTATGATTACGATGAAATTATTCTTTTGTAGGAAATAAGAGAAAAGAAGTTACAAGTGAGGTTACAACACCCAAGAAAAAACAAAGCAACAAATAAGCAAACAACCATGGTCCTGAAAGCTTTCATGTTGAAATGCTCATCAGTTTACAAAGACATGTACAAGGAAACTCTGAGTACCTTCTCTAGGGTTTGTCTGGCTCTCTGATTAGCAGCTGTATATTTCTCAACCTAAAACAAAAATAAATACAAGAGAAGATTTATTTTTGAATTGTGCACATGATAATGATAAGAGAAAATTGAAACTAGTAATAAATCAAAATTCTCCATCCAACCTAGTATCTAAATAAAGCATTTGTATGAATCCGAGCAGATAAATAAGAGCAGCAGTCTGCGAAAGGTGTTGTGCATTGTGACTTCAAATGAATTGCAAAGAAAGAAACAAAACAAGTACCAGTTGCTGTGGAGAAAAGATCCACCTTGCTCGGTGGGTAGATGTCTGAAAATCAGCCATGGTCAAATAGAAACCCTAAAATTTAAATAGGAGCAGACTCTGCTTGATTCTTCAAGCAGAGAGCAGGCGAAGTCTGTATACTGCTCTCAGTGTTTAATCACAGGCAGTGCTCAAGCTGAAAAACAGACAATATAAGTTGTTATTGCGCTTGGCAAGCATGACAAAAGCAACCATTAATAGAGCGAAATACAAATTTATGATTATCAAACAGGGTGATGCTAATGTTGGCGAGAAACCACTGGAACATTTTATCGAACACGTGGTGTGCCTATGTGAAACAAATAATTGAGCTACACAAAATCAAAAGAGATGGATAAATTCAACACAACAAAGAAATGAAAGAAACAAAACCAGGAGAAAGAGAGGGGAATTGGATCTTTATCACCGATGTCTTCAATAACTCCCTTGCAATGTTAGGTCCGGTGAGAAGGAAGTTGAAATAGAGGAATGTATAATTATAGACCAGTTTTTGAAGAGAAGAAGATTGGTGAAATAAGTTTGAAAAAAATTGGAACAAGAGTTTTCTTCTTCTTCTTTGTTTATCTTTGTTTAAAGAAAAACGTCGAGAACCGGGAGATGAGGGAAGAAGTGTAATTGTGAATTGGGAAGTAGGGGATTGTCAGAAAACATGAGAGTGCGGGTGCGAGAGAGAAAAAAAGTGCTGTTCATTTGATAAACTAGTGGAATACCTGTATATTCACACAAATACCAGTGATATTTGTTTTAAAATTTAATAATAATAAATTATTTAATCAAAAAAATTTATTATTTTTAAAATAAATTTTTTTTTATATTTTTAAAAAAAATCTTTATGCAATTATTTAATTTAATGAAAATTAATTAATAACATAATATTTATAAATATTAATAATATAAATAAACACATTTTGTCGTATTTGAATTCAAACATTTTGAATATATTTAATTATATTTTCTTTAATTATACAAAAAAAAATATAATATCCTGAACATTCACACGGATTCTAGTGTGGATACTCGTATATTGACACGAATTTTGGTTTAAATATCGTCGCTCGCACGAGTATTAATGTGTTACGTGTATTTGTTTTTAAAATATAATAAGAATATAAAAAAAAAAAAAAATTAATTTATCAAAAGAGTTTACTATTTTGAAAAGAAAGACATGTTTTGATTTTTATACGGATTATAAATATAATTTTATATACAAATATTTGGATAAACCATATATTTTTCCGTATGTAAATATTAATTTTTTTATATTATTTATAAAAATATTTATACACTCATTTAGTTTTATAAATATCAACTAATAACATAATATTTGTAAATATTATTTTAATTGTATAAATAAGTATTAGTAATATAAATAAAAATATTTTGTCAGTGTTTTAATTCATACATAATTTCTTATATATTTATGTTTATCTTATTTAATTATACAAAAATTATAATAACTGTTTGCACGGAATTTGATTTGTATACCCTCGCGTTTACGCGCATTTGTTTCTAAAATATAATATAAATGGTATTAAAAAAATTAAATTGGTCAAAAAAAAATTATTTTTATAAATAGGCATTCCATTTTTTTATTTACCCAAAATAACTTTATTTTATACTCTTTTTTTAAAATTTTAGTATTTTTTTAATATTTATCAAGCTCATATTTATTATCTTTAATGCATAATAAAATGTCTAACTAATATATATATATATATATATATATATATATATATATATATATATATATATATATATATATATATATATATATATATATATATATATATATATATATATATATATATATATATATATATATATATATATATATATATATATATATATATATATATATAGTTTTAGACTGGGTCGACGCTTAGCCCACAACCAAGCAGGCCCAAACCTCAATGACGTTGGGCCCAAGAATACCACGCTGACGGACAGAAGTCCCGTCGAGCACCACCTCTCCCCGTCGGGCATAGGCCAACAGCTGTCGGGCAGGTCCCTCACAACCGATCAGTCAGCCTCTTTCTCCTCTGTGGTCGGGCAGAGTCCAATCTTCCCGCAGAGCTCCTCGGGCTGCCCACACGTCCTCCACGTGTCCCTCACGCAGGGACACGTCATAAAGTAACTACCCACGTCCTGGAGATTCGGTCTTCCTCCTCTCGGATAGTGCGGAACAGTTACCCTAGAGCAAAGACCACGTACTAGTCTTCACGATGCCACGTCAGCCTTAGCAGTTACTAACATTGGGCCTGGCAGCCCAGCCCAGTGTTCGGTAACCGTTGGCCCTGCGCTGGGGGCTCACTATAAACACCCTTTTCACTAGAGGGTCAAGTAACTTAATTCTCTTACTCTCTCTATGTACTTGCTTCCACTCTACTCGTCGCTTACTTTGGCATCAGAGTGTGTTTCAGGTACACCCCTTTCCTCCTCCATACCTTCGGTGGACAGCTAGCAGATCAACGACGCGTGGCAGATCATAGATCTCCTCTGGTCAGGTACGATCAATGGTGCCGTCTGTGAGAATCTAAGCTTCCCCGTTCCTCCGAGCAGAGAACCAAAGCTTCACCTCTCAAATCTCAAGATCATGACTAGCTAACGCCATGATGACGTTGTTCACAACTCCACCATCGCCCCGATCACCAACGGCTAAAACCAGTCGGGGACGTCTCAACCCCGCGAGACCGACGTCAGGGACGGCCGAACTGCTTCTCCCTCGTCCGAGGAGGTTACACACCATGTTGTTCCTCGGGCGAGGAGTCCAGCGGTATTCCAGCCTATTCCCACACCGGCTAGAGCGAACACGACGATGGCTGCCCTCTTCACAGCCATCAGCCAGACGAACCAGATGTTGTTCCAACAAAATAAGCGCATCGGCACGCTGGAACACGACACCTTGTCTCACTCCCCTCCGCGAAGAAATCAGCGCGGGAACTCTCGAAGCCCCTCTCCCCAACCACGGGGGCGCCGACCACAGCTGGAAAGGCCCCAACCCATGGCCTCCAAGAAGCGAGACAGGTCACCATCCCGGAAGGAGAGGCGCTTCGCGGAGTCTAGGGCGAGCAGGCCTGAAGTTCCGGCCAGAAGACCAAGGGGGCGTAACCTTCCTCCTCGACACGAGTTGTCGCCTCCACAATCCCTGACTCGTAGCGACGAGGACGATTATCGAACTCCCCTGTCACGGGAAATCATGGTGACCCCTGTCGCTACTGCGAAAATCGGCGCCGGCAGAACAGAAGAGTCGTCACCGTGCGTTATTTATCCCACAGGAGGGAAAGGAAACGCTCAGAGTAAACCTACCGCAAAACGGGAAAAGGAATGGCCATCGCAACCAAATCCTGGATTCGGGAGTCGGTTACGCAAGGGGAAGGTATTAGCACCCCTCACGTCCATCGTACTCGATGGGATCCACGCTTGTTTTCGGGTATGGATTGTTATTTCTATCTACTCTACAGGTCAGGGGTTAAAAGAAAATAAAATGACTCGGCAAAGTATCGCACTTTATGCCTACGTATTCCCGTCTGGAACGAGAAATCAAAGTCAACGTAGTTCGCCTACCTACTGGAAAGGAGGGGAAGGTTGCTCGCTAGGATATCGCATCCTATGCCTACGTACTTCCACACTGCATGGAAGATCAGAGCAAACGTAGTTCGGGCCACGTACGACACAAGTCTGTCTTGATTGTCTTTAGTCCTTCTGAAAAAGGTTTTCCTGATTACCGGTCCAAGCGGACAAAAATGACGTTTTGATGAGTTCACATTCTTTTACGGAAGAAGTGTCCTTTATTGTGTTTGAAATTTTATTGTACTTTTCTGTTTGTTTTGAGAAAGAAGAGACAGAACTCTAACCTACGGTTGCGAAGGGAATCAAACTAACCTAATATTATCATGCATGGGTTAAGACCTAGTGTCTATCATGTTCCTCTCTTGCGCAGAGAGAAACAGAGATCCTAAGGGAATAGACGGAAACAGAAACAATAGCAGATATATATAATAAAGCAGTAAAATGCATGGATGCAGCAATACAAGCGAGGCAAGGGAGTTTCACTCAACCTCGAACCTAGAAAACAATAGGCAAAAGTGAACAGAATTCACTTTCCACCCAGCAGGGTAAACAGCAAACAATACAGTCAGGGAAAACCAAACAATACATCAGGAAATAAACAGCAAAAATAAACAGCCACAGCAACTCTGCATCAACATCTGACTTCAAGTCATTTCCAATCAGCTACAAGCTTCAGCAAGCCTCAGTCTTCATCTCCACAACCTTCAAGCAAGGTCTTGATTATCAGTCTTCAATCTGCACTGGCTTTTCTTCAAGTCTCAATCTCCAAGCTGAGGAATCAATCACAAGAGTGAATTAGGTGTTAAGCAATTAGTTGACCACCAAAGGTGGCAAACAGACTGCTAACAACACATAGAATATCTCTCTCAAGAGTTCTATCTCTTAGACACTATCACCAAGCCTTCCAAAGGAAGGGGGTGAATGTCTTAGAGAGACTCTGCATCACAAAGAGGGATGGAGGCAATCAAGACCTTCCATGTTTATGAATCAAGTTTGCTACTCTAGAGCTCTGCCTAGCTCCTAAACCCTATAGCCTTCAACAGCTGCCAGCAAGAATCTCCTCATCAACTCTGGAAGTTGGTCTTCATTCTCTTGATCTCCAATGGCTTCATCAACAAGGTCTTCAGCTCTCCCAATCCCCAAAGCAATCCCAATACCCCATACAGACAAATGAAATAACCCTAGAGAGGGCACACCACACAGTCAAACAGATATAGACAGTATACTAATAGCAGTAGGGGAATCCTAATATTTTCTAAGGGATCTAATATCTACCAATAATCCCTATAGTCCCATACCCCAAAAATTCAATCTACAACTTCTAAGGGAAATGATTTAATTCTCCTATGTTATCTCCTAAACCCTAGTTTTGATCATGTTATTCACACCTAAACAAATCACCTAAAATTAAGTTCTAAAAATGTGAACTAAATTTTATATACAAGCTAACATTCTATACTAATCAACCTAAAAAGAATGGATAAAAAATGTAAAAGCATTTAACCAAACTAAAATCACCAAATTCATGCATTAAACTAAAGGTTATTTACACCTATTTAAAAGAAAAATATGCCAAAAATATTAAAATAAAATGAAATATTAATTTTTTTGAATTGTAATTTTCTTGACAAAAATATGGACAATATGCAAAAACAACCATTAAAAAACATGCATTTTTCTATTTGTTATGATTTTTGAAAGAATTAACATTTTTGAAAGAAATTAAAATGAGAATTAAATGGAAAGGGGTGCAGGGAGTAACTAAAACCAATTGAAATTAAGAGATGGGCCCAGACTGGGGGGCGCGCATAGCAAGCGCGTCTGGGCCCAATGCACTCGGAAAACCATATCAAAAATTAAAAAAACGAAAAAAGGTGCAGTTAGCAAATTATTTAGTGCAAATCACATTGGGCCTGATTGGGGGAGGGTGTGCATAGCAAGGAATTCAAAGCCCATTCAGAATTGTTTTAATGAAACGGTGCGTAGCACCTTCAGGGTTTCCCTCCGTTTTCTTTAAATCAAGGCCATTGGATTTAGTCTCAGGTCAAGGTCAACATCACGATCGTGTGGCCAATGCTTCGTCTTCAACCTCCAGCAAACCCTAGGTTCTGAAAACCCTAACCATGCACGAATCTTATACTCCTCTGTTCTCCCTTGTCTCTCCACGAATTCACTCGATGCAAAGAGCAAAGTTGCTCTAAATTCTTCCCTCTACACAGCCATGTCCATAATTCTTTCTAAAACTCAACCAATAATCAAACCCGATGAGTGTAACATTCTGAATCCATCAATATCACCTGTCATCAACCATCTCAATTCTCTCCAATCTTTACCCTAACCTAATCTACACCTTATGTTGATCAATCTGAGCTAAGGATCCAAGATTATCATGCATTATCCTATGAGTTATAAGCTCCAACAGTTTTGACACACCATTAACAACCTTCATGAAACTTCCCCAAACTTTGTGAAATCCATCATCTAACCTATCTTAACCATTCTAACCCTA
Organism: Lathyrus sativus; assembly: GCA_963859935.3. Taxonomy (NCBI): domain Eukaryota; kingdom Viridiplantae; phylum Streptophyta; class Magnoliopsida; order Fabales; family Fabaceae; genus Lathyrus; species Lathyrus sativus. The sequence continues at coordinate 538,038,734 of OZ012740.1, read as the reverse complement.
CAATTTCCTAACATGCTAACTAATTCAATCAATTCGAATGAAGATACCAACCTGGTGTGATGATGAAAACAGCTATGGAATTCTCTTGATCCAATACTTGCAATGATGGGAAACTGATCAGTGAACTTGCTCTTGAGTTCTGTATGCAAAAATTCTGACTCTAACCTCTTGAATCTAGCAATTCCAACTTTCTTGCACCTTGGATGATGGAACTTGTATGGCACGATCCCTCTTCAATTCAACCAAATTCTTGTGTGGATTGTGATCTATGAATGATGCTGATGATGATCAAATCAAGAAAAGTTGAAATTGATAGTGATTTGAAAGAGTTTGAGATGCTTTTGCAAATTGGAAAAATTGTGTATAACTTGTGTTTTGAACAAATTGATTCACCAACCATGGCATGAATCCACTCCATACAATATATAGATGCCATTGGAAAGTCCTAGAACCTTGGAGAAACTTCCCATGCACAATTTCCCTTGGATTTGGATTATGTAACTTCACTTGTAAGTAACCATGCATAACTTTCAATTCTTGAACCAAACTCAAAATTCTACTTTTGCAAATGTTATTAAAACATTTTTTCCAATCAAAATGACCTATAATTTCACCTCATTTGGCCAAAATATGAAAAATCTCCATTTTAGGTCATTTTTTATTCATTAAATTCACCAATTTTGAAACCTTGAGCTATGAGTCTTTCCAATCTTTCATGGTCACTTTTATAGACTCAAAATGTCATTTTGAGCAAGTTTGATGTTTTTAAGTTTTCCATTTGAAGCTTCCTTGTATGATTTTTGGGCATAGGCTTGAAATGACCTGTAATTCTCAGATGACCAAAATACCCTTTGCTTGCCAAGACCATAAGTAGAGTTCCACAAATCATATGAAGGCATACCATACCATTCTAGAAAGCTAAGACAATTAGGAACAACTCTTATGTTGACCAGAAATTCATTTGAAATCTCCTTGAGGGGTAAAAGTTGCTTGGAAGACAAGTAACTTTCACAGACAAAATTTCAGATACCTCAGATGACCTGTAACTTGCAAGGACCATAACTTGAGTTCTATAAATCTCCTTAATGTCTTCCACCACTCAAATTAAAGGTCTTGAGATCCTATACAAGTTTCATGTTGGACAAGGATCCATTTGAAGCTTGCATTTTGACTTATCTTGCTTGGAAATTTGACCTAAACTAGGGGATTTTACACAGAAACCCTAATTTAGAAACTCCTCTTCTCCTTGATTTCTCTTGAATTCTTCTTGGCATATCACCATATCCCTCTCTACATGTCAAATGATGAACCCCACATCTCTCCAATATCCCTTAATGCCTTTCAATCAATCAATTGACCTAGGGTTGACCTAGAGTTGACCCAGATGAAACCCTAGTTGACTATCTTCAATTGCAACTTTTGTGATCACACCAAGGACTTGTCTCCTTCTTCAAATGACTTTCTAAGTCCTCTATGATGTCTCTATACTCTCCATGCTCATCCCACAGCTCACAATTTCTTTGATGATCCTCAGATACCCTCAGATAGGAGATAGCTGCACTGCTTGATCCATTGACTTCTTAGCTTTCAAATTCTTTCTGATGACTTGGATGAGATTGAATTAGAATAATAACCTCTTGATAGACTCATAGAGATGAGAATAGTGCTTGGTCCCTTGTTGGATGACTTGTTATGCTATGCTATGCAGATGATTAGACTATGTACATGACTCTATATGCAAATGCTAATGATATTGAAACATAAACCAAGTGAATAAGGTTGAGCAAATTTTAGGGTGCAACAGCTGCCCCTATTCAAGCGACTTGGACCCGATTGGGTGAAGAGCGAACGACCTTCAAACATTCGCGGTACGAGACGGTTGAATACTAAGAACCCGGAAATTTGCCAACCGCAGAAATAAACTGCACCACTGCTTGGGGAACAACATTCATCAACTGAATCTGACTGTTTACAACAACCCACTGATCTCGTGCTGGGGATCATTTTCATCAGCCTGAAAAAGATTCTATCATCGAAAAACTTGTCCACGTTAGGACTCCTGCTTTGTCAACACAAAGAAACCTCAACTAAAACTTGTCCATGTTAGGACTCCACCTGCCGTCAACTCGGAAAAATATCGGCAACTTTGCTGGGGATAATTCGTCTGCATTTCATCAGGAATAAATCGTCCACGTTAGGAATAACACCGTCCACGTAAGGAATCATTTCTTCTGTATCTGTCCACGTCAGGACTAAACTCTTCCACGTCAGGAATAAACTTCGTCTGGATCTGTCCACGTAAGGACTCCCCTCTTTCCACGTAAGGAACACATCTTTTTCTGTCCACGTAAGGACTCCAATCTTTCCTCGTAAGGAATTCGATCTTTCCACGTAAGGAACCAATCTTTCCACGTAAGGAATGCCTCTTTCCACGTAAGGAAACCAACTTCTTTTCTGAATCTGTCCACGTCAGGACTAAACTTTCCACGTAAGGAATACTTCTTTCCACGTAAGGAAACCATTTTTCTTCCACGTAAGGAATACTATCTCAATCTGTCCACGTAAGGACTCCAATCTTTCCACGTAAGGAATGCAATCTTTCCACGTAAGGAATCACAATCTTATCTTGATCTGTCCACATAAGGACTCCCCTCTTTCCACGTAAGGAATACCACTCTTTCTGATTTGTCCACGTAAGGAATATATTGCCTTTCCACGTCAGGAATCAACTTCTTTCCACGTAAGGAATAATTTCTTTCCACGTAAGGAATCACCTCTATCTTTCCATGTAAGGAAACAATCTTCTTTCCACGTAAGGAATGAATTTCTCTTTCCACGTAAGGAATCACCTCTATCTTTCCACGTAAGGAAACAATCTTCTTTCCACGTAAGGAATACTATCTCAATCTGTCCACGTAAGGACTCCAATCTTTCCACATAAGGAATCTGGCTTCTTTCCACGTAAGGAAACCACAATCTTCTTTCCCCGTAAGGAATCACAATCTTTCCACGTAAGGAAACCAACTTGATCTGATCTGTCCACGTAAGGACTCCAATCTTTCCACGTAAGGAATCTGACTTCTTTCCACGTAAGGAAACCGTCTTTCCACGTGAGGAATCCGTCTTTCCACGTAAGGAATAAACTCGCTTTTCCACGTAAGGAACTGAAACTTCTCTTTCCACGTGAGGAATAAACTTGTCCACGTTAGGACTCACACTTTGTCTTGATTTGTCCACGTAAGGACTCCAATCTTTCCTTGCTGAGGAAATAAAATTTTGTCCACGCCAGGACTCATGCATCCTCGACCCACTGGGGAAATAAAACTCGTCCACGTCAGGACACACACTTTGCCACCAACACGAAGAAGGATAAATTTGTCCACATCAGGACTCTCGTATCTTGTCATCACGAAGAACTATAAACTTTGTCCACGTCAGGACGCACATTTCACCATTACGAATAAAGATATCTGCTGGAAATAAATGGTCCACGTCAAGACACCAACACGAAGAGTAATCAATTTTGTCCACGTCAGGACTCCACACTCAATCAATACGGAGAAATCAAATCTGTCCACGTTAGGACTAACAGATATCGTCAACTTGAGGAAATGAAATTGTCCACGTCAGGACTCCATCTTCCATCAATTCTAAGAAATCGAACCTGTCCACGTTAGGACTAGCACCTCCTATCAGCCCGGGGAAATAAATCTGTCCATGTTAGGACCCCCACTTCTCTAGCACAAAGAAAATTTGTCAATGAGATTGTCCACGTCAGGACTTATTGCTCCATCGATCCCAACCCACAAACTTCTTAGCACTGACGTGATAGCGACTTTGAAGCGGACTCTACTGGGGATATTTGGAAACCAAACTACCGGACGCCTGTTCTGATAACCGGCGGTAGCCTCTGAAATTCTGATTCAGGAAACCCTTTGATGACAAATAACTCTGCTTGGGGACAAGGAGATATTCATCCTGATAACTCTGACGGGGAAAACAAGAGAAATTTACACAAATAACTCTGTTCGGAGACAAAGAGAACTTCATCATGATAAGTTTGTGGGGAATAATGCCAAAACTGACATTTTCATTGAATATCTCACGTCGAGATCTTGAGTGCTTGGTAATTCATCTGAGCAAGAGCTCATTTCACTTGTACGAGAGCAATACTTGAAACAAACGGTTAGCCGGCCTGATTTATGTTTCAGAATGCGTATGTTTGACACTGACGCAATACTCCATTCGACCTGGAAATACTACACGTTTTTTTTATTTGGTGGATGCAAGTATGACACTATATGCCAATGCAAATGCAGACTCGACCTGCGGGGATACAAAGAACCGCTTCAACAAAATAAATGCTGAAGACAATGCCGACTCCGCTGGGGATAGCCATGTGCCACAGGTTTATTCCAGCAAAATAAATGCTGGAAGAGTGAAGTCGACTCAGCTGGGAAATTGGGAATTTAAACCAAACACCTCATTGAAGTAACACCCTGCTGGGGAAAATATCTCTGTTGAGGAATAGCAGATGTTCACAGTATGATTGGACTTCTGCTGGAGAGTGAACGGATATCACACGGTATTTTGACAAAATAAATGCCAGAGCACACCACCAACTCTGCCGGGGAGGGTCTTAATCTTCGAGTTCCACTGGGAGGAATGAAAACACTTGCTGAAAAGAGAACTCCATCGGGGATGGAACGATCCTCTTGGGGAAAATCAACTGACTCCACTGGGGGAGAGTAAATGACCCTGCGGGGAAAGGTAGACTGCCTGAATACAGCTCTCCAATATTAATCTTCTGAGGCTAAACCAACTCTGCTTGAGATGCACTGTCTGAATACAGCCTACAATCTTGGGATCGCCATACTCTGCTGAGGATAAACGACTTTGCTGGAGAATGTTCTTTGAATGAGCCACGACTAGCTGGGGGATTCGATCCTTCTTTAATGAGGAACAATGCCATCTTGGGGAACGCGACCTGCGTGGGGGTTGAGTCTTTCGTTACTGCAATTTTTTTGATCATCCTCTTCATGCGGCTATGAACCCTGCAACAACACAAACAAGACAAGCCTATGCAACCGAATCTATTCAGGTTAGCGTTAGTGACGTTATTTTCAGTTAATTCAAAGTTTTAGCAATTCTTGGCAAGGGCCATTGACGTTATGCACATGCTAGTTTCATTAAACTTAGGCGTTTATCATGCACAAAACAGTAAAGAACCAGCATCAGGTACTGAATAACATATTTTATTGATTGGGCCCCTGAATGGGCGGAGTTTTGTACACGGGATGTAACTCCTGAAAAGAGGAAGCTACGCAAAGCAAATATACAAGTATGCACAAGAAGCATAAATATGTTGACAAATTAAATTTGTACATATGTCGGCAACGGGATGCAGATGAACATCGCGAACTGATCCTCCTATGACTCGCCCGACTCTAATGCTTTCCCCGGTATCCACACTTCCGAAGAGACTGTATCTGATAATCGACCCCTTAGGCATATTCTCCCGCGCCAATGCTCATTGCAGTATCAAATTCGGGCCGCAGTCATTTGCTTTTCCAATCCCTAACTTTTGCGTGAACCGCCCTGTACGGGTTTTCAGCTCACCGAGATACCCTTTTTTGCCGAAGCCGCCCAGTGTAGGTTTTCAACTTCGCGGGTGTACATTTTTTCAATTTTATCCCTAACTTTTGCCCGAACCTTTCATTCTGTTTTTGGTTCGCCAGGATGCCCCATTTTTGCCTGGACTCTCTTTTTTTCTGTCCAGCGGGTCAATTTCAAGCAAAGTATTTTTTAACTGCGTCCGAATTCACAGGCGACGTAAAGTCTTCACCGTCCATGGTGGACAACAATAACGCTCCTCCTGAAAAGACTTTTCTGACAATGTATGGCCCTTCGTAGTTGGGGGTCCACTTGCCCCTGTGATCTGCCTGTGGCGGGAGAATCCTTTTCAGCACAAGGTCGCCCGTCTGAAAGCTCCGAGGATGTATCTTCTTATCATATGCTTTCTTCATTCGGCTCTGGTATAAACGACCGTATGCTAGAGAAGCTAGCCTCTTCTCATCCATTAAGCTCAGTTGGTTCAACCTGTCTTTCACCCATTCTGCCTCATCTAGTTGGACATCTCGCAATACTCTCAGAGAAGGAATCTCAACTTCCAGCGGTAGCACTGCTTCCATTCCGTATACCAGCGAGAACGGGGTTGCCCCGGTTGATGTGCGTACCGTCGTACGATAACCGTGCAAAGCGAAAGGTAGCATCTCGTGCCAATCCTTATATGTCACCACCATCTTTTGAACGATCTTCTTTATATTCTTATTGGCCGCTTCAACAGCGCCATTCATCTTGGGTCGGTAAGGGGAGGAGTTGTGATGTTCAATCTTGAAATTTTGACAGAGCTCCTTCATCATTTTGTTATTTAGGTTTGAACCGTTGTCAGTGATTATCCGCTCGGGGATCCCATATCGGCAAATGATGTCTCTCTTGATGAACCTGGCCACCACCTGCTTAGTCACATTTGCATAAGACGCCGCTTCCACCCATTTGGTGAAATAATCGATTGCTACTAGAATGAACCGGTGCCCATTAGAAGTCGTCGGCTCGATCTTTCCAATCATATCGATTCCCCACATCGAGAATGGCCATGGCGATGACATCACATTCAGAGGACTAGGCGGCACATGGATCTTATCAGCATAGATTTGGCACTTGTGGCACTTCCTCGCAAACTTGAAGCAATCAGTTTCCATAGTCAGCCAAAAATAACCTGCCCGCAGCAGCTTTCTCGTCATAGCATGCCCACCAGCATGCGTACCAAAGGTACCTTCATGTATTTCCTCCATGAGCAACTTTGCCTCTTTTTCATCTACGCAATGGAGCAACACCAAGTCATGGTTTCTTCTGTATAAGACACCGTTCGGATTCAAATAGAAATTACCCTCTAATCTCCTGAGAGTCTTCTGATCTTGACTGGATGCCCCAGCCGGATACTCTTTGTTCTTCAGGAAATTAAGGATATCAAAATACCACGGTTTATCATCGGATGCTTCGTCAATGGCAAACACGAAGGCTGGTCTGTCAAGCCGAGAGATAACAATGCTGGGAGCCTCGTTCCAAAAGTTGACTTTGTACATGGAAGACAAAGTGGCAAGGGCGTCAGCCATCTGATTCTCCGCTCGCGGTACATGATGCAATTCAACCTTGTCAAAGAAAGGCAATAATCTCCTTGCATAGTTCATGTACGGTATTAAATTGGGCTGACGTGTCTGCCATTCTCCTTTTATCTGATTCACTACCAGAGCTGAATCTCCGTATACATCCAGATTTTTGATTCGCAAATCAATGGCTTCTTCAAGCCCCATAATACAAGCTTCATATTCGGCTTCATTATTGGTGACTGCAAAGGTCAATCGAGCAGTAAACGGGATGTGCGACCCGTGTGGAGTAGTGATGATTGCCCCTATTCCGCTACCGTAAGCGTTCACAGCTCCGTCAAAGATCATCTTCCATTTGGAACCCAATTCTGGTCCTTCGTCTGGCAACGACTCTTCGCAATCTTTCATCTTTAGGTACATGATATCCTCGTCAGGAAAATCAAACCTCATTGATTGGTAATCTTCAATAGGCTTCTCCGCCAAGTACTCAGACAGTACACTCCCCTTTATAGCCTTTTGCGAGACATACTGGATGTCATATTCAGTCAAGACCATCTGCCAACGGGCAATTCTCCCTGACAATGCCTGCTTTTCGAATACATATTTGATAGGATCCATCTTCGAGATGAGCATGGTGGTATGATTCAGCATGTATTGCCTTAAACGCTTGGCGGCCCAGGCTAGCGCGCAGCAAGTCTTCTCAAGCATTGAATATCGAGATTCACATTCAGTAAATTTCTTACTCAAGTAATAGATTGCATGCTCTTTTCTTCCTGTCTCGTCGTGTTGACCGAGAACACAACCCATGCTTCCCTCAAGAACTGTCAAATACATAATCAAGGGTCTCCCTGCCACTGGAGGTATCAAAATAGGAGGCTCCTGCAAATACTGCTTTATTTTATCGAACGCCTTTTGACAATTTTCGTTCCACGTTACAGCTTGATCTTTCTTCAACAGCTTGAATAATGGTTCACACGTAGCAGTTAGGTGAGATATGAACCGAGCAATGTAGTTCAACCTCCCTAAAAACCCGCGCACCTCTTTCTCTGTTTTAGGCGTCGGCATATCTTGAATTGCTTTTATTTTTGCAGGATCAACCTCTATTCCTTTTTCACTGACGATAAACCCCAGCAGTTTACCCGATCTCACCCCGAAGGTGCACTTGTTAGGGTTCAGTCTCAGCCTGAACTTCCTAAGCCTTTTGAACAACTTCAGCAGATTCACCAGATGCTCTTCCCCCGTCTGGGATTTGGCAATCATATCGTCAACATAAACTTCGATCTCTTTATGCATCATATCATGAAAAAGAGTCGTCATTGCACACTGATACGTTGCCCCAACATTCTTCAATCCGAAGGGCATCACTTTATAACAAAATGTTCCCCAAGGCGTTATGAAAGTAGTCTTCTCCATGTCCTCTGGCGCCATTTTAATCTGATTATAGCCTGAGAAGCCATCCATGAAGGAGAATACGGAGTATTGAGCAGTGTTGTCAACTAACACATCGATATGAGGAAGTGGAAAATCGTCTTTCGGGCTCGCTTTATTTAAGTCACGGTAATCTACACACATTCGAACCTTGCCATCTTTCTTTGGCACTGGTACGATGTTAGCGACCCATGAGGGATATTTCGTAACAACCAGGAAACCAGCATCCCACTGTTTTTGAACTTCTTCTTTGATCTTCACTACCATATCGGGTCTAGTTCTGCGAAGCTTTTGCTTGACCGGCGGGCATTCTTCTTTCAACGGCAGACGGTGCATAACCATATCCGTATCGAGCCCTGGCATATCTTCATACGACCAAGCGAACACATCACTATACTCTTGGAGCATTTCAACCAGTCTTCGCTTGACGTCGCTCTGCAGTGCGGCTCCTATACGAATATTCTTCTCAACCCCTTCCGACCCCAGGTTGATAATTTCGATGACCTCTTCGTGAGGCAGAATGACACGCTCTTCTTGCTTCACCAACCAAGACAATTCTTCAGGAACGTCACTATCTTCAACAACCTCTTCTTCGGCCTGAAATACCGGGTGTTCAAAGTCGGGACGAGTCATAGGTGGTTCAAGGATGTCATCTGAAATTGTTATCCTGCAAAAGGAATGGTTAAATGCTTCAAAATGCGTATAAAGCGAATAACCACGTTGCCATTTTATTGAAAAATACAAAACAAGAAAACCAGGGATCACAATATTTGCACACGAAAAACGCCTTTTATTTAATGATAAACACACAATGTTCATAACAGCACAGCCCTAAGCAAATCATGATGCCCCGGGCAAGACACCAGATTGTTCAACAATTAATAAAACAAAGCATTACTGTTTAAGAGTCACAGGAACAAGCTCCTGAATAGACCAGTTGCACAATCCCTGTCCTGGCGCGCTCGGCTGAATCCAAGCGTCCATATCGCAATCGCTGTCTCCTTCGTCAGACTTTGAAGCAGCATTGATGGTCTCATGACATACTCCACTGGCAGAGATGGTTATTGGTCCTCTGAAACGGGGTGCCCCCATAGCAGGTGTTGATGACGACGGCTGATATCCCAGCCCAAACCGGTCCATCTTCACAGGAATATCCAGCACTTTGCCCCAGCCCTTGGTTTCTCCTGTCTCTACTAGAGCTTGAGCTTCCTTATATGACGAGACGGCTATCTCCGACGCTTTGCTCGGCCCGGGACCTTTGTCCTTGATGCGCAACCCTTCAAATGCTTGGCAGGGTGTTTCGTGAATCTCTCCATCGACCTCCACATATTTAAATGATGACAGATGGCTGACCAGGATGTCTTCTTCTCCGCATACAGTGACCATGCTGTCTCCGACCATATATTTCAACTTCTGATGCAGGGTTGACGTGACTGCTCCAGCCCCATGGATCCAGGGTCTTCCGAGCAGGCAGCTATATGCAGGCTGGATGTCCATGATATAAAATTCAGTCGCGAAAACCTCTGGCCCCACCTGTAGAGGCAATGTTATCGATCCAAAGACTGTTCTTCGCGTCCCATCAAATGCCCTGACCACCAAGTCACTGGGCGTGCACATGATTCCTCTGACATCTAGCTTCATCATCGCTTTCTTGGGCAGCACATTCAAAGACGATCCGGTATCGACCAATACATGCGACATGACTGATCCTCTACACTCGACAGATACGTGCAGCGCCATATTATGATCTCTCCCCTTAGGGGTCAAGTCGAAATCTGTAAAGCCCAAGCTATGGCCTGCATTTACATGTGCTAACACTCCCTCTAGCTGATTTACGGAAACATCTTGGGGTACGAAGGAAGTATCCAGGACCTTCAGCAATGCATTTCTGTGAGCTTTAGAACACAATAGCAACGACAATATAGATATTTTTGACGGCGTCTGTTGTAGATGCTCCACAATCTTATAATCACTTTTTCGAATCAAGCGCATGAACTCTTCTACATCCTTCGATGCCGCTTCTTTGCTTGCCTGCGCAGGGACATTCTCAACCATCTTTCCCTTTCCTTTTGCCAGTCTTTCAGCCTCTACCTCAGGCGATATGAAGATCCTACCACTTCTTGTCATACCTCCGGTACCAACAACATTATCTACAGTCTCAGCTGGCTGCTTGTTAACATCAATCTTTATTCCGTCAAAATACACTTCCAAACCATATGACCATGGGACTGCCTTTGTGCTCTCGTACGGGATTGGTCCGGCCTTAGTAATAGTGATCGGTGGTCGCTGGGCCGGTGCTGTTATAGTGATTGTCTTTCAAGGAATCGTTACAGTGGCCACATCACTCTGATTATCTGCTACTGCCCCTGCAGGTTCTTCAATTGCTGCTCGGTCAAATTGCAGCGTGCCGCCATCTATTAAAGCCTGAACACCTTTCTTTAAGTCATCACACCCCCCAGCTAGGGTCCAGCATTCCAAGCAATACTCGTCACATCCTGGATAGACACCCCCTTGCAATAATCGACTCTTTATCTCGCCCAACGGCGTCTTTAAATCATCAACATTCATAATCAGATTCAAACCCTCCTCAGTTAGAATGGCGTTCGCCCCATGACTAGGCATGGGTTTCTGCACTATATTCGGACCTGCCGTTCCAAAATTGATAACCTTGCTATCCAATAAATCCTGCACAACATGCTTAAAGGCATGGCAACCCTCTACATCGTGGCCCGGAGCCCCAGAGTGGAACTCACAGTGCCTGCTTGCATCATATCCATACGGAGGAGTTCCCGTTATTGGTGCCAGAGTTCTCTTCTCTACCAAGTTCAGTCCTAACAACGTCTGTAACAGATCAGCATACGTTGAAGGTGGCTTTTCAAACACTCTCCTTGGTTTACCACCCTGGAATCTTCGCTGAGCAGGCTGTGCCCCCTGCTGTGGCTGCTGTTGCTGCTGTTGCTGTTGTTGTTGCATTGGCTGTTGCTGAAACGGTTGTTGCTGAAACGGAATAGTAACACTCGCCACCTGCTGCAGCTGATTATACTGGTTTCGACCTCTGCCCCGGCCTCTGCCTCGGCCTCCAAACACTGCGCTTGCATCGCCCTGACGACGCCCACCAAAAGCCTTTCGGTTACTGCCAGATGCAGTAGATTCCTCAGCTTGGAATCTTCCTTGCTTAATGTTGCTTTCAATCTTTTCTCCCATCAGAATCAAGTCTGAGAAACTGGTCAAAGATGTGTGAAACAACTTGTCATAAAACATGCCGGTGAACGTTCCGATGAACATGTCATTCATTTCCTTGTCTTCTAAGGGAGGACGGACCCTAGTAGCCATGTCACGCCATCTTTGCGCATACTCTTTAAAGCTCTCACTCTTCTTCTGAGACAGCCCTTGCAATTGGACCCGGTTGGGTGCCAAGTCGCTGTTATACTTATAGTGAGATGCAAATGCTTCTGCCAGCTGCTTCCATGTCTTTATATGCGTTGGCTCCAACCCCATATACCACTCGAGGGACGGACCTGACAAACTATCTTGAAAGAAATGCATTAGCATCCTCTCATCAGTCGAATACGCAGACATTCTTCGGTAATAAGACCGCACGTGCACTTTCAGGCAGGTGTCCCCTTTATACTTATCAAACGTAAGAGCTTTGAATTTGATTGGCACCCTCAAGCCAGGTACCAGACCCATTGTTGACATATCTAAGCCCACAGCACTTTGATTTATGACCCCCCTCATCTGCTCTTCTAGCATTCTGATCCTCTAGGAGTCATCCATCGGCCCTTCGAAACCTCCACCGGAGAAGGCGTCCTCCTGCTGATCCTCCTGCCAGTTACCATTCCCAGCTCCATACCCATCATATCCGTGGTTACGGCCAGCTCTGATCTGATTCATCACCGGGCCTCGCCCTCTGTTGCCGTATCCTAGAGCAATTCCAGCAGGTCCAAAAGTCATTAACCCAGCGTCGTTTCCATTTCCGAAACCTCCGTAACCCTGATTGGTCATACCATATCCGTCCTGCCCAAAGCCTTGAGCATTGAAACCATATTTCCCAGCATTATCGAATCCCTGATCATTGAACCCGAATCCAGCATTACCGAAACCGTTGCCTCTCATATTATCACCCAAGTTGACATCACCAAGCCCAACGTTATGGACAACAGCCTCGTTCCCCATTCCAACGTTACCATTCCCAGCAACAGTAGCGTTGTTGACATTAACAGCAGGTATATTGACTACAGGTGGAGCCACTGGTGTGGGAGTGCCATCCCCATGAACAGTGTTGACTCGCACAGACTGATGATCCTCATTTCCGTGCCCAGAATTCCTTGCCAACAGAGGCTGCACCATAGCTTGCAAATTCTCCTGACCTTTTGCAATAGTCTCCATGGTCTGCATGAAGAGTGCCAACTTCTCGCGCATATCTTGCATCTCGTTCTGCATTTGATCCATGATTCTTCGGCAATTGGTGCGAGTGGAGTAGCGGTGCGGGCGCTAATCTGCAATCCTGAAAAAAGACCTGGTGTAGAGCAGGAAATAAGATACCCTCCAATGATTACCTGTAATGCAATATGAATATGAATGCAATGCAATGTGTCTGTGCATTAGGGAACATCATTCCCCGATTCTAGTGTGAAGGGGCCAGTGCAGTGACAGTGCTAGCAATACGAAGATCGGAGCTGAATCAAAGAAAGCCTCATATATTGCAGAGAAATCCAATAAGCCAAGAATACAATATCACTGAGTACAATAAGAAGGCATGACCTCAACCAACAATCCTGGTGATGGTCAGCACTATGCAAATAAAGCATCAATACATGAAATGATCAAGTACTCCCATAAGCCCGATACTCTTCTATTAACTTCTTGGTCTCTGGATGACCTGGTCGGATAAGCAGCTCTTCAACAAGTTGATTTCTTCTCTTGAGAACGCGTCGCACGTCACCAGCGGTTTCTTCCCATGCCCCTTCTCCGAAGCGATCCTCTATCTTCCGCTTCTGAGACACAGCTTCATCCCTGCCTTTGATGGCCTTGTTCACTGCATTATGGAGACTATACCGGGTCATCACCTCTTCTTCATACTTCTTAATGCTAGCCTTCAACTGCTCTTCGAGGTCGGAAATTTGCTGCTTCAACTTATCTTCCCTCTTTTTATTGTTGGTGAGCGTAGCATTCCAAGTCTTATTGCAGGAAGAGATTTCTCGGTGCGCTGCGTCGAGTGCTTTCTTTTTGGATTCCAGCATGTCGTGGGAGCTTCTGAACTCTTGCCCCAGACGTTCGCGCTTCTTTTTCTCCTCAGTCAACTCAGCCCCTAGTCGGTTTACTAGCTCGATCTGCTGTTGGAAAGAGTGTACAACCTTATTCTTCTCACTGCGTATCTGAGCTAGCTCTTGCTCTAACCCTTCATTGATCTTCATTAAGGCTTCTTTTTCTTTCACAACTTGCTCGTAAGCCTCCCAAGTAACAGTGGTTGGCTCTTCTACCGGAATAGGAACAGAGACTAGTGCATCTGGAAATGGCATCCGCAACTGTCTTGCTCTCTCCTGGATCCAAACTCTGTAGGGTGCATAAGCCTGACAATCATTCTTCCCTAACAGTGGCTTCCCTCTTCTGTTAATACGCGTCCAGGCATGCTGCAGCTTGGCTAATAACTCTCCCTTCAAATCACCGGTGAAGTACAGAGATTCCTGTACTTCTTCCTCCTGAGGTGGGTTCTTCAAAGCGTATCCGAACTGGCGGACAAACAGAGAAGGGTTGTAATTGATACACCCTTTTCTTCCTATCAACGAAACATTAGGATACCCAGAACAACTGAAGATGAGCTCAGACCCCAGCAAGTCTCGATCAAACCACTCAATGTCTTCAGAAGACAACCTCATCATACGCTCTGGCCAGTCAGCTGTAGTTGCACTATCCACAAAAGGTCCCTTCAAGGGAAGATGGCTCTTAAACCGCATGTACAGCAAAGGCACGCAACAAGAGACATTCTTGCCTCTCCTGTTCTCATTTCTGTAGTGCATCGAATGGTAAAAGTCTCCGATCAGTGTAGGCACCGGGTTGCCAGCAGCAAACAGATGAAATGCATCCATGTCCACGAAGTTTGGGAAATTGGGAAACAGCACTATCCCATAAATGCATAGAGCCAAAATAGCGTTAAAGACCACCCAACACCCATTCTTGGCGTACTCTTGAGCCTTACCAACCAGAAACTGGAGAGAGAAACCTGGAACCCCTCGCCAAGAGGTCATCAACAGCTCGGAAGCATTCATGTGCAGGGCCTTAGCCAAATCCTCCAACTTGGGCTCAGCGGCAGAGTGAATAAAAGGAACTGCATTCTGTACCGGCAGCTCAGTAAACTCCACATACTCCTCCATGGTGGGCCCCAAGATAAAATCAGCAAACATGAAACACCTCAAAGCCGGGTCATAGAATTGCATCAGCGTGTACAGCCCATTCAATTCATCATCAGTTGATTTGCGAACCAAACTCAACAGTCGTTCGTAACTCTGCCTGAAGCTTCTACGGACATCCTCATCAGCCAGAGAGATCAGACCCAGGAGGGGAGCAATATCAGGGATAGGTAGCTTATAGGCAACTGTCATCCTCAAACCAGCCATGATCAATACCCAGAAGTCCAGACACTAGAACCGGGGGATATGCAAATGCACCTGCAGCACAGACACACGTTAATGGGATGCAATGATAATGATTATGCAAATAATGCAATGCAAGTAACATGCAACAGGGACCAACTGCCATAGCTGAATAGCCTGAACTATATCAAGAAGTCTCAGATAGACTCTCCAGAAGTTCTCAAACCCTGGTCTCTGATAGACCTAGAACAAAGCTCCAATACCGGTCTCTGATAGACCCAAAACAAAGCTCCAACACTGGTCTTTGATAGACCCTCATAACATAGCTCTGACTGGTCTCTGACAGACCTCAGAACTCTCCAACTGGTCTCTGACAGACCTCAGAACTCTCCATAAATACCCAGGATCTCAGATCAAGAAACAAACCGGTAGTCTGAAGGTCTAGTTACCTGCATAACCCCAAACCCTCTCACAGGTGGATGTCCTAGTAACTGACAAAGGTATGGCATCCTATGCGGTCGTCGGCGTCACAGACTTTCAGGGGTTGATGATACGATTCCCAGAAGGAGTGGCATCATCAAATCCTGAAGAGGCCTCACTTAGCCAACTTCCAAATGATCGGTCCCCAGAGTCGACAATCCAACTAACCAGCAACCCGAGCCACCCAAGGGGCAGGACAGGAGGCCAACTAGAAGAACCTCGTCTGAGTGTAGATTTCGCGGGACACTAGGACATGCAAAGCACGTGCGCGCCCACTAATCTCTACTCTAAGTCTAGGTGCACTCAAGCCCAGGTCCGACTTATCTCTCAATCATAGAACCACCCATCACAACCCAAAACAACAATAATAACAATATATATAATGCTGAAAATAAAGGTCAGAAATATAAATCCATACAAAATCCTCGACGGGAAAACAAGCGTTAGGATTGACTCTCTTAAGGGACGTTGGATCCCAAATGCATAAGGACTATCGCAGTCCTTAGCAGCCAGGGGACGTTGGATCCCCAGCAGAGTCGCCAGCTTTCGCTACTGCGAAAATCGGCGCCGGCAGAATAGAAGAGTCGCCACCGTGCGTTATTTATCCCACAGGAGGGAAAGGAAACGCTCAGAGTAAACCTACCGCAAAACGGGAAAAGGAATGGCCATCGCAACCAAATCCTGGATTCGGGAGTCGGTTACGCAATGGGAAGGTATTAGCACCCCTCACGTCCATCGTACTCGATGGGATCCACGCTTGTTTTCGGGTATGGATTGTTATTTCTATCTACTCTACAGGTCAGGGGTTAAAAGAAAATAAAATGACTCGGCAAAGTATCGCACTTTATGCCTACGTATTCCCGTCTGGAACGAGAAATCAAAGTCAACGTAGTTCGCCTACCTACTGGAAAGGAGGGGAAGGTTGCTCGCTAGGATATCGCATCCTATGCCTACGTACTTCCACACTACATGGAAGATCAGAGCAAACGTAGTTCGGGCCACGTACGACACAAGTCTGTCTTGATTGTCTTTAGTCCTTCTGAAAAAGGTTTTCCTGATTACCGGTCCAAGCGGACAAAAATGACGTTTTGATGAGTTCACATTCTTTTACGGAAGAAGTGTCCTTTATTGTGTTTGAAATTTTATTGTACTTTTCTGTTTGTTTTGAGAAAGAAGAGACAGAACTCTAACCTACGGTTGCGAAGGGAATCAAACTAACCTAATATTATCATGCATGGGTTAAGACCTAGTGTCTATCATGCTCCTCTCTTGCGCAGAGAGAAACAGAGATCCTAAGGGAATAGACGGAAACAGAAACAATAGCAGATATATACAATAAAGCAGTAAAATGCATGGATGCAGCAATACAAGCGAGGCAAGGGAGTCCCACTCAACCTCGAACCTAGAAAACAATAGGCAAAAGTGAACAGAATTCACTTTCCACCCAGCAGGGTAAACAGCAAACAATACAGTCAGGGAAAACCAAACAATACATCAGGAAATAAACAACAAAAATAAACAGCCACAGCAGCTCTGCATCAACATCTGACTTCAAGTCATTTCCAATCAGCTACAAGCTTCAGCAAGCCTCAGTCTTCATCTCCACAACCTTCAAGCAAGGTCTTGATTATCAGTCTTCAATCTGCACTGGCTTTTCTTCAAGTCTCAATCTCCAAGCTGAGGAATCAATCACAAGAGTGAATTAGGTGTTAAGCAATTAGTTGACCACCAAAGGTGGCAAACAGACTGCTAACAACACATAGAATATCTCTCTCAAGAGTTCTATCTCTTAGACACTATCACCAAGCCTTCCAAAGGAAGGGGGTGAATGTCTTAGAGAGACTCTGCATCACAAAGAGGGATGGAGGCAATCAAGACCTTCCATGTTTATGAATCAAGTTTGCTACTCTAGAGCTCTGCCTAGCTCCTAAACCCTATAGCCTTCAACAGCTGCCAGCAAGAATCTCCTCATCAACTCTGGAAGTTGGTCTTCATTCTCTTGATCTCCAATGGCTTCATCAACAAGGTCTTCAGCTCTCCCAATCCCCAAAGCAATCCCAATACCCCATACAGACAAATGAAATAACCCTAGAGAGGGCACACCACACAGTCAAACAGATATAGACAGTATACTAATAGCAGTAGGGGAATCCTAATATTTTCTAAGGGATCTAATATCTACCAATAATCCCTATAGTCCCATACCCCAAAAATTCAATCTACAACTTCTAAGGGAAATGATTTAATTCTCCTATGTTATCTCCTAAACCCTAGTTTTGATCATGTTATTCACACCTAAACAAATCACCTAAAATTAAGTTCTAAAAATGTGAACTAAATTTTATATACAAGCTAACATTCTATACTAATCAACCTAAAAAGAATGGATAAAAAATGTAAAAGCATTTAACCAAACTAAAATCACCAAATTCATGCATTAAACTAAAGGTTATTTACACCTATTTAAAAGAAAAATATGCCAAAAATATTAAAATAAAATGAAATATTAATTTTTTTGAATGGTAATTTTCTTGACAAAAATATGGACAATATGCAAAAACAACCATTAAAAAACATGCATTTTTCTATTTGTTATGATTTTTGAAAGAATTAACATTTTTGAAAGAAATTAAAATGAGAATTAAATGGAAAGGGGTGCAGGGAGTAACTAAAACCAATTGAAATTAAGAGATGGGCCCAGACTGGGGGGCGCGCATAGCAAGCGCGTCTGGGCCCAATGCACTCGGAAAACCATATCAAAAATTAAAAAAACGAAAAAAGGTGTGTCGCTACTGCGAAAATCGGCGCATGCTGAACAGAAGAGTCGCCACCGCGCGTTATTTATCCCACGGGAGGGAAAGGGAACGCTCAGAGTAAACCTCGCAAAGACGGGAAAGGTATGGTCGTCGCAACCAAAACCTGGGTTCGGGAGTCGGTTACGCAAGGGGAAGGTATTAGCACCCCTCACGTCCGTCGTACTCGACGGGATCCACGCTTGTTTTCGGGTATGGATTGTTATTCTATCTACGCTAAAGGTCTGGGGTTAAAAGGAAAGAAAATGAAAACAAAATGACTCGGCAAAGTATCGCACTTCATGCCTACGTATTCCCGTCTGGAACGAGAAATCAGAGTCAACGTAGTTCGCCTACCTACGGGAAAGGAGGGGAAGGTTGCTCGCTAGGATATCGCATCCTATGCCTACGTACTTCCACACTGCATAAGTCTGTCCTTGATTGATTTTATTCCTTCTAAAAAAGGGTTTCTTGATTAGCAGTCCCGGCGGACAAAAATGACGTCTTGATGAGTTCACATTCTTTTACGGAAGAAGTGTCTTTTATTGTGTTTGAAATCTTTATGTATTTTTCTGTTTGTTTTGAGGAAGAAGAGATAGAACTCTAACCTATGGTTGCGAAGGGAAACAAACTAACCTAATGTTATCATGCATGGGTTAAGACCTAGTGTCTATCATGCTCCTCTCTTGCACAGAGAGAAACAGAGATCCTACGGGATAGGCAGAAACAGAAACAATAACAGATATAATAAAGCGGTAAAATGCATGGATGCAACAGTACAAGCGAGGCAAGGGAGTCCCACTCAACCTCGAACCTAGAAAACAATAGGCGAAAGTGAACAGGCTTCACTTTCAACCCAATAGGGTAACCAGCAAACAATACAACCAGGAAATCCAAACAATACATCAGCAATGAAATACAACAGCAAAAATAAACGGCCACAGCAGCTCTACATCAATATCTGGCTCCAAGTAATCTCCATTCAGCTACAGGCTTCAACAAGCATCAATCTCCATCTTCATGACCTTCAGGCAAGGGCTTTGATCATCTGTCTTCCCTCTGCAATGGCTTTTCTTCATGTCTCCAATCTTCAGGGATGAACATCAATCAACAAGAGGAGAGGAATGTTAAACAGTAAATTGCCTACCAAGGGTGGCTCATTAACTGTTAACATTATACAGACAGGTTTCTCTCAAAAGTTCTATCTTCCAAATACATTCACTGATCCTTCCAAAGGAAGGAGGTGGATATTTGAAAGAGACTTTGAATCATAGAGAAAGGATGGATGCAGACAAGGCATTCCATGTTTGAGAAACAAGCTTTCTAATCTAGAGCTCTGCCTAGCTCCTAAACCCTAGTCTCCTCAGCAGCTGCTAGCAAGAACCTCCTCTCCAACTCTGGCAGTTGATCTTCAATCTCTGGCTCTCCGATGGTCTCCATCTCCTCAAGTCTTCAACTCTCCCAAGTCCCCAGACAATCCCAATACCCAAGCAAGCAAGCAATAATCCCCAGAGGGCACACCACACCAGTCAATCAAATATACAGTACAGTAATAGCAGTAGGGGAATCCTGACTTTTCTAAGGGGATCTAATAACTACCCATAGCCCCTATAGTCCCATAGCTAAACTATTCAAACCCTAAGTCCTAAGGGAAATGAATTGATTCTCCTAAGTAATCACCTAAAACCCTAGTTTGTTCATGTTGTTCACACCTAAACTAAACACCTAAAATTAATTTCTAAAAATGGGAACTAAATTGAATCTACAATTTTAATGTCTAAACTAAACAACCTAAAAAGAATGGACAAAAAATATTAAAGCATCTAATAGA
This sequence comes from Lathyrus sativus, assembly GCA_963859935.3. Taxonomy (NCBI): domain Eukaryota; kingdom Viridiplantae; phylum Streptophyta; class Magnoliopsida; order Fabales; family Fabaceae; genus Lathyrus; species Lathyrus sativus. The sequence goes on along the minus strand of OZ012740.1, from coordinate 538,018,444 downwards.
ACAAAAATTAACAAAATCATGCATGAAATGAAACTATTTAAAATGCTATTTATTTAGAAAATATGGGGAAAATATCAAATAAAAAATAAAATGCAATTTTTATTTTTTATAATTTTCTAGACTCTTTTAAAGAAAATGATGCAAAAAGAATGAATTAAAAATATGCAATTTCTAATTTGTTATGAATTTTCAAAAATGAAATGTTGAAGTTCAAGTATACTACTTAAAAACCCTAATTAAACTATCCTAAGTTCAATTATCTAAACTAATCAAATTTTATTCTAAAAAATCTAGTAATAAATTATGGGAATACTACAATTCAATATTAATCACCACAAAAAAGAATGGGCAAAAAATCTATTTCTAAGTGTAAGAACAAAAATCTACAAGATCATGTATGAAATAAAACCTTCAAAATATGCATTTATTTGTAAAATATGTGGAAAATGCGAAAAAAAAATATAAAATGCAATTTTTATATTTTTTTAATTTTCTAGACATGTTAAGGAAAATATTAAAAAAAGAATGAGTTAAAAATATGCATTTTCCATTTAGTTATGAATTTTTGAAGTTTAATAAAATCTAGGCCGCTGGATTGAGGGACAAAGTCAAATATCCCAACATGAATCAATGGTAGAGATTATCTCTTCTACCTTGGACACTTAGGGTTTCTAAAAAAAAGAACTCATGCAAGCAACTTCCACCCTCTCTAACTCTCTCATTTCTCCACCATTTTTCACGATCCAAAGATGAAAACTCATCTACTCTTCTCCCTCTACACAGCCATGGTACTAGAATTCTCTAACTCTCCCTCAAGAAAGAAATACGAAGGCTACAAGGGGTGGTCACCATTTTCGCACCTTAGTTTGCATGGTAATCAAATGGTCTCATATTAACCTATCATGTACTACATCTTATGGGGATTATCCTAAGCCTAATACCTAAGATTATAGTACACTAAATCGTGAGTTCTTGATCATTAAAGAATTGACACCATGGAAGCAAACCTCACAAACAGCCCTTAAACTCATCATACAACATCCCTAATTGGTCTCTATTAGATTTCTCCTAACAACATGCTTGAACTATGGATAAATAGAGGGTTTCATGAGAAAATGCATACCTTGCAAGTGATGATGGTGATGATGGTTCTCCTCCAATTCAGACCTTGCCAATTGCTTTGTATGGTCTTTGATGAATGTTGAAGCCTCTGGTTGCAGTAGTTCTTGTTCTATCTTCTTGAATCAACCTATTCAACTCTTCATGCAAGTTGGAGTGAAGTTGGAGATCTCATAATCCAGCCACGAATTCTTGAGCCTTTCCTTTGCCAAATGCTCAATGTTGATTATAGATGATGATGATGATCAGAATTATAGTGATTGATGGTGTTTTAATGGAGTTTGGAATGAAAATGCAATTTTGGAGTGAAGGAATCAAAGTGTAGCATGCAAGCTTTTAGAATCACCAACCAATGCATGGAGTCACTCTAGGGCTTATATAGATGAGAATAGAAATGTGTGGAAGTTTGTAGAACCTTCCATGAAGTTTCTAGAATGTATCACGTAATGAGATTTTGAATTTGTCATCTTGAGTGAATCTCATGCCATCTCATGATAAACCATGCAATCTTACTTAAATTCTCCTCATATGGTATTATGACATGAAAATAAGGTCTTACAAACCTTTATGTAGCATTTTCTCATCTTTCCTTTTGATGCCTTAAAGTGCAAATAACAAATTTACAAAGAAACTCCAATTTTTAAGCCTAAACTCAAAAAATGTGGCTAAACCATTGTTCTCAAAATGATGTTTCCAATCAAAATCATCTATCATATGCCCCATTTTGGATTTGTAGATCTCTCAAACCAAAATTCAATTCCAACTTTTTCAACTTATAAGCCATTTACAAGCCATTTTGACCATTTTAAAATATCCATGCTCCATGCATTTTCAAACTCTCACAACATCTTATCTAGCCTTAAAATCCCATTTTGAGCAACTTTGATGTTGGGAAGTTTTCCATTTGAAGCTTCCTTGTATGAGTTTTAAGCATATGCTATGAATGACCTGTAATCACCAAATTACCAAAATACCCCTGTCTTGCACAAGCCATAAGTAGAGTTCCCTAAATCATATGAAGGCATACCATACCTTTTTGGAAAGGGGAGACAATGAGGAACACCTCTCTTGCTTGTTCAAAGTCCATTTGAATTATCCTTGAGGGCCAAAAGTTTGTCAGAAGACAGTCAACTTGCACAGACAAATTTCAGTGCCATCTGGTGACCCCTAACTTGCAAGAGCTATAACTTGAGTTCTAGAAATCTCCTTGATGTCTTCCACCACTCAAATTAAAGGTATTGAGATCCTCTACAAGTTTCATGTTGGCCAAGGATCCATTTGAAGCTTGCATTTTGACTTATTTTGCTTGGAAGTTTGACCTAAACTAGGGAATTTTACCTAGAAACCCTAATTTAGAAACTCCTCTTCTCCTTGATTTCTCTTGAATTCTTCTTGGCATATCTCCATATCCTTCTTTATATGTCAAATGATGATCCCCACATATCTCCAATAGCCTTGAATACCCTTTAAATCAGTCAATTGACCTAGAGTTGACCCAGGGTTGACCCAGATGAAACCCTAGTTGACTGTCTTCAACTGCAATACTTGTGATCACACCAATGACTTGTTTCCTTCTCCAAATGACTTTCTAAGTCCTCCAAGATGTCTAGATACTCCCCATGCTCTCCAATTCACAGCTCATACTTTCCTTGATGATCCCCAGATACCCTCAGCCAGGAGATAAATTAACTGCTTGACCCATTGACTTGATAGCTTTCAAATTCTTTTCTAATGACTTGAATGAGATTGAATCAGGATAATAACCTCTTGATAGGCCTCTAGAGATGAGAATAATGATTGGTCCCCCTGTTGTATGACTTGCTATGCTTATGCTATGCCGATGAGTAACCTATGTACATGACTCTATATGCAAATGCTAATGACATTGAAACATAAACCAAGTGAATAAGGTTGGGCAAATTTTAGGGTGCAACAGTTGCCCCTATTCAAGCGGCTTGGACCCGATTGGGTGAAGAGCCCGGAGCCTTCAGACATTCGCGGTACGAGACGGTTGAATACTAGGAACCCAGAAATTTGCCAACCGCAGAAATAAACTGCGCCACTGCTTGGGGAACGACATTCATCAGCTAAATTTAACTGTTACGGCAACCCACTGATCTCGTGCGACCGTGCTGGGGATTCTTCTCATCATCCTGAAAAAGATTGAATCATCGGAAACTTCGTCCTTTGCTTGTCCACGTCAGGACTCTATCTGCTGTCAACTCGGAAAAAACTTCAACAACTTTGCTGGGGACGGCTCGTCTGCCTTCTCGTCAGAGATAAATCGTCCACGTTAGGAATAAACTCTTCCACATTAGGAATACCACCGTCCACGTTAGGACTCACCTTTCCACGTAAGGAATAACCGTTTTTCCACGTAAGGAATCACCATTTTTCCACGTTAGGAATAACTTCTTTTCCACGTAAGGAATGCTCTTATCCACGTAAGGAATAACTTTTGATATGTCCGCGTATGGACTCAATCTTTCCACGTAAGGAGTCATCACTTTCTTTCCACGTCAGGAATCATTCTTGATATGTCCGCGTAAGGACTCAATCTTTCCACGTAAGGAATAAACTCGTCTTTCCACGTAAGGAATCATTTTTCTTCCACGTAAGGAATCATTGTCTTTCCACGTAAGGAGAACATCGTCCACGTTAGGACCCACCTTTCCACGTCAGGAACACCATCTTAATCTGTCCACGTAAGGACTCCAATCTTTCCACGTCAGGAATGCTGTCATTTCCACGTAAGGAAACTATCTTTTTCCACGTAAGGAATCATCTCTTTCCACGTAAGGAATCCAACTTGATATGTCCGCGTAAGGACTACATCGTCCACGTTAGGACCCACTTCTCCACGTTAGGAATAATAATCTCTTTGATTTGTCCACGTCAGGACACTGATCTCGTCTTGATTTGTCCACGTAAGGACTACATCTTTTCTGCTGAGAGAATAAATCTTGTCCATGTCAGGACTTAGTTCTCCATTGATCCCAACCCACAAACTTCTTAGCACTGACGTGACAGCGACTTTGAGATGGACTCTACTGGGGATATTTGGAAACCAAACTACCGGACGCCTGTTCTGATAACCGGCGGTGGCCTCTGAAATTCTGATTCATGGAACCCCTGATGACAAAAGAGAAACTTATCCTGATAACTCTGTGGGGAATACTGCCGAAACTGACATTATCATTGGATGTCTCATGCCGAGATCTTGAATGTTTGGTAGTTCATTTGAGCAAGAGTTCTCTCCACCTGAACTGCTAGAGTACAGAAACTGCTTCAGCAAAATAAATGCTGAAGATAATGCCGACTCCGCCGGGGATAGCCAGATGCTACAGAATTATTCCAGCAAAATAAATGCTGGAAGGGTGAAGTCAACCCTGCTGGGAAATTGGGAACTTAAACCGAGCACCTTGTTGAAGTAACATCCTGCTGGGGAATATAACTCTACTGGGGAGTAGCGGATGTGCCTGGTATGATTGAACTTCTGCTGGCGAGTGAACTGATATTACACAGTATCCCTGACAAAATAAATGCCAGGACCCACCACCAACTCTGCTGGGGAGAGTCTTGATCTTCGAGTTCCACTGGAAGGAAAGAACACTTGCTGAAAAGAGAGAACTCCGCTTCGGGGATACTAACATGCCCCCAGTCTGTATTCTGTATAGCTTGCCCCTGAATCTGCGACCATTTTGGAATGAACCCTTCAGTCTTCGTATCTTGACAACCAGACATGGACGGCTTCTACATTTCACACCTTGACCTGACTGCCCCAGATTTACTGATTCTAGGATGACTGACTCTACCTGAATTAATCAGTATAGCTTGCCCCAGTTCACGAAACATTTGGGCATTTCTGCATTTTATCCCGATCATACCTTCCACTGTAGGAATCTTTCCTGTCGGCATGCGCTTACTCGCAAGTAACACAAGTTGTTCTGCATAAAAGATATATTAAACGCAATACATATGACAGTTTCAAAATCCAAGCCTGTTCACTGAAAATTTTGTGACATGTAATGAATCAATTATCAAAATGTCAATATGAAAGCTGGTAAGAGGAACCCTTTTAGGAGTCAGAATCGACGAGATCTTTACTGATGTATGCCCTCGGACAAAACCTGTTTCAATTAGGACTTTTGCAGGTTGTAACGTGGTCAGGTTCGCGGTTAACAAGGAAAGATATAGGCTCAAAATTTATTTCGACCCACCCATTCTTCGTGATGTTCTCCAATCCTATGTTCAGCTAATCTGACTTCAGCGTTCACCTATTAGAGGTGGAATGATAGGAGTGATGGTTCAGGATACCATACATTTTTTTGTTTTTGAGTGACAGTCATTTGCTTTTCGTCTTTGGGTACCTAGAATCACACGACTTTTGTCCTTTTCGAGGATTTGTTCTTTTCTTTGACAATCCTTTTCGCCTTTCGTTTTTTTGTTCCCTAACTTTTGCCTGGACTGAGTATCTTTTTTTTTTTTTTTTTAGTCCAGCAGGATGCCCTAATTTTTGCCTAAGTCGCTTGTTTTCAAGTTTTGACTTAGCGGGCTTTTGATTCTTTTTGCTTTTCGTTCTTTTTTTTTGAACAAGTCGCGTGACACTGGTTTGTCTGACTTTTTTGTGGAATAATGTGACTGTTTCACTCTTGTCGCTTAACCATTGTGGCTTTTTAGGCACGACCTATACAAGTGTGATTTATCCTCAACCGGACACTCCTTTCACGATTCGAACGCTTGGCCAAACTAACTGCCGCCTACCCTGCCCCGGGTTAAGATTTAGGTTTTTTCATTTTCAAAAGAAACTCCTACTACCGGCTCAAAGGGGTTATCAAGGGATTATCTTCCTTATATCTCCGGTGTTTAGGGATTGAAACAATGCCTGTATCTCATCAACAGGTTCTTTATCCAAAAGCTTGCAATCCGAATATTATTCGTCATCTGTTTTCGTCATCCTCCCCAGATTCCTGCTAACACAAGCATTAAGCATTAAAGAAAAACAAAGAGTGAACACGACTGGATTAATTCAAAACATGCATATTCATTTCGTTTATCAATATCAATTGAAAAAACAACAAGTTTTAAGAGCGAAATTTGCAATTACACAGAAAAGAAACTACAAATGCGAGGACATGAACAAGATAACATGAAAAATGTCGGCGTCTCAGAACTGGACTTCCTGCACTCTGACTTATTGGTGAGTCAATCATCCTCAGAAGCTATCATCAGGGGTAGTCTACTGCTGTCTCGATCTTCTTTCACCGGCCCGATCAAATCTGGGAAACCTTTTCATCACCCCGGCTTTTGCTTGTCTATGGCTTTGCACCACCTTGGGGACCCTATCGGAGAAGTTAATGACCCTGCTGTCGATTAAATCTTGGACGTTATGCTTGAACGCGTGACAACCTTCAATATCATGTCCGGGAGCCCCGGAGTGGAATTCACAGTGCCTGCTTGCATCATAGCCATCCGGCAGAGTGCCGGTTATTGGCGCCAGAGTTCTTTTCTCCACCAAGTTCAATCTTAGTAGTGTCTGTAACAAATCTGTGTATGTTGAGGGAGGCTTCTCAAACACCCTCCTCGGCTTCTTTCCCCGAATTCTTTGTTGAGCTGGATACTGGCCTCTTGTATGCTGCTGGCTTTGCTCGGACGATTCCTTGGGCTCACGCGTTATCATCCTTAAATTCAACCCTGGCATCGGCAGCTGTTGTGGACATGGAGACTCAGCTTCCAGTGGTTCTGGGATATACCTCGATTCGTCTGCGACCTCTGGCGGAGAAATGGGAATATCAGTCCCTGCAACTTTTATGCCCTCCGGTACAAACTCAATTATTTTCCCATCCAGCAAATCTTGGATCTTATGCTTAAAAGCTTTGCATGTTGCAATGTTATGCCCCGGTGCTCCGGAGTGGAAGGCGCAATGGGCGTTCAAGTCATAGTCTGGTGGCGGCTGCCCTGTCAGTGGAACCAAAATGCGGGGCTCAACCAGTTGGAGTTGGAACAAGAGTTGCACCAGCTGATCATAATCCACAGGGATCTCATCAAATACTCTGTTAGAAGACCTCATCCTCTTACCACACCTTCTTGAGTTATCCTGCAAAATCAATTGCGACTGCTGACGAGGAGAATTCTGAGCTTAGAATCCTGGGGAAGGTCTCTTAAGCCTATCCTGCGTGGGTAATGGTTCTTCAGACCCCTGAGGAACAGATAATCCAGCCGTGTCTTCCAACATTTGCCCTCCTTCTCTCCTGAGTACGTTCCTTAATACTTCAGCCATCAACCCTATCTGTGCCTTCAGTCGGCAGTTCTCTTCTTCTAGCGTCTCTTGATTCGAGCGCAACTCTTGCACATCTTTCGTGAACTGCCCCAGCTGGCCTCGAACATCCGTTAATTCTGCTTGAACCTGTTTGATGGCTACCCCCACAAGTTGGCGTATGCGGCCTGGGAGAAAACCATGATTCTCTAGCTGAGCAAAGTCGGCAGCTCTATCATTAGCCCGTGCCATCAAAGGCTGCACCGTATCCTGCAACTGCTTCTGACTCTCGGCCATGGCCTCCATTACCCGTATAAGCCTCATTATGTTGTCGTGCACCTCTTGCATCTCAGTCGGATCCTGACTCATGACTTCCTTGCTGCTGCTTCTGGTTGAACGCCAGGGAATTCTCCGGTCGCTAATCTTGGAGGACCTGAGAGACACAAGAGATGAGATACAATTTAATAATTACCTGTAATGCAATATGAATATGAATGCAATGCAATGTGTGTGCCTGTGCATTAGGGAAATTTATTCCCCCAGTTCTAGTGTGAAGGTGCCAGTGCAGTGACAGTGCTGACAATAGGAATATCGGAGCTGAATCATAGAAATCCTCATATATTGCAGGAAAAATCAATAAGCCGAGAGTACAATATCACTGAGAGTACAATAAGAAGGCATGGCCTCAACCAACAATCCTGGTGATGGTCAGCACTATGCAAATAAAGCATACAAGTTACTACATGAAATGATCAAACACTCCCATAAGTCTGGTACTCTTCTAGCAACTTCTTGGTCTCCGGATGACTTGGTTGGGTAAGCAGCCCTTCAACCAGTTGGTTTCTCTTCTTAAGAACGCGGCGCACGTCTTCAGCAGTTTTTTCCCATGTTGCTTCCCCGAAGCAATCTTCTAGCTTTCGCTTCTGAGACACCGCTTCATCTCTGGATTTGATTGCCTTGTTCAGTGCATGCTGGACACTATACCGGGTCATCACTTCTTCCTCACACTTCTTGATGCTAGACTTCAACTTCTCTTCGAGGTCGGAGATTTGCTGCTTCAACTTATCTTCCCTTTTCTTGTTATTGGTGAGTGTACCATTCCAAGTCTTATTGCAAGAGGAGATTTCTCGGTGTGCTGCGTCGAGCGCCTTCTTTTTTGATTCCAGCATGTCATGGGAACTTCTGAACTCTTGCCCCAGACGTTCGCGCTTTTTCTTCTCCTCAGTCAACTCGGCCCCTAACCTGTTTAACAGCTCGATCTGTTGTTGGAAAGCATATACAGCCTTGTTTTTCTCACTGTGTACTTGAGCTAGCTCTTGCTCTAACCCTTCGTTGACCTTCATCAAGGCTTCTTTTTCCTTCACAACTTGCTCGTAGGCCTCCCTAGAAACAGTAGTTGGCTCTTCTGCCGGGACGGGAACAATGACGGGTGCAGCTGGAAATGGCATTAATAACTGACTTGCTCGTTCCTGGATCCAAACCCTGTAAGGTTCATAAGCCTGGCAATCGTTCTTACCTAACAGTGGCTTCCCTTTGCGGTTAATACGTGTCCAGGCATGTTGCAACTTGGCTAATAACTCCCCCTTCACGTCACCGGTGAAGTACAGAGATTCCTGTACTTCTTCCTCCTGAGGTGGATTCTTCAGTGCATATCCGAACTGGCGAATGAATAGAGAAGGGTTGTAATTGATACACCCTTTTCTTCCTATCAGCGGCACATTAGGGTACCCAGAACAGCTGAAGATGAGCTCGGATCCCAACAAATCTCGATCAAACCATACAACGTCTTCGGAAGATAGCCTCATCAGGCGTTCTGACCAACTGGCTGAGGTTGCACTGTCCACAAATGGTCCCTTCATGGGAAGGTGACTCTTGAACCACATATTCAACAGAGGAGCACAGCAGTACACAGCCTTTCCTCTTCGGTTCTCATTCTTATAGTGCAATGAATGATAGAAGTCTCCAATCAAAGTTGGCATTGGGTTGCCTGCAGCAAACAGATAGAAAGCATCCAAATCCACAAAGTTGGGCAAGTTAGGAAACAGCACGATTCCATAAATGCATAGAGCCAGAATAGCATTGAAAACCACCCAACAACCGTTCTTGGCGTACTCTTGAGCCTGGCCAACCAGAAAATCCAAAGAGAAACCTGAAACCCCAAGCCAAGAAGTCACTAACAACTCAGCAGCGTTCATGTGCAAGGCTTTGGCTAAGTCCTCCAACTTGGGCTCAGCAGCAGAGTGAATAAAGGGAACCTTGTTCTGCACGGGAAGCTCAGTAAACTCCACATACTCCTCAATGGTAGGTCCTAGAATGAAGTCAGCAAAAGTAAAGCATCTCAATGCGGGGTCATAGAACTGCATCAAGATGTATAGCCCGTTCATCTCATCAGCAGTGGGCTTGCAGACTAACCTCAGTAATCTCCCATGACTCATTCGGAAGCTTCTTCTAACCTCTTCATCAGCGAGAGATATAAGACCAAGCAAAGAAGTAATATCAGGTGAAGGCAGCTTGTACGCAACTGTCTTCCTCAAACCAGCCATAATCAATACTCAGAAGTCTGGGCACTAGAACCGGGGAATATGCAAATGCACCTGCAGCACAGACACACGTTAGTGGAATGCAAGAGGTAATGGATATGCAGGCAATGCAATGCAAGTAACATGCAACAGGGACCAAAGCTGTAGCTGAATAGCCTGAACCATATCAAGAAGTCTCGGATAGACCATCCAGAAGTCATCAAACCCTGGTCTCAGATAGACCTAAAACAAAGCTCCAGTACTGGTCTCTGACAGACCTCAAACCATAACTCCCACTGGTCTCTGGTAGACCTCAAATCACATCTCCAATTGGTCTCTGACAGACCTCAGGACACTCCAACTGGTCTCTGACAGACCTCAAATCTCATCTCCAATTGGTCTCTGACAGACCTCCTAACTTTCCATAAATACCCAGGATCTCTGATCAAGAAATAACCGGTAGTCTGAAGGTCTAGTTACCTGCATAACCCCAAACCCTCTCACAGGTGGATGTCCTAGTAACTGACAAAGGTATGGCATCCTATGCGGTCGTCGGCGTCACAGACTTTCAGGGCTGATGATACGATTCCCAGAAGGAGTGGCATCATCAAATCCTGAAGAGGCCTCACTTAGCCAACTTCCAAATGATCGGTTCCCGGAGTCGACAATTCAGCTGACCAACAACCCCTTCGACCCAAAGGGTAGAAAAAGAAGCCAACCAGAAGAACCTCGTCCGAGTGTAGATTTCATGAGACACTAATGCAAGCAAAGCCGGCACGCGCCCACTACTTTCTACTCTAATTCTAGGTGCACTCAAGCCCAGGTCCGGCTTCTCACTCAATATCAGAACACCCGTCACACCCCAATACAGCAATAATAAACAATATATATAATGCTGAAAATAAAGGTCAGAAATATAAATCCATACAAAATCCTCGACGGGAAAACAAGCGTTAGGATTGACTCTCTTAAGGGACGTTGGATCCCAAATGCATAAGAACCCTCGCAGTCCTTAGCAGCCAGGGGACGTTGGCTCCCCAGCAGAGTCGCCAGCTGTCGCTACTGCGAAAATCGGCGCCGGCTGAACAGAAGAGTCGCCACCGCGCGTTATTTATCCCACGGGAGGGAAAGGGAACGCTCAGAGTAAACCTCGCAAAGACGGGAAAGGTATGGTCGTCGCAACCAAAACCTGGGTTCGGGAGTCGGTTACGCAAGGGGAAGGTATTAGCACCCCTCACGTCCGTCGTACTCGACGGGATCCACGCTTGTTTTCGGGTATGGATTGTTATTCTATCTACGCTAAAGGTCTGGGGTTAAAAGGAAAGAAAATGAAAGCAAAATGACTCGGCAAAGTATCGCACTTCATGCCTACGTATTCCCGTCTGGAACGAGAAATCAGAGTCAACGTAGTTCGCCTACCTACGGGAAAGGAGGGGAAGGTTGCTCGCTAGGATATCACATCCTATGCCTACGTACTTCCACACTGCATAGAAGATCAGAGCAAACGTAGTTCGGGCCACGCACGACATAAGTTTGTCCTTGATTGATTTTATTCCTTCTAAAAAAGGGTTTCTTGATTAGCAGTCCCGGCGGACAAAAATGACGTCTTGATGAGTTCACATTCTTTTACGGAAGAAGTGTCTTTTATTGTGTTTGAAATCTTTATGTATTTTTCTGTTTGTTTTGAGGAAGAAGAGATAGAACTCTAACCTATGGTTGCGAAGGGAAACAAACTAACCTAATGTTATCATGCATGGGTTAAGACCTAGTGTCTATCATGCTCCTCTCTTGCACAGAGAGAAACAGAGATCCTACGGGATAGGCAGAAACAGAAACAATAACAGATATAATAAAGCGGTAAAATGCATGGATGCAACAGTACAAGCGAGGCAAGGGAGTCCCACTCAACCTCGAACCTAGAAAACAATAGGCGAAAGTGAACAGGCTTCACTTTCAACCCAATAGGGTAACCAGCAAACAATACAACCAGGAAATCCAAACAATACATCAGCAATGAAATACAACAGCAAAAATAAACGGCCACAGCAGCTCTACATCAATATCTGGCTCCAAGTAATCTCCATTCAGCTACAGGCTTCAACAAGCATCAATCTCCATCTTCATGACCTTCAGGCAAGGGCTTTGATCATCTGTCTTCCCTCTGCAATGGCTTTTCTTCATGTCTCCAATCTTCAGGGATGAACATCAATCAACAAGAGGAGAGGAATGTTAAACAGTAAATTGCCTACCAAGGGTGGCTCATTAACTGTTAACATTATACAGACAGGTTTCTCTCAAAAGTTCTATCTTCCAAATACATTCACTGATCCTTCCAAAGGAAGGAGGTGGATATTTGAAAGAGACTTTGAATCATAGAGAAAGGATGGATGCAGACAAGGCATTCCATGTTTGAGAAACAAGCTTTCTAATCTAGAGCTCTGCCTAGCTCCTAAACCCTAGTCTCCTCAGCAGCTGCTAGCAAGAACCTCCTCTCCAACTCTGGCAGTTGATCTTCAATCTCTGGCTCTCCGATGGTCTCCATCTCCTCAAGTCTTCAACTCTCCCAAGTCCCCAGACAATCCCAATACCCAAGCAAGCAAGCAATAATCCCCAGAGGGCACACCACACCAGTCAATCAAATATACAGTACAGTAATAGCAGTAGGGGAATCCTGACTTTTCTAAGGGGATCTAATAACTACCCATAGCCCCTATAGTCCCATAGCTAAACTATTCAAACCCTAAGTCCTAAGGGAAATGAATTGATTCTCCTAAGTAATCACCTAAAACCCTAGTTTGTTCATGTTGTTCACACCTAAACTAAACACCTAAAATTAATTTCTAAAAATGGGAACTAAATTGAATCTACAATTTTAATGTCTAAACTAAACAACCTAAAAAGAATGGACAAAAAATATTAAAGCATCTAATAGAACAAAAATTAACAAAATCATGCATGAAATGAAACTATTTAAAATGCTATTTATTTAGAAAATATGGGGAAAATATCAAATAAAAAATAAAATGCAATTTTTATTTTTTATAATTTTCTAGACTCTTTTAAAGAAAATGATGCAAAAAGAATGAATTAAAAATATGCAATTTCTAATTTGTTATGAATTTTCAAAAATGAAATGTTGAAGTTCAAGTATACTACTTAAAAACCCTAATTAAACTATCCTAAGTTCAATTATCTAAACTAATCAAATTTTATTCTAAAAAATCTAGTAATAAATTCTGGGAATACTACAATTCAATATTAATCACCACAAAAAAGAATGGGCAAAAAATCTATTTCTAAGTGTAAGAACAAAAATCTACAAGATCATGTATGAAATAAAACCTTCAAAATATGCATTTATTTGTAAAATATGTGGAAAATGCGAAAAAAAATATAAAATGCAATTTTTATATTTTTTTAATTTTCTAGACATGTTAAGGAAAATATTAAAAAAAGAATGAGTTAAAAATATGCATTTTCCATTTAGTTATGAATTTTTGAAGTTTAATAAAATCTAGGCCGCTGGATTGAGGGACAAAGTCAAATATCCCAACATGAATCAATGGTAGAGATTATCTCTTCTACCTTGGACACTTAGGGTTTCTAAAAAAAAGAACTCATGCAAGCAACTTCCACCCTCTCTAACTCTCTCATTTCTCCACCATTTTTCACGATCCAAAGATGAAAACTCATCTACTCTTCTCCCTCTACACAGCCATGGTACTAGAATTCTCTAACTCTCCCTCAAGAAAGAAATACGAAGGCTACAAGGGGTGGTCACCATTTTCGCACCTTAGTTTGCATGGTAATCAAATGGTCTCATATTAACCTATCATGTACTACATCTTATGGGGATTATCCTAAGCCTAATACCTAAGATTATAGTACACTAAATCGTGAGTTCTTGATCATTAAAGAATTGACACCATGGAAGCAAACCTCACAAACAGCCCTTAAACTCATCATACAACATCCCTAATTGGTCTCTATTAGATTTCTCCTAACAACATGCTTGAACTATGGATAAATAGAGGGTTTCATGAGAAAATGCATACCTTGCAAGTGATGATGGTGATGATGGTTCTCCTCCAATTCAGACCTTGCCAATTGCTTTGTATGGTCTTTGATGAATGTTGAAGCCTCTGGTTGCAGTAGTTCTTGTTCTATCTTCTTGAATCAACCTATTCAACTCTTCATGCAAGTTGGAGTGAAGTTGGAGATCTCATAATCCAGCCACGAATTCTTGAGCCTTTCCTTTGCCAAATGCTCAATGTTGATTATAGATGATGATGATGATCAGAATTGTAGTGATTGATGGTGTTTTAATGGAGTTTGGAATGAAAATGCAATTTTGGAGTGAAGGAATCAAAGTGTAGCATGCAAGCTTTTAGAATCACCAACCAATGCATGGAGTCACTCTAGGGCTTATATAGATGAGAATAGAAATGTGTGGAAGTTTGTAGAACCTTCCATGAAGTTTCTAGAATGTATCACGTAATGAGATTTTGAATTTGTCATCTTGAGTGAATCTCATGCCATCTCATGATAAACCATGCAATCTTACTTAAATTCTCCTCATATGATATTATGACATGAAAATAAGGTCTTACAAACCTTTATGTAGCATTTTCTCATCTTTCCTTTTGATGCCTTAAAGTGCAAATAACAAATTTACAAAGAAACTCCAATTTTTAAGCCTAAACTCAAAAAATGTGGCTAAACCATTGTTCTCAAAATGATGTTTCCAATCAAAATCATCTATCATATGCCCCATTTTGGATTTGTAGATCTCTCAAACCAAAATTCAATTCCAACTTTTTCAACTTATAAGCCATTTACAAGCCATTTTGACCATTTTAAAATATCCATGCTCCATGCATTTTCAAACTCTCACAACATCTTATCTAGCCTTAAAATCCCATTTTGAGCAACTTTGATGTTGGGAAGTTTTCCATTTGAAGCTTCCTTGTATGAGTTTTAAGCATATGCTATGAATGACCTGTAATCACCAAATTACCAAAATACCCCTGTCTTGCACAAGCCATAAGTAGAGTTCCCTAAATCATATGAAGGCATACCATACCTTTTTGGAAAGGGGAGACAATGAGGAACACCTCTCTTGCTTGTTCAAAGTCCATTTGAATTATCCTTGAGGGCCAAAAGTTTGTCAGAAGACAGTCAACTTGCACAGACAAATTTCAGTGCCATCTGGTGACCCCTAACTTGCAAGAGCTATAACTTGAGTTCTAGAAATCTCCTTGATGTCTTCCACCACTCAAATTAAATGTCTTGAGATCCTCTACAAGTTTCATGTTGGCCAAGGATCCATTTGAAGCTTGCATTTTGACTTATTTTGCTTGGAAGTTTGACCTAAACTAGGGAATTTTACCTAGAAACCCTAATTTAGAAACTCCTCTTCTCCTTGATTTCTCTTGAATTCTTCTTGGCATATCTCCATATCCTTCTTTATATGTCAAATGATGATCCCCACATATCTCCAATAGCCTTGAATACCCTTTAAATCAGTCAATTGACCTAGAGTTGACCCAGGGTTGACCCAGATGAAACCCTAGTTGACTGTCTTCAACTGCAATACTTGTGATCACACCAATGACTTGTTTCCTTCTCCAAATGACTTTCTAAGTCCTCCAAGATGTCTAGATACTCCCCATGCTCTCCAATTCACAACTCATACTTTCCTTGATGATCCCCAGATACCCTCAGCCAGGAGATAAATTAACTGCTTGACCCATTGACTTGATAGCTTTCAAATTCTTTTCTGATGACTTGAATGAGATTGAATCAGGATAATAACCTCTTGATAGGCCTCTAGAGATGAGAATAATGATTGGTCCCCCTGTTGTATGACTTGCTATGCTTATGTTATGCCGATGAGTAACCTATGTACATGACTCTATATGCAAATGCTAATGACATTGAAACATAAACCAAGTGAATAAGGTTGGGCAAATTTTAGGGTGCAACAAGGTGCAGTTAGCAAATTATTTAGTGCAAATCACATTGGGCCTGATTGGGGAGGGTGTGCATAGCAAGGAATTCAAAGCCCATTCAGAATTGTTTTAATGAAACGGTGCGTAGCACCTTCAGGGTTTCCCTCCGTTTTCTTTAAATCAAGGCCATTGGATTTAGTCTCAGTTCAAGGTCAACATCACGATCGTGTGGCCAATGCTTCGTCTTCAACCTCCAGCAAACCCTAGGTTCTGAAAACCCTAACCATGCACGAATCTTATACTCCTCTGTTCTCCCTTGTCTCTCCACGAATTCACTCGATGCAAAGAGCAAAGTTGCTCTAAATTCTTCCCTCTACACAACCATGTCCATAATTCTTTCTAAAACTCAACCAATAATCAAACCCGATGAGTGTAACATTCTGAATCCATCAATATCACCTGTCATCAACCATCTCAATTCTCTCCAATCTTTACCCTAACCTAATCTACACCTTATGCTGATCAATCTGAGCTAAGGATCCAAGATTATCATGCATTATCCTATGAGTTACAAGCTCCAACAGTTTTGACACACCATTAACAACCTTCATGAAACTTCCCCAAACTTTGTGAAATCCATCATCTAACCTATCTTAACCATTCTAACCCTACAATTTCCTAACATGCTAACTAATTCAATCAATTCGAATAAAGATACCAACCTGGTGTGATGATGAAAACAGCTATGGAATTCTCTTGATCCAATACTTGCAATGATGGGAAACTGATCAGTGAACTTGCTCTTGAGTTCTGTATGCAAAAATTCTGACTCTAACCTCTTGAATCTAGCAATTCCAACTTTCATGCACCTTGGATGATGGAACTTGTATGGCACGATCCCTCTTCAATTCAACCAAATTCTTGTGTGGATTGTGATCTATGAATGATGCTGATGATGATCAAATCAAGAAAAGTTGAAATTGATAGTGATTTGAGAGAGTTTGAGATGCTTTTGCAAATTGGAAAAATTGTGTATAACTTGTGTTTTGAACAAAGTGATTCACCAACCATGGCATGAAGCCACTCCATACAATATATAGATGCCATTGGAAAGTCCTAGAACCTTGGAGAAACTTCCCATGCACAATTTCCCTTGGATTTGGAATATGTAACTTCACTTGTAAGTAACCATGCATAACTTTCAATTCTTGAACCAAACTCAAAATTCTACTTTTGCCAATGTTCTTAAAACATTTTTTCCAATCAAAATGACCTATAATTTCACCTCATTTGGCCAAAATATGAAAAATCTCCATTTTAGGTCATTTTTTATTCATTAAATTCACCAATTTTGAAACCTTGAGCTATGAGTCTTTCCAATATTTCATGGTCACTTTTCTAGACTCAAAATGTCATTTGGAGCAAGTTTGATGTTGTGAAGTTTTCCATTTGAAGCTTCCTTGTATGAGTTTTGGGCATAGGCTTGAAATGACCTGTAATTCTCAGATGACCAAAATACCCTTTGCTTGCCAAGACCATAAGTAGAGTTACACAAATCATATGAAGGCATACCATACCATTCTAGAAAGATAAGACAATGCGGAACAACTCTTATGTTTACCATAAATTCATTTGAAATCTCCTTGAGGGGTAAAAGTTGCTTGGAAGACAAGTAACTTTCACAGACAAAATTTCAGATACCTCAGATGACCTGTAACTTGCAAGGACCATAACTTGAGTTCTATAAATCTCCTTAATGTCTTCCACCACTCAAATTAAAGGTCTTGAGATCCTATACAAGTTTCATGTTGGACAAGGATCCATTTGAAGCTTGCATTTTGACTTATCTTGCTTGGAAATTTGACCTAAACTAGGGGATTTTACACAGAAACCCTAATTTAGAAACTCCTCTTCTCCTTGATTTCTCTTGAATTCTTCTTGGCATATCACCATATCCCTCTCTACATGTCAAATGATGAACCCCACATCTCTCCAATATCCCTTAATGCCTTTCAATCAATCAATTGACCTAGGGTTGACCTAGAGTTGACCCAGATGAAACCCTAGTTGACTATCTTCAATTGCAACTTTTGTGATCACACCAAGGACTTGTCTCCTTCTTCAAATGACTTTCTAAGTCCTCTATGATGTCTCTATACTCTCCATGCTCATCCCACAGCTCACAATTTCTTTGATGATCCTCAGATACCCTCAGATAGGAGATAGCTGCACTGCTTGATCCATTGACTTCTTAGCTTTCAAATTCTTTCTGATGACTTGGATGAGATTGAATTAGAATAATAACCTCTTGATAGACTCATAGAGATGAGAATAGTGCTTGGTCCCTTGTTGGATGACTTGCTATGCTATGCTATGCAGATGATTAGACTATGTAC
Source organism: Lathyrus sativus (assembly GCA_963859935.3). Taxonomy (NCBI): domain Eukaryota; kingdom Viridiplantae; phylum Streptophyta; class Magnoliopsida; order Fabales; family Fabaceae; genus Lathyrus; species Lathyrus sativus. The sequence continues at coordinate 538,000,203 of OZ012740.1, read as the reverse complement.
ATGACTCTATATGCAAATGCTAATGATATTGAAACATAAACCAAGTGAATAAGGTTGAGCAAATTTTAGGGTGCAACAACCCCATCCTCCACGGGATGGAGGAACCACTAATACTCTCAACGTACGACAGCACCTTGGATCCAGACGACCATCTGGAAGACATCGAGGCTATACTCGACTACAGGAACGTCCGAGGAGTCATCAAGCGTAGGCTCTTCCCAATGACATTGAGGAAGGGTGCCATGTCATGGTACAAGAGCCTGGAGCCTAAATCTGTCACGTCGTGGAGGGTCTTGAAAGATCTATTTTCACGGTATTTCACAGCGTCAAGACGACATCCGAAGACAGAGGCCGCGTTGGGCGCAATCATCCAGGCCCCAAATGAACCTCTCAGAAACTACATTGAAAGGTTCACAAGGGAGGCGGTCTAGGTAACAACTTCAGACGAGATGAAACGTTACCTGATGGAGCAAGGCCTGCGCTGAGACTCCAAGTTCTATGAGGTTGTTGCCATCCACCGGCCAGACTCCCTCTAGGACTTCCTTAAGAGAGCCTGTCATTACATCCGGTTCGAGGAGACGGAGACCACCAACACCGCCCGTGACACCCGAAACTGAGAAACCCCCCATGGGTCCCGAGATGAAGGGGCATCAGTCCACTGACGCGGGGGAGACCGGCGGCGGGAGGACCGTCCTCGATAACCCCATGAGAAGCGGGGCCCCGTTGGTCTTTTTACCGAATACATGGCACTGGTCGCTTCCCGCGAGCGCATACTGGCTAAGTGCGCCAATTCAGAATTTGTCCGAGGAGGTGTTCGTTTTCCAAAACCGGTACCCACCAAATCTAACATGGACAAATCCAAATATTGTCACTTCAACCGAAGCCACGGGCATGTGACCGAGGATTGCATCCACCTAAAGGATGCAATCGAAATCTTAATCAAAGACGAGCATCTGAAAAGGTACATCCGGGGAGGAGAGCCCCCGCGACAGGACGCCCCCGAGGCCAAAAGAGTCGAGGACCTCCTCCCTCCTAACAACGATTCTGGCCTGCAGGTGGCCCTCAGCGTTGGGCGACCTGAGGACTAGTTTGCACTAAGAGAGTTCGGTCTCCCTGCCGAGCTTCAGCTGCCCGAGGAGCCAATACACCCCGTTAGCCACTGGGAATACTTCCCTAGGGCAATGGTTATTTCGGGAGGGACCCCGAGCAAGCTCGCGATTGGGTCGGTTAAAAGAAAGTTCGACGAACTAATAAACAGCAGTGCAGGCAAGATGAGCACGCTCGATAAGTTCCGAGGACGATCCAACCCGATCACCTTCTACCTCGAAGAACTCCCCAGGGGAGCCCCTAACTCAGCCATACCTCTGCTAATACGGGAATAGATGGCCAACTTTGATGTTCGTCGCATCCTGGTCAACGAAGGAAGCTCGGTGGATATCATGTATACCCACCTCTTCTCGACGCTCCAGCTCGACGAGACCAACCTGGCCACATACCTGGGCTCCGACCTCCAGGGCTTCAACTGGACAAGGACGCGGCCATGGGGATACATGGAACTCAAGGTCACCTCCGGGGAAAAGGAAACGGCCAGGGAAATCAACGTCCGTTTTCTAGTCGTCGAATGCCCATCTCTGTATAATTACATCCTAGGCAGGACAACGTTGGCCGAACTAACCGCGGTGCCATCAATCGTCCACCTGAAGATGAAGTACTACACCAGGTTGAGAGTCGTCGTCACCCTCAATGGGGACATAGAAGCTTCCCAGCGATGCTTTAAAGCAGCAATGAAGGGCCTTAGCACGATCGGTCCCGTGACCAAAGCCACTAAGCCATCCCCCGTCTAGGAGAGCAAACTGAAGGATCACGTCGATGCTGTAGACCTCGACTGTCGTTTCGCCAAAGAGCCAGACCACGAGGACAAAGCCGGCGACACTCCTCCAACCACCAACGGGCAGCCTATCCACCCAACGCGCCCCATTCCAAATGGGGACTTCGAGATCATAACCCTTGGAGCGGACGCAACGAAGACCGAGAAGATTGGGGCGGGGCTGCCCGACTTAGCGAGGAAGCAGCTAAAGGCCTGCCTCTGTGAGAACGCCGAACACTTCGCGTGGAGCGCCGCAGAGATGCCCGGACTCGACCCCGAGGTCGCTTGCCATCAGCTTTCCATCAACCCGGCCACTAAGGTCGTAGTACAACATAAATGTAGGCAGTTCCCCAAAAAGTCGACGGCGGCTGAAAAAGCTGTAAAAGACCTCCTTGAGACAAATTTTATTTCGGAAGCTCGGTATTCAACCTGGTTGTCCAACGTTGTATTAGTCAAGAAGTCTAATGTAAAATGGAGGATGTGCATTGACTACACATATATCAACCAAAAATGTCTTAAGGACGCTTATCCTCTCCCCAACATTGACAAGCTCGTTGACAACTCGGAGGGCTTCAAACTACTGTCCTTCATGGACGCATACTCGGGGTACAACTAGATCCCCATGAATGAGGCCGACAAGCAGAGCACGACATTTATGACCGAGTCGGGCAACTACTACTACAACATAATGCCCTTCGGCCTAAAAAACAATGGCGCCACCTACCAACGGATGATGAACAAAGTCTTCTGAGGAGAGATTGGCGACATGCTCGAGGTCTAAATGGACGACATGGCCGTCAAGTCCTGCACGGAGGTCGATCACACGGCGCACCTCAAGAAAGTCTTCGAGATGGCGAGGAGATGCAGGATGCGGTTCAATCCGGAGAAATGCACCTTCGGAGTACGCGCGGGGAAGTTCCTCGGATTCTACCTGACCGAACGTGGGATCGAGGCGAACCCGGACAAGTGTCGGGCCTTCTCCTAGATTGCAATGTCGAACACAAAAAAATCGATATAGTCTCTCAACGGGATGCTCGCGTCGCTATCCCGTTTCATCGCCAAGTCCGCATAATACGCCCTCCCGTTCTTCAAGCTGCTGAGAAAGGAGGCCGCGTTCGAGTGGACAGAGGAGTGAGAACAAGCCCTCCTCCACATGAAACGCGTACTATCAGAGCCGCCTATATTGACGAGGCCTGAGGTCGGGGAAACCCTATACCTGTACTTGGCCATATGGAACGAGGTCGTGAGCGTCGTGCTGATCCGGGAAGCCCCCGACGGGCAAAAACCGATCTACTTCACGAGCAAAGCCCTCCACGGTCTGGAAACAGATCGAGAAAGTCGCCCTGGCCCTCATCAACGCGGCTAGGCAGCTCCGGCACTATTTCCTGCCCTGCACCATCGTAGTCAGAACCGAGCAGCCTATCAAGCAGCTGCTCGGCCGACCCGACATGGCTGGGCGCATGCTGAAGTGGTCGCTAGAACTCTCTGAGTTCGATATCGTCTACGAGGGTAGAAAAGCTCTCAAGGCCGAAGTTCTGACTAAGTTCGTCGCCGAGATGACCACTGCAATAGAATCAACCCCGAGAACTCACAAGTGGACCATCTTCGTCGATGGCATCTCAAGCCCATCGGGAAGTGGCGCGGGCATCATCCTCGAAAACGAGAAGGGCACTGTCGTGGACGTCTCCCTGACGCTAGCCTTCCCGACAACCAATAATCAGGTAGAATACGAAGCCTTCTTGGCCGGATTCCGCCTAGCAGAACCTCGGAGCCAAGGAAATCAAAATCTTCACGGACTCCAAGCTCGTCGCCTCGCAAGTCCGAGGAGAATACCAGGCGAAGAATGACAATCTGGCCGAGTACTTAGCCTTCACAAGGGAACGGATGAAGAGTTTTGACTCCGCAGAAGTATAACATGTACCTCGTGAGCAGAACAGTCGGGCAGACATCCTCTCAAAGTTGGCGAGCACCAAAAAGAAAGGTGGGCACAAATCCGTCGTCCAGGAGATCCTCGTGCAACCAAGCACAGAGAGGGCGAAAGCACTGCTCGACGTCAATGCCATCGGGGACGCCAATTGTTGGACGACTCCCATACATGCCTACCTCAGCACAAGGCACCTCCCCGATGATGCCAAGGAGGCCAGCACGGTCAAACGACAATCCTGCTCATACGTCCTGCTCGACAACAAACTGTACCGAAGGGGTTTCTCGATCCCCCTCCTCAAATGCGTCGACAAAACTCAAGTTGCGGCCGTCCTGGAAGAGGTTCACGAAGGCATCAACGCGCAACACCTCAGAGGATGATCATTAGCGAGGAAACCCTTATGGGTTGGGTACTACTGGCCGATGATGCAGGAGAACACGAAAGAATACGTCAGGAAGTGTGACAGGTGCCAACACCACGGGGACATGCACCTTGCCCCTCCGAGCATGCTCAAGTCTCTTTCCTCCCATTGGTCGTTCGCCTGGTGGGGGATGGATATCATCGGCCCGTTCACCCTGAGCTCCTATCAGAACAAATATCTGATAGTGGGCGTCGACTACTTCACCAAATGGATCGAGGCTGAAGCCCTCGCCAAGATCATGGCGCACAACATGCTCCATTTCTACAAGAGGAACATCCTCTCCAGGTTCTGCGTCCCGCTCGCCATAGTCACCGACAACGGGAGACAGTTCACCGACAGAAACTTCTGGGACTTTGTCACCAAACTCGGGATCAAGCATCATTTCACTTCGGTCGAGCATCCACAAACGAACGGCCAAGTCGAGGCCGCGAACAAAGTAATCCTCCGGGGACTAAAGCGAAGACTCAACGACCCCAAGAAAGGGTGGGCCGAGGAGCTCCACAGCGTGTTGTGGGCATACCAAACAACACCTTATTTGACCACCGGGGAAACCTAATTCCGTCTTACGTACAGAATCGAGGCGGTGATCCCGATGGAGATAAGAGAGCCGTCCAAAAGGACCGAAGCTCCCCTCGAGGAGGAAACCAATGACGAGGCTATCCGGGAGGAGCTCGACCTAGTCGAGGAGATCCGATCAGGAGCAGCTCTCTGCGAGGCTACGCTAAAACAAAAGATCATCCTTTGCTATGACAGGAAAGTCCTAAAGCGCGAGTTCCAGGTCGGCAACCTGGTCCTATGAAGAAACCAAAAGGACTCACACGATGGCAAACTTGCCGCAAATTGGGAAGGCCCATATCGTGTTCAGGACAAGACAGAGCACGGGGCCTACTACCTCGAAAACTTACACGGGGATCAGATAGCTCAACCATAGAATGCTCAAAAGCTAAAAAAGTATTACAGTTAAACACTACCCGCGACGACATCCCTCGTGATCGCAGGAGTGCGACGTGGTACGACCGCGTCTCCTCGGAACTAACGAGATAGCAAACGCCTATCCTTTGTGTGTGCGAGCAGAACGCTTTGCTCTACTGAGACCCCTCAATTGAGAGTCTCCATCGCAGTACCAAGATCGGCAGAACACCCAGCTCGCGATGGGACGTTCATGCCGCGGGGGTAGGTCCACAACCGCGGTCCACCTCCATAACCGACCAGGTAACCATCCTGGTCAACCGGCCAGTTCCCTACACTACCGGGCATAATGAATGTCGAGCTACCACTTCCAATAGTAAACATACAAAGTAAGCATAACAAATGTGCGAGCAAGCATACAATGCGAACAGAAATATGAATCATGCATAAATAATCTAGCACACACACAAACTTAGAAAGGAAAACAAGAAATTCCATAAACGGGCACAAGCCCAGAAGTCAAATGTTACAATAAACGGGCACAATGGCGCATAGGCCGAAAACTATTGGGCACGCAGACCGAATAAAAAATAAAGGGGCACGCAGGCCACCATCCCTACTCTACGGGTTCCTCCTCCTCGCAGGCAGCCTGGTCGTCTTTCTCGTCATCCGAGACTCCAGGCACCATGATCCGACCATCTTGGATCTGATGAAAGGGATCAATCTCATCGGTCGTAAGGTCAGGGTTGATGAGCTTGAGCTGGTCGACAGCATGCTTAAAGCCCACTTCGACAGCCCCTAGACAATCCTCATGGAGCTGACGAACCTTGGCCATTAGCCCTCTCCTAGACGAGATCAACCACTCCTCTTAGGACTCCTCTTCGGCAGGGGCGACCAGATCCTCGAGCTCAGCGACGCGACCTTTGACCCCCTTCAGCTCTTCATCCCTTTCCTTCAAGGCTTTCTCCAGCTCCCCAATGCGTTCCCGGTGGAGCATGTCTTGCTTCTGATATGCCTTCTGGTCAGCCGCCATCTTGGCCCGGACCTCCTCAGACACTGTGAGGTCGCTCTTGACAGCAGCTAGATCCTACGAGGAGCACCCCGCCTCATTCAGCGCGAGGGCCATCTCGAAGACCCTCACCATCGCCGCCAGATCTGCGGACATCATCTTCCTCCGAGTCTCCTTGCCTGCAGCCAATATGCTCTTCGCCTATTCCGGGGCCACTGTAATACCTCAAATTTTCCCCTAAGATTAGTCGAATCATCTTGCATTCCATTGCATTTTAGCTAACCACTAACGGGTTGTGTAGTCTGTTGATTTTGCAAGAAAAATTACGTTGCGCGCTCTTCAGCTTATGAAGGGTAAAATGGTCATTTGTTCGCAGCTGACTGTCAATTTGTGAATCTGAGTTGTAGTCAGGAAATTGGAGCCATTTTATTTATTATTGTGAATTGATTTGGAAGAGTTTAATCGTGGAGGATTTAAGCCAGTGGAGTTAAATAAGTTCATTTTCATTTGATTGAAGTTAGTCGAAAAAATATGTTCATTTGAGTTTAATCGGTAGGTTAAATTTATTCTGATAAAGTTATTTGTTTGAGTTGCCAGAAGGATTAGTCGAAAGTTATGTCGGAAACGAGAATGAATCAGATGAAGTGGGTTGGCATTTGTTTTCATAAATTTTTTATTATTTGTGTCATTTCATTTATTAAAATTAAAATAAAATAAAAAAGAAAAAGGTATTATGTTTCTTTTCATTTTTATAAAAAAAAAAAGATTATTATGTTTCATTACATTTAAAATCAAAATATTATTATGCTTCGTTCATTATTATGTTTTTGTTTCATTTTTATGACAAAAATATTATTTGGTTTTGTTTGAGGTTTTATTAAAAAAAGTTTTATCATGTTCATTTCATTTTAATATAAGAAAATTTTTTAGTTTTATTTCATCATTTGCATATCAAAATAATAATATTTTTCATGTTTTTACAATATCTTAAAATGAAGGATTTTATTAGAAATAATAATAATTCTTTACAAAAAAACAAAAAAACAAATTACATTTTCTTTTTCTAAAAAATCCTAAAATGCCTAAAAAAAATTATATTTGTCCTACGAGTCTTCTTCCTGATTCTCCAACTTTTCCGATTATCTCTTCGAACTTACAAAACAACAAACAAATAATTTTATCGGTTAGTTTTCCAACACCCTCAGAACACTCTCATCATCGGGTGCGTCGAGAGGGCAACGACAAAGTCGAAGTCAACTCCCGACTTTATTTCTCGACCTCGGTAGATTCGGTAATAACTGTTCATAGAGGCAACCGAGAAAGAGAGATAAAAAGTGCTTTTGGAAAAAGCTGGTTGGCAAAAAAGTGCTTTTTGAAAAAAAAACACTTATTCAAAAAGTGATTTTCTGCCAAACACAACCTAAACACTTTTTCCTGAAAAATCTGGGAATCAACGGATCAAACAAGTCAAGTTGAACCCAACAAACTCAATCAAGTTTCAGCAACCCAGTCAAACCAAAACACAACGGATAAGCCGCATCAACATGAAACAAATCCGCGGATCTCCAACCTACAAAACCAAATAACAAATCAAAACGAAAAAGCAGAAAAAACGTAAGATCAACAACAATCAAAGTTGTCAAAAGAAGTAAAAAACTAGTCAAAGTTCATCACACAAAATCCGGCGAAAAAACCTCCGTTAAAAACGCACAAATCCAACAACGGATCCAGCCCAGAAAAAATCACTATATGAACATCAACATTCATCAGTTGAGGGGGAGGGGAAAAAACCTAGAAGGAAGAAAACCCACGGCGGCGAAAACCATCCACCCGGAAGTCGCCGGAAAACCATCGGACTCAGGGAAATTGAGTTTCCTCATCATCGTCCCACAAATCGTCCCAAAACAAACACAGAGTCATCGTCAATCCATCTTAGAAGCGGTGGCGGAAGCTCTGAAGCATCAACGCCAGCCAAGCTCCCAGCGGCCAAACATCATTGTCTTCAGTTATTACACATCATCGGACAGGGAACCTTAAAGCCACCACCACTGTCACTCTCAGAGAAACCACTTTGAACCCATAGCAAGAAGGGTGAGTACTTTCTCTGTATTAATCTTTCATCACATTTTGCAGGATAAGAAGAGGACAAAAGGGTCAATCACGCATGCAAGCGAAAATGAAGAAGGAAAAAGCTTCGGATGTGCATCCATGGCCGCCACCGACGGGTTAGGAAGGAGAAGAAGATAAACAATTAAAAAAACCTAATCACTCAGACTCATATTCTGTCCTTTTATATTCTTTATTTTTTTTAATATTATTTTTATGTTTATTTTTTATATTCTTTTATTTATTTTTTATTTATTGTATTTTTCTTCTTTTGTAATAATGGTTAGTGGATGTTAGTAAGTCAAAACAATTTTAGGAGAATTATTGACCTATTAATCTTTCTTAAAATAAGTAACACTAAACTTTACTTAGCAAAAATAAATTCCAAAAAAAATCATTTTTCTTAATTTAACCTTGACACTAATTTTTTCTTTTCCCTTTAATTTAACATTAAAATTAGTTTGTTTTTCTTAATCAAATATTAAAACAAAAATGTTTTCTTAACTTAAGATAAAAATTAACATGATTTTCTTGATTAAATACTAAAACCAAAGTGTCTTGTCTTCTTTTAACATAAAATTTGAGACCATTTTCTTAATTAAAACAAAAATTAAAACATTTTTGAAAGTCACTAACCTTTTTTTTAATTAAAGTATTCTTGAAATAAATTAATTAAAATAGTTTTAAACTAACTAACTGTGTTATTTAGAGTAACCTAACTTTAAATCATTAGAAGTTTAAAAACCCAACTTTTCAAAGTAAGAATTGGTATGTTTTAGGTTGTGCCATTGGTTTGTTTTTCAGTCATACAGTTGACAAGCATGGTGCTTTTCCTTCCACCCTACATTTTACTTTCCGTTTCATTTTTTTCCGGTTGTAATTATGCGAGGCTATCGTCGCAGTTATTTATTCTTGCATTTTTGGGATTTGTAATTTATGCGAGTGATCGTCGCGATGCTTTGCTTTACCATTTTCCTTATTTTCGTACTTTAACTCTGCCATATGATAATTCATCGTCATTTGCATCATTTACTGTCAAACCCTTATGAAGGATTAGGTCTAACAGTTTGACCGCCGAGTCAATAGTCCTCACTTTTGACCCATTCAAAACCCTAATAGCCTAGGTGTCCCTCCGCAGATGAAAATACCCTTTACCCTAGCATTTGGTCAAAGAGTCGTCGTACTCTGTTTAGGTTTTCCCGCCGTGGAATCCCTAATTTTAACCCTAATTTTAATTAACAACTTTCAATGTAGAAATAGGAGTCGCCGAACTCCACGTAAGCGTTTCCTTAAGAGATGCTTACTCCCCATTGAAACCTTGACCACAGTCAAGACGTTTCTAAACTCCCTTTCGAGGGGAACTACGATTACTCTGATTCCATTCCCTATCCAAGATACGTAGGCACAATATGTGAATCTTGCCGAGTAAACTTAGGACTAAACCTTAGGTCTTTCAGTCACTCTTAACCCTTAGCAATATACCTTCAAGCAAATAATAAAGCAAATAGTAAATATAAACAAAAGGTTCCTGTAGAGTACTATAGAAGTTTAGAATGCTAGTACCTTCCCTAAGCTTAACTAACCCCTTACCTAGGTCTCTCCCCGCATTGTTTACGATGCAAAAATTAGGTTTTCCTTCTTTTGACATTTTTCTTCGGATAAATCAAAGTCGGTTGTGAATAAAAGATTTGCGATTCAAACTAATTAATAGTTTGATATCCTATTCTAACCGCAACAGTCACCCCGAGATCGTTCCTCCCCGAAAAGAAATTCGGTCGGATACAGAAAGGGGGCAAGACGAACCCGCGATCTGGGGAACCGTTAGTGAGATTAATCTGAGGCACCTCGTCCTCCCGTCACCGTTTGGGGACCGGGGGCTGCGCCGAGGACCCAGTTCCCTGCGGAGATGAGGTCATTCCCGAAGAAGCGACAGGAAGCTCCCTCCGCGCAGCAGGGGCCCGAGCGGGAGCACGACGACTACCCCTATTCATCATCTTCGTCACTCTTTACTCCATGAAACCCATTGAACCTACAAGACGTACACAAGAAATACAGTTAGAAACAAAATCTAAACAAGTGACAGGATCAGCCTGGATGCACTCAAACTACCTAGGAGGCGATGAGCCTCAGCCTTCGTCCTGTATTCGAGCAGAGCCTTTACATTAATATACTAGGTCTCTGTCAGTATTTGCCCGTCTTCGTCACGGATATAATCCCCATCAGGGGACACACACTTCCGAGGAGGAAGACGACCGACGAAGTCCACCAACCTTCAGAAGGCCAAGTTGTCCTCCTCGCCCAGCCGACCAAACCTGAAGATGAAGCTGTCAGTACCCGAATATAAATGCAGGCCCCCCGGTCCAAGGGGAAGTAAGACTCATAGTTGTCCTCGGAACGCCCATCCACGACTATAACTTCCTTTCGAAATATGGTTTCATACGCTTCGTCCGTGTCCGACATGACCACGAACCAACGATCTTTTAAGCCCTGAATAGAGTCGATATACGGCCGAAAGAGCCTAGTCGCCTGCTTCAGCGAAACCCAGCTATGTCGACCAGCCATCGTCTGGCGTTGCAGGTGGAAGACGCAGAAAAATAGCGGAATGATGACCCCGAGCTCCATGTAGTTGCAGACGATCTCGAATGCTCGGATGAAAGCTAAGGAATTCGGGTGAAGTTGGGATGGCGCCAGCATGAGATGATCGAACATGCCTTGCTGGAAACCAGTGAAGGGCACTTGCATTCCCATCTCCTTAAAGGCGAACTCGTACATCGGGAACCGACTGCCAAGATATCGCGAGCATATGCAATCGGTCTCCCGGGGGAGGCAGGCACGAAACTGACGGGCGCTCCTCGCCACCCTATCCTCTATCACCACGAACACATCAGAGTCGTCGAGGACGAACCTCAACATATAATTTAAGGGTTCCTCCTCGACCCACTCCTCCAAAGGTCTATCCGGAGGATTCAGATCGACCTCGTTCTCACGGCCCTCCTCGTCCTCGGATAGATACCACTCCACCTCTTCCTCAGTGTGACCAGCCATTTTATACCTGAAAAGCAGAAGAACTTGGTGAATTTGATAGCCAAATCAAATCCACCCTTCCACCGCAGTTCAAGTGAAAGGGCGTGGTCGCCTAACAACCCATAGGATGAGCTGGGGGCAATTCTTAACCCCCGAGGAAACCAGAGAGTACACCCTTTGTCCTAGACGCACGTATCCACTTGTGCCCAGGGCATTCATCCCATTGTCCTCGGGGCATTCAAAGTTCTTTCAAATCCTCCCCAGGGAACCCATCGCCAGGGCCGGGGACGGTCGTTCTCTACCCTAATTTTGAAGGATCCTCTGGCGTATTCTCCGAAAAAACCCACGATATTCCCAGCACCCCAACGGGGCCGCCGAAAACACTGTCGTGAACAGCAAAAAACACCAGGAAGAATGCAGAAACTTACTTGACGTGGATGCTGAAAGGTTGTCGCCAAGTAGAAAAATCCTATATATCAAGCAGAAACAATCTAAGTTGTCGGGCAGAAGTCTTGTAATGTTGAGCAGCTACAAACAAGCGAATGAGCGAAAGGACGAGTCAGGTCAACAAATATATACCCCCTAGTTGTCGCAACTGCGAAAAACAACCGGCGGAAAAACAAAAGAGTTGCCACTTTCGTTATTTATCCCAAAGAGAGGAAAAGGAAACGATCGGAAAAACCTAAAGAAAAAGGGAAAGACAAAGTCATCGTAACCATGTCTAGATTCGGGAGTCGATTACGCAAGGGGAAGTATTAGCACCCCTCACGTCCGTCGTACTCGACGGGATACACACATTGTTGTCAATTTAAAAGGGTGTGTAAACTATCTACGCTAAAGGCTTATGGACAAAAGAAAAAGAAAAAGGACTGAATCGGCAGAGCATCGTCACTCTGTGCCTATGTACTCCCTCGTGCAATGGGAAAGTCAGAGTCAACGTAGTTCGACTAACTACGGGTAAAGAAAGGGGGGGAGGTTGCTCGCTAAGACATCGCGTCTCATGCCTACGTACTTTCATCTGGTATGAAAGATCAAAGCGAACGTAGTTCGGGCTCAAAGGACCACAGGTTGGTTCAAAAGTTTTTTTTAGGCCCGAGTAGGGTTAACAGATAGTTCTAGCAGTTGGTGTATGCAGCTCGACCATTAGAGACTTAGGCGTTACCGTTTGCGATAGAACTAAGAGTTAACGACACTTTTTCTGTGAAAAGATTTTCCTGATTAAGAACCCCAAAGGATGAAAAAGGTTTGAAGTGTTTTTGTGTTTTTTAGAGAAGAAGTGTTTTAAATTTGAGTGTTTATAATGTATGTTGTACTAAAGTCTAAAACCTAGGATCAAATGTGTCGCATATCGTCCTAAGAACGTATACTAAACACTCTAGGCAATATAGAGGTGGCCCCTTAATCACCATTTCCCAAGTATAAGGCTCATGGCACAACATTCATTATCCTTATTAAGTATGTTAAGATTGTTTGAAGATGAGAAGAGAAGAAGGCACTAATGGGAGACTAATCAATCCTAAAAGTTATCATGCAAAGTAGACCTAAAGTTGAGTTTGAAAAGGGGAACTACCTAATGTTATCATGCATGTGTAGAACCCTAATGTCTATTATAACTTCTCTTGAACAAGAGAAGTTAGAAATCCTAAGGGAAGAAAGACAAAAGAAGAAGAAGAAACAACAAAAGAAACATGCAAATGAAAGAATGCACACATTGAATGCATAAGTAGAATGAAAGTGGGAGGAAAATATGTGTGGGACAGTAGCCACCACAAGCTCATCTCAACCAATCATGCATATGAGGATGCAAAGATAAAAGAGAGAAAGATGCACAAGAAGAGAACAATCAAACCAAAACAAACCACACAAAGAAAAGGTCCTCATGGATTCATCACTTTAGGTAAGCTTCAAGTTCCTACTAAGGAGGGACCAAGCTACCTTAAATGACACTCCAAGGTTATTGGACAGAAGGGAGATGAAGAGAAGAAAGCTCAAAAGCAATAGCAAAGCATAACAAGAAGAAATACAAACCAAAACACAAAGAAAAGCAAACAAGCTACACATAGAAGTTCAAGTTGAAAGCTCAAAACAAAACAAACAAATGAACAAGAAAGAAACAATATCATGACCTAAAATTGAACCAACATCATTCTTAACATGTTAGTAACATTAAATAAAAGGCATTGAGAGTTCAAAGGATCCAAAGATGTCATATCCAAGTCAAACTAGGTCAAGGTACATGTGTGAACCTCCTTTGGAGGTAACTTGAGTTGCAAGTTACCTCAAAAATAGGAAAATGCCTCAAAAATAATCAAATAAAATGAACAAGGTAGCTAAGCATGTTGGCAAACAGAGGCCAAAAGCTCAAAGCAAATATCCCCTCAAAGCACCATCAAAAGAAAATAATATTCAAGATGTACCACTTTGAAATGGGAGAATCGAGGGTTAAAAGAAAAGCACCAAAAGTCAACCCTAAAGTCAACCAACCAGGGGCAAAATGGTCCTCAAAAATTGTTCAACTCATCATTGGGATGAGGATCAATTTTCATTCATTGGATCAAAAAGGAATGAGAGAAACAAATCAAGAAGCAAACCATACCACAATTCACTCCATTTAAAACAACTCCAATATTTAATTCTTTTTTAAATTGAAAATAAAATCAAAAATAAAAATATCCAAAAAATATTAGACATCTCAAAGTTTATAAAAAATATTTTTGGTGAATTTTTAGAGTAATGGAGTTATTTTATTTGATTTAAATTGCAAACAGAAAATAAAACAAAAATCAAAAAGAAAATAAAAGAAAAAGAAAAATATTAAGTGCAAATAGCAATGAAATAAAGTGCAAAACGCGCTTGGGCCCAGCAGGGGGTGTGAGTAGCATGCGTGTACAAGGCCCAATCAGAAAATCCAAACAAAAACCAAACAATCTGGTGCATGTGTGTGCAAGAGTCAACTGTGGACTATCATGGAACCCAATCAGGAAGCGCATGATCATAAGTATGCAAATCATGTGGCTGTGAGAGTGCCAACGCATTAATGAGATATTTAAATGTGGTTACATGCAATCAGTCAAAGGAGGCCTATCGTGTTTCTTAATCACAGTCATTAAAGCCAAAAGTACACAAATCGTGTGCACCACAAGACAACACCTCGTCATCTTCTTCAATGAAACATGGAGGGAAACGGAGGTGTCCGGACTGTAACTCCGGTCGTCCCTACCAAACTTCCGGCCACCGCAGATACAACAACAACACACGGCCAAACCAAATCTCAACCATTTTGCACAAATCTTATATGAAAATTGATCTACAACTCATGAGGATCGTGAATCCAGCATCCAAATTCATTAATCATGCATAACAAAGACAAATCGAAGCCAAACACATTTGTGCATCAAGAACAAAAGTTCACAAACTTCACTCAATTTTGTGCAAACATCATCTAGAGGGTATGGAGATTACAGATCTACTAACAATCAAGCAAAAACATGCAAGAACAAGTCATACCAGATCAAAACAGTTTAGAGCATCCACCAACAATCATCACAAATGCCACTTCGTTTTAGTGATTAATGATCTACATGTTGTCTAGGTCTCAAATATGTAAAAATGGCAGAAAATCAATGTATATTGAGAGTGTAAGGTTGATTTGTAAATACCTAGTGGAGAACTTCCACTGAGCCTTCAATTGATGCTTGAGCTTGCAGAAAAATGTCCAGAATCACTCCACAAACTTCAATAAAGCTTTTGCAGTTCACAATTTGGCTTGAAACTTGCTAATTCTTAGAATTCGAATTTTGAATTGTCACCACTTTTTCAAAGTTGTTCTTGAGCAATTTGCCTCCAATTTCGTATTCTGATGATTTGTGAAGGTTAGAAACCTTTTATATAATGGATTTGAATCAGAATGAAGCCCAATTCTAGTCCCTGGAGCCCAATTGAAAATCCATGGGAATTGATTTTGAAGCTTCTTCAAGTGCACGAAAATGCTTCAAATTTGGCTCCAAATTGGTTCAAAACTCTTGTTGGGAGTGTATGGAGTGTGAATGGCCATGATTTACTCCTTGTTTGATCTCAACGGTGGATGTTTGTCATGTTACTTATCCTTGAAGCAACTCAAAAATTGGCCATGAAATGAGATTCAATTTTAAATTCTAATAATGCCAATATGTTCAAAACATCAAATGCACTCAAAATATGCACAAGCTTGCATAATTTTGAGTCAATATGAATTATTTTGGATTTTCCCATTTTAATGCCTTTTCCATGAAAGTCAATTTGAGAAATCATCATTCTAAACCAAATTCAAGACTTCTCAAGACTTGGTTGATCAATTGACACCATTTGGAGCACATTTGATGTTGGAAAAATATTCATTTGAGGTGTGCAAGTTGGTGAAATGGACCTATAATTTTATGACCTATAATCTTACTTTCCCAAAATACCCCTGACTTGTAACCCTCATAACTTGAGTTCTATAAATCAGATGAAAGACTTCTAGTACTCTTTGGAAATATAAGACCATGCACTACAACTTTCATGTTGGCAAAAAGTTGAGGAGAAACATCCTTATGGGTCAAAAATGGCTTGGAAGTTGGTTGACTTTTGTTGATCAAAATCACATTCATCTGATGACTTGTAACTTGTCTGGATCATAACTTGAGTTCTATAAATCCAATCAAGTACTTCTAGTACTCAAAAGAAATCTAAGAACATGCTCTACAAGTTTCATGTTGGTCAAAAGTTGAGATGAAACTTGTATCTTGAGATGGGTGGTCTTGAAGTTAGGCACTAAATAGGGGATTTTACCCTGATAACCCTGATTTAGTAACTTCTCACACTCTTGATTCTTGACGAATTGATCTTGAAATGCTATCTCATGTATCTTAACACAACACCCCATGACCATAGAGACTTGGAATTGAGTTTTAATCTCCTTCAATTTCACAATTGACTGCGGATTTACCAGATGAAAACCCTAGGTGTAACATCTTTGACTGTGGCTTGTTCCACCTCACACAATAACTTGAATAAGCTCCACATGGCTCTCAAAGCACTCAATGAGCTCTCTCAATATCATATATCCATAATCATGAATTCACAGTCCTCTGATGATCTTGAACTGGCCTCCAAGTTAGGAGCTGACCCACATACATCCATCAATCCTTTCACAAAACCACTGCCCACTTCTAGATGACATGATGACCACTCAAACTTGAGTAACACCCCTTGCTTAGGCTCAACCCTCTGAGTAGACTCCTCTTTCTATGAAAAATCTCTTGATCCCCTATTCAATGAACAATGTTATGCAATGCAAATGCTAGAAAGAAATGAAATGAAACATAAACCAAGTTAAGAAAATGTTGGGCAAATTTTGGGGTGCAACAACTGCCCCTATTCAAACGACTTGGATCTGAATGAATGAAAAGCGAACAGCTTTCACACAATCAAGGTAAAAGATGGTTGAATACCAAAGAACCCGAAAATTTTCCAACCACAGAAATAAAACTGCAGACCCCGACTAGGGGTGAAATCTCTGGAAAACTGAATCCGAGAAAACAATGATGACACACATTCTGAAGAGCACATGACCTCGCCGTCAATTATCTGCATTAAATTCCTCTGACATCACCGTCAGACATTTGACCTCGCCGCCAGTCATAGACATTAAATCTATAATAATAGTTGACATCGCTGTCAATATTCTACTTCATGTCGGTGGAATAGCTAACATCGGTTTTAGACCTCTGTTAGATAAAACAGGCATCGAATCCAAAGACACGATTCTCTGACATCGCCGCCAGTCATTCAAAGAAACCCAACCTGTAACTCACACCCGACCTCGCCGTCAGTAAAAATAAAACGCCTGACATCACCGTCGAACAATCGCAAAGTTGATTAAACCATTGACATCGCCGTCAATAACCAAAACATCTAACATCGCTGCCAGAAACTAACATATCTGACATCGCCGCCAAAAACTATATCATCTGACATCGCCGCCAGAAACAAACATTCAACATCGCCGCTGGAAAACCAAAGTTCACCTGACATCGCCGCCAGAAAACAAAACATCCAACATCGCCGCTGGGAAACCAAAAATCACATGACGTCGCCGCCAGAAACAAGCATCCAACATCGCCGCTGGGAAACCAAAAATCACCTGACATCGCCGCCAGAAAACAAACATATCTGATAAGCGTCCAACGTCGCCGTCAGATAACCATAAGGTTAATGAACATCTGACATCGCCGCCAGCTAACTATAATTCTGCGAAACACCTGACATCACCGTCAAGTACCTGTGGGGATAAAGAACTCTGACATCACCGCCAGACAACCGCGGTGCTAATAAACCTCCGACATTGCCGCCAGACAAGCATAAATCTGATAAGCATCCAACATCACCGTCAAATAACCATATGTTTGGGAAACTTCTGACATCGCCGCCAGACCTTCGCTAAATAAAAGCGAGCATCAAAATCCATATGAAGTTAAGATCACCCCCTGATAATGAACACAGAGAAACTCCGCTGGCGAAATAACATGAGTTGGGGTTTAGCCACCACACGGGTAAAGACCCATCACCTGCGAGATTCACCTGAAACAAAGAGATAACAACCTGGCTTATGTTTCACATGCATATGTTTGAAAAAATGGCGTAATGCTCCATACGAAATGGAAATGCTACGCATTTGGGTAGATGTTATGCTCGCATGCAAATGCAACAGAACTGAATCAGCAAAACGAATGCTAGAGATACAAAAACCATCCTGCTGGGATAACAAAATAACCCTGTTAGGGGAATCAACGATTCTGCCGGAGATAGAGCGCAAACTTGATCATGCCAATAACGATTGGACTTATGCCGAGAAGCGGGCCCTTGCTGGCCTTCTGCAAAGAAAATATTGACGTGATAACATTCTTCTATTCTGCTGGGGAAAAGAGAACAAATCCGCTGGGGAAACCACTCCTTTCAAATCTCTGGGGATTGCTCCGCCAGGGAACGAACCTAACCAGGCTGCAAATTACTCTGTGGGGAGGAAAATCCAATCATAACTCACTGGGGATTGCATACAAGCATGCACCTTGCGGGGATTAAATGTGCAACAACTGCCGAAGGAAAGCGTACACGCTACCTGCTCACTCGAACCGCATAATAACTCTACTAGGGATAGAGGTGTAAACTTCACTGATCGGGGAAGTAAATTCAAGCTGGGGATAAGACAAACTTCATCCACACCTTTTTGCCCCAAGGGTAACGACCCTGCAAAACTAAACAAACAGACAAGATATCCTACACAGTCGGAATCATCTTAGTCATCATTCGTGACGTTGTTCAATTAATTCAAAGTTTTAACAATTATTGGTCAGGGCCTGCAAGTTTATGTTAGTGTAAGTTCATCAAAACATTAGGTGTTTTCACAAACAAAACAGTAAAAGTTAAAACAAAGCACACAGATCAAGTACTGAATAGTATATGTTTATTGATAAATAGCCTGTAAATAGGCAAAGTTTTACAACGGATGTAACTCCTAAAAAGAGGAAGTTGCGCAAAAACAAATACAAATATGCACAAAAATATACAAAAGTGTACAAAATGCCGGCAATATGGCACAGACAAACACCATGAGCTGATCCCTCTATGACTCACCTGACTCTGATGCTTCCCCGACCCTTCACCTTCAGAAGAGATTGATTCAGATAAACACGGCCCTCAGGTTCTCCCAATCCACTAAGCAATGGAATTCATACGCAGACGATATTCATTTGCTTTTTCAATACCTAACTTTTGCCTGAACCGCCCTTTCGGGTTTTCGATTCACCGGGATACCCATTTTTTGCCAAAGTCGCCCTTTCAAGTTTTCGACTTTGCGGGTTTACATCTTTTCATTTTTATCTCTAATTTGTGCCCGAACCTATTTTTTTCCTTTTTTATGGTTCACCGGGATGCCCCCTTTTTGCCTGGACTTTTCTTTTTGTGTCCAGCGGGTCTCTTTTAAGCAAAGTATTTTTTAACTGCGTCTGCGTTCACAGGAGATGTGAAATCCTCACCATCCATGGTGGCTAACAACAAGGCTCCTCTGGAGAAAACCTTTTGTATAATAAATGGACCTTCGTAGTTGGGAGTCTATTTGCCCCTGTGATTTGATTGTGGTGGGAGAATCTTTTTCAACACAAGATCGCCCGTCTGAAAGCTTCGAGGGCGCACCTTCTTATCGTAAGCTTTCTTCATCCGGCTCTGGTACAAACAACCATATGCAATTGATGCTAGCCTCTTCTCATCCATCAGGCTAAGCTGATTCAATATGTTCTTGATCCATTCTGCCTCATCAAGTTTGACGTCAACCAACACTCTTAAAGAAGGAATCTCGACTTCTAGCGGCAGGACAACTTCCATATCGTACACTAGCGAGAAAGGAGTTGCCCCGGTTGATGTGCGTACCGTTGTACGATAACCGTGAAGAGCAAACGACAACATTTCATGCCAATCTTTGTAAGTGACAACCATCTTTTGCACTATCTTTTTGACATTCTTGTTGGCCGCTTCGACAGCGCCATTCATCTTTGGCCGATAGGGGGATGAGTTGTGATGTTCAATCTTGAAGTTCTGGCATAACTCCTTCATAATTTTGTTGTTCAGATTCGAACCATTATCAGTAATGATTCGCTCGGGAATTCCATATCTACAAATGATGTCCTTCTTTATGAATCTTGCTACCACTTGTTTGGTCACATTAGCGTATGAGGCTGCTTCAACCCACTTAGTGAAGTAATCAATGGCAACCAAGATGAAACGACGACCGTTGGAAGCAGTTGGCTCAATCTTGACAATCATATCAATGCCCCACATGGAGAAAGGCCACGGGGACACCATAACATTCAATGGGCACGACGGTACATGTATCTTATCTGCGTAAATATGGCATTTATGGCATTTCTTCGCAAATTTGAAACAATCTGACTCCATAGGTAGCCAATAATACCCTGCTCGTAAGAGTTTCTGAGACATGGCATATCCGTCGGCATGTGTACCGAAAGTACCCTCGTGGACTTCTTCCATAAGCAACGTTGCTTCTTTTTCACCCACACATCTCAATAGCACCAAATCATGGTTCCTTCTGTATAGCACACCATCTAGGTTTAGGTAAGAGTTACCAGACAACCTCCTCAGCGTCTTCTTATCCTGAGCCGAAGCCCCTGGTGGATACTCTTGCTTCTTGAGGAAGTTCTGTATATCGTAAAACCATGGCTTGCCATCAGCAGCCTCTTCAATGGCGAATACAAAAGCGGGTCTGTCCAAGCGAGAAATGACTATTATAGGAGCATCATTCCAGAAATTCACTTTGTACATTGAAGATAGTGTTGCCAAAGCATCTGCCATCTGATTCTCCGCTCGTGGTACATGATGAAAATCTACCCGGTCGAAAAAGGGTAACAACCTCCTTACATAATCTCTGTAAGGAATTAGATTCGGTTGACGAGTTTCTCACTCTCCCATGATTTGATTAACCACCAGCGCTGAATCTCCATATACATCAAAATTCTTAATTCTCAAATCAATAGCCTCTTCCAGACCCATGATACACGCTTCGTACTCAACTTCATTGTTAGTGACTGAAAATGTCAATCTGGCAGTGAACGGGATGTGAGTGCCATGAGGAGTTGTAATAATTGCCCCAATTCCGCTACCATTGGAGTTGACAGCACCATCAAATATCATTTGCCACTGAGAATCCTTCTCTGGACCTTCATCGTGTAATGGTTCTTCACTATCTTTCGCTTTGAGGAACATGATACCCTCGTCAGGAAATTCAAACTTCATCGGTTGGTAATCTTCGATTGGCTGCTCAGCAAGGTATTCTGACAGAACACTTCCTTTGATGGCTTTCTGAGAAACATATTGTATATCGTACTCTGTCAGTACCATCTCCCACCTGGCAATTCTTCCTGAAAGCGCTTGCTTCTTGAAGACATACTTAATCGGATCCATCTTTGAAATCAGCATGGTTGTGTGATTGAGCATATACTGTCTCAAACGTTTGGCTGCCCAAGTAAGTGCGCAACACGTCTTTTCGAGCATTGAGTAACGGGACTCACAATCTATGAACTTTTTACTTAAATAATAAATCGCATGCTCCTTTCTTCCATTCTCGTCGTGTTGACCGAGAACACAACCCATATTATTCTCAAGAACCGTTAAGTACATGATTAAAGGCCTTCCAGCTACTGGGGGTATCAATATCGGAGGCTCCTGCAAGTATTCTTTTATTTTATCAAATGCTTTTTGACAATTTTCATTCCAGACAACCGCCTGATCTTTCTTTAACAATTTAAACATGGGTTCACACGTGGCTGTGAGATGAGATATGAACCGAGCAATGTAGTTCAATCTCCCCAGGAAACCACCGACTTCTTTTTCTGTTTTTGGCACTGGCATGTCTTGTATGACTTTTATCTTTGCAGGATCGACCTCGATTCCTTTTTCACTGACAATAAACCCCAATAACTTTCCGGGCCGAACTCCAAAAGTGCACTTATTTGGATTCAACCTCAATCTGAACTTTCTAAGCCTCTCAAACAGCTTCAATAAGTTAACCAGATGCTCCTCCTCCTTTTGGGACTTAGCAATCATATCGTCAACATAAACCTCAATCTCTTTATGCATCATGTCATGAAAGAGCATTGTCATAGCGTGCTGATATGTTGCTCCGGCGTTCTTCAAGCCAAAAGGCATCACCTTGTAGCAAAATGTTCCCCACGGTGTAACGAATGTAGTTTTCTCCATGTCTTTCGGTGCCATCTTTGTCTGATTATAACCCGAGAAACCATCTATGAAGGAAAACATCGAAAATTGAGCCGTATTATCGACCAATACGTCAATGTGAGGGAGCAAGAAATCATCCTTAGGGCTCGCCTTATTCAAATCCCGATAATCAACACACATCCGCACCTTACCATCCTTCTTCAGTACAGGCACTATGTTGGCGACCCACGGAGGGTAAGTGGTTACGACCAAAAATCCAGCATCCCATTGCTTTTGGACCTCTTCTTTGATTTTTACCGCCATATCTGGTCTTGTCCTTCTAAGCTTCTGCTTGACCGGCGGAAATTCCTCGCGTAACGGTAAGCGATGAACCACTATGTTGGTATTAAGCCCAGACATATCTTCGTACGACCAAGCAAAGATATCACTATACTCTCGAAGCATCTCGATCAGTCTTTGCTTGACGTTGCTCTGCAGCGCGGCCCCTATCCGAACATTTCTGACAACTTCTTCAGAACCCAGATTAATAACCTCAATTTCCTCCTGATGAGGCAGAATGATCTTTTCTTCTTGTTTCAAAAGTCTAGCTAACTCTTCAGACAAGTCTTCATCCTCATCAATCTCTTCTTCAGTTTGATATATCGGTTGATCAAAGTCGAAGCGAGTCATAGGGGGTTCTGAATTGGTGTCATCTGCAATAGGAATCCTGCAATGAAAATGGTTAAATGTTTCAAACAATTTGCAAACAAGTATAAACCACATTGCCATTTTATTGGGAAAAATAAAATAAGAAAAACAGAGATCAAAAAATTTGAATGAGAAAACGCCCTTTGATTAATTGATAAACAATGTTCAGACATAAACAAGTAAGGCCCTGAAATAAAATACCACTATGCCCCGGGTAGGACATAGGGTAATACAATAATTGGAAAAACAAAGCATTACTGTTTTGTCGTCACTTGAATGAATTCTTCAATTGACCAGTTGCATAGACTCTGTCCTGGAATACATGGCTTGATCCAGGCATCCATATCACAGTCACTGTCTCCATTTTCTTCAGATACAACATTGATTCTCTTGAAGATGACTCCCCCTTGGTAAACTGCACGAGCCCTTTATAGCGTGGTGCGCTCTGCGAGGATGAGGAAGAGGAGAACGATGGTCGATACCCTAAACCAAATTTGTCTTGCTTGTGGGGAATTTCCAACACTTGGCCTCATCCCTGCACTGCCCCAGTCTGTACCACTGCTTGAGCTTCTTTAAACGAGGACATAGCCACTTTAGGCTCTTTACTCACAACAGGAGACTTGTCCTTAATCTTGACCACTTTGAAGGCCTGGCAAAGAGTTTCATGGATATCTCCATCCACTTCAACATACTTAAAGGATGATAAATGGCTGACCATGATATCCTCCTCCCCGCATACAGTAACAATGCTACCGCCAACCATGTATTTCAGCTTTTGATGCAGAGTTGACGTAACAGCTCCCGCTGAATGAATCCACGTGCGACCTAGTAAACAACTATAGGCCGGATGGATATCCATGATATAAAACACTGCATCAAAGACTTCAGGTCCAACCTGAATCGGCAAAGTTACCTCCCCAAACACAGATCTTCGGGTTCCGTCAAACACACGCACCACCAAATCACTTGGCGTGCAAATCAACCCCTTCATATCTAACTTCATCAGGGCCTTCTTCGGAAGCACGTTTAAGGAAGATCCCGTATCCACAAGCACATGAGACATGACAGCCCCTCGGCATTCTAGAGATATGTGCAGCGCACAATTATGATTTCTGCCTCTGGGCGTCAAATCCAGGTCCGTAAAGCCTAAGCCATTTCCTGCGTTTACGTGCGCCACAACTCCCTCGAGTTGATTGACCGAGATTTCCTGCGGCACGTAAGCAGTGTTTAGTATTCTCAGCAATGCATTCCTATGCGCCTTCGAGCAAAGAAGCAATGACAGGATAGATATTTTGGAAGGAGTTTGCTACAAGTGATCGACTATCTTATAGTCGCTTTTCCGAATCAGCCTCATAAATTCCTCCGCGTCTTTCAACAAAGATTCTCTTTCCACAGATTGAGAAGTCTTCTTCACTACCGGTCTTTTCCCCTTATCCCCCTTATCAATAGTCACTTCAGGCGATGAAAAGACTCGGCCACTGCGAGTAATACCTCCTGGCCCCATGAGATTGTCAACTGAACTTGCAGGGGGATCATTCAAGTTTACCTTCTGCCCATTACAATACACTTCGGCTCCGTAGTTCCACAGAACAGCCTTAGTGCTCTCAAACGGCATAGGACCCGCTTTTGTGATAGTTATCGTTGGTGGCTTTGGAGCGTAGATAGTAACAATCTTGTACGGGATGGAGATTGTCACAATCTCATCCTTTTCTTCAGCTACCAAATCCTCGGACTCTCTTCCAACAGAATGGTTAAATTGTAAAACTCTGTTGTCTATCATCTCCTGGATACATCTTCTCAACAGTCCACATCCTTTCTCAGGATCAACAGAACATTCAACAAATTCCTCAGCACAACCTGAGAAAACACCCCCCTTTAGCAATATGGCTTTCACAAAGCTTAAGGGTGTCTTCAGTTCATCAACATTGGTCACCAAATTCAACACCTCTTCCTCGACAATTGCATTAACCCCAGCCTGCCCATGATTCAGCATGGGATTTTGCACCATATTGGGAACATCATTAGAAAAATTAATCGCCTTACTGTCAATCATATCATGCACCTTATGCTTAAAGGCCTTGCAATTGTCAATATTGTGCCCCGGGGCACCCGAATGAAACTCACAGTGGGCATTTGCATCGTATCCAGGTGGAGGTGGTCCAGTCAAAGGAGCCATAATCCTCTTTTGAATCAATTGAAGTTGTAGCAACGCTTGCAACAACTGGGAGTATGGCATGGGAAGAGCATCAAAATGTCTGTTCCCTGCTGCCCGGCCCCTATCTTGGTATCTTCTGTTCCCCTGCTGATTCTGCTGAGGTTGCTGTTGTTGCTGACGTTGTTATTGTTGTGGTTGTTGAACTCCTGGAATAGTGATGCTAGCAATCTGCTGATGTTGCCGATTCTGACCTCTATTTCTTCCCCGTGAACTGGATACAACGTTAGTATCTCCCTCTCGCCTTTTTTTTCCGAACACCTTCTTATTTCCTCCTCCTGCCGAGGACCTTTCACTAGCATTGATCTTTCCTAACTTAATTCCATTCTCCACCCTTTCACCGGTAATTATTAAGTCTGAAAAACTTATCGACATACTGCTTATAAGCTTTTCATAGTACACTCCTGGTAAAGTAGCAACAAACATATCTGCAAGTTCCCGTTCTACCATTGGTGGCTGTACCCTAGCAGCAAGCTCTCGCCACCTCTGGGTGTATTCTTTAAAGCATTCATTGCTCTTCTGAGAAAGATTCTGCAGCTGGACTCTATTTGGAGCAAGGTCAATGTTGTACTGATAGTGTTGTTGTACCCTAAAATTTGCCCAACATATTTCATCTGGTTTATGTTTTAGTTGCATTGTCATTTGCATAGTAGATCATGTACATAGTCTAATCATTTGCATAGCATAGCATAACAAGTCATCCAACAAGGTATCAAGTGCCATTCTTATCTAAATAAGCATATCAAAGGGGTTTTTATTCAAGCTCAAGACTATCCATGTCATTCAAGAAATGAGTGGAAGCTTTGAGAAAGTTGAAGGTCAACTAGTGGATTTCTCTCATAATCTGGGGATATGTTGAAGATCATCAATGAGTGTGTGAGCCATGACTGAGGGTATGGAATGTGTACAAAGATCATGGAAGACCTAGAGGGTCATTTTGAAGATGAGACAAGTCATTGATACAAGTACAAGAGCCAGAGTTGAAGTGCAGTCAACTAGGGTTTCATCTGGGTCAACCCTAGGTCAACCCTATGTCAAATGATTGATTGAAGGGCATCAAGGCCATCTTGGAGGTTGTGGAATTCATGAATTAAGATGTGGATACATGTGTGGTGTTGTGCCAAGGAGAAATCAAAAGGAATCAAGAAGAAGAGGAGTTACCAAATTAGGGTTTTAGTGTAAAATCCCCTGATTTAGGTCTAACTTCCAAGCCAGATAAGTCAAAATGCAAGTTTTAAATGGATTCTTGGTAAACATGAAACTTGTATAGCTTATCAATAGATTTAATTTGAGTACTATAAGTCTTCAAGAAGATTTGTAGAACTCAAGTTATGGTTCTTGCAAGTTATGGGTCATCAAAGGACACTGAAATTTATCTGTGAAAGTCACTTGACTTCCAAGCAACTTTTGCCCATCAAGGAGTTTTCAAATGGATTATTGGCCAACATAATAGTTGTAGATCTTGATCTTAACTTTAATTTGAGTACTAGAAGTCCTCAAGAGGATTTGTAGAACTCAAGTTATGGTCTTGGCAGCCCAGGGGTATTTTGGGAAAGTTGAATTACAGGTCATTTTTCAACATAGGTCAAAATCTCTATCTTCCACTCCTCAAATGGAAAAATGTTTAACATGAGATGTGTTCAAAATGATGTTTTTAGGCTACTTAAGAGGTCATGAGAGTTTGGAATGGCTTGATTCACAAAATCACAAAAATGGCCTAAAATAAGGGTGAATTTTAAATAAACCAAGAATGAAAATTGGGGTTTTTGATCTACAAATCCAAAACAAGCCATATGACATACCAATTGGATTGTAAAATACATTTTGAGAATATTGACATTGCCACATTTTTGAATTGAGGGTTAATTTAAGGACTTGCTTTGAAAAATGGTTACTTACATCATAAGTAACAAATGCAAAACCTCTTTGCAAGGCATAACCAATGCTCCAAACCATTCATACACATCCAAAATACCATTAGAGGAGAATTTGAATCAGAATGGGATGCAAATACCTGCTGCAACATGAACTGATATGTGTGTAGCATAAAAAGAGATTTTCATGACATGAGAATTTGAACTTCTCATAAGATCAATCCAGAACTGTCTAGAAGCTTCCTCCATGGTCTATATATACATTAGAAGTGATCCATATCAGATGTTGGTGAGAATTGAGGGAGAAAAGAGAGATTGAGTTTTGAAATTTCCATTGGCAAATCAAAATCGGTTACAGCATTTCACTCCATTTCCATCCATTTTCTTGATTGCAATAGCTTGCTCTAGGGTTGGAGATTGATTTCTGATTAAATTCAAGGCAAGATCGTGGAAGAATCGTGTGTTTGCACTTGGAATTCTCAACCTGCAACTCAAAATAGGATTCCAAGATTCAAGCCATTTCAATTTATCTTCTTGCATACAGAAGCTTGGTTATATGCTAGTGAAGGAATCTGGAGCTTGTTGAAGGCTGATTTGAAGATTTGGCTACTCTGTTCACACGAATTTTCCAGGTATGCAAATTTCAATCCACAGCTTGGTATAGGCATAATCAATAGGTTTTAGGTGGTTAGATAAAATGTAGATGATTGTAGGAAGCTTTCTGGTAGCTTTAGGATCGATTTAGAGACAATTAGTGGATTGATACAATTTCTGTTCATGATCATATCTTCGTGTTCTTGATGATAGAATCTTAGTTTGATAGTTAGAATTGATCAGGATGAAGTGGTGAAGAGTTTAGGCCACTCAATTTTAGGTTTAGGGAGAATTAATTTCTGAGCAATTTCTGATGATTCAATCGTGTTTTGAGGAGGAAGATGTTTCAATGATTGTGAATGACATGGTTAGATTGCTGGTGAGAAATGGAGTAGATTAGAGTGCTTAGTTGAGATTTTTGATGAAGTTTTAGAGGAATCCGATTGAGGAAGATGAAGTGTGAAACTCAGGATTTCCATGGCTGTTTCCCTCCCAGAAATGTTTGAATGAAGAAGATGATAGGAGAACCATTAGATCTTAGAGGAGACTTTGACCAAAACCACATCCAACGACCAGGCTTCAATTTCATTTTGTGAAGGATGTTCTAATTAGTAAAACGCATCGTATCATTTAACGTATGGCATTGGGCTTAGTGAATTTACTGATACCCACACCCCTAGTTGAAGGCCCATCATAAAATACGCTGGATTCGTTTGCTATTCATACCAACTTTTTTCTATTTTTCATTGATTTTCCATTTTAATTTCTGACTAGCATTGGGCTTAACACGCGCGCTACTATCCATACCCCCCTCTTAGCCCGTCTCTGGATTTACATTGCTTGGAATTGCTATCTGGCACGCTCCCTTTTCATTTTCTTTTTATTTTTCATTTTATTTCACATTTATTTTAGGTTCTTTGAAAAATCATAACAAATTGAAAAATGATCTTTTTTAGTTGGGAATTTTTTCCCTATTTTTATTAAAACATCAAGAAAATCATAAAACAATAAAAATACCATTTGATGCATTTTTCTTTTTTATGGCATTTTTACAAATTTAAGTGTTTTTATTTCATTTTCATGTGGCATGTTAGCTTTCTGAATTTGGTATGATCATTTCACTTTGTATTTTGATGTGATTCTTTTTGTTATAGTTAGTATATAGTATTAGGTTCCCCCTGGAATTTTATCACATTTTTGTGATTTAATTTTAGTTAGTTTTGAGCATTAAACTTTAGGGTGATTAGGATTAGGGTTTACCTTGACATAAGTGCATTTCAACACATAGTTTTGGGGTTTTAAAATTGATTTAGGTCTTGGGGTTTATATGGGGTATAGGGTATATAGTTAAGCTCCCTTAGAAATTTAATTAGGATTTTATAGTGAGTTTTACTATTTTACTTGATTTTTGCAAATTGGGTGATATTGGTGTGTTTCCCCCTTGGGATGTTGCTTTGTTTGTTGGGTTTTGGGCATTTCAACTGGGTGTGGGGCTTGGGCTTGGCTTGTGGAGCATGAGGAAGCATGGAAGAAGATTGAAGGCAAATATCAATGCTTGGTGCTTGGGGATTCTTGTGCTTGAGGGTGCTTGTTGAAGACATAAGAAATAGGAGAAATAGGGAGAGCCTTAGATTAGAATGATTTCTTCTTGCAAACATAGAAAGCATCTTGTGCTTCTATTCCTCCCTATGACATAAAGTCCTTCTAAGGTATTCACATCCCTCCTTTGGAGGGATAAGTGGCTTATTCTTGAAGTAGAACTTTGAGGGAACCTTTCTCTTATAATGTTAAACACTTATAGGCTTCCTTTGGTTGTCAATGAGCTGTTTAGCATTTCAACTTAATCAGTTAAGTGATTCTCTTCTGGAGTGATTGCATTGAAGATGTAAGCCCATTGAAGACAAGAAGTGCATTGAAGATTGATGAGGAGGAAGCCTGTACTTGTCAAAGCTGCTCAACTGTTGAACTAGGGTTTTACTGCTGTTTGAAGCTGTCTGCTGGTTGAAGCTGTTGACTGTTGGGGTTCATTGCTTGCTAAAGCTTGGTGTTTTCTTGGAGATGGAGGGCTTTCCTTGAAGCTCTTGAAGATGTTACTGTCAATTGGCTTGCTGTTGATTATTTGCTGCTGTAAGAGCTGGTTTGCTGTCAGAGCTGGTTTTGGGATTTTATTTTCTTTGTTGTATTGTTTGTTAATTTCCCCCTAGGTAAAGTGAATTCTATTTCACTTTTGCCTGTTGTTTTCTCAGGTTCGAGGTAGAGTGAAACTCCCTTGCCTCGCTTGTACTGCTGCATCTCATGCATTTTACTGTTTACCGTATATCTGTTGTTTCTTTTCCATTTATCCCCTAGGAACTCTGTTTCTCTCTGTGCAAGGGATAAATATGACAGAAATTAGGTTTTAACCCATGCATGACAACATTAGGTTAGTTTTGATTCCCATTTTTCAACCCTAGGATTTTAGAGCGTCGTTCTCTTCTCATCTCAAACAATCAAAAATACAATAAGAGATCGTAAACATCAATAAAAAACAGTTCTTGCGTAAAAGACTGGAAACCCATCAAAAACGTCATTTTTGTCTGCTTGGACCCGTAATCAGGAGAAAACCTTTTTTCAGAAGGATAAAAACAATCAAAACAGACTGGTGTCATATGTAGCCCGAACTACGTTTGCTCTGATCTTTCATGCTGTGTGAAAGTACGTAGGCATAGGATGTGATATCCTAGCGAGCAACCTTCCCCTCCTTTCCCATAGGTAGGCGAACTACATTGACTCTGATTTCTCGTTTCAGACGGGAATACGTAGGCATAAAGTGCGATACTTTGCCGAGTCATTTTCTTTTCTTTTTAACCCCAGACCTCTAGAGTAGATAGAATAACAATCCGTACTAGAAAACAAGCGTGGATCCCATCGAGTACGGCAGACGTGAGGGGTGCTAATACCTTCCCCTTGCGTAATCGACTCCCGAATCCAGGAATTTGGTTGCGATGACCATTCCTTTCCCGTCTTTGCGTTAGGTTTACTTTGAGCGTTTCCTTTCCCTCCTTTGGGATAAATAACGCACGGTGGCGACTCTTCTATTTAGCCGGCGCCGATTTTCGCAGTAGCGACAACTGGCGACTCTGCTGGGGAATCCAACGGTTCCCTACGCGAGTCAATCCTAGCGCTTGTTTTCCCGTCGTGGGCTTTGTATGGATTTACCTTTCTGTATTTACTTTCAGCATTATATTATTGTTATTATTGTTGTATTGTGGGTAGGGGTTCTATGATTGAGAGATAAGCCGGACCTGGGCTTGAGTGCACCTAGAATTAGTTGTGGAAATTAATGGGCGCGTGCTTGCTTTGCAGGCACTAGTGTCTCATGAAATCCACGCTCAGACGAGGTTCTTCTGGTTGGCTTCTTTTTCAACCCTTTGGGTTGAGGGGGTTGTTGGTTAGTTGGATTGTCGACTCTAGGGACCGATCAATTGGAAGTTGGCTAAGTGAGGCCTCTTCAGGATTTGATGATGCCACACCTTCTGGGTATCGTATCATCAATCTTGAAAGTCTGTGACGCCAACGACCGCATAGGATGCCATACCTTGTGTCAGTTATTAGGACACCTACCTGTGAGAGGGGTTGGGACATGCAGGTAACTTGACTTCCAGATTACCAGTTTTCTTGATTGAGATTCAGGGGTGTGATATTTGAGGACAGTGTTATTGGGTCTGTCAGAGACCAGGTTGGAGCATTGTGGATGGTCTTGAGCAGTTTGTGGGTCTATTTGAGGCCAATATTATGGATTGGGCTTCTCAGCCAGGGGCACTTGATCCCTTGTTGCATTGTTTGCATATTGCATTGTTTGCATCATCATGTGCATGTCATTAACGCGTGTCTGTGCTGCAGGCGCATTTTCATACTTCCCGATTCTAGTGCTCCGGACTTCTATCTGTCACCATGAGTACTTTGAGGAGGACTATTGCGTATAAGTTGCCTACCCATGATGTG
This sequence comes from Lathyrus sativus, assembly GCA_963859935.3. Classification (NCBI taxonomy): domain Eukaryota; kingdom Viridiplantae; phylum Streptophyta; class Magnoliopsida; order Fabales; family Fabaceae; genus Lathyrus; species Lathyrus sativus. The sequence goes on along the minus strand of OZ012740.1, from coordinate 537,968,825 downwards.
ACTTCTCTGTTGGGGCTGATTTCCCTAGCTGATGATGAGGTGAGGAGAAGCTTTAGGAAGAGCTATGGGAAGCTACTGAGATTGGTTTGCAGACCAACTACATATGAGCTGAATGGGTTATACACATTGATGCAGTTATATGATCCCTCCTTGAGGTGTTTTATGTTCCAGGACTTCATTTTGGCTCCGACCATGGAGGAGTACGCTGAGTTTCTAGAGTTGTCAGTTCAGAACAGAGTGCCATTCATTCACTTTGATGCCAAGCCTAAGCTGGAGGACTTAGCTGTTTCCTTGCATATGGATCCTGCAGAGTTGATGTTGACTTCCTGGCATGGAGTTTCTGGCTTTTCTCTCAAATTCTTGGTTGGCAAAGCCCAGGAATACGCTAAGAGTGGTTGTTGGATTGTGTTTAACGATGTTCTTGCTTTGTGCATCTATGGGATTATATTGTTCCCTAATCTGCCTAAATTCGTTGATTTGGATGTATTCCACTTGTTTGCTGTAGGCAACCCGGTGCCTACCTTGATCGGAGACTTCTATCATTCCTTGCATTATAAGAATGAAAACAGAAGGGGGAAGAATGTCCATTGTTGTGTACCATTGCTGAATATGTGGTTTGAGAGCCATCTTCCCAAGAAGGGTCCTTTTGTTGAATCTGCAGATACAGTTGAATGGTCCGAGCGTCTAATGGGATTTTCTTCAGAAGACATTGTCTGGTTCGATAGAGATTTATTGGGGTCAGAGATTATCTTCAGTTGTGCCGGGTTTCCCAACGTTCCTCTGATTGGAAGGAAGGGGTGTATTAACTACAACCCATCTTTGTTGGTTCGACAGTTTGGGTATGCTTTGAAGAGTCCACCGAAGGAGGAAGAAGTACAGGAATCTCTGTATTTCACTGGTGACCTGAGTGGGAAATTATTGGCCAAGCTTCAGCATGCTTGGAACCATATTTGCAGAAGAGGGAAGCCATTATTGGGCAAGAATGATTGTCAAGCCTATATGCCATACAAGGTGTGGATTCAAGAGAGGGTAAGACAGATGCAGATGCCTTTTCCAGCAGTAACACTTCCTGTTCCCATTCCAGTCGAGGAGCCCACTTATGTGGCTATTGAGGTATATGAGCAGGTCGTGAAAGAAAAAGAAGACCTGATAAAGATCAATGAAGAGTTAGAGAAGGAATTGGCTCAAATTCGGAGTGAGAAAAACGAAGCTGTGTATTCCTTCCAACAGCAGACTGAGTTGGTAAACAGGTTAGGTGCTGAACTGGCAGAAGAGAAAAAGAAGCGCGAACGCCTGGGAAAAGACTTCAAAAGCTCTCATGACATGTTAGAGTCCAAGAAGAAGTCACTCGATATCGCCTACCGGGAAATCTCTTCGTTCAACAAAACGTGGAATGCTACGCTAACCAACAACAAAGATAGAGAAGACAAATTGAAACAACAATCTCTGCCCTCGAAGATCAGTTGAAGGCTAGCGAGAGAAAGTATGGAGAAGAGGTTATGGTAAGATATGACCTTCAGAACTCGTTGAACAAGGCTGTCGAGCGCAAGAAGAAGGTTGTTTCCCAGAAGCAGAAGTTAGATGACTGCTTTGGAGAAGGGGCATGGGAGGAGTCTATTGGTGATCTACAACGTGTTCTCAAGCGAAGAGATCTACTTATCGAGGGATTGCTTTCTCAGCCAGACCATCAGAAGACCAAAAGGCTGCTGGAAGAGTATCGGGCGTATGGTCGCACGTGACCATTTTATGTACTATTGTGTATGCTTTATTTGCATCATGCTGACCATCACCAGGATTGTTGGTTGAGGTCATGCCTTCTTGTTATTGTATATTGTATTCCCGGTTCGGTGGGCCCTTAAGCAATATATGAGTTGTTTCTTCTGTGAATGTATCTGAGCTTCTTATCACCGCACTGTCACAGCACTGCATGACACAACAACACATTGGCACTAGAATTGGGGGGAGTGATACTCCCTAATGCACAAACACATGTTGCATTTGCATACATATCCATATTGCATTACCAGGTAATTATTGAACTGTATCTCATTTCCTGCATCTCGACAGGTTTTTCAGGATTTAAAGTCAACGTCCTCACCGATACTCTACTCGTACCAACTACAAAAGAGTTATGGACCAGATGCAGGAGATGCGTGAAAAGCTGGCGTTGTTCATGCAGACGATGGAGACAGTTGTGAAGGGGCAGGAAAGCCTGCAGACTTTGGTGCAGCCATTGCTGGCGAAGAGTACTGGGAATGGAAACGAAGACCATAATTTTGTACGTGTTGAAACCATTCATGGGGATGGTACTCCTACGCCTGTAGCTCCAACTGTGGTGAATATACCTGTTGTGAATGTGAACAATGGCGTTGGCGCCGGGAATGGTAATACAAGAATTGGTAATGAGACTGTCATTAACAATGTTGGATTTGGAGACGCCAATCTGGGTGGTGGTAACAATGGAGGTAATGGCTTTGGCAACAACGGGTTCGGCTATAATGATCAAGGTTTTGATTATGTCAATCAGGATGGGAAGTTCGGCTTCAACACCCAGGGTTTCGGATATGATGATTTTGGTAATGCTAATCAGGGCTATGGTGGATTGGGTAACGGAAATGGCGTGGGGTTTCTCAACACTGGGTTTGGACCTGTCGGGGTCACTCAAGGGTATGGTAACAGAAGACGGGGTCCTATGATGAATCAGGCTGGATTTGGTCGTAACAATGGGTATGACGGGTACGGAAATGAGAATGTTAATTGGGTTGAAGACCAACAGGAAGATGCCTTTTCTGGTAGAGGTATTGAAGGACCTGTGGATCCTGTGCAGAGGATCAGAATGCTTGAGGAACAAATGAAGGGTGTAGTGAATCAGAATACTACTGTCTTAGATATGACTACAATGGGATTGGTGCCTGGCCTGAGGGTACCGCTGAAGTTTAAAGCTCCCACTTTTGATAAATATAAGGGGGACACTTGCCCAAAGGTGCATGTTCGCTCTTACTACAGACGGATGTCCGCTTACTCAAATGATGAAAGAATGCTGATGCATTTCTTTCAAGATAGCCTGTCCGGACCATCACTGGAGTGGTATATGGGGCTGGAGCCCACTCAGATCAAAACATGGAAGCAACTGGCTGATGCGTTTGTGACACATTACAAATATAATAGTGACCTGGCACCGAACAGGGTCCAGCTGCAAGGCTTGTCACAGAAAACTGGGGAGAGTTTCAAAGAGTATGCGCAAAGGTGGCGCGACATGGCGGCAAGAGTGCATCCTCCTCTAGTGGAAAAAGAGATGAACGATATGTTCATTGGAACATTCACGGGGATATTCTATGAGAAGTTATTTCCTGTTGCATTGGGCAGTTTCTCTGATCTGATCTTGATGGGTGAAATGATTGAGAATAGTATTAAGGTGGGAAGGTTCCAAGCTGGGGGGTCTACTTCGTCAGGAGGTAATAGAAAAGCATTTGGGGGTCGATGTCAGGGCGACGCTAGTGCTGTATTTGGTGGCTGAGGCAGGGGCAGAGGACGGAATCAATATATGCATCCTCAACAAGTAGCAAGTGTTACCATCCCGTTTCATCAACAACCACAACCACTACAACAGATACCACCACAGCAGCAACAACAGCAGCAGCAGAGGCCGAATCAGGGTCAGAGAAGATTTCTGAATGCAAAACCGAAGAGGGTGTTTGATAAGCCTCTGTATATGTATGCAGAGTTGCTTCAGACGTTGTTGAGGTTAAATCTGGTCGAGAAAAGAACGTTGGCACCACCTCCGGGGCCAGAACTCCCCTTTGGGTTTGATGCCAATAAGTGTTGCGAGTTTCACTCAGGAGAGCCCGGACATGACATCGAGGGCTGCCACGCTTTCAAGCATAAAGTCCAAGATCTGTTGGATAGCAAGGCTATAAACTTCGGGCAGGTAGGCCCTAATATTCTACATACGCCTATGCCCAATCATGGGGCGAATGCTATATTAACGGAAGAGGACTTGAATCTGGTGATGAATGTTGATGAACTGAAAACACCGTTGTGTGAAGTCAAGAGCAGATTGCTGAGAGGGGGTGTGTACCCGGGCTGTGATGAATTCTGTTTGGACTGTTGGACCTAGGCTGGGGGTTGTGCAGAGTTGAAGAAAGGTATTCAGGCTATGATAGATAAACGCACGTTGCAATTTGATAGAACGACAATTGAGAAACCCGAGGAAGTGGTATTTGATGAGCATAATGATGTGGCAATGGTGACAGCTCCAAGGAAAACCATAACTATAACAGCGCCTGCCGGACGACCGACGATCACCATTACTAAAGCAGGGCCCGTCCCTTTCGAAAGTACCAAAGTCGTGCCATGGACCTATGGGTTGGAGGCATATTGTAATGGGAGAAAATAGAATTCAATGAACAACCAGCTGGGGTTGTGGACAATGTCGTTGGGACTGGAGGAATGACGAGAAACGGGAGAATTTTTATATCGCCTGAGGTAGAGGCGGAACGATTGGCAAAAGGTAAGGGAAAAGTGAATGAGAGTGTTCCTGTGCAGAGGAATGAAAAAGAAACGTCACTGAAAAATGTAGAGGAATTTATGCGTCTTATCCGTAAAAGTGACTACAAAATTGTTGAGCACCTTCAACAAACGCCTTCAAAGATTTCCATATTGTCGCTGCTATTGTGTTTCGAGGCCCATCGGAACGCTTTATTGAAAATTCTGGACACGTCGTTTGTACCCCAAGATGTTTCTGTGAATCAGTTAGAGGGGGTGATGGCGCACGTGAATGCAGGCCATAGTTTGGAATTTACTGATTTTGATTTGACCCCAAGGGGAAGAGAGCATAATATGGCGTTGCACGTCTCAGTTGAATGCAGGGGCACGGTCATGTCCCATGTGTTGGTAGATACAGGGTCTTCCTTGAATGTGCTTCCGAAGAAAGCAATGATGAAATTGGATATCAGGGGGATCATTTGTACGCCTAGTGACTTAGTGGTCAGGGCATTTGATGGTACGCGGAGGTCAGTTTTCGGATCAATAACATTACCGTTGCAAGTGGGGCCTGAAATCTTTGAAACTGAATTCTATATAATGGACATCCAGCCAGCGTATAGTTGTCTTCTTGGGCGCCCATGGATCCATGCTGCCGGGGCAGTCACATCCACGTTACACCAGAAACTGAAGTACATGGTGGGGGACAGCGTCGTCACAGTTTGTGGAGAGGAGGATATACCGGTCAACCATTTGTCGTCATTCAGGTACGTGGAAGTCGACGGCGAGATACACGAAACACCCTGTCAAGCCTTCGAAGGGTTGCGAATTAAGGACAAAGTTCCAGTACCCAGTAAAGCATCAGAGGTGGTCGTGTCATCTTATAAGGAAACTCAAGCTCTAGTGAAGACAGGCGAGACCAAGGGCTGGGGTCGAGTGTTGGATATTCTCGTGAAGAATGACCGGTTCAGGCTTGGATATCATCCTTCGTCATCAGCATCCTCTTCAGGAGCGCCCAGGTTCAGAGGGCCGATAACCATCACACCAAAGGGGGTGAGCTTCGAGACTATCAATGCTGTTTCAGATTCCGAGGAAGGGGACAGTGATTGCGACATGGACGCCTGGATTCAGCCGAGCGTGCCAGGACAAGGGCTTTGCAATTGGTCTATTCAGGAGACTGTCCCTGTGACAATGAAACAGTAATGCTTTGTTTTATTAATTGTTGAATAATCCGGTGTCCTACCCGGGGCATCGTGATTTTGCTTAGGGTCATTCTGTTATGTACATTGCATTGTTTAATCGTTAAATAAAAGGCGTTTTTCATGTACAAATATTGTGATCTCTGCTTTTCCTGTTTTGTTTTAACAATAAAATGGCAATGTGGTTATTCGGTTCATACACGTTTTGAAGCATTTAACCATTTCCTTTGCAGGATTACATTTTCAGATGACATCTATGAACCACCTATGACTCACTTCGACTTTGAGCACCCAGTATTTCAGGCCGAAGAAGAGATTGTCGAAGATGGCGACGTGCCAGAAGAGTTGACATGGCTGTTGAAACAAGAAGAAAGAATCATTCTGCCTCACGAGGAGGTCATTGAGATCGTCAATTTGGGGTCGGAAGGGGTTGAAAGGAACATCCGTATAGGGGTTGCGCTGCAAAGCGACGTCAAGCAAAGGTTGATTGAGATGCTCAGGGAGTATAGTGATGTATTTGCTTGGTCGTACGAAGATATGCCTGGGCTGGATACGGATATGATTGTGCACCGTCTGCCATTAAAAGAAGAATGCTCACCGGTTAAGCAGAAACTCCGAAGGACTAGACCTGACATGGCAGTAAAAATCAAGGAGGAAGTGCAGAAACAATGGGACGCGGGTTTCCTGGCTGTTACGAAATATCCCTCATGGGTTGCTAATATTGTGCCCGTTCCAAAGAAAGACAGTAAGGTAAGAATGTGCGTAGACTACCGTGACTTGAACAAAGCGAGCCCGAAAGACGATTTTCCACTTCCTCACATTGATGTGTTGGTGGATAATACTGCTCAGTTCTCCGTATTTCCCTTCATGGATGGCTTCTCTGGCTATAATCAGATTAAAATGGCGCCAGAGGATATGGAGAAGACTACCTTCATTACGCCTTGGGGAACATTTTGTTACAAAGTGATGCCCTTCGGATTGAAGAATGTTGGGGCAACATATCAACGTGCAATGACGACTCTCTTTCATGATATGATGCATAAAGAGATCGAGGTTTATATGGACGATATGATTGCAAAATCCCAGACGGAGGAAGAACATTTGGTCAATCTGCTGAAACTATTCAAGAGGCTTAGGAAGTTCAGGTTGAGACTGAACCCTAACAAACGCACCTTTGGGGTGAGATCGGGTAAGCTACTGGGGTTTATCGTGAGCAAAAAAGGAATAGAGGTTGATCCTGCGAAAATAAAAGCAATACAAGAAATGCCGACGCCTAAAACAGAAAAAGAGGTGCGCGGGTTTTTAGGGAGATTGAACTACATTGCTCGGTTCATATCTCACCTAACAGCTACGTGTGAGCCATTATTCAAGCTGTTGAAAAAGGATCAGGCTGTAACATGGAATGAAAATGGTCAAAAGGCGTTCGATAAAATAAAACAATATTTGCAGGAACCTCCTATTTTGATACCTCCAGTGGCAGGGAGACCCTTGATTATGTATTTGATGGTTCTTGAGGGGAGTATGGTTTGTGTTCTCGGTCAACACGACGAGACCGGACGAAAAGAGCATGCGATATACTATCTGAGTAAGAAGTTCACTGATTGTGAGTCGAGATACTCAATGCTTGAAAAAACATGTTGTGCGCTAGCCTGGGCCGCCAAACGTTTAAGACAGTACATGCTGAATCATACAACCATGCTCATTTCGAAGATGGATCCTATCAAATATGTATTTGAAAAGTAGGAACTATCTGGGAGAATTGCCTGTTGGCAGATGGTTTTGACCGAATATGACATCCAATATGTTTCTCAGAAGGCTATAAAGGGGAGTGTGTTATCTGAGTATCTTGCTGAGCAGCCTCTTGATGACTATCAATCGATGAGGTTTGATTTTCCTGACGAGGATATCATTTACCTAAAGGTGAAAGATTGTGACGAGCCGTTGCCAGACGAAGGACCAGAGTTGGGTTCCAAGTGGCAGATGATATTCGACGGAGCTGTGAATTCCTATGGTAGCGGAATAGGGGCAATCATTACTACTCCACATGGGTTGCACATCCCATTTACTGCTCGATTGACCTTTCCGGTTACCAATAATGAAGCCGAATATGAAGCTTGTATTATGGGGATTGAAGAAGCCATTGATTTGCGAATCAAAAATCTGGATGTATACGGAGACTCGGCTCTGATGGTGAATCAGATAAAAGGAGAATGGGAGACACGTCAGCCCAATTTGTTACCATACATGAATTATGCAAGGAGATTGTTGCCTTTCTTCGACAAGGTTGAATTGCATCACGTACCGAGGGCAGAAAATCAAATGGCTGACGCACTTGCGACATTGTCTTCCATGTATAAGATTAACTTTTGGAACGAGGCTCCCCTGATTGTTATATCTCGGCTTAACAGACCCGCTTTCATATTTGCTATTGAGGAATCATCCGATGATAAACCCTGGTATTTTGACATCCAGAATTTCCTGAAGAATAAGGAATATCCGGCTGGGGCATCCAGTCGCGATCAGAAGACTCTCAGGAGATTGGCTGGTAATTTTTATCTGAATCCGGACGGTGTTCTATACAAAAGAAACCACGACTTGGTGTTGCTACGTTGTGTAGACAAGAAAGAGGCGAAGTTGCTCATGGAGGAGATACATGAGGGTACATTTGGTACATATGCTGGTGGGCATGCTATGACAAAAAAGTTGCTACGGGCAGGTTATTACTGCCTAACTATGGAAACAGACTGTTTCAAGTTTGCAAAGAGGTGTCATAAGTGCCAAATTTATGCGGACAAGGTCCATGTACCCCCAAGTCCTCTGAATGTGATGTCATCACCGTGGTCGTTCTCGATGTGGAGAATTGATATGATTGGAAAAATCGAGCCTACGACATCCAACGGACACCGGTTCATCTTGGTAGCAATTGATTATTTTACCAAATAGGTGGAAGCGGCATCGTATGCCAATGTGACCAAACAGGTGGTAGCCAGGTTTATCAAATGAGATATTATTTGCAGATATGGAATCCCTGAGCGGATCATCACCGACAACTGTTCGAATTTAAACAACAAGATGATGAAGGAGCTGTGTCAGAATTTCAAGATTGAACATCACAACTCTTCTCCTTACCGACCCAAGATGAATGGCGATGTTGAAGCGGCCAACAAGAACATAAAGAAGATTGTTCAAAAGATGGTTGTGACGTATAAGGACTGGCACGAGATGTTACCTTTCGCTTTGCACGGTTATCGTACGACGGTACGCACATCAACCGGGGTAACCCCTTTTTCATTGGTATACGGGATGGAGGCGGTGTTACCGTTGGAGGTCGAGATTCTGTCCCTGAGGGTATTACGAGATGTCCAACTGGACGAGGCAGAATGGGTGAAAGACAAGTTAAATCAGCTGAGTTTAATGGATGACAAGAGGCTAGCTTCTCTAGCATACGGTCGGTTGTATCAGAGCCGGATGAAGAAAGCATATGATAAGAAGATACATCCTCGAAGCTTTCAGACGGGTGACCTTGTGCTGAAAAGGATTCTCCCGCCACATACAGATCACAGGGGCAAGTGGACCCCTAATTACGAAGGGCCCTACGTTGTCAGGAAAGTCTTCTCTGGAGGAGCTTTGCTACTATCTGGTGAAGACTTTACGTCGCCTGTAAATTCGGACGCAGTTAAAAAATACTTTGCTTAAAAAAATTGACCCGCTGGACAGTAAAAAGAGAGTCCAGGCAAAAATGGGGCATCCTGGCGAACCAAAAACAGAATAAAAGGTTCGGGCAAAAGTTAGGGATAAAATTGAAAAGATGTACACCCGCGAAGTCGAAAACATGCATTGGGCGACTTCGGCAAAAAAGGGTATCCCGGTGAATTGAAAACCCGCAAAGGGCGATTCACGCAAAAGTTAGGGATTGAAAAAGCAAATGACTGCGGTCCGGGTCTGATACTGCATTGCTTAGTGGTTTAGGAGCACCTAAGGCTTCGTTTATCCAACATAATCTCTTCCGAAAATTGAATACCGGGAAAGCGCCAGAGTCAGGCGAGTCATAGGAGGATCAGCTCACGTTGTTTGTCTGCACCACGTTGCCGACATGTGTACAAATTCGAGTTGTATTTGTATTTTTATACTTGTTGTGCATATATGTATGTGTGTGTGCATAACTTCCTCTTTTCAGGAGTTGCATCCGATGTACAAAACTTTGCCTATTCAGAGGCCTGTTGTTAATAAAACATGTTATTTGGTATTTGATGTTTGTGCTTTACTGTTTTGTATGTGGAAAAGCGTCGATGTTTTTGATAAAACTAGCATTTGCATAACTTTGTTGGCCCTTGCCAATAATTGCTAAAACTTCGAATTGACTGAAATAATGTCACTAACACTAACCTGAATAGATTTGGTTGCATAAACTTGTTTTGTCTTGTTTGCGTTGTGCAAGGTTCTTGTCCATTGGAAGTGGACGATCAGAAATTGGTAGCCCCAGCTAGAGGCTCTTAAAAGACTTGGCTTTATTGGACGCTAATCCCCAAGTAGGTCGTATCTCATCCCAGAAGTTTGAGACGATGGTATCCTTTACCGAAAGAAGGATTAACTCCCCACAATAGTATTCTCGTGAAGGCAACCTACATGATATCTCCAGTAGGTCAAGATCATGTATCCCCTACAGAAGTAAGCACTCCCCAGAGAGTAGGCGCATGTAAAATCCCCAGGCGAGAGGATTCCCATGGTGATTGACCAAGTCAGAGTTGGTTCAGAAGGATTGATACCATAGAAGTTGGTTTTCTTTTCTCCCCACAGGTTGTCAGGCCGGTGATCAGAATGGGTATCCTCAGCAGAGTTGATAGTTCCGAGTTTGTAAATTGTGCTCAAACAGTATTGGTTCCTCCAGAAGGATTCCTTATCCCCAGTAGGGTCATTTATTCTCCCCAGCTGAGATTCACTGTCCCCGGCGGAGTCAGTTTGTTTTCCCCAAGAGAGTCATTTCTTCCCCAGTGGAGTTTTCTCTCCCCAGCAGGTGTTATTCTTTCCTCCCAGTGGAAATTGAAGGTTAAACCCCAGTAGAGTTGGATGTATGTCCAGGCATTTATTTTGCTGGAATACTGTGTGATACCCGTTCATCCCCAGCAAGGCAGTATTTGTTCTCAGCATTCCGTGTTGACGGAGAAAGCTTGTCAAAGCTTCCCCAGCAGTCTAAACCTGCATTTTCATTTGCATATAGCGTCATTATTTGCATCTACCCAAAAACGCGTAGCATTCCCATACTGTATGGAGCATTACGCCATTTTCAAACATACGCATTTTGAAACATAAATCAGGCAATCAAGGTCTCGGCGTGAGACCTGTGATGATATAGTTCATCTTATTACATTCCCCACATAGTTATTGGATGAAGTCTCTCTTATCCAGTCATTGGAGCGTTTCGTCGAGATTACTGTCACGTCAGCATATCAGGGTTTCATAAGATCAGGGTTTCATAGCATCAGGGTTTTAAAGGATTTCAGAAGCGGTCACTCGACGTCGAGGCGGGCGTCTGGCAGCTTATTTTCAAAGTATCCCCAGCGGAGTCTGCTACGGTAAAGGTCAAGCGGAGTTAAATTCCCACGGGATGAGAGAGTTTATCCCCAGCAAGGTTACTGGGATTTCTCCATATTGACGAAGTGCGTCCAGACGTGGACGAAGTTGGTGCATATAAGAATAGTGTTTTGCGGGTTGACAGATTTATTTTCCGTATTGATGACGATTTCCCCGGTACAGTCCAGACGAGGATAGTTTTGGATTTCCTAACAAGGAAGGGTAGGAGGCCGAACGAAGGTGGTTTTTGTATTTCCAAACGAGGATGTATATGTTTACAAATAGAGGCTTTTGATTCCAGACGAGGATGGATATGATTCTTATCGCGGTTAGTTTGTATTTCCGTACGAGGATAGAGTATAATTCCGTAAAGGGAAGGGTATGGAGCCGAACAAGGAGGGGTATGATTCTTATTGTGAATAGTTCATAGTTCCAAACGAGGATGAGCATGTTTCCAATGAAAAGGTTAAGATTCCAAACGAGGAAAGAGTATGTTCCCTAAAGGGGAAGAGGGTAAAGTTTCCAAACGAGGATAGGTTATGATTCTATACGAGGAAAGGGTATGTTAGAAAAACGCAAGATTCCCTACGAGGAAAGGGTATGTTTTAATGAAGAAAAGCTATGATTCCGTACGAGGATGGGTATGTTTTCTTACGAGAAAGAGTTGGTTATTTCCAAACGAGGATGGGTAGGTTTCCCAGTGGAAAAGTTTATGAATTTCGTACGAGGTTGGGTATGTTTCATGATAAAGAGCTTATGTTTCCAAACGAGGATGGGTATATGTGATAATGAAAATTAGTAATTCCAAACGAGGATAGGGTATGGTTCCAAACGAGGAAGGGAATGATTTTTTACGGCGAATAGTTTGTGGTTCCAGACGAGGAAGGGTATGATTTTACGGCGAATGTTTAGTAATTCCAAACGAGGATAGGGTATGGTTCCAAACGAGGAAGGGTTATGATGTTTACGGTGAATACTTTGTGATTTCCAGACGAGGACGGGTAGGATTATGTCCGAATGAGGATGGATATGGCTTCTAATAGGTTCGGCTTCCGTACGAGGATGGGTATGTTTTATAATGAAAAGTTTCATTTCCGTACGAGGATGAGAGTGTTTCGTAGTGAGGGTTTTGATTTCCAAATGAGGGAAGGGTATGATCCCTAAATAGGGAAGTGTTTAGAATGTTTAGATTGTCGGACGAGGACGGGTATGATTTCTAAGGTGAAAAGATTAAGTCTTGACCTGGACAGGTTTGGTTACCCTTCGTGTCAACAAAATAATGGTCTGACACGGACCATTTACCCCCAAGCAGTGGTGCAGTTTATTTCTGCAGTTGGCAAATTTCCGGATTTATTGGTATTCAACTGTCTCGTACCTCGATTGTTTGAAGGCCGTTCGCTCTTCATCCAGTCGGGTCCAAGCCGCTTGAATAGGGGCAGCTGTTGTACCCTAAAATTTTCCCAACATATTTCATCTGGTTTATGTTTTAGTTGCATTGTCATTTGCATAGTAGATCATGTACATAGTCTAATCATTTGCATAGCATAGCATAACAAGTCATCCAACAAGGTATCAAGTGCCATTCTTATCTAAAGAAGCACATCAAAGGTTTTTTTATTCAAGCTCAAGACTATCCAAGTCATTCAAGAAATGAGTGGAAGCTTTGAGAAAGTTGAAGGTCAACTAGTGGATTTCTCTCATAATCTAGGGATATATTGAAGATCATCAATGAGTGTGTGAGCCATGACTGAGGGTATGGAATGTGTACAAAGATCATGGAAGACCTATAGGGTCATTTTGAAGATGAGACAAGTCATTGATACAAGTACAAGAGCCAGAGTTAAAGTGCAGTCAACTAGGGTTTCATCTGGGTCAACCCTAGGTCAAATGATTGATTGAAGGGCATCAAGGCCATCTTGGAGGTTTTGGAATTCATGAATTGAGATATGGATACATGTGTGGTGTTGTGCCAAGGATAAATCAAAAGGAATCAAGAAGAAGAGGAGTTACCAAATTAGGGTTTTAGTGTAAAATCCCCTGATTTAGGTCTAACTTCCAAGCCAGATAAGTCAAAATTCAAGTTTCAAATGGATTCTTGGTAAACATAAAACTTGTATATCTTCTCAATAGCTTTAATTTGAGTACTAGAAGTCTTCAATAAGATTTGTAGAACTCAAGTTATGGTTCTTGCAAGTTATGGGTCATCAAAGGACACTGAAATTTATCTGTGAAAGTCACTTGACTTCCAAGCAACTTTTGCCCATCAAGGAGTTTTCAAATGGATTATTGGACAACATAATAGTTGTATATCTTGATCTTAGCTTTAATTTGAGTACTAGAAGTACTTAAGAGGATTTGTAGAACTCAAGTTATGGTCTTGGCAGCCCAGGGGTATTTTGGGAAAGTTGAATTACAGGTCATTTTTTAACATAGGTCAAAATCTCTATCTTCCACTCCTCAAATGGAAAAATGTTCAACATGAGATGTGTTCAAAATGATATTTTTAGGCTAGATAAGAGGTCATGAGAGTTTGGAATGGCTTGCTTCACAAAATCACAAAAATGGCCTAAAATAAGGGTGAATTTTAAATAAACCAAGAATGAAAATTGGGGTTTTTGATCTACAAATCCAAACCAAGTCATATGACATACCAATTTGATTGTAAAATACATTTTGAGAATATTGACATTGCCACATTTTTGAATTGAGGGTTAATTTAAGGACTTGCTTTGAAAAATGGTTACTTACATCATAAGTAACAAATGCAAAACCTCTTTGCAAGGCATAACCAATGCTCCAAACCATTCATACACATCCAAAATACCATTAGGGGAGAATTTGAATCAGAATGGGATGCAAATACCTGCTGCAACATGAACTGATATGTGTGTAGCATAAAAAGAGATTTTCATTACATGAGAATTTGAACTTCTCATAAGATCAATCCATAACTGTCTAGAAGCTTCCTTCATGGTCTATATATACATTAGAAGTGATCCATATCAGAGGTTGGTGAGAATTGAGGGAGAAAAGAGAGATTGAGTTTTGAAATTTCCATTGGCAAATCAAAATCGGTTACAGCATTTCACTCCATTTCCATCCATTTTCTTGATTGCAATAGCTTGCTCTAGGGTTGGAGATTGATTTCTGATCAAATTCAAGGCAAGATCGTGGAAGAATCGTGTGTTTGCACTTGGAATTCTCAACCTGCAACTCAGAATCGGATTCCAAGGTTCAAGCCATTTCAATTCATCTTCTTGCATACAGAAGCTTGGTTATATGCTTGTGAAGGAATCTGGAGCTTGTTGAAGGCTGATTTGAAGATTTGGCTACTCTGTTCACACGAATTTTCTAGGTATGCAAATTTCAATCCACAGCTTGGTATAGGCATAATCAATAGGTTTTAGGTGGTTAGATAGAATGTAAATGATTGTAGGAAGCTTTTTGGTAGCTTTAGGATCGATTTAGAGACAATTAGTGGATTGATACAATTTCTGTTCATGATCATATCTTCGTGTTCTTGATGATAGAATCTTAGTTTGATACTTAGAATTGATCAGGGTGAAGTGGTGAAGAGTTTAGGCCATTCAATTTTAGGTTTAGTGAGAATTAATTTCTGAGCAATTTCTGATGATTCAATCGTGTTTTGAGGAGGAAGATGTTTCAATGATTGTGAATGACGTGGTTAGATTGCTGGTGAGAAATGGAGTAGATTAGAGTGCTTAGTTGAGATTTTTGATGAAGTATTAGAGGAATCCTATTGAGGAAGATGAAGTGTGAAACTCAGGATTTCCATGGTTGTTTCCCTCCCAGAAATGTTTGAATGAAGAAGATGATAGGAGAACCATTAGATCTTAGAGGAGACTTTGACCAAAACCACATCCAACGGCCAAGCTTCAATTTCATTTTATGAAGGATGTTCTGATTAGTAAAACGCATCGTATCATTTAACGTATGGCATTGGGCTTAGTGAATTTACTGATACCCACACCCCTAGTTGAAGGCCCATCATAAAATACGCTGGATTCGTTTGCTATTCATACCAACTTTTTTCTATTTTTCATTGATTTTCCATTTTAATTTCTGACTAGCATTGGGCTTAACACGCGCGCTACTATCCTTACCCCCCTCCGAGCCCGTCTCTGGATTTACATTGCTTGGAATTGCTATCTGGCACGCTCCCTTTTCATTTTCTTTTTATTTTTCATTTCATTTCACATTTATTTTAGGTTCTTTGAAAAATCATAACAAATTGAAAAATGATCTTTTTTAGTTGGGAATTTTTTCCCTATTTTGATTAAAACATCAAGAAAATCATAAAACAATAAAAATACCATTTCATGCATTTTTCTTTTTTATGGCATTTTTACAAATTTAAGTGTTTTTATTTCATTTTCATGTGGCATGTTAGCTTTCTGAATTTGGTATGATCATTTTACTTTGTATTTTGATGTGATTATTTTTGCTATAGTTAGTATATAGTATTAGGTTCCCCCTGGAATTTTATCACATTTTTTTGATTTAATTTTAGTTAGTTTTGAGCATTAAACTTTAGGGTGATTAGGATTAGGGTTTACCTTGACATAGGTGCATTTCAACACATAGTTTTGGGGTTTTAAAATTGATTTAGGTCTTGGCGTTTATATGGGGTATAAGGTATATAGTTAAGCTCCCTTAGAAATTTAATTAGGATTTTATAGTAAGTTTTACTATTTTACTTGATTTTTGCAAATTGGGTGATATTGGTGTGTTTCCCCCTTGGGATGTTGCTTTGTTTGTTGGGTTTTGGGCATTTCAACTGGGTGTGGGGCTTGGGCTTGGCTTGTGGAGCATGAGGAAGCATGGAAGAAGATTGAAGGCAAATATCAATGCTTGGAGCTTGGGGATTCTTGTGCTTGAGGGTGCTTGTTGAAGACATAAGAAATAGGAGAAATAGGGAGAGCCTTAGATTAGAATGATTTCTTCTTGCAAACATAGAAAGCATCTTGTGCTTCTATTCCTCCCTATGACATAAAGTCCTTCTAAGGTATTCACATCCCTCCTTTGGAGGGATAAGTGGCTTATTCTGGAAGTAGAACTTTGAGGGAACCTTTCTCTTATAATGTTAAACACTTATAGGCTTCCTTTGGTTGTCAATGAGCTGTTTAGCATTTCAACTTAATCAGTCAAGTGATTCTCTTCTGGAGTGATTGCATTGAAGATGTAAGCCCATTGAAGACAAGAAGTGCATTGAAGATTGATGAGGAGGAAGCCTGTACTTGTCAAAGCTGCTCAACTGTTGAACTAGGGTTTTACTGCTGTTTGAAGTTGTCTGCTGGTTGAAGCTGTTGACTGTTGGGGTTCATTGCTTGCTAAAGCTTGGTGTTTTCTTGGAGATGGATGGCTTTCCTTGAAGCTCTTGAAGATGTTACTGTCAATTGGCTTGTTGTTGATTATTTGCTGCTATAGGAGCTGGTTTGCTGTCAGAGCTGGTTTTAGGATTTTCCCCCCTCGATTCTAGTTTCCAGAAAAACATAACAATGGAGAACCCTGCGGACAAGCATAGAATACCAACTCCTCGTATATAGATCAAAAGCCAACAGGCACTCTACAAGTTATAACTGAGTACAAATAAGGAAAAAGACCTCAACCAACAAGCCTGGCGATGGTCAATACAACAAATAAACAACAAAAACTACAACAGAAATAGACAAAACAGGTCAAGCAGGATGACATGATCGGAAACCCTCTAACATCCTCAGTGTCTCGGGATGCTCCGGCCTAGCAAGTAGTCCCTGAATAAGCAAATCTTGCTGGATAACAGTATGTTGTAGACTATCAACGTGATCCTTCAAAGCTTCTTCCCTAAAACATGCCTCAAGTCTGCATCTCTTGGAGTCAGCTCTCAACCTGAGATCCTTCAAATTCGCGATCGCTTCATTCAACCTGTACTCACTGTCTCGTATAAGTGATGTTTCTGCTACAATTTCCCCATCCTTGGCATTAAGCTGAGCCTTCAGCTTGCTGATCTGAATTTTTAACCTGTCTTCGCGCTCTTTGTTATTAGTGAGCGTGGCATTCCATATTGACTCAAACTTGGAGATCCTCAAGTAAGCCATATCCAACTCTTCCTTCTTAGTAACAAGAACACTGTGGACGACATTCAAGTCTCGGTCTGTGCGCTCTCTGTCATTAGTCTCCTTAGTCAGGTCCGTACCCAGTTTATTGACAAGCTCGGTTTGTCTCTTGAAAGAGTTAATTGCATCGATCGTCTCGCTTCGGAGCTGGATGATCTCTTTCTCCAACTCTTCATTTGCTTTTCTCAGCTCTTCCTTCTCTAACAATACCTGATTGTATTTCTGGATATCTACAGTAGTGGGTTCCTCTATCATGAGAGGATATAGAGGTGCAACTGAAGGATATGGCATCAAGAACTTCACAGCTCTATCACGTATCCAAGTCAAGTAAGGGTCATATGCTCCGCTGTTACTCTTCCCCAAAGCTAACTTCCCTTTCCGATGAATGTTATTCCATGCATGCTCAAGTCTACCCAGAGTCTCACCCTCCAGTAAACCAGTAAGATACCGAGATTCCTGTATCTCCTCTTCTCTAGGAGGCTTCCTCAGCGTGTACCCAAACTGTCTCACCAATAAAGAAGGGTTATAGTTGATGCAATCTTTCCTTCCGACCAAAGGGACGTTAGGAAAACCACCACAACTATAAACAATATCTTTGCCAAGCAAGTCCCGATCAAACCAAATAATATTCTCTGTAGATAAATCCATCAACCTTTCCGACCATTCTGAAGTACTGGTAGTGGCAACAAACGGACCCGTCTTGGGTAGATGACTAATAAACCATGTATACAACAAAGGAACATAACAAGCTACGTTCTTTCCCCTTCGTTTCTCATTCTTGTAGTGCATAGAATGATAAACATCTCCAAGTAAGGTGGGCACTGGGTTGCCTGAAGCTAAAATATAAAACGCATCTACATCCATAAAGTCTGGAAGATTAGGAAATAGAACAATGCCATATATACAAAGAGCCAGGATGACGCTAAACACAATCCAACAACCATCCTTAGCGCACTGCTGAGCTTTCTCAATCAAGCAAGGCAAAGGAAAACCATACATCCCCAGTCTCCGGATCATCTTCCCATCCAATTCTGAAGCCTCAAGGTGTAGAATAGCAGCGAGCTCGGCTAGGTCAGGCTTAGTATCGACATGGAAAAACGGCATTTGACTCCGAATGGGTACCCTAACAGCTCAGAATATTCCTCTAGTGTAGGAGCCAGGACATAGTCAGGAAAGACAAAGCATCTCAACTGGGCATCATAAAACTATAGGAGAGCATAGCACCACTAATCTCATATTCAGAAGGCTTTTGGACATATCTCAATAATCTCCCATAAGACTTTCTGAAATCTTCCATTACTGCTTTCTCACCCAAGTCAATCAGACTCAACAAAGTACTAACATCCGGAAATGGAAACCTGTAAGCCACTGTACTCTTCAAGGACTCCATAACAACAATGAGGGAAAAGATCACTAGAATCAAAGGAGAAATATGCACCTGCAACATAAATACATGTTAATGAAATGCACATGAAAATGTGAATGCAAATGCAAATAAGGGATCAATACTGTTGTGCTGTTGGTCGAGAAAAACCAGAGCTTCGCCTTGGCAAGAACAAAGTACCGACAGCAGGATCCATTGATACCAGGAACACAGATTCACACTTGTAAAGAACCGGGTAATCTGAAAGCTAAGGTTTCCTGCACACCCAATCCCCCTCACAGGTGTGGACCTATCCACTGATAAGGTTCGGCATCCTATGCGTTCATCAGCGTCACAGACTTTCTGGAAATGATGATACGTTCACCATTTCTAGTTTGGCATCATCATCTCCTGAAGAGGCCTCACTTAGCTGACTCACAAATGATCGGTTCCCAGAGTCGACAATTCTCAAATCCAAAATCCCAACCGATCCTAAGGATCTGAAGGAAAATCATCAAAGAGAATCTCGTCCGAGTGTGAATTTCATGGGGAACTGTATCTGCTAAGCAAACAGGCCCCCCAATAGTCTCCACTACTAATACTAGGTTTGTACTCAAGCCCGGGTCCAACTTATCACTCAATGAAACTTCCCTCCCCACAGCACAGCAGTAATGATATATGATGCGGAAAATAAATGCGGGAAATTAAATAAAGATAAAGCACATATATACAACACCCAAAGATAAACAGATAAGCGCTAGGATTGACTTGCATAGGGAACCAGAGTCCCCAGCAGAGTCGCCAGCTGTCGCAACTGCGAAAAACAACCGGCAGAAAAACAGAAGAGTCGCCACTTTCGTTATTTATCCCAAAGAGAGGGAAAGGAAATGATCATAAAAACCTAAAGAAAAAGGGAAAGACAAGGTCATCACAACCATGTCTAGATTCGGGAGTCGGTTACGCAAGGGGAAGGTATTAGCACCCCTCACATCCATCGTACTCGACGGGATCCATGCATTGTTGTTTATCTAAAAGGGTGTGTAAACTATATATGCTAAAGGCTTATGGACAAAATAAAAATAAAAAGGACTGACTCGGCATAGCATCGCCGCTCTGTGCCTACGTACTCCCTCGTGCAATGGGAAAGTCAGAGTCAACGTAGTTCGACTAACTACAGGTAAAGAAAGGGGGGAAGGTTGCTCGCTAAGACATCGCGTCTTATGTCTATGTACTTTCATCTGGTATGAAAGATCAGAGCGAATGTAGTTCGGGCTCAAAGGACCACAGGTTAGTTCAAAAAATTTTTTAGGCCCGAGTAGGGTTAACAGATAGTTCTAGCAGTTGGTGTATGCAGCTCGACCATTGGAGACTTAGGCGTTACCGTTTGCGATAGAACTAAGAGTTAACGACAGTCTTTTTGTGAAAAGATTTTCCTGATTAAGAACCCCAAAGGGTAAAAAAGGTTTGAAGTGTTTTTGTGTTTTTTAGAGAAGAAGTGTTTTGAATTTGAGTGTTTATAATGTATGTTGTACTAAAGTCTAAAACCTAGGATCGAATGCGTCGCATATCGTCCTAAGGACGTATACTAAACACTCTAGGCAATTGAAAGGTGGCCCCTCAATCACCATTTCCCAAGTATAAGGCTCATGGCACAACATTCATTATCCTTATTAAGTATGTTAAGATTGTTTGAAGATGAGAAGAGAAGAAGGCACTAATGGGAGACTAATCAATCCTAAAAGTTATCATGCAAAATGGACCTAAAGTTGAGTTTGAAAAGGGGAACTACCTAATGTTATCATGCATGTGTAGAACCCTAATGTCTATCATAACTTCTCTTGAACAAGAGAAGTTAGAAATCCTAAGGGAGGAAAGACAAAAGAAGAAGAAGAAACAACAAAAGAAACATGCAAATGAAAGAATGCACACATTGAATGCACAAGTAGAATGAAAGTGGGAGGAAAATATACGTGGGGCAGTAGCCACCACAAGCTCATCTCAACCAAGCATGTATATGAGGATGCAAAGATAAAAGAGAGAAAGATGCACAAGAAGAGAACAATCAAACCAAAACAAACCACACAAAGAAAAGGTCCTCATGGATTCATCACTTTAGGTAAGCTTCAAGTTCCTACTAAGGAGGGACCAAGCTACCTTAAATGACACTCTAAGGTTATTGGACAGAAAGGAGATGAAGAGAAGAAAGCTCAAAAGAAATAGCAAAGCATAACAAGAAGAAATGCAAACCAAAACACAAAGAAAAGCAAACAAGCTACACATAGAAGTTCAAGTTGAAAGCTCAAAACAAAACAAACAAATGAACAAGAAAGAAACAATATCATCACCTAAAATTGAACCAACATCATTCTTAACATGTTAGCAACATGAAATAAAAGGCATTGAGAGTTCAAAGGAAAATGGCTCAAAGTAAATATCCCCTCAAAAATAGGAAAATGGCTCAAAGCAAATATCCCCTCAAAAATAGGAAAATGACTCAAAAATAATCAAATAAAATGCACAAGGTAGATAAACATGTTGGCAAACAGAGGCCAAAAGCTCAAAGCAAATATCCCCTCAAAGCACCATCAAAAGAAAATAATATTCAAGATGTACCACTTTGAATGGGAGAATCGAGGGTCAAAAGAAAAGCACCAAAAGTCAACCAACCAGGGGCAAAATGGTCCTCAAAAATTGATCAACTCATCATTGAGATGAGGATCAATTTTCATTCATTGGATCAAAAAGGAATGAGAGAAACAAATCAAGAAGCAAACCATGCCACAATTCACTCCATTTAAAATAACTCCAATATTTAATTCTTTTTTAAATTGAAAATAAAATCAAAAATAAAAATCAAAATATCCAAAAAATATTAGATATCTCAAAGTTTATAAAAAATATTTTTGGTGAATTTTTAGAGTATTGGAGTTATTTTATTTGATTTAAATTTCAAATAGAAAATAAAACAAAAATCAAAAAGAAAATAAAAGAAAAAGAAAAACATTAAGTGCAAATAGCAATGAAATAAAGTGCAAAACTCGCTTGGGCCCAGCAGGGGGTGTGAGTAGCATGCGTGTACAAGGCCCAATCAGAAAATCCAAACAAAAACCAAACAATCTGGTGCATGTGTGTGCAAGAGTATACTGTGGACTACCATGGAACCCAATCAGGAAGCGCATGATCATAAGTATGCAAATCATGTGGTTGTGAGAGTGCCAATGCATTAATGAGATATTTAAATGTGGTTACATGCAATTAGTCAAAGGAGGCCTATCGTGTTTCTTAATCACAGTCATTAAAGCCAAAAGTATGCAAATTGTGCGCACCACAAGATGACACCTCGTCATCTTCTTCAATGAAACATGGAGGGAAACGAAGGTGGCCGGACTGCAACTCTGGTCGACCCTACCAAACTTTCGGCCACCGCAGATACAACAACAACACACGACCAAACCAAATCTCAACCGTTTTGCATAAATCTTATATGAAAATTGATCTACAACTCATGAGGATCGTGAATCCAGCATCCAAATTCATTAATCATGCATAACAAAGATAAATCGAAGCCAAACACATTTGTGCATCAAGAACAAAAGTTCACAAACTTCACTCAATTTTGTGCAAACATCATCTAGAGGTTATGGAGATTACAGATCTACCAACAATCAAGCAAAAACATGCAAGAACAAGCCATACCAGATCAAAACAGTTTGGAGCATCCACCAACAATCATCACAAATGCCAGTTTGTTTTAGTGATTAATGATCTACATGTTGTCTAGGTCTCAAATATGTAAAAATGGCAGAGAATCAATGCATATTGAGAGTGTAAGGTTGATTTGTAAATACCTAGTGGAGAACTTCCACTGAGCCTTCAATTGATGCTTGAGCTTGCAAAAAATGTCCAGAATCACTCCGCAAACTTCAATAAAGCTTTTGCAATTCACAATTTGGCTTGAAACTTGCTAATTCTCAGAATTCGAATTTTGAATTTTCACCACTTTTTCAAAGTTGTTCTTGAGCAATTTGCCTCCAATTTCGTATTCTGATGATTTGTGAAGGTTAAAAACCTTTTATGTAATGGATTTGAATCAGAATGAAGCCCAATTCTAGTCCCTAGAGCCCAATTGAAAATCCATGGGAATTGATTTTGAAGCTTCTTCAAGTGCACGGAAATGCTTCAAATTTGGCTCCAAATTGGTTCAAAACTCTTGTTGGGAGTGTATGGAGTGTGAATGGCCATGATTTACTCCTTGTTTGATCTCAATGGTTGATGTTTGTCATGTTACTTATCCTTGAAGCAACTCAAAATTTGGCCATGAAATGAGATTCAATTTGAAATTCTAATAATGCCAATATGTTCAAAACATCAAATGCACTCAAAATATGCACAAGCTTGTATAATTTTGAGTCAATATGAATTATTTTGGATTTTCCCATTTTAATGCCTTTTCCATGAAAATCAATTTGAGAAATCATCATTCCAAACCAAATTCAAGACTTCTCAAGACTTGGTTGATCAATTGACACCATTTGGAGCACATTTGATGTTGGAAAAATCTTCATTTGAGGTGTGCAAGTTGGTGAAATGGACCTATAATTTTATGACCTATAATCTTACTTTCCCAAAATACCCCTGACTTGTAACCCTCATAACTTGAGTTCTACAAATCAGATGAAAGACTTCAAGTACTCTTTGGAAAGCTAAGACCATGCATTACAACTTTCATGTTGGCCAAAAGTTGAGGAGAAACATATTTATGGTTCAAAAATGGCTTGGAAGTTGGTTGACTTTTGTTGACCAAAATCACATTCATTTGATGACCTGTAACTTGTCAGGATCATAACTTGAGTTCTATAAATCTAATCAAGTACTTCTAGTACTCAAAAGAAAGCTAAAAACATGCTCTACAAGTTTCATGTTGGTAAAAAGTTGAGATGAAACTTGTATCTTGAGATGGGTGCTCTTGAAGTTAGGCACTAAATAGGGGATTTTACCCTGAGAACCCTGATTTAGTAACTTCTCACACTCTTGATTCTTGACGAATTGATCTTGAAATGCTATCTCATGTATCTTAACACAACATCCCATGACCATAGAGACTTGAAATTGAGTTTTAATCTCCTTCAATTTCACAATTGATTGCGGATTTACCAGATGAAAACCCTAGGTGTAACATCTTTGACTGTGGCTTGTTCCACCTCACACAACAACTTGAATAAGCTCCACATGGCTCTCAAAGCACTCAATGAGCTCTCTCAACATCATATATCCATAATCATGAATTCACAGTCCTCTGATGATCTTGAACTGGCCTCCAAGTTAGGAGATAACCCACATACATCCATCAATCCTTTCACAAAACCACTGCCCACTTCTAGATGACATGATGACCATTCAAACTTGAGTAACACCCCTTGCTTAGGCTCAAACCTCTGAGTAGACTCCTCTTTCTATGAACAATCTCTTGATCCCCTATTCAATGAACAATGCTATGCAATGCAAATGCTAGAAAGAAATGAAATGAAACATAAACAAAGTTAAGAAAAGGTTGGGCAAATTTTGGGGTGCAACACTAGCATGAGAAACGAAGCGTCACTAGGCACTCAAGTGCCTGGGCCGTAACCGTCACAGGAAGATGTGTGGCGACCCTCCATCTTCCCTGCATCTCTTTAACTTCTTTCCTTGACCGCAGGCATCTCCTTGATGTAAGTTCACCTGGACGACGCGATCGCACCTTGCCCGGCGGGGATCTGCCCGACAGATCAACGTGCGCGACGCCATTCTCTACTCAAGTCAAAGCTCGCCCGACCGTGAACAATGACTTGGGGGGCTACTATTCTGGACTGGGCCGACGCTTAGCCCACAACCAAGCAGACCTAAGCCTCAATGAGGTTGGGCCCAAGAATACCATGTTGACCGGCAGAAGTCTTGTCGAGCATCACCTCTCCCCGTCGGGCTTCTCAAGATGAGATTGTCACTTATCTGCAAGTGTAGCAATGATAGGCTTCTCAAGATGAGACTGTCGCTTATCTGCAAGTGTAGCAATGATAGGCTTCTCAAGATGAGGTTGTCGCTTATCTGCAAGTGTAGCAATGATAGGCTTCTCAGGATGAGACGATCGCTTATATGTAAATGTGTTGTAAAGGCTCTTCTTGAAAAATGGTGCAAAATAAATGCACGTCCAAGTTGGTTCGGCGACCGGCGGAGACCGAAGTTCAATATAGGATCGAGCTAGAAAGAAACTGTTAAACAAGACTCCATTGAGGGAATGAACTCAAATGGGGATTATCTTATCCAGGCATGGAAAAGATAACTGAAATAACCATCATCCACGAGGGTTGAACTCTGTGGGGAAACTTAAGATAGTAGGTGTTTTATGCCTAAAGGTTGACGATCTACTTGGAGAGAAAAGACAAACCCACTTACATGGAAGTAACCACAACTAGAGTAACGACAAAAGACAACAAGGATGGCAAACATGAATATGCTAATGCGTATGCCAAAATTAAAGTGCAATGTTAAGGCAATGCTTATGCCAATGCTCATGCACATGCTGACATAACAAACGAGAAGAGGAGCAAACATGAGATTGAATAAACATCTCGACGGGGATACCCAGTGACCTCTGCAAAAGTACATCTATCAAGGGATAGGAAAGTTGATAGCGGAACCAAATCTTGCTTCAAAGTTCCAAATTCTCTAGGGGGAACAAAATTCTACTTGGGGATATGATATCATGACTTCACTAGAAGGGTTGTCATCATGAATCTGAATTCTTTATCAAAGAAGACCTGTTCAATGGGAGAGTCGTCTCAGGATTGGAGACTTCTGGGGATAAAATAAATATTCGCTTCATGGGGAAGTGTGGAGCTGGGCAGCTTCGTGGAGAAAAGTGTAGCAACTTCCTGGGAAAAGTACATCAACTTCCTGGGGAAAGTACATCAAACTTCCCTGGGGAAAGCAACTCGGCTTCTTGGGGAAAATATGGAAATCTCCTGGGGAACATTTCCTGAGGAAAGTATGGCAACTTTAGTGAGGAAAAGATGGTTCCACTGGGAATGGGTCCTCAAATAAATATATCACTTGGAAGATACTGGGGAGATCTCTGCAGTCTTGAAGGTCACTGGAGATTACCAGATTGGTCCAAAAGCGTTGTCAGCTTATAGTCTCGTCGGGGACTTGCACTGAGGAAATGGTCTAAAGTGCTTCTGCAACATCGAGACTTACAGGGGAATCATGACCTCCTGAAGTAAAATTCATCGGGGCATGAAGAATGTTGTGAAAAAAAAGTAGTTTTGATCTTGATGGACTTTGTGATAGTCGCCATTTTGAAAACATAATGCCCCAGAGTACCTGTTTTATGAGAAAAAGTCATCTCAAGAGGATTTTATAGAGAACATGGAGTCTAATTTCCCCACTGTTTCCAAACTCTTGGAGAGATTCGTCGAGTCTCAACGTAACTGGCCCGAATCGACAGTGTTATGACGGAGAAAGTCAAGCTTGCATCAGTAAGCGATTTGGAAACCACCTACCCCTGTCCAGCAGAATCTTTAAGTTCCATTGTTGATGTCTATATGTGAATTTCTAAGACGTCAGGGGAAATCAATACACATGAACTGCTAATCCTGAAATGGTTAATGCAACATATATATTTGTCTTGAATTTTTGAAAAAAAGATACCACGATAACTTGTGACCAAATCACTAGTTAGGATATGAATTTAATTTATAAAGCCAACATCAAATTTAGCATAACTCATAGGAGTCAGGAAACGTCCTCTCATCGAGTATGCTTTCAAAGTGAACCCTACTTCAATTAGGTCTTTTAAAGATTGTATTGTGGCTTGGTTCACGGTTTAAGAAACAAAGGATAAAGGCTCAAAGTTTATTTGTACCCACTCATTCTTCGTGATGTTCTCCAATCCTATATTCAATTAACTAGATACGAGCACTCATCTCTCAAGCGGATTTGATATGGTCGAGAATTCATCGAGGCTTTGGACATGGCAGTCACTCACCTATTTTCTTTTGGTGTTTGATTACACGACTTTGTTCTTTATTGGGATTCTTCACTGTAATTCTATGTTTTTGATTTTCGCATTTTTATTCCCTAACTTTTGCCTGGACGAAGTCTTTTGAATTTGACTTTGGGAGTCCAGCGGGATGCCCCGACTTTTCCTAAGTCTCGTTCATAGGTTTTGACTTAGCGGACTCTTTCTTTTTCATTTATTTTATTTTTTTATGAACAAGTCATGTGACTCTTTTGAAAGGATGATTACCGCCCCACTCTTTAGTTAGTCGAGGGATAATCATTTGTGTCTTTTGACTTCTAGCCTCCTAATATACGAGGAATAGATAAAATGGATTCTCGAATGTTTACTCCTCCCTTTTTAAGAGTCTGAGCGCTCGATCAGTTTAACTAAAAACTACTCAGCCCCAGGTTAAATATTGAGGGTTTTTTGTTTGGAACAAAAAAACTCCTACTTCAAGGCTCAAAGGGGTTAAAGAGGGATTATCTTCCTTATATCTCCAGTGTTTAGGATTTGAAACAATGCCTTACATCATCAGCAGGGTTTCATTCGAAAGCATATGACAAGAGATCTTGCATTTTGATTCATCATCCTCCTCCCAATTCTCTATCAAAGCCAAGAGATCGGGTAAAGTTGACATTATAAATTATGAAAAATAATTTTATGAGTGAATACAAATGGATTTCTTCAAGACAAACATATGCATTGCATTAATCATTCAAAATAAACAAGTTTCTACATGTCAATTATGCCTTTATAATCAAAGAACAAAATACATATAAGTAAACAAAACGAACTGTCTCACAAGTCCTTCTAAAAGAGTTAATTAGGTCTCTGTATTCAAGACCGACACAGTAGTAGTGGTTTCTTCTGGCGGAGTCTCATTGGAATGAGTCGTCTTGCTTGCCCCAACT
Source organism: Lathyrus sativus (assembly GCA_963859935.3). NCBI lineage: Eukaryota > Viridiplantae > Streptophyta > Magnoliopsida > Fabales > Fabaceae > Lathyrus > Lathyrus sativus. Next base: position 537,941,148 of record OZ012740.1, on the reverse strand, counting down.
ATATTAGTCATATTTTCATTAACAATCTTCAATTCATCCCTCGGAATAATTTTCCCAGATCCTTTGTCAATCATGGTCGCATCATATTTCCCAGGTACAACTTGAGGATCACTGAAATGAAATGGACTAGGCTTCTGAATAATTACTGGCTTTGGCTGATTTGCTGTAGGAGTAACTGACTTAGATATGTTGAAAACAGGCTTTCGGAACTTGATCTTGGCAAATGGAAAACCCTGAGAGGAGTCTTGATCTAAGAAGCATTAACAACCTCATGATTTAGTAAAGGGTTGCTATTGACATTCGTTTGAGGATCATCAAAGGACATGATGTTCTTTTCCATTAACTACTTGACAAGATGCTTGAGAGCATAACAACTTTCAAGATCGTGGCCAGGCGCACCCTCATGAAATAAACAATGAGCGACGGCGTTGTAATTGACAGGTAGCGGATTTGGAGGTGGACCCAAAGCTCTAGTAGTAATCAGACCTTGTTGCACTAATGAAGGGTACGACTTAGTAAATGTCATTGGAATAGGAGGACAAGGCTTGTACTATCTCCTGTTGGGAGCATTCTGACGAGGTGCCTGATTCTTCAGTTGTTGATAGGCAGGAGCATTGGGCGCTCGTTGATAATTGGAAGAAGCTTGTGCAAATTGATAACCAGAAGTTTATTGATAGATAGGAGGCTGATAAACAGGAGCCGATTTCACAGGTTGATAAGCAGGAACTTGTTGATTAAAGGCAGGTGTAACAACAACTATATAAGGTTGTTGAGCATACTGTACAGGTTAACCTCATTGTTGAACATAATTTTGCTGATGTTGCCAAGGTGGATGAGCAGCCATTTTACGGTAGTGCGTGATTGAGCGGCGCTTCAGGCGTGTAGCTCCTTCATTATGGTCGAAGCTCGGAGTTTTGAACTTTGGAGGAAAAAATTGTTGACCTAGTTGAGTAATAGGAACCGCAGAAAAAGTCGGCATAAAACCAGGTGGAGGACCATAAGGAGGTACATTCGCAACAGTAACAGCTGGTTGAGGACCCACAATATTACCGGTAATCTTAGAGACAACAGTGGAGTGAGTATCCATCTTTGTATTAGTAACTTGTAGCATCTTCATAATCTGCCTCACACTTCCCCGAAGGTCTTTAAGTTCATTACTAACACGATCAAGCTCTTGATTTTGTTCAGCCATCTTTTTCCGAGCTCAGGCTCTGGTGTTGTACTGATGCAGAGGACTCATGGTGACAGAACTGGAAGCGAGAGAACCGAGAATGAGAAACTGGAAGGAAAATGCAAATGCAAAAACCGGATGCCAATGCAATGGTTTCAAGGATTTCAATGGTCGATTGTAAATATCTTCTAGAAAAGCTGAAAAAGTTTTTAGATTTTGAACTGTAAGAATTTTGAATTTGCAAGACTGACAGTTGAATTCCTTGAAACCAGGAATGTTATGATGCTGGATGCAATGCACAAGCAAACAAGCAAACAAAAGGTCCAAGGTTAGAGGAACATGAGCGGAGCCAAGGTATACCCATCCCGAAAGGTAAGTACTATGGGTTAATTGTACATGCAGAACAAGGTTCTAAAGAGGTGCCCAAAGTCATTAGTTCATCTTTCGAATATTATCAAATTCTCGATTACTCGGTGGTTAGTAATATTCTCAAGAGAACCTCTTTTGAGTGTAGTATCGCGTATAAACTACTTTGGGAATACTCCCTCATAGTCCCCGCACTACGTCCTAAATAAGGCCAACGTTGTGTTTAGGTAACTACGGTCCCCAGTATCACAGGCTCCAGTCGAAAATAGTGAATGTTTTCACGATTAACTCGTTCAACGATACTACTTTTCAAGAGGGCCTCAACTGAGCAGTGATTCTCAAGTCAGCTTGGTCGGGATTCAACTCCCTATAAGCCTCGTCGAATATATCACCTTCCTATAATAATTGCACTCAAGTCCGGGTGTACGACTTATCTCACAACAATGATACCCCAAGCAAGGTACAACAAATATACAAGCAGATAAAAAGCAAATAGCAAGCATAAAAACAAGATAGGGATAACCCTAAAAAAGACAAGAAAAATTTTCCCCAGTGAAATCGCCATTTTCTGTTGCGGCGAGAATAGGATATCAAATTATTGATTAATTTGAACCACATCTTTAGTTTACAATTGGTCTTTGATTTATCCAAAGGAAAGGTTAAAGAAAGGAAAAACCTATTTTTGCATCATAAACACAATGCGGGGAGAGATCTAAGGTTCGGGGGTTGGTTAAGCTTAGGGAAGGTATTAGCATCTTAAACTTTTGTAGTACTCTACAGGAACCTCTTGTTTTAAATATGCTATTGCTAATGTTATCTGCTTAAAGGTAATGCTAAGGGTTTAAGGGTAAAGAGAAAGACCTAAGGGTTAGTCCTAAGTATACTCGCCAAGACATCGCATCTTGTGCCTACGTATCCGAGGTAGGGGATGGAATCAGAGTAATCGTAGTTCCCCTTGAAAGGGAGGAAGAAGAACTTCTTGACTGTGGTCAAGGTTCCAGGGGGAAATAAGCGTTCATAAGGAAGCGCTTACATTGGAGTGCGGCGACTCCGATTTCTACGTTGTAAAGTTGAATTGAAAAGGGTAAAGTGAGTATTCCACAACGAGAACTTACATGGAGTGCGACGACTCCTGATCCTAAGGCTAGGATAAAGGGTAAAATTGTCCACGACGGGACGCCTAAAAGTGAGTACGGCGACTCAGCGTCTTAAGGTTTGGAAAAGGTAAGGGTGTGTCCATGGTGGGACGCCTAAGCACGACTACGGCGACTCGAATCCTAAGGCTAGGATGAGCGAGGGTAAAGGCATTGACGCGGCGGTCAAATGGTTAAACCTTTTCTTCGAAGGGGAATTACGGTAAAATAAAGTGGTAAATAATGGAAATTGATATGCAAGTGATGATAATTTGAACATGTAAACAGTGGAGATGTAAATACGATGATATTTGAAATTATGAACAAGATTAGAGGTTAAATGCAAACGGATAAATTGATTAAGTGATATGGTGAAATTGGAATTAAATTTAAATGCTTGAGAATTTTGTGAATTAAGATTAAGTTAAATTAAAAATTAATGGTTAATTCTTCTTATTTTGAATTTTATGTAATTAAAAAAGGATTAGAAAATTAGATTGGAATTAAATTAAAAAAATGTTTAGAAATTAAAGTTAAAAAAAGTTACTCTTGAATTAAAAAAAAGGTTGTATTTTTGTGATAAAGCTAAATTCTAATAAGTTAAAAAAAGATTAGAAATAAAAAAAGTTTCTTATTTGAATTTTTAAAATAAAAGTAAATATTTTATGGATTTTCATTATTATGCAAAAGAGAAATGGAAATTAAATTAAAATTACTAAACTAAACATTTTTAGATAAATGAACCAGACTTTAAATTAAAATTCGTCTTTGTTTATTTTTATTACAAACTTGAAAATTAATGTTATTTTTTATTTTTTTTAATTATTTAAAAACTTATTTTATTATTATTTTTTATTAAATTAACTTCAGATTTTAATTTAATTTTTAATTAAGTTAGTTTGTTAGTGTTAGTGTTATTATACTATTATTATTAATAATAATTACAACACTAATTATCTTATGGTCTGGGCCCAGCCTCGCGGTCCAGCCCAATAACGCACAAGGCCCATTAAGTGGAATAGCTTGACCAGGCACACACCCCCTAGGACGGGCAGGATACGCTCCCCACCGAGCGGGACGACACGTCTCGAAGCGTCCTCGGCGCCCCCCTTTTAGCCGAACAGAACGCCCTCCGTGGGCGACATTCCCCGTGCCGTCGGGCAAGACCCCATGGCTCTTCCGCGTCCTCGCGTGCTCCCCTCCGCGGGGAGAACAACGCGCCTCCGGGGAACCTCCCGAGCTCCCCTCCGCGGGGAGAACAACGTGCCAGCCGCACGTTCTCCACGTGCCCCCCTCCGCGGGGACACGTCACCGAACAACTGCCCACCTCCGAAAGAGCCGGTCAAACCCACTTTCCAGAGATCTAGGGATAGTTAGACTAGGGCGAAGACCACATCCTGGTCTTCACTACGCTACGTAAGCCCTAGCAGTCACCTGAGTTGGGCCTGGCCATCCAGCCCAACACAAGTGACCGTTGGCCCAGCGCTGGGGTCTCTCTATAAACACCCTCTTCCTCAAGAGGGTCAGGTAACTCAATTCTTACCCATTTCTGTACTTCGCCTTCACTCTGCCCCATTCCTTATTTTGTAATCGGAGTGTCTTGCAGGTACACCCCCCCTCCTCCTCCTCATCACCGGCGAACAGTTAGCAGTCCAACAGCGTGTGGCCAGCCCGTGATCCCCTTCTGATCAGGTCAGATCAGTGGCGCCGTCTGTGGGAACAGAAACTTCCCCGTTACTCCGAGCAGAAAACCAAAGTTTCACCAGCACTCCACGGTCATGGCTAGCCCACACCACGACGATACCATGCACGACTTCGTGCTTAACGCCGCCGCCAACAGAAGCAAGCAGATGGAAACATCGCGTCCGGCGGAGACCGACGAGAGAGACGGCCAAACTGCCTCACCGTCATCCGCAGAGCGGCTACACCAGGCCGACCGCTGACCCCCGAGCCCGACAGCATTCCAACTCGTTCCCATCCCAGCGGGAGCAGACCCAACGGTGGCCTCCCTCTTTACGGCCATCAACTAGACGAACCAACTGTTGTTCCAGCAGAACGCAAGGATTGGAGCGTTGGAGCGGGTCGGCCCTCCGAGGTCCCCCTCGCGGGAAGACCAGAACGGAGGCTCGAGGAGTCCCTCACCTCGACCCAGAAATCGCCGACCGCGGCTGGAGAGACACCGAATGCAGGTGGTGCAAGAACGCACCAGGTCCCCAGCAAGACAAGTTCGCGAGAGGCACCAGAACACTGCAGCGATCCCGGCCAGGGATCCTCGCGGCAAAAACCCGGGAAGGAGGCCGAGAACCCGAAACCAAGGGCCTATTCTAAACGGCTCGCCTCCTCATCAGTCCCCGGCTCCTAGCGACGAGGACGATTATCGCACTCCACTGTCCCGGGAAATCATGGCTGCCCCCATCCCCCACGGGATGGAGAAGCCCCCGACACTATCGACGTACGACGGCACATCCGATCCAGACGATCACTTAGAGGACATCGAAGCCATGCTCGACTACCGAAACATCCGGGGAGCTATCAAGTGCAGGCTATTCCCGACGACCCTGAGGAAAGGCGCCATGACATGGTACAAAAGTTTGGAGCCCGAATCAGTCACGTCGTAGAGAGTCCTGAAGGACCTGTTCTCCAAACACTTTACGGCGTCCCGGCGGCACCCGAAGACGGAAGCCGTCCTCGAGGCGATAATCCAAGGCCCCGACGAACCTCTCCGAAAGTACATCGAAAGATTCACCCGGGAAGCAGTGCAAGTAACAACGTCAGACGTGATGAAGCGCTACCTAATGGAGCAGGGCCTACGCCACGACTCCAAATTCTATGAAGCCGTAGGCATACACCGGCCAACCTCCCTCCAGGATTTCCTCGACAGAGCCGCGCATTATATCCGATTCGAAGAAACACAAGCGGCCAAATCTGCTCGAGACACCTGAGACAGGGAGGCCCCTCGCGGGCACCGAGATGACGGAGCCTCGAGCCATCGACAGGGAGGGGACCGTCGTCGCGAAGATCTCCCTCGCGAGCCCCGCGAACAACACGACCTTGCAGGTCGATTCACGGAGTACACGACCTTGGTCGCTTCCTGCGAGCGCATACTGGCCGAATGCGCCAAAACCGAATTCGTCCAGGGAGGTGTCCGTTTTCCGCGACCGACACCCCCCAAACCCAATGTGGACAAATCGAAATAGTGATACACCCGGGGAGGCGAACCCCCGAGGCCAAGAAAATCGAGGAACTCCCCTCTCCAGAGGACGACAGCAGACTCCAGGTCGCACTTTGTGTCAACCGCCCCGAGGATTGGTTCGCGGACAGAGAATTCGGCCTTCCCGAAGGACCCGACCTAGTCAGTGAGCCAATCCGACCGACCAGCCGATGGGAATACTTCGCCAGAGCCATGGTCATCTCAGGTGGAACCACGAGGAGCCTGTCCGTAGGATCAGTGAAAAGAAAGTTCGACGAGCTTATCACGAACAACTCCGGAAGAATGAGCACGCTCGAAAGATTTCGAGGTCGATCCAATCCGATCACCTTTTACCTCGAGGAACTCCCCGGGGGATCCCCCAACTCCAACATTCCCCTGCTCATACGAGCATGGATGGCGAACTTCGACGTCAGGCGTATCCTCGTCGACGGGGGCAGCTTGGTTGACATCATGTACACGCACCTATTCACAACCCTCCAACTCGACGAGTCCAAACTTTCCCCCTACGTAGGCTCTGACCTTCAGGGGTTCAACGGGACGACGACGAGACCTTGGGGGCACGTAGAGCTGAAAGTCACCTTCGGAGAAGAAGAAACGGCCAGGGAGATCAGCATCTGTTTCTTAGTCATCGAGTGCCCGTCCCTCTGCAATTGTATCCAGGGTAGAACAACGATAGCAGAACTCACTGCGGTACCTTCCACCGTCCACCTGAAGATGAAATACTACACAAAACGGGGGGCCGTGGTGACCCTTAACGGAGACATCGAGGCCGCCCGGAGGTGTTTTGAGTCCGCGCTGAAAGGCTTAGACTCCATCGCTCCAACAACCAAGAGGACAACTCCAATCATAGCGCCAAAAAGCGAACCAAAGAAGCTGGTCGGATCCGTGGACCTCGACAGTCGCTTCACCGAGGAGCACGATCCCGAAATAAAGACCAGTAAGGACAACGGGCAGCCCACCCACCCGACACGACCCATTCCGGACGGAGAATTCGAAATCGTCACACTCGGGGAAGACACGAGGAGAACCGTGAAGATCGGCGCCGGACTCCCAGACCTCGCGAAAAGACAGCTCCAAGCCTGCCTCCGCGAGAACGCCGACCTCTTTGCCTGGAGCGCCGCAGAAATGTCCGGACTCGACCCCGAGGTCGCCTGCCACCAGCTGTCCATCAGCCCGACCGCAAAGGTCGTTGTTCAACGTAGGCGTCGACAGTCCCCCGAAAAATCGGCTGCAGCCGAGAAAGCTGTAAAAGACCTCCTAGAGGCAAATTTTATTTCGAAAGCCCGGTATTCAACCTGGCTGTCCAATGTTGTACTCGTTAAAAAGAATAATGGAAAATGGCGCATGTGTGTTGACTATACTGATCTCAATCGGGCATGTCCTAAGGACGCCTACCCCCTCCCCAACATTGACAAGCTCGTCGACAACTCTGCGGGCTTCAGGCTCTTGTCCTTCATGGACGCATACTCGGGGTACAACCAGATCTCGATGGCCGAGCACGATAGACAGAGCACGACCTTCATGACGGCGTCGGGCAAATATTACTACAACGTAATGCCCTTCGGCCTAAAGAACGTCGGGGCCAGATACCAACGGATGATGAACAGTGTCTTCCAAGACGAAATCAGCGACATGCTCGAAGTGTACATAGACGACATGATCGTAAAATCTCGCACAGAGGACGACCACACGGCCCACCTCAGGAAGGTCTTCGAGACCGCAAGGACATGCCGAATGCGCTTCAACCCGGAGAAATGCACCTTCGGTGTCCGCGCCGGCAAGTTCCTCAGCTACTACTTGACCGAACGGGGATCGAGGCCAATCCGGAAAAATGCCATGCCTTCTCAAATATCACCATGCCCACCATGAAGAAGTCCATCCAATCCCTCAACGGCGTGCTCGCTTCACTTTCCCGGTTCATTGCCAAGTCCGCCCAGCACGCCCTCCCCTTCTTCAAACTGCTCAGGAAGGAAACCACGTTCGAATGGACAGAAGAATGCGAGCAAGCCCTCCGCCACCTCAAACACGTCTTGTCCGAACCACCGGTGCTGACACGTCCCGTGATGGGTGAAACCCTATACCTATATCTGGTCGTGGCTAACGAAGCCGTCAGCGCCGTCCTCGTCAGCGAAGCCGGGGAGGGCCAAAAACCCATCTACTTTACAAGCAAAGCCTTCCACGGCCCCGAAGTCCAATACCAGTTGATCGAGAAAGTCTCCCTAGCCCTCATCACCGCAACACGACGGCTCCGACATTACTTCCTCGCACACACCATCGTGCTCCACACCGATCAGCCCATCCGCCAGCTCCTCGGCTATCCCGACATGGCCGGACGCATGCTGAAATGGTCATTAGAACTATCTGAGTTCGACATCACCTACGAGGGCTGGCACGTCATCAAAGCTCAATCCCTGGAAGACTTTGTCGCCAAGATGACCCAGTCACCCGATCCCACCACCAGGAGCCACATCTGGACCATTTTCGTGGACGGCTCCTCCAACTCCACGGGAAGCGGCGCCGACATCGTCCTCGACAATGACGAGGGCACCCTCATCAAAGTTTCCCTCATGTTGGCCTTCCCGACGACTAGTAACCAAGCCGAATACGAAGCGTTTCTGGCCGGACTCCGCTTGGCATCAGACCTCGGGGCCAGAGACATCCGAATCTACACAGATTCCCAACTAGTCGCTTCGCAAGTATGAGGAGAATATCAAGTGAAGAACGACAACCTCGCCGAGTACTTAGCACTTATCACCGAAAAACTGCAAGGTTTCGACTCAGCGGAGATTCAGCACGTCCCGCGCGAGCAGAACACCCGCGCCGACATCCTCTCCAAGTTGGCAAGCACCAAAAAGCGAAGAGGCCACAAGTCGGTCATCCAAGAAGTCTTGTCGCAACCGAGCACCAGAGCGACCACTGCCCTTCTCGACATCAACGCCATTGGGGATACCGACTGCTGGATGACCCCACTCTACGCCTACCTCAGCACCGGCCACCTTCCGGCCGATCCTAAAGAAGCTAGCACAACCAGACGACGAGCCTGCTCGTACGTTCTCCTCGAAGGAAGGCTGTATCGCCGGGGCTTCGCGATCCCACTCCTCAAATGCATAGATAACTCCCAGAGCGCAGCCGTCCTAGAGGAAATCCACGAGGGCATCAACGCACAGCACCTCGGAGGAAGATCCCTAGCACGAAAGGCTCTACGAGCAGGCTACTACTGACCCTCGATGCAATTGGACGCGAAGGAACACGTCAAACGATGTGACAAATGCCAAAGACACGGGGACATGCACCTCGCCCCTCCAATCGAACTCACATCCCTCTCCTCCCCGTGGCCGTTCGCTTGGTGGGGGCTGGACATCCTCGGGCCCTTCACCCTGGAGTCCTATCAGAAAAAGTACCTCATCGTGGGTGTAGACTACTTCACCAAATGGATCGAAGCTGAAGCTCTGGCCAAAATCACGGCCCACAACATCCTCCGATTCTATAAACGAAACATCCTCGCAAGATTCAGGGTCCCACTTTCCATCGTCACCGACAACGGCACACAATTCACAGACAAAAATTTTTGCGACTTCGTCACCAAGCTCGGAACCAAACACCACTTCACCTTGGTCGAGCACCCTCAGACAAACGGCCAGGCAGAATCCGTGAACAGGGTCATCCTCAGGGGACTCAAACGACGACTCGATGACGCAAAGCGAGCATGGGTCGAAGAGCTCCACAGCGTCCTCTGGGCGTACTGCACCACTCCCCACTCAACCACGGGGGAAACCCCATTTCGCCTCACGTATGGAACCGAAGCCGTGATACCGGTTGAAACACGCGAACCATCCAGACGAACGGAAGCTCCCCTGGACACCGACGACAACGACGAAGCCCTGCATGAAGAGCTCGACCTCGTCGAAGAAATTCGCTTAGGCGCAGCCCTCCGAGAAGCCCGGCTGAAACAGCAAGTAGCACTTCGCCACAACAACAAAGTCCTAAAACGCAACTTAGTCCTGCGCAGAAACCAGAAAGACTCACACGAGGGAAAATTGGCTGCGAATTGAGAAGGCCCCTACCGTGTCCCCGACAAGACGGAGCATGGGGACTATTACCTCGAAAACCTACACGAGGAACAACTAGCTCGACCATGGAACGCCGCGAAACTTAAGCGGTACTACAGTTAAAACACTGCTCGCGACGACCCATCGTCCCGACCACTGGGGGGCGACATGGTACCACCACACTCCCTCGCATCCACTAACGACCAGAGAAAAGCAAGCCCTGCCTCTTGTGTGCGCGGGCAGAAGGCCTTGCTCGGTGGGGAACACCTCGACCGAGACTTCCCACCGCCGTACCAAAACCGGCAAGACGCCTAGCTCGCGATGGGACATCCACGACATGGGGAGAACTACCCCCAAAACGGTCAGGCCACACCGCCGGCCAAACCGGCCAGTTCCCTCCACCGTCGGTAACAAGTTTGTCGAGCTAACACCCTGGACAGGCCCAAAAAGCATACTAACACATGCATATCAAACATATAATTCAAGCATACAAATAAATGCAGAAATAAGACGAGCATAAACATCATGCAAATACCGAGCGCACACTTAGAAAATTCTCAAAAGATATATTAAGAAAAAGCGGGCACCAACCCAGTAGTCAATATTACACAAACAGGGGCACGCAAGCCCAACAAAGAAAAACAAATTACAAAATATCGGCACACAGGCCAAGAAACTACGAGCACGCAGGCCCGGGAAACCTATACAATCTCGCCCTCCTGCTCAGCAACCACGGGGCCAACATCGGAAACGACAAGCTCGGGGTCAACCACCTTCCCGTCGACAATCTCATGATACGGCCCAATCCCTTCCACGACCAACGCGGCGCCGGGGTTGACAACTTGGATCTGCGCAACGACACTCTTGAACCCGACCTCGACAGCGTCCAAAAAATCGCCTTCCAACATCCGAATCCGGGCGACCAAATCAGCACGCGTGATCATCCGCTGGTCTTCCTCAGTCTCGTCCTTGGCCGGAAGAAGTGCACTGTCCAGGACTTCCATGCGAACTTTCAGCGCCTGTACCTCGGCCACTGCCGCCCCCAGCTTCTCCTCCACCAAGGTCACCTTCTCCTCAGCATCCTCCGCTCACTTGCGCTGGTCGGCAGCGTCTTTCCGACTCTTCTCCAGCTTCTCGGTAAGCTTGGCCAGGCGCGACTGCATGAAGGTAAGGTCCCCCTGCAATTTGGACAGCTCAGCAGCTGAGCAACCCTCCTCGTTCAGGACCAGGGCCGTCGTGAATGTCTGCATCATCGCGGCTAAATCCTCCGCCAGGATGCGTTGACGAGACTCTCGATCGGCTTCATGGACAACCTTCACTTCCCCAGCATAGACGGTAGGAGACCGAGCCCCGTGAAAATAGCCTGGATGTTGATGGCACGGCGGAACGACATAGCCCTCATCGGCCGAGCCAGTCGCCAAATCAATCAAGCCGCTGGGCTCCTCGGATCTCGGCCTCTTCGCAACTCCTTGAGACGTAGGAGACTGGCTCTCCTGGGGAGAAGAAGACGAGCTCTGGCCTCCCGGCGTCACGACCTCCTGCCCAACCAGCTGACTCACCCGCGTCTTCAGGACCGCGCGGCCCTTGAGGCGCGCAACTTCTTCACCCGCTCCTCGACGGAAGACATGTTCGCTGCAAAAACAAACAGAGAGTTAGCAACAGAAAAAACATACGATCACGAGAAAGAAGAAACTTCCCTACCTAGATATTCCAGAGCGTCTGCCCCCGTGGCACAACCGAGCAGGGTCTTCGTATTAATCAGCCTTTTCTTTGTCCGCACGTTCCCATGCGCGTCGAGGATGTACCGACCGTCGGGCGTCACCAGTTTCGACGGGGGAAGATCCCGCACAAAGGCCAATATTTTCATATAGGCGGCCATGTCCTTCTCGTCGAGAGTCCCCGCCCGCACGATGTATCGATCAGTACCACAGTTGAAATGCTCTGAGGTTCACAATAAATGTACCTTGGGGAGCCACGCAAGGAACTGCTGGTCGTCTACCATTCGCTCTCCCTCGGTAAAAAGAGTATCCGAGCCTTCCTGGGTGATCGATTTAATGAGGAAGAGCCGACCCTTGAAATCTCGAACAGAATCGCTGTACGTCTTGAAGAGCTTGGTCGGCTGCTTAAACGAGACCCATCCCTGACGACCGTTCACCGACTGGCATTGCAGGTGGAAGATGCGAAAAAACAGGGGCACCGTGGCCTCCACCTCGAGGTAATAGCACACCACCTAAAATGCGCGGATAAAGGCCAGAGCGTTAGGATGCAGCTGGGACGGGGCCAAACGTAACCAGTCGAAAAGGCCCAAGTGGAAAGCGGAGAACGGAAATCTGAGCCGAGCCTCTTTGAAGTAGAACTCGTGCATGGGAAACATCCACCGCCCATATCTCGAGCAGATGCGATGATGCTCCTTCGGGCGATACACCTGCCAGTGTTACGACTCCCCTTCAGGCGTGTCCTCCACGGTAGCGTAGACATCGGACGCGTCGAGCACAAAACAAGAGGGGGTGGACAACGACTCTTCGGCCACCCACTCTTCGACGGAGAGGACCCGCTCGTCGAAATCCGGGACCTCGGGTTCGTTATCTTCGACCATCGTTCCCGGTATCAAGGCCGACATGTACACCTGAAAAGAAGAGGACAATGGTGAATTCGATAGCCAAGATCAAATCCACCCTTCCACCGCAGGTCAAGTGAAAGGGCGACAACGACGGGAGAACGACAAGCACACGAGCGCTCCCCGAGGGACGCTCCCCGCCGCTCCTCCATGGGGCGTTCAAAGGCAAACCTATCACCCCTCCCCGGTGTACTCATCGGAAAAGGCACACATCCCCGGGGCATTCATCGGAGAAAGCCCCCGTCCTCGGGGCATTCATCGGAACAACCAAACCTCCCCGGGACATTCATCCAAACTAACCCAGAAAACCACCAGACACGGCGGAACGCGCGTCTCTCCTCGGGGCATTCATCACGCCCCGACCAAAGACCCTAATTAAACGGCAGAAATAAAAGGAGAAAAGAGGGAAACTCACTTGTGACGGCGGCGAACGGGAGGAAGAACTAACGGCGCGACGGCGATTCACAACAAAGACGGACGAGGAGAAATCTCAGAGTTTCACAGGTAAGACAGCAAGGTGGAAAGTAAAAAAATAAGCGGGGACCCCCACATTTATAACCCAGCACGGAACTCGAAGCGACACTAGGCTTTTGAGTGTCCTAGGGTAGCCGCCCTACTACCCATTCAACGTGCGAAACGTGGCGGTAACCTGACGGTCGCGTCCCTTCATATACCTTTGCCCCGCTCTCCCGACGACAAGAAGACCTTCGCGCATGCACGCGTTCCACCGGACACAAAACCGACGAGCCACCCGCCTCGCTACCTCTTTTCCCGAAGCAACGAACTTAAGTCCTCGCTCTTTCGCCACAGAGCTTCGACTTGGGGGGCTCCTGTTCTGGGCCCAGCCTCGCGGTCCAGCCCAATAATGCACAAGGCCCATTAAGTGGAATAGCTTGACCGGGCACACACCCCTATAGGACGGGCAGGATACGCTCCCCACCGAGCGGGACGGCACGTCTTGAAGCGTCCTCGGTGCCCCCCTTTTAGCCGAACAGAACGCCCTCCGCGGGCGACATTCCCCCTGCCGTCGGGCAAGACCCCATGGCTCTTCCGCGTCCTCGCGTGCTCCCCTCCGCAGGGAGAACAACGCGCCTCCGGGGAACCTCTCGAGCTCCCCTCCACGGGGAGAACAACGTGTCAGCCGCACGTTCTCCACGTGCCCCCCTCCGCGGGGACACGTCACCAAACAACTGCCCACCTCCGAAAGAGCCGGTTAAATTCACTTTCCGGAGATCTAGGGACAGTTGGACTAGGGCGAAGACCACGTCCTAGTCTTCACTACGCCACGTAAGCCCTAGCAGTCACCTGAGTTGGGCCTGGCCATCCAGCCCAACACAAGTGACCGTTGGCCCAGCGCTGGGGTCTCTCTATAAATACCCTATTCCTCAAGAGGGTCAGGTAACTCAATTCTTACCCATTTCTGTACTTCGCCTTCACTCTGCCCCATTCCTTATTTTGGCATCAGAGTGTCTTGCAGGTACACCCCCCTCCTCCTCCTCATCACCGGTGAACAGGTAGCAGTCCAACAGCGTGTGGCCAGCCCGTGATCCCCTTCTGATCAGGTCAGATCAAATTATAACAGAAAAAAAAAAATAAAATAAAAAGGAAAAATAAAATAAAGGAGAAAATGGGTCGGGCTAGGTGATGAAGCCCCAGACCCGGCCCGGTTAGTTTATAAAGAGGTGGGCTGAGAAAATTAGGGTTTGAACCCTAATTCTTCTCAAGCAGCCGCGACGCCTTCTTGGTGTTCTTTCTGAAAAATTTCGTTCTTCTTCTTCTTTCATTTTGGTGATGCTTTTCTTCTTTCTTCTCTATTCTTGTTTTCCCTGTTACAAAGAAACATTAAAACAATTATAATGAAGGTGAATCTTATGGATCTTGGGACTTTTCTTTGATGGAGGTTGTTCGTGGTTTTTTCAGCCGATGATGTTATAAACTGAGGCTGTGGGCTTTCGGTTTCCGTCGAGATTCTCAAAGAGGATCTCCAGATTTTGTTGAGGCGGCTTGTGTTTGGTTGTGGGTGACGGTTTGACTTGTTGGGTTCCATTTGAGAATGATGATGACGCCGGGAACTTTTCTCGCGTCTGAGTCCGGTCAGTTTTTCGGATATGGATTTATAATTTGGTTTTGTTGAGGTTCGGCCGGATTTGTGATTTCGGGTTTTTTTGGTGATTTTGGATTAATTTCTATGATGATTTTCGTCTGTTTTGCGATGATTTTTTCAGATTATGGTTGGATGATTTCACTGGTTTTTTCGGAAGTGTTTTCGTTTTTTCGGATCCCCTTTTTCGTCCAAACTTTTGTTCTTCTTATAGTATTTTCTTTCAAAACGTGTTTTGATTATTTAAACAAAGTTTTCCTTTTTGAAGGAGACATGTCTTAACATGTTCCTGATCTTTTCCACATTCAGATTTCTTGATGGTGATGTTATTATCTTCTTCTTTTGTACAGATCTGTTGTGATGCTGCTGTCGCAGATTTATTATTGATGATGGTGATATCTGTTTCCATTTTTAGACTTGTGGCTTTGATGGTGATCCGCGTGATTTCACTGTCATGTTGGATTTTGATAATTTTTATTCTTTCCAAATCCGAATCTGCCATGATTATTATTTTTTGGATGATGATATTGTTTTGATGTCTTCATTAAGTTTGATGGTAATATCTGCGGATGCTATTGGTGTTCATTGATAATAATAATAATCCATTTTGTGTTTAATGTGGGCTATTGGACTTGTTGGATTTTTGAATTTTGTCCCTTGCTGGATTTTCGGATTCTCTTAAGGCTCGTTTGGACAAAAAATTAATTTCTAAAAAACTCTTTTCTCTTTCTCGGACCAGAATAGAAACTGCCTTGATCTTGGAACGCAAGCTGACGGCGATTCTTTTTTGTTGCCCTTGCGGACCGAGGGGGAACCCGGTGATGATATCATACTCTGAGGGTTTCGAAAATAATCTTAAAAAATCACTTCCGATTAAAAACAAATCCAATTTCTAACCATCTGTTTTTTACTTGCAGGTTGCTCTTCGAGTATGGCAATATGGAACTTGAAGACGTAGTTTGAAGACCATAGTCTTAGGACCTTTAGAAATGTTAGGACTTGTAAATTGTAATGAAATATAACTTTGTAGCTTTGTAATAGAAATTAAATTCAAAAATGTATAAAACTCGATTCTTGAATCAAAATACGAATTTTAAATCCTTCGCATATCCTATGAATTTAATTATTCTGACTTTACTTCCGACCCCAATCTTGCTACGGACAACTTTGAATTTTCTCAACTTGCATCTGAGTAAAAAAAACGCAAACTCTTGAAACCAGACAAACCAGTGAGAATTTGACGCAAATCATGAGTTGACTTGAGCTGCCTGTGACAATTAACTCGTAAACGGCTCAAACATTCAGTGAATAAAGACTTAACTTTGGAAAAGAGTTTTCGAGTATACGGCATCCCAATTTGTCTAAACCATGACCGTCCCAAATCAAACGGTTCATAAATCAAATCAATATTCCAACCTTTCATCTGACGGATGATAATTTAATTCTTAAATCTGGATGGACTGTATCAAGAAGAATCTGACATCCACACTGCCATGGAAATTCGAACAACTTTCAACTCAAAGTCTTGTAATTCGAGAGATAAGAGAACCTAATTTCTTGGGGTCCTCTGGAAATGAATGGGCTCTATAATAACCAAAATGGACATTAACTGGTAATACGTCTGCGTCCATCGATTTAAAGGGCACACAAACATTTTTCCAATTTTCAACACATCTGCAAAACAAACAACCGAGCAAACCGGTTAGCGGTTAGCAAAAAAATGAAATGCAGAACGGAATGAAATGCAAAGTGATCAGTGATCTAAGGATAAAACTTGGGGTGCGACAGTGCGGAACAATTACACTAGGGCAAAGACCACGTACTGGTCTTCACGACGCCACACCAGCCCTAGCAGTTACTAACGTTGGGCCTGACAGCCCAATCCAGTGTTAGGTAACCGTTGGCCCTGTGCTGGAGGCTCACTATAAATACCCTCTTCACTAGAGGGTCAGATAACTTAATTCTCTTACTCTCTCTTTACTTGCTTCCACTCCGCTCGTCACTTACTTTGGCATCAGAGTGTGTTTTAGGTACACCCTCTCCTCCTCCATACCTTCAGTGGACAACTAGCAGATCAACGACGCGTGGAAGATCATATATCCCCTTCTGATCAGGTACGATTATATATATATATATATATATATATATATATATATCATGCCATAAATTAAAGATTACAGTCTTAATATGCAAATCAAAGAAAATAGATTAATACATAATTGTGTTTTTGGTAAACAACACAAAGGAAAACAAAAATATTTGACATTAAAGGTCAAATTTGATAGAAGTTTTTATCTTTTTTTTATCATATTGTCTTTTTCATGTTCTATAAAAAGCCATTAATGAAGAATATTTGAGTAATTACAAAACCATTGTTAGAAGAATAGAAAATAAGGAATGTACTATTAAAAAGAAGATGAAAGAAGGATATGTTGAACCATACAAATATGCTTCATAGGTCAGAATCAACCATCATAAATGTACATGAAAAATTTAACAAAATCATAACAACATGAAAGACTACCTTAACAACAACATCTTAAGAATATATCACTTTGTAAAGTTGAACTCATATATGTCTGCTTTGACCTTTATCAAACATGTTATGCCGTAGTAGATATCTAAATTCGTATGTTTCATATGCTTCTGCAGATGCATCATACTTCTCTTCAAAATCATCAGCAAAGGAAAGAAATGTAAGAAGAAATCAATAATATTGCAAACTCCAATCTATCAAACTCGGTAAGTGGCAACTGAGCTAATGATTTAACATTACTAACACATTATGCCGGTTCAAACAATGTTGTACCTTTAAAAAAATATAGTGAGAATCTCACACAGTATAACCTGAACCTCAAATAATTGGTTAGTGATATTAGATCCTTTCGTTTCAGGAAGACTCATAATCATGTATATTTGTAAAAAAAAAGTGTTACTGCAGTTGAACAAATTGCAGTTAATAACATTTTTATAAATCATGTTGATTATCCAATACCTCTATATCCTGCACAAAATCCTTTTTATATCAAATTCTTCAACTGCAAAAATCCTCAGATTCTCATATGCTAATGTCAATGGCTTTTTTCTATCTCCAAATATCCTCAGATTATACAATTATCATAACATGGAAAATAAGAATAACAAAACATATATCATAAGCAAATGTTATTCATTTGTACTCATCGATGTTAAAGAACATAAAAAGAGTATAGGGCATTCAATGACTAATACTCACTTGGATTAACAGAAGTATTTAATTCAGCGTCTCCCTGAGGGATTCGATGGGCTTAACATCCCACCCATGGGCGCCTACACAGGCGTGTTAGGTGGGCTAGGTAGGCCCCTTGGGGTTCACTTTAAGAAAGATAGTTGTGCCCTGACTAACAGCAATTGCTTTTGGCCTAGTGGTAAGCGCTTGATCCTACAACAAGTGGTAAAGCAACACCATTCTTCATAACCGTATTATAGAAATGCTTTGTAGGAATAACCTGAAACAAAGTTTGACATAACTTTACAACATAATAATATTATAAATAGAAATACAATAACATACGTGTTATAACATCTTATATTAAAGGTTACACATTAAAGTTGTAAGCCTCTTCAAAAAGTGATAGTATCTTACATTACATTATTACACTGTAGGTGAACTAAACTACTACATTAGTCTTGTGTTTATGGCGTTTGTGATCCTTGTGTCAACACGGTTGGTGGCTCTTTTGTCGGACTTTTCTTTTTCTTTTTTGCCTTGTTACTTCCTTTGGGCAATTATCGATCCGCCGCTGTTTTTTCTTTGCAAGTTCTCAAACTGTGCCTAAAATTCCCATAGCTCTTGGTAATACATTGCTTGAAATCAGTCATCATTAACTTTAGTTATCTTCTTCTTCGGTCTACACGGAGCTTGTCTCATCATCGGTGGATTAATTGGTTCCCCTTGAGCTTTTGGCCAAAGTCTTGGACTGTTAGACGGGAGAACACTATATGAATGCTTTTCCATAAAGCTTGTTTTTCTGTTGAATAATACACATTTATATCAAATCAACATAACACTATCAGTTTAACAATAATACAAACAGTTCAGTTCAAATATGGTAGCATACATTTCAAATATGGTAGCATACAATTTAGTTCAAATAAATTAGCACAAATGTACATAACAAGTACACAAATAAGATAGACAAACATATGCTAGTTCAGTTCTATATACAATAGATATGTCAATTCGATTTAAATATGATCAGCAATAATATGTCAATTCAATTCAATTCAATTCAAACAAATCAGCACAAATGTACATAACAAGTACACAATTCTGCAATTGAACTTTATTTTAATTATGCAGAACATGGCAAACAATATACAACTGAACTTCAATTCAATTCTATATATAATTAATATATCTATAATTAAAACCATATTGTTCATAATATCATCACAATATACAACATACAATTAACCCATCTACAATTGAACTCAATTCAATTATGCAGAACATGGAAAATATGGCAAACAATATACAATTGAACTATCTACAACTGAACTCAATTCAATTCTATGTACAATTAATCTATCTACAATAGAAACCATATTGTTCATAATAGCATCACAATATACAATATACAATTGATCTATCTACAATTGAACTTATATTTTGTAGAACTTAATATATATAGTTCAGAACTTATCAATTCTGCAGAATACATATATAGTTCACAACATAAATGGAAATATACAATTGAACACAGCATAAATGGAAACATAACATAATACCTATAATATGCCAAAACACATGGGTCAACATCAGCTTTGTTGTGCAATATACAAATTGTAAGTGCTCCTGATTGGCTGCATTTTGTGGCAAAACTTTAGAGTGTGCATGTATGTCATACTAAATGTTAAGACATACTTAATGATGAGTATGCAGGGTAAGTTAACTATAAGTTAACTTAGTTAAGCTGAATGTCATATAGAATGTCATAACACTGGACGTATGACATCCAACGGGCAAGGTTGTTTTTCTGGTATCTATAAATTAGGAAACAAAATAAGTGCTCAAGCTGGATATCAGGAGACTTTTTAGAAGCCCTAGGCGAACTAGAATATCCTTGAATTAAGTGGCAAGTGTGCAGATCATGGAAAATAGGTTTGTTATGGATAAAACCTAATTAATGCACCAAGGCCCAAAAGGACTAACAACTGCTATAAAGATCAGAAGATGCAATCCTGAATGGCAGCTCTGGATAGCAGAAAAAGAAAGAGTGCAAATTGCAGAGTCCTTGTAAGTGAAGAAGGCTAGTCTTCACGTGTGAATTCTGTCTAGGAATACTTGTAATCCAAGCAATTATATGGTGGATGATTTGCATTGGATAGGTAGATTCTAGGTTGTGTCTCACTCGAAGCTTTGAAGCAAAAGTGTGTGAGTTCCTTGATCAAAGTTGTGAAGCAAGATCAAGGTGTGTATGAAGTGTCTCTTCATATTGTCTTCTATAATTGTTTGATATCACTGTTGTGTGATTGAGGGGGAGTGAGTGTGTATACTCAGGTCTAGAGTGTCTCTAGGTTGAAGTGTCATTGGGTAGAGATTAAGTGAGGAGTGTAAACTGGAGGTTTAACTCTGAATTGATTCTACTTATAGTGAATTTCCTCCCTGGCTTGGTAGCCCCCAGATGTAAGTGTTGTTGACACTGAACTGGTTAAACAATTGTTGTGTTATTTACTGCTTTTATTATTACTGAGTATTAGCTATTAAGTAGCATATGTCACAGTGGATGTTATAACCTTGGGAATAACATCCATCGTGTGCTTGCCAGAATTTTCACAAATGATGGCATGAACACAAGGAATGCCACTCAAAGCCCATTTACGACATGCACAATAATGTTGTTGTAAGTTAAGCTCATAAGTCTCTTGTCTTCGCTTCAAACACAACATAAGCAATCAGATAAATTTGATTATTTCCATCCTTCCCAAATGCTGCCATTAACTTACCACCATACTCACTGTTGCGGTGAGAATAAGATATCAAATTATTAATTAATTTGAATCGCATCTTTACTTCACAACCGGTCTTTGATTTATCTGAAGGAAATATTAAAGAAAGGAAAAACCTATTTTGCATCGTAAACACAATGCGGGAGAGATCTAAGGTTCGAGGGTTGGTTAAACTTAGGGAAGGTATTAACACCCTAAACTTCTGTAGTACTCTACAGGAACCTCTTGTTTTAATGTTTGCTACTTTGCTAAAATATTTGCTTAAGGGATATGCTAAGGTTAGAAGGTGAAAGAAAGACCTAAGGGTTAGTCCTAAGTTTACTCGCCAAGACTCGCATCTTGTGCCTACGTATTCGAGGTAGGGGATGAAATCAGAGTAATCATAGTTTCCCTTGAAAAGGAGGAATATAAACTTCTTGACTGTGGTCAAGGTTTTAATGGGGAATAAGCATTCATATGGAAGCGCTTACGTGGAGTGCGGCGACTCTTATTTCTACGTTGAAAATTGAATTGAATTGAAAAGGGTAAGATAGGTATTCCGCGGCGAGAAACCTAATATGGAGTGCGACGACTCCTTAACCCAATGCTAGAGTAAAGGGTAATTTTGTCCATGGCGGGACGCTTAGGTAATTAGGGTTTTGGTGAAAAAGTCAAAGGTGAAGACTACTAACACGACGGTCAGACGACTTGACCTATTCCTTCGGAAGGGAAATTACGGTAAATAATGCAATGCAAAATAATTAAGCGACGGAATTGAAATATGGAAAATCATGTAAGAATAGTAACAGAACACAAGCGACGATTGCCTCGAATAAAGTTACAACCATGAAAAATGCAAGAATAATAACGAAATAAAAGCGACGATGTCCTCACATGATTTACAACCATAAAAATAATTACAGAAATAAGAGGTTAGTAAACACGGACGAATAATGAATAATGTTAGGAACGACATCAAATTAGACAAAATTAAACAGGCAGGAATTATGTCAATTACAAATTAGAGATTAGGGGGAAAATTGTTAAGAATTTAAGTTAGAAATATTTTTAAGAAAAAGTTTAGTTAATGTTTAAAAAAAAACCGTTAGTAATTATTCCTAAAAGCTTTAGTATTAACTTATTAAAAAAAAGATGAATTTTAATTTTAAAGAAAAGTTAATTTTGTTAATTTTAAAAAAAAGGAAAAGTTAGAAAGTTAATTTTAATTAAAAGGTATTGAAAAATCTAAAACATAAATTAGTAATTCCTAAAAAATTCTAGTTTTAAAATTTAATTTTTATAAACAATACGTTAGGTTTAATATTAGAGGAAAGTTTGAATTTTGACTTGAAAAAAATAATTTTGGTTTATACAAAAAGAAATTAGTTTTAGTTTTATATAAAAAAATAGTTTTAATTAAAGAAAATTTGGGTTTTATTATTTGAACATTTTTAATTAAAAAAATTTATTTATTTAATTGTTAATGGACATTTTAATTAATAGAAAATTTTAAGATTTATATTTATGAAAATTTTATTTTTAATTATTAATTACATTTAAATAAAACAGAAATTATATAAAATAAAAAACATAAAATCCTATAATATAATATAAAACGAAACGGGTCGGGATGACCACCAACCCAGACCCGACCCGGTCCACACAATATAAAAAAAGGGGCCCTAAAAATTTTAGGGTTTGAAGACCCCTTCCTCCTTCATTTTCGCGGATCCCCATGAAAGCTCGGCTGAGCTTTTTCACTTTTTCATTCTTCTTCTTCGCGGTGGTTCCCATGCTTCTCGTGTCCAGCCATGGCATGCTCCTCTTCTTTTCTGGAAAGAAAACATATTAACCCTAAAATTCGTCAGTGAGCCTTACCTTTTTTTCGGTTTTTCTGGATCTTCAATGATGAATATGATTTCGTTCTTGGTAATCTTTGTAACTGTGCTCAGTTTGATGTAGCTGGTGATGAATAACTTTGAGGCTGCGACTTCTGCTTTGGACCGTCCATCCTGGGTGTTTCGCGATCGTGGGATGAATGGTGGTTCTTTTTGCCGCTGATTTTGATGCTTGCAGGTGACAATGATGAAGAACTTCAGTTCTTCTGAGTCCCTCTTTTTGATGTTCTTGCTGATGATGGTGTTTTTGCCGTCCTTTCCCCTTTCTGATGAACTTATGATGTTTTTTTATTATGATTTTTTTTTTGGGTCCGAGTCCTTCACATTTTTCGGTTTCTAGGTTGGATTCGTTGAATCCTTCTCATAGATTTGTTGTTGCTTTGGTGGAAAGTTTGTTTTGATTGTTGTTGGAGCAGAGAAATTTGCGAAAGTTGTTGTTCTTATTTTAGTTCAGACACTTGCGAAATGTTGTTTTGATCTTGGCTGACTGGACGTGGATTTTTCCACTTGGGATATCCATGTTGCTTGGTTGGATATGGATATCCAATGTTTGCTCTAGGATCCTTTTGGCTGAACAGAAAAAAAATCATTTTTCCCGCAAAACTCTCTCTCTCTCTCTCTCTCTCTCTCTCTCTCTCAGAAAAACTCTTGAACAGATATTACCGGGTCCGTGTCGGGGTCAGAAAGTAAAGTCGGGAGCTGGCGGCGGAATATTTCATTACCGTCCCGACGTACCTGATGATGATAATTTGCTAAGGGTATCAGAATAATTAGTAAACCAAATTTTTATTAATTCTAACCCTTTAAATTATTTTCTCTGTTGTCGATTCTTTTGCAGGTTCAAAAAGTCAAAGATTGAAGATCGGCGTGAAGAACTCTTAGAGAAAATTAGGACCTTTTTAGGACAATTAGGACCTTTAGGAAAATTAGGAGTTCTTTGTAATTTTCTCAAATGCAAATTGTAATAAAGAAATTGAATAAAGAAATTCAATAAAATGAATTCTTAATTTCTGACTCAAAATTCATTTCGTATTTTTTTCGAATAAACTCGACGTTTCATAACCCGAATTCGGCAATTAACATCTTGCACGATTTAAATCCGACGTAACTGCTGAATTCGAAGAAATCCTTTTACAAATTAATTCGTACCCGATAATAATATCAGTGAATATGACCTTGAATGGATAAGCAGAGAAAATCAATCAAACGACGAAACAAACTGTCTTCCGCATTTAAAATTCAAATCGCATCTCGAATGATTTAACTCGGTAACCTGAATCAGCTCGACTGATAATCATGATCAAACCCACAGATGTTCATTATAAATTCAACATGAACCAAAATTCAACCGTTTTCTTTAAAATCGACTGACGACTAGCAGAAAGCAGTAAAACGTGTGTCTGTCAGAATAAATTCTTCAAAGCAAACCCTCACGCCGATTTAACCTGAATCCACTTATATTGCAACACAATTAGCTCCATACAGTTTATGAATCAACAAGCACTTCTGAAATCCAACTGACGACTAAATCTCGGCTCTTGAATAAAAAGTACTGTGTCACGAGAACCCCTAATCACTTGAAGAATTCTTGATGATGCACTGGCTTCATGAATTTTCGCCAGACTGCAAATTAATGACCCTTTTACCCTTCACCAATTAAATCGCACACAGTGTGATTTTCCTGCAAAAACCAACAAACTTAGCAAACTGGTTAGCGGTTAGAGGAGGTGAAATGCGAAATGAACCTAATAATCTAAGAGTAAAATTTGGGGTATGACACTCACCCTTCAAGAAACATGTGTCCAGACCAATTAAAGGCCTGCAAGTACATGCAAATTCAGCTTTGCATGCCTCAAGACATACATTTATTCTCTCGAAAACAAGTCCAATATCAGACACACCACACTTAATCATTGATGTACTATTGGAATAATATCTCTTTAATTCCTCAACATAATCCCTCAAGTTAGAATACCACTCAGTCTCAACACCTTGAATTAGCTCCAATGCTCTTGTTTTGACCCTATATGCTTGAGTTTATGAGAGCTTCACACCCTACTTCTCAAGTGACTATTCAATCAATCCTTTTGGTCTCATTTCAGGTGTATGTATAAGGACTGGTATAAAATTCTTAGCTAGCCACTTAGTTTTAGCTTGCCTATTCTTGGCAGTCTTATGACAAGTATGATCATCAGTCAGGCTCGCCAACTACCAGAATTGATTGGCTACCCTTTTACTGAATATCATGTGAAAAGTGCATTCATTATCACACTTGATAACTATTCCTTTGCTATCATTTCTCTTGAAGTGTAAGTTTTTTTTCCTCTCCATTGCATATGTCTTGACAACACCTCTAACAAACTGCTTTGTCGCAAATTTCATTCCAAGCTCAAGCCTCAACACCTCACCACAATCAAGAATTTTAAATTTGGGATACTTATGTTCATCACATTCTTCTTCACTTCCTTGTGGAGTTTCTAGTTCATCCGAGTCAACATCATTGTGTTAATCAAAATTAGATACTTTTGTTGGTTCTTGTGTTTGAGAGACATTGTTTGCATCATTTCCTTCTTGCACGAATGTATGGCTAGGCACTTCATGTGTCCAATCTCGATCATCTTCATCTAGCTCATTGAATTCACTATCATCTAAATCATCATTATCATCTGAGACAAAGTCTTCATTTTCCTCACTTTTCTCACCCTAAACTTTTTCTCTCTGCTCAGGTTGGACTTCCACCATCTCCTCAATATTGTCTTCTTCCTTATCCTCAAGATGGACTTCATCATCTGAGTCAAAATTTATTGTTTCTTGTTGAGCTTTAACATACTCCCATACTTCATCTTCTACTACAACTTCAGGTTCATCTACTGTACGCTTAACATAGATATTGGCATAATCATAATCTTTCACATCTTCTTTGAATTTTAGTACATCTTTATCATTATTCATAGGCCTAAGTCCATGCTCAAGTGAAAACTTCGGATCATGGTACCACATACATTTGACTCTTACATAGCTCAGTGACTTAATTACTTCGAAAATCTCCATATATGACATCAAATTGACATCCCATTTCCAATTCAGTTTATCTACCTTTCGATCTACATATAACTTGCAAGGATAATGAAGTAAACTCCCTCCATGATTAATTTTAATTTTAACTGCATTTATCTTAGCTGGCCTACACCAAAACAAAATGACCAAACAACAAAAACCATATAATATAAGTACATACCAGTGCAACTAACATAAACCGTGGCAGAAATTACATAGCAGAATATATACAAAACATATACCATAGCAGAAATTACAGTTAACATCATACCATAACAGAACATATGATTTTTATTCTAGTTTTGAATATACACACCTTGAACAAATTTTCAGATCTTCTTTTTCCTAAGATGAGGGTTTAGATTTGAAGTTAGGAATTGACATTCAAAAGTTGTTTCAAAATAAAACTGAAGTTAGGGTTTAGAATTTGTTTTCGTCAACAACAAAAACAATCGATAAACTAGAAGAAATCAAAGAATACCTGGTGATTCTTTGCCCTTTTTGATGTGCTTCGTTCGCACTGTTATTGGTTCACAGTGTTCTTCGTTTGCAGCTTAGTGTTCTTCGCATTTTTTCGTTCACAGCTCAGAGTTGTTCTATTGCATTTTATTACATTTAGAAATACTAAAATATAATTAAATTTAAGTTGTTCTATTGCTTATTTTTATAATATTATTATTAATAATAAATTATAAATTCAAGTATTAAAAAAATTTAAATAAATCAATTTAAACTATGAGAAAATATAGGTACACTACGGCTTAAAATAATTTTAGTTAAGAGAAAATAGATGGTACATTGATAGTACAAATTATTTTTATATTATCGATCAATGACAATTATGTATCTACTAAGTTAGTTTTTAAATTTGAAATTAATTATATTATTTGGCACTTTAAAATATTTTGATTGAATGTATGAGTAATACTTTTTTACACTTACTACCATTAAACTCTTTTAGTTAATTAATGACTAAAATATTAAATTAATTATTTAATTAATTAAATATAGATTGACATAATTAATTATTAATTAATTATAATATATTTATTTAGGAATGTCAATTTGATCCATTCTCAATGGACACATCCGCAAAATTACCCATAATGGGTAGGATAAAAATGCGCAAAAATGAGTACGGGATCGGGTAATTACCCACAAAAATAAACAGATATGAGTGCGGGTATAAGCACCTTAGTACCCACCCGCCCCATACATGTACAATATATATTTATGTATTTTAATTAGGGCTGGAAATAAGTCGAGTCGAGTCGAACTCACCTCAGTTCGGCTCGACTCGTTAAGAATTGGTTCGAGTTTGAGTTCGACACGAACTTTTTTTTAAGCTCAAACTCGACTCGTTATAAGTTCACGAACAGTTCGGTTCATCTCATTAGGTTCAGCTCACATGATTCACGGACTTAAAAACTATTTTTTTAAATATATATATATATATATATATATATATATTAGTATATTTGACATTTTAAATAAATATTTTTTTTTAAAAATAAAATGTTAAAATAAAATAAAAGTTATCATATTGAAATTTAACTTTATCTTCGAAATCTACTAATTCAAAACCTACACAACTTTTAAGAGATACATTTGAGAGTCTAATTCAAAAACTACTAAATTGAAGATTAAATTTGTCTAAGATTTGGAGTAAATATTTAAACCTAATCTTAAAGACAGTATAATTCTTCTCATATGTAATCGAGTTGACTCATGAACCTAACGAGTCGAACTATGTATAGTTCAAGTTCAGCTCATTTAATTAACGAACTTAATTTTTCGCTCATACTCAACTCATTTGATTCATGAACCTAGTTCAACGATTTAATTGTCGAATCGAATTCCGAACTATTTTTGAGTTGGTTCGGTTCATTGTCAGCCCTAATTTTAATTTATATTTATATATTTTAATTTATATTATTATATAAAAATGTATGTCTATCAATTTTAAAAAGTATATAAATGTTAAACCACTACATATTTAATATAAGTGTTCATTTATTTCAATAATAAATTTTTGTAAAACTTTTTAATATTTTTAAAAACTTAAAATAATATGATATTTTATAATTGATCTATTTATTTTTAATAGGAATGCAGGTAATGAGTGCGGGTACGAGTACAGGTACTTACATTTCTATAAGACACGAGTATGCGTGCTAACTTTGATGCCCAAATGAGTATGAGCTTGGATACAAAGATTTTTTTTCAAATCGTAGGTATGAGAATAAGTACTATAGTATTCTGCCAAACCTTAGCCATTGTCATCCTAATTCATTTGTTATTAAACCCTAGTTATTGATGAGTGATTTGATTGAATTTTTGGTCTGAATTGTTCGTGATAAGGTGGATGGAGGTCACTATCCTCAATCATTTAGTTATTTAATCATTGTTTCCATTAGTTTATTAACATATTCTAAAAACTTCAAACATTTACTCTTTAGATTCTTCAATCCTACATGATACAACGTTTTTAATACTTTTTAATATAATAATATGAGAAAAACGAATATACATAAATAGTATAAAATATTTTTATATTATTAATTAATCATAGACGTATATCCGGTCACATCTTACATTTATTTTTAAAATACTATAATAGTTTGACACTTTAAAAATAATCTGATCGATACATTTCGCTTAAACTCTAATAATATTATTGATTAATCTATAATCTATAACAACATATAAAGACAATAAACATTTTTGGTGTAACTTTTTTATTTCCAATTTTGTCCCTAATAAATTGATTTTATTACATTCTTTTATTAGTTAGTTATTATTATTCATCTTTCATAACTTCTATGCGGTTTCTAAACCAATCCATCTTCTCTCTCCATTTTATATTCTTCCCATTAGATATATTGAGAGAGAGAGAGAGAAAATATTGGAGAAACAAATTAAAGATATAGAAGAAAGAAAACAAAGATGAAAATGAAAGAGAAAGATAATAATGGTAACTGCTATCTTTTCTGTAGTATTTCTCTAAATTAACTTTAATTTTTCTGTTATGTTCTTTTGACAACTCTTATTAAGTTTTTGTTTTTAATTAGTTTGAAGACAGTGAAGTAGAAAAAAATTGTTGTTAACATAAACATAGAGATTTTTTTTTATGAAGAAGAGGTTATTTTTCCAATTTTCATACTATCTTTTTTTAATTTTAATATTCTCACTAACTTTTAAAGTTTAACTATTTTGTTCGATTCCTTTACCTATTTTTAATTTTATTCATTTCATTATATTGTTTGATTAATAGATGAATATTATTGAAAATTATTTAGTATCATCGGTAATGCATAAGAAAGAAAGAAGTCAAATTTCTTTGTGTTCTTATTATTTTTAATGTGTAATTAAGTCTTAATGATAAATTTATATTTTTGGTGTAGTTTCTTTGAGTATCAACAACATAATGCCGTTTTTTTATTCACGTATCATTCTTTTTGTTTTAAGTATTCTACCATTTCCTTTTTTTATCACATACTACCTGCATTTTTATCTTCAATATTTTCATTTTTTCAATTTTTCTTCTTCAAAATTTAAAGATTCTTAAATATTTGAGAATACCTAATAACTTTAATTTTCTTACACATACTTTCTAGATCACTATTTTTATATATTTAATAATGATTCTTAAATTTCTTTTTAGTTTTTAATGGATAAATCAAGCAAGATAGAAGAATGTGCAAGACAATGGGAAGAACACAGAGGCATAATCTTTCAAAATGTAACAGATATAAATCACTCACTTATAATTATTTCTATAGGTTTGATTAATTATATAACAATATATAAAGGAAATAAACATTTTTGGTGTAGCTTTTTTATTTCCAATTTTGTTCCTAATAAATTGATTTTATTACATTCTTTTATTAGTTAGTTATTATTCTTCATCTTTCATAACTTCTACGCGGTTTCTAAACCAATTCATCTTCTCTCTCCATTTTATATTCTTCCTATTAGATATATTGAGAGAGAGAAAAAATGTTGGAGAAGCAAATTAACATATGGAAGAAAGAAAACAAAGATGAAAATGAAAGAGAAAGATAATAATGGTAACTGCTATCTTTTTTGTAGTATTTCTCTAAATTAACTTTAATTTTTCTGTTATGTTCTTTTGACAACTCTTATTAAGTTTTTGTTTTTAATTAGTTTGAAGACAGTGAAGTAGAAAAAAGTTGTTGTTAACATAAACATAAAGATTTTTTTTTATGGAGAAGAGATTATTTTTCCAATTTTCATACTATTTTTTTTTTTAATTTTAATATTCTCACTAACTTTTAAAGTTTAACTATTTTGATCGATTCCTTTACCTATTTTTAATTTGATTCATTTCATTCTATTGTTTGATTAATAGATGAATATTATTGAAAATTATTTAGTATCATCGGTAATGCATAAGAAAGAAAGAAGTCAAATTTCTTTGTGTTCTTATTATTTTTAATGTGTAATAAAATCTTGATGATAAATTCATATTTTTGGTGTAATTTCTTTGAGTATCAACAATATAATGCCGTTTTTTTTATTCACGTATCATTCCTTTTGTTTTAAGTATTCTGTCATTTCCTTTCTTTATCACATACTACCTGCATTTTTATCTTCAATATTTTCATTTTTTCAATTTTTCTTCTTCAAAATTTAAAGATTCTTAAATATTTGAGAATACCTAATAACTTTAATTTTCTTACACATACTTTCTACATCACTATTTTTATATATTTAATAATGATTCTTAAATTTCTTTTTAGTTTTTAATGGATAAATCAAGCAAGATAGAAGAATGTGCAAGACAATGGGAAGAACACATAGACATAATCTTTCAAAATATAACAGATATAAATCATTCATTTATAATTATTTCTATAGGTTTGATTAGTTATTAAAAGTTATTCATTTTAATTATATTACTTTGTAGTTTTTTGTATTTTTGAACCAACTCTATGTAAAATTATTATTAAAGTTGTTAATTATTATATAAATTCTATTTATTATATCACAATTCTAATAAATTTATTAATATCTGCGAACACTCCACCGAAGTAGATACGTAATACTGAAAAATGTCTTATGTATTTGATTTTGCAATGTTGATTGATTATCTCTCTTCTTTTCTCTCTTAAATTCTTTTCTATCTCTCTCATTTTTATTTTTATTTTTTTTTAATATTTATGTTATGTTTTTAAAGAAAATTGAAGAAACTATTAATTTCAAAAGAGGCAGAATGCTACATATATGCGGCAAAACTTGAAGGGATTTCAAATAATCTTTTTTACACAAATATATATTATCCATGCAACTATTGAAATGAGTGTACAGAAGATACTTCTAATGGAATTGTACATATATTCTAATTTATTCACATTTTTTAAATTTTGTTTATTATATATTTTTCTCTTTACACGTTGTCTATTTTACTTAGTTTTTGAAGAATAATTTATATGTTTTTTTTTGTCTAACAAGAACATGAAACTTTTAATCTCTCAAAATTTTGTTATTTCACTATGTGAGATTAATTTATTTGTGTGTTTTATTTGTATTTATCTCCCTAACTTTTATTTATGATTTCTTTTTATTCTCATAAAAAAATTTCTTTTTATAATATTTATTATGGTTTCTCTAAACTCTACTTAATATATTCTATAACTATTATCTATTCTATAATTATAGATAAAGATAAAGAAGATAGATGATTTTGAACAGACCTATTTCATTCCCATTTTATCCTTTAAGTTGTACGCAACTTATTTAATTTTTAAAAATAAAGTGCTAACAAAATGATACGGGTTTTTTATAAGATAAACATAACTATCAAAGTTGATTTTTTTAATGAAAAAAAAAACAATTTTGATAGTTATGCATCTCTTACAAAAATGATGGAAGTGCAAAACACACTTATAAATTAATAGAAAATGGAAATTCATTCATTCAGTGGCAACATAAAAAAAAAACATCATCATACTCCACTATTTATGGTTTGTGAAAGATAAATAGAGAAAAAAAATTCTTCATCTTCATCTCTTATTTGATCGGTCTCTAATTCCTTCTCTAATTCTTTATCATACTCCATTGTTAATTGATATGAAATTTCTTTTCCTTTACAATGTTATGATTATTTCTTTAAGAGATAATTTGCCTTTATTTTAAAATCTATTTTGTTGATTTTGCATTTGGTTGTTGCAACTAAATATCAAATTATATTGATTTGGTTAGGGAATATTATTAAAAATAATGAAACATTATTTTTAAGTGTCTTTCTTTTTAAACCCATTGGTCTTAAAGATAAGAAATATATGAATTGTTTATTTATGAATTGGTTCATCTGTATTTAATACAATACTAATAATATAATAGAAAACGAACAATAAATATTAAAGATTACACACACCTCCAAGATAATGCAGAGAAATGAGAATCAAATGTTAAAACATTTCTTAAAGTCTTGCTTCAATAAATGAAAGAGTTTTGTTGCAACAATCTTTGGAAGCATTTCATTGACCAATGACCATATACTAAATAAAAAATTAAATTAATAAACATTATATATATATATATATATATATATATATATATATATATATATATATATATATATATATATATATATATATGATAAATAATTTAAATTAAAACCAAAATCAAATAAAAAATATATTAATGAATTATTTCATTTGTTTTGCCGTGAAATGAGACATATTTCTGATTTTGATTCCATGGGTGACCTTCCTATTAAGCAATAATGTAACTTAATATCCATATTAACGTTTATGTTTAGTTGCTTAATAAATTATGAGAAAGATTTTTGTTCTTCTTTTATCTAAATCTTCTTATGATTTTGACTAATTTATAACAATATATAAATATAAAACTTAATATTTTATCATATAAATAATTTATATTAAAATTTATATAAATAATTTATAATAAAATTAAATTTAGTAAAAAATATGCAGTTAATATTTGTGCGCGTTAACCCATTAAAAAAACGGACAAACCGACACGGACGTCCGTTTGGACACTAGTTTTATTATAAAATCAAATCCACCTCGAGTTAAAAGACAATTGCATATTCGCGTAGCCGTTGGAAAGTCCCAAAATCAGTTTACTCGAAGACAAACCAAACAACTCATTTTTTGTTCAAAATGCGTTTCCCGAAACTCACACATCATGATGATCAACGAGACTTGACTGTGATGCTTCCAGATACTCATTCTTCTTCTTATTCCATTTTTGTTCACGGCATCACGTTTTTTTCACTCCACTTGAGTGTGATGCTTCCAGATACGGTTAACCCTTTCTTCTTCTTTTTCCATTTTTGTTCGCTGCATCACGTTTTTTTTCACTCCACTTGATTGACAATTTTGTAACCGTTATTCCCAGCACAATTCACAATGCAATTTCACGCTCTTCATGTTTTCGTTCTCTCAACCTAAATTCATATAAATTTCAACTAGGTTATGCTATTTGCTTGTCACATTACTTTTCAAACTCGTTCTATACTCGCTACTTGTAATCGACGCTTGATTCAATTATTCCGTTGTTTGAGATGGAAATGTTTGGTTCATTGGCTGCAGGTGGAGGAAATGGAAGTAGCGGAGTACCTGAACCCTTTTTGATTCCTCACTTGTTTATTTGGCCTCATGGAGGAACAACTGTGTATCTTTGTGGTTCTTTCACCGGGTAACAACTTCAATTTCTTTTGTTATTACTTCAGTATTTAGTAGTATGGATTATTCAGCATGGTATTGCTAGATGTATGTTTGCTGTCACTTTGATTCTTTTTGGTGGCTTTTTTTTTGTTAATTTTGTTTATTGCACAGCTGGTCGACAATTATACCTATGTCTCGAATCGAAGGCCATCCAAATGCATTTCAAGCTACTTGCAGCTTGACACCAGGGTTTCATCAGGTAGTTTGGCTTCTATGAATCTCGAAAAACTGAGGAAAGAAACTACTTATGTTTGAAATTTTTATATCAATGTGCTTTTATAGATGGTAGATTAGATTTCCTTTTATCTACATTTTTAGTATATGAATCTAAAGGAGGGTGATGTTATAGTAGACTCTATTCTTGGTCAAGATGCCCTCTTTCTCTCCTTGGAGATCAGAGAAGGGATGACATCATTGAGTTTTATTTTTTCATATTGCTTACTTTAAACCTCATTTGTGCGATTAAGATTTTTATGAAAAACTTAATCAATAAACACTTTTTTTTAAACGGAAAGATATTTGAGTTATTTGCATCATTCAGACTATGAAGGAAGTCATTTAATGTTTTCTTGCCAACATTGGTCATCTAGATTGTAGGTTAGACTTAGTGGTGGGTGTTGATGCGAACATCAAATGCATCACCTTTTGCGTCCTGAGCTTAATCTAGATGGTAGATTAGATTTCCTTTTACCTACATTTTTAATATATGAATCTAAAGGAGGGTGATGTTGCTCAAGCTGCCGCCTATGAAAAAAGGCATTTATAGTAGACTCTGTTCTTGTTTAACCAACATTCATCAGGACAGAGGTTATCTTATATAACATATTTGGTATGTATAGGTTCGATAACTATGTTTACAAGTTATTCATTAGATAGACAATTTATTGTAAATTTATTATTTAATTTATCAATGATGCATTTACATTGTGCCCTGTCACTGACTAATAGATTGGTATTTAAAATAAAATCCACTTGTTTGGTGCAATATCGGATATTTTATGGAAAAGCTAAAATACTTAATATTGCATAATATGAGAAGGATATTTGATTCATGTTGATCAGAATAACATCATTACTAAATATGTACAGTACAAGTTTAACGTGGATGGTGAGTGGCGGCACGATGAGCTCAAGCAGTTTATAAATGTGAGCTTTGGAGCAGTGAATACTATTTTTGTTGAGCAACCATATATTTTACCTTCCATCATAAATGCTGGATTATTTTGTAATCACGAAATTGCTGGAACACCTAGTGGATCCCACATGGCGCTTGGCCATTTTGTCCCTGCCCACATGGTAAGTTTCTTCTCCCATCCCATCTTTTCTCCCTTGCATTGTTGCATATGTTGGGCTTGGATAGGATTCTAAACCATGTTATAGGTCAACAACTTCAGTTATGATTATTATTATACTCAAAATTGTGAGTTATTTTCTTCGAAACTTCCATTAATGTTTATAAAACTAAAAAATATCTATATAAAGAGGGTGTTTCAGAATCTAAAAGAATGGAAGTTATACTGACATAACATATTAAAATTATTAAACAGGGAAAATTGTCACTAATTGTTGTTGCACGAATCCGTAAAATAAAAAGCGGGATCCTTCTTTGCCTTTAAGTTAATAGGAAAGCACTCCTAAAAACTATCATACACATGACAGCAAATCCCAGTTTACTAAACTACCTATGATATCATTTATCTTAGGCTGAGAGTTAAAAACCAATTATTAAGACCATCTTTTAAAACAAATAAGTTGAATTTGGGCACCAGGTAAAGCAAGCTTGTATTGTCACAACTCTTCAAGTCCAAAGAAATATTGAGTTGCAACATCCGTGTCTTCATGGGTTTTGGCATTTTGGCATTAAAGCAATGTCCGCGTCTTCAAAAACTCTTCCCAGCCCTTATATCTAATATGGGACATAATCATTCTTCTAGCATCTCTTTGATTGGGCCTATTGTTTATTTAAGTGAGGGACTCTTCATTAGAATTGTACAAAGAGAATGAAGAGCCGGATACTGTTAATGATTTTTGTGTTTGAATATTAACTTTTTCTTCTCTTACAAAAAAATTCTTTAATAAAAAAACTGATGCTAGAAATTTCAAATCTTAAAAATATTTATATATGCTTTGAAAAAATATATCTTCCTTTTTATTCTAATATCCTCTTCTCAAATATTTATGTAGTATTAAAATTTATACTACATAAAAGATAGTACCTTAACCTTGGAGCTTTTCCAGGAAGCTTTTCCGAGGGAGTCTGCCCTGCATCTCTCTCGCTACCATCTATCTATATTCATGTCATCAAATACTGTGTTTGATTTGATTCCCATGTCTGGCAAGGTAATTTAATACCTTCTCTCCTTTGTAGTTTCAATGTGTCCATTCAGTAGGAATTTATCTGCTCTTTAGTGAAGCTAATTTGCTTCAGATAATTTCAGGTTGTTGCGTTAGATATAGATTTATCAATTCAGCAAGCATTCCATGCTCTTTATGAACAGGTATGTTCTCCTCTCTCTCATTAGACCATTTATATGAGGTGTTATTCATCCTTCTCTTCAAATCAGAACACATACCCATGCACATGCAATGTGTGTTAATCTGCATGGCTGACTTTTACCTTGTGTGTATCTGTTGTCAGGAACTATCTGTGGCTCCTGTGTGGGAATCTAGCAAGTGCAAGTTTGTTGGAATGCTTAGTGCAATGGACATTATTCGAATACTGAAACAGGTTCGTGGAGATTTTTGGTAAACTGAATGAAAAAAGAAAACTGAACAGTTGGTTTAAATGGTCGAAGAAGGAATTTCATATTATATAGTAACTTAAATTGAGGCCTAAATCCATGTGAAGTAGAAAGAAACTAGGAGACAAATGACAATATTGATTAATGCTGAGTAATTTTTTACCATTTATTGCATACACTGATTGTGTAAATTTGATATGAAATTCTGTCATCACCATTGAATCCTGTTATCATCATTTTAGGCTAATTATCTATCATTTAATTGAGTAGGTTCAAGTAAGTCTACTTAGAAATGTATGAAATATATAGAGAAATTTATTTGAGAGGAGCGATCCTTGAAATATGCACCTTTTTGCTCCCCGTAATACTTTTTTTTTCTTGAAAAATGATTTCTAGTTCTTCCATGTTAGATATTTTTGGCTGGGATCATGGTCATGCATATTGTCATGATAGATCAATTGCCATCCTTCACTGTTTTAGTAGAAGACATGTTTGTCAGGAATTGTGATGATTTCTCATTCTTAGCTAGAAAATAGGCTACTGATTAGTTCCTTAGTAGATTTTTTATTATACAATTGATTGATTGTGGTTAAGCTTTAAATAAGGCTATACCACCCATTGTTTGGTGTCTTCTCTCTATTCTCTTTTTTCCTTTCCTCTTTGTGTCCTTATTCCGGCAACAATTTCCCTTACGATCTTTTTGGCCTTCCTTCTAGCGACTGTTTTATTTTGTGTTGCATATGACCAAAAATTCCTAATTTATCGAACAAATCCTTCCCTTTTCATGCTATTTCATTCGTGGCGCGTGCGTGTTTCTTGTCTTTCACAAATGCATGGCTTGTTTTGTCATTGGAACATTTTTTTCCATAAAAATCTACGCCCAATGCTAGATCTCTTCCTTTCTTTATCGATTTATTATAATCAAAGAGTAATTAATAGATTGAGTGTGTTATTTCCAAGCTAATCTCTTCTTAAAATGTCAAAGATTGGTTGCCTACCTTTTAGAGGAACACATAGTGCATGGTTTTGTAATTTCTGCAAGTCATCTAACATGCTTAATTTCAGCCGGGGAGTCATGGATCCACTATGACTGAAGAACAACTTAAGACACATACTATAGCAGCATGGAGAGACAAAAAATTTCATCAATCTGGAACTGATAGTAGTGGGGGAACATATCCTTGGAGGTTTGTTGATGTAAGTGCTCCTCAACATTATATCTTGAGAACTCGCTGCTCGTTTACCATCTACTTCCAGCTGAACGCTGATTGCGATTTTTAGTTATGCTTATCCTTTATGATTTTATAGTATTTCATTCTATATTGATTTGTAATCTGTAGGCTGTGCCCGATGAGAGTCTAAAAGACATTGCTTTAAAAATTTTGCAATACAAGGTGCCAGCAGTTCCTGTTATAGATTCTTCTTCCGAGGATGGTTCAGTTCCTCAACTGCTACACATAGCTTCTCTCACAGACATTCTAAAATGTAAGCTTCTAGATTTGTTGGTTATGTACAAATAATTTGGAACTGACTATGGGCTTAATTTTCAGGTATATGCAGTCATTTCAAGAACTGTTCTGCTTCTTTGCCCGTTCTTCAACTACCTATTGGTTCAATACCCTTGGGTAAGTGGGTGCCAAAAGTGGGGGAATCCAATAAGCAGCCACTTACAATGCTAAAGCCAACTGATTCTATTAGCTCTGCTATATCTATATTGATTCAAGGTGATCATTTTTCTTATCCAAGTATATTTTCTGTGTAGACATTAAATGGTACTCATGTTTATTAATGTAGTGATATATCCATTTTAGAAGCAAAAGGTACATTGATTACTCTCTCTATCTTTTGTCATCTTACGTTTACTATCGTTTTGCAGGTGAAGTTAGCTCAATACCAATTATGGATGATAATGATTCATTAATTTATATATATACAAGAAGGTAAAAAACTCTTGTTTTCAAGTTTGTGCTGAGAACAGACACACATATCTGAAGCATATATTCATGTATTTCTATTCTTCACAGTGATATTACTGCACTCGCTAAAAATGAAGTGTATGCTACGATAAGTCTGGATAAGTATTGTATATATCAGGTAGTTTCTCTCACCATTTCGATAATTTTGGGTCTGTATCTGTAAACTTGTCAAGTTGTCATGAAATATTTTTATAATGAGTAATGTTGGTTTATTTTTTCAGCAAATGTTTCGTAATCACCGTACGCCATACATGCTGAATGAGCGATTACAATTTCCTGTGTGTCTGAGGTCGGATACACTGCACCTGGTGATGGAGCGATTGGCTAATTCTGGTACAATCTTTGTCTTTTTATTCCTTTATCAGAGTTTTGCTAATTCTAGCACCATTTTTTTTCCTCGAGTAATAAATATATGTATTAATGTTGATATTATGATTACAATTGAAATACAGATGTTGAAGAACTTGTGATCGTGGAGGCTGGCAGCAGGCGTGTGGAAGGGGTCATTTCCATAGGAGATGTGTTCAAATTCTTGTTATGTTATTAGTTGCGAATAAAATTTCTGTGGCAGCTTTTGAAAACCATGAGAGCTTGTTATTTATACATTTAGTTTCATTCATACTCTTTTTGGTTGCATGCGTACATTTCTGCTTGTATTTTTACCGATGTAATGACAAAGGATTCAATCTTCTTCTCTTTTAACTCATTTTCTCGTTCATATTGTTGTTCCTTTGAATTTGAATTGGGTCAAAACTGTCGTGTTTAAAATCAAAATTCGAATCAATTTAAAAATATGCATGTCACTATATCTATTTATCAAACATCTTTGAAGTTAACAAAATTTTAATAAGATTACAATGTTATTTTCGTTTGAATTTGTGCTTTTGGTAAAGAAGAAATGATTTTTCTTCTTCATATGTAATTGTATTATATTTATTTATTTTTTAAATTAATTTTTCTTACTATATATTTTTTTATATATTAAATCTAATATTAAAATGGTAGTAATTTGTATAACAAAAAGTCAGTTTTTATTTTAAGTTTTGTGTTTTTATTTTATTAAAATCTAATCTCGATTATGTTATATTTAAAAGGAAAATTCCAGCAACAAATAAAGTTATAAGAGGACATAATTTAGAAATATTCAATTTAAGTAATATAGACTAAACCAAATGTTTTCATATTTTTCTGTTACTATGTATATTGAAATATTTTTTCCTAGCATCTCTCATAGAGTAAGTTACGCAAAATTTAAACAAAAGAAAATTGGAAGTGCGAAAAATATACACTCAATATAAAATTGAGTATATTCCAATTAATGAAATTAAATAAAAATTAAAAAATTTAAATGTTATGAGAATTAAATCATCATAGCCTTATTATTGTGATTTTAAATTTGATTGTATTGTATTAAATATTATTAACTAGTAATGTTAATACATTTTGATCTGAGGTGATCAGAATGGAACGTCTTGACCTTCGGTGTATGACATTAATATTGGTTGTAGGAGAGGAGGGGGTACCAGCAAAGTACTCCAATGTCAAAGTAATGTAGAAGCAAGCTTCATCTCAAAGTTTTGATGACGTCAACATCAAGATCAAGAATAATTCATCTGTGCAAAAAGGCAAACGCTTTCAAAAGACCAAGATCAAGTGGAATGGAAGTGATCAACATTCAAAGCTTCATGAACATTTGACTGATCAACTTTCAAGTTTTGGACACAAGCAATGGTATATCAAAATTCATTAATTTAATTGATATACAAGTGTTCAACATCTTTATCATTTGATCACATTGCATTAGCATACTTTTTAAACTATTAGAATTGGTATAACACTATTTTTATAAGTATTTTTCTGAAAAATAGCAGTGTTAACCGATTAACCATATAGGTTAACCGGTTAACCATTTCAAATTTTAAATATTTTGGTATAACGTTCAAGTGTTAACCGATTAACCATATAGGTTAACCGATTAACACTGAACGTATTTTGAAAAATGGCTTTGTTTCAAGTTCAAAAATGGTTTGAAAATTATACCAGTTCATATTTTGAATTATACTCAAATATACCTGTTGGAAAAGGTGTGTTTACACATATAAATTCTGAGTTTTTCAATTTTGAAAAAACCTCCAACATTCATTTTCAAATATTCTTAGAATCAAATTCACCATTTTCAAAATCCTTTCTAAGTGTTCATATTTGCATAAAAATTTCATATTCATCTGTTGAACACTTGTGTTGAAAATTATAAGAGTGAATTTTGATCATTTGGAGAAGATCAATTTTGATTGATATTATTATTCACAAAACAAAATCATTACAAGTATTTGTATTCTGACTTGTGATCCAGGATTGTTGGACACAAGGGTGAGTGTTTACAAGAGGATTGTTCTTGTACACTTGTTAGTTTTATTGTTTGATAGTAGGCCTCACCGGTTGATGGTGTGATAAGTTGTACTTTATTAAACAATAGTGAAAACTCTCTTTCATGTTGAAAGGGGAGTGGAGTACTCTCGGACTGTGAGGGGAACCACTATAAATCTTGGTGTCCACTGTTCTTTTACTTTCTACTGCTTTCATAACCAAGAACACAAACCAGTAAAATTTCAAGAAACCATAAAAACCGGAAAAAGTTCTAAAGTCCTAATTCACCCCCCCCCCCCCCCTCTTAGGCATACTCTGTACTTACAAGTAAGTGTTTGGGCTAAAGAGAGAAAACAAGTACGAGCGTTTAGGTATGACAAAAATGATTAGAATACTTGACCATTTCAAGAGAGAGGGTATTTATAAGATTTCCTCCAACACGGGGCCAAGGTCCCACATGTGACTGAAATATCTGGTCGGCCAATGAGGGACTGTCAAGTGGAAGATCTATCGCGTGATCTTTTACTTGGTCTAATTGTCTTCGTGACTTTCGAAGGGGCAGTTGGTCGCATGAACTGTCAAGCGCGTGGGAGGCATGTGCCCAACGAATATATTGTGCTCCAATTGCTATATTATGCCCAACAACTATATTGTGCTCAACAGTTATATTGTGCCCCATGTTCTATATTGGGTCTGGCTCTAAGCTTAGACTGGATTAGGCCTTGCCCAGCTGTGGGGTAGGTGCCGGTCTAGTTCAGAATAGGAGCCCCCCAAGTCGTTGCTTCGAGGTAAGGAATGATGACTTGAGTTAACCTAACTGTCCGACCAAGGGACAGGAACCATATCGCAGGGATGCCTTTGAGATCGCCATAAATTGAGTGAAAAGCTTTGGGGACGCGCATGGGTGTTACATATGGTTGGTATGGTCGACTGTGGGTCGCACGTGGCTTTCTCGGAGACGAAAGGTGCGTTTGGTGTCGACCAGAGTTGTCCTTGGTATGAAGAAACTGTCGACGAGGCTCTTGCTCGAATATTGATCTACTAACGCTGTCGAGGAGAACATGCTCGCGGGGAGTTGGAGAGACTTGTCTTTTTACAAGCAAGTGAGGGGTCAGTTTTGAGGATGCCAAATGGCAGCCTCTTTGTGCCACGTGTGACGGCGTAATAAATTTTGTTAAGGCCTAGTTGTAACGCCCCGATTTCGATTATTCCCATTTTTGTTGAGTCTTTTTGATTTAATTGAGTGATTATTATTTTAATTGTGGAATTGATGTGTTAATATGTTATGTTTGCATATTATGCTATTTTACCGATTTTGAGAGTTTTCAGGGAAAATAGATTGGAGGGTATTTTAGACATTTCTTATTTAATATTAAGTTGGATAGTTTGTGAGAAATGAATTGGTAGATATTTTAAGAGAAGAAAATATAATGGAAAGAATAGAATAGAAAGTTATATAAGAGAAAGTGGAAAGAAAAGAGATAGAAAGGAAAGAGTAGAGAAAGAAAGAGGAAGAAGAGAAAAGAGAAGGAAAATAGAGGAAAGCTTGGATTCTTCAAGATCAACATCTAGGAATCGATTAATCGGGTAAGGGTGTGAAATATTGTTATCTTACCAATGTATATTGTTATGTATGTGTGTGTGTTTGGATTGTTGGATCTTTTCCCCATTTTTCCATTCTAGGACATAAATGATTTAATCGATAGAAATCGATGTTTTAACGGTGAGAATCTGGAATAAATGGTGTAGTTTAGTCGAAGAATGTTATACTAAGACTATGGTAACTTGTAGAAATTAAATCGGGTGATTTTAGGACCTTGTGACATTTTTGGACAGTAGAGGTTTTTGAGAGATCGCAGAGGTTCGCTAAGCGAGCAGCTAGCGAGCGAGCTAGCGAGTGGTTCGCTAGGCGAGCTGCTAGCGAGCCAGTAGCGAATGGTCCCAGACTTGGGCAGAACCAAAAGATCTAACCTCGCAGGGAGCGAGTGATGTTGCAAAGTGCTCGCTAGGCGAGGCACTAGCGAGTAGGTAGCGAATCCTTCCAGTAGCTTCTGTTTGTCTTCGCGAGCTTGTTCGCTAGGCGAACCAGCAACGAGTATTCGCCAGGACCTCGCTAGGCGAGTGGTTCAGCGAGCGTGACAGTGTTTGATTTTCTTGCTGTTCCCGCTCAATGTCGATTCTTCGATTCAAATGTGATTAACCCTTTCTCTTAAGGGATAGTTGTATGCTGTGATATGTTATGCTGTGGGTAGCCGTATGGCGTGAATCCTAGATTGTGGAATCGATTGTGAATTGTGGCCTTTTGGAAAATATATGTGCATTATTTAAATTGATTAAAAGTGCATGATGATTGTGATGGAGTTCGTTGCCGTTTGGCGCGATATTGTGAATGCATATTCATTGTATGTGAAGCACCATGATATGTATTCTTGTTCATTACTTGATGAATGTAATGATGATGTTGAAAGTATGAATACTTTG
The DNA here is from genome assembly GCA_963859935.3 of Lathyrus sativus. Taxonomy (NCBI): domain Eukaryota; kingdom Viridiplantae; phylum Streptophyta; class Magnoliopsida; order Fabales; family Fabaceae; genus Lathyrus; species Lathyrus sativus. The sequence continues at coordinate 537,898,289 of OZ012740.1, read as the reverse complement.
GTGATTATGAATGTGTTGTGTATGCAATCATGATATAATTCTTGTGTGATGAATTATTTGATAATGCATGGGATTAAGATGCGAGAACGGTCTTAAGTGCATTGGTTGTTGATTGCATACGCATCATTTGTGTCAAGAGGCAATGTTTACTAGTTTCGTGGAGACTAGTGACTTGTCCCAAACCTAGAAGGGTGGGTTTGAAAGCTTAGAGGACGGGTTTTTGTTTGTTATTGGTCTAGGGGACGGACCCGGTTTAAATGTAAAAACTGAAAAATAATAACAAGTGTTGGTACCACATGGCATTGAGTTGCATTGAGTCACATGGCATATGTATAATTGTTGTATGAGGTATGCACATGTGTATGAATTGGTGAATAAACATAATTGTAAATGTTTATGTGGAAATGAGTGAATTGTGGATGTATTCATGATGAATGTGCTTGGTGATTATCCATATGTTCGTATATAAATTGTGATGTATATGGATGACTTATGGTGAAAATGTTGATTATGTGTACTCTAAGATTCTAGATATATATAATTATATGCATTGATTATTATGATAATATTTCTCACCCTTCTGCTGTTTTTTGATGCTCTATGAGACATTGCAGAGTAGGTTTGCTGGAGGTCTTTTGTGAAGCATGTCTTCATTCTTTTGTCGGTTAGCTCTGATATGTAGCACCGGGTAGCTAGGATATATGATTCTTTTGTGATACGTTGTATATGTACCTTGTTGTGGAATGTTTATGTAAACATGTTTTATGATGATTGAATCATGATGGATGATAGACATATATGTATATATGTTTGATATTATGAAATGTTTATATGTTTCCGCTTTTATTCTAAATATTGAGATGTGGGTATGAGGACTAAGTTCCTCTGTTGAAAGTTACCCCACTGTTGAATATCTTTATTGAACAGGTGTTGTATGTTTTGAATTCAAGTATGATGTGGCGCAGCTCTTTTATATCGTGTTTTAATTATACTCTGATGGATTTTTGATTAATTGGGGGTGTACAAAGGGGGTGTTACACTAGTAGGCTAGGAGGTTAGGCAATGATGGTGTTTTTTCCTTTGTGTTTAACCATGCAAGCAAGGGAGTCTATATAAAGGGGGGAAGAAGATTCATTTTTCACTTCACGAAAATTTCTCTCCTCCTTATCTTTTGCTCTGCAACAACGTCCATCGCCAGAGATCCTTTCGCTGTTGTCCGCTGTTCCTGCCTTCCCAAGAACTTCATCTTCAACCTATAAACCCAAGTAAGTTCTTCAACCTTCTTGTGAAATGCATGAATTTCTGCAAATTATTCTTGAATTCGCCGGTGGTCCATGAATTTTCCGGTTGAAGTTCATGTGTTTCTTGAAGAACACATGAATTTTCTAAGAAATTTATGAAGAAAATTCATGAAGGCTTTGAGAACATAAGCTTAAAATGTTGTGTTTCTGTAGATCTTCCTAGGTCATTGTGTGGTATTGGTTTATATTTGTTGTCGGGCAGAGGTGTCCTCATAGCTGAGGGTTTTGCCTGTAGGTGCCCGACACGTCGTAATAGTTGTGGGGCTTATCCCCCTCGGGGTCTTTACAAGTCGTGGCGACGTGTTTCGTTGAGACCATTTGTCATTGATAAGGGCTTGAGTCGATGAGACATCCTTGCACTTAATCCTTGCCCTTTCACTTGATTTGTGGTGGAAAGGTGGATTTGATCTTTTTCGAATTCACTATTACTTCCTCTCCTTTTCAGGTGAAATGACTGATCGCAACAAGGGAACCGTCCCTAATGTTGGGGCGAATATTAATGAAGACACGCCTTCTGTCGAGTACGCCAATATGCGGGTGGTCGAGGGGGACCTTAGTTGGATCGCTCAAGAGCCCCTTGTGACGAAGTCAACATTTACCGAGGAGGAAGCCAGTAGCTTCGATCAACTCAAAGGTAGGGTCGGGAACACGCACATGAGTTGGAGGGCTATTAGCCCGACAGAAAACGACCGGATATGCTCAATGTATCCGGGGAGGAGATTTCCTATGTATGAGTTCGCCTTCAGGGAAGCGGGGTATCGTATGCCCTTCACGGAATTCCATGGGGAAATATTCTTCCATCTAAGTTGTTTTCTGCCCAACTCCACCCGAATGCTCTGACATTCATTCGGGCATTCAATTGGTGTGCCATTATCTCCGAATAGGGGCTACCGTGGAACTCTTTTTTTGTATCTTCCAGCTGCAGAGGAGCACCTCTGAATCGAAGCAGAGTTGGTTGTCTTTCAAGCAGCAGAGTAGGCTGTTCTGGCCTTATTCAGAGTCTGTTCAAAATTTCAAATTTAGATTTTTGGTCGTAAAGCCCCTTTCTGATAAAGTAAGATGGTCAGGAGGTGGTGCGTCCCGTGTCAAATTTGTCCCTGGAGTGGGTGTATGCCCATTTTCGGTATAGAACAAATCAATTCCTTGTGAAGCACGATTGGTTGTGCTCCGAGGACAAGAAATCTCATCGAGCGTTAACAGCGCTCGTCGAGAGTTTCATCCCCGCTGCTGTGATGGACAAGGATGACAACCTGCTCTGCTCTGAAGACGGGGAGCCTGCTCGGACAGCTTGTTACATAAATATTAAATCTCTTCTTAACTGTAAAACTGAGACTGAGGCCTTTGAGCTTCTAGGTATAAATGACGTGCTCGACTTGTTTCTTGATGTTTTAATGTCGTGCTGACTTCTTATTTCTTCTTTGCAGGAAAGATGTCGAATTTACGTGAGTGCTTGGTCAAGTCATCCATGGCCAAAAATTTCAAAAAGGTTTCGACCTCGAGGGCGGATGCGGTCAGACAACAGGTGACCCTGGAAAAGTTCGTCGGTCCTTCGCCTTCTCCGGGTAGCACCTTCGATCCTCCTACCCCGGATCCTCAGAAGAAGAGGAAGCGAGACAACCTTGGTTCATCTTCGCTAGAAGGTTCAGGTTTTTGTGGGTGGAAATTCACCTTGCCCCCTGCTTTTTGCAAGACAAAACTATTGACGGGGAGGGATCTATGCTGGTTCCCGATCTAGAGGCGTCAGTCATCTTGGTTGCTGATCCTAAGGTGAGGAGGGCGCTCCTTTGTCGTGACGCTACCGTGATGACGAGGGTGCTAGAAACTGCGTTGGCCCTATGTGATACAGAGACAGTTCCGCTTAAAGAGTTCAAAAAGGTGCAGGCCAGGGAGGCTGAACTTAAGTTGGAGACAACTGACCTGTTCAACCAGTTGTCGACCCTTCAAGGCAACAGTGAGGCCAAGGTCATGCTCCTCAAGGACATGAATGAGATGGATGATGAAATGAAGAAGATCAAGGAGGATGACGCCAACTTGAAGACCTGGGTCACGAAGCTGGAGGGCTCCTCGATGGTGGGGCCAGACGAGACTGAAGAGGAAAAATCTTTGAAGTCCCGACGAAAGATGATAGAGAGAAAATGTATCCTCGAGCAGGACGCCCTTGGAGCTGTTGAGTTTGGGTTCTCTGCTGCTGTGAAGCCGGTGAAGGTCCTAAATCCCGACCTTTAGCGGGTTACCGAAGGAATGAGTGTTCTGCATCAGGTGGTTGACGAAAAGGTGGTTCCGCCAGAGATTCCTGCTGACGATGAACGATTGTTATTTAACTTAGTGTATTTTGTCCTGCGTGCCAGTTTTCTGTAATTTTGATTGTCAAGCCCTGCCCAACATTTATGTAATATCTAAACACTTTTCGGCCATGTGGTCGGACCTATTTATGGATGTTTATTTGACATTGTATGCCTTGTGTTAGTTTTTCTTGCGAATTGTTTGTTAAATCAGAATTTGCTCGACTAGTTCCGTTGCTCGATAGTTTAGGGAACTTGTCGAGGTGGCAGAGTAATCTCGCTGGTTGTGGGACTAAGATCTCAGTTGAGGTCCTGATCACACAGGACTTAGACTTTCCCATCGCGAGCTGGGTGTCCTGCCTTGCTGGTACGACAACGGAGGAGCTCGATTGAGTTATCTCCGTCGGGCACATAATTTGCTCTTTCCATGAGCGAAAACTTGCCTTCGTTATGTTTGAGGATTGTGTTTGCACCAATGCACGCTCCTTTGACCGGACGATCCTCCTTCCTTGGGGAGTGGAGTCGTCGGCGGTTAGTTCTAATTGCATTAGCGCTAGCTGTAATATTGTTTGAGCTTTTCAGCATTCCAGTGTCGAGAAAATGGTTCTCCGTTTAGGTGTTCGAGGTAATAGACTCCGGTACCTGTTTTCGATCACACCTGGTAAAGGCCTTCCTAATTTGCGGCTAGCTTGCCCTCATGCAAATCTTTTTGATTTCGGCGCAGGACAAGGCTTCCCACTTGGAAATCGCGCTTTATGACCTTGGATTCATGGTGCAGCGTTATTTTTTGTTTCAGCGAAGCTTCGCGGAGAGCTGCCTCTGATCGGATCTCTTTAACCAGGTCGAGTTCTTCTCTTAATGCTTCATCATTCATTTCCTTGTCGAGGGGGGTTTTTGTGCGCCTAGTGGATTCTCTGATTTCTACTGGGATTACTGTAAGACCCCAAATTTTGCCCTAATATTTAGTCGGATCATATCGCGTTCCATTGCATGTTTGCATTGCATTTAACCCTCCATTAACAAGTTCGTGTAGTCGGTTGATTTTTGCAGGAAAATATCATGTGGTGCACTTTTTGGTTCATGAAGGATAAAACGGTCTTTTGTTCGTGGTCGGCTGTCGATTTATGAACTTTGAGCTCTAGTCAGGACTCTGAACCGTTTGAATGAGGTATTGTGATCTGAGTTGGAAGAGTTTAGGCGTGGAAGGACTCGAGTTGTTCAAGCTAAAATAATTCAGGTTGTTGAATGGAAGTTAGCAGAGAATATGATCATGTGGGTTTAATCAGATGAATTGGATTTTATCCTGATAAGTTTGTTCACTTGAATTGCTGGAAATTTAGTCAGACGTTTCTTCGAAAATGGGATTAGTTGGATAAATCAGAAGGATTAGGAATTGATAAATATGAGATTTTATTTTGTTTTCCTTTCATCTTAGATCAATCATATTTCATTTTCATTTTTATTTTTATTATGAAACATTTCTATTGCATTTCTTAATTTTGTTTTATTTCTTATTTTTCATTCCTTTTTAAAACAATTTATTTCATGACTTATTTTCATGTTCATTTCATTTCATAATTTCCTTTAAAAAAAAATTTCATTTCATTTTAAAAATAATTGTGTTTCATTTTTAATTAATTTTATTCCATTTTTAACATTATTTTCAACAAAAGCACATTTTACAATAGTCTTCATTTTCATTTGCATATCAAAAATAAAATAAGTAAATTAAATATTATTATTATTAATAAAAATTCTTTACAATATTGATAAATAAATGAAGAATTTTATTAATAATTTTAGTTCTTTACAAAAAAAAAATAGTAACTAAATAAAATTACAAAACATATAAAAAATTACATTTTTTCATAAAAATATAAAATTCTTAAAATTCTCAATGTTCTTCCGATTATCTGATTCTGAGTTTCCGATCTTGTTTGTACCTGCAAAATAAGCAAAGCAAACAGAGAAATAATCGGGTAGTAATTTTTGACACCCTCAGAGATATCATCATCGGGCATTCAGGAGGGTAACAGATTTCTCCGTCTCCGGCTCCCGACTTGATTCTCGACCAATGGCCTATCCGGCAACAATCTGTTCTTAGTTCCGAGGCAACCGAGAAAGAGAAGAGGAAAATTGCTTTTGAAATAAGCTGTTTGGCCAAAAAGGGATTATACAGAAAAATGCTTATTTGAAAAGTCGGTTTGAAAAGTGGTTTTTTTTAGGAAGACGGTTTGCCCAAACGGGGCCTTAACGCCAATCTTCCTGAAAAACAATTCTAACAAAAATCTGACAATATCAAACAAGTGAAACCAGTTTCGAAAAAACCCAGTTCAAACAAGTAAACTGGATCAAACCAGTTCAAAAAATCCATTCGAACCAGTTCACGAGGAATCCGTTCAAGAAATCCAGCAAACAAACCCCGCATGATTTTCGTTCAAACCATCGTAAAAAGCAGAAGCCCAAAATCTCACAGCAAGCAACAACAAAGTCACCGTCAAACCATCAAAAGTGTAGATTCCTCAAAATTCCTGAAAAGTAGCGTAACAAAACAATATTTCGCAACAAGATCGTGATGGATCCGGCCCAGAAAAATCACGATATATGAATATCAGCATTCATTAGTGAGGGGGGAGGGGGGGGGGGGGGGTTCTTCATGATAACAAAAGATAATAAGAACCCAAAACAAGAATAGGGAGATCATCACTGTTCACAAACCGAAAACCCTAGGCGGATCCAAAACGACGGACTCAGAGAAAGCCATTAAAAGGTTTCATCATCACTGTCCGGTCCAACGAAAGAAGAAGAGGTCCGACTAGATCCCACGAGACCGGTTGCTTCTCCATCGCCGCCGCCTCGAGGACGACCGACGGGCAACAAAACCGTGGCCTCAGTTTCCATCACCGGCCGGATATAGTTGAAAAGAGTGAACGATCGCGTCAACGGCCGCCAAGACTCCGAAGAAAGGATCTTCTTCATCGTCATCATTGCCTTGCGTTATCAAACGGACCACCGTGAAGCCATCACCATAATCTCGCCATTCGAAATAGGGTAAGGGTATAATGTTAATGGGTTTGGTTTCAATTGGTGTTTTGTTTCAGGAGATATCAATATGCAGGCGAAAATTAAAAAGGAAAGCTTCGGATATGAGCGTTAATGGCTGCCGCCGCCGGCGGGTTCAATGAGGAAGAAGAAGGGAATGGATGTAATTATGCGTGGCTATCATCGCCTTGTTCTGTTTGGCATGGATGTAATTTATGCGAGGCCATGATCGCAGTTATTCTTTTATTTTTATTTTCGCATTTGTTTTGGGATTTGTAATTTACGCGAGTGATCGTCGCGACGCTTTCTTTACAGCTTTCTTTACTTTCAGCACTTTAATTCTGCCGCATAATAATTTTCTATGTTTTACATGATTTACCGTTATGTTCTCTCTGAAGGAATTAGGTCTAAACCGTTTGACCGTCGAGTCAATAGTCCTCACCTTTGACCATTTCAAAACCCTAATAGCCTAGGTATTCCACCGTGGATGAAAATGCCCTTTACCCTAGCTTTAGGTCAAAGAGTCGCTGTACTCTGTTTTAGGGTTTCTCGCCATGGAATACCTCTTAACCATAATTTCAATTCAACTTTTCAACGTAGAAATAGGAGTTTCAAGACTCCACGTAAGCGTTTCCTTAAGAAATGCTTACTCCCCATTGAAGCCTTGACCATAGTTGATCAGTGCATATTTATGCATATTCTCCTACATTTTTACTTAGGCATTTCTTTATTTTATTTTGCTTATTATTATATTTTATTATGTTTTCTTATTTTATTTTATTTTTGGTTTAATTTAATTTTCGCAACTATTTTTCAGCTTTAGCAGTCTGCACGGAAACGATCATAACTGGAGTTCCGGGAATCCGTTTGAGGCGTTCTAAAAATCACCGGAAAGTTAAGAGAGAGAGCTACGACTTTCGTGTTGGAGTCGAAGCCAGATTCGGAGCTCAAAATTCTAGAATTTTTTTTCAAGTTACAGCATTAGAATTTTGTTTTAGTTTTGATCTTGTTTTGGGCCTGGGTTATGTTTTTGACCCAGTTGAGTTATGAACTGAATCTATTGTTTTATTTTGAGGGGAAACCTCGTTTACCGTACACAATTCACTATTCAAAAAAATATTGAAAAAAGCTTGTAGACTCATGGAGAACTAATCCTCTTTGGACAGATTCACTGTACTCAGGTTCAAACTTTGAGATTGTTATGATAATTACAGTTTAATTTCTTTTCCTTTCAATTATATCATGTGATTGTTGTTTTCTTAATTCAATTATCATATAGTGTAATTGATTTAATTTGATTGATCTGTGTTCCTAATTTTAATCGTAGATTAACTCTGCTTAACTGTTAATTTGCCCTATCATTTACCGTATGCTTAATCCGGCCATAGGAACATGTTCTCATAAAATCAACCACGCTTGTTGACTGATTTTTCATCAAATAGGATAGAATTCCGCTTGGGAAATTGTATTTTCATCGATCGATGATTAGTAAGAACTGAGACAGTGGATCCGTTGCTTTAATCACCTATTTCACAACAACTTATTTCAATAATCAATTATTTTAAGTTTTTTTTCTTCTTAATAAGAAACCTAAACCAAACCAACCCCCTCATATTTCGTTACTGTAATTGATTATTCCTACAAGAATCCTTGCGATACGACTCGAGTCACTGTCGCTATATTACCTTTTCTTACAACAAACTCGTTTTTGATCCGCGAGCGACCGCGGATCAAATTGGCACCGTTGCCGGGGATTCTTGTCGTTATTAATCAATTTTAGAGTCATAGGGTTAGTTAGTATCCTCGAGTCTAGACCTTAGTTTCCTCGCAGTTTCGTCCAATTCGCGTTTTACAGTCCAAATCGTAAAAAATCTGTTTTTGGAAAAATTGTGTCCGATCGTAAAACTGTTTTGCCTACGAGAAGCAGAAAAAATCCTTTTTTCTATTTTTAATGAATTTTTTTACTGTTTTTATAGAGTAAAAAAAATCGAAAAAATTCTCATAATTGTTATTTTGCTTAATTAGTTTAATCCTGGTGTTAGTTTTTTTTTTCTGGATTTATTTTGATCGATTTTCTTCTTTGTGTTTGTTTTTTTTACTTTTAGGGACATTGTTGGCATTTTGAGTATTGTTCCTGCATTGCTGTGCATTAGTCCTGGCAACTAGGTCATCTTGTTCTGATATTGTTGCTTTTGATCCTGAAGTAGAGAGAACTTTGCACACACGACGTAGAGCAGTCCAGGCTACCACTAGTTCACCACACATATCTGAGTCTGAACGTGATATCAATATGGCTGATAATAGAATTCTAAGACAATTAGCTGCACCTGATGTGAATTACAACGGTTTGTGTATTGAATATGCTGCTGATGTTGTTCCTTTTGAGTTAAAATCGGGTTTAATCCATTTGTTGCCAACTTTAGTGGTCTTGCAGGTGAAGATCCTCACAAACATCTTGATCGCGACTTTCTATGTCTAATACAACTAACTGCAAGTGCACAGTCTATCGCGTAGTAATAATAGATATCGATCCCACAGGGACTCGTAATCAAACTAGTGTTCTCGGGAGTTACTATGTTTAGCTAGGTAGAATATGTTTAAGGGAATAAGATTGTCACTAAAAGGGAACTAAGATTACTATTTAGATTATAATTAATTGAATCGATACGTAGTAATTGTGTTCTTCAGGGATTTGATAAATTACTGGTGTATGAAATAATTTTCAAAGTTTATTTAAGCAGAAAATGGAGATTTGAAGACTCTCGTCTCACGATGGTTATTAACGCTAATCATAATCCTAAGGGCCAAACGTACACTTTCGTATCCCGTTCGGGGTTAAAATTATTTTTTGGAAATCTCTAAGTTCTAATTCATTTTAAAGTGCTTTCGCTGTTATTAAAACAAATGCCTAGTGTTTACTATCTGACTTTACCGCAGCTTTCGCTTGTTGGTTCGTATCTTAATTAATTTCCCACTTTCGTGGCAAAACTACTTTTAAATAAGTTCTCGCTTTCGCGACGAAGTTTATTCAGTGAATCACTTTTAAACACTCAGACCATAAATTACTTTTTGAAAAGAAAGTTTTTCAACCAGTGGTTATCAAATCCCATTCGAATTATTACTACATATCGATTACCTAAGTTTAGCTAGACATGGATTTGGGAAAGATAAAATATAAATAAGAACAATAAATAATAATTTGCATTATAATAAAACTGAAGTCGATCAAAATGAAAACCTGTAAATATGCCAATTGGCCTTTGGGCAGATCCTCCACAGATGTTGGCAGGATTCTGGTCTTTAGTGCCAATTTGATCGTACAATAAAATAGAAATTGCAGAAGAATGAAAATGGGAATACAGGAAAGGTAGAGAGAAACAAATAAGAATAAAACTGGAAAATATGCTCTGGAAAGTAAATTCGGCAGCACTTCGTGGTATGAATGCAACACACTTTCTGAAGTCCTCTGCTTCCCTTTTTATAGAAGTGGAATCCCAACGGTTATCACTGAAGATGATGGACCTTGAGGCAGATAATTTAGGGAGTAGTGGTCCATTCTGTGGGAATTGGAACTACACTTTTGACGTGTAATCTGAGTGGGGCGTTTTTGCCTGCATGACGGTCGTCACAAGGTGTGACGGTCGTCACCCGTGTGACGGTCGTCATGAAGCTGTGACGGTCGTCACATCAGCAAAAACAGCTTGTTGCGCTTTTCATTGTATTTTCACTCCTTTTTCGTCCATATTTCATCTGAGATTGCTCCTTTTCTTCATGTTGCCTTGTTTAGACGTGATCGTTGAATACCTGCAAAACATCAGACAAATACACGGAAATAACCCGAAATCGGATTGAAAACGGTTAGATTTTAGTTGAATTATGCATGAAAATATCTATATGATTTCGTGTTATCAAACTCCCCTAAGCTTGAATCTTTGTTTGTCCTCAAGTAAAACATGGAAAAGTCGGCAAGCACGAGGCAACTTCTTCGTTCGCAGAGTTTGGAAAAATCGGGATTCTTGGTAGGAACAAGACGAGTATCATGACGACACTGGACTACAAGTCTTCGGAGGTCTCCTTTTTATGCAAATCGGTCTCAGTCATGCTACTGTATGTTGGTGTCAAGGTTCTCGCGGCAAGTTCACCCTGTTTGTTCTAGCGCAATCACATTAAGCCCGTTGTCCGCACACTTTCATGGCAAGTCGACCTGTTAGTGAATATGATCTCATTTCTGTTTTTGATATTCTTCATTGATCATAATTTTATGTCATTGATTTTCAATGAGTTTTTCGTGCCGTTGGGCTAAATGCTCGGGTGAGGAGCACCTAACTTAGAAGGAAACGTGTCTTATATTTTTGGGCTATTTAGCTCTCTTTTCATGATTTTTCATCTTTTTGGAGATCATACACTTATTTGCATCGGTCGCTCGCTTAGAAGAGTTTTAGGATGGTGCTGACTGCTAGTATAAACTACTTGGGGTTGAGTTTGCGTAGACACTTGAGACTTTGGTACACGTAGGTGGTGAAACCGACTCGCATAAACTAGAGATCTGAGGTGTCTAGACGATACTGGTTTTGTTAGAACTGTCGTTTCCTCGGAGTTTCAAAACTTGGTTTGAACTCAGGTGCATTCTCGTGGTGTTTTTGCTTTTGAGGAACGAACTAAAATTTTTGTTTACGTTGAATAATGTGGGGATTGTCTGCGTAACGGGAAAAATATATCGACGAGCTTTATTTGCTAGAAATGGAAAGTGTAAAAATAGAAATTACTAAAATTCAAAGTGCAGTGAAATGGAAATAAAGGAAATTCAGAGTACAGTGGAATGGAAATAAGGCTCCGCTCCCACACTATCTCGATCAGTGTCCTCACTGATTCTTGAAGCATGCGAGAGGGAGATACAACTGAAAATGAAAATACAAATAACTGAAATATAGTAAACAATGAAGGAAAAATGGAAATCTAGTCACGGCCTCTGTCACGTCCGCGCTGGCGTCCTCTGGCTCTAGCAAGGGCTACTCTGTCCTCATAGCTCATAGCTCCGGTGTGGTAGACGGTGTCTCGGAGTCCTTCGACCTGCAAAGTCAGATTCGCTAGGCTCTCAGTGATCGTATCTTGGCCGGTGTGAAGTTGTTGCATTTGAGTCCGGTGCCAAGCTTCGAACTGGTCAGCTCGCTGATTCTGCTGCTGCAGCATCGTGAGTATCTGTGCCTGCTGGTCTAGGGAGCGACGGAGGTCCTCTTCTGTGTAGTCTGGCACGGGATGATGACGGCGGCGGAGGGAGGATGTACCTACGGGGGGAGGAGGCTGCGATGCCTCTGGCTGCTCGGACCTGTCCAACTCAGCTTGGATTTCATCGTCGGAATCGTGAGTGTGATCCTGAGTAGGAACAACGGCAGCAGGAGGGGCAGTGAGGTCGAACAACCAGTTGGTACGGTCCTCTGGATGGATGCGGATGCGGGTGCGGGACGGAAGGATGATGCTTCGGACGGTCTTGCCACGCACAACCGGATGGTATTTGCCGTCAGCTCGGGAGCGGATGAGATGGGAGGCTCTGCAGTGGTCGGTGTCTAAGAACACCGAGGGGATGGAATAGAGGTGCTGGAGGCGGTCGCCAAGGTTCAGCCCAAGTGCAATAGCAGTGACAATCCCGCCAAAGTAGAATGGCTTCGAGCCACGGTTGCAGTTGGCCTGAATGTGAGCCAGCAGAAACGGGGCAGCGTTGACAGGTTCATTGTTGAAGATGCAATGGAGAAAGAAGAGCTCTTTCGAGTTCACTTTGTGGTTGCTGTCTCTGGCGAAAATAGTGTTGCTCAGCGCTCTGTGAAAGTACCGGATGGTTGGGTTATAAATATGAGGGGCGTGTAGGGAGTCCCAACCATCGGCATTGAGGCCGGTCAACTGATACCACAACGCGAAAGCTTCGTGCTGGAACTGATCGGTGATGCGGCGGTGAGCGTTGTCGCCGCGAGGTAGCTGTAGGATGCTGGCAATCTGATTTTGATTCACCTGATAGTTGACGCCAAACATCCGGAAGCATGCGACACCTGTGTGCTGGTTAAGTTCGCCGCTGGATGTGGCGTAAGTGAACGAACTCAAGAACTCAAGAGTGAGTTGTTCGTACGTTGGCTGTGGGTTGGTGCAGAGGTTCCAGATGTCTGCTCTTTGAAGCATCCAGGTTACACCTTCAAGGAGTCCGAGCTCCGTAAGTGATGGAAGGTGTGGGTAGTGAGTCAGCTGGAGCGACCTCTGATGAAATGCAATGTAGTTTGCTCGCTGTCTTTCGCCTAAGTCTCCTTCACTGAAGGTGATGTTACTGATATCTGGGGTTTCTGCATTCCTTACCATTGTTGGAAGATGGAGAGGTTTCTGAGGTTTGGGGTTTTTCTGCAGAGAGGAAAAACTGACAGAAGTGTGGTTTGGAGGTTGAATTTGGAGTTGAAATTTATAGTTCAATATGGGGAGGACGAAAATTCGTAGTGGGGTAGGAGTTAGGATGATTGAAAGTGATAATGGGGGGGAAGTGGAAAAGAACACGAACCCTGTTTTATCAGATATCAGTTTCTGACTGCATGACGGTCGTCACGTAGGTGTGACGGTCGTCACCCGCGTGACGCTCGTCATGAGGCTGTGACGGTCGTCACAGCAGCAAAATCTGCAGAACGCAGAACTTTGCTCTGAGGGCGTACTCGTAGTGACTTTAAGGCTTAGTATTGATACGGTGATGTAATATAACAACCAACAAACAACAAATAATGCGAAAACAGAGTAATTGAATAAAAACTAGAATTGAAATAACATAGAATTGAAACAATTGTATGTAGTACATAAAAAAAACTAACAATGCGAAAAATCCAAATGATTAAATGAAACTAACTAGACTAGACTAAACTGAAACTACTGCTACGAGCTAATAACTAATCTTTTCGTGCCTTCAACTCATCGAATTTCTGTGAATAGTAGTCGAGTTGGTCGCAGACTAGATCCATGAAGCCTACCAGTTCGCCGTGCATGCTTGCGATGTCAGCTTTTACATTAGTCAGAGCTGTATCGACGTTGTATAATCTGAGTAACACGGCATCCATTTTGTCAGTGGTCTCCTCAAGGATAGGCTCAGGATAAGTATTGTAGTGTGGAGGAGTCGTAGGGTCTACTTCAGTTTCAGATGCAGCGTCCTCATAATACATATAGTCGTGTGCCTCAGAGATATGGTCACTGTCATACATATAGTTCTGGGGTGTTGACTGTGGTGAAGGAGGTCCCATAGGCTCATCCAATTCATAGAGCCAGTTGTCCTTGTTGTGGATGCTTGTCATCAGATGATCAGGCAGTGTGAATAGTTGTACTGGTTTTTTCGTTAATAAGGTACTCATACGGTCCAGGTCCCATAGTTCCTAAGATGCGCCTGTTAAAGCAGAATTGTATGTTCATGGGTCGAATGGCACCAAAACGAGTGCTGGCATTTAAATGGAATCTAAGGCCAAGCTCGTGGGCAATCATTGTTACCAGGCCTCCTATAAGAATAGGTGTATGAGGTTCCAGCGTGAGGCGTTTGAAAGATCTCATCATGAAAGGCACTGCATTTACTGTCCGTCCCTGAGAGGCACAGAACATGATGAATAACTCCTCCTTAGACACTGCAGTAATATTTTCTTCTTTTCCAAACAAGGTGTGAGCTAGTATCTTATGGAAGTATCTGAAGGTTGGGTTGTGTATGTCATCATTGTACATTCTGTCTGGTTCAAGGTGATAGTCGCCTGTGATTCTACCCCAGAATTGATCGAGTTCAAAATCAATATCGTCATCTTCTGCACTGATGAACACATGCGGTCCGCTAGGGAATCCTAGGAGGTTAGCTAGTGACATCCGGCTATGGGTTTGGTCCATTCCAAACAATCTGAAGGTAATCAACTCTGTGCTGGATCCAAAACCATAGTTGGGTGTGTATCTGAAAGAACTAAGGAATTCATAGGTAAGATCCTTGTAGGTAGCGAAACGTGTTTTCAGAGCAGTGTTCTCCCAACCTAGTTGATTGAACAGGTATTGAATGCTATCTGTGATCCCTAGTTTATCCATAGTAGCCTTATCATAATACAGCATTAAGGCGAATTCTCTTTCGGTCAGTGCTGCAAATCTTGCCTTTTGAGCGAGTCCTCGGAAGTGAACCTTCGTGAAGTCGTATTCGGCCATACTCGCAGGTGATTCGGAGAAAACAGAAGGAATGTTTTGAAGACTTTAAAAATCCTGAAAAGTTTGAAACAGGAAATTGAAGTCAGGATTTTTAGAAACGAAAAGCGGTAGAAACAAAAGACAAAAGGGAAAAAAAAATAGAATATGAAAACAAACGAAAGTGGAAAATAGTAGTAATTATAAGTTTAGAATTTTTGTTGGATTTTCAAAGTGGACTTTTAAAGAAAAATGAAATGCAATAAAGAGGGAAATTTGGGTTGCCTCCAGTAAGCGCTGTTTTTAACGTCTAAAGCCTGACGATAGCTTGGTGAGAAGCTATTCGGGTGTCTGAGCTGGAAGCTCAAGCAATGTTATATTGCTGACTTGAGGACTGTTGTCGTTCTTATTGTAATGTTTTAGACGTTGCCCGTTTACGATAAATGGTGCATTCGTCTTATCGGTAATTTCGACAGCTCCACTCTGAAGTACTTTAGTCACTTCATAGGGTCCAGACCACCTAGATTTTAGTTTACCTGGGAAGAGTTTTAATCGTGAATTAAATAGCAATACGATGTCTCCCACACTGAATTGTTTCCTGATTGAACGTTTATCATGCCACTTTTTAGTTCGTTCTTTGTAGATACGGGCATTTTCGTAAGCGTCTAATCGAAGTTCTTCCAACTCGTGTAAGTTCAAGATTCGCTTTTCTCCTGCCTCGGTGTAGTTGAAGTTGAGTGTCTTAATGGCCCAAAAGGCCTTATGCTCTAACTCTACAGGGAGATGGTAGGATTTACCGTAAACCAATTTATAGGGGGTAGTACCTATTGGTGTCTTAAATGCGGTCCTATAAGCCCATAAAGCTTCTTGTAGCTTCGACGACCAATCTTTCTTTGAGGTAGCGACAGTCTTTTCCAAGATCTGTTTTATTTCTCTGTTCGAGACCTCTACTTGTCCGCTAGTTTGCGGATGATAGGGTGTAGCTACTCGGTGTCGGACTTCATATCTAGAGAGAAGTTTATCGAATATTCGCGATATGAAGTGAGATCTGCCGTCACTAATGACGAGTCTCGGTACACCGAATCTAGGAAAGATTGTGTTTTTGAAGAGTTTGATTACTACTCGTGCGTCGTTTGTTGGAGCAGCTATGGCTTCTATCCATTTAGACACGTAATCGACAGCGACGAGTATGTAGTTATTTCCAAAAGAAGGTGGGAATGGTCCCATGAAATCTATTCCCCAGACGTCGAAGATTTCTACCTCTAAGATTCCTTTCTGAGGCATTTCATCGCGTCGTGAGATGTTGCCAGTTCTTTGGCATCGATCGCACTTTTGCACAGCGATGTGAACGTCTTTCCAGAGATTAGGCCAGAATAAGCCGGCTTGGAGAATCTTAGTGCACGTCTTAGATGTACTAGCATGACCACCATATGGTGCTGAATGGCATTGGGAAATAATATTTTCTATTTCTTCCTCTGGGACACAGCGACGATATATGTTGTCGGCCCCTCTCTTGAAGAGTAGGGGTTCGTCCCAATAATAGTGTTTCAGATCGTGGAAGAATTTCTTCTTTTGATGATAAGTAAGATCCGGTGGAAGCACGCCCGCAGCGAGGTAATTAACGATGTCAGCATACCAAGGTAATGTGACTTGGGCATAGACGGATTCTACGGCTTTTTCGAATTCTGGATCTTCCGAGATTGAATTGGGCGTGTCACTTTCTAGTCTGGCTATCAGACGTTCGTACGGGAAATCGTCATTTATCGGTACTGGTTCATGTCTGATGCCCTCTATTCGGGATAAGTGATCTGCAACAACGTTCTCGGTTCCTTTCTTATCTTTGATTTCTAAGTCAAACTCTTGTAATAACAGGATCCATCTCAATAGTCTTGGTTTGGCATCCTTTTTGCTTATTAGGTACCTTATGGCAGCGTGGTCTGTGTATATGATGATTTTTGCTCCTACTAAGTAAGAACGGAATTTGTCAAGCGCAAATATAACTGCTAGAAGTTCCTTTTCTGTGGTAGCGTAGTTCATTTGGACAGGATCTAAGGTTCTACTGGCATAGTAGATGGCATGGAGTTTCTTGTCCTTCCTTTGTCCTAGAACTGCGCCTACAGCGTAATCACTCGCGTCGCACATGATTTCGAACTGTAGTCGCCAATCGGGTGGTTGCATGATTGGTGCGGTGATAAGGGTTGATTTCAATGTTTCGAATGCTTTTAGACAGTCGTCGTCGAAGACGAACTCAGCATCTTTCATTAACAGGCCGGTCAGAGGTTTTGTGATTTTCGAGAAATCTTTTATAAATCTTCTGTAGAAACCGGCATGTCCTAGAAAACTCCGTATTTCTCGTACAGATTTTGGAGGTTGGAGATCTTTTATAATCTCTATTTTAGCTTTGTCTACCTCAATTCCTCTATCTGATATGACGTGTCCTAGAACTATTCCTTGTCGGACCATAAAATGGCATTTCTCCCAATTTAGGACGAGGTTTACTTTTACGCAACATTCTAGTACCATTTCTAAGTTTTGTAAGCATCCTTCGAAACTTTGTCCACATACCGAGAAATCGTCCATAAATACTTCCATAATGTCGTCTATGAAATCTGCGAAGATTGCCATCATGCATCTTTGGAAGGTTGCTGGAGCGCTACAGAGTCCGAACGGCATTCGGCGGTAAGCAAAAGTACCGTAAGGACAGGTGAATGTAGTCTTTTCTTGGTCATCAGGATGGATGAGAATTTGGAAGAATCCTGAGTAACCAGCTAGATAGCAGAAATATGAATGTTTGGCTAATCTTTCCAACATTTGGTCTATGAAGGCTAACGGGAAGTGATCTTTGCGCGTAGCCTTGTTAAGCTTCCTATAATCAATACACATCCTGCTTCCAGTCACGACTCTTTTTGTTATTGATTCGCCTTTTTTGTTTTTAACTACTGTGACTCCTCCTTTCTTTGGTACGACGTGAACTGAGCTAACCCATTCACTATCGGAGATCGGATAGATGATTCCTGCATCTAGCAATTTCTTTACTTCATCTCTGACTACAGTGCTCAGGATGGGGTTCAGTCTTCTCTGATGCTCTCGAGAGGTTTTAGAGTCTTCCTCTATTGTAATTCGATGCATACAGATCAAAGGGCTTATACCTTTTAAATCGCTTATGTTATAGCCTAACGCGGTGGGGTACTTCTTTAGGACTTCTAATAACTTTTCGGTTTCTGGTTGTCCTAAGTCGGCATTGACTATCACTGGTCTTTTTAGTTCATCGTCTAGAAATTCATATCTGAGGTTTTTGGGTAGTGTTTTAAGTTCTAAAGATGGGTTCTTCGGACCTGGCATATGGTTTGGGGTCAGTGCTAAGCTTTCGCTTAGGCTGTCGTCTTTATACGGTTTACGCCAATTATCGTCTTCAGAAATATCGGGTATTTGAATCTTTATTATTTCTGAATACGTGGTCTCTTCATTTTCTAGTTCTCTTATGCATTCGTCAATTTCGTCTACTAAATAACAGGTATCGTCTATTGCTGGTGCCTGTAAGAACTTGGTGAGAATGAACTCTATCTTTTCTTCTCCTACTTCGAATGTTAGCCTTCCTTTCTTCACATCTATAATGGCTCCAGCTGTAGCTAGGAACGGTCTTCCTAGGATAATTGGGGTTACAGTGTCCTCCTTGATGTCCATGATTATGAAGTCGGTTGGAATGTAGAATTGTCCTATGCGTACTGGAACATTTTCCAGTATTTCGACGGGGTATTTTACTGATCTGTCAGCTAATTGTACAGACATTTTGGTTGGTCTGAGGTCTCCCATATTCAGCTTTTTGCATATAGATAAGGGCATAACACTGATACTGGCTCCTAAATCGCATAAAGCTTTGTCTATTATGAACTTTCCTATGACGCAGGGTATGGAGAAACTACCTGGGTCTTTTAATTTAGGAGGCATGCGGTTTTGAATAATGGCACTACACTCTGCAGTAAGTGTAACTGTTTCGTTATCCTCGATCTTTCTCTTATTCGACAGGATCTCTTTGAGAAATTTAGCGTATGACGACATTTGAGTTATCGCTTCTGTAAAAGGAATAGTAATATTCAGCTGTTTAAGGAGCTTTACAAATTTCTTAAACTGTCCTGAAGTTTTGGAGTTTATTAGTCTTTGAGGATAAGGAATAGGTGGTTTATATGGCGCTGGAGGTGCTTGAGTTTTTTCACTTGCGGTATCCTCCTTCTCGTTGTCCTCCTTCTTCTCTAACTCAGATTCCTTTTCTGCTTGTTCAGTTGGTTTCTGTTGCATGGCTGAGTTTTCGGTCCTCGGATCGATCGGTTCGTCCAATTCTTTTCCACTTCTTAGTATCACAGCATTTGCTTGGCCTTTGGGATTCTGTTCGGGTTGTCCAGGAAATGTGCCAGCAGGTGCGGTAGCAGAGGCTTGCTGTTGAGCCACTTGTGATATCTGAGTTTCTAACATTTTGTTGTGGGTGGCTAAAGCCTCTACTTTTCCTGTCAACTGTTTAATTTGCTCGCTAGTGTGTATGTTTTGATTCAGGAATTCTTTGTTTGTTTGAGCTTGAGTTGCTATGAACTTTTCCATCATCAACTCGAGGTTTGATTTCCTAGGTGCATTCTGAGCAGCTGGTTTCTGATATCCTGGCGGAGCAGTAGGCATTTGCAATGCATTTTCGCTTTTGTAAGAAAAGTTTGGATGATTTCGCCAACCTGGGTTGTAGGTATTTGCGTAGGGATTTCCTTGAGCATAATTTACCTGGTCTGGCGGGAGTCCGGCTAGCAATGGGCATTCGGGTGCATTATGAGTAGTGCTTCCGCATAACTCGCAATTTGGAGTTACTGCAGCGACAGTTGCAGTGGGGTTAACGGTCAGACTATCAATCTTCTGTGCTAGAGCATCTACTTTAGCATTGAACTTTTCAAGGTTGCTGATTTCGTACATCCCACCTTTCGCTGTGGTTTTCTCAGTTGGAATGCGTTCACCTCCCCATTGGCAATGGTTTTGTGACATGTTTTCTATTAATTGATAGGCTTCATCGTATGGCTTATCCATAAGTGCACCGCCCGCGGCAGCGTCTATTGTCAATCTAGTATTGTATAGAAGCCCATTATAGAAAGTATGGATTGTCACCCAGTCTTCTAGACCGTGGTGAGGACATGTTCTCATCATATATTTGAATCGTTCCCATGCTTCGTAAAGAGATTCAGTATCTTTCTGTCGAAATCCGTTGATTTGAGCTCTAAGCATAGCAGTTTTGCTTGGCGGAAAATATCTCGCTAAGAAGACGTTCTTCAATTGCTCCCACGTTGTAACGGAGTTGGATGGTAACGATTGTAACCATGTCCACGCTCTGTCTCTAAGAGAGAATGGGAAAAGACGAAGTCTTATCGCGTCTGGAGTTACTCCATTTGCTTTCACTGTGTCTGCGTATTGTACAAACTTCGTTAGATGTTCGTTCGGATCCTCAGTTGCGTTTCCTGAGAATTGGTTTTGTTGTACAGCCGACAACAATGATGGTTTCAGCTCAAAATCATTTCGGGTAATAGCTGGGGCAGCAATGCTACTTCTAGGCTCCATCTGAGATGGTGTAGCGTATGCCTTCAGCGGTTTGTTTGGAGGTCCTTCAGCCATCTCTGGTTCTTCTTCTTCTGATTTGGGAATGGGAGTGAGAGGTTCGGGAATGTTATGTTTGAGTTGCTTGAGTTGGTACTCAATGATTCTACTTCTTAAATGTAAGAAGCGTTCTAGTTCTGCGACCGAAGGTTTTACGATATCGCCTTGCGGGCGATTTCTTGGCATACAATCGATAGAACTAGTAAAGGAAAGATGAAAATTGTTTACCTAGTCTATACGGCGTAACAGAAGGTTACACTATTGACTAAACGGGTCCCCGACAACGGCGCCAAAAACTTGATCGCGACTTTCTATGTCTAATACAACTAACTGCAAGTGCACAGTCTATCGCGTAGTAATAATAGATATCGATCCCACAGGGACTCGTAATCAAACTAGTGTTCTCGGGAGTTACTATGTTTAGCTAGGTAGAATATGTTTAAGGGAATAAGATTGTCACTAAAAGGGAACTAAGATTACTATTTAGATTATAATTAATTGAATCGATACGTAGTAATTGTGTTCTTCAGGGATTTGATAAATTACTGGTGTATGAAATAATTTTCAAAGTTTATTTAAGCAGAAAATGGAGATTTGAAGACTCTCGTCTCACGATGGTTATTAACGCTAATCATAATCCTAAGGGCCAAACGTACACTTTCGTATCCCGTTCGGGGTTAAAATTATTTTTTGGAAATCTCTAAGTTCTAATTCATTTTAAAGTGCTTTCGCTGTTATTAAAACAAATGCCTAGTGTTTACTATCTGACCTTACCGCAACTTTCGCTTGTTGGTTCGTATCTTAATTAATTTCCCACTTTCGTGGCAAAACTACTTTTAAATAAGTTCTCGCTTTCGCGACGAAGTTTATTCAGTGAATCACTTTTAAACACTCAGACCATAAATTACTTTTTGAAAAGAAAGTTTTTCAACCAGTGGTTATCAAATCCCATTCGAATTATTACTACATATCGATTACCTAAGTTTAGCTAGACATGGATTTGGGAAAGATAAAATATAAATAAGAACAATAAATAATAATTTGCATTATAATAAAACTGAAGTCGATCAAAATGAAAACCTGTAAATATGCCAATTGGCCTTTGGGCAGATCCTCCACAGATGTTGGCAGGATTCTGGTCTTTAGTGCCAATTTGATCGTACAATAAAATAGAAATTGCAGAAGAATGAAAATGGGAATACAGGAAAGGTAGAGAGAAACAAATAAGAATAAAACTGGAAAATATGCTCTGGAAAGTAAATTCGGCAGCACTTCATGGTATGAATGCAGCACACTTTCTGAAGTCCTCTGCTTCCCTTTTTATAGAAGTGGAATCCCAACGGTTATCATTGAAGATGATGGACCTTGAGGCAGATAATTTAGGGAGTAGTGGTCCACTCTATGGGAATTGGAACTGCTCTTTTGACGTGTAATCTGAGTGGGGCGTTTTTGCCTGCATGACGGTCGTCACAAGGTGTGACGGTCGTCACCCGTGTGACGGTCGTCATGAAGCTGTGACGGTCGTCACATCAGCAAAAACAGCTTGCTGCGCTTTTCATTGTATTTTCACTCCTTTTTCGTCCATATTTCATCTGAGATTGCTCCTTTTCTTCATGTTGCCTTGTTTAGACGTGATCGTTGAATACCTGCAAAACATCAGACAAATACACGGAAATAACCCGAAAACGGATTGAAAACGGTTAGATTTTAGTTGAATTATGCATGAAAATATCTATATGATTTCGTGTTATCACATCTGAAAGAATTTCAAGTGGTGTGTTCTACGCCATTGAAGCCTAAAGGGATCACTGAAGATCATATCAAACTTCGAGCTTTTCCTTTTTCATTGCAGGGTGCAGCAAAGGATTGGATATTCCCTCGAGCCAAATTCAATTGCAAATTGGAATGCTCTGAAAAAAGTGTTCCTTGAGAGATACTTTCCCGCATCCAGAGCTGCCTCGATAAGAAAAGAGATTTGTGGTATTAGACAGAGTAATGAGTCACTTGCAGAGTATTGGGAGAGATTCAAGCATTTGGTATCCAGCTGCCCTCAGCACCAGATCGCCGAGCAACTTCTCATCCAGTACTTTTATGAAGGTTTGTTACCGATGGATAGGAACATTCTTGATGTTGCCAGCGGTGGAGCTCTTGTTGATAAGACTCCAGCTGCTGCCAAGGCTCTAATTGAGAACATGTCACTAAATTCCCAACAGTTCACAACAAGAAATAATTTTGTCCAAGTAAAGGGTGTGAACGATATTCATGTTTCCTCTCATGTGTCTCACTCCGACAAAGCCTTCGAAAATAGAATGAATGAGCTGAGGGATTTAGTGCAGCAGATGATAGTCGTAGGTAAGGCTCAAGCCACCCAACAACTTCAAACACCACCAAGGTTATGTGGTATTTGTACCTCTTCTGATCATCCTACTGATACATGTCCTATTTTGCAAGACGATAAGCCTACTGAATTACCTCCAGCTTATGCTGCAGCCCTTTACAACCAAAGTAACAACCAGAACCGGTACAACATTCCCGACCTGTCCACTAATAAGTACCACCCGAATTGGAGGAACCATCCCAACCTCCGATATGGAAACCCACAAACCAGCCAACAACTTAACCCACCTCAAGCGGTTGCTGCCCCTGCACCTTCCGGACCTTCTTTAGAGGAACTTGTTAAACAAATGGGCGTCAACAACCTTCAGATCCAACAAAGAACCAATGCTAGCATCCAGAACTTGAACACGTAGATGGGACAACTTGCTACTCAAATGAATAACATGCAAGCCCAAGGGTCGAACCAACTTCCAGCCCAAACAATTGTCAACCCAAAGGGTCCTAATGCCAATGTGAGTGCGATCGTTTTAAGATCCGAAAAAGTTACAGAACCAGCCCCGGAAAAAAATAAAAAACTCATTGAGGTAACTTCTGAACTTCCTACTTCTGAACTGTCTGTTGAACCTCCTTCTCCTTCTGCTGTTGTGGTCGAAACTGAAAAAATTAAAGAAAAAGAGTATGTACCACCAGTCCCCTTCCCACATAGAGTTCTGAAAAATAAGAGAATTGAGGATGAAGACAAAGAAAGAGAGATATTAGATGTTTTTCGAAAAGTTGCGGTAAACATTCCGTTACTTGATGTGATTAAGCAGGTTCCTAAGTATGCTAAGTTTCTGAAGGATTTGTGCACCAACAAGAGGAGAATGAAGGGAAGTGAGAGAGTCAATTTAGGAAGAAATATTTCTTCCTTTATTCAGCCCAAGCCTTCATCTAAAAAATTTACAGGCGAAGTTTCAGCCCTCCTCACTACTCCGGTCCTGCCACAAAAGTGCAAAGACCCGGGAACTTTTGCTATTCCTTGTACCATCGGGAATAGTAAATTCGATGATTGCATGCTTGATTTAGGAGCGAGCATTAGTGTTATGCCTACTTCTGTTTATAATAACCTTTGTCTTGGTCCTTTGCAGCCTACAGGTTTAATCATTCAGTTGGCGAACAAGAGCAACACTCGCCCTGCCGGCATAATCGAAGATGTCCTTGTTCAAGTTAAGGATTTGATTTTTCCTGCAGATTTTTACATTCTTGATATGGAAGGAGAAACAAAGTCCAGCAAAGCTCCCATCATTTTAGGAAGACCATTCATGAAAACGGCAAAAATGAAAATTGATGTTGATGATGGGAGCATGTCCATGGAGTTTGGTGACATCGTCGCAAAATTCAACATTTTTGATGCCATGAAACATCCATTGGAGGAGCATTCCGTTTTTCATATTGGACTGATATCTGAGCTAGTTGAGGACACTTGTTCTGAATTATTTTCACTCGATTTTCCATCTCTTTCTGATTTTGATGATGTTTATTCATGTTCTGATTGTACTGACACTAACCTTTGTGTTGTGTGCGCTGAGATTGATGCTGCCCTGCAGGCTGATATATTTCCTACAGGTGAAGCTATAACCGACGAAGCTATTTTTACAGCTGATGCTCTTGATGTTCCTGCTGCCCCGACCATCCCATCTACCGAGTAGCCCCCGTCCTTAGAGCTAAAAGAGCTCCCTGAGAACCTGAAATATGCTTACTTAGAGAGTAACAAAAAACTCCCTGTTATTATTTCTTCTAACCTTGATTTCGATCAAGAAAACAAGCTTTTGCAGGTTTTGAAGAAGCACAAGAAGGCAATCGGATGGACATTAGCCGACCTTCCAGGAATTAGTCCTTCCATGTGTATGCACACAATTTTACTCGAGGATGGTGCGAAAACAGTAAGGCAGCCCCAAAGGAGGCTTAATCCCTTGATTCTTGATGTCGTGAAGAAAGAGGTAACCAAACTCTTGCAAGCAGGTATCATTTATCCTATCTCTGACAGTAAATGGGTAAGCCCAGTGCAGGTTGTACCTAAGAAATCCGGACTTACGGTTGTCAAAAATGAAAAGAATGAACTTGTTCCCACTAGAGTGTAGAAATCACATCAATCTTAGCAGGGTCAACAGAAATTCCTTTTTCAGAAATTATATGACCAAGAACAATTCCCTGCTCAACCATAAAATGACATTTTTCATAATTTAAAACAAGGTTGGTTTCAATGCATCTTTCTAAAATCAAGCTTAAACTGCTCAAGCATGCATCAAAAGAAGAACCATAGACAGTGAAGTCGTCCATAAAGACTTCCATGCAATTTTCAATAAAATCAGAGAAAATACTAAGCATACAATGCTGGAAAGTGCCAGGAGCATTGCAAAGACCAAAAGGCATCCGCCTATACGCAAAAGTACCGAAGGGACAAGTAAAAGTGGTCTTCTCTTGATCTTCCGGTGCAATATGAATCTGAAAGTAACCTGAAAAGCCATCAAGAAAACAGTAATGTGATTTACCAGCTAGCCATTCAAGCATTTGGTCAATGAACGGTAAAGAACGAATCTCGCGAATGCAAGATGGGCAAGCTGAGATCTCAAACAGGGAGATCAAACAAGTTTTAGAGAAAATGGTGCAACCAAACAGGAAGGACTTGAGCCGTCGTCTAGAAGACGCACTTTGGGCTCAGAGAACAGCTTTCAAGACACCCATTGGGATGTCTCCTTATCGACTTGTTTTTGGTAAGGCATGTCATCTTCCTGTTGAGATAGAACACCGTGCCTATTGGGCGGTGAAAAGTTGTAATTTGGAGATGCAACAAGCAGGTATTGAAAGAAAACTCCAATTACAACAGTTGGAAGAGCTTAGATTAGAGGCTTATGAAAGCTCTAGAATTTATAAAGAAAAAACTAAGCACTTCCATGATAAAATGATTTCTAGGAAAGAGTTTTCTGTGGGCCAACAGGTTTTACTGTTTAATTCCCGCCTTAAGCTTATGGCTAGGAAACTTCGATCCAAATGGATTGGCCCCTTCGTTGTTACTAATGTTTTCCCTCATGGTTCAATAGAAATTAAAAGTACAGGTACTGACAAAGTCTTTAAGGTTAACGGGCAGCGTCTGAAGTTATTCTATGGAGGTTCGGTTCCTGAAGATGTTGGTATAGAGGAGCTTTCTTTGGAAGCGCCTAACTACACTGCAACTTGATCAGGGAGTTGTTCTTTCCTTCTCTTTACTTTAATAAATTATGTCCTTTCATTGAGGACAATGCTTGTTTTAAGTCTGAGGGAGGGAGACCTTTGTTTTATTTTGTTTGTTTTTTTTCCAGTTATTATAATAAAAATATAAAAAAAATTGCATCTTTTTGAAAGTTCTGGGCTATAGTCTAATTTAGGATTAGTTTGCAGAGACTTGGGAACAGTTCATAAGATCGATATCGTTTTAACACCTTGAGTCTCCCAAATATGGAAGTCGAGTTAGATAGTTGTTATGGTATAGTCTTGAGTTCTCGTCCTCTAATAGCTTTTAAGTAGTTTATCTAGCAGTCAGCACTATCTAGAAATCACATGCTAAGTAGTTGAGCTGATGCAAATAAGTGAATGATCATGTGCTTAATAAGAAGAAAGAAAAAGAAGAAAAAAAAGAAAAGAAAAACAAAAAAAAAGACAAAAAGTGAAAAAAGAAAAGAAAAAAAAATATTATTACTATTTGTTAAAATTAAATGGACCATAGTCACTAACAAGCTCAGTTACCATGTGTGTAAATAGATAAAGGGCTTAATGTGATTGCACTAGAATGGAAGAGAGCAAAAGAGAGGATGAGTAAGTTAGACTTAGGCATAACGACATGATTTAGATTGGTTTGTATAGGAGGGAGCCTTATGACCGCACAATTCTGGATTAGTGTTCCTACGATATCCTTAGTGTGTAAGATTAGTACCTATCGATTCAAACTTAAGCAAAGAAGATTTGTAGCCTGGAATGAGTAACTACTGATGTGTGTGTGCTTCCCTTGTTTTATTTTAATTTTGCTCGGAGTGCAAAAGTTCAAGTCCGGAGGAATTTGATCAGTGCATATTTATGCACATTCTCCTACATTTTTACTTAGGCATTTCTCTATTTTATTTTGCTTATTATTATATTTTATTATGTTTTCTTATTTTATTTTATTTTTGGTTGAATTTAATTTTCGCAACTATTTTTCAGCTTTAGCAGTCTGCACAGAAACGATCATAACTGGAGTTTCGAGAATCCGTTTGAGGCGTTCTAAAAATCGCCAAAAATCTAAGAGAGAGAGCTACAACTTTCGTGTTGGAGTCGAAGCCAGATTCGGAGCTCAAAATTCCAGAATTTTGTTTCAAGTTACAGCATTAGAATTCTATTATTGTTTTAATCTTGTTTTGGGCCTGAGTTATGTTTTTGACCCAGTTGGGTTATGAACTGAATCCATTGTTTTATTTTGAGGGGAAACCTCGTTTACCGTACACAATTCACTATTCACAAAAATATTGAAAAAAGCTTGTAGACTCATGGAGAACTAATCCTCTTTGGACGGATTCACTGTACTCAGGTTCAAACTTTGAGATTGTTATGATAATTACAGCTTAATTTCTTTTCCTTTCAATTATATCATGTGATTGTTGTTTGCTTAATTCAATTATCATATAGTGTAATTGATTTAATTTGATTGATCTATGTTCCTAATTTTAATCGTAGATTAACTCTGCTTAACTGTTAATTTGCCCTATCATTTACCGTATGCTTAATCCGGCCATAGGAACATGTTCTCATAAAATCAACCACGCTTGTTGACTGATTTTTCATCAAATAGGATAGAATTCCGCTTGGGAAATTGTATTTTCATCGATCGATGATTAGTAAGAACTGAGACAGTGGATCCGTTGCTTTAATCACCTATTTCACAACAACTTATTTCAATAATCAATTATTTTAAGTTTTTTTTCTTCTTAATCAGAAACCTAAACCAAACTAACCCCCCCATATTTCGTTACTGTAATTGATTATTCCTACAAGAATCCTTGCGATACGACTCGAGTCACTGTCGCTATATTACCTTTTCTTACAACAAACTCGTTTTTGATCCGCGAGCGACCGCGGATCAATAGTCAAGAAGTTTCTAACCTCCCTTTCAAGGGGAACTACGATTACTCTGATTCCATTCCCTATCCAGGATACGTAGGCACAAGATGCAACGTCTTGCCGAGTAAACTTAGGACTAACCCTTAGGTCTTTAGGTCACTCTATCCTTTAGCTCCGTATATATTTAAAGCAGATAATAAAATAAAATAGTAAACAATAAACAAAAGGTTCCTGTAGAGTACTACAGAAGTTTAGGGTGCTAGTACCTTCCCTAAGCTTAACCAACCCCTTACCTAGGTCTCTCCCCGCATTGTGTTTACGATGCAAAAATAGGTTTTCTCTCTTTTGACCCTTTCCTTCAGATAAATCAAAGAGCGGTTGTGAATCAAGAATTGTGATTCAAACTAATTAATAGTTTGATATCCTATTTCCACCGCAACAGAAATGGCCACTTCACTGGGGAACATTGCCATAATTTTTTAAGGGTTGTCCCTATTTTATTTATTGCCTGTTTTTATATTATTATTTGTCTGTATATATTGTTGTATATTTTGGGGATACCTGTTATTGTGAGATAAGTCTTAACCCGGGCTTAAGTGACCTTATTATAGGATGGTGATGTATTCAATGAGACTTATAAGGAGTGAGTCCCGACCAAGTTGATTTGAGAATCACCGCTCGATTGAGACCCTTCCATGAGATAGTTTAGTTTAACGAGTAGTCGTGAAAACTTTTACTATTTTTGGAAAGGAGTCTATGATATTGAGGATCGTAGTACCTTAACACCACCTTGGCCTTATCTAGGACGTAGTGCGGGAACTATGTGGGAGTAGTCCTTCAATGGTTTCTACGTGATGCTACACTCAAAAAAGGTTCTCTTGAGAATATTGTCGACCCCCGAGTCAGTCGGAAGGTTGATAATATCCGAAAGAAGGGCTGATGACTTTGGGCACTTCTTTAGAACCTCGTTCGGCAGGTACAACTAACCTTAGTACATACCTTATTGGGATGGGTAGACCCCAACTCCTTGCACATACCTTTAACCTAGGACTTGTGAATATATGTGCATTGCATCCATTAAAACATCACATTGCATTACATTTCATGGAATTCAAACATTATTTATGGATATTGCAGGATACTATGGATTACAATAGAAGGAAAACTTTGAAATATACTTTTAAAA
Source organism: Lathyrus sativus (assembly GCA_963859935.3). NCBI lineage: Eukaryota > Viridiplantae > Streptophyta > Magnoliopsida > Fabales > Fabaceae > Lathyrus > Lathyrus sativus. The sequence goes on along the minus strand of OZ012740.1, from coordinate 537,869,250 downwards.
GTCCTAAGCTAGATGACCTAAGGAAGCTAGGATCTTTAGTCCAAGATCGAGAAGGATTCTGTAACCGGTATGAAAGGTTGTTATCTCTATTAGAATATAAAGTGAACGAAGGACTTCAATCGGTTTTGCTACAGTTCTATGATCCCGACTACCACTGCTTCACATTCCCCGATTATCAGCTATTACCTACTTTGGAAGAATATTCTCAGCTTGTAAGGTCGCCTATTTCGGATAAGACTCCTTTCCCATTCTTGGAAAAGGACCCTAAAGAACAGGATATTGCTAAAGCCACATGTTTGAAAGTATCTGACATTAAGGAGAATATGACGCATAAGGGTGAAATTTTTGGGTTACCCACGAAGTTTCTAATCAAGAAAGCCCAGTATTATGTCGATCATCTAAGAATGCCTACCTTTGAGAAGATCCTTGCCTTGCTTATCTATAGAGTTTTGCTTTTCCCTAGTTTTGAAGGATTTGTGGACCTTAATGCCATCAAGATCTTCATGCAAAGGAATCCAGTACCAACCTTAATGGGTAACACTTATCATTCAGTCCATCTCTGAAACCTTCATGGTGAAGGGATGATTACCTGTTGTATGTCGTTGCTGTACAAGTGGTTTATTTCGCACTTGCCTAAGTCCGGCCCTTTTTGGAGTCCCACCCAAGGACGTTGGTCACAAAAGGTTATGGCCTTAACTCACTCCGATATTGATTGGTACAACCGTATGTATGATGGAATATTACTCATTGATGATTGTGGAGACTTCGCTAATATGCCTTTACTTGGTTTTAATGAAGGAATCAGCTACAATCCAGTCCTAGCTCGCCGACAGCTAGGATACCCCTTGAAAGAACCGCCTAAAAGTATCTATGTAGAGAAGATCTTCTTCGAAGACAACAAAGAACTTCAAGATCAAATTATATCTTCCTGGAAACATGTGTATAGGAAAGGTCGAGAAAGTCTGGGAAAGCTGAATTGTATGTCCATGAAGCAGAAACATGGAAGAACAAATACCAGGTGATGGTCAGCGAGTACGACGAACTTCAGAAATAGCTTCAGTTAAAGAATGAAGAGGTACTCTCCTACAAGAAGAGAAGAATCTACGAGGATTTATTTTCCTATGAATGCCCGCCTACTCCTTGAAGTTGTGGACATTGCTTCCCTAGGGTCATTATTAGCTTTTGTTTATCTGTTTTCTTTAAAGACTTTATATTATTTGTAATCCAGTTCTCAATTACTAAAATAAAATTTCTTTGTTATTCCACAATATTCGTAAATATTTGAATTCCATGAGATCATTTTGCATTTTAACATCATATTTTGTATTGCATGTGTCTCCCTGTTTCTCATTCTCGGTTCTCTCACCTTCCAGTTTCGTCACCCTGGGTCCTCTGCATCAGTAGAATACTAGAGCCCAAGCTCGAAAAAGGATGGAAGGACAAAGCCAAGAGATCGACCGTGTCATCCATGAACTCGAAGATCTTCGAGGAAGTGTGGGGCAGATTATGGAGATGCTGCAAGCCCTTAAGGTGAAGATGGATAATCAACCCACTGTTGTTTCTGAGATCACCCATACTGTTGTGGATCCTCAATCAACCGTTACTGTTGCGAATGTACCTCCTCATGGTCTTCAATCCAGTTTGATGCGTCCTACCATTGCTCAACCAGTTCGACAAGTTACTCCTCCGAAGTACAAAACTCTGAGCTTTGACCATTATAAAGGATCTGCACGTCCGAGGAATCACTTGGTGGCTACTCATCAATCTTGGCAACCTCAGCAGAATTATGTTCAAGGTCATCCAGTCCATTATGCTCAACAACCCTATGTAGCTACTGTTGCACCTTCCTTTAGTCCTCAATTTCCTATCTATCAGCCTGTGAAACCGGCTCCGGTCTATCAGCATCCGAGTTATCAACAGCCTCCGGTTTACCAACACTCTCCTGTCAACTGTCAATGAGTGCCCAACGCTCCCGTGTGCCAACCATCAGAGGAGACGATACCTCGTCAAAATAGGAGACCATACAAGCCTTGATTCCGATGACTTTCACCGAGTTGTATCCTTACTTAGTGCGAGGAGGTTGGATTACCACTAGAGTTGTGGGTCCACCGCCTAATCCTTTGCCAGCCAACTACGACGCCGCCGCTCATTGTTTATTTCATGAGGGTGCGCCTGGTCACGATTTGGAAGGTTGTTACACACTCAAGAGCATTGTCAGAGATTTGTTGGAACAAAAGATATTGTCTTTCGATGATCCTTCGCCAAAGATCAAGACTCCTCTCAAGGTTTTCAACATATCTCAGCCAATTACTTCTCCTGTGAATCTGCCAAAGCCGATATTTATTCAGAAGCCTAGTCCACTTCATTTCAGTAGTTCTCAAGATGATGTGACCCCGATCGACCAAGAATCTGGGAAAGTTAGTCTGAAGGAAGATTCAAAGACTGATACTGAAGCATTGACAGGTATAGCTGGGGCAAGCAAGGTGGTTTGCAGTGATCATACTCCTCGTGTCATTGAGGCTCCGCCAGAGGAAACCACCATTACCATGCTGGATTTGAATGCGAAGACTTCATGAACACATGTCGGAAGACTTTGAGACAGTTCATTTTTGCTTATTTACATGTATTTTATTTTCTTTGATTAAGCATAATTATCATGTATGAACTCGTTTATTTTAATTAATGCAATGCATGTTTGTCTTGAATAAATCCGTTCGTTTCACTCACAAAAATATTTTTCATAAACTTATAATTCCAACTTTACCCGATCTCTTGCTTTGATAGAGAATTGGGAGGAGGATGATGAACCAAAAACGTCAAATCTCTTGTCGTATGCTTTCGATTAAAACCTGCTGATGATGTAAGGCATTGTTTCAAATCCCAAACAATGGAGATATAAGGCAGATAATCCCTCTTTACCCCCTTTGAGCCGTGAAGTAGGAATTTTCTTCTTTTCCAAGTTAAAACCCTTATTTTAACTTGGGGCAGGGTAGTTTTTCAGTAAACTGATCGAGCACTCAGAACCTCAAAAAGGAGGAGTAAACCTTTAAGAATCTATCCCTAACATCTTAGGAAGTTAGAAGGCAATGACTACCCCTCTACTATTAAAAGAGTGGGGCAGTCACAAGCCTTTCAAAAGAGTCACATGACTTAGTCAACAAAAATAAAAAGTATATATATATAGCCCGCTAAGTCAAAACCTGTGAAGGAGACTTAGGCAAGACTGGGGCATCCCGCTGGACTACAAAGTCAAAATCCCAATGACGCCGTCCAGGAAAAAGTTAGGGAATAAAAAATATATATATATATAATAAAAAACAAAGGATTACCTTAAAGAATCCCCAATAAAGAACAAAGTCGTGTGACCAAAACGCTATTAGAAATAGGTGAGTGACTGCCATGTCCAAAGCATTGATAAGTTCTCGACCATATCAAATATTGAGATATGAGTGCTCATATCCGATTAACTGAATTAGGATTGGAGAACATCGCGAAGAATGGGTGGGTGAAAATAACATTTTGAGCCTTTATTCTTTGTTTCTTAAACCGTGAACCAAGCCACGATACAACCTTTAAAAGACCTAATTGAAGTAGGAATTCATTTGAAAGCATACTCGACGAGCTAACGTTTCCTGACTCCTACGAGCTATGCTCAATTTACCGTTGGCATTACAAGTTAAATTCATATCCTAGCTAGTGATTTCGGTCACGAGTTATAGCGATATCTTTTTCAAAAACAAAATTTTCATGACAAATATATTGTTGCACTGATAGTTTCAGAATAGCATTTCGCGCGTGTCAATTTTGCCTAACATCTTAGAAACTTACATACATACATCCACCATGGAACTCGAAGATCCTGCTAAACAGGGGCAAGTGGTTTCTAATTCATTACCGATGCGAGCCTGACGTTCTTAAGAGCTATTCTTGTAGACTCAATCGTAACACGGTTGATCTATGCCAGTTACGTCAAGATCTGACAGATCTCTCCAAGAGTTTGAAAATTGTGGTGCACTTTAACTCCATGTTTCTCTGTAAAATCCTCTTGAGATGACTTTCTTACAAATCAGGTACTCTGGGGCATGATATTTTTCGAAATGGCGACTATCCCAAAGTCCATTGAGATCAAAACTAGTTTGTTTCACAACATTCTTCATACACCTGATGGATTTTACTCCCGGTGGTCTTCATTCCCCAATAAATCTCATCATGGCAGAATCTACATCTTAACCATTGCCTCAACACAGTCCCCAGAGAGACTTTAAGCTGACAACACTTTGGACCGAGCCGGTAATTTCGTAGACAGCAGAGATCATACCAGCATCTTCCCAGTTATAATCCCCAAAGAGACTTTAAGCTGACCACACTTTTGGGATCCATCCGATAAATCCCCAGTGACTCTCAAGACTGCAGAGATATCCCCGATATCCTCTAAGTGATATACAGTCTTGAAGACCCATTCTCAGTAGGATCATCTGTTCCTCAGTGGAAATTGCATTACCTTCCTCAGGATTATTCCCCAAGAGATTGTGGTATTCTCCCCAAAAGGCCGGAGTACTTTCCCCAAGAGGGTTTGTTGAATTCTCCCCAGTAAGTCTGATGAACTCTCCGCAGGAAAGTTTGATATATCTTATTCCCAGTTGGATATACCTTTTCCCTAGGAATTTGAGGCATTATTTCCAGGAAGCTGCTACACTATCTCCATGAAGTTGTCTAGCTCTACATCTTCCCTACAAAGCGGATATTTATTTTATCCCCAGAAGTCTCTGATTCTAAGAGTTCTTTGGCTGATTATGATCCTGACATCGTACCATCATGCACAGATCAAAGATCCCCAGTTGAAGTCATGATATCATACTCTCTAGTAAAGCCGTGTCGTATCCCCATGTGGAAGTCATGATATTCTCTCCCCAGGGAAGTTATAACTTTGAAGCCAAATTAGGTTCTACTATCAACTCTTCCTATCCCCTTAGAGATGTATTGTTGCAGAGATCCCCGGGTAGTCCCGTTGAGATGTTTATTTCATCTCATGTCTCTTCTCTCGTCTGTTTTGTCAGCATATGCATGAGCCTAAGCATTGCATACTCATTGCATGACATTTTCATACACATCAACATACACACCAACATACACATTAGTATACACTTTGGCATGCGCATTAGCATCTACATTATTTTGCTATCCGTGTCATCCTTTTTCATTACCACTGAGTAACTTGGTTTGTCCGCTCTCTCCAAGTAGATCGTCAGCCCTAAGCATAAAGTACCTATTTGTTCCAATTCCCCACAGAGTTCAACCCTCGTAGACGATAGTTATTTCCGTTACCTTTCCGCGCTAGGATAAGGTAGTCCCCATTCGAGTTTGTTTCCTCAATGGAGTCTTGTTTGTTAGTTATTTCTAGCCCAATCCTAGATCGAACTTCAGTCCTGTCGGTCACTGAACCTACCTGGACGGACATTTATTTTGCACTATCTTTCAAGGAAAGCATTTACAATCCTTTGCAGACAAGCGAGAGTTCCCAGTCGAGGAGCATATCACCTACATAAAACCATAAGACGTTGAGTCGCCGCACTCATTCTTGGGCGTCCCGCCGCAGACAATTTTATCCTTTAGTAAAAGAAGAAGTCGAATCATGTTTAGGGCGCCGACCTTGAAGTATGAGGAAGTTCATTTTATCCTTTAGTAAAAGAAGGAGTTGAATCACGTTCAGGGCGCCGACCTTGAAGTATGAAGAAGTTCATTTTTATCCTTTAATAAAAGACGAATCCGAATCGTATTCCGGGCGCCGACCTTAAATATGAAGAGGTTTATTTATCAAATGAGTGACAATCCCTCCAGCGGAGCTCATTAATCAATCGATTTTCCATCTATTATTCACCGATAAGCAACAATCTCTTTATTTAAGAGCTTATCCATTTTGACATAAGTCCCCTCCAATGATAAGTGAAAGTTCTCTCTAGAGAAAGCTTATCAGGGCATTTTCCATTAAAGTCCATATATTTTGGCATACAGTCGGTTTTACCCTGTATATTTTCAACGGATTCCTGAAAATTCTGTTTGATCTTGTCACGAGGGAATGTTTACAGAAGCTCGGATGTTATTCTTTGCTCAATGCTCCAGCATTCTGTTAATCGATCCTACAGTCGTACAAATCCAGTTTTACTTTTACCCTAGAGTATCAGCCGGTCACGCCTGGACCTGTTGATCATTTACTCTTAGATATTCCTCAGTGGAGGCCGTCTCACCAGTGCCATCTCCATTGAGGATCCCGTTCTTACCATTCCTTTTCTAAAAGTGACAATTGGTCGTGTTAGCACCAATTGACCATCACTTTAGAATTCCCCGTGTCGCACTGTTTCCCCGGTGCGTCATGCTCCCCAGTGTGGTTCGTTCATCGCGTCGGTCCCCCGTGTCGTCGCACCGTCTGCATCTTTGCATTTACCATTCCATCATACACATCATATTAGATTCATGGCATTGTCAGAATTGTATTTCGTTTCGTTTTGTCCATAGCATTGCATATCACTGCATCTAAGGGCAAAATTTTCGGTTATCTATATTTAAATCCCCCCACCATGATTTCTCGAGCCTACGTCGCTCAAATCATCCGGTGAAGCCACTTAAATAGGGGCAACTGTAAGACCCCAAATTTTGCCCTAAGATTTAGTATGATCATATTGCGTTTCATTGCATGTTTGCATTGCATTTAACCCGCCACTAACAAGTTCGTGTAGTCGGTTGATTTTTGCAAGAAAATATCATGTGGTGCGCTTTTTGGTTCATGAAGGGTAAAACGGTCTTTTGTTCGTGGTCGGCTGTCGATTTACGAACTTTGAGCTCTGGTCAGGACTCTGAACTATTTGAATGAGGTATTGTGATATGAGTTGGAAGAGTTTAGGCGTGGAAGGACTCGAGTTGTTCAAGCTAAAATAATTCAGGTTGTTGAATGGAAGTTAGCAGAGAATATGATCATGTGGGTTTAATCGGACGGATTGGATTTTATCCTGATAAGTTTGTTCACTTGAATTGCTAGAAATTTAGTCGGACGTTTCTTCAGAAATGGGATTAGTTGGGTAAATCGGAAGGATTAGGAATTGATAAATATGGGATTTCATTTTGTTTTCCTTTCATTTTAGATCAATCATATTGCATTTCCATTTTTATTTTTATTATGAAACATTTCTATTGCATTTCTTAATTTTGTTTTATTTCTTATTTTTCATTCCTTTTTAAAACAATTTATTTCATGACTTATTTTCATGTTCATTTCATTTCATAGTTTCCTTTTTTTTTTTTATAAAAATAACTTCATTTCATTTTAAAAACAATTGTGTTTCATTTTTAATTAATTTTATTCCATTTTTAACATTATTTTCAACAAAAGCATATTTTACAATAGTCTTCATTTTCATTTGCATATCAAAAATAAAATAAATAAATTAAAGATTATTATTATTAATAGAAATTCTTTACAATATTGATAAATAAATAAAGAATTTTATTAATAATTTTAGTTCTTTACAAAAAAAATAGTAACTAAATAAAATTACAAAACATATAAAAAATTACATTTTTTCATAAAAATATAAAATTCCTAAAATTCCCCATGTTCTTCCGATTATCCGATTTCGAGTTTCCGATCTTGTTCGTACCTGCAAAATAAGCAAAGCAAACAGAGAAATAATCGGGTAGTAATTTTTGACACCCTCAGAGATATCATCATCGGGCGTGTCAGGAGGGTAATGGATTTCTCCGTCTCCGGCTCCCGACTCGATTCTCGACCAATGGCCTATCCGGCAGCAATCTGTTCTTAGTTCTGAGGCAACCGAGAAAGAGAAGAGGAAAATTGCTTTTGAAATAAGCTGTTTGGCCAAAAAGGGATTATACAGAAAAGTGCTTATTTGAAAAGTCGGTTTGAGAAGTGGTTTTTTTTAGGAAGGCGGTTTGCCCAAACGGGGCCTTAACGCCAATCTTCCTGAAAAACAATTCTAGCAAAAATCCGACAATATCAAACAAGTGAAACCAGTTCCGAAAAAAAACCAGCTCAAACAAGTAAATTGGATCAAACTAGTTCAGAAAATCCATTCGAACCAGTTCACGAGGAATCCGTTCAAGAAAACCAGCAAACAAACCCCGCATGATCTTCGTTCAAACCATCGTAAAAAGCGGAAGCCCAAAATCTCGCAGCAAGCAACAACAAAGTCACCGTGAAACCATCAAAAGTGCAGATTCCTCAAAATTCCTGAAAAGTAGCGTAACAAAACAATATTTTGCAACAAGATCGTGATGGATCCGGTCCAGAAAAATCCCGATATATGAATATCAGCATTCATCAGTGAGGGGTTTTTTGTTCTTCATGATAACAAAAGATAATAAGAACCCAGAACAAGAATAGGGAGATCATCACCATTCACAAACCGAAAACCCTAGGCGGATCCAAAACGATGGACTCAGAGAAAGCCATTAAAAGGTTTCATCATCACTGTCCAGTCCAACGAAATAAGAAGAGGTCTGACTAGAGCCCACGAGACCGGTTCCTTCGCCATCGCCGCCGCCTAGAGGACGACCGACGAGCAACAAAACCGCGACCTCAGGTTCCATCACCGGCCGGATATAGTGGAAAAGAGTGAACGATCGCGTCAACGGCCGCCAAGACTCCGAAGAAAGGATCTTCTTCATCGTCATCATCGCCTTGCGTTATCAAACGGACCACCGTGAAGCCATCACCATAATCTCGTCATTCGAAACAGGGTAAGAGTATAGTGTTAATGGGTTTGATTTTGATTGGTGTTTTGTTTCAGGAGATATCAACATGTAGGCGAAAATTAAAAAGGAAAGCTTTGGATAGGAGCGTTAATGGTTGTCGCCGCCGACGGGTTCAATGAGGAAGAAGGGAATGGGTTACAAAACCCTATCTAGCAGCGCCAATACGACCCCACCCCCTTTTATCTCTTTTTATTTTTTCTTTATTTTTTTATTATTCTATTTTTTTTCATTTATTTACTTTATTTTAGTTCTTTATTACTTTAGTTATTTATTTATTTATTAAATTATTAAGGCTGTGATTTTAGTGTCAAGATGACACTCTTTTTTTAAGGTTACAATTTAATTGCTTTTAATAACTTAATTAAGACCCAATTGTTTAAAAACTTAACAAATTTTTTTTCTTATTTCCTAAAAACTTAACAAAGACCATACTTTCAAACTTAAAAATAAAAATCATTTTTTCAAATAAAATTAAAACTTCTTTTTCTGAAAAGAATAAAACTAAAAAGTTTTAAATTAAACTTAAGTTTTTGTTAGGTACTTAACTCTAAAATAAAAACTTAGTTAATTTCTAACTTTTAAGAGAAATTTCCATTAACCAGATAAATCCATTTCTAAATTAAAAATAGATTTTTTAGCATTAACATTAAAACAAATTTTCTTTAGTTAAAACAAAAAAGACTAAAAAATTTTCCTAATAAATTTCTAACATTATTTATTTATAAGTCTCTAACATTTCACCATTGGTTATTAATTTCACAATTGACCGTATTCGTTTATGGTTGTAATTATGCGTGGCTATCGTCGTATTGATCTGTTTGGCATGGATGTAATTTATGCGAGGCCATGATCGCAGTTATTTTTTTATTTTTATTTTCGCATTTGTTTTAGGATTTGTAATTTACGCGAGTGATTGTCGCGACGCTTTCTTTACTTTCAGCACTTTAATTTTGCCGCATAATAATTTGCCATGTTTTGCATGATTTATCGTTATGTTCTCTCCGAAGGAATTAGGTCTAAACCGTTTGACCGCCGAGTCAATAGTCCTCACCTTTGACCATTTCAAAACCCTAATAGCCTAGGTATCTCGCCGTGGACGAAAATGCCCTTTACCCTAGCTTTAGGGCAAAGAGTCGCCGTACTCTATTTTAGGGTTTCCCGCCGTGGAATACCTCTTAACCCTAATTTCAATTCAACTTTTCAACATAGAAATAGGAGTTTCAAGACTCCACGTAAGCATTTCCTTAAGAAATGCTTACTCCCCATTGAAGCCTTGACCATAGTCAAGAAGTTTCTAACCTCCCTTTCGAGGGGAACTACGATTCCTCTGATTCCATTCCCTATCCAGGATACGTAGGCATAAGATGCAACGTCTTGCCGAGTAAACTTAGGACTAACCCTTAGGTCTTTAGGTCACTCTATCCCTTAGCTCCGTATATATTTAAAGCAGATAATAAAGTAAAATAGTAAATAATAAACAAAAGGTTCCTGTAGAGTACTACAGAAGTTTAGGGTGTTAGTACCTTCCCTAAGCTTAACCAACCCCTTACCTAGGTCTCTCCCCGCATTGTGTTTACGATGTAAAAATAGGTTTTCCCTCTTTTGACCTTTTCCTTCGGATAAATCAAAGATGGGTTGTGAATCAAGAATTGTGATTCAAACTAATTAATAGTTTGATATCCCGAACCCAAAATGTGGTTGTGATGACCATGGTATTTTCTCTTTAAAGGTTTTCTCGATATTTTTCTTTCCCTCTTTGGGATAAATAAAGTTTGGTGGCGACTCTGTCGAACCAATTTCTTCTGCGCCTTATGCGCGAGGGTCGTATTTTTAATTTGTATTTTTCGATGTATGACGGCTGACGACTCTGCTAGGGAAATTAATGCTCCATGCAAGAGAGAGTCAAGCCTATCTTAGTTTGATTTATGAGCTCGTTAGTTTCACTTATTTGTTTTCTTCTCATTTATTCGTTTATATGCTTTCCTATTCTTATCTTTGTTGTTATTTCTTATTGTGACATTGTTGGGATTCTTTGATTATGGATACTCTGTGAGATGACTCTATACCCGAGTTTGAGTAAAACCCTAGGACTAGGATGGTGGTTGTGTAGTGGAGGTCCACGAGGAGCCTTTCTCGTTGGGATGATACGAAAACCCCGCTTAGAGTTGATTCCCTTGGAAATGTTATTATCGTGGTGAGCCTTTGCCATGACAATGATGCTTTCAGGCCTGAATTGATAACTCTAAGGACCTTTTAACCCATTCTTCTATGGTGGTTGGTAGTGATAACTCATGAGGGTTACTCCTTATTGGGTTGACACGAACACCCCAATCAGATGAGATCCCTTGAACGTATCGTTACCTTGACAATGATATTTCCAACCTCGATCTATGACTCTGAGATAACTTTTAGAAATCTTGGAGTCGATGGTTGTGTAGTAGAGACTCACGAGGAGCCTTTCTCGTGGGACGATGCAAAAACTTCACCTAGAAGAGATCGTTTTGAGGATGTCATTATCAGATGAGCCTTTGTCATGGCAAAAATGTCTTTGAAAAATATCCATGACTCTAGGCACCTACCCGTCTTAAAACTTACCTGTGGGATTTCTTTGATCAGAGACTTTGGTTATTGACCTGTTACTCCGGCCAACTTCAGAATTGATTGAACTTGTGATCCTGGATCTTGCATCTTGCATACATGTCATTGAATTGCATTGCATCAATTATGCATCTTGCATTTCATTCCAACATCAGAAACTCATTTCACCTTCTTTCGTCTCCAGTAATCAAGTTGATTCCTTAACACCAGTATGCAAATTGAGCCAACACAAGACGAATGATGGAGAAAACTCAACAAGAGCAAGCTGCCTTCAGAGAGGAGTTGGACTCTATCAAAGGAAAGATCGGCCAGATTCTCGAAACCATCACTATGGCTAGAAAGGAAGAAGAACTACGTGAGGCCGCTGCCACCAACAACAATGTTCCCGTGAAAGGGTTTACCTCAAGGCTCTCAGTTCCTGTTCCCAACCCCATCACCTATGGAATACCTATGAACTTCACTACTGCAATCGAAGGAGTCACTTCTCAACCATTTCCAACATCTGGAGTTACTGTTGGAGCTATCCCGCAAGCCCAACCTGCTGTCACTCAGATCACCATCTCGCAAGCTGAAGAAAATCTGTGAGATGAGTATGATGAGGTGCAAAACTAGCATGTTGTTATCCTAATTGTCAATACTATTGTTGCTCGGGATACTGAAGCTATCAAAATGTGTCGTGATCTAGCTGAAAAACTTTGAGTCATGGAAGGTCAAAATTCAACTTCCTTGAATGCCCTGGAAATGTGCTTGGTGCCAGATGTCGTCATTCCTCCCAAGTTTAAGGTACTAGAATTCTTAAAGTACAAGAGTCTTAGTTGTCCAAACATTCATCTGAAGATGTACTGTCGCAAGATGGCTTCCTATGACAAAGATGAAAACCTGATGATTCATTCCTTCCAAGATAACTTGTCTGGAGCATCTATCAAATGGTATATGCAACTGGAGCATAGCAGTGTGCGCACTTAGGCTGATTTGGATGAAGCCTTTGTCAAGCAATACAAATACAACATTAACCTTGCTACAAATCGTATTCAACTTCAGAGTATGGCTTAAAAGGATAACAAACCCTTTAAGGAGTACGCACGGTGCTGGAGAGAGTTAGCTGCAAGGGTGCATCCACCAGTGGTTGACCGTGAACTGATTGACATCTTCATGGGTACTTTGCAAGGCCAATATTACGAAAAGTTGATTGGTAATGGTTCTTCTGGATTCTCTGACTTGGTGATCCTCGGTGAGAGAATTGAAGAGGGTTTAAAGAGCGGAAAAATCCAAGGTGGTTCTAGTAGTCAGTCTAGATCCAAGAAGCCTTTCAATAAATATAAAAAGGACGGCGAAACAAATGTTGTATCTGCTCAGAAAGGGCAAGCTCAATAGCAATCGCCTGTTCCAATGCATGTTCAAGTCCCATACTTTCAGTATTCGTATGTTGCTGCTGCACAATATGCTTCAATGCCTTATCAGCCAACTTTTTAAGCTCTAATGCCTCAACAACAGGCTCCTCAGCAACAATCATATTATCATCAAGGGTATCAATATCCATCACAAAATCAACAACAGTGAGTTGCTCAGCAAAGGACAAGGAGGCCAGAAAGAAACTTTGATCGTCTACCGATGACATATGCTCAGATATTTTCTGAACTGCTGAAGGATAGGGTGATCACCCTGAGAGACCTAGCTCCGCCAAATGTCATTCCTCCCGATTATGATGCTAATACTCACTGCGAGTATCATAAGGGCGCTCCAGGACACATGATCGAGGACTGTAGAGCCTTCAAACACAAAGTTCAAGACCTGATCGATTCAAAGTTTCTCACATTCAATAAGAGCACTATGAATGTTACAAAAAACCATCTGCCTCCGCCAAGCTAGTGCCAGCATCAAGCCAAGATCAGCTTCCCTGAAGAAGGCAATCATCATGCCATCCTGTCATTTGCGTTCTTGTATTTTGTATTTGTTTGTTGAAGTAGTATTTGCTTTAAACATTGTCGTTTGTATTTGGTTTTATTAATGATGTGATTATGCATGTTTTGAATTAGTTATGTCGTATTCACTCATTTTTTCTATTTATTGCAAAACACAAACACATTTATCCACTTCACTCCTTTTATCAAACCGTTGTTTTAGCAAAGATTGGAGGGAGGATGATGAAAATGAAATACTCATAATTCCAAACTGTATGCTTTTGGATAAAATCATGTCGATGATGTACAAGCATTGTTTCAATCCTCAAAATACTGGAGAGACAAGGAGTTAATCCCTAGTTAACCACTTCGAGCCAAGAAGTAGCAGTTTTCTTCGGATCTACAAACCCTTACACTCAATCTGGGGCAGGGTAGTGTTTAGTTAATCAGATTATGTATTCAAATCACAAGAAAAAATCTAAAAGACATGACGGTTGTTCTTCAAAGACTGAAGGACTTGGCAGTCACAATCCTCCAACAAAATAAATAAAAAAAATCAAAAGCCTGCTAAGTCGAACACCTCAAAAGGATACTTAGGCAAAAATCAAGGAAATCCTGATGGACTTGAAAAGTGAAATCAGTCTATGCCAAAGTTAGGGATCAAAAACAAAATCAAAATTGGCCCTTGAATTCTCAGCAAAAACAAAATACGATTCAGTGACCACCATATCAAAACCTAAGGGTCACTGACATCCATCCAAAACAAAATAAGGTGACTGCCATTTCGAGCAAACCTTGAATCATCACTCAAACACCGTCAACCCTTTTGGAAGACAAATATATCTAGAATTAATTGAACGTAGGACTGGAGTTCATCACTAAGAAGGGGTGGGTACAAACCAAGATTTGAGCCTTATATCATTTGCTTCTAAACCGTGAATCAGACCATGTTACAACTCTCGAAAGACCTAATTGAGGCGAGGTTTATGCTAAAAGCATATTATTGCAAGGTTGCGTCAACTGACTCCCCGCATATTTGCTAATCTTCAGCATTGGTGGCATTACCCTTACTATATCTTTCACACATTAGCAAAACCAGCACAACACCTGGAATAATGATCCATTCATCTCACACTATTATAACACTCCAATAAAAGACACTTTTTCAAAACTTGCATAAGCATTGCATTAAGATTACCATTTGTGAATGTACAATTTTAACTACAAATCAGTGCATGACATCAAAGACACTCCAACAAGGGGAAATTGAAGAGGAACTTGAACTTTTGGTGGTGTCGACCCAAAGCAAGACTACCTCAACCACTCAATCAGGGGAAAATCCTTTAACAGCTCAATCAGGGGCAAGCCATCTCAGAAGACATCAAAGCTCAGCATCCAAGGATCAAATCACTTCAGATCTGGTTAATCAGGGGCCGACCATTACCATGTTCAGACACTGGGGAAAGACCGGTTATAGAGGGCAGATCCTCCTTGTGCCTTCAATTTGGAAAAGCAGAACTTGCCAGGTGCAGTCAATTGTTAGGATCAAACCAAAAGCACATTCTTCATGAGTTGATCACGTCGTTACGCTCATTTTTCAGGCCTTCCTGACCAGCAGACACTAAATTATGGTTCTCTCAAAAACGAACTCATGACTTATCATCAAGTGGTCAAACTTGAAGCATCGAGAGCATCTTCATCTGCTTCGATCATGGTGTCTACAAAGATCTGATGTCGAGGAAATCAACCCCTCCCACCACCTAAAGTTTAATCCACATTGGCAACTACCCGAAAGTCCACCATGATGGCACCTTTACAAAATTTATCCAATTACCCTTTTGCAATCATACGCATCATATACATCGCATTCAGCATCATGTGCATCATATGCATACAAAAACCAAATCATACTTCCTCTGTACTTGCATCTCCGTGCGTCAGCATTTGCATTGCATTTCTATTTTATACGGAATATCATTACAAAATCAAGCATTCATACATGCATAAGTCAATTTCCAGGATCAATCCCTGAGATTCCAAGGCGATTTTCAGCCCAGCCAGGGGCATCCTCTTCAAGTCTGTATGCGTTTCACATGGAATTATTTCAACCTTTTGCTGATGAAGCTGAGTTTCCAAGACGATCTTCATCCTATCCAGGGACATCTTCTTCAAGTCCACGGGCGTTTCTCATAGAGTTGCTTACACCTTTTATTGATGAAGCCGAGATTCGAAGGTGATCTTCAGCCCAGTTAGGGGCATCTTTTTCAAGTCCGTGGGCATTCCTCATGGAGTTATTTCAACCTTTTATTAATGAAGTTGAGATTTCAAGGCAATCTTTGGCACAACCAGGGGCATCTCTTTCAAGTCTGTGGGCATTCCTCATGGAATTTATTTTAACCTTTTGTTGATGAAGTTGTAATCTCCAAGCATGTTAGTAGGTGTTCCCCATTGAATTGTTCTCCTCAACCTTTTGTTGGTGAAGTTATCATCCCTGGCTCAACCAGTAGCATTTCTCCAAGTCAGTAGGCATTCCCTATTGAATTGGTTCTCTTCAACCTTTTGTTAACGAAGTTGTTATCCTCAAACCAGACAGTGTTCTTCCTCCGAATAAAATTTAACCTTTATCTTGGGTGTTCCTCAGTCGAGCTGATTCAGGTTACAGAGTTAGATCATTCGAGGTGCAATTCGAATTTTAAATGCGGAGGAAAGTTTGTCTTGCCGTTAATTTGGATTGCTTTGTTTCTCTGTTCAAAGCTGTATTCACTAATTTTATTATTAAGTGCGAATTAATTTTCAAGGGTCTAGTTGAATTCAGAAGTGTGTCGGATGTGATTTAATTTCAAGTATGGTGCAAAGTCGTTAATTTCCGAATTTGGGTTATGAAACTTCGAGTTTATTTGAAAGAAATACGAAATGAATTTTGAGTCGGAAATTAAGAATTCATTTTATTCAATTAATTTATTGAATCCCATTATTACAATTTGCATACAAGAATAATTACAAGATTGATTCTTAAGATCTACATTCCTAATTTTTCTAAGTTTGCCTTCGCGTCCAATTCTTCAACCTTCAACTTTTCGGACCTGCAAAAGAATCGACAGCAGAGAAAAGTAATGATTAAATAGTTAGAATCAATAAAGATGGTTTTTAATCAGTTCTGATACCTTCAGTTAAAGTTCATCATCGGGTATGTCGGGAGGGATAACAAATAAATGTCGCCACATCCCCCGACTTTTTTATTTTTCGACCCCGGCACGGAGCCGACAATATCTGTTCAATTTATTCCGAGAGAGAGAGAAAAAGTGCTTTTGAAAACGTGCTTATTTAAAAAAAATGATTTTTTTGGTCAGCCAAACGGGTCATAAGAAAATCCAACGGATCCAAAGCAATCTGGATATCCAGATCATGAAAAAGTCCAACACACCCAAAATCTGGACTTCCCAAATTTGGATATCCAAATATATCCATCAATCAACGAACCAACACCTTCAGGAATCATCAAATATCATCAAAATGGGTAACAAAAAATCCGGCAAACCATACTCATATTTTCAAAACAAAATCAAACTAGAAAGCCGCAAGTTCCTCCATTTCAATAACAAATCGAACAGAAAAATCATGAAAATCATAACAATATAAACATGCCCAGGCTCAAATATCAGAATAAGAGCAGTCTAAGAACATCATCAGTGTTCATCAATAAAGGGGGGAGAAACTGGGAGGACGAATCTGGAAATCATCAGAAGCAAAGTCGTCATAACCATCATCAAAAACAAATCAACGGCGGAGCACCATCATCATCATCCTAACCGCCACAAAAGCCTAAGTTTCTTCATCATCAGCCAACTGCAAATCCGCAAGCCAAGCCGCTTCAAACCCAAAAGAGGGTGAACAACTTACTTTAACAAGAGTTTCTTTGTTTTTTTCGCTGGAAGAAGAAACATGTTCAGAGGAAAAATGGAAGAAAACGGACGGAACAAAAAGGCCAAGAGAGTCGCGCCGCCGCCGCGTGGAAGAAGAAGAAGAAAGTTTCAAAACCGAGAAGCTCCCATTGAGAAATGGGTATGCGCCGCCGCGGGTCAAAGAAGAAGAGGGTTCACCAAATCCTAAATGTTTCAGCAACACTACTCATTCCCCTCTTTTATATTTTCTTTGATATTTTTTTTCTTTAGTTTATAATTTGCTTATTTAGTTAATTAGTAGGATTTTATTAGTTTAACATAAATCATATTAATTTTATTAAAACCATTTTTTTCATAATTAAAGCTTATCTTATTTTTATAATTAGAACTTTTAAGAAAAAAACTTCAAATTAAAACTAAAATAAATAAAAAAATTTAAAACTTTATATTAAAACTCAACCATTTTTTTATCTCAATTTAAGACATTAATTGAGAATTAAATTTCTTTAATCAAAAGTTTAATTTTTTATTAAATTCTAACAAAAAAAAACAAAAATTAACTTAACATGTATAAATAAAAAATAACCTTTTTTAAAGCTAAGACTTTTTTTAAAAATAAAACCTAACATAATTAAAAATTAATTTTAAAATTAAAACACTTTTGTAAATTAGCACTAAAACTTCTGAAATAAGGATTACTAATTAATTTTAAAACTTTTCCTAAAACATGGCTAATCTAATTTTCAAACATTTCGCTTTCGGTTTCGAATTGAACTGTCGCATAATTGCCGATTTGATCCCGAACCTTGCCCCATTTATTTTCGTCTAACTTTTAGGCCATCCCTTTCATTTTTCTCAGTTGTACAGTTACTAATTTCATATTCTTTCCGTATTTCATTTTATGGTTGTAATTTTTGTGAGGCAATCATCGCTTTTATTTCGTTATTATTCTTGCATTTTTCATGGTTGTAATTTATGCGAGGCATCGTCGCTTTTGTTTTGTTCTCGCTCTTGCACATTTCCCATATTTTCATACTACCTGTAATACCCAAATTTTTACCCCTAAGATCCCACATTGCATTTTCATTTTTGCATACACAAACAAGGCCATACTTTTTGGTTCTCTCAGCGCACTTGTATTTTCTACTTGCTTTATGTTTATTTCTGTTTACTAACCTCTAACCAAAATACCAAAAAAATATTTTTCAATTTGTTGGTTTCTTCTTCTTCTCTGTGTGTTTAGGGTTTTGCAAGGAGATTGATGGCAAAGACATTCATTCAAGTTTAAATCAGAGGGACGTTTGACCTCATCTTGGTCAAACTATCAAGAGTTTGCTTCAACTATAAGTTACCCATGGTGGTAGGATATTTTCTCAGCAAATGTGATTGTTCACGGTCAAATTGTCTTGTGTTGAAATCCATTGATTTATCAAGCAGTGTTCTATGAGAAATTTGGTCCAGATATTCAGAGAATTATGTCAAAAAATCAAAATTGATGGCCGATGATTCAGTTGCAAATTATTCAGTGGTTCGTCTTTGAATCTATCAGGGTAAAGTCAGAATTTGGTTTAGATGATTGTTGCTTCAGGTACAAGTAATTCCTTGGTCCAAAAATAGTTGTATTCATTTTATCAGAGATGTGCAAAAAAACAATGAAGGTAGGTTTTGAATAGAAATTGAGAATTCATGCTACGAAACCTTGACCAAGAGCTTTGCTCTAGCCAATACAAACTCACAAGCTCATTTGGAAATCTATGTTACTCAACCTCCTAGAGACTACCCTGTTAATCTAAGAGAAGACATTGTTAAGGGGTTTGTCAGGATCTGTTCATTCATCAGGGAAGAAGGAAAGATATCACGCAAGCTTGTTGAGTGTATCAATACATATTTGTTAAATGTTGGTGCCAATGACAAAAAGGAGACTATCACAGTTGTTCAAGAAGTCATGGTCTGTGATAAAGTAAGGTTCACCCTGGGTAATGAAAGTGGAATAATTTTTCTGCCGTGGGCCCCTGGTGTTTATCAGGATGCTGAGTTAAAAGCTGTAGGAGGTTGTGCAAAGGCAGCAAGTGATTATAAATGGTTGTCTTCAGACATATCTACTGTATCTGTCTCAGTTTCCGGTACTATCCATACAAAAAAACTTGGAAAAGCTACTATTAAAGTGCTATCTGTATATGATTCACTAAATTATGATGAGGTCTTGGTTGAAGTCTCCGCTCCATCCTCTATGGTTATGCTTCACAATTTTCCTGTAGAAACTGTTGTTGGATCTCATCTTCAAGCGGCGGTGACAATGAGAACAGCAAACGGTGCGTTTTTCTACAGATGTGATGCCTTCAATTCTTTGATAAAATGGAAAGCTGGAAGTGAGACTTTTGTAATCGTCAATGCATCTCAGGAGTTGTCATTCTTGGAAACAGTGCCAAATAGTCAGGTTCATCCATCAGATGATGGTTTTCCCTGTTCTTGGACTTACATACATGCTTCTAATACTGGTCAAGCTTCAATCCATGCCATACTTTCTAAAGAATATCACCAATTCAGTAATGGTCTTGCTGTCTTAAAAGCTTCTTTACGTATTGCGGCATATCTACCCTTTATCATAAGCCAGGCAGGTGATGGAAATCACTTTGGTGGTTACTGGCTTGACTTGGCTCAAGCCGAAAATAATAAGCAATGGCATAATTTGGAGGAGCTATATCTTGCCCCTGGGACAAATTTAGACTTATTACTTGTTGGTGGACCTGAACCATGGAACAAACATGTTGATTTTATTGAAACTGTGGATGTTTTGGGTGGAGAGAATGCAAAAACAGATGATGGAGTTCTTGTGCATCGAATATCCGACAACGAAACTGCTTTTCAGACGTGGAAATTTGGTTGGAGATGATTATCCCCTGCCTTCTGTAGCCGAAGCTTGGCTTCCAGTGATATGTAGCATCCCTTCTTCTATTGAACTTGTAGCTGATGAATCAGTGAATGAAAATGAAATTATTAGAGCAGCCGCCCAAGCTGAGCGCGGTTCACGGAGACTTCGTGATACCTCTTGTTTGTGGCAAATGGGCGCACTATTCGAACATCTGCGGCTGGTCTTAGTGCTTATGGTAAAGCTCCGTCCAGGAATAGGACTTGTAATCATTCTGGAAGGTTTTCTTGCTCGAGGACAATCGCTTTGCTTGCCCCGAATGCTCGTGTTGACAAGTATTCCTTTTCTGTACTTCAAGAGGTTGCCAATGATTTCTTGTCCGGGTTAACTGAAGGTCACGTGTTAGAATCACTTGGTCTTTTCATTGACGGGAAAGCATCTGGGCAGGACAGTATGAATTTCCTTAGTTTAATTGGGTTTCCATCATTTGAAGAACACACCTTTCCAGGCACTTTGAGGCATCCAAACATAGCTCCTGTACTCGCAATTCTAAAAGCGTCTGACCACACTAACATGGTGCTTCCAAAGACTCCATACAACTTGGAAACTATTCTTAATTTTAACCCCAATGCAATAAAGTCTGATTGGAATAGAAGATTTCTTATGTACCAGCTACTCTCGGCCTTGTTGTACTTGCATGGTTTAGGGGTTTCCCATGGTAATATATGCCCGTCCAATATCATGTTGACGGATTCATTATGGTCTTGGCTGAGATTATGGAATGAACCTGTATTGGAATCTAATTTAACTTTGCAAGAGAGTGAGAGTGTTAATTCAAAACCTGCAAAAATTGGTTGTTGTAATGGTAGTTGTCATTCAAATGACCTTTATGCCGATCTAAAGCTTTCTCCACAAATAGATTGGCATTCTAGCTTTCATCAGTGGTGGAGAGGAGAACTAAGTAATTTTGAGTATTTACTCATCTTAAACAGATTAGCAGGAAGAAGGTGGGGGGATCATACATTTCATCCAGTAATGCCTTGGGTTGTTGATTTTAGCTCAAAACCGGATGATAATTGTGATGCAGGGTGGCGAGACTTAAGCAAGAGCAAGTGGCGCTTGGCAAAAGGTGATGAACAGTTGGATTTCACCTATTCAACGTCTGAAATCCCTCATCATGTATCAGATGAATGTCTCTCGGAATTGGCTGTCTGCAGCTATAAAGCAAGAAGGTTGCCTTTGAGTGTTCTTCGGATGGCTGTTCGTTCAGTGTACGAACCCAATGAATATCCTTCTTCAATGCAGAGGCTCTATCAATGGACACCGTATAAAATGAATCACACATCCTTTTTTCAACACATGAAAGAGGAAGATGAAGGCTCCTCAGGATATCCAGACTTGCTTCTCTGGAGGCAGAAGTTGTCTTCTTCAAGACTTGCCTCTGAAGATATTGCAAGGGACATATTTTCTGTCGGCTGTCTCTTGGCAGAACTTCATCTTTGCAGGCCACTCTTTGATTCTATCTCATTGGAAATATACTTGGAGGATGGAACATTACCGGGTTTTCTGCAGGAACTACCTCCTCATGTTAGAATACTCATTGAAGCATGCATCCAAAAGGATTGGATGAGGAGGCCATCGGCCAAAATTCTTCTGGAATCACCTTATTTTCCAAAAAACAATCAAGTCGTCCTACTTGTTTCTTGCTCCACTTCAGCTTGTTGCTAGAGATGAATCTCGCCTTTGTTTTGCAGCAAATCTTGCGAAGCAGGGAGCTCTCAGGCAAGTGGGTGCTTTCGCAACTGAAATGTGTGCTACTTACTGCCTACCACTTATAGTGAATGATGTGAGTGATACTGAAGCTGAATGGGCATATATATTACTGAAGGAGTTGATAAAATGCCTAACAGCACAAGCAGTGAAAACATTAATACTGCCAACCATTCAGAAAATTTTACAGAACACAGGTTATTTACATTTAAAGGTTTTCCTTTTACAAGATTCATTTGTACGTGAAATATAGAACCAGTTGGTACACACAGAGCAATGAAATGTCTTCTCAATGGAGTGCTCTCACAAAGTGATACTGTATGTTTGAATTTATTCAAGCGTTCATACCCGAAATTGAAGCCGAACCGTAATTGAGCCATGAGAGCCAATCCACGTCACGTACTTGAAAACAGAGCGAAAACGGCTCGAAATTGAGGTTGAGCTGAGGAAACAATTCATCACTTATCCAAGCCATATTGCAAGCCATGTGAATATAATCTCAGCCATGTTGCACTCCAAGCTGACCCCACAAACCTTCCACGTCACCTAAGTGAGCTGAAAGAAAAAAATCAAAACGACATGAAAAAAAGCTTCTCCACAGGTCACGCATAACTTGAGTGACCAAAACGCAGAAAAATCCCAAAACGGCAAAACTTTTCACTCACTCTCAATCTATAAATACTACACATACCTCATTCATTTCTTCAAGCTTTTCAAGCCAATTAATCCCTGCAGAATTTTCATCATAACTCCTCAATTGTTCTTCAAATTTCACTTTCAAAAAAATCACCCTCAACCGTTCTTCAAATTTCATCAGATTCAACTCTCTTTTCATTCACAACCTTTCCACATAAAAACTCACCATACTTCAACTTCTTCAACATAACAATCAGAATTTCGCAGTCCAGAAGAAGAAGAAAGAAGAAGAGAGTTTCGATTTCATCATTTACCTGAGTTTGAAGGTAGATTGAGCTTCACCGTCAGTTTCGATCCGTTACTTTTTGTTGTATTTCTTTGAATTGTTGGTACCATTGTGAAGAGCTCTTGATTTCGATTGCAACCGCGTATTTTTCGCTTCCCGCCGTTCTGATTTGAGCAAGGTTGGAATCATAGCTATGGTGAATAGTGCCGCGTGTGAAGAAGAAGAAGATGATGTTTTCTGATTTTCTTTTTTCCTTTTCACTTTTCATTTGTTTTCAATTATATTTTTCTTTTTTTCATTTTTTTTATTTTCTTTTTCTTTGTTTAAAAAATTTTGGCTGTGTAGGCCTTTCTTTTTTTGTTTTTTGCTATTAATTTGTTTTTTTTCTAAATAATACTTTTGAAAAAGAAAAAACTCTTAAAAAATTATTTGAAAATATTTTGGTTTTGGATTAATTGTTGGTTGTTTTGGATCTTGAATTTTTGATAAAATCTCATCAATATCAATGGACTTTGGGTGTCGATTTTATCCACCAAGAGAGGTGATTGATATTGAAGATGATTTAATCGATTTAAGATTCAAATTGTGGTTTCTTTTCATTTTAATTCTCTTTCTTCTTCTTTTTATTTTTGATCGATGAAATCTATGGATCATAGATTGTTGATTATCAAGGTTGTTTAATCTTCATTATTTCAAATCTATGGACGAATAATCATTGAGATAATTCTCCTTACTTTGGAATAGTGATAGATTACCTTTGATTAATTAATTAAAAATCTTGATTGTGATGAGATCACTACCTCTTTTCTTTTTGTGTGGCATGTTTTAGGAGAGTGATTTACATATCATTTCTCTAACATGTATTAACACTAACATTTTATTGACCGACCTCAGATAGTCGTGGTTTCTACATAAACCCGATTACGATTGCTTAACATAGCGCTAAAGTGTCCCTTAATCGGAAAATGATCATTCGTGGCTCAAACTTACGTTTAAAAGTCCAAGTATGTTTAGTTGCTTGTCTTAAGTCCAATACCTATGAAAATCATTGTTAGGAGGCTTTGATTCTATCAATCCTCTAATGAGTTTTCATTAACCTTGGTCTAAAGTGCAAGAATTAATCATCATTGATCATATATTCTAACCACTAACCACTAATTCACTAACAATATCCTTGTTTAATTTTTTGTTTATATTCTCTTCTTACTCCTTATTTCTTACTTTTATGCTTCCATTTTATCATTTCATATCATATCTTTGTTTATGTTTATGTCATTTCTCTTTTGTCCACTTGGACCATATCCTGTTCAAAATACTAATAAAGGATAAAAAAATCTCTAAAAAACTTGGTGCTATTAACTTTGTGGTTATGCTCTTGGACTACTCTTAGACCTTGGACTTCATGGACCTTTGGACTTAGAATTAGGACTCTCATTCCTATGCTTGGAGTATTGTGGATCTTAGCCTTTATTTGGCTCGCTCGTTAGCTTATGCTTTAAATCGGATGGAATTCTTTTTTTGCTTGCTATGGAGTGTGCTACAAGTCAGTTAGATCTTTCTTACCTCTAGCTCTTATTTTGGTTTTTAGGATAGTCACTTCATCTCCTCCCCTTCTTAAATTTTCAAAACCTTCTTGGTTTCAAACTTCAAAACCGCTTTCGCAATAAAACCTTGACTTTCGTCAAGTGATTTTAAAACTTTGTTTTTCTTAATAAAAGTCAATCAATGTTAATCATGCTTTGACCAATTTCAAAAGACATAAAAAATACAAAAACTCATCAACTCTTTTTGTGCTTTTATGCACTTTTTCACTTTAAAACTTTTCATAAAGTTTAGACATGATTCATTTCTATAGTTGAGATGTAAATCTCCTATTCCCCATATTATTAAGACTTTGACATTTTCCACGTTGATGTTGAGTAATAGTCTTGTTGATAATCCAAGCAAATCCTCCATCTTTATGTGACGCAGATGTTGTCTTAATACTCGTGGGTGGATAGTCGCAGTTTTCTCCTTGAAATGACGACTTGTCTTTACATCTAAAATCAATCAAAACCAACAAATTTTTGTCATTTGTACCACGAACTACGGGGTTTTGATCCCATATTGCACTTTGTGGGTACGTAGGCATGAGGCGATAAGTCTCTCCAAACACAAAAATATAAAAAAATAATTCTCTTCTCATCTCCCCAATCTCTTTTCAAACAAACCATTTTCAAACCAGAAAACGTAAATATTTCAAAGGGCTCCTATAGAGTACTATAGACGTTTTGGGTGCTAACACCTTCCCATTGCGTAACCAACCCCCTTACCCCGATCTCTGTCTCGTGTTCTTATTTTAGAACTCTTTGGTTTTGTTCGCTCTTTTTCCTTTCCTTTATTTGGATAAAATAAAAGTGCGGTGGCGACTCTTGTTTTTTTTAGTTAAGTTAATTAATAACTTACGCTCACGATTTTTACCGCTACAGAAAAGTGGCGACTCTGCTGGGGATTCCAACGGTTCCTAGTGGGTTTCGCCTACTTTGATTTATTTATCGCTTTCTGTTTGACTTGTTTGTTATTGTTTGTTCTGTTTTGGTGCCTGGTAATCTGTGTGGTGAGATAAGTCCTAACCCGGACTTGAGTGCACTTATGATAGGAGGGTGGTATAGTCTTGTTGGCTTATGTGGAGTAGTCCTTACTAAGCTGACTTGAGATCCCCCGCTCGGTGGAGGCCCCTTTGGAAATTATTGATGTCTTACGAGTAGTCGTAATTGATATTACTTTTTCCGACTGGGAGCCTGAGAAGCTGAGGACCTTAGAACCCTTTAACCCATCTTGGCCTTATTAGGACGTGGTGCGGTGGCTGTTCAGGTGTAGACTTGAATTGGTCGTTACGCGATACCACACTCAGATGAGTTTCTCTTGAGAATATTGTTGGCCGACGAGTAGTCGTTTAAGCCGATAATATCCAAAAGATGGAATTATGATTCTGGGAACTTTTTAGAACCTTGTTCTACAGGTGATGATATAACCATAGTACATACCATTGTGGGTTGGTTGGTTCTTACCTTTGGCTCCATGCTCGTGCCGAACCTTTGAACCTGTGTGCTTTGTATGTCTTGTTTGTGGGTGTTGCATCTTGCACTCATGCATTCATGAGCATTGTGTTTCAGTTGGTTTTTAAGGATCTCAGAGATTTTCTTTTACAAACATCGCAGATATTGTTGATTATGGACATTGGAAGGAGAAACACTCAGAAGTACAGTTTTCGGGCTCCTGATCTTACAGAGTTGAGAAAGCTAGTGTCCTTGGTAGATGATCGTTCAGGCTTCTTATCTCGTTATGGGAGACTTTTATTTGTTCTTTCTACCAACATTGAAGACGGAATTCTGAATACCCTTATGCAGTTCTATGATCCTATTTACCGATGCTTCACATTTCCCGATTATCAGCTCATGCCGACCTTGGAAGAATATGCTTATTTGTTGGGTGTACCGGTTTCTGATAAGGTTCCGTATACTAGTTTGGAGGAAGCTCTTAAGCCTCAAGATATTGTTGTAGCTACCCATTTGACGAAGTCGGATATTGATGCAAATCTAAAGACTAAGGGAGGCCTCAAAGGTTTGACTGCTAAGTTCTTGATTGAGAAGGCTACTTTATTTGCTGACATTGGTCGCACATTGGCGTTTGAGGCTATATTTGCTTTAATCATTTATAGACTAGTCTTGTTTCCTAATATTGATAATTTTGTGGACGTTATTGCTATTAGGATTTTCTTGATTGGGAACCCTGTTCCAACTTTGCTTGGTGACACTTATTTCTCCATCCATAGTAGGACTTCTAAGGGAAACGGTACCATTGTTTGTTGTCTACCTCTGCTGTATAATTGGTTCGTTTCACACTTACCTCAGACATCTGCTTTTAGGAAAAACAAGGATTGCTTAAGGTGGTTTCAAAGGATTATGTCTCTTACGCATGTTGATATCACTTGGTCTTCTTCGGTGTACGATAATGTCCAGATTATTGATAGTTGTGGAGAATTCGCCAATGTTCATCTTCTTGGAATACAAGGCGGAATTAACTACAACCCGAGTCTAGCTCGCCGCCAGCTGGGTTATATGCTGAAGGATAGGCCTAAGAATATTTTATTAGAGGGTTTATTCTTTCAAGGAGGGGATGATTCTCTTGGTTTGAGAAGAAAAATGGCTCATGCCTGGACTAAGATTCACAGGTTGGATAGAGGGGATCTTGGAAGACAAGTTTGCATTGCCTTGGAACCTTACACGCTTTGGGTGAAGAAGAGGGCTATGGAGCTTAAGATGCCTTACCCTATTGAGAAACCTCTGACTACTGTGATCTCTACGCCACTCCCTGTTTCTTCTGATGATGTGAAGACACTTCAAGATGCTTTGGCTAAGATGAAGGAAGAAAAAGAGATGTGGGAAAGTAAGTTTCAAGCTTCTGACAAAGAGAAGATGGAATTGCAAAAACAGATGAAGGAGAAAGACGACTTGATAGAGCTACTTGAGCGGCGCGCTGTGAAGAGACATGCAGAGGATTTATTTTCCTCTACTACTCCATCATCACATCCTCCTACTTCTGGTGCTTGGAAGGGTATTGTGGATCAGCTTGTGCTAGAGAAGATCACCATGAAGCACAACTATGAGAAAGAGATTAAGAGACTCCGAAGGAAGTATCAGCTTGGATCGTCATCAGATGTTCCTTAGGACCTAGCTTTTTCTTATTTTGATATTATTGTATTTTGTACTTCCAAGTGTAAATCTTTCCAATATTCAATGAAACAAGATGTTTATCAGTATTTCAAGAAGTGTTATTTTTCTTTATGATGTTTGTAATTGCTTTATATCTTAAAGATCCTTGAAAACTGGTTGAAACACCTGCATTTTGCATTTGCATTCGCATCATCGTGCATTGTGTGTTGCCTTTTCCAGATGTCTTATTTGTTTCTTTTGGCCTTCCTTCAGTCAAGCTGTCGCATCACTACAACACTCGGGCTAACTCTAAGAAAAAGATGGATCAGTTGCAACAAGAGAACCGCGAGCTCCGTGAAGAGGTATCAACTCTGAAAGATGGTTTGGAGAGACTGACTGCCGCAATGGAAGCTCTGGTGGCTGCTCAGAATCAGCCACCACTACCTCCTCCTTCTCCTGTCCAAAGAACTGTGATTTCTAAGATCGGATCAACGCCCATTTCTGTGGCCCCGATTAATACTTCTCAATATCAAATGCCTGTTGGTTTCCCTTGGGGCATGCCTCCCAATTATGTGCCAGAGGGATATCGACCTCCTGTTCCCGAAGGTTCTAGACTCCCTGCTGTCATGGCTGTACCACCTCCTGTGGTTAATGTTGTTCCTAATGCTGAAGTTCCGGTTGTTCCTACTGTCATACCTGTGCCACCTCCTGTAACTCACGCTATGCCTTATACTGAAGAACAAATTTTCCATACTGCTCCGAGCGAGAGTTTGGATGTTATGGATCGAATAGATGACTTTCAAGATCAGTTTGCTGAAATGCAAAGAGAAATCAGGGCTTTAAGGGGAAAGGAGTTATTTGGAAAGAATGCTCATGAGCTTTGCCTTGTTCCAAATGTGAAGATTCCCGCTAAGTTCAAAGTTCCGGATTTTGAAAAATACAAAGGGAACACTTGTCCGCAAAGTCATTTGATCATGTATGCTAGAAAGATGTCTACCTATACTGACAACCATCAGTTGTTGATCCACTATTTTCAAGATAGTCTTACTGGTGCTGCGCTGAAGTGGTATATGGGACTCGATAGTACACAAATCAAGACATTCAATGATCTTTGTGAAGCTTTTGTTCGTCAGTATAAGTATAATCTCGATATGGCGCCAGACCGTGATCAGCTCCGCGCAATGTCTCAAAAAGAGAAAGAAACTTTTAAAGAATATGCGCAAAGATGGCGTGAGATTGCAGCTCAGATAAGCCCTCCGCTTGAAGAGAAAGAAATGACCAAGATTTTTCTGAAGACTCTGGGTTCATTTTACTATGAAAGGATGGTTGCGAGCGCTCCTAGTGATTTCACGGAAATGGTTAATATGGGGATGAGATTAGAGGAAGCTGTCCGTGAGGGACGTCTGATAAAAGAAGGAAATTCTGGAAGTACAAAAAAGCCTGGTGTTGGGTTCCCTAAGAAAAAAGAGGGAGAAGCTAATGCTATATCTCAGGAAAGGTCTAGAAGACGCAGAGTTGTGAACAACAATGGTAGTCGTCGTCAGCAACAAGTAGCATCTGTTACGCCTGTTATCAGTAACACCCCTACCACTCAAGCTACTGCAAGTTATCAACCACGTTTCCAAGAGAAGACAACTCAACAAGGTCGTACACAGAGGAAAACACAATTTGATCCCATTCCAATGACGTATATTGAGCTATTTCCGGCTTTAATAAAGAAGAATTTGGTTCAACCTCGTGATCCGCCGGCTATTCCAACTGAAATTCCATGGTGGTATAAGCCAGATGCTCATTGCGCATTTCATCAAGGTGCCCCTGGACACGATATCGAAAATTGCTATCCTCTGAAGCATGAAGTTGCAAAGCTCGTAAAAAGCGGTATTCTGTCTTTTGAAGATACCAACCCTAATGTGCAATCAAATCTGTTTCCTAAACATGGTAATGCAACTGTCAATATGGTATATGGTTGCCCTGGTACATACCGTATTTTCGATATTCGCTGGATTCGGAGATCGCTTGTTGAAATGCATGCTACTTTGAGTGAGTTCCATGATATTGAGCATGATTATGCCGCCTGTTGTATTTGTTCTGTGAACCCTCGAGGGTGTGTGATTGTAAAAAGGGACTTACAAAAGATGATGGATGAGAATTTGATTCAGGTTACTGCAAACAGAAATGAAGTGGAGAACGAGGTGAATGTCATAGTCCCACGTTTCAATATTCCTGAGCGAGTTGTAATTTCTTACAATAGTCAGAAATCTGCTGTGACGCCTTTGGTTATCCGTTTGCCTGGCCCGACGCCGTATGAATCCGATAAAGCTGTTCCCTACAAATACAATGCTACTATGTTGGAGGATGGAAAAGAGGTTCCCATTCCTTCTCTTCCCTCAGTTGTGACTATTGCTGGTGTTGGACGTGTAACCAGAAGTGGTCGAGTATTTGCTAATGAGCCTTCAAAGACAAGTGAAGATACTGGGGGTAAGCAAATTCAGTTGAAGACTTCTGTGGAGTCTGGTCAATCAAGTGATGTAAATCAGAAGTCAGATAATGATGAGGTATTGAAATTGATCAAGAAGAGTGAATATAATGTGGTGGATCAATTGTTACATACACCGTCAAAAATATCTGTTCTATCTCTGTTAATGAGCTCTGAGGCTCATCGTGAATCGTTGCAGAAAGTATTGGAACAAGCTTATGTAGATCATGATGTGACTGTTAACCAATTTGATAGCATTGTTGCCAATATCACTGCGTGTAACAATCTGAGTTTTTGTGATGAAGAGTTGACCGAACATGGAAGAAATCATAATCTGGCTCTCCATATTTCCATGAATTGCCAAGAAGACGCTCTATCCAATGTGTTGGTTGATACTGGGTCATCGTTGAATGTGATGCCAAAATCTACTTTGTCCAGATTATCTTATCAAGGTACTCCTATGAGGTTCAGTGGGGTCATTGTGAAAGCCTTTGATGGATCGAGGAAAACCGTGATTGGAGAGGTTGATCTCCCTATCAAGATTGGTCCGTGTTTTTTCCAGATCACTTTTCAAGTCATGGATATTCGTCCTGCTTACAGTTGTCTTCTAGGACGCCCATGGATCCATGAAGCTAGAGCTGTTACTTCGACACTGCATCAAAAGTTAAAATTCATGCAGAATGGTAAACTTGTCGTTGTTGGTGGAGAACAGGCTATGTTGGTAAGCAGTTTGTCATCTTTTTCTTATATCGATGCGGAAGAGGATATTGGAACTCCATTTCAGGCTCTTTCTATGGTTGATAAAGCTGTCAAGAAGGATGGGGTGTCCATGTCTTCTCTAAAAGATGCACAACATGTAGTGGATAATGGCCAAGCTCATGGATGGGGCCGAATCATTGAAGTTGTTGAGAAAAAAGATAGAGTTGGTTTGGGTTTTACATCTGGTTCAACCCAAAATGAGATGAAGAGTATTCATGAAGTTTTTCGAAGTGCAAGGTTCATCCATTGCAAAGATCATTCTACAGCTGCAATTCTTGAAGATGACCAAGAGGAAGAAATGCCCAACTTTGTGACACGTGGACTGATATGCCAAAATTGGATCGTTGTTGATGTTCCTACTGTTATTCATGTTTCAAAGTAATTTGTTTTTGTTTCTTTCAAAAATCCTTTCACTCTGCCCAAGGTGAAAGTGAATTTGTGAGGGCCTTGTTTCAACTTTTATCATCATCAATAAAATGTTCTTCTGTTTATCCATATGTTGTTTTCCTTTTTTGCTTTACTTCTGAAAAATGGTAACATAAAAAACCGAAAAAAAATATATAATAATGTTATAATCACTCTTATCTGCATAATATTTTCATTTTTTTTTGTTCATATTCTAAAATCAAACATAAAATCATTGTGCAGATTGATTGTTAAACCCATTGGAAATAATGACCATATGCCCTCTCCCAACTTTGAGTTCCCTATGTTTGAAGCGGAAGAGGAGGATATTGAAGAAATTCCTGATGAGATTTCTCGATTGCTTGAGCACGAGGAAAAGGCCATTCAGCCTCATGAAGAGCCGGTGGAATTGGTTAATCTGGGTTCCGATGATGATAAGAAAGAAGTCAAGATTGGGGCACTGCTTCAGTCAGATGTTAAGAAGAGGATGGTAGAGCTTCTTAGAGAATATGTTGACGTGTTTGCTTGGTCCTATCAAGACATGCCTGGTCTTGATACTAGTATTATGGAGCACCATTTACCATTAAAGCCTGAATGTTCACCCGTGAAGCAGAAATTGAGAAGAACTCATCCTGACATGGCAGTGAAGATTAAAGAAGAGGTTCAAAAGCAGATTGATGCTGGTTTTCTTGTGACCGTAGAATATCCTCAATGGGTGGCCAATATCGTGCCTGTTCCAAAGAAAGACGGAAAAGTCCGAATGTGTGTTGACTATAGAGATTTGAATAAAGCAAGTCCAAAAGATGATTTTCCACTACCACACATTGATTTGTTGGTAGATAATACTGCTAAATTCAATATCTTTTCATTTATGGATGGATTTTCCGGTTATAATCAAATAAAGATGGCACATGAGGATATGGAAAAAACAACATTCATTACACCCTGGGGAACATTCTGTTACAGAGTGATGCCCTTCGGTTTAAAAAATGCTGGTGCAACGTACCAGAGAGCTATGACCACTCTGTTCCATGATATGATGCATAAAGAAATTGAGGTCTATGTGGATGATATGATTTGTAAGTCGAAGACTGAAGAAGATCATATTAAAAATTTATTGAAGTTGTTTCAACGTTTGAGAAAGTTTAAGCTCCGTCTGAATCCTAATAAATGCACTTTTGGTGTTCGTTCTGGAAAATTGTTAGGCTTTATTGTCAGTCAAAAAGGCATTGAAGTTGATCCTGGTAAAGTTAAAGCTATCCAGGAGATGCCTGCACCCAGAACAGAAAAACAAGTAAGAGGATTCTTGGGACGTTTGAACTATATCTCCCGATTTATATCCAATATGACTGCCACATGTGCACCGATTTTCAAACTTCTCCGCAAAGATCAGGGTTGTGTCTGGACAGAAGATTGTCAGAAAGCTTTCGAAAGAATTAAAGAGTATCTGCTTGAACCTCCTATTTTGTCTCCTCCCGTAGAAGGAAGACCTTTGATCATGTATTTGACCGTGCTAGAAGAGTCTATGGGTTGTGTTCTGGGTCAACAAGATGAATCTGGGAGAAAAGAATTTTCCATTTATTATTTAAGCAAGAAATTCACTGATTGTGAGTCTCGGTACACGATGCTTGAAAAGACATGTTGTGCTCTAGCTTGGGCTGCCAAGCGCCTCCGCCAGTATATGTTGAATTGTACAACTTGGTTGATATCTAAAATGGATCCAATCAAGTATATCTTTGAAAAGCCTGCTTTAACTGGGAGGATTGCTCGTTGGCAAATGTTGTTATCAGAATATGATATCGAGTACCGAACTCAAAAGGCGATAAAAGGAAGTGTTTTGGCTGATCATTTGGCACACCAGCCAATTGATGATTATCAACCTATTCAGTTTGACTTTCCTGATGAGGATGTGATGTATCTAAAGGTTAAAGATTGTGAGGAACCATTACATGAAGAAGGGCCTGAGCCTGGATCACGTTGGGGTTTGATTTTTGATGGGGCGGTTAATGAATATGGCAGAGGTATTGGTGCAATTATTGTTACTCCTCATGGTTCTCATATTCCTTTCACTGCAAGGTTGGTTTTCAATTGCACAAATAATGCGGCTGAGTATGAAGCATGTATTATGGGCTTGGAAGAAGCTATTGATTTAAGAATCAAGATTCTGGATGTGTATGGAGATTCAGCTTTAGTGATTAATCAGATTAAAGGGAAGTGGGAGACACGTCAACCTCATTTGATTCCTTATCGTGATTATGCAAGAAGATTGTCAACTTTCTTCAATAAAGTTGAGTTTCACCATATACCAAGAGCAGAGAATCGAATGGCAGATGCTTTAGCGACTTTATCCTCCATGATTGTGGTAAATCATTGGAATGATGTGCCAAAGATTAGTGTGATGCGTCTTGATAGACCAACTCATGTGTTTGTAGTTGAAGAGGTTGTTGATGATAAACCATGGTATTATGATATTAAATGCTTTCTTCAGAATCAAGAGTACCCACTTGGGGCATCCAAGAAGGATAAGAAAACTTTGAGAAGATTGGCTGGTAGTTTCTTCTTGAATGATGATGTGATGTATAAGAGAAATTATGACATGATCTTGCTCAGATGCGTGGATAGACACGAAGCAGATATGTTGATGAAAGAAATCCATGAAGGATCCTTTGGCACCCATGCCAATGGACATGCTATGGCTAAGAAGATGTTAAGGGCAGGTTACTATTGGCTGACAATGGAATCTGACTGTTGTAAATATGTGAAAAAGTGCCATAAATGTCAGATTTATGCTGACAAGATTCATGTGCCTCCAACTCCTCTCAATGTTATCTCTTCTCCATGGCCTTTTTCAATGTGGGGCATTGATATGATTGGAATGATTGAGCCTAAAGCGTCGAACGGACACCGTTTCATATTGGTGGCTATTGACTATTTTACCAAATGGGTTGAAGCGGCATCATATGCAAACGTGACTAAGCAAGTAGTGGTCCGGTTTATCAAGAATCAAATCATCTGTCGGTATGGTGTTCCGAGCAAGATCATCACTGATAATGGGTCGAATTTAAATAACAAGATGATGAAGGAATTATGTGATGAGTTTAAGATTGAGCATCATAATTCTTCTCCTTATAGACCCAAGATGAATGGGGCTGTTGAAGCTGCTAATAAAAACATTAAGAAGATTATTCAAAAGATGGTTGTTACATACAAGGATTGGCATGATATGCTTCCTTTCGCTCTGCATGGGTATCGTACATCCGTTCGCACTTCAACAGGGGCAACCCCTTTTTCTCTTGTTTATGGCATGGAAGCAGTGCTCCCGATAGAGGTTGAAATCCCTTCTATGAGAGTTTTGATGGAAACTGAATTGGCTGAGGCTGAATGGTGTCAAAGTAGATACGACCAGTTGAATCTGATTGAAGAGAAAAGAATGACGGCTTTGTGTCATGGCCAATTATATCAACAAAGAATGAAGAAAGCATTTGATAAGAAGGTTCGACCCCGTGTGTTCAGAGAAGGTGACCTCGTGCTCAAAAAGATCTCGACTTTTACTACTGATTCTAGGGGCAAGTGGACTCCTAATTATGAAGGCCCATATGTTGTTAAGAGAGCCTTCTCTGGCGGTGCATTAATTCTTACAACTATGGATGGAGAAGAGTTCACTCGTCCTGTGAATGCCGATGCAGTCAAGAAATACTTCGCCTAAAAAATAAAAGAACAGCTCGCTAAGTTGAAAACCTGAAAGGGCGGCTTAGGCAAAAATGAGCGTCTCGGTGGATTGAAAACCCGAAAGGGCGGTCCAGGCAAAAATTAGAGACAAAAACAGAAATAATCATCCCGGTAGATTGAAAACCCGAAAGGGCAATCTAGGCAAAAGTTAGGGATCATGGCAAGTAACTGCATCTGGCCAGTCTTGATCGTTTGAAGCAACATTTCCTATCAAAGGTTTTACTTCAGATATTCTCCGCTGAAGTCTCAAGCACAGTTGGAATTCAAAGTTGTTAGGGAGAATAATGGTCATTGTATTTCAATGTAGAACTTTCCATTGTACTTACCATTTTTCAAACTTTGTAATGATCCATGGAGTTACGCCATTTGCGGACTACCATTCTATCAATAGAATTTGGGCCTTTGTCCCTTTGTTTGCAATTCTTATTTTGTTTTTGTTTATAGAATTTCATTTTATTTTTTATGATGATTTTTGAAACAAATGTGAATAATTGATTTAAATTTTGAAAATTATAAAAACATTTTTCTTTGATTTGTGAAAATAAAAGAAAGAATGTCAACAGTAATACCAAGAATGGTAGAATCTTGAAGCGAGAAGCGTAAGTGTTCTCTTCAGCAGGGTTCTTTCTTGCCTCTCTGGTAGAATTTGTTGGCAGCTCCCCAGTAGAGTTGTGTTGATGTTTCCCCATTTGAGCTATATTGAGGTCTCTTCAGTAGAGTTTTGATATCCCCTTAGCAAAGTTTTGTTTCTTTGGATAAACCAGACGAGTGTTGAACGGTTTTCCACAACAAAGTCTTGATTCAAATAATGGATATGTTTTATTCATTCAACCAGGTTATGATCGAACAGTTGAGAAATTTGAAGACCATTTCTCCTTGATGTTTTTGCCTAGGCGGAGATTTGTCTTTGATGATTCCTAGCAGAGGTTATGCACATTTGCTTTGGATTATTCCCCAAGTAGAGAACAATGTTGTTTACTTCTAAGAAGTGTTGACATAGCAGTCGCCTGTCGGTTTTTCTCTCACCTTGTGATTGGGTGTTGATTTAAAATCCCCCACAGTTTGACTTTTTGCTATGATGTTAACTTCTTATTCCCCTGACAGGGGTGGAAGATTTGTGTTGCTATGTTTTCTCCAACATTTTTTTTCTCAAAGCGGAGTTCATATTGTTGTTCCCTCTTGTTGAATTATTAATGGTTGAAGATTTTCCGTTGCTGATCCCCAGCACGATCTCCAATGATATCCCTAACTTGCGGAGATTAGACGAGTATTTTAGTGGTGTTGTGGTGTTTTGTTCACCCTCTGTTTACCCTTTTTGTCTGATTTATCAGCATATTCATACTCATTGCATGCGCATTCATTTTTGGTTGAGCATAGCATGTCTTTGTTGCATTGTGCATCCTGCATTTTTTTGTTGGTATTTCCCTTTTCCCGATGTTGTTATCTCGCAGAATGTGTGTGTCCTCTCTTCATTAGAGTGTCGACCCCTAAGCAGAAAATACCTATCATTTTTAATTCCCCACTGAGTTTATGCCTCGTGGAATATGTTTTGTTTAGCTTTCCTCCCCTGTTTTTATCTGGATGGAATTGTTCCCCAGTTGAGTTATTTCCTCCTTGAGTCGAGTCTTGTTTGACCGTTTCTTTCCAGTTTGTTCCTGAATTGAACTTTGGTCTCTTGCAGCAGTTACTTTGGTTTTCCCTGGGATGTGAAACCTGGATGATGAGAAGGTAGTTTTGAGGATTTATTTTCCTCGGCATAATCTGTTATTGATCCCCATCAGAAGATGAAGATTTGATTTCCCCAGTAGTGTTTTGATAACACTCTCTTGGCAATTACTTATGCAATTTCATGTGGAAGCCTCTTTATTTGAGCAGCTTGTGTAATCTCCAGAAATTTACCTTCATAATAAATAACATTTCTCTGGCTCATCCTCAACAGAGAAGTTTATTGTGAAGTGATGGATCCTTATCTGACCAGCTTTTCTGTCAATTGGAATTTCTGTGGAATAACTCCCGATAAGAATTCTATTGCATGGTTCAACCTGCTTGTATCTCTTTTAAAGATCCCCGACAGAGTTGTTAATATCTTTTTCCAACAAATGGTTGTCTCTTTATTTGAGAAGTTTGTTGTGTGTTTGGAGCTGCTCAGTAACAAGTAGCTGATGATATATCTCTTTCTCCTACCCAGTGACAGGTAGTCGAGTATGTTTGTCCTACCCAGTGTCAGGTAGTTGACCTTTATCTCTTTCTCCTACCCAGTGACAGGTAGTCGAGTCTGTCCTACCCAGTAACAGGTAGTTGACATGTTGTTTACCCTATCCAGTAACCGATAGTTGGTAACCCCTTTTATTCAAGTTTATTATTCCCGCTAAACTACTCAGTAATCAGTACTTAGCGTTGCTTCTTTTCCTACCCAGTAATAGGTAGTTGATTATATTGCAATGAGCGGATTACTTTTTACCCAGTAACTGGTAATAAGTAATATATCTCTATTTTCTACCCAATAACAGTAGTTGATTATATTTCAACGAGTGGATTACTTTTTACCCAGTAACTGGTAATAAGTAATACATTTCTTTGTTTTCTACCCAGTAACTGGTAGATAACAATTCTCTTGTGTTTTTTTTACTTATTTTTTACTCAGTAACCAGTAGAAAGTATTTTACCTATTCTCTTCGGTTCGAATATCTTTCCCCAGTAACTGGCAGTTGGTATCTCTTTCCCCGTTGAGTCGTTTCCTTTCTTTTATCGAAATAGGGTCTTGTTTTTTTGTTTTCTCCTGTGGAGTCTCTTTCCTTCTTTTTCTCCAGTGTTTGTTTTACTCCTATGGCATTTTCTCCCCACGGTGGTCTTGTGTTTGCATACCATATCATTAGCATAACCATATCATTTTGTGGTCTCTTAGGGCCAAAAATTGGGTTTATTGTTATATTTAAGTCTCTTCTATCTGGTCGAGACAAAGATGTCAATCTTCATATCTCCCTATAGAAGAATCTTAAATAGGGGCAGCTGTAATACCCAAATTTTTACCCCTAAGATCCCACATTGCATTTTCATTTTTGCATACACAAACAAGGCCATACTTTTTGGTTCTCTCAGCGCACTTGTGTTTTCTACTTGCTTTATGTTTATTTCTGTTTACTAACCTCTAACCAAAATACCAAAAAAATATTTTTCAATTTGTTGGTTTCTTCTTCTTCTCTGTGTGTTTAGGGTTTTGCAAGGAGATTGATGGCAAAGACATTCATTCAAGTTTAAATCAGAGGGACGTTTGACCTCATCTTGGTCAAACTATCAAGAGTTTGCTTCAACTATAAGTTACCCGTGGTGGTAGGATATTTTCTCAGCAAATGTGATTGTTCACGGTCAAATTGTCTTGTGTTGAAATACATTGATTTATCAAGCAGTGTTCTATGTGAAGTTTGGTCCAGATATTCAGAGAATTATGTCAAAAAATCAAAATTGATGGCCGATGATTCAGTTGCAAATTATTCAGTGGTTCGTCTTTGAATCTATCAGGGTAAAGTCAGAATTTGGTTTAGATGATTGTTGCTTCAGGTACAAGTAATTCCTTGGTCCAAAAATAGTTGTATTCATTTTATCAGAGATGTGTAAAAAAACAATGAAGGTAGGTTTTGAATAGAAATTGAGAATTCATGCTACGAAACCTTGACCAAGAGCTTTGCTCTAGCCAATACAAACTCACAAGCTCATTTGGAAATCTATGTTACTCAACCTCCTGGAGACTACCCTGTTAATCTAAGAGAAGACATTGTTAAGGGGTTTGTCAGGATCTGTTCATTCATCAGGGAAGAAGGAAAGATATCACGCAAGCTTGTTGAATGTATCAATACATATTTGTTAAATGTTGGTGCCAATGACAAAAAGGAGACTATCACAGTTGTTCAAGAAGTCATGGTCTGTGATAAAGTAAGGTTCACCCTGGGTAATGAAAGTGGAATAATTTTTCTGCCGTGGGCCCCTGGTGTTTATCAGGATGCTGAGTTAAAAGCTTTAGGAGGTTGTGCAAAGGCAGCAAGTGATTATAAATGGTTGTCTTCAGACATATCTACTGTATCTGTCTCAGTTTCCGGTACTATCCATACAAAAAAACTTGGAAAAGCTACTATTAAAGTGCTATCTGTATATGATTCACTAAATTATGATGAGGTCTTGGTTGAAGTCTCCGCTCCATCCTCTATGGTTATGCTTCACAATTTTCCTGTAGAAACTGTTGTTGGATCTCATCTTCAAGCGGCGGTGACAATGAGAACAGCAAACGGTGCGTTTTTCTACAGATCTGATGCCTTCAATTCTTTGATAAAATGGAAAGCTGGAAGTGAGACTTTTGTAATCGTCAATGCATCTCAGGAGTTGTCATTCTTGGAAACAGTGCCAAATAGTCAGGTCCATCCATCAGATGATGGTTTTCCCTGTTCTTGGACTTACATACATGCTTCTAATACTGGTCAAGCTTTAATCCATGCCATACTTTCTAAAGAATATCACCAATTCAGTAATGGTTCTGCTGTCTTAAAAGCTTCTTTACGTATTGCGGCATATCTACCCTTTATCATAAGCCAGGCAGGTGATGGAAATCACTTTGGTGGTTACTGGCTTGACTTGGCTCAAGCCGAAAATAATAAGCAATGGCATAATTTGGAGGAGCTATATCTTGCCCCTGGGACAAATTTAGACTTATTACTTGTTGGTGGACCTGAACCATGGAACAAACATGTTGATTTTATTGAAACTGTGGATGTTTTGGGTGGAGAGAATGCAAAAACAGATGATGGAGTTCTTGTGCATCGAATATCCGACAACGAAACTGCTTTTCAGACGTGGAAATTTGGTTGGAGATGATTATCCCCTGCCTTCTGTAGCCGAAGCTTGGCTTCCAGTGATATGTAGCATCCCTTCTTCTATTGAACTTGTAGCTGATGAATCAGTGAATGAAAAGGAAATTATTAGAGCAGCCGCCCAAGCTGAGCGCGGTTCACGAAGACTTCGTGATACCTCTTGTTTGTGGCAAATGGGCGCACTATTCGAACATCTGCGGCTGGTCTTAGTGCTTATGGTAAAGCTCCGTCCAGGAATAGGACTTGTAATCATTCTGGAAGGTTTTCTTGCTCGAGGACAATCGCTTCGCTTGCCCCGAATGCTCGTGTTGACAAGTGTTCCTTTTCTGTACTTCAAGAGGTTGCCAATGATTTCTTGTCCAGGTTAACTGAAGGTCGCGTGTTAGAATCACTTGGTCTTTTCATTGACGGGAAAGCATCTGGGTAGGACAGTATGAATTTCCTTAGTTTAATTGGGTTTCCATCATTTGAAGAACACACCTTTCCAGGCACTTTGAGGCATCCAAACATAGCTCTTGTACTCGCAATTCTAAAAGCGTCTGACCACACTAACATGGTGCTTCCAAAGACTCCATACAACTTGGAAACTATTCTTCATTTTAACCCCAATGCAATAAAGTCTGATTGGAATAGAAGATTTCTTATGTATCAGCTACTCTCGGCCTTGTTGTACTTGCATGGTTTAGGGGTTTCCCATGGTAATATATGCCCGTCCAATATCATGTTGACGGATTCATTATGGCCTTGGCTGAGATTATGGAATGAACCTGTATTGGAATCTAATTTAACTTTGCAAGAGAGTGAGAGTGTTAATTCAAAACCTGCAAAAATTGGTTGTTGTAATGGTAGTTGTCATTCTAATGACCTTTATGCCGATCTAAAGCTTTCTCCACAAATAGATTGGCATTCTAGCTTTCATCAGTGGTGGAGAGGAGAACTAAGTAATTTTGAGTATTTACTC
The DNA here is from genome assembly GCA_963859935.3 of Lathyrus sativus. Lineage (NCBI taxonomy): Eukaryota > Viridiplantae > Streptophyta > Magnoliopsida > Fabales > Fabaceae > Lathyrus > Lathyrus sativus. Next base: position 537,828,639 of record OZ012740.1, on the reverse strand, counting down.
ATCTTAAACAGATTAGCAGGAAGAAGGTGGGGGGATCATACATTTCATCCAGTAATGCCTTGGGTTGTTGATTTTAGCTCAAAACCGGATGATAATTGTGATGCAGGGTGGCGAGACTTAAGCAAGAGCAAGTGGCGCTTGGCAAAAGGTGATGAACAGTTGGATTTCACCTATTCAACGTCTGAAATCCCTCATCATGTATCAGATGAATGTCTCTCGGAATTGGCTGTCTGCAGCTATAAAGCAAGAAGGTTGCCTTTGAGTGTTCTTCGGATGGCTGTTCGTTCAGTGTACGAACCCAATGAATATCCTTCTTCAATGCAGAGGCTCTATCAATGGACGCCGTATAAAATGAATCACACATCCTTTTTTCAACACATGAAAGAGGAAGATGAAGGCTCCTCAGGATATCCAGACTTGCTTCTCTGGAGGCAGAAGTTGTCTTCTTCAAGACTTGCCTCTGAAGATATTGCAAGGGACATATTTTCTGTCGGTTGTCTCTTGGCAGAACTTCATCTTTGCAGGCCACTCTTTGATTCTATCTCATTGGAAATATACTTGGAGGATGGAACATTACCGGGTTTTCTGCAGGAACTACCTCCTCATGTTAGAATACTCGTTGAAGCATGCATCCAAAAGGATTGGATGAGGAGGCCATCGGCCAAAATTCTTCTGGAATCACCTTATTTTCCAAAAAACAATCAAGTCGTCCTACTTGTTTCTTGCTCCACTTCAGCTTGTTGCTAGAGATGAATCTCGCCTTTGTTTTGCAGCAAATCTTGCGAAGCAGGGAGCTCTCAGGCAAGTGGGTGCTTTCACAACTGAAATGTGTGCTACTTACTGCCTACCACTTATAGTGAATGATGTGAGTGATACTGAAGCTGAATGGGCATATATATTACTGAAGGAGTTGATAAAATGCCTAACAGCACAAGCAGTGAAAACATTAATACTGCCAACCATTCAGAAAATTTTACAGAACACAGGTTATTTACATTTAAAGGTTTTCCTTTTACAAGATTCATTTGTACGTGAAATATAGAACCAGTTGGTACACACGGAGCAATGAAATGTCTTCTCAATGGAGTGCTCTCAGAGAGTGATACTGTATGTTTGAATTTATTCAAGCGTTCATACCCGAAATTGAAGCCGAACCGTAATTGAGCCATGAGAGCCAATCCACGTCACGTACTTGAAAACAGAGCGAAAACGGCTCGAAATTGAGGTTGAGCTGAGGAAACAATTCATCACTTATCCAAGCCATATTGCAAGCCATGTGAATATAATCTCAGCCATGTTGCACTCCAAGCTGACCCCACAAACCTTTCACGTCACCTAAGTGAGCTGAAAGAAAAAAATCAAAACGACATGAAAAAAAGCTTCTCCACAGGTCACGCATAACTTGAGTGACCAAAACGCAGAAAAATCCCAAAACGGCAAAACTTTTCACTCACTCTCAATCTATAAATACTACACATACCTCATTCATTTCTTCAAGCTTTTCAAGCCAATTAATCCCTGCAGAATTTTCATCATAACTCCTCAATTGTTCTTCAAATTTCACTTTCAAAAAAATCACCCTCAACCGTTCTTCAAATTTCATCAGATTCAACTCTCTTTTCATTCACAACCTTTCCACATAAAAACTCACCATACTTCAACTTATTCAACACAACAATCAGAATTTCGCAGTCCAGAAGAAGAAGAAAGAAGAAGAGAGTTTCGATTTCATCATTTACCTGAGTTTGAAGGTAGATTGAGCTTCACCGTCAGTTTCGATCCGTTACTTTTTGTTGTGTTTCTTTGAATTGTTGGTACCATTGTGAAGATCTCTTGATTTCGATTGCAACCGCGTATTTTTCGCTTCCCGCCGTTCTGATTTGAGCAAGGTTGGAATCATAGCTATGGTGAATAGTGCCGCGTGTGAAGAAGAAGAAGATGATGTTTTCTGATTTTCTTTTTTCCTTTTCACTTTTCATTTGTTTTCAATTATATTTTTCTTTTTTTCATTTTTTTTATTTTCTTTTTCTTTTTTTAAAAAATTTTGGCCGTGTAGGCCTTTCTTTTTTTGTTTTTTGCTATTAATTTGTTTTTTTTTCTAAATAATACTTTTGAAAAAGAAAAAACTCTTAAAAAATTATTTGAAAATATTTTGGTTTTGGATTAATTGTTGGTTGTTTTGGATCTTGAATTTTTGATAAAATCTCATCAATATCAATGGACTTTGGGTGTCGATTTTATCCACCAAGAGAGGTGATTGATATTGATGATGATTTAATCGATTTAAGATTCAAATTGTGGTTTCTTTTCATTTTAATTCTCTTTCTTCTTCTTTTTATTTTTGATCGATGAAATCTATGGATCATAGATTGTTGATTATCAAGGTTGTTTAATCTTCATTATTTTAAATCTATGGACGAATAATCATTGAGATAATTCTCCTTACTTTGGAATAGTGATAGATTACCTTTGATTAATTAATTAAAAATCTTGATTGTGATGAGATCACTACCTCTTTTCTTTTTGTGTGGCATGTTTTAGGAGAGTGATTTACATATCATTTCTCTAACATGTATTAACACTAACATTTTATTGACCGGCCTCAGATAGTCGTGGTTTCTACATAAACCCAATTACGATTGCTTAACATAGCGCTAAAGTGTCCCTTAATCGGAAAATGATCATTCGTGGCTCAAACTTACGTTTAAAAGTCCAAGTATGTTTAGTTGCTTGTCTTAAGTCCAACACCTATGAAAATCATTGTTAGGAGGCTTTGATTCTATCAATCCTCTAATGAGTTTTCATTAACCTTGGTCTAAAGTGCAAGAATTAATCATCATTGATCATATATTCTAACCACTAACCACTAATTCACTAACAATATCCTTGTTTAATTTTTTGTTTATATTCTCTTCTTACTCCTTATTTCTTACTTTTATGCTTCCATTTTATCATTTCATATCATATCTTTGTTTATGTTTATGTCATTTCTCTTTTGTCCACTTGGACCATATCCTGTTCAAATACTAATAAAGGATAAAAAATCTCTAAAAAACTTGGTGCTATTAACTTTGTGGTTATGCTCTTGGACTACTCTTAGACCTTGGACTTCATGGACCTTTGGACTTAGAATTAGGACTCTCATTCCTATGCTTGGAGTATTGTGGATCTTAGCCTTTATTTGGCTCGCTCATTAGCTTATGCTTTAAATCGGATAGAATTCTTTGTTTGCTTGCTATGGAGTGTGCTACAAGTCGGTTAGATCTTTCTTACCTCTAGCTCTTATTTTGGTTTTTAGGATAGTCACTTCATCTCCTCCCCTTCTTAAATTTTCAAAACTTTTTCCCTCTTTCAAAACCTTCTTGGTTTCAAACTTCAAAACCGCTTTCGCAATAAAAACTTGACTTTCGTCAAGTGATTTTAAAACTTTGTTTTTCTTAATAAAAGTCAATCAATGTTAATCATGCTTTGACCAATTTCAAAAGACATAAAAAATACAAAAACTCATCAACTCTTTTTGTGCTTTTATGCACTTTTTCACTTTAAAACTTTTCATAAAGTTTAGACATGATTCATTTCTATAGTTGATATGTAAATCTCCTATTCCCCATATTATTAAGACTTTGACATTTTCCACGTTGATGTTGAGTAATAGTCTTGTCGATAATCCAAGCAAATCCTTCATCTTTATGTGACGCAGATGTTGTCTTAATACTCGTGGGTGGATAGTCGCAGTTTTCTCCTTGAAATGACGACTTGTCTTTACATCTAAAATCAATCAAAACCAACAAATTTTTGTCATTTGTACCACGAACTACGGGGTTTTGATCCCATATTGCACTTTGTGGGTACGTAGGCATGAGGCGATAAGTCTCTCCAAACACAAAAATATAAAAAAATAATTCTCTTCTCATCTCCCCAATCTCTTTTCAAACAAACCATTTTCAAACCAGAAAACGTAAATATTTCAAAGGGCTCCTATAGAGTACTATAGACATTTTGGGTGCTAACACCTTCCCATTGTGTAACCAACCCCCTTGCCCCGATCTCTGTCTCGTGTTCTTATTTTAGAACTCTTTGGTTTTGTTCGCTCTTTTTCCTTTCCTTTATTTGGATAAAATAAAAGTGCGGTGGCGACTCTTGTTTTTTTGAGTTAAGTTAATTAATAACTTACGCTCACGATTTTTACCGCTACAGAAAAGTGGCGACTCTGCTGGGGATTCCAACGGTTCCTAGTGGGTTTCGCCTACTTTGATTTATTTATCGCTTTCTGTTTGACTTGTTTGTTATTGTTTGTTCTGTTTTGGTGCCTGGTAATCTGTGTGGTGAGATAAGTCCTAACCCGGACTTGAGTGCACTTTTATTTTAATTGCCTAGGCGTCCCGCCGTGGACCATTTTACCCCTTACCCTAGCATTAAGATAAGGAGTCGCCGCACTATATCCATACATTTATTAGATCCAAGCATTATATCCATACATTTCATTTTTAACCAAACAAATAAAAGATATTGTGATTGTGAGTTATGATAGAAGAACAGACGATAAAGGAGTAGGAAGGGAGGCGCTGGTTCGACAAAAGAATGACGACATTAGTTGGTTGGATTGTGAAATTATTAAAGTGAGGTATGAAGTATTGAAGAGTTTAAGTATGAAATGGCTAATAGAATTTGAATGAAATGTGAAAGAATTTTCTTCAAAGAAAATTTCAACAAAAAAAAAGAAAGAAATATAAGAAGATTAATTTTTTAGAAGATGAAAAGATAAGGTATAATAAACTAATGATTTTTATAATTTATTAACGGATATGGACATCTGCGGGCACGGATATCATTGAACCCATATCCATATCCATTAACAAACGGTATTTAAATATACATTTATTTTATATGTGGATATCCATTAAGCTATCCGTCCCATATCCGTGGGAGATTTTATCCGTGGATATCCGCGGATACATATTTTTTTGCCATCTCTACTCATAAACCTACTCATCATTTCAACTGTATAACGAATTCCAGGTATGGAATTGCACAAATATCTCAGACAGCCAACCAACTATTTGAAAATTGTAGCATCTATATCATCACCTTCATAATTAGATTCCAAGTTATGGTTTGTCTTAGAAGGTGTAATTGCAAACTCACGGATTATCAGATCAAATCTCTTTACAAGTTCAAGTTCATACTTTATTTGATGCATGATGGTTCCTTTCTCAAAGTGAAAAATCTTCATCCATAGAAAATATGTCATAGTTCCAAGATCATTCATCTATAATGCATTCATCAGCACCTTCTTGAACTTGTTCAATTCAGAAATACAGCTCCCTGCCAGCAATATGTCCTCAACATAAAGAAACGACATAATCATATTGCCAACAGAGTTATTTTAAACATATACACCATACGCCATATCACACTTTTTGAATCCTTGAAGCTTGACAAATGAATCAATTTTCATATTCCTAGCTCTAGGAGCTTATTTCAGTTCATACAAGGCTTTATGCAACTTGTACACCATTCTTTCTTGATTCTTTTTTACAAATCTAGGAGATTGTGACAGATAAACTTACTCTTGTAAAGGACCATTAAGAAAGTCATACTTCACATCTAAATGCATCAGAGGCCAATTCTTACTAGCGACTATAACAATCACCAGTTTGATTATTTCATGTCTATCTACAAGAGCAAACACTTCAAAGTAGTCTCAACTAGATTTTTGTAGAAACCCTCTAATTACTAATATTGCTTTGTACTTAGCAATTGACCTGTCTGGTTTCAGCTTTATCTTTAAAACCCATCTGACACTGATGGTTTTCTTGTCCTTGGGCAACACAATCAACTCCCATGTCTGGTAACTTTCAATTACCTCAAGTTCTTATTTCATAACCTTCAACCACTCTTTCTTATTAAGTGCTTCATTGATACTGACAAGTTCAGAGTCCACCATTATGGAACACTGAATAAATTCCCCTTCATAATTAATCTCAGTATCTTGCAGTATTTCAAAACTTGTAAGCCTTTGTGGAATCTGTCGAATTCTCAATGGCCTAGTTTTAGAGGTTGGACCACCTTTTAGAAGCTACAACTTCAGAAGTTCCATCTTTAAAAGTTGGATTACTAGTAAATATCCACCTTCATGAGCTCCATCTTCAGAGGTTGGATTACCACCAGAGTCTAGATCATCATTAGAATATAAGTCACCATCAAAATTTGAATCATCGTTAGAATCTGAATCATCACCAAATTCACCTTTAGAGTTAGACTCGCCTTCAAACTTAACTTCAGCATCAAAGTCACCTTCAGACTCTGACTCATCTTCAGAGGCAGATTCCCCTTCAGAGAAAGATTCTCCTTCAGAGTCAGAAGTGCCTTCAGAACGTTACTCAGGTGTTATCATTACACCAGAGTCAGATTTGGATTGAGACTTGCTCCAATCCTACCTTCTTATTCTTTCATAATGACATCTCTGATGAATTCAACTTTGTTGGTGACAGGATAATAGAGCTTCTAAGCACCTGTACTATGGTTCCCTACAAGCAACATGACTCTGCTTCTGTCATCCGACTTTCTTCTCTTAGTATATAGGACATGTTTATAACAAACTAAACCAAACACCTTCAAATGGCTCACATTTTTCTTGCTTTCAGTCCACTTCTGAATAGGTACTACTCTCTTTTACTTCTTTGTGGGACATCTGTTGAGCATATATGTTGAATTATCAACAGCTTCACCCTACAATATATGAGGAAAATTACTCTCTTTTAGCATGCTTCTGGTCATATCAAGCAAAGTTTTGTTTCTTCTTTCAAAAAGACCATTGTGTAGAGGAATGTTTGGAGAAGTAACCATGTACTCAATTCAATTCTCCTTACAGTACTTCTTAAACTCTTTAGAGTTATGCTCACCTCCATCATCACTTCTAAGAACCTTCAAACTCTATTCACTCTGATTATCATCCTTGACTATAAACTTTTTAAATTCAGCTAACACCTCGTGTTTGAACTTTATGAGGAATACCCATGTCATTCTTGTAAACTCGTTTATAAATGACACAAAGTACTTTTTTCCTCTAAGTGAAGGTACTGAAAATGGTCCACATACATCAGAATGTACCACACCCAAAGCATGTTTTGCTCTTAGAAGCATTTATGATGAAAATGGAAATCTTGTTTTTTTTTCTTTCTTGCATACACCACATGATTTTTCTAGAACCACAATATTAGGATTTCCATGAACTAGATTCTTTGAATTCATATGCCTTAAGCTTGTGAAATTCATATGTCCTAATCTCTTGTGGCACAGCTCGCTTTCCTTTACAACACTTATTACACTAAGGCATTGAGAGTCTGCAGTTTTAACATTCACCTTCAATGTCTTATTCCTTCCTTGTTCAGACTATTTAATCATCTTTTGATTACAGTTATACAACTTTAAGAGATTGTCATTTATAGTCACTGAAAAACCTTTTTCAATCAGTTGACTGACACTCATCAGATTTCTCTTCATGCCATGAACATACAATGTATCCTCAATTAGTGCAGTTTTACCATTCTTCAAAGTCACTCTGACATTTCACATTCCTTCGGTATTTAGATACTTATCATCAGCACATCTGATCTTAGTCCTTTCTCCATATTCAAAATCAACCAGCCATTTCTTATTTCCAGTTAGGTGATTAACGTAGCCAGCATTCATATACCACCAGTCTACCATCTTTTCACCTTCACTCTCAGATGCCATTAATAGCACATATTCATCATCATAATCCCCTCTGTCTATATTGGCTTTTTCACCTTTTATTTCCTTGTTTAGCCTACACTCAGCAGCAAAGTGGTCAAACCTATTACAATTGTAACACCGAACCTTTCTCTTGTCAAACTTCTCATTTTTCTTCTGAACACTCTTGTGTTTCTTCTCATCTGGATTGGAGGATTCTGACTTCTGACCACCACCAGAATGATTTTTCGTGTGCTCTGGCCATTCTTGCTTCTGATTCTTCTTGACAAAATTAGTCTTTAGAGCCTGTTCATACTCCCTTTCAGAGTTCCTCTCAGTCAAACGCAACGTTTGTGCCTCTAGACTACTATGTAGTTCTTTAATTCTCATGGTACCGGTGTCTTTAAAATGTTCAATAGCTATAACTATGTAATCAAACTGAAGAGTAAGTGATTTGAGTACCTTCTCAATAATAACTTGTTCAGAAAGCGTTTATCCACAAGCTTTCTTCTCATTTGTGACCATAAACACTTTGGAGATGTATTTAGGTACTTTTTCATTGTCCTTCATGTTGAGATTGTCATAATTCTTATGCGAGGATTGAAGCTTCACCTTCTTCATTGAAGAGCTACCACCGTAACACCGCACTAGTGTATTTCACACCGCCTTCGTCGTCGTCGCATTAGTAATTTTCTCAAACAGTCATATCCACACATTAATGGATATAGAAAAACGACTTATGATCCTTCCTCCTTGTTTCATATTGCACATATCTCTGCATTTATGTTGCATTTTCTGCAACCGGCTTGTAACCATCATTGACAAGATCAAGAAAGTCTTGAGCTCCAAAGAACACACGCATCTGAATCATCCACTGATTCCAATTCTTTCCATCAAACACTGGAATTTTTGTGTTCAAGCTACCATTTTCTCTGTTCATCTTCGTTCTTGTTCAAATCACTCGGATCTCACCAACACTCATGTTTCTCATTCCTGAATCAAAACCAGACCTATATATACCAATTATTGGAGCACAAAAGTTAAAGATGAAAAAGATTGGAGATAAAATTTTGTAACTAACTTTTTACTCTTAAATGAAAAACGATTACCATGAATTCTATATTTAAATAAACTAAGCTTTAACTTATATACACAAGCCCAAGCTAAATGAAAATCAAATTTAAAAGCAAATGAAACTAACTTTGAATTATAGCTAACTAAATATTCATCTTAAAACAAGAAAATGACATGAAACTTTAAAAAATATTATTTATTTTTTTGGATGGATGGAACAGATGATATAAAATAAAAGGAATAATATTTTATAGTTTGCATCATTTAAAATCAGATGAAACAAAGAATAGAATTGTGTAGATTTCGTTTTATTCAATCACTTATTATCATATTGTTTCCTCTCTTATTTGGGCAAAATAAATATTTTATCTTGCTTCGTCTTAAACTTCTAAACAATTGAATGGAATCTTAATTTCACTTCGTTCCATTCAATTCCATTCTACTCTATTCATTTTTAGATATTCTAACATAACCTAAAATAAATTAATATTTTTTTTAGACAGGAAAATAAAATTAATCTATTAGATAGGCATTTTTTATTCAATAATTATATTGAACTAGTTAAATTCATATTCTATAAAATAAAATATATCTAAAGATTAATATGCAAACGTGAGTGAACCAAAGACCTGTGAGAAGAAAAACAAAATAAAAGTCATATTACATGTAAATTTAAAACGAGTTGTTTAATTGTAAAATAAATAATAATTAATTGAATTAAATAACTATATTAAAAAAATGAACCCATAAGATGAAGAAAAAAATTATCATTTAAAAATAAGGATTTTATCTTTCTAATTCTTCGTCTATATTATCTGAAATTTTCTGGCACATGGTACACATGATGGAGATTCTGATGTTCCAACATCAGAGTACAATGTCAAGACAGATGTTGTGACATCTTAAGTTTGATAGAAACAATATTATCAGTCTTTAATTATGTAGAAATTGTAAATTGCAGAATGATAAATAACACGGTGAATTATTAACTCAGTTCGATGCAACTCACCTACATCTGGGGACATCCAAACCAGGAAGGAAATTCACTATGATAGCATTAGTTCAAAACTAAACTCTCCTGTTTACAACTTCTTTCCTAATCACTACCTTGTGCTACTTCTACCTAGAAATCGCCATCTAGATATGAGATCCCCCTCTCACTTCCTAACAAGTAGTCATAATCCCAATGAACATGCCACGAGAAACCAAAAAGAAAGATGTACCCTCTTTCTACAACAATACTAAGTCAAGAATCTTGACCAAGAACAATAATCGGTTTTGCTTCAAAGCTTCAACCAAGAACAATACTCAACTCCTTTGCTTAAAAGCTTTAGAGTGAGAACAACATAGAATCAATAATATATCTATCATGATGCATCAAACGATACAAAGGGTGACTTACAAAGACACACATGAGAGACTCTCAAACATAACACTACAAAACCTCCCCTTATTTTACACAAGTGAAAGTCGTCATTACATTAGGATTAGGTCTTCTTTAAATAGCCTTCAGACCTATTGGACTTGGGCTTCTTGAGGCGCAATTCATCAGGAATCAGCTTGAAATCACAAGCACAATTCATGCACAAAAATAGGAATAAAATACAAAGTTTCCTAAAAAGGCTCAACGATCCTTTTCACGAAAAACATCAAATCTGTCAAAACAGAAGTTCTCAAAATATCCTTCCACGGATAGCGCATACGTGTGAATCAGAACACACTCAAAAATCACACTCAAATTACCAAAATAATCATGCCCTAGTTATATGGTATAACATGTCCTGGAACATGTCACAACATCATGTAGAACATGATGTCTAATTGTCATGGCAAGAACAACGGGTTTAACACCTTGCTAACAGCATGTCTTACCAAAATGCAGTCAATCCAAAAGTCACAGAACATACAATCTCCCCATTTGGCAAATTTTGGCTAAAACAACCTTTGCACAATGGAGAAGAAGAATAATACCACAAAACCTGCAAGCAGAAAGATATCAGATATAAAGTACAGCTATATGCCATAAGAGGTTACAGCTTCTTCAACCTCCAAATCAGATGTCAGGCCATGTGGTATGTCATCACAGCTTCAACATTCCTCATACAAGTTCATTTCTCCCCTTGTCATAAATACCCAATACTCCCCCTGAAAGGGAAAACTCAAAGCACAAGGCATGAAATCATGAACTATCCAAGTTCATGCATTAAATATGCATATAGCAGAAGCCACACATATTAGAAACACATACAACAGAAGCCATACATATTACTCAGAATATCAGAGTAATCAACATCCATAGAGAAACCACAGCTCTCCATTACCACAACATGTCAGATCATGTTGCCCAACATTGCCCAACATTAAAGACAGCAACATTGACAGCAGCATGAGCAGCTTAGCTCCCCCTAAATAGTTGCACAAGTTCAACAACAACAAAAAAACAGCAACACAAACTACTCTTCCCAAGCAGTAGTACACACATGATATCACAACACTTTACTCCCCCTTTTTAGCCAAAAATTGACAAAAAGACAATAGAGTAAATGTAAACAAGAAAAACTAGACACACACAGTAGCAAGGGCTACAAATAGTACAGATGGAAGCAAATACAAAACACCAGATGGAAACATAAATTGCCAGGGACTTATTACAACCAACAAAAACAAAACAAAATAAACCACAAGAAAGCCTCAACTATGAAGTCTGCAAACAACTCTAACCTCCTGAGTTAATGAAATTAACCCAATCTTCATCACCATCCTCATCTGAGTCTTGGTTTTTCTTGAAGGACCTCATGGTTTTCACAAAAGCCTTCCTTGTCCTAGATGCTCCAGTAGATGAGACAACAGATGTCCCAACATTAAAATCGTCCTTCTTCAAGTCAACATTCTTAACATTCTTTGCATCCAACGCACCATCCTTTGTAGCACCGGCGGTTTTGGGATTTTGGCTCATAGTGAAACACGACTGGGTACACGGCTGAGACTTCAACAAAGAATAACACCCTTGCTTATAACGCCTGGACAGTCAAGAATAAGACTATGGACCAAAGGGGAAATATCCTGGGTAATATAGGCAGTTTCCTTTTTACCTTCCCAACCTTTGACTGCAGTCTTGAAATGACATTTTCAATGTCATTGAAAAATCGCTCTTCTTGAACCACGCATGCACCAAAAGAAAAAAAAATGTGTTTCATGCCTCCTAAACTGAAGATGTTATAACTCTTCATTAATACAACCTCCCAAAACACTCCTGACAGAATGCCGACCAGTCATAGCAATGTTGTCCAGTTGTACATAAAGATTCTTGAAACAACTGATTGTTATCAGCTTGTCACAGTACAATGTCATGACATGTCGTTTGACATTGGAATCTTCTATCATTCAACACCAATTGGAGCAACAGCTTTCTCAACAATATTCTTAGACCAAGAAGAAAAAAGACTCTTTTTGATTCACAAAGACAAGATAGCTTCACAAACAGATCCATCCTTAATCAACCAGTGGCCCATAAGCTCAAAATAGAACAAGATCCATAAAAGAACACCTCACAGTGAGAGCACACACAGCTCCCTTTGGAATGCATAGCTGAAGAAGAACAGCAAACTGAACAGCTTAAGCATAATGTCAAGACATCAGGTCTGATATTACAAAATAAAACAAGCTACATGAGACCATGTGAGCTCAGTACAGGCTGCAATCTTTCAGCAGCAATATAGACAGATATCTCCCTTGGAGATCACAACCCACTCAAACACATTTAAGAGAATCAGAGTTCTCCAAAGCACTTCAGGCAGGCAAGATGTCATGCATATTTGATTTGACATCAAGCACATAAACCACATTAGAAGAAATAGATTTCCTCCTTAATTATCAACAGCTGATATGATGTCAGAACATGACATTTCTTCACCACCGGGGACAAATAGACATGCAGAAGTCATTTACATGTTTCACGACGTCATAAAAGAACACCCAGAAGGACCAAACACTAGGTATGCCATCCTGCACCACATATTAGATTCTTCCTTTCAGCCTTTATCACCACCAGACTTGGCCAAAACTCCATTCCAGACTTTACCAGAACTAGATGATTCAGTTCTGAATCTGTTGGTGAACACAAACTTCATAAGATGAGTACTCATAAAAAAATATGTTGTAATAATGTCCCAACATTTTCTTGGACATCAGTCCCTTAAACCCTTATCCTTGGTTATGGACAACATGCATAGGATCTATTATCATCATAGCAGCTCAGGCACATTCACTTTCATGAACTACTTGAGAATCAAAACATAGCAGTAAAGCATATCACTGTAAGGAAAGATCAGAGATACTCAAAGAGAACTCCACATAGAGAGAAATACTCTCACAGACAACAAGAACCAAAAACATCTTCCACACAGAAGCACAATGTCAAGACAACTTGTTTGACAACACAGTACCAGCATAAACCATTATTCAAACAAGAAGTTATTCCCTCAAGCAAGCAATATCTGAGCTAACACCTCCAAAAGTCTGAACATGCAACATTTGGTGACATCTCTACTTCAGCTTCCATCTTCATTTAGCAAGAGCAGCAAATCCTTTGAAAAAGCATAGATAGCAGTTGTCTATGGACTTAACTTCCTCAACAGTACTTCATACACTTCATTAAAGATCAACTTATATCCCATAGGACCTTGAGTATACAGGTGAGTTGTGTTAATCACACTACTCAATAGCCCTACACCATGGGAACTATAATAGAGTAAGAAACACCTATCCATAAATCCTTTTGAATTCACCCTTGGAACATAAGGTGGGAATGAGATACTTAGAGTCCACAAGACTCTTTTTACTCTAAACAAAAGTCTGGAACACCCGCATCCAGAGTATCTATCTTGCTCAAGTGTACCTTCAAAAAGGTGTAAGAGAGAAGACAATTTGCATATTCCTAGATCTCTAAACATTGGATGTTAGCTATAGGCTGAGATGAACCTTTGAAACAAACCTTGAGGATGAAATAGAAGTGCTTGATATGACCAGCTTAATTCTAGAAGAGAGACTCCTTCAGAGCAAATTCCTCCCTCCAATATGAGTATTCTGATGTTCACCAAGATGTCAAGACATCTAGAGACCAGCATAGACTCAACTTTCCTCTTGATGGAAACCAAACCATCAATTTGACATTTAAGTTCTACAAAGCTTTAAGAACACTTATCCCTTTTAGGCTCCCAGTCAACTCAACAAAAATAACAACAGTTGTTCACAACCTCATAGAATTGATCAAGAAATCAAGATTAGAGGTCAAGACAACCACCTCTTTATGATCCTTTTTCATACTTGATGCACAGACTTTGAAGGAGGACCTAGCTCACCATGAATAGATACTCCAATACAGACGAATGTACTAGAAGCCGACCTCTCAAATAGGCCAGTAATAAGGTCAGCCAATATACCTTCAAGTTCATGACACAGAGTGCCACTGCCTTTACACCAGTTACAGCTTACCCTTAAGAACCAAAACTCACAGATGTCAGGAAGAATGTCTTTGACATTTGACATTGAATTGCCTCTTCATCAACCTGGGTCTCACACTCCCATAGAGTAGGAATCACAAACCATGCTCATGTTTTCCCAATCATGTCTGACCTTCTAACCACAATAGCAGCTACATTCCTGACACGTCTCTATGAACGAGACCTCTAAAACCAGTCAGCCTGATCAGATGAGTCTTCAAGAAAAGTCTTTAAAGACTCCTAAGCCTTTTTGGTCACCACACATGTGTTTATTAATCTGAACACATGCTAAAAAGAAACTTCATAGGATATGGACTTCAAATTTTCATGATGAACAATCCAAACACAATCTTTGGTGACATATTTCCAAAAGATGATGTCCTAACCAAGATCACCCAGTACCAGGAAAAAAAAACTCCCTGAAGCTCACCCAAAACTAAATAAGGTGCCACCTTTGATGCCAATTGAAATTTTCTGGCACATGGTACACATGATGGAGATTCTGATGTTCCAACATCAGAGTACAATGTCAAGACAGATGTTGTGACATCTCAAGTCTGACAGAAACAATATTATCAATCTTTAATTATGCAGAAATTGTAAATTGCAGAATGATAAATAACATGGTGAATCGTTAACCCATTTTGGTCCAACTCACCTACATCTTGGGGCATCCAAGCCATAAAAGAAATCCACTATGACAGCATTATTTCAAAGCTAAACTCGCATGTTTACAACTTCTCGCCTAATCATTACCTTGTGCTACTTCTATCTAAAAATCGTCATCTAGATATGAGATTTCCCTCTCACTTTCTAACAAGCAGTCATAATCCCAATGACCATGCCATGAGAAACCAAAAAGAAAGATGTACCCTCTTTCTACAACAATACTAGGTCAAGAACAATACTCAGTTTTGCTTCAAAGCTTCAACCAATAACAATACTCAACTTCTTCGCTTAAAAGCTTTAGAGTGAGAACAACATACAATCAACAATATGTCTACCATGATGCATCAAACGATACAAAGAGTGACTTACAAAGTCACACACGAGAGACTCTCAAACCTAACACTACAAAACCTCCCTTTATTTTACACAAGAGAAAGTCGTTGTTACATTAGAATTAGATCTTCTTTAAATAGCCTTCAGACCTACTAGACTTGGGCTTCTTAAGGCGCAATTCATCAAGAATCAGCTTGGAATCACAAGCACAATTTCCTACACAAAAATAGGAACAAAAAAGTTCCCAAAATATCACAATCACAATCAGTCAAAACATGTCCTGGAACATGTCATAACATCATGTAGAATATGATGTATGACTGTCATGGCAAGAACAACAGGTTCAACACCTTGCTAACAGCATGTTGTTTTACCAAAATACAGTCAATACAAAAGTCATAGAACTTATATTATCCATCAACCATCTTTCCTTAAAAAGATCGGAAGAATATGCAACAACTAAAAATTACCAACAAATAAATGCAATCTACTATCTATCTATTACAGTTCAATTGCATGAACTTCCAAAATTGTTCTTTCCCCACAAATTATTTACACTAACAAAAGGGTATTTTAGTAATCAACTAATGTTTACTTTTTTTCATTCTTATTTTCTATCGCATTATGATAAGTGGCATTCATTTATCAACCTCCACCAATTAAATCACAATTTAATATTACATACACCCATTCTCTCTCTTCATTCAAATTTCAAATCTCTTTTACATTTTTTCCTACACTTTCTCACTTTTATTTTAATTTTTTTTTTCTATTTATTTATTATCACTAAAAATACTAATAATCTATTTTTTAATTTTAATATAATTAAAAATGTATTTATCTCACGGGTCACTATTAACGCAATATTTATTTTATTTTAATCAATCATTATTTTATATTTAAATATTTTTTTCTCCATCTTATGATTTTTTTTCTTTTTATATAATTATTTAATATAATTTAATTTATATGATTATTGTTCATTTTACAATTAAGTATATCATTTTAAATTTTGCATTTGTATCTAAATACATTTTATATCGTACCAAATCATTTTTTTATTTCACGAGTCTTTATTGCATCAAAAAAAAATTTGTTTTTTTTCATCTCACGAGTCTTTTTTTTATTTTTTTTTTGCATAATTATTTAATTCAATTGAGATTGTATAATTATTTTTTAATTTACAATTAAATAACTCATTTCAAATTTACATCGATATATAAATATATTTTATATTGTATCAAATAAACTTTCTATTTCACGGGTCATTATAAACACAATACATATTTTATTGTAATCAATAATTATCTTAATTTGAAAGATATAATCCTTATCATCAAATATTTCTTTTTTTTATCTCACGAGTCATTTTTCTTCTATTTATATTTTAATACAATTGAATTTATATAATTATTGTTCATTTTATATTTAATTGTTAATTTTAAATTTAAATACATATATAAAATATTTTATAACGTTCCAAATATATATATACATTTAAATATATTTTATTATCAAATAATTTTATCAATGCAAAAACACGGATCTAATTTATAAGTTAATAATACCCTAAAATAAAAATAATAAATGTGTCACAAGAAAAACAAATAAAATAAAGTAGATGAAAAAAAAGAATAGAATAAGTTAACATTATATGTAGGGCTGGAAATGAGTCGAGTCGAGTCGAACTCACCTCAGCTCGGCTCGACTCGTTAAGAATTGTTCGAATTCGAGTTCGAGTTCGAGTTTGACACGAACTTTTTTTTAAGCTCAAACTCGACTCGTTATAAGTTCACGAACAGTTCGGTTCGACTCGTTAGGTTCATCTCATTAGGTTCAGCTCACATGGTTCACGAACTTAAAAACTATTTTTTTAAATATATATATTTTTTTAGTATATTTGACATTTTAAATAAATATATATATTTTTTTTTAAAATAAAATAAAAGTTATCATATTGAAATTTAACTTTATCTTCGAAATCTACTAATTCAAAACCTACACAACTTTCAAGAGATACATTTGAGAGTCTAATTCAAAAACTACTAAATTGAAAATTAAATTTGTCTAAGATTTGAACTAAATATTTAAACCTAATCTTAAAGACAGTATAATTCTTTTCATATGTAATCGAGTTGACTCATGAACCTAACGAGTCGAACTATGTATAGTTCAAGTTCAGCTCATTTAGTTAACGAACTTAATTTTTCGCTCATACTCAACTCATTTGGTTCATGAACCTAATTCAACGATTTAATTGTCGAGTCGAATTCCGAACTATCTTCGAGTTGGTTTGGTTCATTGCCAGCCCTAATTATATGCTATCGAACATTATGATTCACATGGTCATAGTAAACAAATTAATTAGACTGATGGATCTTTTATTAGTTAATTTCCATTTTAAGATAAGAAATCAAATTGAAAAAGAATAAAATACAAGACACATAAACACCAGACAACCGCATCAGAAGTGTAATATCCAAATCACACACATTGAGGTATAATGATGCAAAATATGAAAATACAAACAATCTTATTAGTTAGGCATAGCTCACCAACATGTACTGTATTAAAATTTGGAGGTCTATAACTAAAAGGAAAATTAGAAGCTCTAGGCATATGCCTATATGGCTTTACCCTAAGACCGGTCTGGTTCATTTGAACATTATGAACTTTATGAGAATATTTATTTGTATGTTATGTTGATGTGATTTCACGAGTGATTATTGATATTTTATAATTAAAACATGTCTTGTTTATTTTACTCGAGAGCACACATTTGAAAACAAAATGGATCAAACTATATTAATCATTTAATCAATAAAGCTTTTTTATCTTTAAAACATAATTGGGAATTTTGCCTCAACAACCATAATATTCTTGTTTTGCATTATTTTGTTGATATCATACTAATGCTTCCCAACAAATTATGCTGTATTTAGGACCATATTCCCGGAACAGTATATGAGAGTCTAGTTTAAATAAAATAAATATTGAGTTAATAGTGACTAATAAGATTAAGCGTTTTATTATTGTACTTGTGCGCATATACTGTGCTTTTATCCCATGAATTACCATAATTTATATAAGTATACATTTTTAAATCAAATTTAGATTTGATACTTATACATTCCATTAGACTTTGGGAATGTTTGTTTTAGATTTTAAAAAAAATAGTTTTTTTTTTAAATAAATTTTGTAAAACTGTTTTTTAAAATATTATAAGCTTTTTTATATTTGTTTTTTATAAATTGTAAGATTAATTTTGACATCATACAACATAAATATACATTATTGAAGATCAAAACATAGCGAAACTATAATTTTTGAAAAAAATTGTATTCCAAAAATTATTTTTATAAAAAACTATTTCAAATAGTGATTTTTTGAAATTTTGATATTCAAAATTTTTTTTGATAAAATATTAATATATCTAAAATCACATTTTAAAAATAACTATTCAAACAAAAAATTTATTTGAAACTTTTATGAAAAGTTTCTTTGTAATTTTTTTTTCACAAAATTATATTACACTATAAAAAATTATTTTTAAAAAAAGTCAAAACAAACGGTCCTTTATCTAATAAAAAAGTATGATTACTGTTTTGGATTGGACATGTGGCTGACCCATCGTCAAGCACAACTCAATTCAGTTGTAAAAATTATTTTTTCTATATTTTTTATTAATGTCACTATATTTTATTTTATTTTGATACAAAAGTAATACAATGAAATTTTTAAAATCAAAACATTAATCAAAAAAAATAACACGCATTAATACATCATTTAAATGAACATGTTTACTGTTCCAAAATAATATTTTCTCCAAATGAAAGGTGGTTTTTAATTTTTCCATAAAGAAAAAATATGATAAAATGAAGAATGGCTTTCAAAATAATTCTTGCAAATTTGAAAGCCATTGGTGAAGATTAGAATAAGAGAGATAGAATAAAGAGAGAGAAAAAAAAGATAAGTTAACGAATTTAAAAATTAAAACGAAAAGATATATTAAAATTTGAAATTAGTAAACAATTTTTAATTTATTAGCTAAAATTGATTAAATTGCCATTGTGATATATTGACAGCGACAAGTGAAAAAGAAAACTTTTGCTTTGTTAAAATTTAAAGATTTGTCAATTACTTTTTTTAACTTTTGCAAGTGTAACTTTTATATGATAAAATGGTAATGTTGGAAGATCATATATGTATCTTCTTTTATATAGTTGATAGTTGAAGAGAACAACAACCCAAAAATAAACAAAGACTTAACGCGCATTCCTAAACATGAAGTCCTAAAAATGTCAAGAGACTCCAAAAGTCACTGAGAGGGTTTCCTAAATAAGAAAAATCCAACAATCCATGGTAAAACTAAAGTTTGCTAGCCAATCAGCTATTATGTTACCTTCACACCAAGTTTGGAACACATCTAGCAGCTCTTGCATTCTACGACCAATAACGGGTGGTCTCATTGATCTTGCCGTTGTTATTAAGCAGCTTTTGCTGCGTTTAACCAATAAAATACTTTATTTCATACAAAATACAAATTACAAATGGGGTGAGACGCTCCTATGCCATACGAAGTAAACAGTTCAGCAAGTACGAATAACCTGCTCTCATACCGAGACCACTATCAGTAGCATGGCATTCAGTAAACAAACACCCTTCCCAAAATAGACTAGCAGCAGCAAGTTACTCAATCTCTCCGAAAGTGCCCGGACTTTCCTTAAACCAGTTGACGACTGGGTATGAGAAGGCCTCCTTATATACAGCTAAATAATCTGGAGAGAAAAGATCAAGTCTAAGTAGGGATGAGAGCTAAAATCTGGGTCTTTATTCTTCCCATGCACATTTGAATTTCTCTGTAAATAGGAAGGTTTCGAGGATCGCACGGTTGCAAGCTGGTAACAGCAGAATCTAATATCCGAGCCACATCTGCTGGAGGGTATTGCCGTTCCGTACAACTCTGCAAGTTGCAAGTTCAACATAAGAAAGTTTTTAAAGCAATGCTTTATTCAATAATCCATATAGCAATATAAGCTGTATTTTCAAGAAGGGGGTAAGAGGACAAAAACGTGATGATAAACATCATATTTAGTCAGTATACCATTCAAAAATAGATGCAAGTCCCCAAAGATGTGCTGTTCAAAACACTTATAAAGAGGGATCACAATCAGATAGGGAAATTGTAAAATGGGAAGCGTTTAACATGTCTTAACTACCTGTATCATGGTTAATGTAGCAACACATGAAGTGATGAGCTCTGATGGTATTTCAAAATCAACTTCGTCAGAATCTTTCTGCAGTTTTGGACCAGATGCATCATTAAGTAAGGGCTCAGATGCTTTGCAAGTCGATTGATTATTCTGATAAAAACTGCCATTCACTTGATCTTGGGACCTTATCACAGGCAATCTGTACTTAGAGGACAACTGCTGGTAATCAATAGAATCCAATGCCTGCCCAATCCTCGTAATAGCATCTTTACCTTCCTTTGTGGCTTGAGACCATGCCTGAATTATAGCATCAAAAAGAGTTCTTTAGACTGACAGCTTAAATCCATAATTGAATGATGTCAGGTGTAATGTGTCTGTACCACTACAGCCTAGAGCTTTATGTCTACTGTGATCATTCTAAGATTTGTGGCTAAAGAAACAAAACACCAGGGATTATAGTTTATAAGTAAATACCACCTCATGAACAATGAGAATGATTTGTGAGGATAAAAGAACAGATAAATGCTCACCAAAATGGGGAGGAAACAAGATGTGAAAAGATCATTTATGCATAGTTTTCACAATGACTGCAAAAGCAAAGGGGGCATAAGATCCTCAGACCATCCATACCTGAAATGCAGCATCCAGCATTGCATGTGCCCGTAGCCTGGATCCTTTAACAATTTCAATGACAGTTGACCTAGACTCTTGTGTCATAGAATTATCCAACACACTAGTAAGATCATCATGAACTTCAAAATCTGCTTTGGGCTTCATCCATGGTGGGAAAGAGTTGTCTGTGTAGGTGTTGCGTTGCCTCAATTGAAGCATGGTGTCAGAAACCTGAAAAATATAATCAATCAAACGCTGCTTCAAGGCAAACGCAGAATACTCTAATCACAGAAATAATCAAAGGAAGCCACATGCCTGTCCACTGGCTTCCTTTAGCTCTACAAGTACCGTGGCATAATGCTTCTTGAAACCTTCGGGATCTTTTAAAGATTCTATACCATTTTGATTTTCCAATATGCCATTATTTGCATTTCGAAGTTCTATTAGCACTGTCTCCTGTAAGAGCATCTCGAAGAAGTAAGAAAAAGACCATTTATAAACAAGGAAAATTTAATAAAGATAGATGAATCCAGTTGAGATTTATCAAATCACCTAGATAAAAACTAGAAGTATAACATTTTCCAAAAGAACTGTACAAAAAAATATTAGTTTGGGAGCATAAATGCAACGAAAAATATACCTTTTTATCTAGAGCACGCTTTAGTTCAGAAAGTGCATGTATATCAGCTTCTTTAGCTTGATGTTGCATCACTTGAGATGGTTGAGCACAAGCACCTTGAGCGCAGAGGTTATCAATATTGGTCAGGGGAGTGCCATGGTTAGCATCCGCCTGTAAGATTTTAAAGAAATTGTGCAATTAAAATTATTTGTAGAACGCATAATATTTCTATGTTACTGACATCAACAGTGCCATCGCAGTGAAAATTAGGACTAATAAACCATGTGAAAAGGATGGAAGATTCAGCAGAAGCACTACTAGACCTTTAAGACATTCCTTTAGGCTTTGTTTTAGAGCCTGGAAAGAAAAGGAAGGAGGGGACATGGTAGAGAGAATAGGAATAGAAATGAAGGGGAGTCTTTCATGGTGTTTCACCTTATTTAGAATAGTGTTTTTGGAGAGGATGAGAAGATACTATATATGACTAATATTTTAGTTGATTTGAGAGTATTATGAAGATATGAGAAGGATTTGAAAATTTACTCAAAACCTTCCAAAACTCTCCTAAGACGTCTCTCAATATTGGAGGATTAAGTCAAATGAAAAAAAAGAAACCTCAAATTCCTTATCCCTTCCCTTCTAAACTCCCAAACAAAGCTTCTGGATGTCAGAATATATCATAGGGTGGTAAATTCAACCAGTTTATCATAGCAGTGCAAAACAATGTTGATGTATGTCAAGGTTTGTCCATTAGGCAAAAGCAAAGGAACAAAACTTAAAGTTGGTCATTAAAAATAGCAACTGCAGAGTATAAATTATTAATTTAAAGTAAAAGCATAAGCACCAAAAACATAACTCTACGACATAATATTAAATTATTAATGCATATTGATATTTGTTAGCCATCTAACCTTTCCTTGCTTTACTGAAGCATTTGAAGAGGGGTGTACCTTCACAGGTGAGGAATGCATTTCACATCCCCCAAAACTTGAATTTCCATTAGTCTGTGGTTCTTTAGTTATAATAGAGGCTTTTCTGGCACCAATCTGCCTCCTCAAAGCTTCTGGCATATTATCTAATGGATTCAAAGGCATGCAATCAATGTCCTGATCCAAAAATCACACTCATCAAAATAATGAAATTTGGAAACCGTTATCAGATTTTACAGATACCATGCTAAATTTCTTCAATTAAAAGAAAATGAGAGGAAAAGAAGCCTTGACATAATGCTTAGAGTTTTTCAAGAGTAACTAAGAGGCCGTCAGTTAAATTGTTAGAATTAGCCTCTAGCAAATGCATGGTAATGCCAGACTTTTCTCTAGATACCATGCATAGCAGAATAGCACAAGACACTGCTGCTTATTGTTTATTATTATTACAGTATTACAGCATGTAAAGATTGTTTATAGTAACGAAGATGATTTTGATCATAGATTTTAAACCCCCTCTTGAAGAAGTACTTAAAACTATTTTTAAAAAATGTTATTTAATAAATAAATCATAATACCATGATGAATTCAACTCCTAACTCAGGACGGTCGAACTGAATCCTGCACTTGTCATGGTCAACAGTAAGCACACTACCATCATGAATCTCTCTTGTTTTGGGGTGAATGGCAATTACTCGTTGTCCAACATATAATGGTCTGGCTAAATCTGTCGGAAGTCCGTCTCTGACACCAGTCCGCAGCTCAGAATAATGTTTCCTCACTGATTCTCGATACTGTTCAAGTTTTTGTCTTTCTTCACGTAAAAAGTGTTCAGAAAACCTGCGTGGTTTGCCAAGAGAACTGCAGAAACAAGTGCAACACTACAATGTCAAGTAAGTCTTTTACAATTACATACTTTACCATTCACAAGGTTTGGCAGAAAAGAATAGTAACTAAAATTGATTTCAAACCTTTTTATGACACTCCACTCAACACGAGTTAGCCTTGGGATATTCCCCAGCCCCACATGGTTTAAGTACTCCACAAATTCTCTTTTGGCAAACCATGGATAATCAAGTGCACTATAAAACCATTCAAAAGTAAACCATCTGCAAACCAAAGAAGATGACAAGCAACTGGAAAGCTTTTCCTACAAGTTAAAAAGAAAATTTAAATATTTACAAAAAAAATGAAACCTTAAAGCCACTCAATGCTTAGGCAGAGTCAATATAAACTAGGAAAAAGCTTGAACCTTTTGGGTAGAGTAATTATTAGGTTGGTTTTTCAATATGTTCTCAGAAGACTTCTCTTTAGGCATGGATGGTCTCTGAAAAATCATCTTGCGTCTACTTCTTTGTTTGATTGGTGAACTAATTTCACTCAAAAGTGGAATTTCAGCGGTTGATATTGCTAAACCTTTCTCATCACCACGCAAGACAACCTCTGGTGGTTTGACTGTCTTCAATTGTTTCGGTGAGGCAAAAACCTGATCAGTGTGTTTTCCTTTAATTGCCGGTTTGTTCCCATCATCCACAGCCTGCAGAGAATGTGCAACAACTCTGATAAGTATGTTATAACTACACTCCAGGCATCCTCTAAAATGAGAAGGCAAAGACATTTGGACATATATTATATAATGTAGTTGAATAAGGTGAATTGAATTGCTTGAGACTAACCCTAAAGCCTTTTGTATTTATAACCACAAAGTACTGTCAGAATCATAATTGTGTTTAAAGTTTAAACTCTTGAGTATAACATAACCAGCACATGATCAAAGAATAGAGGTGGAGAACCTAATGTCGTTCAACTAACGACAAAGGACAAACTAAATATCTATATGAAAAGGAGAAAGAAGGAAAAAAAAAGCATTCACAATGGTCAATGATAACCACTTAACAGTTAAAAACTCAATCCCAAACACTCCCAATGATTAAGATTTACAGTATTTTATGAACAGACTACTGATTTCACAAAATGTAGGTGATGGCTGTAAAGCTGCCTATACAAGTGTGGACCCTCTGCATCCACCCACATAATCTCCTTGAAATTTCACAGTGGAAAAGCTTCCAGCCAGAGCTACCATTGGAAAAAATGACATATAAATCAAGCTTCCAGTGAGGAGTTCAAACATTTAATAATTATGAAAGACTAAAGAAACTCATTCATACTAATACAGTAATTTGAGACTCCTGATTCTAATCAAATAGGGAAACTAATCATGACAATGATAACTAAGAAATAGCAGAGTAGTCAATCCCGAGTAGCAGCTCGGAACGGCCGGCCCCAAAAGTGGGATAGCGGGATAGCATATAACGGGATGACCGGTATTTGATTATTTTTTTGACAAATTACATATAATAATTATAAACATATATTGAATGTAAAATTAAACGAATAACTCAAACCCAATAAAATATTCATAAATCAAATAATGAAATGATGGGGCAGAGGGAGGAGACTGTGGCTGAGAGGGAGGAGATGACGGCTTAGAGGAGAAACGAAAGAAGAAGGAAGAAAGATGTGCAGAGAGAGATGAGGGTGGAGTCTCAAATCAAATTTGATTGTTTTAGAGAAGTTCCTGCTATAGTTCATAAGACTTTGACCAAGATTCCTTTTGAGTAAAAGAGAGATTGTTTTAGAGAAATAATAAAGAAACCAAACACGACGTAAATTGCAATGGATAAAGCAATTAAAGAATAATCTATACTTACCTTTGAAACAGTGGACTTGTGCTTTCTTTTCCATGTTTTATCAGCAAACGGAAGTTGCTCTTTTGATTCAGAAAGAGCATTGGTATCATTTGCTATATCCTTTCCGAGTTTAGATTTTTTGGATGTTGAAGCGTCGGCTACAGAGACGCCACGGAGCCTAACTTTATTTCTCTTATGACTTGTTGAAGTTGCTTCTGGTAAAGCAGATTTATCATCTTTAACAACCGTCATTCTTTCTCCTTTCAACTGGACAGGTGATTCTAGATGGGCAAGGAAGAGTTGAATAATCAATTAAAAGAATTGACTGTTATTGCTCTCTCTCTCTCTCTCTCTCTCTCTCTCTCTCTGCTCTCATCTACAGTTTACACTATGTTGAGATGTCTCAAATTGCATGAAATATGACCTGAGAATATGTTTATACAAGTAGTGGACTGGACAGTCCTTGTCTCACGAGCCGGTTTTGCAAGACTGTGTTAGACTAAACCCAAATTCTAAGATGATATATGAGTCTATTCAAGATTCTTTGGGCCATCCCCTAGGGTCACGCTCCAGATGACCAATCTTGGAGGTGAGGGGGTGAGTTCAAAAGTCTCACACTTGATGACATATGGCCTCAAAAATGTGTTTACAAGTGGTGGGCAGTCCTCATCTTACGAGTCAGTTTTGTAGGGTTGTGTTAGGCCCAACCCAAATTCTAAGACACTATAAAAAGTACCAAACAACTTTATTCTTACCAGATTCTACTTTAGATGTCGGCATCATTAGAGATAGATCAGCCAAAGTTTGCAAAGCATTCAAAGCGTGGATTTCATCTGGTTGATAAAAGTAATAAAATATTATCAATTAAGAGAGATGTGAAAGTAAATGAAAATTTATTTTGTGTAACCTTGCCCCAGGGTTAAGGCAGGAAAAGGAAACACAGGTTGCATAGACATCTCTAGTGACAATATTACCTCCAAAAAAGAGCTTTTCACTTTTTTTCCGCTGACTTGTTGGAGAGAATTGCTCAAGCCTTTCATTAGTACCCTCCATATTATTTTCCTTCAAAGACCTAAAACTAAGTCCTTCTTCAGTGCCGCTGCATGCTTCTCCTCCATCATCAAGCTGATCATTTCCAATACTTTCCACTTTCTCTTTTTTTCTATAAAATTTTCCTTTCTTCAGAAGAACTCCAGCGGTGCTCGTTCCTTCCATATCTATCAAAGAACTAGTATCTCTAGCATATTCTCCATTTTCAGCTCCCCTGCTTTCTAGACTACCTTCCACAAACTCTTCGTCGACAGTAACATTGTGGAACTTGGCACGAGTTGTTTCTGATATTTGCTGCTTGTTGAAAAATGACAACAAAAAATATATCACCTTCAAAACTACAATTAGTGTATCAAGCATAAGTAATACATTCACAATGATTTCCATGAGATCGTATTTGAATATAGACATGTATTCACATATTCAGAATGTATTGTATACTCATTTTGAAGAAATAATTTAGCCAACAAATACTATGTAATGGCAGGACAGTTGAGTACCATTCTTTCCCGGCTCTGAACAAGAGAGGACTTCTGCCCTGCTCTCCTATGTGGTGTTTGAGAAAGGGGAGAGTCTCCTCTTTGTGAAGCCCTGGATAATGTCAAAGCTACATGTGTAACTTCATCATTATTAGCTTCAGCGGTTGACTTCAAACTTCTTTTATTAGGTGAAACATAACTCTCCCTATCATCTTTCTTGTAAGAGTGGTAAACTGGAACTCGGGGTGTCCTCTTCCCAACTGCACGAGGCTGGATACCTGATTAATTGAATAGACATCAATCTTGCAATCCAGTGAAGAATGTCTTACACAGTATGAAGAATATGTTACCAGGAATATGAGCACAACTAACAATTCAGAATAATAAAAATTGCTACTCATATTTCAATATTTGGAATTGATTAAGTTTTTAAGAGTTAATTATTTCATCTTCACATTTTATGCTATTTTTAACTCAATGGAAGGGAGGGAGGGAGGGGGGGAATTTAAGATGGATCTAATTTTCCACTGCTAATACTCAATTTCAAATTTTTAACTGCGAGGAATTCTCAGATAGGAAAGCAAATCCAGACAAATGATTACATTGAGAAAGTAATGCATAATCTGAAATTTTGGTGGAAAAGGTATATCATTAGGGTTAGAGAGAAATTGAGAATCTTGAAATTTTGTAACTAAATTGATACTGAACCTAATCTGAAATGTTTGCAGTACAAGCAGCTTTATTATAAACATAGGCTGAAGGTTATCATAGCTCTGTTAGTCTATTTATACTATCAAGTTTATCTTATAACTTATATTGCCACTAACTCTGCAACTGACTGTCATTAGAAAGCTCTTGACCATAACTAACTGTACTGCTTTACTGACAGCTGCCAACTAAGCAATGTTTTCATTTTACATGACTGCAGTGAACTGAGCACTAAACTGATGAGGATAAAACAAAGAAAGTTGTGAGACTATGCGGAGTATTTTACCATCAATGCGTCTTTTCTTCAGTAGAGAGAGGCAACCATCACTGGAAGTTACAGACTGAGATCGGACAGGATCCTTTGAAACACTAAGCTGAATTTTTTCACGCTTTCGTTTCACAGGTTTTCGAGATCCCGTTGCATCATTGCTCTCCTTTTCACTATCACTCTCTTCCTGTTGATTTCAAATCCAGAAAAATATAACTCATACATACATAATCAGAGCCAGTTATCATATCATAAGGGGAAAATAAAAAGGTAATCTGAATTTAGAAGAACTCGGCTTCCCCAGAAACCAACCAGTCTCAACAAACATAAAGAGAGATATAAATCAGAAATTAAGCATGAATTACATCATTTATAATGCCAGGATAGTTGCTGAAGAAATAGAGATGGAAATATTAACCAGGAGAAGAGAGGTCAGAACATCATGGTATAAAAACAATGAATTTCTAACTTTATTTTCAACTAAGGATGGCAATAGGTAGGGTTTGGGCAGGACAGTATAGTACCCGTCCTCATACCCGCAGTTTGAAAAAATCCCCATACCCGAGTCCATACCCGTGTGGGCACCAACGGTTCTATTTGTATATGTACCCTATGGATACATAAGTACACATACCTTTATCCATTTACCGGCATTTCTAATGAAAAATAATCAATCTATTATAATTTATCATGTCATTTTAAGTTTTTAACATTAAAAAAATTCAAGGAGGTTATTATTCAATTAAAAAATAAACAAATATTTATATTAAAATACATATAAGTCTAATAGTGATATATTTATTAAAATTGATAAATTAACATATGTACATAACAATAATAATAATAATAATAATAATAATAATAATAATAAAAAAATACATAATATATATTGTGTGGGTATGGGGCAGGTGGGTACTAAGATGCCCATAGCCGCGCCCATACCCACTTATTTTAGTGGATAATTGCTCGTGCCATGTCCGTACCCATTTTGTGGGTTTTAACCCTTCCCGTTGTGAGTAATTTTTGCACAATACCCACTGGGATGGGTTCTATTGCCATCCCTATTTTCAACAGAATATTCTCACCCTTCTTTCGGAAAATATTTTGTTTTTTTAGAAGACATCTCACACTTAAAGCTGTTCAGAATTTTTGTTATAAAAACAAAAGAAAGACCCACACCACAAAAAGAATGTTGACCATACCAGGACATTATAATGATCAGTCATCATTGCAATGAGGCCCACAACAGAAGCCGTCCCCTCTGGTAGAGATAGGTATGCCTGATAATCACAACTCGTGGTTACAATAGCACTTAAAGAAAGAGATCTACACAACATTAATAATTCAGTTCATGATGGCTTGATACCCAATAATGTCTTGTTTTAAGCAATAACAGTAAAAGAAGGAAAGAGGGGAGGAACAACAAAATCCAAAGCTTCCATAAGTAGAAATTGAACAACAAGTAATCAGTTTGTAATAGTGTCATTTAAGTATTTTAAGCCAAATCACTTGCGAAAATAAATACACTCACATAGACAAGACCTGATTTCTTAAACTAAAGGCATAATGCATAGAATAAGGCCCATGAGACAAGACTACAGAATAATTTACTGTAGTATTGACTTACCCGATTCATATTGTAAAGAGCTTCCACCATTTCAATGGATCTATAACGTACAGCGGCAGTCACCTGGAAATTCAAATAAATCAATATGAAAGGAGAAAAATAACAAGAACTGTAATTTATAATGGTAACGATAAAAATATGATGACAGAAAAAACCAAAATGTCATCAAGCTTTGAAATGAACAAGTAGGATAGAGAGAAAAGAACACAAAAAAAAAAGCACACCTTCTTCCAATCTTTCCCATACTTTCTGTATGCTTCATAGAATCGCTCAAGTTCCTCCTTACTCCACTGAGATCCCAATTTATTAGACAATTTCTTCTTCTGTGCATCAAACAGAATCCAAAGATTGAGGTTTAAACAGGACATGAAATTGTGTTCATGTTAAGTGAGTACTATAATGGACAGCAAATATTTCATATGATGCATGGATACACTCACACCAAATTAGTGCTTTGTTTAAATTGTATCTATACCCAATAAATATATGGGTACAATGCACTTGCTTATGTATTTGTTGTATAGCCTTTGTTTGGTGAATGCCCAACCACCCATGGAATCATGTTATTAAAAAAAAACAAAAGAAAAAGACTCAAATTCAAGTTCATTCTCGCTAATTTCCTCTCACAAAGCATAGATGATTCTTGTAGTCACGTTTTCTTCAAAGTAATTTTGAATTTGTTTAATATAAAGTAACAAATGCCAAATTCCTGTACCGGTGGAATATAGTTTACAAGATAATAAAATTTATCTAGTGAGCTACACCAATACTGACATAAATATTATTCTTTAAGTAAAACCCAAGAACTACCACAACTCTTTAAGAAACTATAGTGGCAAAATGATACCATGCAGGACAATTTACTGTGCCCTATTGCTTGATGTTTAGAAATAGAAACTATGACAAATCAATATATTACCCTGTGCTTGTTTTTACTTGAGCTACCTCCATCTTTCTCAGGAGAAAGATCATTTGTATTTGTAAACCGTTTATTCACACTTCTAGATTTCCTTGGTGGTGCCATTGATCATTTATATATCTGAAACAAAAGAAATAGTCACTACCAGCAATTAACCTCAGTAATAACTCAGCTAGTGAGCCAATCAATAAGCATTATAGAAAATAAAACATATATTTCAAGCGCATCAACAGAATTCACAAATGGCAGCAAACACGCAAATAACAGTCAGAAGTTATAATCCCCTCCCATTCTCAAAAGCCAGTATAAGATTTTTGTTGTTCACCTCAAACTAAAATCATAAACAACTTGATTCGCTGCAAGATTTAAAATTAAAAAAAGCAACGAAGCTGCACATCTACAAAGCATAACTCTCACAATCACATCAGATTTAACAATTCTCTTCATGTTTCACAACAATCAAATCATCCAGAAAAAAAAAAACGTAAAACATTAACCCTCACTCACCGAAAATTGAAAAAAAAACGCTGAATCAAGTGCACTGTGATAAAGAAATCGCAGCAAGAGTCAACTAAAAACTAGCACAGAAGAGCTAAATTTTAAAAGAAGAACAACATTATCAAGAAAATCGCAAAGAGTAAACGATAATTAAAACAAATTCAATCTAATTAATTAACAAAATATGTAACGGAAATTTGCAATCATTTCGAAATCGAAACCTAACTTACAGATCCAAGACTGAAACTGATTCTCTGGTTCTTACGGCTGTTAGGGCAAATCAGATTCCCGTAGAAGAACGAGATGAGAGGAAAAAGAAGAAGAGAGGCACAGGGTTTAGAGAGAGAGAGAGAGATAGGGAATGGGGATGAAATATAAATAAAAATATAAAAAAGAAGGTGTTGCCGCGAAACTTGAATAAAAATGTGCTTCTAACCAATGAGTTTTTTTTGGTTATTTACGTCATTGCGCATCCATGAAAAGGGAGGGTACGGATTTGTATTGTCTTATCATTCACCGAACACTTGCACCCCTAGTTAATATCAACCGTTGTGATTTTACTCCTCGTTGAGTGTACCTGTACCCTCAGTTGCACAAGATTTTATTTGAAATTTTAAAATTAAATTTTGCAAATATTCCTCTATATTTCAGTATTGCCGATACCACCTAGCTCATGAGATTTCGCAAGTTCTTTTACACAAATAGGTTGTAAGTTTCAACTTCTTTAATAGAATTATTTCAAAGTCATCTACACTGAGAAATAAAATATTTTCTAAATTATATATATATATATATATATATATATATATATATATATATATATATATATATATATATATATATATATATATATATATATATATAATAAAAAAGTTATACAAGCATTTAATAAAATCATAATAAATGCATATTTTATAAACAATCTTTTTTAAAAAATAGCATCACATAAAAAAAACAAAATTTCAAGTTGGAATTCACTTTTTAAAAGTTAATAAATTAAGATATTACAAATTTAAACTTGCGTCCTTGCATCTTATATAATTACCAACTTAATTAGTTTAATCAGATAGATGTGAATATATCTTAAATGGTTGGAAATTATAGAATAAATAATATTTTTTATATTTTAAAAATTAATTTCTATAAATTTTATATCAATTTTTAGTCTCAAAAATACATCTCAAGAGTTTTAATTCTTATATTTTGTTTCTTAATTATACTCCTATTAAGACCATGTTTTTTCTTAATTTGATTTGACTTTTTTAGTCTTTCTTTCAATACTATGTTCAATTCCAAAATTTCTAAATCATGTTACTTAATTTCTAAATTATTATTTATACTTATAATAAAATTTAAAATTATTTTATCCAAAAGATTAAAAATATAAAACATAAAAATTATATTTTAGTTTATAACTTTTATATTACAAATTTGTTAACAAATGTAGTCAATTTAATTTATAATTTTTATTAAGTTAAACATGTAATCAATTTTTATTTTAAATTAAATAGATAGTCAATTTTTTATGTTAATTCTCTCTTCACAAATTAGTCTGTTTATTTTTTATACGTGAATATTAGGTTTTGTTTGAAATTTAAAAAAGAAATAAAGACAAGACTTTGAAAAAAGAAAAGAATATAATAGAAAAAATTTAAGAAAAATTTTTTTTGAAACCAAGTTATATAACACTAAACGGAATTAGGTTACAATTGTCCTTATAGGCCTATTATGGTTTGCCCCTTTTATGGGTTATCAAGTTGTTTGTAGTATATCTGATTTATTGTCTGTTACACTTTTAATAACACAAACCTTAACATCAGCATGCATTGTTTCGTTGTGTGTGCGAACAAATTCAATTACTAGAAACGAATGTTTTATCTTCATCATTTTTCTACAAGTCATACATGTTTTTGTTTGTGGTAAACCATTCAGATCTTGGTTCATCATGTTCACTAACTTAAGGCAACCAGATTCAACTATCAAGCGGTTGATTCTTTCTTTATAGATAGCTCCAAATCAACTTTCATCGTCATGGCTTCATCTGCTAACGGGTCTTTCTCACCTTCCATCATACTTAATTTTATCTGCGTGTTAATGCCTTCAGAGTTACGGATTATCGCTTAAAATCCTCATGTTCCTTCTTTTAGTGTATGTGTTGAGTTTTGTTTTCTCTATTAATATTCCAAGTAACTTCCTTATTGTTTGTCTTCCTCTACAATTTGATGTTACTATCTTTGTTTACATTTTGGTCCTTCCTTTTTTGGTTTTAGTGTTGACTTCTATCTTTCTGCATGTTTATATTATCCTTATTGGGGCTATAAGGCATCGTTATGGTGTTGTTCACTCAGTCGCCTGATTCTCATTGCTTAATGGTCTAGTAAGTCTTCTCTATCCACCTGACTTCATTATTATTGTTAGTTTTCTTCATTTTATTATTTTTCTGATTTGTAATGGTCATCCCATGCCCATTCTTCCAACTTGCATGTCCATTTTTTTTGTTTTTTCATTTCTAATTGGTGGATTGACCTCTTGTTGATCTACTCTTTTACTCGTGCCCTCCTTTCTACCAAGGTATTAGACTTTTTCATGTTGCCCATATAGAGTTTCTGGTTTGTTTGGTTTTCGGAATGCTTGTTGTCTTTCACTTTTTCCATATTTTGATCGGCAACTTTGTTTTTTTTCCTTTTTCCTCTCTACTGAACTTTTCCCGTGATGGTCGAAATTGACTTTTATTTAAGGGATGAATTTTTGTATTGAGGTGATTATTATGGTGCTTATGAGTGTCCTTCCCCTTATCAATATTAGTGTTGGGTATAGTTTGATTATGACTTCTTTTATTTTAATAATCTTTTTCAGGATGCCCGTCCATCTTTGTGTTATCATTCTAATCATGATGCTTCTTGTCATTGACCTTATCATTGTTTATATCATTAGTCTTCGGCATCAAATTGGTGTCTTCATCCTTCGTGTGTTAGACTTTCTCGCTCATACATGACCACTATTTGTTGTAGGTTATGTGTATGTGATTAATGACTTTAGCTGCTTAGATATCTTTATGGTCAAATGCTATTTTGTTTCTAGCAATCCATATGTTGTTCAAGATGTTAATGAATAATGTTGTATTTTTCTGCTTCATATAGTTTATATTATATATGCACAACTCCTTTAGGCTTAAATTAGGAATTTGATTTATGTTGATGTTTAGCTGAGATCTAAACCACATGTAGTTAGTCTACCAACAATTCTTAAAACAGTGTTCCATGTTATCAATCTTAGAATTGCATCTTTGGCATAACATGTCATTAGATATTTCCTTTTTACATAGATTTTCCTTTACAAGGGGAATATCATGGAGTAGTCTCCATAGCAGAATTTGTTTCCTTTGAGCAACTTTACTTCTCCACACTTTTCCCATAGGTCTATGTCCATATCATTGTTAGAATTGTCCTCCTTCTTTCTGTTTTTCCAATCCTATATGAGATAGTACCCCATTTTCACTATGTAATGTCCATCTTTCCTGGCCCCTTCAGGTAATGAAATCTTCTTCTCCTAGAATATGCAATGGGATATGTAGTATGCTAATTGTGTCCATATGTACGAAAGTGCATTTTACCAGGTTTTGGTACCAACAACCATTTGTCCTATCAATGAGGTCCCTAACTCTAATTACCATTGGATCCAAGGGTTTTTGTGGTAGGACTTTAAAAATGCATTAATTGGGCATCCAATTTTCATCCCAAATTCTGATTTTGTTACTATTACCTACAACTCGACAAGAACCTTTTTTAATGATCCAAATACATTGATGAATACTCATCTAAAGGTAGCTTAGTCTGGACCCTAGTTTAGCTTCCAAAATGTCACACCGAGGTATATTTTTCTTTAAGGGTTTTCTCCACTAAAGAGTCAGAGGTAGTATGTAATCTCCCCACTTGTTTTGCTATCATGGCCATATTTAAATTCTGAAGATATCTAGACCCTAACCCCCTTCCTTCTTGTTTTTATATAGCTACTTCTGTTTCATCCAATGCACTCTACTGTGGCCCCGCCAAAACTTGACTTTCATACTTTCCATAGTTTTACAAAGAGTTTTAGGAATTATGAAGGAACTTATAGCATAAGTAGGTGTGATGGCAAGTTGTCTCAATCCTTATTTTAATGATGTCAAAACGTGTCTAGTTAGTACTTTGTATTTTGGACGGTATCATCGAGTCTCATCTGCATTCATAGTTCTCTCATGCACGAAAATATTTCAAAAACACGAGTCTATTCATATAGAAGATCATCATATGTGTTCTTTGTATGTTTGATCCTTTTGAGAGACTTAAGTGTGCATAATATTGTTTAGGTATACCAAAACATGCTCAAAAAGTCATTTTTGGAAGTTTCGAAGGCTTTAGTCGACTCAAAGCCCTACTTAGGTTGACTCATATAATGTGGATTTTAAGGTTTTGCTCTCAGGTGTGCTCACGTCGACCCTCCGGTCGACTCATACTGTTAGTGTTTAAAATTGTCATTTTTGGCAGGTTTACGTCGATGCATGGACCTGTTCCGGTCGATGCATAAAGTCAATTTTTGCACAATTTTGAAATTGGGTGTGCTCAGGTCGACCCCCTTTTTTCTTAGGTCGATCATTCACTCGAATCAATCTAATTTTCTGATATGTTTGATTTTCAAATTATTGTTATGGTTGTTATTTGGTCATAGCTTCATATATATTCCTTTTGGCTCATTCTTTTCACCAACAACAAGAAAAGTGAAATATTGACACTGATTTTCTCTCATCATCTTCATCCTCTTTCTTGCATTTTCTCAACAACTACACATAACAATTTTTGTTGATCATTCTGCATCATTGAGGTGATAATGTCCAAACATATGATATTGTATCGGGTTTGGGTTGAGAGATCAATAAGTTTTTCTTGAATAAAATCATTAGAGTTTTGTCCTCCAAGAATATTGAGGTTTAAGGGTTTTTGCACAAATCTTTTCTTCATGGATTCAGCAGAGCGAAGGTGATTGAAAAACGGGTGGTTCGTTTAATCTAGTAGTGGAAACCGGAGGATTGTGGAATAAAGATTTGGTTTGAATTGTGTGTGATTGAAACTAGTTGGGCTAAAGATTTGAAGACCATTGGGTTGTTCAGACGAGTAGCTGGAATTGGAGGTTTAGTCAACACATTTGAGGCACTTGATTCGAATTGAATCAAGGGGATAGAAGACATAGTTTCAGCATCAACAATTAGGCTTGAGTGTATGATTACTATTGCTTCTCTTGTACAAACTTTTGCAAC
The DNA here is from genome assembly GCA_963859935.3 of Lathyrus sativus. NCBI lineage: Eukaryota > Viridiplantae > Streptophyta > Magnoliopsida > Fabales > Fabaceae > Lathyrus > Lathyrus sativus. Next base: position 537,792,441 of record OZ012740.1, on the reverse strand, counting down.
AGGTTAATATAGATCTCAATTCTATTTATAGAATTAGGGGAAGATGTGTCCTAAGCGAGGACGAAGGGGGAACTGTCTTAATAAATTTGGTGTTGTTCTCTCTTTCGCTATTTTTCTATTTCTGAATTGTTAACGTTTGTGAACAATCAAATTGCTCGATAAAAATTATGGTATAATATAGTGCTGAAAAGTGTTTTGAAAACTCATTACAATCATTTTGGTTGTAATTGGAAGACATAGTTTCAGCATCAACGATTAGGCTTGAGTGTATGATTACTGTTGCTTCTCTTGTACAAACTTTTGCAACAGGTTAATATAGATCTCAATTCTATTTATAGAATTAAGGGAAGACGTGTCCTAAGCAAGGACGAAGGGGGAACTGCCTTAATAAATTTGGTGTTGTTCTCTCTTTCGCTATTTTTCTATTTCTGAATTGTTAACGTTTGTGAACAATCAAATTGCTCGATAAAAATTATGGTATAATATAGTGTTGAAAAGTGTTTTGAAAACTCATTACAATCATTTTGGTTGTAATTGGAAAAATTTTGCACTACCATTACTTACAGAATTTCACTTGGGGTGTTTTACATACCAAGTGTTCGACAAATTGATCGCACACAAACTATTTGTACTTTTGTCAATTTTAGTTTAATTTTTACAAGGCATTGGAAATTGCACAACCTTAATTGATTCTAACTGTATTGATTGACATTTAAATATTGATATACTTTCTCATTGGATTCAATATTCCATTTTGGCTTTCAAATATTGATATACTTCCGCATAAATTTTAAAAACCAAATTTCTTGTTAAGCGCCAACTCTGTTTAAGAATCAGTGATTTATTCAACCCCCTCATAGTTCATTACTATAATCAAACAAGTGGTATCAAGAGCATCGGTTCATTTCGTGCTTCACATATAACTTTTTAGAATATGGAAAACGAACCAAAAGGGACTTACAATAGAGCATCAGTTTTTAACAGTGAGAACTATAGTTATTGGAAAGATTGTATGCATGTGCATATCTATTCCATTGATAGAAAGGTATGGAACGTTATACAAAATGGTCCCATGGAAATTATCACGACCGATGCGAATAACATTGTTGTGCCTAAGTCGGAAGCACAATGAAATAAAGAAGATGAAAAAAAGTATAACTCCGATTGGAAAGCTAGAAATATTTTGATCTCCTCTTTGGGAGTTGATGAGTATTATAGAGTTTCACATTGTACGACTTCTAGAGTTATGTGGGACGCATTGCAAGTTACCCATGAGGGAACTAATGATGTTAAACTAGCTCGAATCATCACTTTGACTCAAGAGTTTGATCTCTTTCACATGAAGCAAGGGGAAACCACTACCAACATGCAAAAGATATTTATTCATTTAATCAATCGACTAAATTCACTTGGTAGATCAATTTCTAATGATGTTGCTACTAACAAAGTTTTGAGGTGTCTTACTAGGGAGTGGCAACCAAAGGTCACGACTATTAAGGAAGAAAATAACCTCGTGACTTTGGACATTACAACTCTACTTGGAAAGCTCTAAGAACATGAGTAAGTTCTCATTAGTCTTGATCAATTTGAGAAGAAGGAAAAGAAAGAAAGGACCAGAGATACGGAAAATAATTCAATAGCTCTAAAGGCTTATTGTTCAAAGTCCTTCATAAAAGAGCTAAGCGATGATTAATTGAGTGATGACGATGATGAAGAAACGAATGAAGATATGAGGTTGTTCGTGAGGTGATACAATCTCTATGTAAAGAAAAATGGTATTCAATATTCAAAAAAGAATCTCTTCAATTTTAGAAGACAAACAAGGTCTTCCAAGAATGAAGGAAACAAGAGTAGTAAAGCAAAAGGGTCTTGCTACAACTATGGAAAAGTCAGGCATTAGAAGCCAGATTGTCCATTGATGAAGAAAGACAAAGGGAATGAAATGATCATTGACAAAAGAAACAAGGCAAACTTAGAAGAGCTTACATTGCTTGGGAAAGTGATAGTGAGTCATCTAGTGATTATAGTTCAAGTGACGAAGAAGAGTCTGTTAACCTTTGCCTCTCCGCTCATTAAAAGAAGAAGAATAAAAAGGTAAGACATGCTAAATACGATAACTCTAGTAAAATGTCTTATTCTGAATAACAACATGCTTTTGATACTTTTCACCATGAGGCTAAGGAAGCTTTTAACCGTTTGGCTTCAAACATACAAATTTTTAATCATTTGGAGAAAAAAATCTCTGATTCCGAAAGGGAATTAGAGGCTCTCAAGGCGTCTATGGTGGAAGCAACAAAATTAAATGTTAAGGAACACAAGAGTAGATGGTTAAATTAGGGTTGCGAGACTTGCCATATTTGGAAAAAAGAGGTTAGAACTCTTAAAGCCAAACTTGACAAAGCTCTAGAACCAAATATCACTTTTGCTATTGATAGATCACATTTTAGGAGAAACATGATTAATCCATGTCAAAAATATACTTATGTGATCAAAGATCAAGTTAACAAAAGTGATACCAATGTTAATTTTACTTGCTTGTATTGTTGCAAAATAGGTCATACCATTGCTAAATGTCACTTTAGGAGGTTTTTAGTTCCTAAAGGCGTTTATCAATGGTTGCCTAAATGCAACCAAGATTTCACTCACAACCAAGGACCCAATAAAAATTGGGTACCTATTTCCCTTGATTGATTGTGTAGGTACAAAGTCTTGAGTCTATGAAGAGAAGATGAGTTCTCGATAGTGGATGCTCAAGACATATGACGGGAGACATTTTTCTATTCATTAACTTTGTGGCAAAGAAGAAGGGATTTGTAACCTAAGGAAACAACAATAAATGGGCAATACTCGGCAAAGGTAGTGTAGGTAATCCCTCTTCTACTACTATCTCTGATATGTTGTTAGTTTATGGTTTTAAACACAATCTTATAATCATTAGTCAATTATGTGACAAGTGATATAAAGTGTCATTTTCAAAAGATTGCTGCATAATTAAAAATAATGATAAAAAAGGGATGTGTTTAAAGGCTTGAGGGTTAATAACATGTATATGCTTAAATTGAGTGAGGTATCGTTGAGTAGCGACAAATGTATCGTCATTATGAATGAAGACTCGTGGTTATGGCATAGGCGTTTGGCGCATGTCAATATTGATTTGCTAAATAAGATAGTCTCTAAGGACCCAGTAATTGGATTACCCAAAATTAAGTTTTCAAAGGATCATTTATGTGATGTGTGCCAAATGGGGAAGCAAACAAGGATCTCGTTCAAATCTAAAAACATTATTTCAACCACGATACCCCTTGAACTCCTCCATGTGGACCTCTTTGGACCATCTAGGATTAATAGCGTAGGTGGTAGCTACTAGGGTTTTGTGATTGTCGATGATTACTCTTAGTTTTGTTGGACTATTTTCTTAGCAAGCAAGAGCAATACTTTTTTCGATTTTTGAAATATTTGCCAAGCTCTCTCAAAACAAGTTAAGCACGAACATTATAACAATTCGAAGTGATCATGGAGGTGAGTTTGAAAATAATCTCTTTGAAGAATATTGTCGTAGGCATGAAATTGATCATAATTTTTCTGCGTCGTGTACCCCTCAACAAAACGGGGTTGTGGAACGTAAAAATTGAATTTTGGAAGAATTAGGAAGAACCATGATCAATGAAAATGGCCTTTCTAAATACTTTTGGGCTGATGCCATTAGTACGGCTTGTTATGTTTTGAATAGTGTATTCATCCGTCCTATTCTTAACAAAACTTTATATGAGCTTTTGAAGGGAGGAAGTCCAATGTATCTCACCTTCATGTATTCAGTTGTAAATTTTTTATTTTGAACAATGGTAAGGAGAGCCTTGGCAAGTTCAACTATAAGACTGATGAAGGTATCTTTCTTGGGTACTCTCATACAAGTAAATCATATAGGGTATATAATAAGAGGTTACTTATTGTTGAGGAATCTGTTCATGTTACTTTTGATGAAACTTATCCGAAAAAGGTCGAAAAAGGTATTTTTTTCATGGTGCAGGTGTAGCTTTAAAAGACATACTCAAAGACGCTGAAAAGGGGATTGATCAACCTGAAGCGGTGAAAGTTGAGGAGGAAAAAGATCACCATCATGAGGAGATTGAGGAGGATCATCCGACTAACAATGATGACCTTCCTCTAGCTTAGAAGTCCTTTAAAGACAACCCTATCAACAACATTCGCGGTTACATTTCAAAGGGAGTGACTACAAGATCTAAGTTAAGTAACTTATGTTATCACTTTTCTTTCGTCTCTCAGATTGAGCCTAAAAACCCTAAAGAGGCATTAATCGATGAACATTAGTTCTTATCAATGTAAGAGGAATTAAATCAATTTAAAAGGAATGAGGTTTGGGACCTTGTCCCTCCTCTGCAAGGCCATCGAATAATTGGCACCCGATAGGTGTTTAGGAACGAGCTTGATGAAAATGGAGTTATAACAAGAAACAAAGCACATTTAGTGGTGCAAGGGTATAATCAAGACAAAGGCATAGATTATGAGGAAATTTATGCTCTTGTTGCCTGACTCGAGGCTATACGCTTTTTGCTTGCTTACGCATGTGCTAAGAATTTCAAATGGATGTAAAAAGTGCTTTCCTAAACGGATCCATTAATGAAGAGGTTTATGTAGCCCAACCTATTGGTTTTGAATCCCATGAGTATCCTAATCATGTTTATAAGCTTAAACGTGTTTCGTACAGACTCAAGCAAACCCCTAGAGCTTAGTATGAACATCTTAGCAAATTTCTACTAGATCAAAGGTACTAAAAAGGGAAGCTTGACACAACCCTTTTCATTAAACGTCAAAGAAAACACTTTATTTTTGTAAAAATTTATGTAGATGATATCATATTCAGATCTACTAACATGAATCTGGTCAAGGAGTTTTCTAAGTTGATGCATGGAGAGTTCGAGATGAGGATGATGGGGGAGCTAAACTATTTCCTCAGATTGCAAATCAAGCAGCTCGAAGAAGGAACATTTGTGAGCTAGACGAAATATTGCCTTGAGCTTCTCAAGCGTTTCAACATGGCTAACTCCAAAGCGATTGACACTTCAATGCCTACTTGAGCAAACTTGAGTCATGATGAAAATGTTAAGGATATGGATGTAAATAAGTATAGAGATATGATAGGCTCTCTCATCTATCTTACCGCATCTCGACCGGATATAATGTTTAATGTTTGTATGTGTGCGAGGTACCGGTCATGTCCCAAGGAATCACACTTGAAAGACGTCAAGCGTTTACATAGATACTTCTCTGGTACTTCAAAGTATGGGCTTTGGTATTCCAAGGGAAGTGATTGTTCTTTGGTTCGCTATTCCGTTTCTGACTTTGCCGGTTACAAATCAGATAGGAAAAGCACAAGTGACACTTGTCATTTTTTCTCAAATTTTTGAGCGAGTTGGCACGGCAAAAAGTAAGTTTTCCTTGCTTTGTCAATAGCCGAGGTGGAATACATTGTGGTTGGTAGTTGTTATGCTCAAGTCTTGTGGCTTAAGCAATAATTACTCGATTTCAATATTAAACTCGAGCTTAGTCCTATTTTATGTGATAATACAAGTGCCACCAACCTAACCAAAAACCCCGTATTGCATTCACGCACCAAACATATCGAAATTCTCCATCATTTCCTTAGGAATCATGTAGAGAAAGGTGATGTGGTGTTTGAGCATGTTGATACTAAGAATCAACTTGCAGATATTTTCACAAAACCACTCGCGGCATAGCCTTTCTTTAACATCCGTAGGGAATTGGGTGTTCTCGATATCTCAGATCGTGTTTAAGGTTTCATGATTTCATGCTCTATATATATGCTTGTCTATATTTTAGTCTAACAATATTTAGAAGATCAAGCTATATGTGAGGGCATCCATCCCCGATCCTCATTGAGGTAATATCGTTCCTCTCTATCAAAATATTCTTGATCACATATATGTGTAAGACAATATGTTATTTTGTGTGTTAGATTGATGTTTTATTCCATGGTTGAACATGTTTTTATCCATTTGTGAGTTTGAAATATGTGTGAGCTCTTTATCTATTAATGTTTGATGCATAAATGACTTAAAAAGTGCATTTTTACTCATTTTAACTGTGTGAGTCGACCAAAACAGATCATAGGTCGACTCATGAAAATACCATTTTTACAAATTTTAGATCGGTATGCAAAGGTCGACACATGGGTTGACTCAAACTGTGTGCATTTCACATTGTCAAAATTTCATCTTTATGCGTCAATACATAGACTCTTTAGGTCGACACGTCGCTGAATTTTTCTGAAAAATCTTGAAAATTGCAGCGCCTTTCCATGTTCATTGACCCATTTATTGCATTTCTTCATTCAATGGATTCAAACACTCTCATTTTCATCTAGACATCTCTCTTCCACTTCTCCTCTTTCCAAAATCTCTAAAAAAACATAAAAATCCTATCTCACCAAACTTCTTCAAGATCACAAGGTTTCAATTGAGTTTTTCATCAACAATTCAAATTCAACCTACTGCCCATCCCCTTTCATCAGTTCAACTTCATGGCTACCAGAAGAGTCACCGGGAAAAGAACCACAAGATCTCCAACATCACAAGTTGGGATATTTTGGAACTCACTAAGCGATTGGATGAGCAACAACCTCTACCACCTCCCAACAATCATTTCAGAGGAAAGGGCCACCCATTTAGGGGGAGAAGACCTTGAGGATGATGTTGTTTAGCTGTAGTACATATCATGTTATCTTTTGTTCATCTCATTTTATGTTTACATATCTTTATGTTTGTTTGTTTGTTTGTTTGTTTGAGACTTGGAGATATTTTGGGACATGGTGTTTATTTAATGCACTTCGTTTTTTTTCATATGCTTCTTGTCCCATTTATCTTCATATTCTTTTCCATTAACATCATTTCATGTGGATGCTTGTTAATGCATATCTGTTGCAAAATATGTGAGTGTGCTCAATTAGATATATTATGTTTTTCTTTGACCTTGTGCTTCTCTCTTTTTATGTTGTCAAAGGGGAAGAAGAGACTATGCAAAAGCAATAATTCATCTTACAAAGATTGATCAGACTTTCAGATTGTCTCTTGGAAGAATGCATAAAATCAGGGGAGGATGATACTACTCAAAGTACTCGATTTTGCTATTATTTTGCCATCATAAAAAGGGGAGTATGCGAGGGCATGTTGTCTCAATCCTTATTTTAATGATGTCAAAACGTGTTTAGTTAGTACTTTGTATTTTGGACGGTATCATCGAGTCTCATCTGCATTTGTAGTTCTCTCGTGCACAAAAATATTTAGAAAACACGAGTCTATTCATATATAAGAGCATCATATATGTTTTGTGTGTGTTTGATCCTTTTGAGAGACTTAGGTGTGCATAAATATTGTTTAGGTAGACCAAAACATGCTCAAAAAGTCATTTTTGGAAGTTTCGAAGGCTTGAGTCGACTCAAAGCTCTACTTAGGTCGACTCATGTAATGTGGATTTTGAGGTTTTGCTCTCATGTGTGCTTGCGTTGACCCTCCGGTCGACTCATACTGTTAGTGTTTGAAATTGTCATTTTTTGGCAGGTTTGCGGCGACACATGGACATGTTATGGTCGACGCATAAAGTCAATTTTTGCATAATTATGAAATCGGGCGTGCTCAAGTCGACCCCCTATTTTCTTAGGTCGACCGTTCGATCGAATCACTCTAATTTTCTGATATGTTTGATTTTCAAATTACTGTTATGGTTGTTATTTAGTCTTAGCTTCATATATATTCCTTTTGGCTCATTTTTTTCACCAACAACAAGAAAAGTGAAATATTGACACTGATTTTCTCTCATCGTCTTCATCCTCTTTCTTGCATTTTCTCAACAACTACACATAACAATTTTTTATGATCATTCTGCATCATTGAGGTGATAACATCCAAACATAGGATATTGTATCGGCTTTGGGTTGAGAGATCGGTATGTTTTTCTTGAATAAAACCGCGAGAGTTTTGTCCTCCAAGAATCTTGAGGTTTTGGGGTTTTTGCACAAACCATTTCTTCACAGATTCAGCCGAGCAAAGGTGATTGAAGAACGGGTGGTTTGTTCAATCTAGTAATGATAATCGGAGGATTGTGGAAGAAAGATTTGGGTTCAAATTGTATGTGATTGAAATTAGTCGGGCTAAAGATTTGAAGACCATTGGATTGTTCAGACGAGTAGCTGGAATCAGAGATTTATTCAACACATTTGAGGCACTTGATTCGACTCAAATCAGGGGGAGAGAAGACATAGTTTCAACATTAACAACTAGGCTTGAGTGTGTGATTACTATTGCTTCTCTTGTACAAACTTTTGCAACATGGTAATATATATATCTCAATTCTATTTCTAGAATTAAGGACAGACGTACCTCAAGCGAGGACGAAGTGGGAACTGCCTCAAAAAATTTTGTGTTGTTCTCTCTTTCGCTATTTTTCTATTTCTGAGTTGTTAATGTTTGTGCATAATCAAATTGCTCGATAAAAGTTCTGGTATAGTGTAGTGCTGAAAAATGTTTTGAATACTCATTACAATCATTTTGATTTTAATTGGACAAATTTTGCACTACCATTACTTAGAGAATTTCACTTAGGGTGTTTTGCATACCAAGTGTTTGACAAATTGATCGCACACAAATTATTTGTGCTTTTGTCAATTTGAGTTTAATTTTTATAAGCCATTGGAAATTGCACAACCTTAAGTGATTCTAATTGTATTGATTGACATTCATATATTGATTCATTTTCTCATTGGATTTGATATTCCATATTGGCTTATCACATATCCAATCTTTTAGATGATCTTAGTTCCTCGGCCGCTTCCGCATATATTTTAAAAACAAAATTTCTTGTTAAGCGTCAAATCTGTTTAGGAATTAATGATCTATTCAGCCCCCACTTCTAGATCATTATCATCGTCTAACAGTAGGGATTACATAGGTTATAGTTTTTAACCGAGTTTCCCTACCTGCATTAGACAAATCCTTAGTCTTCCAAGTATTTAATTTTTTTCATATTCTCTCCACCAAGTAATTTAAGCTTATAATCTTAGAGTGCCCAACCTGAGTTGGTAACCCCAAGTAGTTCTCAATATTGTTAACAATAGGAATATTCAACAACTTGAAAATCATACTTTTAACCTGATGATTAGTGTTAGTACCAAACATCATTTGGGATTTGGTCACATTGATTTTCTGCCATGAGCTTTGTTGGTACTTTGTGATGATATCAAAGAGAGTCGTTACCTCTTTCCTATTAGCCTTACAGAATACTAAAATTTCATATACAAATAAAAAAAAAGTGAGTTGTATTAGGAGCCTTTTAGGTAACAATTATGCCATTGAAGTGATTCCTTAGACGAGTCTTTCTAATAAGGTTAGAAAAAATGTCAGCACGGAGAATAAAAATGTAAGGATAAATAGGATCTCCTTGTCTTATCCCTCGGGTAGAGATAATTTTAGCAGTAGGGTGGACATTTATCATAATAGAATATGTGATAGTATTGATACACTTCATAGTAAGCTTGGTAATGTTATTAGGAGAACCAAAACAATTCAGAGTATGGTTAATGGAATTCCAGTCCAACCTATCATATGCTTTCTCCATATCCATTTTAATACCAATATAATTGCCCCTTCTCTTATTAGTTTCATTCAAAAGGTTAAACAACTCATATGTCATCATAGTATTATCAATGAAGAGTCTTTTGTACACAAAAGGAATTTGATTCTCACGATAATCATAAAAAGGGTAGGCATGATTTTGTTAGATATGGTATTGGTTATAATTTTCATAAAGACATTATAGAGGGTGTGGGTCTAAAATTGGTTAGCTTTATAGGATTTTTAGTTTTAGGGATTAAATTAATAAAAGTATGGTTGGATCTATGAGGGTCCTCGTTATTGTTAAGAATGTTAAGGGTCATGCTAGTGATATAATTTCCCACAATGTCACAAAAGGACTGATAAAATAAAGTTGGAATCCCATCAGGGTCAGGAGTATCATTGCTCCTTATATTCCTCATAACATTAACTGTTTCCTCTACAATAAAAGGCATGTGTAGTTGATTCACCATGTCCTCATGGATTATGTTATTCTGACTAATATCACAATCAATATGAATGGTAAGGTGATAAACTATAAATTGGTTATGGGAGAACTGGAGCATATTATTATGAATATCTTTATATTTGTAGGTTATCACTCCATTAGGATTCAGATTAGACTTTATTTTGTTATGTATTCTTCTTTTACTGGCTTTTTGGTGGAAGAACTTTATATTCCTATTGGTATCTCTAATCCAGTGAAATTTGGCTATCTTAGTCCATCAAATATATTCCTAGCAGGGCTTGGAACGAGTTGATTCGAGTCGAACTCGCCTCAGCTTGGCTCCACTAATTAAGAATTGATTCAACTCAAATATCGGTTCAAGTTTAACACTAACTTTTTTTAAGCTTAAACTTGATTTGTTATAAGTTCACGAACAATTCGATTTAACTCATTAGGTTCAACCCACTTGTTGCACAAACTTAAAAGCCATATTTTTAAGTCTATTTTTTATATATATTTGACATTTTAAATTAATACTTTTTAAAAAGAAAATATTGAAATAAAATAAAAGTTATCATATTGAAATTTAAGTGTCTAAAAAATCTACTAATTCAAAAACTACACAATTTTCAAGAGATATATTTAAAAGTCTAATTCAAAAACTACTCAATTGGAGTTTAAGTATGTCTTAACAATCCATAACTTCATCTAAATATTTAAGAACCTTACAAATTTAATGAAATAGTACACCACAAATATAAATTTATGCATTTCCATCACATAATGATTTCACCACTTTCAACCTTCATTACACATGTTATTTTTCAAAAATGTCATAATGCATCCAACAAGAATGATTTTAAATGCAATTGTCAGCTTTACTGTCATAACTAGCACGGAAAGGACAATATATGGTTAAGATTTAAAGTAAATCTTTAAACTAACTCTTAAATAGAATATAACTTTTCTTACATATAATTGAGTTGACTCATGAACCTAACGAGTCGAACTATGTATAGTTTAAATTCAGCTTATTTAGTTAATTCTATCTTAATTTTCTGATCATATTTAGCTCATTTGGTTCATGAACCTAGTTCAACTATTTAATCATCGAACCAAGTTCCGAACTATTCTCGAGTTGGTTCAATTCATTTCTAGTCCTACTTCCTAGTGAAGAAGTTGGTTGATTAAGTCTTTAATCCTGTCCATGTGAATATTATTATTGTTGAATGAATTGGCCTTATGGATGTTGATGAGCTTATTATTGAGCTTATTTATCTCCCTTGCGGGGTTAGGAAAGTGTATTTTATCCCATGCAGTAAGAGATTCCAAAGTGTGGTTCATCTTTTCCTTTGTGTTATGAGTTATGTTATCATTCCAAGCTTGTTTAACTGTGTCACTTATGTATGGACTTTTCGTCCAGATATTCTCAAATCTTTCAGGCTTTTCTTTGTTGTTATTTTTGATTTGTTGATGGAGATTTGAGTGACATTATATAAGAACATGTTTGTGATCAGAATTAGAAATATGCAGGTGGGTGTTTTGGTAGTTCTGAAATTAATGCTTCCAACCATTAATAGCCATAAACCTATCGAGCTTGACTAATATGTATTTCTTACCCTAATTGGTTATTACTCCAGGTTTACATGTGGTCGGTATAGCATAGATCTGACAAAGAACAATAAGAAATAGTGTTATTAATAAAGTAAATAAGCTCCAGGTCAAGGGGGTTGCCCCCAATTTTCTCATTAGCACATGTTATGAAGTTAAAGTCACAAAAAATTAGCAAATTAAGACGAGGGTTCCTTTGGGCTATATTATTAACGAGATTACATGTGAGATTCTTTTGGTTACTTTTTGAGTACCCATATATTTTCATACCTCTTTAAAGAATGTCATTTTAGTATTATTACTAATATTTATAGACTTAATGTTGAAATAAACCATGTTTTTGTTAGAATAAATGATAACCAAGTTCACATTATTCTCCCACATTAAAGAAAGCCCCCTTGCACTGCCTATACCATTTAAACCATAATTAACATTGTGAATACTGGTTAAGGGACCAATATTAATCAAGTACTTATACATTTTATCATTATTACATTTCTCAGTTTCAGTAAAAAAAACATTGTTATGAATATAAGATCTTGTCATTTGTTTGAGAGCTATGACAGTTTTTAGGGTTTCCCAACCCCTTACTATTCCATGTTAGAATTTTCATCCTTCCTTAGCTGCCTTGTTCAAGAGGTTGACCATTGCGTGAGTTTGAACTTTAGGTTTGGCATGTAATTTATCTTCAAGTTCAATAAGTCTTCTTTTCTTTGTTTGATTATGGGAGTTGTCTTCATCATTGAACATTTCCTCCCTATCAAAGTTAAAAGAGAGAAAATCTATTTTTTCCATCAAGACTTTAGGAATTTGGCTATGGAGGCTTACATTTGGTTTATTTATGGGATTACTAATGAATCTCCTTTTAGCATGTGGAATTTGACGCGTGCCTTGTAGGGGAGCTTTCATCCAAGGGACTAGCAAATTGATATTCGTTATACCATATGTAGGAGCATTTCGCTTACTGCATAATTCCTTGCTATGTCTCATATATCAACAATAGAATTAGAAAATAATTTAAGAATTTTGGTTCGGAGGATTATGGAGGAGTTATTTTTGTTAATAATATAAAATCTCTCTAGTTTGGGATAACTCAAAATTTGTGTTACAAGAGGTTTTTGAAAGAATTACTTAAATTCTTAAAATATATTTTATATTGTTATGATATTTTAAAAATTAAAATTATAGTAGTAATAAACATTTATATATATTATTATATAGAGAATCATAATTTTTTTTATGTTTGTTAAAAATCTACTCCTTGAATGTCTCAATTCTCTCTCATCTAAACTCGCAAACAACATAAAATATGTGTTTGCATAATTAAAATGAATTGTATTTAATAGAGTACGAGGGTACTCTTGCCCTTACAAATTACATCAGTCAATTGCAATAATTTGTATACATTTAAATTATACAAGACATTGAAACCAATTAGAAAATGTTACAAAGCTATGGTCTTTCAACCCTATGTTTTTCCAAATCCATGATGCAACTTTAATGTTGCTAACTAAGTCTTCTAAAACACAAATGCCCCCTTGAGAGATCTGATACGTGTCAAGCTGAGTGATATTTTTTTAAATTTTTTTTTAAATGACAACTAAGCTTATTTTTGCATTTTTAATTATGTGGATGGCTTAGTTGGCATTTATTATTATTATTATTTATTTTTTAAATTCTATGTGACATCTTTAATTATTATTTAATTATTTTGGTGTTAAATGCCAAAAAAAATTTAAAAATGACCCTTAGATATGCACTTCACATATGTCAGATTTCTCAATGGTGTATATTGATGAAATCTTGAAATGACAAGGGAACATTTGTAAAAAAAAAATTTTTTTACAGGGGGTAAATCCAAAATCGTCTATATGGCAGTGGATAAAATGATATTAACCCTAAAAATATTTGTATCGACAATATATTTTTTATTGTTTATAAAAATATTTATATCAACAATACACTTTTTTCATTTATAAAAATATTTGTATCAACAATAGACGTACTCCCGTTTATAAAAATATTTACATCAAAAATACACTTTTTCCCGTTTATAAAATATTTGTATCAACAATAAACATATTCTCGTTTATAAAAATATTTGTATTAACAATACACTTTTTTTCGTTTGTAAAATATTTGTATCAACAATAAAATTTTTCCCGTTTATAAAAATATTTGTATCAACAATAAAATTTGTCCCATTTATAAAAATATTTGTATCGACATACACATATTTCATTTTATAAAAATATTTATATCAACAATATACTTTTTCTCGTTTATAAAATATTTGTATCAACAATAAATATTTTTTCGTTTATAAAAGTATTTGTATTAACAAGACACTTTCTCCCGTTTATAAAATATTCGTATCAACAATAAATTTTTTCCCATTTATAAAGATATTTGTATCAACAAATCGTTTTTTCCATTTATAAAAATATTTGTCTCAACAATATATTTTTTCCATTTAATAAAATATTTGCACCAACGCTAATTTTTTTCTTTCATTTATACAAATATTTGTATCAACAATACACTTTTTTCATTTGTAAAATATTGCTAAATAATACATTTTTTTTTTCAATTTATAAAAATATTTGTACCAACATTACATTTTTTTTTTCATTTATAAAAATATTTATACCAACTATACATTTTTTTCCATTTATAAAATATTTTGTATCAATAATATATGTATTTTCTTTTATAAAAATATTATATCAACAATAGATATTTTTTGGTTTATAAATATTTGTATCAACTATCTCTATTTATAAAAAAGTGATATACAAATTTCAAAAGTTTTGTAAACGTGTAAATTAGAGATAATATTAATGCATGTGGGTCCAAGCCATTAGATTAGTGTGCTATTTTTCTTATAAATAGGATGCTAGTTTCTCATTTTGGTATAAGAAAAAATAGGAAGATAAAATCCTAATTTCAAGAGAGAGAAGTTATTTTGTTATTCTTGTATACTTGTAATCTTGTTCTAAGATAAAAGAAAGAATAACAGATTAATAACCATTCCTTGTTGCTTTTTTCTTTATTAACCCTAACGCTTGTGTGTTTCTTGATCATAAAGAAACTGTTTATACTTAGTTTTAAGGTATCTGATTCACAACAAATTGGTGCGGTGAGCGTGGAGAAGATGCCTTTAACAAAGTTTGAGATTGAAAAGTTCACTAGAGTGAACAATTTCGGTTTGTGGCGCTTGAAGATGAAAGCCCTACTGGTTCAACATGGTTGTTTGGAAGCGTTGAAGGGTGAGGCAACCATGGACGTTGCGTTAACAACAAAAGAAAAGACAGGCATGATCCAGAAAGCCCACATCATAATATTGTTGAGCCTTAATGACAAGGTTCTTCGAAAGGTATCAAAGAAGACTACAACATCGAGATTATGGGTGAAACTTGAAAGTTTGTACATGACCAAATCTCTGGTGAATCGACTCTACCTGAAGCAAGCTTTATATTCATTCAAGATGAGTGAAGACAAAGTGTTGGCTGAGCAGTTGGATATGTTCAATAAGCTGATTCTTGATCTTGAAAATATTGATGTGAAGATCGATGATGAAGATCAAGCATTGTTGTTGATGTGTGTTTTGCCCAGAACACATGCTCACTTTAAAGAAACTCTCTTATATGGAAGGGAGCCCCTGACCTTTGAAGAAGTTCAATCAACCTTGTATTATGAGGACTTGAACGAACGAAAGGAGCATAAACCTTCGACGGTGGGCGAAGTTTGACCATTAAGGGAAAATTCTTGCAAAAGGATGGTAAGTTTGACAAAAAGAAAGGTAAAAGTCAACAGGAGTCTTATAGTGGCGAAACATGTAGTATTCGATGTTATCACTGTAAGAAGGAGGTTCACATAACAAGGTATGCCCTGGACGCCTGAAAGATCGTGGAGGTAATGGCAACGCAACCATTGTTCAATATGACTTCGACTCATCTGATGTTCTTGTGGTTTCAAGTGTCGACTCGAGAAAAGAGTGGATTATGGATTCTGGTTGCATTTGGCACATAACTCCAAACAGAGAATTGTTCAAGGAGCTATGTGATCAAGATGGTGGATATGTGCTGCTGGGAAACAACAAATCTTGCAAAATTGCAGGTATTGGATCTGCGAGATTCAAGCTCCATGATGAGTCAATAAGGTTATTGACTGAAGTCAGGTACGTACCTGACTCGAAGAGAAATTTGATTTCTCTTGGTGAATTCGACAGAAAAGGATACATTTTTCAAGGAGAGAAAAGTATCCTAAGAGTCATGAAGGGGTCAGAGGAAGTCTTGAGAGGCGTGAAGAAACAATACTTGTATACCCTTAAGGCTGTGGTTGTAAGTGGTTCGACAAATGTTGCATCCACAAAACCTGTGTCGAAGACAGAATTATGGCACATGAGATTGGCCATGTTAGCAAAAGAGGCCTGGTCGAATTGGGGAAGTAGAACCTGCTAGGAGGTGACAAAGTCGAAAAGTTAGAGTTTTGTGAATCGTGTGTATTTGGTAAATCTTATACAACGAAGTTTAACAAAGGCAAGCAAAGAACACATGGATCCCTGGATTACATTCATGTTGATCTTTGGGGGCCTGCAAGGAATCCTTCCCACTTAGGTGTAAGGTATTTTCTATCAATCATTGATGACTATTCCAGAAAACTATGTGTATTCATTCAGAAGACGAAGGATGAAACTTTTGAGAATTTCAAAAGTTGGAAGATTCTGGTCGAAACTCAAACTAGCAGAAAGGTTAAGAGGTTGAGAACTGACAATGGCCTTGAATTTTGCAACGATGCGTTTGATAGTTACTGTGTTAAGTCTGGGATTGCAAGGCATAAAACTGTAGCAGGTACTCCTTAACAAAATGGCTTAGCTAAGAGATTCAAACGAACAATCCTTGAAAGGGTTAGATGCATGTTGGTTAGTGCTGGATTGAAGAAGGTGTTTTGGGCAGAAGCTGTTTCGACAACAACTTACCTGATAAATAGATGTCCCTCGACTGCCTTGAGAATGAAGAAACCTGAAGAAGTTTGGTCGGGACATCCACCTAGTCTCGACAGACTGAGAGTATTTGGCTGTGTAGCCTATGCTCATATTAGGTAAGATAAGGTCAAACCTAGAGCTCTGAAATGCATGTTCATGGGATACCCTGAAGGAGTCAAAGTTTATAGGCTATGGTGCCTAGAGCCAGGTCACAGGAGGTGTATCACCAGTCAAGATGTAATTTTCAATGAAGCAGATATGGCTTTCAGGAAAACTGATGATGCTGACGAAGAGCTGGAACAGGGAGAGATTCCTGATGAGGTGGAACACGTTGATGCTGAATTGCTTACCCCAGATGAAGTCGAAGAAGACGCGGAAGATGTTGTCGAAGATGAGGAGACTGGTAATGACTACCTTCTAGCAAGAGATAGGTCGAGGAGAGTCATCAAGCCACCTCAGAGACTTGGGTATGCAGATCTTATAGCTTATGCCTTAATCTCGGCTAGTGAGGTTATAGATGAAGAACCTAGAGACTATAAGGAAGTTATGAGGAGTCGAAAGAAGACTGAATGGATGAAGGCCATGGATAATGAGATGAAATCTTTTCATGATAACAAAACCTGAGAACTGATCAAGAAACCTGCTGGAGCCAGGTTAGTCAGCTGTAAATGAAGGAGTAGCGTCAAAGAGATACAAGGTAAGATTGGTTGCTAGGGGGTTCACTCAGAAAGAAGGTATCGACTTCAATGATGTGTTCTCTCCTGATGTGAAGCATAGATCCATTCGAATGTTGCTTGCCACAGTGGCACGGTTCGACCTTAAACTGGAACAGATGGATGTGAAGACTGCATTCTTGTATGGTGATCTAGATGAAACAATCCTGATGAGGTAACCTTGAGGGTATGCCGAAAGGGGGGAGGAAGATTATGTGTGCAAACTAAATAGATCTTTATATGGACCGAAACAATTTCCTCGACAGTGGAATAAGAGATTCAACAAGTTCATGGCACGCATAAGTTTCATCAGAAGTCAGTTCGACCACTGTGTTTACTTCAGATTTCGACCGGGTAATTCATTTGTTATTTTATTGCTCTATATGGATGATATTCTAATAACAAGCAACAATGTCGAAAAGGTAATGAGGGTGAAGGCTGAACTCAATAAAGAGTTCGACATGAAGGATCTAGGAGTTGCGTCTAAGATTCTTGGGATTGACATCCGAAGAGATAGAAAGCAGTCGAACTTATGCTTATCTCAAGAGGTATACCTACAAAAGGTTGTCGAAAAGTTTGGTATGTCGAATTCAAAGACTGTTATGACTCTGACAAACCCTCAATTCAAGCTGAGTATAGATCAGTGTCCCAACACTGATGTTGAAAGAACTTATATGAATAGCATTCCATATGCTAACATAATAGGTTCTTTGATGTATGCTATGGTCTGTACTAGACCCGACATAACATATGTAGTAATGCCCTCACTGAGGGTCGAGCTCGCGCGTTGTACATGGCAAAGTTCTTTAAAGGCAAGTTTATAACCACTGGGGTGGAGATACATCCGGTGTATCAAGCCACCCCATTAAATGTTATACCTAACAAGGCACATTTTATGGGCAAGTGCAAGATAAAACAAGGCAAGTTGTCAAAAACGATTACAATCCAAATTCCTCAAATCTTAATCATTTTTAGTGAAATAAAAGTCTAACTTACTTGAAATCTGATGAGGATTATGATGGTGCCATTCATTTTTTAAAAAGATACACACACAAAGGAATTCGATAGGAAATGCAAATGAGGGTTTTGAAATGCATTGATAAGGTCATGACTCAAAACAGAGGTGCTTACCCCATGGGATTAGTTTGTATAAACTCTAAATAGTTTATTAGTGAGATTTATCCAAAGACATGGCTCAAATTATCATTGAGTCAAAGTATGACCATCATGTTGCAAGCATTGACATAACTTTTGAAGAAACCAATTTATGTACAACCAAAGTTAAACCATGATTCAATGACAACACAATGTTTATTAATCCAAACTGCAATATGTCATGAACTTCACACACACAGAGATTGCAAGAAGCTTCAAATCAAACTGATAACACACCAGAGGTTAGCAAACCTCACAACAAAAATTAACAGTCAGCTAGGAATGTGCACAACAGCAGTGCTTTTATAAAAATAACAAACACACCTATTGCTCAACCTTACAAAACCTGTGTGCCTAAACAAAGATCAACGGTTTTCAACAACATAACCAATCAAGTCTCTTTTAACACAGAAATAGCAGCAGGCTTTTATCATCGCAAAGTTAATACATCCCACAACCAATTCACTACATGCTTCAAATGACAGTTGCTATTTCAATGATAACAGACACCAACAGGTTTTAGTATAAGAATCAAGTTTTAACAGCAATGGACACAAATTTAACATAGTAATGTTAATCATTAATGATCAAATGCACTGACATATTTCAACAGCATTTATGATGAATTCTTAACAGCAGTGCCTCCACAAAGACAAAACACACATTTGCATTTCAAATGATCTAGACAACAACTTACAAGCTGGTGTGCCTAAACATTGTTAACAAAACTTTATGCCTAACATCTGATCAGAAGAAACAACAAGCTTTAGAAGAAATGGTTTTTCATGAACCTTTCTATGCCTTGTTTAGAGTAATGACTCAAGGATGACACACACACTCAACCAACCCTAAATACAACTGATCAAGGATCTACCACACACATTGCACAAAAAACTTGAGAGCAAAGAGTTGAAACCTTAAGGTAAGAAACTGACAGAAATGAAAGCCAAAAACCTCAGCTGACCATACACACATTAATGTTTAACCACAACTGAGTTAGGCAGTGATGTATGACAATAATGAGATTTAAACCAGCCAACTGAGGCCTTTACAAGCTTGACAGAATCAGGATTCAACCATGTTGATGTTTAATAGGTTTAACATAGTTCACACAACAGTTAACTAACTTTGAACCAATACTTATCAAATGAATAAAGCAAAACCTGTCCACAAAAATTCAAAACAGTCCACAACAACAAAGCTATAAGCATGACTATATGATCTTTAACATGTGTGAATCATCTCAACAGGGGTCATGCCACCAATATGTTGCTTTTAAAATGAAGGTTACCAATTTATCACAACAAGCACTAATCAACCTTTAATATGGAAAGCAAGTTTCAAAACAGCAATGCATTAAGAACTGACAAACTTCATTTCAAAACACTTTTGACAGCAAAGATCATGATTCCAATACAACAATATCAATCCTCAATATACCATATACTTTAATAGTCTAGTGACAACATAACCATATTGCCCTAGTGACAATCAAACATTCATTAACACATGAGTTGACAAACTCCAAGTGACTCATGACAGAACCAAAGCATAACAAGGTTGGTCCACCATACATAACATGTTTCAACAAGAGTTCCATAGTTCTACAAACAACAACTCTAACTCTAAAAAGACAGTCTTGGTGTCAATGAGTATAAATTCAACATAACCATGCTAAAAGTAAACTCATCATATACTTCCACAGCCTAAACTCTCACAAGAAAATAACAAAGTGCAACCTTATCTTAATGATGGTCTAACAGCTAAAGCTCATAAGTTGACAAACTCCACATCAATAACAATTTTGATAGCATAAATACCATGTCAACATAATAATGCACAACCCCTTAAATCAATCAATCAACATATATGATGCACTAATGAGAGAGTTTAGGATTACTTACCTCTTTTAGACCTCCTTGAGCGAGCTAGCAACAAAGAAAACCAGATATCCTTTCTTTTGAACAAGTTTGTGAAGCTTACTTCCTTTTGAAGAAACAAGCAAATCTTGAGGACAGTTTGAGCAGATGAGATTCCAACTGTTGTTTAAGGTTTTAGACAGTTGGTATAACACAAATGGAGGGTATTCAAAGTGTCAAAGTGGTTCAAACTGTTTTAGGCAGTGAGTTTTATCACTTTGTGCAGAAAAGTCAAACTAATGGGTGTGAGTAGTTGACTTTTGGTTTTGTGGTGTTTTTGATCAAAATAATGGTTAAAACACCTCCTAATGATTATTTGGAAGTTGTGTGGATGATTTTTAAGGTGGTTGAATGATTAGAAAGGCTGCTGGCGAAGTTTGCACAAGGCAGTTTTTTTGGTGGTTTTGGAATTCTCTTCACTTACAAGTAGAGCGAGGCAAGAATGAGAGCTTGATTTTCTCTTGGGTTTAGAGGGCTCTAGTGTGAAGAATGGAATGGGATGAAACCTCTTTTTATAGGCCAAGGAAAGAGTTGGGGCTGAATTGTCATTTGGAATTGCAAGCTTGCATTTTGGTGGGAAACCTTAATATTTCAAAAGTGAATCCATGTCTGCTGGTTTGAGATTAACTCCAACAATTAATGCCCTCACTTCCAGATATTCTTAAGCTGGCTGTGTTGTCAAAATAGAGATACTGAAGCAAGCCATGGCAGCAGCAAACCCAATGCCTCTTACACACGTACTTTTGTACTTTATAATAATAAACAAAAGGATTATGGTGAGATTTTGAGTTTTGCCTTGGTTTTCCCACATCTGGTTCAAACCTAATCTTAACACACCACACCATATATGTCTTTATGGTTGGAAATGAAACATATGGTTGGAAATCAAATTTATGTTGAATTTTAAAAAGTTGACAAACTAGTGCTCAGACCCAACTTGCTCCAATCGAAACTCTCAGCTCACAAGAGCTATGGAAGAGTTCTAGCACTTTTTTGAAATCCCTCATGGAGCTCTGCAACTTTCATGTTCACATGATCTCCAGATTCCAAGTGGAACTAGGTTAAAAAGCCCTTCCAAGTTGGCTGAAAACATGCCTAAAAATGCCAGAAACTTAGAAATTTTTCAAGTGTTTTCCCCTTTTGTAATTATTTTGATCATAACTCCCAATCTACTCATTTCTGTCCCATGGACCACTGTGCGACTTTTGTAGTACTTGTCAAGACCTTTCCAACAAGCTTTGAACCAACTCAATTGGATGTGTGGTTATGAAGTTATGGTCTTGCCCCTTTCAAAACCCTAATTCCCGACTTTTCCGATTACTCCACAATACTTGATCTAATGGTCATGAAACTTCATAGATAGGTGTAATATATTATTAGGAACATTTTTCTTCACACTTTGAGGTCAAATTCCTTATGGTTGAAGAGTTAACTTTTCGGTCAACCAAGCAATCGATCGATGACTACCGAGTCGACTATTCATGTTCTGGGTCTTCTGAGGCCTCGAAACTCCTTGAGTGGACTTCACTAAGCCATATGAGCTTCAGGGACCATAATTCCATCATTGGAACACTATTTAAATCAAAAATCAAACTACAGTTGACTTTTCCTGATCAAAAACCCTAATCGGGGATCCTGGACTGCACTGTTCTTAATCCTCGGGTGACAACCTCAAATTGGATTCATACTTGACCCAATGGAGTATCTTTGATAATGTGGAGACTTATTTCATGGAGAATCAATCCAATACATTGACTGATTAAACCATCGAAACTTTGATTTTTGACTGTACGAAACCTTAATTCACCTGTATCTTAACAAAGACAAACTTGAAATAGGTTACGGTTAGATAATCAAATGAAAATGATCCTATAATGATGATGAAGATATAAGGGGTCAAAATTTGGGGTGCAACACCTTCGATATTAATCGTGTCAAGGATGCTGACCCGCGGCGCCGCTCCGATTTCCGCCCATCGAGGCGCGACATCCATTAAAAAAAGTCTTTTTTATTTTTATTTTTGCAAAAAGGTTTGATTTTCAAAAAATGAGTTTTTAACTTTTCAGGAAAAATTAGGGAAAAGTTATCAATCGTAAAATTTCAAGAAATTGAAAAAATAGAGCAAATGTGGTCGCTCGTAAAAACACAATACACAATTCTATATTCATCTTAAAATATCACAAATTACAATGATTAGTCACAAAACTTCAAAAGGGTATAACCCACACTAAATACAACAAAAATTCAACTAAACCTATATTGATATCAAGCAAATATGTTTATTCATCGTCAAAAACTATTTACGGTAGCCATAGGAGACTTATCCCAAATCCCCTTTGGTCATTCCAATAATACAGAGAAATTAAACATTTATAAATCAATGACAATATGGTTTTTCCCAAACTCTGTTTGGCCAAGTATGTTACAAAAGGAAAAACAAAATATAAACCTGGCTCTAATGGGAGGGAAAGAACCCCCTCCCCACCATCATGCTTGCTTATAATCACCCATCAGTAAAGTAATCCCCCTTGCCTCAAATTGAAGTTTTTCCTTTTCATAAGACCGATTCCCAAAACCCTGTTTAAATCTCAATTTCCATGATCAGCCACTCATAAGTTTTCTAATTTTCCGTTAACCTAATTCTTCTTCTTACTTCGGAATATATGATAACCTAATTTTATTCCAAATCCTAATCGAACTTACAATATCACCTCACACCCCAAAGAAAATATAATGCTCTTCCAAAAAATATATTTTCTAAATAAAATATAACATTTTATTTTATTAAAATAAAATAAAAAAATCTATTAAATAAATATTTAATAAAAATTCTAAAAAATGTGTATTTTTCATAATTATTTCATTTTCTCCAATTATTACGAAATAATCAAAACTATTTAATTATCTCTAATTACTCATCTCAAAATATTATTTATTAACAAATTACATCATCAATGAAGTAAGGTATATTATTACTCACACAACTCTAAAATCAACAAAATACTCAAGATGTCTCAGCATGTTATTATATTCTTTATAACTCAATAGAGTTCTCAAAAAGGTTAAACACGACTTTTAACTCTTAAAATGACTTTAAAATGTTCAAAAGTGCTATATGGACAACTTCTCACAGTTAATAATTCTACTAACTCCAAAGGCTAACAGTTTAACTCATTTTATTCAAAATTGACTCAAGGGTCATAAAAAGGTATCTGATGTAAAAAATTGCTCGAAAATCAACGAAAAAAACTCCCTAAAATCGAAAACTTTCGAAAACACCCCAAACTGCCCGCATATGCATCCAGAGCCCAAACCATTGTCGCATCCACTGCGTGGCTTTCACCCTAACTCCACCGCCGACACAAAATGTGGTTATGGCCGTCGCCATCGTGGCGTCGCCTTCCGCTGCGCGACTCTGGTTAGACGTCAACCCTTGGGACGACCCCCCGCGCGGCCCTTCCATTCTAATTGTGTCACAGACGCTGATCCGCGACGCCGCTCCGATTTCCTCCCATCGAGGCGTGGCATAAATAAAAAAATCCATTTTTTTATTTTTGCAAAAAGGTTTGATTTTCAAACATTGAGATTTTGACTTTTCAGGAAAAAGTTATTGATCGTAAAATTTGAAGAAATTGAAAAAAAAATAGGGCAAATGTGGTCGCTCATAAAAACACAAATATCACAATACACAATTCTATATTCATCTCAAAATATCACAAATTACAGTGAATAGTCACAAAACTTCAAAAGGGTATAACCCACACTAAATACATCACAAATTCAACCAAACCTATATTCATATCAAGCAAATATGTTTATTCATCATCAAAAACTATTTACGGTAACCATAGGGGACTTATCCCAAATCCCCTTTGGTCATTCCAATAACACAAAGAAACTAAACATTTATAAATCAATGACAATATGGTTTCCCCAAACACTATTTGGCCAAATATGTTATAAAAGGAAAAACAAAGTATAAACCAGGCTCTAATGGGAGGGCTAAACCCCCCCCACCCCCCACCCCACCATCATGCTTGCTTATAATCACCCATCAGTAAAGTAATCCCCCTTGCCTAAAATTGAAGTTTTTCCTTTTCCTAAGACCGGTTCCCAAAACCTTGTTTAAATCTCAATTTCCATGATCAGCCACTCATAAGTTT
This sequence comes from Lathyrus sativus, assembly GCA_963859935.3. Lineage (NCBI taxonomy): Eukaryota > Viridiplantae > Streptophyta > Magnoliopsida > Fabales > Fabaceae > Lathyrus > Lathyrus sativus. The sequence continues at coordinate 537,767,801 of OZ012740.1, read as the reverse complement.
TCTAATTTTCCGTTAACCTAATTTGCCTTCTTACTTCGAAATATATGATAACCTAATTTTATTCCAAATGCTAATCGAACTTACAACAATACCTCACACCCCAAAGAAAATATAATGCTCTTCCAAAAAATGTAGTTTCTAAATAAAATATAACATTTTATATTATTAAAATATTTTTTTTTATTAAAATAAAATAAAAAATTTTATTAATTAAATATTTAATAAAAATTCTAAAAATTTGAAATTTTCATAATAATTACATTTTCTCCAATTATTACCAAATAATTAAAATTATTTAATTATCTCTAATTACTCATCTCAAAATATTATTTATTAACAAATTACATCATCAATGAAGTAAGGTATATTATTACTCACACAACTCTAAAATCAACAAAATACTCAAAATGTCTCAGCATGTTATTATATTCTTTATAACTCAATAGAGTTCTCAAAAAGGTTCAACACGACTTTTAACTCTTAAAATGAGTTTAAATGTTCAAAAGTGCTCTATGGACAACTTCTCACAGTTAATAATTCTACTAACTCTAAAGGCTAACAGTTTAACTCAATTTATTCAAAATTGACTCAAGGGTCATAAAAAGGTAACTGATGTAAAAAATTGATCGAAAATCAACGAAAAAACTCCCTAAATTCGAAAATTTTCAAAAATACCTCGAATTCCCCGTTTTGCATCCAGAGCACAAACCACTGTCGCATCCGCTGCGTGGCTTTCGCCCTAACTCCATCACCGACACGCAATGCGGCTATGTGTTGCACCCCAAAATTTGACCAACCTTTTCTTTACTTGGTTTATTGTTTCATTTCATTATTCTAGCAAAATGCATTGCATATCGTTTTGCGTTTACAGGGGATCAAGTGTTTGTCTATGCACCACTCAAGAGAAAAAATCTTTATTGGCTTCAAGCTCAAGCAAAGGCACTGGTACAAACCATCAGAAGACTGTCTAGGGGTCCATAAGGTCTTATCATTGGTGGGAACATGAGATATAAGTTTGTTGAGTGTCTCAAAGGTTGTAGTGGAGAGGAAAGGTTATTCAGTTCATTTGCACAAGGCCCCAGGCCAAGGAAGGAAAAATTAGGGTTTCGATTTTTACCAGGATAAAATTTGTTTCTTGAGGCAAACTTGTTTCCATGGACCTCCACGTACCCTAAGGTGTTTGGGGATGAAAGATCGATCATGACTTTTTATCAGAAAAGCTCCAATTGGTCACTTGATTGAAAATCGGGAAATGCGAAGAAAAGTCAACTGTGCAACAAAAAAGTCAACTCCTGACTTTTTGAGGTCAAGATCATGATCTTCAATTTCAATTTGACCAACGGATGAAATTTGATCAAGAAAAGTCAAGAGTTGTTGAAAGTTTCCATTTTTGGGAATTAGGGTTTTAGAACTTTCCATTTATGGAAAGTTTTATGTTTGGAGGAGCCATATTCAAAGCCTTTTTGCTTCATGATGGAGGTTTCAAATGAACTTCTAGCCAACATCAAAGTTGTTCCTTGTGTTTCAAGATTTCTTTTGAGTACCAATTCATAATCATAGGATATTTGGAGCTCAAGTTATGATCAATCAAAGTTGAGAAAAAAATAAGTCAATTTTATAACTTAGAATTTTTTCTAAGTTATTTGTGGACAGCCTTCATGACATGGTTTTCAACCTCAAATCCCATGGTCTTCCAATGATCCAATGGAACTTTCATCAACATGAAAGTTGTTCTACCCCATGCCCTCTTTACTAAGAACTCAAGTTTAGGGTAAATGAACCATTGAGGATCAAGATATCCTTGCTCAAAGTTGATGGTTTGGACTTTGTTTCAAGACATAATCCCTTTGAGATTTTGGCATGATTTTTTCAAATCAGTCTTGCAGTTGTTTGACTCCCACATCATGCGCATGAAGTTGTATTTTTTCCCACCAAACTTTACCCAAACAAGAAAAACAGAGCTTGTACCACCCATGGATGGATTTTGAAATTTTTGCCAAAAAAGAAGAAGACAAGCCACCCTCTTGCTACCCATTATGCAGTCTAGCCTGTTTGTCCCTCCCACTGCAAAAGACAACAGAAAACAAGCATGCTTGTGTACTGTTGCTTGATCCACCATTGATTGAAATTCTCCCTTTTGCTTGCTGCATCTGACCCCTTCATTTTCCACCATGACAAGCTTGATGTTTTACCCTTTTCACATCCTATTCAAGCTAACTAGCAGTTGGGCAAAACCCTAGCCACCATTGAGAGAGAAAAATCAGATTTTGTATTTTTTCTCTTTTGAAATTCCCACGAAAATACTTCATTTTCTCACTATTTCCTACACCTTTCTCCACAAATTTATCATCCCAATACCATTTGGAAGTTGCTCAAAAAAGGAGAAGTTGGAGGTTCTGTTCTTTCTCAAGTCATTCTGAGGTTTTGCTGTTGGTGTGCTTTGGAGGCTGCAAGAGGTGAGTATCACAAACTTTCTTGTTTTATTTGCATCATTAGCATTAAACATGAGTTGGTTTTATTTTGAAGTTCATTAAGTGTTGAATGTGATTATGCCATGAATATGTTGTGAATCATTGGTTGGGTTCTGTTTTGAATGTTTTGGTTCTATCATTTTGGTCGCCAATGTGGATTCATGTGTTTAGTTGTATTTGTGTGTAAATATGCAGCTGTGGAAATTTATGTTTCATTTTCATCATCATATTTGGCTTTGCTGACAAACTTATTGGTGTTTGAGGATATGACTTTTCAGCTCTAGTTTTGTCTTGTGTGTTGGTCATGCTTTTGTTTGAGACCATGTTTGGTTTGTGGCTGCTCTTAGAGCCTTGTGGTAGGATGTTGTAGTTTTTATTTGTGTCTTCTGCTTAATGCAGTTAGTATACTATAGGCGGAGGGTTTTGGTGAGTTTCTCAACCTGCTGAAATATGCTTTTAGGCTGTTTTGAGGAGGCCTGTTGGAGTCCTCATGTTTGTTAAGTTTTGGGCAAGATATTGGAACTTGAGGTTTTGAGACTGAGTAAGGTTCTTTGGTTTGGTTTGTGACTGATGTCTGGGAGGTTTTGGTTCAAAACAAGTTTGCTAGTTTGCAGCATGTGCTAATTAGAATAAGTGTCTGTGTTAGGGGAAGTTTGTGTGTGCAAGGTTTACATTTTTGTACCAGTTGGGATTGATGGCATTTAGTGTTTCGAGTTTTGTTTAAAAGCTGGTCAATTTTGTTTTCATGATTGATTCTATTTGGATTGGGGTTTAGGGAATTTGCTGGCTGTTTAGGGTTGGTTTTCATACTGATTTAAGTTTGTGCTTGGAAAGCATTGGTTTTCATTTGTGGAGCAGTATTGGAATATGTTCAGGGTTGACTAATATTGGGAGGCAGGCCTTAGACAGTCTAGTAGGAGTTTAGGTTTTGGTATTTGGCTATGTGACATCTTTGGTGGTGGATAATGGATGACATTTGGTTTTATAGCTTTGCCTACTACCCTATGGCTTTTTGAGTTATCTTGTTTTGAAGGTATTTTTGTTGGAATCCACTAGTGGATATTAGTGAAAACCTGATGCTGCTGTTGGCTTAGTGACTGAGTCCTGTTGCAAAACCCTTTCACTCCATGGCAGGCCTTCTGTAGGTGTAAGATTGATGATTCATCGCAAGTGTGGACTAGTTGGCCAGTTGCTGCTCAGAATAGGTTTTAGGACATGTATTTTTTTAGAAACCCTGTGTGTGTGTGCTTTGTTTTTATGGAGACATCTATGTCATTGGAATCCCTAGTGTGTGCAATTGAGGATGCATTAGCTTACTGTCAATTTCTGTTCAAGTTTGTTAATCTCATTTGGATCTTGAGAACCTTGATGGTTTGAGTGTGTGCCTTGTGGAAATTCAAGTTTAAGAATATTGGTGTTGTTGGATTTGTGTTGGGACTGTCAATTTTGGTTGAGAGGTCTAAATGGACATTTGAGCTGGTGACTGTTATGGAGGTCTTGGAACTGTTTAGTGTAGTCAAATTCTTGTTTGACTTAATGCTGTGTTTTACATCAAGACTGTTGGACCTTGGCAAGTAGGCCAATAGGGAATAGAATTTGATGGATTCCTCTGCTGTCATGGGATTTATGGACCAACTTTTGTATTTAACTTTCACTTTTGATAGGTCTATGTTGTTTTTTTGGTCTTTTGGTTGTTAAGTCTTAGGAAACATTTCCTTACTCTTGGCACTGTGATGTCTACTAGATTTTCTTCAGCATTGGTATGACTGAGATTGTTTTGTTTCTGACCTAAGGTCATTTTGAGTTTGTCAACTCGTATGAGCTATGATTACTAGGATTTTGGCAAGTGATATGTTGTTGCTATGGAAGCAATTTACATGTTACTTTTGAGGTACACATGTGTGTTATGTTGATCCACTTTGTTTTGCTCCTGGCTACCACTGCAAAACTGAATTTAGCAGGAGGTTTCAACTGTTGGTTTTAGATTAGATCTTGACATGATCAAGTTACCTTTGTGTTGTCAATATCTGAGCAGGATTTATCAGCTCAGACTCAGTTGTCATTAGAGTTTGGAATAAGATCATGTTGAAATGGCCATCTAAGAATTCTTGTTTGAAGTGAGGATTATGGCTGCCCTTCCAATAAGCAATGCTAGGGTGAGCCAAGAGGTCAAGTTTTAATGAGTGCCTAGCTTGAACCACTGTTGGACACACACCACAAAATCATGTTACTATTTCTGTTTGTATCAACATACTCTGCAGCCTAATACTCATCATTAGCTTTGGCTTTTTGTTTGATCAGACCTTTGAGTATTCAACCCATGTGTGATTTTACAACTGATATGTTGTTTTCCAAATTTTTGTGGCTGCTGTTGAATGTGTGCATCATAATTTATGCAAAGAGCACATGTTAGGGGTTTTGATTCAGTCTTGATGACTGTTGTGCTAAACTGATGGTAGGAGGATTCATTTAGCATTTGATAGGTAGGCATGGAGTTGTTTTGAGGACTGTCAAGAGCATTGAGTTTTGAGACTGTTGTTTTTTGTTAGCACTGCTGTTAGGGGTTTTGTTTGAGTGTTGTTGACTGTAAGTTTTGGGGCTGTAAGTTGGATTCCTCAATGGATAGAACAACAAGGTTTTGGTATTGCTCAGGTTTTCCCAAAAGATATTACACCAATGAGAGCAGGCTATGTCAGCTTGAGTCCATGCCAAGATTGAAATGTGAACCACTTGGATGATGTTAGACATTAGCATGCTAATTGTTTGAATTAGTTTATTACCTTTTTAGAGTGTGGTTGGTTGATTGTCATGAGAATTTGGTCTGTTATTGCTATTTAGAGTAGTTTTGTTGGGTTGCCTGTGTAGGCCAAGTTAGATGTGTGATGTTACCATGTCAGTTTTGCAAAATTGTTCCTGTTTGTGGTTTTGAATTAAAATGCATGCCTTGTTGATTGTCTGAACCAAATAACCTTGCTGAAATTTTGTTTTGATCTTGTAAGATTGGTTATTGGGCCTGCTGCATTATTTGTTCATTTTCAACTCATGTTCATGATAGCAACTCATATGTCAAACTCTTATCCTTTGTTTTTTTGATTTACATTTCTGTTGGGATTTGATCTAATGAATATTTAAGACTTGTGCATGTGTGAAGCTTGGGCTGTCTGCATTTGGTTGGTTCATGAATTTCAAAACGCATCTCAAAAACATATCTTTGCATAAGCCTTCGAATTTTTGTGTGTGTATTGTATTTTGAAAAACTGATGGTACTATCTTCTTCCTTGTAAAATTCTGGTTGAGTTTGACATAAAGTTTGTCCCATTTGGTTGAGGTATGAGGGAGTTACCAATCAAAACGTATTTGGATGACTTGCCTCTTTTGTTTTGCCCAGAAATTTACCTTGTTTAAGTACTTATATTTTTGGGGTGGTTTGATACACGGATGTATCGCCACCCCAGTGGTTAAGTAGCACGCTCTTTCACTACCATGTCCTGAGTTCGAGCCCGGTTGGGGCCATTTTTGATTTGTTTTATTTCTTTCTTTCCACTTCACGTTTTCTTCTTCTTCTTCCACTTGTGTGCGCACACATGCGGTTGGCCTATTGGTCATGTGAAGAGCTTTCAATCCCAAGGACTTGTTCAAGTCCTTGGTGTGGACATTAAAAAAAAAAAACTCTTACTTGTTTCATTTATTTTTGTTTCTTTTGTTGTTTTTTTTCCTTCATTATTATTTTATTTTATTTTAGATGTTATAAAAAACCCAAAAAATCATCTTTTATTATTTTAACATGTTTATTTTATTTCTCTTTAATTTGTTTTAGAAATAGTTTTAAATTTTATAAAATCCCAAAAAATAAATCCTTTCTTTTATTTTATGGTGTTATTTTTATTCCCCATCTTTTCTGTTATGTTATTATCTTATTATTATTATTCCATGTTATTTTCCATTTTTATTTTATCATTTTCATTTCGAATTTCATTTTATTTCTTCCCTGTTTCATATGTGATTGAGTTATGTGGTGTTTACTTGGCTTTGTGCCATGATCCCCCTAGGATTCCTAGTCCCTCCGTTTAGGATGGGAGTAGGAGAGACATTAGGTGTTCAATCCATCGCCTGATAACATTAGGTTAATTCTCCCTTTTCATCCCAACCTTAGGAGCATTGTACATGATAACTATAGGGTCCAGTTTCCCCTTAGATCGAGTCTTTCTCTTCTCGCCTCAAAACAATCATAAAACACCTAATAAAGGTTAGTGAATGTCGCATGTTACGAGCCTTAAGCTATTTGGGAAATGGTTGTTGGAAGGTTTCCTTTTAAGGGCTTGATTGTTTAGTATAGCATCCTTTGGGTGATATGCGACGCATTCACTCCTAAGTCATAGTCTCTAGTGCGATATGAATTGCAAACCAATTCAAAAACACTTCTTTCTCTAAAAAACACAAAAACAAATCATTCAAACCCTTTTTGCCCTTTGGGGCCTTTAATCAGAAAAATCTTTTCAGAAAAAGAGTGTTGTTAACTCTTAGTTCTATCGCAAACAGTAACGCCTAAGTCTCCCATGCTCGAGCTGCATACACCAACTGCTAGAACTACTTATTAACCCTACTCGGGCCTAAAAAACAAGTTGAACAAATATGTGTTTGTCGCTTGCGCGAAAATAAGGTGCCGGCATGACAGAAGAGTCGCCACCTTTCGTTATTTATCCCTTAGAGCGGGAAAGGAAACGATCGGAAAAACCAGACGAAAAAGGGTAAGACAAGGTCGTCGCAACCATCGTCTGGGTTCGGGAGTCGGTTACGCAAGGGGAAGGTATTAGCACCCCTCACGTCTGTCGTACTTGACGGGATCCTCGCTTGTTTGTTTACTTGGACGGGTTGGTTATAATCTATCTACCTATCAAGGCTGGCTGAAAAAGAAAAGAAAAATGACTCGGCAAAGCGTCGCACTTTATGCCTACGTATTCTCATCAGATAATGAGAAATCAGAGTCAACATAGTTCGGCCTACGAAGGGTTATGGGGAAAAGGTTGCTCGCTAGGACGTCGCATCCTATGCCTACGTACTTTCATCTGGTATGAAAGATCAGAGCTCACGTAGTTCGGGAAACTACAGCTTATCTCCTAAAAGAAGTGTTTTTTATTGTGTTTGCGATTTCAACCGCACTAGAGACTATGACCCGAGAGTGAATGCGTCGCATATCACCCAAAGGGTACCATACTAAACATCCAGACTGTGGAAAAGAAGCTCTCCCATAATCCTTTCTCAGATAGCTTAAGGCTCGTAACGTACGAAAGAAATCATTCATGATTACTGTATCTTAAACTGTTTGAGATGAGAAGAGAACAGGCCCAACTAGGAGGGAGACTATCAAGTCCTACTGTTGTCATGCCATGGATTCATCCTATGGTTGAGGTTTGAACAGGGAACTCCTAGATGTTGTCATGCATAGGTTTCAACCTAAAAGTCTATCATCAAATCCTTATCAAAGGAAGTGAGAGTCCTAAGGGATCATGTCAATGACACACCAAAACAGACAAAGCATCAGCTTAACAGTAAAATGCATGCAATGCAAGTGAGGGAGGAAATGTGTGTGGGGCTTCAGCCTCCACCAGCTCGTCTCAACCTCAAGCCAGTCATGAAATAACAGTAATCATACTGAAAAATAAACAACATGCTATCAAGCAATAGACAGTAAACTGTAATCATACAGACCAAAGAAATGAAATGCTATCAAGCAAAATAAACACATGGGCAAGGGAGCTGGGCTCTACCGAATACTCGCAAGCAAAGCCAAGCAGTAACAATACCAACAGATGCACTCATGCTCTTGGACTGAACTTATTCTAGATGAACTTAGTCTAATGCAGCAGACAAATCAGACAAAACACACAATACAGAAAAGAAAACAGAAGAAAGCTTCAGCTCCTCCAGCAGCTACTCAGTCTTCAGACTTCAGAGATCGCTTGCTTTCCAGGTACCAACCCTACAACATGAGTATCAACTCATCTTCTCCCCTAAGCTTCAGCTTCTTTGATCAGCTCCACCTTCAGGCTTCACTATCTTCAGGGATCTTCAAGCATCAACTGGATCTTCACAAAGTCCTCAGACTTCAATAATCTTCAAGGAATCATCCTCTTCAAAGCTTCAGCTTCTATCTTCAAGGGCTCAAATGCTCCAGCAAACAAGATTCAGTCAACAAGATGAGGTGGGGCTGTTACAGTGCTCACTGACTTCCAAAGGATGCCATTGAGGACTTAACATCAAAGGAAAGGCTCTCTCAAAGTTCTACCTCAGAGGGCAAGGTCACTAATCCCTCCAAAGGAGAGAGGTGAATACCCTTAAGGGACTTTATGTCATAGAGAAGGAAGGAGGTGAACAAAACACTCCTTGTTTATTGAATGGAAGTATCCTATCTAGGGCTCTGCCTATGCACCTGTAAACCTATAAACAAAACAACAAAAGCTATCTAAACTCCTCTGCAAGGTCTTCAAAGCTTCCATGATGATCCACAAGGTCTTCAACTCAATCTTCAAAGCTCACACACTCAAAAGAGAAGGAAAGAAAACAATACAATACAATCTATGCCTTTAAGCAACACACATACTATCCATACATTCAAAAATCAATTAAAAATGCTAAAACACCATACAATATTCTAGCAAAAATTCTAGGGGATTCTATGCATACTTACCCTAAACCCATATATTCCCCATACACTAACTTGGCCTATAAATCCCAAAACAAAATTGTTCAAGTCTACCTATATAACCTAAAACCCTAATTAGAACACCTAAATGTCTAATAATAAAACTACATCAACTTTTAATCTATAAATCAGGAAATAAATCCTACATGAAACTAGGGTTCTATACCTAACTATGCCAAAAAGAATGGCCCAAAAACCCTAAGGGAAAGTCCTAAAACAAATTGTACAAAATCAAGTGTTAACCAAAACCAATTAAAAGTACTATTTACAAGAAAATATGCTAAAAAATACCAAACTAAAAATAAAATGGAATTTTATTTTTTATTAATCTTCTAGACAGAACCATGATTATGTGAAAAAAAGAAGAAATGAAAAATATTGATTTTTATATTTTTTATGAATTTTATAAAATGCAAAGAATTAAAAGAATTAAAAATAAAAGCATTTAAGAAATAAAGGGGAGGGGGTATCAAAAGTAACACGCCCCAGCTTATTTTGATCATTGGGCCAAATCAGGGGGGTGGGAATAGAAACAAATGCTGAGGCCCAGTTCCATCAATGAACCAAAACGGTGCGTTTGGTTTAGTTATACGCTGCGTTTTGATGCTTCAGTCTCCCTCCATTTCTGAAATCAAATAATGGTCGTGCGATGGACTGAATAAGTCAAGCTTTGGGGATCATCCAACGGTGGACCTTCATCGTCCCCAACTCAACCCTAGGGTTTGCAGAAACCCTAACCCCATGCAAGGATCTTCTTCAAGCTCGTTCTCACTGATTACCCAATGAAACCACAAACTTCCAACGGCAAAAATGTTCTATTAATCCCCAAGAACACAATGATATCAATAGACTTCCCTGAAACCTCTTGAATCATCCTAACAGAAAGCACGAAAGTTGGGGTTCCACCATGATTTTCTGTTATCAACCTTAACCAAGCTCAAACCTAATGATGTAAATCTGTTCCACAGGTTATCCTAACCATTCTACACTACATTATATCCATTAATGCACACACAATAGCTTGCTATCAATTCTGCAAGAAATGATACCCTGCCTCGAAACCTCATGAATCTTCCTCTAATCCTCAGAAAATGGTCCTCTACCCTAACTTAACCAGTCTAAACCTATAACTATGGTGGAATGCACATAAATTAGGTGATACGAGCAAGATTACCAACCTGTCAAACTTTAATGGTGGATATGGTTTCCCTACAATTCAATGTCTGCAAGCTTCCTTGATTAATCTCCAATGGTAGATATGAATTCTGTATGCAACAAAATGGATGAACAAGGCTTGAATCTTGTGTTTGATCTCAATATGCACTTCTTGCAAATTCTTCCAAACAGCTTCAAACTTCCATGGATCTTCCTCTATCTCAGTATGCAATCAATCACAAGGATCAGAGTAGTGTGTTTGTGGAGAAGAAATGAATGAAAATGGAAGAGAATGAAGGTTTGATGTGAAATTGCAAATGGAAGAATCTTCACTTTTCACACTCTAATCTCACCTCTCACCAACAATTATCACCAACCCTGGCCATATGGTGATTCACCCTTCTTATAACAATCAAAAGAATAATCTAGATCCATCTAGAAACTTGTGGAAAGTACTTGAAAGTTATAGAATTTCTCCTTTAATGACATGTTGATCATACCATCTCTCATGAGTTAGGCTTGCCAAATTGACTTTAAAATCTCCTTACAAGAGATATTGAGAAAGAATGAGTGAAAAACATGCATTTCCTTGCCTTTGGTGGAGCTTTATTTAGTTGCCTTATTATGCAAGAATGAGAATTACAAAGTAACCCCCATTTCCAAGCTTCAAATTAAAATTCTACTTGAACCATTGTTTTTAAAATATTGTTTGGAGTCAAAATGACATATTGGATGACCCATTTTGGATTTGTACATCTCCCAAACCAAAATTAAATTTCAACTTTTTCAACTTATAAGCCATTTTTAGGTCATTTTCACCCAATCTTGTAAATCCTTGCTACAAACTCTTTCAATAACTCATGACCACTTTTATAGACTTAAAATCACATTTTGAACAACTTTCATGTTTTGAGTTTTTCCATTTGAGGCTTGGAAATAGGAGATATGGCCTTTGCTTAAAATGACCTATAACTGCCAAATGACCAAAATACCCCTGTCTTGCTCAATCCATAAGTTGAGTTCTACAAATCCTATCAAGGACTTATAGTAATCTCTAGAAATATAAGAAGATGCCCTTCAACATTCATGTTGACCAAGAGATCATAGGAATCATCCTACTAGGGCAAAAGTTGTCTGCAAGTTGGGTGCCTTTCAAGGACCCAGATTCACACACCTCAGATGACCTGTAGTTTGTTAAAACCATAACTTGAGCTCTGCAACTCCTATCAAGGACTTCCACCACTCAAATTAAAGCTAAGAGCAAGCTCTACAACATTCATGTTATGGGGAAGATGAGATATCAATCACATCCTGAGCTAAAACTGCCTGGAAGATAGGGATCAAATTAGGGTTTTTTCACTGACAATCCTTGGAAACCCTAACTTGAAACTTCTCAAACTCCTCAATCATGATGAGTTGGTTTAGGAATCATCTTTATAACATACCCATGCATCATTCCATGATCTCATGGCCCTTGGATTAGGTCTCAACCTTCTCCAAATCTTCAGCTGATCTAGGGTTGACCCAGTCAAAACCCTAATTCTACCATTCATGGCTGAATCTCCTGAATCCTTGCACAATGACTTCTCTGGGCCTCATGATGGCTCTCAAGGCATCTCATACACTTTCTCAAATCTCCAAGTTCATTCTCAAAGTCTCATAATCATCTGAGGAGCACCCACGACTCTCAAGCTATGAAGCACACAACTTTGGTTTCAACCAATTCCTCTGAGTATCAACTTTCAAACACTTGATAGGTAAATAGATGTTGGTCAAATTTTGGGGTGCAACAGCTACCCCTATTCAAATGGCTTGAACCTGACTGGGTGAGAAGCGAACGACTCTCAACCAATCAAGGTGCGAGACGATTGAATACCGGTAAACCCGAAAATTTGCCAACTGCTCAACTCGTCGAACCCTGGAATAATAGCTGCACGGCAACTATCTGGAGAAATACCAATTTAACATTGCCATCGGAAACAAACAATATATCCAACATCGCCGCTGGAGGACGAACCATCCGACATCACCGCTGGAGAACTGAATAAACTAACACACCCAACATCGCCGCTAGAAAACTGAGTCTGACGTCGCCGTCGGAAACAAACATCCTCTGAGAGACACTCGACGTCGCCGTCGTACAAACATCATCTCTACTGGGGATTTACAGAGTCTGACCTCGCCGTCAAACAAACATTCAACCTCGCCGTCGGACAGACATGATCTGACCTCGCCGTCAAATCCAAACGTTCAACCTCGCCGCTGAACAAACATCCAACCTCGCCGTCGGACAAACATCCAACCTCGCCGTCGGACACAACATAATCTGACCTCGCCGTCAAATCCAAACGTTCAACCTCGCCGCCGAACAAACATCCAACCTCGCCGTCGGACAAACATCCAACCTCGCCGTCGGACACACTTCCAACCTCGCCGTCGGACACACATCCAACCTCGCCGTCGGACACAACATAATCTGACCTGGGGTTCACCCCTGGTAGATGGCACAAAAAGGTATACTTGCGTATTTGAAACTACTCCGCTGGGAATGAGAGACTTAACCGAGCACAGTCTGATCTGGGGTTCACCCTCTGAACCATGACGAACATCGAAATACTGCTGCACAACCGACCCACCGTAGAACTTCAACATCAAAGACATATGAAACCCTGGCCCCTGGCCGCTCCAGATCCGCTGGAGAATCTTCAAATTCTTCTGAAGATAGATGGAACCCTGCCCGTCGGCTATTCCAGCTTCAGCTAGAAAAACATCCTTGGCCTTCAAGGATGTAAACTTTGCCCGTCGGCAACTCCGCAGGAGGTATCTTCGACTTCAGTCTGAAGAAATGGTCCTTGGCCTTCAAGGATACATGGATCTGCCTTCAGGCAACTCCACCTCTGCTATAGAGTATCTGTGACTTCAGTCAGGGATATACTTCGGCCTTCAGTCCGAAAAAATGAATCCTAGGTCATTCATGACCTTGGGGATAACCTTGCCCTTAGGCACCTTCGCTTCAGCTTAGGAAATCTGTGACTTCAGTCAGAGAAATGGTATCCAGAGCCATTCATGACTCTACGGGGATTCAAACACTTTACCTTCAGGCAAAACTCCGCTTCGGCTGGAGAAACATCTTCGACTTCAGTCAGAAGAAACACTATTCACTTGATCGCAATCAATCATCACCTCAAGACAACTGACTTGGTCTTCAGACCAACACGGATCATCTTGAATACAAAATTTGGAACCTTGTCTTCAGCCACACGTTGATTCATCAACAAGGACATCTGAGCTCACAGGAACCTTCTGATATCGCCTTCAGGTGTTCACGAAGTCAATCTTCAGATTGGACATCACTGTTGGAGCAGACATATCACGCTGCTAGGGGTCTCCAGAATCATCTTGAACCAACAACTCCGTCGGGCACCTTCAAGAATCATCCCGTACTGCTGACCTTTCTGGAGATTTTATTCTGCTGGGTATTCCAGGACTCTTCCTGGGAAACTCTTGCTGGGGACGCTACCGGGGAGCTCAAGAATCATCCTAAGCAAACAACTCTGGAACCTGCACCGAGGTCTTAAGAGTCATCTTAAGCAAACGACCCTGCTGAGGAATTCAAGAGTCGTCTTGAACTGAAGACTTCGCTGGGGATCTCAAAAATCATCTTGAGCAAAGCGACTGTGGGGATTACACCGGGGTCTTAAGAATCCTCTCAATAAAGCGACCTCGTTGGGGAGAATATCAGGAATCGTCCCGAGCAACTGGTCCTTTGGTGGAACACCTGTAAAACAAGAATGATAATAACCTAGATCATGCGTATGATGCCTATGCTTCTGCGCCATGCCCCACACGGTGGGAATGATATGCGTTTATGCTAAATGCTGTGCAATCATGCACTATGCTACGCAATCATGCCCAATGTTATGCAATCATGCACAGTGATGTGATCCCATCAGCAAAATAAATGCCGAGGGGAATTCTCCTGTCAAGGATAAGGAACTACTCCGATGGAGGAATCATCCTGCTGAGGAGAAAACTGCACGCCAATATCAATTGGACTCCGCCTGGGGAAATGATCTTCCGTTGACTGCTGCAGGGAAAACAACTTCAGCTGATTACTGCAGGGGACGAAGCTATACGAGAACCTGGTCCTGCTGATATCAGTCGCGAGACTAAGCTGCGCGGCCGTCTCGGCTACTCTTCTGGGGATAACAACTCTGTGGGGAAACAACTTCAGCTGCTTGACATTCCACTGGGGAAAAACCACTCATGATCTGATCATCTTCCAAGGATTCGGCTCTCTTGGACATCTGCAAACTCGGCTGAGGAAGGAGAAGTCATTCTGCTTCGCTGGAGAGAGTGTGACTCTGGGGGAGATACAGCGTCAGCTGCTCAATGCTCTGCTAGGGAACATCCATTCAAGGTCCCAACTGCTTCCCAGGATTCGGCCCTCCTGGGGGGTTTGCGGACTCAGCCGGGGAGAGAAATCATTCTACTTCACTGGAGAGTACGACCCTGGTGAGGAATTTCAATTTCGCTGGGGAAGAAAGAATCATCTGACTTCGGGGGAGAGTACAACTCTGCATGGGAATACAACATCAGCTGTTCCAACACTCTACTGGGGGAAGAGGGAATCATCCAACTTCAGGAGAGAATATAACTCTGGTGGGGAATCTCAATTCCGCTGGAGACTTCAGTCTGGCACCATCAGTCACTGCATCCATCGGCATACGAACAGCTTCCTACGAGACCTGCGCTTGTGACCCAGTGCTGGGGCCACACCTGCTGCGGCGACTTTATTGGGGAAACACGAGCTTCGGTACCCGAACATTTCTACGAAATCTGCACTTGTGACCCGGTGCTGGGGAAGAAGACATCATTCTTCGGTGCTTGACTCAGCTGATGAGGTGACATTCCTTCAGGACGCGTCTGCTTGGGGAAGAGAATCATCTCTGCCAGGGGAGACGTATCAATGCTCACCATCTTGCGTTCAGATTCTGCGGAGGAGAGACTACTGCACTCTGCTGGAGAAGGAGGACTCGCCCTGCTTCGGGGATGCGCACTGCACATTGCCTACACCTGCAACAACACAAACAAACAGACAAGATACCCTCCTCAAAGGGGCCTATCCAGGTTATTATCTCGTGACAATACTCAGTTAATTAATTGTTTCAACAATCAATGGGCCTAGGCCCGTAAGTTTATGTATGCGCATTTTATCAAAAAACATCGGCGTTTTCATTCGCAAATAAAATAGATAAATGCTAAACAGACAAGCAGAATTGCTGAATAATGTGCGTTTTATTGATGATGAACCCCTGAATGGGCAAAAATGTTTTACAACAGAGGCAAACTCCTGGAATGAGGAAGCCGCATAAAAATAAAACATAAATATACATCAGTATATACAAATGTCGGCAACGAGGCGTAGACGAACACCATGAGTTGATCCCTCTAAGACCCACTCGACTTTGATACTTCTCCGATGCTTCAGCTTCGGAAGAGATTGATTCAGATAAACGACCCTCAGGTCTTCCAAACCACAAAACAATGAAAGTCCACACGGAACACAGTCATTTGCTTATTCAAATCCCTAACTTTTGCGTGAACCGCCCTTTACGGGTTTTCAGTTCACCGGGATACCCTTTTTTTGCCGAAGCCGCCCAGTGTAGGTTTTCAACTTCGCGGGTGTACATTTTTTCAATATATCCCTAATTTTTGCCCGAACATTTTATTCTGTTTTTGGTTCGCCGGGATGCCCCTTTTTTGCCTGGACTCTTTCTTTTTTGTCCAACGGGTCTCTTTTAAGCAAAGTATTTTTTAACTGCGTCCGCGTTCACCGGGGATGCAAAATCTTCACCATCCATCGTGGATAACAACAAAGCTCCTCCCGAGAAGACCTTGCTGACGACATACGGCCCTTCGTAATTCGGAGTCCACTTGCCCCGGTGATCGGAGTGTGGCGGAAGAATCTTCTTCAGGACAAGATCACCCGTCTGAAAGCTTCTAGGACGCACCTTCTTATCATAAGCTTTCTTCATTCGGCTTTGGTACAGGCGACCAAATGCAATCGACGCTAACCTCTTCTCGTCCATCAGGCTGAGCTGGTTCAAGCGGTTCGTAATCCATTCTGCCTCGTCGAGTTTCACATCAACCAAAACTCGTAAAGAAGGAATCTCCACTTCTAACGGTAGGACAGCTTCCATACCGTACACCAAAGAGAAAGGAGTTGCCCCGGTCGACGTACGCACCGTAGTACGATAACCGTGCAAGGCGAACGGCAACATCTCGTGCCAATCTCTGTACGTCACAACCATCTTCTGAACAATCTTCTTGATGTTCTTGTTGGCCGCTTCAACAGCGCCATTCATCTTCGGCCGGTAAGGAGATGAGTTGTGGTGTTCAATCTTGAAGCTCTGGCACAACTCCTTCATCATCTTGTTATTCAAATTCGAACCATTATCAGTAATGATCCGCTCGGAAATTCCATAGCGACAGATGATGTCCCTCTTTATGAATTTAGCTACCACCTGCTTGGTCACATTAGCGTACGAGGCTGCCTCCACCCATTTGGTGAAGTAGTCGATAGCTACCAAAATGAAACGATGACCATTGGATGCAGTAGGCTCGATCTTGCCTATCATGTCGATGCCCCACATGGAGAACGGCCAAGGGGAGGACATGACATTCAATGGGCACGGCGGCACATGAACTTTATCAGCATAAATCTGGCATTTGTGACATTTCTTCGCGAATATGAAGCAATCCGACTCCATAGTCAGCCAGTAATATCCTGCTCTCAGGATCTTTCTCGTCATGGCATGCCCGCCGGCGTGCGTACCAAATGTGCCCTCATGGACTTCTTCCATGAGCATACTTGCCTCTTTCTCATCTACACATCTGAGCAGCACGAGATCGTGGTTTCTCTTATACAGCACTCCATCAGGATTGAGATAAAAGTTTCCAGACAGCCTCCTCAGAGTCTTCTTATCCTGGGTTGACGCACCCGCAGGATACTCCTTAGTCATAAGGAAGGTCTGGATGTCGTGGAACCATGGCTTGCCGTCATTGGCATCCTCGATTGCAAAGACAAATGCCGGTCTGTCAAGACGCGAAAGCACAATTCTTGGAGCCTCATTCCAATAATTGACTTTGTACATTGAAGCCAGCGTGGCTAAGGCATCAGCCATCTGATTTTCAGCCCTGGGTACATGATGAAGTTCCACTCGATCGAAGAACGGAAGCAGCCTCCTGGCATAATTCATGTACGGCACTAAATTCGCTTGACAAGTTTCCCACTCCCCTTTAATCTGATTGATTACAAGCGCTGAGTCACCATATATGTCTAGATTCTTGATTCTCAAATCAATTGCCTCTTCTAGACCCATAATACATGCTTCATACTCGGCTTCATTGTTGGTAACTGGAAACGTCAGTCTCGCAGTAAACGGGATGTGGGATCCGTGAGGAGTCGTGATGATAGCCCCGATACCACTTCCATAGGAATTAACCGCTCCGTCAAATATCAACTTCCACTGAGACTTCCTATCTGGTCCCTCATCGGGCAATGGCTCATCGCAATCCTTCGCTTTGAGAAACATAATATCCTCGTCAGGGAATTCGAACTTCATCGGCTGGTAGTCTTCGATTGGCTGTTCGGCAAGGTAATCAGACAATACGCTTCCCTTAATGGCTTTCTGGGAGACGTACTGAATATCATATTCTGTTAACACCATTTGCCATCTGGCAATCCTGCCCGAAAGAGCCTGCTTCTCGAAGACGTACTTGATCGGATCCATCTTCGAAATTAGCATAGTGGTGTGGTTGAGCATATACTGTCGTAGACGTTTGGCGGCCCAAGCTAATGCACAACACGTCTTTTCCAGCATCGAGTATCGAGACTCACACTCAGTGAACTTTTTACTCAAATAATAAATGGCATGCTCCTTTCTGCCCGTCTCGTCGTGCTGACCGAGAACACACCCCATACTATTCTCCAGGACCGTCAGGTACATGATTAATGGCCGTCCAGCCACTGGGGGTATCAAGATTGGAGGTTCTTGAAGATACTGCTTTATTTTGTCGAATGCCTTCTAGCAATCTTCATTCCAAGTAATCGCCTGATCTTTCTTTAAAAGCTTGAACATCAGTTCACAAGTGGCCGTGAACTGAGAGATAAACCTTGCAATGTAGTTTATTCGGCCCAGGAAACCACGAACTTCTTTTTCTGTTTTCGGCGCTGGCATTTCTTGAATAGCTTTTATTTTCGCAGGATCAACTTCAATACCTCGTTCACTAACGATAAACCCCAATAACTTTCCGGACCGCACTCCGAAAGTGCACTTGTTAGGATTCAGCCTCAGCCTGAACTTCCTAAGCCTCTCAAACAGCTTCAATAAGTTGACCAAATGCTCTTCCTCCGTTTGGGAATTTGCAATCATGTCATCAACATAGACCTCGATCTCATGATGAATCATATCATGAAACAAAGTTACCATTGCTCGCTGGTAAGTGGCCCCTGCGTTCTTCAGACCGAAGGGCATTACCTTATAGCAAAATGTTCCCCAGGGGGTGATAAACGTCGTTTTCTCCATGTCCTCCGGTGCCATCTTAATCTGATTGTAACCGGAGAAGCCATCCATGAACGAAAACACGGAAAACTGGGCTGTATTGTCGACCAACACATCGATATGAGGCAACGGGAAATCATCTTTAGGGCTCGCCCTGTTCAAATCCCGATAATTGACGCACATGCGTACCTTACCGTCTTTCTTCGGTACAGGCACTATGTTGGCGACCCACGGAGGGTAAGTGGTAACGGCTAGAAATCCTGCGTCCAACTGCTTCTGGACTTCTTCTTTGATTTTTACGGCCATGTCTGGTCTCGTCCTCCTGAGCTTCTGCTTGACTGGGGGGCAATCTTCTCGCAACGGCAAGCGATGAACCACGATATCAGTGTCAAGTCCGGGCATATCTTCGTATGACCAAGCAAAGACGTCACTATACTCTCGAAGCATCTCGACCAGTCTATGCTTGACATCCTTCTGCAGCGCAGCCCCTACCCTGACATTTCTGACGAGCTCTTCAGAACCCAGATTTACAATCTCAATATCCTCCTCGTGAGGCAGAATAACCTTCTCCTCTTGTCTCAACAAGCGGGCCAACTCTTCCGGAAGGTCTTCGTCTTCATCAATCTCATCCTCGGCTTGATAGATCGGGCAATCAAAGTCGTAGTGAGCCGTAGAGGGTCCAGAGTCGATGTCATCTGTTACGTGGATCCTGCAATAACAAGGGTTAAGTTTAAAGCAAGAATATGCAGGTTAGCACAAACCTCGTTGCCATTTTGCTGTTTTTCGGAAATAAACATAAAACGGGAATAACAGAGAACACAATATTTGAGTGTGAAGAAAACGCCTTTTATTTATTAACAAAATGCATACACATAATCCAACAAGGCCCTGACAGTAAAACCACTATGCCCCGGGCAGGACATAGGGTTGTACAAAGATTGTAAAAAGCAAATCATTACTCTTCACTTGTCAGCTTGATAATCTCCTTGATGGTCCAATTGCTGAGGCACTCGCCCGGCTTGCTCGGTCGAATCCAGGCGTCAAGATCACAATCACTATCCCCGCTGTCCTCAGACGCAGCGTTGATGCTCTCGAAAATTACTCCCCCCTTGGTGAATAGGATCGGCCCTTTCCCACGAGACGAGCTGCCAGAAGAAGATGAAGCTTCAGCTCCAGGAGAATACCCCAATCCAAACTTATCCTGCTTGATTGGTATATCCAAAACATGCCCCCAGCTTGGGGTGGAACCGGCTTCGACGACGGCCCGAGCTTCCTTAAACGAGGAGAGATTCATCTCTTGCTTCTCTGCGACGACAGGAGCTACCTCTTTTACCCTGACGGTTTCAAATGCTTGGCATAGCGTTTCATGGATCTCGCCATCCATTTCAACGTATTTAAAGGACGACAGGTGGCTCACCATAATGTCCTCCTCACCACAGACGGTTACTATGCTGCCCCCGACAGCATATTTAAGCTTTTGATGCAGCGTGGACGTCACGGCACCAGCCGAATGGATCCATGGCCGACCCAAGAGGCAACTGTAGGCAGGCATGATATCCATGATATAGAAAACCGTATTGAATGTCTCCGGACCAACTTGAATTGGCAGGGTCAACTCTCCAAAGACGTGGCGCTTGGTTCCGTCAAAGGCTTTCACTACCAGATCACTGGGCGTGCAAAGCAATCCACGGGTATCCAACTTCATCAGTGCCTTTTTCGGAAGCACATTAAGCGAGGAACCCGTATCCACTAGGACATGTGACATAATCGTGCCTCTGCACTCTATTGAGACGTGCAAGGCGCTGTTGTGATCTCTTCCTTTAGGAGTTAGCTCCAGATCTGTAAAACCCAGCCCATTACCAGCATTAACATGGGCCACCACCTCTTCCAGCTGATTTACTGATATCTCCTGCGGCACGTATGCAACATTCAATACCTTCAGTAATGCGTTGCGGTGCGCTTCAGAACACAGCAACAGGTTAAGAATAGAGATCTTTGACGGAGTCTGATGAAGATGATCTACAATTTTGTAGTCACTTTTCTTGATTAATCGCATGAACTCTTCGGCATCTTTAACTAGCAAATCCTTTTCTGCCCCAGAGGGGACCTCTTCGACAGCTTTACCCTTACCCTTATCCACAGCGTCAGCCCAGACCACTTTCTTTGCTGCAACCTCTGCTGGCGCAAACACTCTACCGCTTCTAGTGATACCACTGACTCCGATGAGATTCTGCACAGACGATCCGAATGGCTCTAGCTCTATCTTCTGACCATTGCAGTAAACTTCGGCGCCGTAATGCCATGGAACAGAATTAGTGCTTTCGAATGGGATCGGTCCGGCCCTGGTGATAGTGATTGTAGGCGGACGGGGCGCAGAAATAGTAATAGGGTGACGAGGAATAGTGATGGTAGCAACTTCATCTGCCTGCTTTAGCACGACCTCCCCTGATGCACTTTCAACGCTCCGGCTGAACTGTAAAATACCCTCAGACATCAGACTTTGGATACCTTCGACCAGCTGCTCACACCCATCAGGAAGTGTAGCACAAGTCATACATAACTCTCCACATCCAGGAAAGAAGCCCTTCTTCAGCAATTTAGCCTTGACAAAACTCAACGGCGTCTTCAAATCTTTGACATCAGTCAGCAAGTCCGCACTCTCCTCAGTGATAACGACATTTACTCCGCCCCCCTTATGATGGGGCATGGGGTTCTTGGTAACGTTGGGCACATTGTCAGAAAAGTTGATAACCTTGGCGTCCACCAAGTCCTGGACTTTGTGCTTAAAAGCTTTACAATTCTCAATCGTATGGCCTGGTGCCCCAGTATGGAAATCACAAGTAGTGTTGGCGTCATACCCCGGTGGTGGTGCCCCTGTTAAGGGAGCCAGCATCCTCTTTTGAACTAATTGGAGCTGAAGCAACGTTTGCAAAAGCTGTGCATATGACATAGGTGGAGTTTCAAAATGACGGTTTGTCAGGGGAGCCCGATTCTGATATCTTTTATACCCCTGATTATTCTGCTGCTGAGGCTGCTGCTGCTGCTGCGGTGGAGCAGCTGGGATATTTATGCTAGCAATCTGAGGCTGAGGGCCCTTGCCCTTTCTCCGAGCATTAGTGACAGCACTGGCATCTCCCTCTCGACGCTTGCCAGCGTAAGGTTTCTTACTAGCTCCTCCAGCTGAGGATGATTCGCCCTGAATTTTTCTGATCTTTATACCATTCTCAACATGCTCGCCCATAGTGATGAGAGCCGAGAATGTTCCGGACATGCCACTGACTAGCTTTTCATAGTAGATTCCAGGAAGGGTAGCCACGAACATTTGTACTAGCTCACGCTCAACCATCGGCGGTTGAACCCGAGCAGCCAATTCACGCCACCGCTGAGCGTACTCTTTAAAGCTTTCATTGTTCCGCTGTGCGAGATTCTGAAGCTGAACTCGGTTGGGGGCCAAGTCGCTATTGTATTGATAGTGGAGGACGAACGCTTCTGCAAGATCTTTCCAGGTGCGCACAGTAGCGGGCTCCAAACCCATATACCATTCGAGTGATGGACCAGAAAGACTATCCTGAAAGAAGTGCATCAGCAACTTCTCATCGTCAGAATAGGCGGACATCTTTCTATAATAAGATCAGAGGTGGACCCGGGGGCAAGTAGTACCCTTATACTTCTCAAAGACAGGCACCTTGAACTTGTGAGGTACCTTAAAGTCAGCAATCAACCCGAGCTTGGACATATCAACGCCCAATGTGTTCTGATTTTCGAAGTCTCTCATCTTGTCTTCCAGCGCTTTGAACCTGAGTCGAGCTTCAGCATTCAACTCTGCTTCTACACCTCTCTGAGAAAATACGTCATCCTGATGGTCCTCCAGCCACGGTTGAGGCACCAACAGATTTCCTGCACCAGCATTGCCGTTGACCGGCCCTATGTTAACATTGGCTCCCAAACTACCATTGCCGACGCCTGCCGCGTTGAGTCCGAGATTAGTCATCAGATTGCCGTTAGCACTGTCGTTGCCCCCGGCAACAGGAACAACGTTCTGTGGAGCGTCCACTGGAGGAGGAGTAGGCACGGCCCCTCCATGCAGTATGCCATTACTGTCAACCCTGGAGATCAGAGGTTGAACCAGAGTACGAAGCTGGTCTTGGCCATTCGCGACCACCTGCATCAGCTCCATAAAACGATCCATCCGTTCACGGAGCTCTTGAACATCTGACTGCACCTGGTCCATTATCCTTGTCTGATTAGCGCGAGTTGAATAGCGGTGGATGAGTCTTTGATCAATCCTGGAGACCGGAGACGACTCGGAACCTGAAAAACCTGTCAACAATAAAGGTTAGGAAAAGCAATAATATATACACCATGCAAATATGCTTCATGCAGATGCATGCGTGTGTCTGTGTGCGTGGGAGATTTTCCCCCGATCCTAGTGCCTTAGCGACGGTGCTGACAATAATAAGAAGACAAAGAAATCCGAGCCCAATCGTGGAAACATCAATCTCATATATATATGGAAAGGCCTGTCAAGGCAGTACACAGTATCAGCGAGTACAAACGGATCAACAACATGACCTCAGCCAACAAGTCTGGTGATGGTCAGCATACATCAAAGATCAAAACAAACAGGGATATAACTAGTCAAGCACGGCCACGGGCGCGATACTCTGCTAACAAATCCTTCGTCTCTGAGTGATCTGGCGAAGTGAGCAACCCCTCGACGAGTAGTTCTCTCTTCCTGATGGTATGCTGAAGCCCCTGAACTGAACTCTCCCAAGCTCCTTCGCCAAAGCAATCCTCCAGCTTCCGCTTCTTAGACTCAAACATCAGCTTATGCTCCTTCAGGTTAGCAATAGCTTTGTTGAGACGGGCTTCGGCGGAGTACCTGCGGGCGGTCTCTTCATCAAACCTCCGCTCACCGTCCTTTACTTCGGCTTCTAGCTTAGAAATCTGCAGCACCAGCTTGTCTTCTCGCTCCTTCCTGGTGGCCATGGAAGTCTTCTAATGCTGGTCGAACTTAGATATCCTCCGATATGCCTCCTCCAGATGCTGCTTCTTCGTAGCCAGTACATCATTAGCAGCCCTGAAGTCTTGACCTAAGCGTTCCCGATCAGCAATCTGCTTTGCCAAGTCTGCACCCAGTTGGTTCACCGACTCTGTTTGCTTTTTGAGAGCATGCACGACTTCGTTCCTCTCACTTCGAAGCTGAGCTAACTCCTTCTCTAATTCTGCATTTGCCCTCTTCAGTTCATCTCGCTCGGCCAATACCTGGTTGTGCTGATGAATGGACACAGTGGTAGGCTCTTCGACTGGTGGAGGACTCTCTGGTCTGACATGAGGGAATGGCATCCCTATAGCGCTGGCTCTGGCTCTGATCCAATCTGAATAAGGAGGGTAGGCTTGGCTGTTGCTCTTTCCCAACAAAGGCTTTCCTCTCGTGCTGATATTGTTCCACGCATACTGCAGCTTGGACAACAAACCCCCCTCTAGAATACCCGTGAGGTACAGAGATTCCCGTACCTCTTCCTCCTTCGGTGGAGTCCTCAAAGCGTATGCAAACTGACGAACTAGCAACGATGGATTGTAGTTGATGCAACCCTTCCTACCTATCAGAGGTACGTTAGGAAACCCACTACAACTGAAGATCAACTCGGTGCCTAACCTGTCTCTGTCAACGAACCAATCAATGTCTTCTGCTGACAAATTCATCAGACGCTCAGGCCACTCAGTTGTGGCTGCAGACAAGACAGAAGAACCCTTCTTGGGCAAATGACTATCAAACCATCTGTACAACAACGGTACGCAGCATGAGACATTCTTCCCTCTCCGGTTCTCATTCTTGTAATGCACTGAATGGTAGACGTCTCCGATCAGAGTAGGGACTGGATTCCCTGAGGCCAAGATGTGGAATGCATCAAAGTCCACAAAATCAGGCATGCTGGGAAATAGGATAATGCCATATATGCATAAAGCAAGGATGGCGTTGAATGCGTCCCAACATTTGTCCTTAGCACACTGCTGAGCCTTAGCTATCAGAAACTGCAGAGAGAACCCTGGGACCTTGTTCCAGCTCGTCACCACTAACTCAGAAGCGCTCAAATGGAGTGAAGAAGCTAAACCAGCCAGATCAGGCTCAGCATCCATGTAGACGAAAGGCACCTGCCTTTTGATAGGCACACCCAGCATATCAGCATACTCTTCCAATGTCGGTGCGAGAACGAAGTCATGAAAAGTGAAACACCTCAAGGGAGGGTCATAAAACTGCAGAAGAGCATGTAACCCATTCAACTCGAACGTAGAAGGTTTGCAAACCAGACCAAACAACCTGCCATAAGACTTCCTGAACCTGTCCTTCATAGAATCCCCTGTCAGGGCTATCAAACCAGTTAGCTTTGACACATCGGGGGTCGGGAACTTGTATGCAACAGTCTTCCTGAGAGAGGCCATAATAACAGCAGAAGGCGAGAAATCCGGGATCGGGGAAACGGTACCTGCAACACGGACACACGTTAATGGAATGCAGATGAATGCGCAAGCTAATGCAAAATGCAGGCATGCAATAATATATCCAGGTGGCTGCTGAGGAGATTCGGTATCAACAGTCACTGATGAGAAGGAAACCCCGGTGTAAGACCACTAATCTGATCTGCTGAGAATGACCATCTGATAGGACCGAGATCAAAATTCTGCTCTGACAAGAATAAGTGCCTGATAATAAGGACCCCGGGTGCAATATCAAGGAATATCTGTTGATGAAGTCTTCAGACCCCAAATCAAGATCTGCCCTATCAAGAACAAATACACAGCTGCTGATGAGATCTTCAGATCCCACTCAAAATCTGCTCCATCCAGAATAAACCACTGATGATAATACACTGATCAAAGCCTGCTCTATCCAGAACAGACAAACACCCGATGATAAAATCCTCTGATCAAAAACTGGCTCTGTCAAGAACAAACATATCCCAACATAACTGATTTATTGTCAAGAAAACCAGGTAGTCTGAAGGTATAAGTTTCCTGCAATAAACCCAGTCCCGCTCACAGGTATGGACCTAGACTGACTCAAGGTACGACATCCTATGCGTTCATCAGCGTCACAGACTTTCAAAACTGATGATACGATTCCCAGAAGGAGTGGCATCATCAAGTCCTGAAGAGGCCTCACTTAGCTGAATCACAAATGATCGGTCCCCAGAGTCGACAATCCACCAAACCAGCAACCGTCTCTACCCAAAGGGTTGAAAGTGAAGCCAACCGGATGAACCTCGTCTGAGCGTGGATTTCATGAGACACTAGTGCCTGCAAAGCAAGCACGCGCCCACTAATTTCCACTCTAAGTCTATGGTGCACTCAAGCCTGGGTCTGCCTTCTCACTCAATCAGAACTCCCATCCCACAACAACACAAATAATCATATTTTACTGGAAATAAAATGCGGGAAATAAAGTGCGAGAATCAAAAATGCGATAAATAAACGCAACCCAACAAGCAAACACACAAACGATAGGATTGACTCGCACAGGGAACCGTTGGAGTCCCTAGCAGAGTCGCCAGCTGTCGCTTGCGCGAAAATAAGGTGCCGGCATGACAGAAGAGTCGCCACCTTTCGTTATTTATCCCTCAGAGCGGGAAAGGAAACGATCGGAAAAACCAGACGAAAAAGGGTAAGACAAGGTCGTCGCAACCATCGTCTGGGTTCGGGAGTCGGTTACGCAAGGGGAAGGTATTAGCACCCCTCACGTCCGTCGTACTCGACGGGATCCTCGCTTGTTTGTTTACTTGGACGGGTTGGTTATAATCTATCTACCTATCAAGGCTGGCTGAAAAAGAAAAGAAAAATGACTCGGCAAATCGTCGCACTTTATGCCTACGTATTCTCATCAGAGAATGAGAATCAGAGTCAACGTAGTTCGGCCTACGAAGGGTTATGGGGAAAAGGTTGCTCGCTAGGACGTCGCATCCTATGCCTACGTACTTTCATCTGGTATGAAAGATCAGAGCTCACGTAGTTCGGGAAACTACGGCTTATCTCCTAAAAGAAGTGTTTTTTATTGTGTTTGCGATTTCAACCGCACTAGAGACTATGACCCGAGAGTGAATGCGTCGCATGTCACCCAAAGGGTACCATACTAAACATCCAGACTGTGGAAAAGAAGCTCTCCCATAATCCTTTCTCAAATAGCTTAAGGCTCGTAACGTACGAAAGAAATCATTCATGATTACTGTATCTTAAACTGTTTGAGATGAGAAGAGAACAGGCCCAACTAGGAGGGAGACTATCAAGTCCTACTGTTGTCATGCCATGGATTCATCCTATGGTTGAGGTTTGAACAGGGAACTCCTAGATGTTGTCATGCATAGGTTTCAACCTAAAAGTCTATCATCAAATCCTTATCAAAGGAAGTGAGAGTCCTAAGGGATCATGTCAATGACACACCAAAACAGACAAAGCATCAGCTTAACAGTAAAATGCATGCAATGCAAGTGAGGGAGGAAATGTGTGTGGGGCTTCATCCTCCACCAGCTCGTCTCAACCTCAAGCCAGTCATGAAATAACAGTAATCATACTGAAAAATAAACAACATGCTATCAAGCAATAGACAGTAAACTGTAATCATACAGACCAAAGAAATGAAATGCTATCAAGCAAAATAAACACATGGGCAAGGGAGCTGGGCTCTACCGAATACCCGCAAGCAAAGCCAAGCAGTAACAATACCAACAGATGCACTCATGCTCTTGGACTGAACTTATTCTAGATGAACTTAGTCTAATGCAGCAGACAAATCAGACAAAACACACAATACAGAAAAGAAAACAGAAGAAAGCTTCAGCTCCTCTAGCAGCTACTCAGTCTTCAGACTTCAGAGATCGCTTGCTTTCCAAGTACCAACCCTACAACATGAGTATCAACTCATCTTCTCCCCTAAGCTTCAGCTTCTTTGATCAGCTCCACCTTCAGACTTCACTATCTTCAGGGATCTTCAAGCATCAACTAGATCTTCACAAAGTCCTCAGACTTCAACAATCTTCAAGGAATCATCCTCTTCAAAGCTTCAACTTCTATCTTCAAGGGCTCAAATGCTCCAGCAAACAAGATTCAGTCAACAAGATGAGGTGAGGCTGTTACAGTGCTCACTGACTTCCAAAGGATGCCATTGAGGACTTAACATCAAAGGAAAGGCTCTCTCAAAGTTCTACCTCAGAGGGCAAGGTCACTAATCCCTCCAAAGAAGAGAGGTGAATACCCTTAAGGGACTTTATGTCATAGAGAAGGAAGGAGGTGAACAAAACACTCCTTGTTTATTGAATGGAAGTATCCTATCTAGGGCTCTGCCTATGCACCTGTAAACCTATAAACAAAACAACAAAAGCTATCTAAACTCCTCTGCAAGGTCTTCAAAGCTTCCATGATGATCCACAAGGTCTTCAACTCAATCTTCAAAGCTCACACACTCAAAAGAGAAGGAAAGAAAACAATACAATACAATCTATGCCTTTAAGCAACACACATACTATCCATACATTCAAAAATCAATTAAAAATGCTAAAACACCATACAATATTCTAGCAAAAATTCTAGGGGATTCTATGCATACTTACCCTAAACCCATATATTCCCCATACACTAACTTGGCCTATAAATCCCAAAACAAAATTGTTCAAGTCTACCTATACAACCTAAAACCCTAATTAGAACACCTAAATGTCTAACAATCAAACTACATCAACTTTTAATCTATAAATCAGGAAATAAATCCTACATGAAACTAGGGTTCAATACCTAACTATGCCAAAAAGAATGGCCCAAAAACCCTAAGGGAAAGTCCTAAAACAAATTGTACAAAATCAAGTGTTAACCAAAACCAATTAAAAGTACTATTTACAAGAAAATATGCTAAAAAATACCAAACTAAAAATAAAATGGAATTTTATTTTTTATAAATCTTCTAGACAGAACCATGATTATGTGAAAAAAAGAAGAAATGAAAAATATTGATTTTTATATTTTTTATGAATTTTATAAAATGCAAAGAATTAAAAGAATTAAAAATAAAAGAATTTAAGAAATAAAGGGGAGGGGGTATCAAAAGTAACACGCCCCAGCTTATTTTGATCATTGGGCCAAATCAGGGGGGTGGGAATAGAAACAAATGCTGAGGCCCAGTTCCATCAATGAACCAAAACGGTGCGTTTGGTTTAGTTATACGCTGCGTTTTGATGCTTCAATCTCCCTCCATTTCTGAAATCAAATAATGGCCGTGCGATGGACTGAATAAGTCAAGCTTTGGGGATCATCCAACGATGGACCTTCATCGTCCCCAACTCAACCTTAGGGTTTGCAGAAACCCTAACCCCATGCAAGGATCTTCTTCAAGCTCGTTCTCACTGATTACCCAATGAAACCACAAACTTCCAACGGCAAAAATGTTCTATTAATCCCCAAGAACACAATGATATCAATAGACTTCCCTGAAACCTCTTGAATCATCCTAACAGAAAGCACGAAAGTTGGGGTTCCACCATGATTTTCTGTTATCAACCTTAACCAAGCTCAAACCTAATGATGTAAATCTGTTCCACAGGTTATCCTAACCATTCTACACTACATTATATCCATTAATGCACACACAATAGCTTGCTATCAATTCTGCAAGAAATGATACCCTGCCTCGAAACCTCATGAATCTTCCTCTAATCCTCAGAAAATGGTCCTCTACCCTAGCTTAACCAGTCTAAACCTATAACTATGGTGGAATGCACATAAATTAGGTGATACGAGCAAGATTACCAACCTGTCAAACTTTAATGGTGGATATGGTTTCCCTACAATTCAATGTCTGCAAGCTTCCTTGATTAATCTCCAATGGTAGATATGAATTCTGTATGCAACAAAATGGATGAACAAGGCTTGAATCTTGTGTTTGATCTCAATATGCACTTCTTGCAAATTCTTCCAAACAGCTTCAAACTTCCATGGATCTTCCTCTATCTCAGTATGCAATCAATCACAAGGATCAGAGTAGTGTGTTTGTGGAGAAGAAATGAATGAAAATGGAAGAGAATGAAGGTTTGATGTGAAATTGCAAATGGAAGAATCTTCACTTTTCACACTCTAATCTCACCTCTCACCAACAATTATCACCAACCCTGGCCATATGGTGATTCACCCTTCTTATAACAATCAAAAGAATAATCTAGATCCATCTAGAAACTTGTGGAAAGTACTTGAAAGTTATAGAATTTCTCCTTTAATGACATGTTGATCATACCATCTCTCATGAGTTAGGCTTGCCAAATTGACTTTAAAATCTCCTTACAAGAGATATTGAGAAAGAATGAGTGAAAAACATGCATTTCCTTGCCTTTGGTGGAGCTTTATTTAGTTGCCTTATTATGCAAGAATGAGAATTACAAAGTAACCCCCATTTCCAAGCTTCAAATCAAAATTCTACTTGAACCATTGTTTTTAAAATATTGTTTGGAGTCAAAATGACATATTGGATGACCCATTTTGGATTTGTACATCTCCCAAACCAAAATTAAATTTCAACTTTTTCAACTTATAAGCCATTTTTAGGTCATTTTCACCCAATCTTGTAAATCCTTGCTACAAACTCTTTCAATAACTCATGACCACTTTTCTAGACTTAAAATCACATTTTGAACAACTTTCATGTTTTGAGTTTTTCCATTTGAGGCTTGGAAATAGGAGATATGGCCTTTGCTTAAAATGACCTATAACTGCCAAATGACCAAAATACCCCTGTCTTGCTCAATCCATAAGTTGAGTTCTACAAATCCTATCAAGGACTTATAGTAATATCTAGAAATCTAAGAAGATGCCCTTCAACATTCATGTTGACCAAGAGATCATAGGAATCATCCTACTAGGGCAAAAGTTGTCTGCAAGTTGGGTGCCTTTCAAGGACCCAGATTCACACACCTCAGATGACCTGTAATTTGTTAAAACCATAACTTGAGCTCTGCAACTCCTATCAAGGACTTCCACCACTCAAATTAAAGATAAGAGCAAGCTCTACAACATTCATGTTATGGGGAAGATGAGATATCAATCACATCCTGAGCTAAAACTGCCTGGAAGATAGGGATCAAATTAGGGTTTTTTCACTGACAATCCTTGGAAACCCTAACTTGAAACTTCTCAAACTCCTCAATCATGATGAGTTGGTTTAGGAATAATCTTTATAACATACCCATGCATCATTCCATGATCTCATGGCCCTTGTATTATGTCTCAACCTTCTCCAAATCTTCAGCTGATCTAGGGTTGACCCAGTCAAAACCCTAATTCTACCATTCATGGCTGAATCTCCTGAATCCTTGCACAATGACTTCTCTGGGCCTCATGATGGCTCTCAAGGCATCTCATACACTTTCTCAAATCTCCAAGTTCATTCTCAAAGTCTCAGAATCATCTGAGGAGCACCCACGACTCTCAAGTTATGAAGCACACAACTTTGGTTTCAACCAATTCCTCTGAGTATCAACTTTCAAACACTTGATAGGTAAATAGATGTTGGTCAAATTTTGGGGTGCAACAGTGTTCCCCTTTAGCCTGAACTACATTTGCTCTGATCTTTCATACCAGATGAAAGTACGTAGGCACAAGACGCGATGTCTTGGCGAGCAACCTTCCCCCCTTTTTTACCCGTAGCTAGTCGAACTATGTTGACTCTGACTTCTCATTTCAGATGAGATACGTAGGCACAAAGCGCCATTGCTTTGCCGAGTCACTTCTTTTTTCTTTTGTCCTCAAGCCTATAGTTAGATAGTTTCAATCACCCTTTTAGATAGACAACAAGCGTGGATCCCGTCGAGTACAACGGACGTGAGGGGGTGCTAATACCTTCCCCTTGCGTAACTGACTCCCGAACCCGAGATTTGGTTGCGATGACCGATCTTATCCCCTTTTCGTTAGGTTTTCTCTGAGCGTTTCCTTTCCCTTTCTTGGGATAAATAATGCACGGTGGCGACTCTTCTGTCATTGCTGGCCTCGATTTTCGCAGTAGCAACACTATGGCCGCTGCCATCATGGCGTGGCCTGCCGCTGTGCGACTTCTGTTAGCCGCCAGCCCTTGGGACGACCCCCCGCGCGGCCCTTCGATGTTAATCGTGTCTGGGATGGGGGTGCAGGAAACTTTAACCTTCAGACTACCTGGTTCTTCACAGTTTGGATTTGATATCAAGGGGTTCTAATGTCAGTGCGTGGTTATGACTAAAGCGAAGCGCCGGTCGTCTCAAACCACAGCACAACAATCTTGATCCCCTTTCTACATGTGCATTTTGCATTTTCATTTGTATATCATTAACATGTATCTGTGTTGCAGGCGCATATTTTCCCTTCGATTCTAGTGATCTTGTTCCTGTTCCCTTCGATTCTAGCTCCCTTCTCCTGACATCAGTTCTTTGTTGCGTTTGGTTGCCTTAGCATATTAGAAGGTGAAAACAAAGTTCAAGGAATCCTATGGGAAGTTACTCAGTTTGGTGTGTAAGCCTTCAGTGTTCGAGTTGAATGGCTTGTATGCTCTGTTCCAGTTTTATGACCCTCAGTTAAGATGTTTTATTTTTCCTGACTATGTTCTGGCACCGACATTGGAAGAGTATGTCACGTTACTAGGGGTTACAATATTGGATCAAATTCCTTTTTACCATGTTGATACCGAGCCTGACCTAGCCAAGCTCGCTGTAATTGTTCATCTTGACGCTTCAGAGTTCTCAGGAAAGTTGACCAAGTTGAATGGAGTGTATGGGTTTCCTCTATCTGTTCTGGTTGACAAGGCTTTACAGTGTGCAAAAGACGGTTGTTGGATTGCGTTCAATGCCATTCTCGCTCTGTCCATATATGGTATTATTCTATTTCCCAACTTGCCAGACTTTGTGGATACAGACGCTTTCTATATCCTTGCTTCAGGGAATCCAGTGCCAACATTGTTAGGAGATGTTTACCATTCCATCCATTACAAGAATGAAAAGCGAAGAGGTAAAAATGTGTCTTGCTGTGTACCATTGCTGTATAGGTGGCTCTCCAGTCATCTTCCGAAGAAAGGTCCGTTTTTTGCTACTGTTAGCACCTCAGATTGGTCTGCTAGGTTAATGGGGTTGTCTGCAGAAAACATCATATGGTTTGATCATGACATACTTGGTACAGAAATCATATATAGTTGCAGTGGTTTTCTAAATGTCCCATTGGTCGGAAGGAAGGGTTGTATTAACTATAACCCCTCTTTGTTTATTACACAATTTGGATATGCTTTGAAGAGTCCTCCTAAGGAAGAGGAGATACAGGAATCTCTGTATCTCACGGGATTGCTAGAAGCCGATACTTTGGTCAGATTGGAGTATGCGTGGAGTAACGTTCACAGACGAGGCAAGGCAATGTTAGGGAAAAGCAACAATCGAGCTTTTGACCCCTACGTGGTTTGGATCAAGGATAGAGCTGCCAAGTCTCTAATGTTGTTTCCCTCAGTTGCGCCCTTGTACCTCGTCATGCCTGAAGAACCCACTACCGTGGATATTCGGAAGTACAACCAAC
Organism: Lathyrus sativus; assembly: GCA_963859935.3. Classification (NCBI taxonomy): domain Eukaryota; kingdom Viridiplantae; phylum Streptophyta; class Magnoliopsida; order Fabales; family Fabaceae; genus Lathyrus; species Lathyrus sativus. The sequence goes on along the minus strand of OZ012740.1, from coordinate 537,734,349 downwards.
TGTTGCATGAAAAAGAGGAGTTGAAGAGAGCAAATGAAGAACTAGAGAAAGAAATTATCCAAATCCGAAGTGAAAAGATTGATGTTGTTCGTGCCTTCAAAAGACAGACTGAACTTGTTAATAAGCTGGGTACGCAATTGACAGAGGAGACTAGTTCTCGAGAACGAGTGGGTAAAGCTTTGAAAAGCGTCAGTGATGTCCTCTCCAGCAAAAAGAAAGAATTAGAAAAAGCTCGCCTGAGGATATTCAAATTTGACATCAAATGGAATGCTCTGCTAACCAACAACAAGAGAGGGAAGATAAACTCTGGCAACAGGTTGATAGTTTGAGGGCCAAGCTTCGAGATAGCATTGCAAAAGCTCCTGGTGAATATATGAGTTAACTGGAAGACAAGCGAAAACTCCGCGAAGCTCTTGCAACGTTGGAGGAATACAAATTGAGGGTCGACTTAAAGAAGCCCAAATTAGAGGATGCTTTTGGAGAGGATGCTTGGGAGGACCATGTCCAGAGTCTGCAAGATACTATCAAAAAGAGGAACTTGCTTATTCAGGGATTGGTTGACAGACCCGATCGTCCAGACACAAAAGAGTTGCTAGAAGAGTTCCGGACCCGATTCCGCTTTTGATGATTTTTCTCTTATTTGTTGTTGTTTGTATTCTGACCATCACCAGGGTTGTTAGATGAGGTCAGGATGACTTTCTGTTGTATTCCTTTGATGATGTATACTCTATGACTTGTTTCATTTATGAGAAGTTTTCCTTGACTATCTCTGTGGTTCTTCCATTCTCTCACCATGCTCGTGGAACTAGAATCAAGGGGGGGAATGTCCTTGAAACATATTTACATGTCTGCATTCTGCATTTTTTGCATCATTCTGCATCTGCATTACAGGTGTTTCTGTTAACCTAACCTCTTCTTGTGGTTCTCCAGAGAGAGAAAGAGATTTTGTTTCAGGATTGAAGGGCAGCCTATTCACCGTTATTCTACACGAAGAAACCACCAGAGAATTATGGATCAAGTTCAGCTTGAGTTCCAGGAATTCCGTGACAGGATGACGCAATTCATGGAAGTTATGCAGACTGTAGCCAATGGGCAAGACCAACTTAGGACTTTGGTGCAACCTATGATTGCACGGGTTGACGACGATGGTGTGTTACATGGAGGAACAACTACCAACCCACCTCTGGTTGAGCCTTAGCACGCTAATAACGTAATCCCCAATGCTGGCGGGAACGGAAACGGCAATGGTGTTGGAAATGTAAACGTCACTGGGAATGATAATGGAAATTTTGGAACCAATGGTAATGTTGGTGGAGGAATTGGTAACACCAGAGTTGGAGCCCGAAATGCAGGGAATATCGGTAAAGGGAATGGGTATGAGCATGAAGCTAATGGAGTCAACCAGGGTAATCTGTATTAGCCATGGCTTGAGGATCGACAGGAAGACCTTTTCTCGTTGAAAGATGAAATGTCCGCTGAAGCTGATAAAAGATTTAAGTTATTGGAGGAACAGATGAGGAACCTTTCTAATCAGAACTCCATGGGGCTGGAAATGGCCAATCTAGGGTTGGTTCCTGACTTAAGGGTGCCACTCAAATTCAAAGTTCCCACGTTCGACAAATACAAAGGGGATACTTGCCCAAGGGTTCATGTGCAATCCTACTATTGAAGGATGTCTGTGTATTCAAGCGATGAAAAGATGTTGATACACTTCTTCCAGGACAGTTTGTCTTGACCATCACTCAAGTGGTACATGGGATTGGAGCCCACTCAGGTTAGAAGTTGGAAAGATTTGGTGGAAGCTTTCGTTAAGCACTACCAATACAACAGTGATTTAGCGTCAAACCGAGTGGAACTTCAGAATCTATCGCAGAGAAGTAACGAGTGTTTTAAAGAACACGCACAAAGATGGAGAGAACTTGCAGCTAGAGTTCAACCTCCCATGGTGGAGAGAGAGCTAACTGATCTATTTGTGGCCACATTACCGGAAATTTACTATGATAAGTTAGTGAGCAGCATGTCTGGGAGCTTTTCGGACTTGATTATTACCGGTGAGAGGGTTGAAAATGGTATTAAGATGGGAAAGATACAAGTGGCAGAAGGGACCTCATCTGGAGGTGGAAGAAAGTTTTTTGGTACGAAAAAGAGAGATAATGAGACAAATGCAGTGTCCGGCTTTAACAATCGAAAAAGATACTTGAATCAGCATCAACAGCGACCGTATTACCAGCAACCACCATAAGTAGCAAGTATTGCCATCCTGGCGGCACAACCTCAGCAACAACAACCACGTCAACAACAGCAACAACGACCTCTACAACAGAATTATGCATCGAGACAGTTCCAAGATCGGAGAAGGGTGGTGGATAGGCACTTTGACACACCACCAATGCTCTACGCTCAGTTATTATAACACTTAATTCAACTGCAGTTGGTCCAAAAAAGGACAATGGCACCTCTAACTGGCCAACCACCTCCCGGATATGACGCCAACGCTAGGTGTGAATTCCACTCTGGCACCCCCGGCCACAGTATCGACAACTGTAAAGCCTTCAAACACAAGGTACAAGACCTTATTGATAGTAAGGCTATCAACTTCAATCAGGATGCGCCAAATGTATATCAAAACCCCATGCCTAACCATGGTAGGGGTGGCAGTGTGAATGCTATTGTCAGTGAAGAAGGCCTGAACTTGGTGTCCAGAGTAGAGGATCTGAAGACGCCGTTAGGTTTCGTGAAGAGCAAGTTGTTAGAAGGAGGGGTGTTCCCAGGCTGTGGGAAGGATTGTGAAGACTGTATGATCTGTCCTGAAGGATGTCGGAATCTGAAGAACCATATACAACACATGATGGATGACGGTTTATTGCAATTTGATAGAATATGTGAGAAAAAGGTTGAAGAGGTAGTCGTTGAAGATAAGGATGAGGTGGCCACCATCTCCATCCCGTACAAAACAATTACAATTTCCGCGCCTCCGGCGAGGCCCACTATTATATTCACAAAGGCAGGGCTCGTACCCTATGAAAGTTCTAAAGCGATTCCTTGGAACTATGGGGCCGAGGTCTACTGCAATGGTCAAAAGCAGGAACTGAGGGGTTCACCGTTGGATTCTGTTGATAATTTGGTGGGAACTGGAGGAATGACTCGAAGTGGGAGAGTATTTACACCACCCGAAATAAACGCGGAAAAGACCGACAAGGGTAAAGGAAAGATGGTGGAAGAAAATTCTCAGGCTAGAGAAAAGGAGACTTTGCTGAAGGACGCATAGGAATTCATGCGCTTGATAAGAAGGAGTGACTACAAAATTGTGGATCACTTATAGCAAACTCCTTCAAAGATTTCTATCTTGTCGCTGATGTTATGTTCTGAGGCTCACAGGAATGCTCTGCTCAGAGTTTTGAATAATGCTTATGTACCTCAAGAAATATCTGTGAATCAGTTGGAGGGGGTAGTGGCCCATGTCAATGCAGGTAACGGGTTGGGGTTCACCGACCGTGATTTGACACCGAAAGGATGAAACCACAACTTGGCTCTGCATATTTCACTTGAATGTCGAGGAACAGTGATGTCACACGTCCTTGTTGATACAGGGTCGTCCTTGAATGTGTTGCCGAAGAAAGCATTGATGAAGATTGATCATCAGGGTCTTTATTGTACGCCCAGTGATTTGGTTGTGTGGGCTTTTGATGGAACCCGAAGATTTGTCTTTGGGGAGATAACTCTGCCTATCCAAGTAGGCCCGGAGGTGTTTGAAGCAGTTTTCTACGTCATGGATATCCAGGCTGCTTATAGTTGTCTTCTGGGTCGGCCTTGGATACACTCAGCAGGCGTTGTGACATCGACTTTGCACCAGAAGTTGAAGTATATGGTGGATGGAAATATTGTGACTGTTTGTGGAGAAGAAGACATCATGGTGAGCCATCTGTCTTCATTCAAATATGTGGAAGTCGATGGCGAAATTCAAGAAACGCTGTGCCAGGCCTTTGAGACTATCCAAATCAAGGAAAAGGCGTCGGTCGAGGTCAACGCTCCAGAGGTTGCCATGTCGTCATACAAGGAAGCACGGGCCGTGGTGGAATTCAGATCAACACAAGGATGGGGGCAGGTGGTAAGTGTCCCCAACAAACAAGACAAGTTCGGATTGGGATACAACCCATATGTGTCTCCTTCACAAAACGCTTTGCGTTACAAAGGACCTGTTTAGTTCACCAGTGGTGGGGTGGTTTTTGAAAGAATCAGTGTTGTATCTGACGAGGAAGGAGATAGCGACTGCGATATGGATGCGTGGATCAAGCCATGTATCCCTGGCCAGGGTTTGAAGAATTGGACCATCGAGGAAGTCATCTCTGTGACCTATGAAGAGTAATTGCCTTGTTTTGATTAATGTATCGCCCTATGTTCTGCCCGGAGCATAATGGTCTTTTTTTTGTAGGGCCTTATATGTTATGTGCGCAAACAATCCTTTATCATTATCAATTGATCGCGACTTTCTATGTCTAATACAACCTAACTGCAAGTACACAGTCTATCGCGTAGTAATAATAGATATCGATCCCACAGGGACTCGTAATCAAACTAGTGTTCTCGGGAGTTACTATGTTTAGCTAGGTAGAATATGTTTAAGGGAATATGGTTTGTCACTAAAGGGAACTAAGAATGTAAATTAAAGTCTAATTAATTGAATCGATATGCAGTAATTGTGTTCTTCGGGGATTTGACAAGTTACCGGTGTATGAAATAATTTTCAGAGTTTATTTAAGCAGAAAATGGTGATTTGAAGACTCTCGCCTCACGATGGTTATTGACGCTAATCATAATTCTAAGGGCCAAACGTACACTTTCGTATCCCATTCAGGGTTAAAATTATTTTTTGGAAATCTCTAAGTTCTAATTCATTTTAAAGTGCTTTCGCTGTTATTAAAATGAGTGACTAGTGTTTACTATCTGATCTTGCCGCAACTTTCGCTTGTTGGTTCGTATCTTAATTAATTTCCCACTTTCGTGGCAAAACTACTTTTAAATAAGTTCTCGCTTTCGCGACGAAGTTTATTCAGTAAATTAATTTTAAACACTCAGACCATAAATTACTTTTGAAAAGAGAATTTTCAACCAATTATTATCAAATCCCTTTCGAATTATTACTATATATCGACTACCTAAATTTAGCTAGACATGGATTTGGGAAAGGTAAAACATAAATAAAAACAATAAATAATAGCATGCATCATAATAAAACTGGAATTACGATTGAAATGAGAAACCTGTAAATATTCCAATTGGCCTTTGGGCAGATCCTCCACAGATGTTGGCAGGATTCTGGTTTTTATGCCAATTTGATCGTACAACGGAAATAGAAATTACAGAAGAATGAAAGGAATGCAGAAAAAGCAAAGAGAAATAAATAAGAATATTAAAAACTGGAAAGGTTGCTCTGGAAATAAATTGGCAGCACTTCGTTGTACGAATGTGACTCCTTTTCTGAGGTCCCCTTCTTCCCTTTTTATAGAAATGGAATTCTAACGGTTATAATTGAAGAGGGTGGACTTTGAGGCAGAAAAATCAGGGAGTAGTGGTCCACTATTTGGGACTTGGAACTGCTTCCTTTACGTGAAACTGAAGTGGGGCGTTTTTGCCTGCATGACGGTCGTCACAAGGTGTGACGGTCGTCACCCGTGTGACGGTCGTCATGGAGCTGTGACGGTCGTCACAGCAGCAAAATCAGCATTCTGCGCTTTTCATGATGTTTTCATCCTTTTTTCGTCCATATTTCATCTGAGATTGCTTCTTTTCTTCATATTGCCTTGTTTAGACGTGATCGTTAAATACATGCAAAACATCAGACAAATAACACGGAAATAACCCGAAATCGGATCGAAAACAGTTAAGCTTTAGTTGAATTATGCATCAAAATATATATACGATTTCGTGTTATCAAACTCCCCTAAGCTTGAATCTTTGCTTGTCCTCAAGTAAAACATGAAAAAGTCGGCAAGCACGAGGCAGCTTCTTCGTTCGCAAAGTTGGGAAAAACCGGGATTCTTGGTAAGAACAAAACGAGTACCATGACGACACTGGACTACAAGTCTTCGGAGGTCTCCTTCTTATGCAAATCGGTCCCAGTCATGCTACTGTAGCTTGGTGTCACGGTTCTCGCGGCAAGTTCACCCTGTTTGTTCTAGCGCAATCACATTAAGCCCGTTGTCCATACACTTTCATGGCAAGTCGACCTGTTAGTGAATATGATCTCATTTCTATTTTTGATCTTCTTCATTGATCATAAGCTTATGTCATTGATTTTTCAATGAGTTTTCGCGCCGTTGGGCTAAATGCTCGGGTGAGGAGCACCTAACTTAGAAGGAAACGTGTCTTATATTTTTGGGCTATCTAGCTCTCTTTTCATGATTTTTCATCTTTTTGGAGATCATACACTTATCTGCATTGGTTGCTTGCTTAGAAGTGTTTTAGGATGGTGCTGACTGCTAGTATAAACTACTTGGGGCTGAGTTTGCGTAGACACTTGAGACTTTGGTACACATAGGTAGTGAAACCGACTCGCATAAACCGGAGATCTAAGGTGTCAAGATGGTACCGGTTTTGTTAGAATTGTTGTTTCCTCGGAGTTTCAAAACTTGGTTTGAACTCGGTGCATTCTCGTGATGCTTTTGCTTTTGAGGAACGAACGAAAAAATTTGTTGTTTACGTCGAATAACGTGGGGATGTTTGCGTAACGGAAAAAGGATATATAAACGAGCTTTATTTGCTAAAAATAGAAAATGTTTATATAGAAATTACGAAATTCAAAGTACAGTGGAATGGAAATAAAGGCTCCGCTCCCACACTATCTCAATTAGTGTCCCCACTGATTTTGAAGCATGCGAGAGGGAGATACAGCTGGAATGAAAGTACAAATAAACTGGAAATATAGTAAACAAATAAGGAAAATGATAACTAATCACGTCCGCTGCCTCGGTCACGTCCGCGCTGGCGTCCTCTGGCTCTGGCCAGGGCTACTCAGTCTTCATAACTCATAGCTCCGGTGTGGTAGACGGTGTCACGGAGTCCTTCGACCTGCAAAGTCAGATTCTCCAGGTTCTCAGTAATGGTTGCTTGGCCGGTTTGAAGTTGTTGCATTTGAGTTCGATGCTAAGCTTCGAACTGGTCTGCTCGCTGATTCTGCTGCTGCAGCATAGCGAGTATCTGGGCCTGCTGGTCGAGAGAGCGGCAGAGGTCCTCTTCTGTGTAGTCGGGCACTGGATGATGGCGGCGGCGGCGAGAGGATGTACCTTCGGAAGGAGGAGGCTGCGATGCCTCCGGTTGCTCCGGCCTGTCCAACTCAGCTTGGATTTCATCATCAGAACCTTGGGTGTGGTCCTGAGTTGGAGCAGCGGCAGCAGGAGGGGCAGTGAGGTTAAATAACCAGTTGGTACGATCCTCTGAGTGTGTGCGGGTGCGTGATGGAAGGATGATGCTTCGGACGGTTTTGCCACGCACTACCGGATGGTACTTGCCGTCGGCTCTGGAGCGGATAAGGTGTGAGGCTCTGCAGTGGTCGGTGTCAAGGAACACCGAGGGGATGGCATGGAGGTGCTGGAGGCGGTCGCCTAAGTTCAGCCCAAGTGCAATGGCAGTGACAATCCCGCCAAAGTAGAATGGCTTGGAGCCACGGTTGCAATTGGCCTGAATGTGGGCCAGGAGGAACGAAGCGGCATTGATAGGCTCGTTGTTGAAGACGCAATGGAGGAAGAAGAGCTCTTTCGAGTTCACCTTATGGTTGCTGTCCCTGGCGAAGATTGTGTTGCTCAGTGCTCTGTGAAAGTACCGAATGGTCGGGTTATGGATATGCGTGGCGTGCAGAGAATCCCAACCATCGGCATTGATGCCGGTCAACTGGTACCATAGCGCGAAAGCTTCGTGCTGGAACTGATCGGTGAGGCGGCGGTGAGCATTGTCGCCTCGAGGTAGCTGTAAGATGGCGGCAATCTGGTTTTGGTTCACCTGATAGTTTGTGCCGAACATCCGGAAGCATGCGGCACCGGAGTGTTGGTTGAGGTCGCCGCTGGATGTGACGTAGGTAAACGAACTCAAGAACTCGAGAGTGAGTTGTTCGTATGTTGGCAGTGGATTGGTGCATAGGTTCCAGATGCCGGCTCTTTGAAGCATCCAAGTGACGCCTTCAAGGAGTCCGAGCTCCGTGAGCGATGGAATGTGTGGATAATGAGTCGGCTGGAGCGACCGTTGATAGAATGTGATGTAGTTGGCCCGCTGTCTTTCGCCCAAGTCACTTTCGCTGAACACAATGTTACTGATATCTGGGGTTTCGGTAGTTCTTGCCATTGTCGGAAGATTGAGAGGGTTCTGAGGATTTGGGGCTGTTCTGCGAAGTGGAAAGAGATGACAAAAGTGTGGTAGGAAGTTGAGATGGGAGTTGAAATAAATGGTGCAATGTGGGGAGAACGAAAATTTGGAGTGGTGTAGGAGTTCTGATGATTGGAAGTTGAAATGAGGGTAGTGGGAGAGAAAATGCAACCCCTGTTATATCAGATAGCAGTTTTGGGTTCGTGACGGTCGTCGCGTATGTGTGACGGTCGTCACCTGCGTGACGCTCGTCAGGGTCCTGTGACGGTCGTCACAGCAGCAAAATCTGCAGAACGCAGAATTTTGCTCTGAGGGCGTTCTTGCAGTGACTTTTAGGCCTAGTATTGATACGGCAATGTAATATAGCAGCCAATAAACAAAGAGTAACGTAAAAACAAAATAATTGAATAAAGACTATAATTGAAATAACAGGAAATTGAAATAAGTGTATATAGTACATAAAGGAACTAACAATGCGAAAAATCCAAATGATTAAATGAAACTAAACTAAACCAAACTAAACTGAATCTACTGCTAAAACTAGTATCTAGTCTTTTCGTGCCTTCAACTCATTGAATTGCCGTGCGTAGTAGTCGAGCTGGTCACAGACTAAGTCCATGAAGACTACCAGTTCGCTGTGTATGCCTGCGATGTCATCTTTTACAGTAGTCAGAGCGGCATCAACGTTGTCCAATCGGAGTAGAACAGTATCCATTTTGTCGGTGGTCTCCTCAGGGATAGGCTCAGGATAGGTGTTGTAGTGCGGGGGAGTCATAGGGTCTACTTCAGCTTCTGATACAGCATCCTCATAGTATATATAGTCGTGTGCCTCAGAGATGTGGTCACTGTCATACATATAGTTCTGTGGTGTTGACTGAGGTGAAGGAGGTCCCATAGGCTCGTCCAATTCATAAAGCCAGTTGTCCTTGTTGTGGATACTTGTCATCTGATGATCAGGCAGTGTGAATAGCTGTACTGGTTTTTCGTTAATGAGGTACTCATAAGGTCCAGGTCCCATAGTTCCTAAAATGCGCCTGTTAAAGCAGAATTGTATATTCATGGGTCGGATGGTGCCAAAACGAGTGCTTGCATTTAAGTGGAATCTAAGGCCAAGCTCGTGGGCAATCATTGTCACGAGGCCTCCTATAAGAATAGGTGACTGTGGTTCCTGCGTGAGGCGTCTGAAAGATCTCATCATGAAAGACGCTGCATTTACTGTACGTACCTGGGAAGCACAGAACATGATAAATAACTCCTCTTTAGATACTGTGGTAATATTTTCTTCTTTCCCGAAAAGGGTGTGAGCTAGTATCTTGTGGAAGTATCTGAAAGCTGGGTTATGAATATCATCATTATACATTCTGTCTGGTTCAGGGTGATAGTCGCCTGTGATTCTACCCCAGAATTGGTCGAGTTCAAAATTAATATCGTCATCTTCTGCACTGATGAACACATGCGGTCCGTTAGGAAATCCTAGGAGGTTAGCTAGGGACATCCGGCTATGGGTTTGGTCCATTCCAAACATTCGAAAGGTAATCAGCTCTGTGTTGGATCCAAAACCATAGTTGGGTATGTATCTGAACGAACTAAGGAATTCATAGGTGAGATCCTTATAGGTAGCAAAACTTGTTTTCAAAGCAGTGTTCTCCCAACCCAGTTGATTGAACAGGTATTGAATGCTATCCGTGATCCCTAGTTTATCCATGGTAGACTTATCATAATACAGCGTTAAGGCGATTTCTCTTTCAGTTAGTGCTGCAAATCTCGCCTTCTGAGCTAGTCCTCGAAAATGAACCTTTGTGAAGTCGTACTCGGCCATACTCGCAGGTAAGTCGGAGAAAACAGGAGGAAGGTTTTGAAGACTTTTAAAATCCTGAAAAGTTTAAAACAGAAGTTTGAAGTCAGGATTTTTAAAAACAAAAAGCGGTAGAAACAAAAGACAAAAGAGAAAAATAAAATAAAAATAAAAATAAAAATATGAAAACAAACGAAAGTAGAAAGTAGTAATAATTATAAGTTTAGAAGTTTTGTTAAATTTTCAAAGTAAAATTTTAAATAAAAATTGAAATACAGTAACGAGGAAAAATTGCGGGAAAAGTTGGGTTGCCTCCCAGTAAGCGCTGTTTTTAACGTCTAAAGCCTGACGATAGCTTGGTGACAAGCTATTCGGGTGTTTGAGCTGGAAGCTCAAGCAATGTTATACTGCAGACTTGAGGGCTGTTTTCGTTCTTATTATAATGTTTGAGACGTTGCCCGTTTACGATAAACGGTGCATTCATCTTATCGGTAATCTCAACAGCTCCGCTCTGAAGTACTTTAGTCACTTCATAAGGTCCAGACCACCTAGATTTTAGTTTACCTGAGAAGAGTTTTAATCTTGAATTAAATAGCAATACGATGTCTCCCACACTGAATTGTTTCTTGACTGAACGTTTATCGTGCCACTTTTTAGTTCGTTCTTTGTAGATACGGGCATTTTCGTAAGCGTCTAATCGAAGTTCTTCCAATTCGTGTAAGTTCAAGATTCGCTTTTCTCCTGCCTCGGTGTAGTTGAAATTGAGTGTCTTAATGGCCTAGAAGGCCTTATGCTCTAATTCTACAGGGAGATGGCAAGATTTACCGTAAACTAATTTGTAGGGTGTAGTACCTATTGGTGTCTTAAAAGCGGTCCTATAAGCCCATAAAGCTTCTTGTAGCTTTGATGACCAATCTTTCCTTGAGGTAGCGACAGTCTTTTCCAATATCTGTTTTATTTCTCTGTTCGAGACCTCTACTTGTCCGCTAGTTTGCGAATGATAAGGTGTAGCTACTCGGTGTTGGACTCCATATTTAGAGAGAAGTTTATCAAATATTCGCGATATGAAGTGAGATCCGCCGTCACTAATGACGAGTCTGGGTACCCCGAATCTAGGAAAGATTGTGTTTTTGAAGAGTTTGATTACTACTCGTGCATCATTTGTTGGAGCAACAATGGCTTCTATCCATTTAGACACGTAATCTACAGCGACGAGCATATAGTTATTACCAAAAGAAGGTGGGAATGGTCCCATGAAATCTATTCCCCATACGTCAAAGATTTCTACCTCTAAGATTCCTTTCTGAGGCATTTCATCGCGTCGTGAGATGTTGCCGGTTCGTTGGCATCGATCACATTTTAGCACAGCGATGTGAACGTCTTTCCAGAGGTTAGGCCAGAATAAGCCGGCTTGGAGAATCTTAGCGCACGTCTTGGATGTACTAGCATGACCACCATATGGTGCTGAATGGCATTGGGAAATGATATTTTCTATTTCTTCCTCTGGGACACAGCGACGGTATATGTTGTCGGCCCCTCTCTTGAAGAGTAGAGGTTCGTCCCAATAATAGTGTTTCAGATCGTGGAAGAATTTCTTCTTTTGCTGATAAGTGAGATCCGGTGGAAGCACGCCTGCAGCGAGGTAATTAACGATGTCAGCATACCAAGGTAATGTGACTTGGGCATAGACGGCTTCTACGACTTTTTTGAATTCTGGATCTTCCGAGATTGAGTTGGGTATGTCACTTTCTAATTTGGCTATCAGACGTTCGTACGAGAAATCGTCGTTTGTCGGTACTGGTTCGTGTCTAATGCCTTCTATTCGGGATAAGTGATCTGCAACAACGTTCTCGGTTCCTTTTTTATCTTTGATTTCTAAGTCAAACTCTTGTAATAACAGGATCCATCTCAATAGTCTTGGTTTGGCATCCTTTTTGCTTATTAGGTACCTTATGGCAGCATGGTCTGTGTATATGATAATTTTTGCTCCTACTAAGTAAGAACGGAATTTGTCAAGCGCAAATATAACTGCTAGAAGTTCCTTTTCTGTGGTAGCGTAGTTCATTTGGGCAGGATATAAGGTTCTACTGGCATAGTAGATGGCATGGAGTTTCTTGTCCTTCCTTTGTCCTAGAACTGCGCCTACGGCATAATCACTCGCATCACACATGATTTCGAACGGTAGTCGCCAATCGGGTGGTTGCATAATTGGTGCGGTGATAAGGGCTGATTTTAATGTTTCGAATGCTTTTAGACAGTCGTCGTCGAAGATGAACTCAACATCTTTCATCAACAGGCCGGTCAGAGGTTTTGTGATTTTCGAAAAATCTTTTATAAATCTTCGGTAGAAACAGGCATGTCCTAGAAAACTCCGTATTTCTCGTACGGATTTTGGAGGTTGGAGATCTTTTATAATCTCTATTTTAGCTTTGTCGACCTCAATTCCTTTATCTGATATGACATGTCCTAGAACTATTCCTTGTCGGACCATAAAATGGCATTTTTCCCAATTTAGGACGAGGTTCACTTTTACACAGCGTTCTAATACCATTTCTAAATTTTATAGGCATCCTTCGAAACTTTGTCCACATACTGAGAAATCATCCATAAATACTTCCATGATGTTGTCTATGAAATCTGCGAAGATTGCCATCATGCATCTTTGGAAGGTTGCTGGAGCATTACAGAGTCCGAACGACATTCGGCGGTAAGCAAAAGTACCATAAGGACAGGTGAATGTAGTCTTTTCTTGGTCATCAGGATGAATGGGAATTTGGAAGAATCCTGAATAACCATCTAGATAGCAGAAATATGAATGTTTGGCTAATCTTTCCAACATTTGGTCTATGAAGGGTAACGGGAAATGATCTTTGCGTGTGGCCTTGTTAAGCTTCCTATAATCAATGCACATCCTGCTGCCAGTCACGACTCTTTTTGTTATTGATTCGCCTTTTTCGTTTTTAACTACTGTGACTCCTCCTTTCTTCGGTACGACATGAACTGGGCTAACCCACTCACTATCGGAGATTGGATAGATGATTCCTGCATCTAGCAATTTTTTTACTTCATCTTTGACTACAGTGCTTAGGATGGGGTTCAGTCTTCTCTGATGCTCTCTAGAGGTTTTAGAGTCTTCCTCTATTGTAATTCGATGCATACAGATTGAAGGGCTTATACCTTTTAGATCGCTTATGTTATAGCCTAACACAGTGGGGTACTTCTTTAGGACTTCTAATAGCTTTTCGGTTTCTGGTTGTCCTAAGTCGGCGTTGACTATCACTGGTCTTTTTAGTTCATCGTCTAGAAATTCATATCTAAGGTTTTGGGTAGTGTTTTAAGTTCTAAAGATGGGTTCTTCGGACCTGGCATATGGTTTGGAGTCAGTGCTAAGCTTTCGCTTAGGCTGTCGTCTTTATACGGTTTACGCCAATCGTCGTCTTCAGAAATATCAGGTATTTGAATCTTTATTATTTCTGAATACGTGGTCTCTTCATTTTCAAGTTCTCTTATGCATTCGTCAATTTCATCTACTAAATAGCAGGTATCGTCTATGGCTGGTGCTTGTAAGAACTTGGTGAGAATGAACTCTATCTTTTCTTCTCCTACTTCAAATGTTAGCCTTCCTTTCTTCACGTCTATAATCGCTCCGGCTGTAGCTAGGAATGGTCTTCCTAGGATAATTGGGGTAACAGTGTCCTCTTGATGTCCATGATTATGAAGTCGGTTGGAATGTAGAATTGTCCTATGCGTACTGGAACGTTTTCCAGTATTCCGACGGGGTATTTTACTGATCGGTCAGCTAATTGAACGGACATTTTGGTTGGTTTGAGGTCTCCCATATTCAGCTTTTTGCATATAGATAAAGGCATAACACTGATACTGGCTCCTAAATCGCATAGAGCTTTGTCTATTACGAACTTTCCTATGACGCAGGGTATGGAGAAACTACCTGGGTCTTTTAATTTAGGAGGCATGCGGTTTTGAATAATGGTGCTACACTCTGCAGTAAGTGTAACTGTTTCGTTATCCTCGATCTTTCTCTTATTCGACAGGATTTCTTTGAGAAATTTAGCGTAAGACGGCATTTGAGTTACCGCTTATGTAAAAGGAATGGTAATATTCAGCTGTTTAAGGAGCTCTACAAATTTCTTAAACTGTCCTGAAGTTTTGGAGTTTATTAGTCTTTGCGGATAAGGAATAGGTGGTTTATATGGCGCTGGAGGTGCTTGAGTTTTTTCACTTGCGGTATCCTCCTTCTCGTTGTCTTCCTTCTTCTCTAACTCGGATTCCTTTTCTGCTTGTTCAGTTGGTTTTTGTTACATGGCTGAGTTTTCGGTCCTCGGATCGATCGGTTCGTCCAATTCTTTTCCGCTTCTTAGTATTACAGCATTTGCTTGGCCTTTTGGATTCTGTTCGGGTTGTCCAGGAAACGTGCCAGCGGGTGCGGCAGCAGAGGCTTGTTGTTGAGCCACTTGTGATATCTGTGTTTCTAGCATTTTGTTGTGGGTGGCTAAAGCGTCTACTTTTCCTGTCAACTGTTTAATTTGCTCGCTAGTGTGTATATTTTGATTCAGGAATTCTTTGTTTGTTTGTGCTTGAGTAGCTATGAATTTTTCCATCATCAATTCGAGGTTTGATTTCCTAGGTGCAGTCTGAGCAGCAGCTGGTTTCTGATATCCTGGCGGAGCAGTAGGCATTTGCAATGCATTTTCGCTTTTGTAAGAAAAGTTTGGATGATTTCGCCAACCTGGGTTATAGGTATTTGCGTAAGGATTTCCTTGAGCATAATTTACCTGGTCTGGTGGGATTCCGGCTAGCAATGGGCATTCGGGCGCATTATGAGTGGTGCTTCCGCATAACTCGCAATTTGGAGTTACGGAAGCGACGGTTGCAGTGGGGTTAACGGTCAGACTATCAATCTTCTGTGCTAGAGCATCTACTTTAGCGTTGAACTTTTCAAGGCTGCTGATCTCGTACATCCCACCTTTCGCTGTGGTTTTCTCTGTTGGAGTGCGTTCACCTCCCCATTGGCAATGGTTTTGAGACATGTCTTCGATTAGTTAATAGGCTTCGTCGTATGGCTTATCCATAAGTGCACCGCCCGCAGCGGCGTCTATTGTCAATCTAGTATTGTATAAAAGCCCATTATAAAAAGTATGGATTATCACCCAGTCTTCTAGACCGTGGTGAGGACATGTTCTCATCATATCTTTGAATCGTTCCCATGCTTCGTAAAGAGATTCAGTATCTTTTTATCGAAATCCGTTGATTTGAGCTCTAAGCATAGCAGTTTTGCTTGGCGGAAAATATCTCGCTAAGAAGACGTTCTTCAATTGTTCCCACGTCGTAACAGAGTTGGATGGTAAAGATTGTAACCATGTCCACGCTCTGTCTCTAAGAGAGAATGGGAAAAGACAAAGTTTTATCGCGTCTGGAGTTACTCCATTTGCTTTCACCGTGTCTGCGTATTGTACAAACTTCGTTAGATGTTCGTTCGGATCCTCAGTTGCGTTTCCTGAGAATTGTTTTTGTTGTACAGCTGACAGCAATGAAGGTTTCATCTCAAAATCATTTCGAGTAATAGCTGGGGCAGCAATGCTACTTCTAGGCTCCATCTGAGAGGGTGTAGCATATGCCTTCAGCGGTTTGTTTGGAGGTCCTTCAGCCATGTTTGATTCTTCTTCAGATTTGGGAATGGGAGTGAGAGGATCGGGAATGTTATGTTTGAGTTGGTACTCAATGATTCGGCTTCTTAGCTGTAAGAAGCGTTCTAGTTCTGCGACTGAAGGTTTCAAGATATCGCCTTGTGAGCGATTGCTTGGCATACAATCGACAGCACTAGTAAAGGAAAAATAAAAATTGTTAACCTAGTCTATACGGTGTAACAGAAGGTTACACTATTGACTAAACGGGTCCCCGGCAACGGCGCCAAAAACTTGATCGCGACTTTCTATGTCTAATACAACCTAACTGCAAGTGTACAGTCTATCGCGTAGTAATAATAGATATCGATCCCACAGGGACTCGTAATCAAACTAGTGTTCTCGGGAGTTACTATGTTTAGCTAGGTAGAATATGTTTAAGGGAATATGATTTGTCACTAAAGGGAACTAAGAATGTAAATTAAAGTCTAATTAATTGAATCGATATGCAGTAATTGTGTTCTTCGGGGATTTGACAAGTTACCGGTGTATGAAATAATTTTCAGAGTTTATTTAAGCAGAAAATGGTGATTTGAAGACTCTCGCCTCACGATGGTTATTGACGCTAATCATAATTCTAAGGGCCAAACATACACTTTCGTATCCCATTCGGGGTTTAAATTATTTTTTGGAAATCTCTAAGTTCTAATTCATTTTAAAGTGCTTTCGCTGTTATTAAAATGAGTGACTAGTGTTTACTATCTGATCTTGCCGCAGCTTTCGCTTGTTGGTTCGTATCTTAATTAATTTCCCACTTTCGTGGCAAAACTACTTTTAAATAAGTTCTCGCTTTCGCGACGAAGTTTATTCAGTAAATTAATTTTAAACACTCAGACCATAAATTACTTTTGAAAAGAGAATTTTCAACCAGTTATTATCAAATCCCTTTCGAATTATTACTACATATCGACTACCTAAATTTAGCTAGACATGGATTTGGGAAAGGTAAAACATAAATAAAAACAATAAATAATAGCATGCATCATAATAAAACTGGAATTACGATTGAAATGAGAAATATGTAAATATTCCAATTGGCCTTTGGGCAGATCCTCCACAGATGTTGGCAGGATTCTGGTTTTTATGCCAATTTGATCGTACAACGGAAATAGAAATTACAGAAGAATGAAAGGAATGCAGAAAAAGCAAAGAGAAATAAATAAGAATATTAAAAACTGGAAAGGTTGCTCTGGAAATAAATTGGCAGCACTTCGTTGTATGAATGCGGCTCCCTTTCTGAGGTCCCCTTCTTCCCTTTTTATCGAAATGGAATTCTAACGGTTATAATTGAAGAGGGTGGACTTTGAGGCAGAAAAATCAGGGAGTAGTTGTTCACTATTTGGGACTTGGAACTGCTTCCTTTACGTGAAACTGAAGTGGGGCGTTTTTGCCTGCATGACGATCGTCACAAGGTGTGACGGTCGTCACCCGTGTGACGGTCGTCATGGAGCTGTGACAGTCGTCACAACAGCAAAATCAGCATTCTGCGCTTTTCATGATGTTTTCATCCTTTTTTCGTCCATATTTCATCTGAGATTGCTTCTTTTCTTCATATTGCCTTGTTTAGACGTGATCGTTAAATACCTGCAAAACATCAGACAAATAACACGGAAATAACCCGAAATCGGATCGAAAACAGTTAAGCTTTAGTTGAATTATGCATCAAAATATATATATGATTTCGTGTTATCATCAATCAAAAGGCGTTTTTTTTTCTTTTCATTCAAAATTTTGTGATCCTTGTTTTTCTTGTTTTTATTTTCTAACAATAAAATGGTAATGTGGTTTGTGTTTGTTTGTTTGCATATCATTTAAAGCATAAAATCATCACCATTGCAAGTTACATGTTTCAGATACCATCGACTCAGACTCGTCTATGACTCGGTGTGACTTTGACAATCCGATCTTTCAAGCAGAAGAGGAGGTTGAAGAAGACGAACACCTGCCTGAAGAGCTCGCCAGATTGTTAAGACAAGAGGAGAAGGTCATCCTGCCTCATCAAGAGGAAGTTGAGGTCATCAACTTGGGAACTGAGGAAGATAAGAAGGAAGTCATAATAGGGGCCGCACTGTAGAGTGATGTCAAATGAAGATTGGTTGAGTTACTCCAAGAGTACAAGGATGTTTTTGCTTGGTCATATGAAGATATGCCTGGACTCGACACAAATATTGTAGTTCATCGTCTACCACTTCGATAAGGATGTTTTCCTGTTAAACAGAAGTTGAGAAGAACCAGGCCAAATATGGCAATGAAGATTAAAGAAGAAGTCCAGAAGCAATTGGATGCTGGATTTCTTGCTATGACAAATTACCCTCCGTGGGTCGCAAACATCGTGCTCGTGCCTAAGAAGGACGACAAAGTCAAGATGTGTGTTGATTATAGGGACCTGAATAGAGTGAGCCCAAAGGACGATTTCCCACTCCCCCATATTGACGTGCTTGTTGATAACACCGCGCAATTCTCAGTATTTTCCTTCATGGACGGCTTTTCCGGGTACAATCAAATTAAGATGGCGCTGGATGACATGGAGAAAACGACTTTCATCACGCCATGGGGGACGTTCTGTTATAAAGTGATACCTTTTGGTTTGAAGAATGCAGGGGCAACTTATCAATGAGCTATGGTGACTCTCTTTCATGATATGATTCATCATGAGATTGAAGTGTACGTCGATGATATGATTGCGAAGTCCCAAACGGAGGAGGGGCATTTGGTGAATCTTCTAAAGCTGTTTGAGAGATTGAGGAAGTTCAAACTTCGGCTGAATCCAAACAAGTGTACTTTCAGTGTGCAGTCAGGAAAGTTGTTGGGGTTCATTGTCAGTGAGAAAGGTATAGAGGTTTGTTGCGGTGATAATCGGATACCAAACTATTGATTAGTTTGAATCTTTAATTCATTTGCAACCGAACTTTGATTTGTCCAAAGGAAGGGATAAAGATCGAAATTCCCACAATGCAATGCAAATGCAAGCTAGAGAGTTATAGGCTCGGGGGTCGGTTAAACTTAGGGAAGGTGCTAGCATCCTAAGTTTCTGTAGTACTCTACAGGAACCTCTTGTTTTATGTTTGTTTATTGCTAAGGTTTATCTGCTTAATGGTTGAAGACCTAGTGGTTTATTTCTAAGTATACTCGATAAGATGTCGCATCTTATGCCTACATATCCTTACGGGAGTGGAATCAGAGTATTTGTAGTTCCCCTAAAGGGTTTGAGGAGTTATTTGACTGTGGTCAAAGTTCCTACGGGTTTAGGGTAGTTGATTGATTTGATTTTAGGAGAAGAGATGCGTTATCATTTTAAGGGAGATTTAACCACCACAAATTGTAGGAATGTAGTATTTGCATCGTCTTAAGAAAAGGGCTCAAGTACTCGGATAGGGATCGACGAGGTACGCCTCTATCTCTCTTAAGGCAAAGTTCCTACGGTATTGATTGTAATTGATGTGGGGTGGAGATTTTATCTCGCTTAAGATGATTAACATCTTATTTTCTAACATTTGAATGTTTTGTTGTTTTGTGTTAATTATTTTGTTTTACTATGTTGTAAAGAGATAACGGTAATTCCTATAGGGTAGGATCTATCTTAAAGATCGACTTGAATGGGATCAAGGATCAAGCGGGAGTATGATGCAAATGATATGCACTACACACAAGTGTTGACTCATGTGTAGGTTTTTCCTTTGGACGGATGCGATGCATGAATATAAATTGATAATATAAATTGATGTAAGATAAATTGTAAGGAAAGTAAAACCATACACACGCATGTAAGCGCTAAGGTGCAGGTGAGTGAATGTGTCGTGAGTGTGCACGATTAGGTTGATTATGGTGGGATTGATTAATTTTAGTTAAATTGATTTATAAGAAAATATTATTTTAGATTACAAATTATAAGTGAAGTTGACTTTTTTTTGAGAAAAGTTGGATTAGTTTGGTGAGTTGATTTTAATAACTAGTTAAGAAAAAGTTATATTAAGTGATGAAGTTGACTTTTTAGAGAAATGCTAAATTGAAAGAGGAATTAGTTTTAATTGAAGTTGATATCATTATTTTTCTTTAAAATGTACTTTTATTTTAGCGAGATTAATTTAAAAAACTATATTGAAATTATTAGTTTTGTTTTGGATTATAAATTAATTAGATAAAAGATTTATTAAATAAAAGAGTTATTTGGCTATTACCTTAGTGATATTAACAATAACGTTAACTGATTAGGTTCTATAGAAAAAGAGTTTTTGAATTACCTACATTGCTAGTTAGAAATAAATAAAATGTTATTAAATAAATAAAATGGTTTTTTTTAAGGGTTATTTATCATAAAGAGGTCTTTTAATATGAAATAAAATTGATAAGTTAAATTAAATAGCAGATAAATTATTTAATTAAAAAGGTTTAATTAAAATGATTGATTGGAATAAAATTGATTTGATAAATAGGTTACTTTATAAAAAAGGGTTAATTAATCATTTTTTATAAAAAAACTGATTACAAAAGTAGTTAGTTAATTAAATGGATTTTAAATTAATAGTTAGATTAATAAAGGTTAAACGGAATAAAAAGGGTGAGGCACCCTCAAGCGGATGAACCGCATGCGCGCAGGCGCACGGGCTTATGGTGGTCATGCGGGGTGAGGGTCATAAGATGAGATTCATTGGAGATCGTGTGGCGATTGTGTGAGGTGCATAATAATGTGTGTGTGCGTGCCATACATGATTACAATAGCATACAACCAAATATGAAAACAAACAAAACGACGAAGGAACCCTAAGTCCCAAATTCCCTCTGTTCTTCCCCGTCGATCGCTAATTCTTCTCCGATCTTCTTTCCTCTCCGCTCTTCTTCTTCCTCCTTCGAGCTTCTTCGATTTCTTCCCGATTTCCCTACAAAACAAATAATACAATATTAAAAACACAGTAAACAACATCGATGAGAACGCTCACCATAACGAGGCTCCTTGTGATGTTCCTGATTGGGGCGTCCGGGAGTTGACGGCAGTATATGTGGACGGAAGGTTCTGATGGATGGTCGGCGATGGTTTTGGTGGTGGGTTTTGTGGTGGCTTAACAGTGGATTTACGGGATTCCGACGGCAATGTCGACGGAAGACTAAAAAAGATAAGCCCCTCAATTCTCTTTTCTTCTGCTCGATTTAGTTTTTTCAAATGTTAGGGTTTTTATTTGGGGCGTCTTGGGGATTTATCTGTTGTGTATTTCTGTGTATCATTGTTATTTCAGGTTTCTAGGTTTTGGTGATTGGGAGTTAAGGAATGGAGCGGGTTAACGTCACAGGGTCGCGAGTTTTGGAGGATTTGGGGTTTCTGCGGATTCTTGTTGGGGTTTGATGTTTGTAAGTCTCCTTATCTTCAATCCCCCCGTTTCTATGTGACTTTCATCCCTTTTTATAGTTGATTGAATGGAAACACCATGTTAATGACAATTACTTCTTTTCCTTTCTGACAGATTCACGGATAATTTGGAAACGATTTGAACCCTGTCGATTAAATTGGAAAGTTTTCAACAACATATTTCCTTATTTATCTGAATGTGTCTGGTCTTGTTTTGGAAGTCCTTGAATGCTTTGATTTCTTGATGTTTTCGATTTGGCATGCTGATAACCGTTTCTACAATTCTCTTTATTCGATGATTAATGAGTTTCCTCTTTCAGTTGAATTGGTTTTGGGATAATACTGATTTGGAAAACAACAACCTGTCTTCAATTCTGAGGTAATTTTGGAGATGTCTGATCGTTTTTGAAAATAAACTGCGAGCCACTTCAAAAAAATGATATCTGCCCTGATTCTTATCTTAATTTTCATTTTCTTTGCAGAACCGCAGCTGAAGATGCTGCCTGTTGACTGTTGGGGTAAGCAAGAGATAAGTTGAACTTGACATATCTGAAACGAGTCATAGCCGACACGTCTGCCGCTATTATACTTAATGGTTTATAGTTGAAAGCCAGATTTATGCTCTTATCACCTTAGTCTACCTATCAGTAAATAAAAAAACTGGTGATTATTCATGATGTCTCTCATTTCTCCATATCTTAAGTTGTTGGCTAAGTTGACGAGTCTCACGGTGACTTTGAACTTTATGCAGGACAAAAGGTGTTGACAGCAATTAAACCAATATTATGGTTCCCAGAGATTGAAGATTGAAACCCGGCGAGAGACCGTAGTCGGTAAGGGAGTTTTCTTTTATCGTGATTTAAAGTCAGAAAATCAACTCTTTGACCACCATGGAAATTTCTCGGTGTCCGACTTTTGGTAAGAAATGTTTAACTTCATTACTAGTTCAGTAACAAGATCTTCTCTCATCCTGAGTTCTTTGTAACATGTGAAGTTGAATTATGTAGGTTTTAAGTTCCATAGAACATTTAAAATTAAAAGATCATCGTCTATCACTATATACTGCAGCAAATACACTATATAATCCCTGTTACGTTTTCATAATTTTAAATTTGTGCAGCTCACTGATTTGCCAGAAGGAACTGAACCTCGCCATGATGATAAGAGTTTGGTGTGGGATTCTGAAGGTTGGAGGCGTGTTGAACCAAGAAGTATTGAAGCGTCATAATGAAAGTCCAACGACAGTTCCAAGGTTCTCCCTTTTTTACGATAGCTACCTCCCTTAATTTTTCAAACTTTGTTCATGTATACCTCTTGGATGATTATTTGTATTGTATTTGTTAGTGATTGCGTGACTGACATATTCCATGTCTTGCTTGATGAGTATTGCTTATAATTGATGATGATGATGAGTTTATATTTTTGAGTGTTTGATGTGCCTGTGTAATATTTTGCTGCCGCGTGAATATCATCATATATTTTGGAATGCTTTCGTGAGGTTTTTAAGGAATTCTCATATTCCTCCAGATTTACATTGCAGCAACAGTGAATGGACATGTGCACAGGGCAAGTCATAAAGGTGCTATCCAAGACAAACGATGATGGTTCCTCTATCAGTTACATGATACCTCTTTTATTTTTGTTAATGGCAATCCTGGTCTTTTAGTATTTTCTCTGATATTGTGTTGTTGTGCGCAGGCTTTCTGTTGTGTTTTGCAGGCTGCTGAAGCAAGGTCATGGAGCATTGTTCTTCGGCATTCTACCAATTTCAAACTCAACGCTGCGGATTTGTGTATGTGGCGTACGACTAGCATCCTACATATTTTCTTTTATGGATCCGAAGAAAAGGTCGGACGGTTCTCTTGATGTTTCCAACCATCAAAACTTGGAAGGGAGAAGAACATGTTCGTTGGGTTCAAATTCAAGATTACTTGCAATGAAATGATGGATTTGTACTTAGACTTTACGTACATTGTAATGGTCCTTGACTTTTTGGATGTGAAATTAATTTGTTCTTTATAAAGAACCATGTGAACATGTGAGTCACCTTATATTTGTAACTTTGAATTGGTGATAAATTCCAACTATTCAAAATATCTTCTCTTTCGCATTGATCTTGAACTTTCACTCTTTTGACTTTGAATTTGATAGAACTTAACCTTCTTGGGTTATAACAGAAAGAAATTCCTTGAATTAAAACTCCCCTTGTAATAGCCTATGATGTATGAATCTTGGACACTTGAATGATTTGAACAATACGACTCAAGACGATTGGAAATGGTATATGCCCTTTTTGTGACTTGAACTCCAAAACTTGATGAACATAAAGGCTACTTTTTGCAAATATTGAAAAAAATGAATGATGCGCCCCATTGTAACTTTGGTTCCAAATGTTATACTCAATGATCAATACTCATTACTTGTAACTTGGATTTTATGCAAACCATAAGCACGACCTTCTCCCTTAACCGTCCAAACCTTGATTATTGGAAATGAACTCAAATTGGCGAATGTTGCTCTTGAAGTTTAGAGTTTTTAATGATGAATTTGAACTTTTGAATTTTGCTTGAACCATAAGAAACTAAATCCCAATCTTGTTCTTAACGAGACATAACTAGAAAGTTCATCCAAGATATCTTCAAAGTATTGGCCCAAGAATGGAGAAAGAATTTTGAAACCAGAGCCTATATCAAGTAGAAACCCTAGGAGGACTTCAATTCAAGATCAACTTGTCATGCCTTGAAGTAATTAAAATGAGAAAATGAGTATCATCTCCACTTGACATCATTGTACCTTCACGAGCTAGTTAGTCGTAATAAACATACATATAAAAGTAAAATAAAACAAGCAATAAATAAGGACAAAGAGGCGGGATCTTAAGGTCAAAAATTAGGGTGCTACAGATGCCCCTATTTAAGTTACTTCTATCCGGAGATATGGAGATTGAAATCTTCGTCTCGACGAGATAGAAGGGACTTAAATACAAACATTGCACGAATTTTTGGCCTTAAGAAGCCACCGACTGCAAATGATATGCAATGATATAAGAATGCAAGATAGACAGTCCTGTAAGGAAATGATGTCACAGGGGATGAACTGGACACGACACACGGGAAGAATAGGCTCAACAAAAGGAGACCCCATAGGGAAAGATTGACAATCACAAGGTATCTGTAAATATGTTGTGCAGATCTTGTGAGAAAATCCATTGGAGGAACCTAACTGTGTAGGTCAAAATGTAATGATTTCAAGATATCATCTGGAGAAGTCTACTGCCGAGACTTGTAACTGTAATTGAGAATACTTTCGGCAAAGTATCTACTGGAAAAATTTGTAAGGAATCTACTGCCGAGATTCTGTGTTGGAGTCTGTTGGAGAAATACTTCTGACGAAGTCTTCTAGAAATCTATTGCCGAGATTATCCAGGAAATGAAATAGGACTACCTACTGCCGAGGTCTTCTGGGAATCTACTGCCGAGATTAACCAGGAACTGAAATAGAACTACCTACTGTCGAGGTCTTCTGGTAATCTACCGTCGAGATTAGCCAGGAAATGTAAGATGTTCGAATGATTGTCGTTGTAGACTGTAGTTGTCGTTGTAGACTGTAGTTGTCGTTGAACTTCTTGGTTGTGAGCCATAATGTGTTGTAAATGTAATTGAGATTGCAAAACTTCACCGGGGATCTTTAGGAGAGATGTGAGCCGGTCGGATTGTAAATTATGTCTTCTTAAATAAAGAGAGACTAATGTGGTAAACTTCCTCGACTTCTTCGGGGAGATGTCACTTGGCGGAAGTAAACTTGTGTGATGAACTCACTGGGAATATATATTCCTGGGGAGTACCTTTGTTGTAAAATGTGTGAATTCTCAAATAAAGAGAAATATCTGTAAGGTTTTCCATTTACCAAGTCGATAATCACTGAGGATGGACAAACTGTCTTGAGAAGACTGTCATTTATCGTTTTGCACAAGATCTTGGTCAAAACGAGTTGCTCAAATAAAGAGAATACTTGCAGTCTAGATGTAAATTGTTGAGGAATTCTAATATCACTGTTGGAGAAATGCATCTTCAATAATTATCTTCATAAAGACCCTCTTGGGGAGCAAAGTGAAAAATAAATGCACACTTAATCCAGGTTTAAGAGTTGGAGATATCCACAATGTGATCGCCATATACTAAAGTTCAATTCGGGAAGTAGCTGAAGAGAAACTGTCAAGTAAAACTCGACCATTGAGGTATGAGCTCAAAATGGTATGTACTAAAATAACCGTCTTCCACGAGGATCGAACTCTGTGGGGAAATAGAAATATGATGCTTTTTTTTTCCTGCCTAGGGCTGACAACTCTAATTGGAAGGAGAAGACGCGCCCAACCACTCGGGGATAAACACGACCAAAGAGACAAAGATGCAAGAGTGCACATGCCATGCTATCTATCTATATGATATGCGTATGCTATACTGACAAAACAAACGGACAGGAGCAACCGAAGGTGAAACATCTTGGAACAAACATCCGACCAATCTTCAAAGATAGAAGTACCACTAGGGATAGGTGGAGAACTTGATGCGTCGCCTTAGTGGAGAGATTCTTACTGGAGAAGATCGACGTTGTAGAAGGTCCATTGAGGAGTAAAACACATCCACTTCACTGGGAAGGAAGATTCACTGAGGATTAAAATGTCATCCACTTCATTGGGGAAATGAAGTTTAAGCAAATCACTTGGAATTCTGCATCGAAAAACTTCATCGAAGAATTGTCATGACCACCAAAAATAAAATTTATCGGGGACATGAAGAATGTGGTAAGAACAAGGTAATTCTGCCTTGATGATCTGCGTAATGGTAGTCGCCATTCGAACAAGAGGTGTAGAATGGATAAGATAATCTTTACTTATCAGATGCCCTAAGTTATGTGGTTATGAGAAGGGGTTGTTCCAAGAGGATTTTACAGAAAAACCTGGCGTCCCATTGTTTTCAAACTCTCTGGAGAGATTCGCCGAATCTCGACGTAACTGGTTCTGATTGACGGTATGAGTCTCCAAAAAAATAGCCCTTAGGAAGTCAAACTTGCACAAAATAACCACTTGGAAATAACTTGCCCCAGGTCAACATAGTCTTCAAAATCCAATATAACAAACTTAATGCTGATGTGTAATTTTTCTAAGACATCCAACAATGTTAGCAAGTCAGAAATGTTAATTTCGAAACTGTTAATGCAACACACGTTTGTCTTGAAGTTTTGAAAAGAGATATCGCAATAACTTGTGGTCAAAACCACTAGTTAGGATATAGATTTATTTTTATAAAGCCAACAAAAATTGAGCGTAGCTCATAGGAGTCAGGAAACGTTATCTCATCGAGTATGCTTTCGAAGTAACCTTACTTCAATTAGGACTTTGAAGGTTATATTGATTTAGTTTACGATTTGTAAAACAAAAAATAAAGGTCAAAGCTTATTCGTACCTATCCATTTTTTAAAGAATGTTCATTCTCTTTTGAAAATTCTAAGCATTCAATCGAGCTGATTGAAAATTGCCCAAGGTTGAGAAAATGGTTAAGGAGGAATTAACCACTTTATATCTAGTGGTGTTTTGGAGGTTTGAAAAAAAATGCCTTACATCATCAGTAGTTTTTTTTTCAAAAGCATACATCAAGAGACCTTACGTTTTTGATTCGTCATCCTCCTTCCAATTCTCCACCAAAGTGAGGAAAGATTGGGTAAAAGTCGGCATTATAAAAATTATGAAGAAAATTTTACGAGTGAAACGAATGGATTTCTTCAAGACAAACACTTATTGCACTATTTATTCAAAATAACATGTTCTTACATGCCAATTATGCTTTTAATCAAAGAAATAAAACACATAAGCGAACGGAAATAAATAGTCCGATGAGCTCTGGAGTTTTCACACATATCAACACAATGGTATTCCATTCAAAACTGGTCTTTCTCCTTTGAAGGTTAGCACTTCCTCATCAATCATTTCTTGGAATTTCTCTTGGAAAAATTTACATTCTTCAATCGAATGCCCCAACACTCCATCTTGAAATTCACAGCTGGCGTTCGAGTTGAACCACGGTGGATGAGACTTCATGATTCTAGTCTTTCTGGGTGTCATCACCGAGTTTCGGATGAAATAAAACCATAGTTGACTGTAAGTCATTGGGATGAGATCAAACCAGCGAGTTTCTTCTTTCAGAGTACTTAGAGGTGCCTTTTGATTCTGAAACCGTCTTCGAACCTGTCGATTCTGATGCTGATTTGGAAAAGTTAATCTTCGCTTATGAGGTAGTTGTCGCTTGCGCTGAGCAGGCGCCATATACTGATGTTAAGGATGAGGTACTGGAACCGGCAGGATTTGAGAGGAATCCCAAGTTGCATTAACATCAATGCTTCTTTCCTCTAAGGAATCATTAATTGAAAATTCTTCATTAGCTTAGCCATTCAAGTTATCTTGAATTCTTCCACTCTTGAGTGCATTCTCGATGTTTATTCCAACTTCCACAATTTTGGAGAAATCTAATGGTACAACGCCTACCATCCTAACATAATAAGAGTCTGCCAGTGTTCTTAGAAACATCTTGCTTAAATCTTTCTCTGGAAGTGGTGGACGAACTAGGCTTGCTAACTCTTTCCATCGCTGAGCATATTCCTTGAAAGATTCGTTATCATTCTTACTCATTCCTTCTAGTTGATCACTATCTGGAGCCACATCCAAATTATAATTGTATTGCTTCACGAAAGCATCGGCTAAGTTTCTCCAAGATTGAATACAGTTCCTTTGTAGCTTCATATACCATATCAAGGATGCCCTAGATAAGCTTTCTTGAAAGTAGTGAATCATCAATTCGTCATCGTCAACATAAGAAGCCATCTTTCGGCAAAACATCGTCAAATGGTATCTTGGACAACTAATACCCTTGTATACTTCAAAGACAGGCATCTTGAATTTTGGAGGAATAGTTACACCGGGAACTAAACATAAGTCACGAGCATCCAACTCAGATGCATTAGCTTCTTTCACTATTTTCAATTGTTCTTTAAAATCGCATAATTCTTTTTCCATTACTACAAATCTAGGATCATCCACCTTCATCTTAGCATGAACATTCGGAGGATTCGGTATATGCTGTGGAAACTGGGAAACTCCTTCACCAACTTGACCAACCAGATTATCTTGCACAGGCTGAGTTTGTGTAGAAACATCCACTCGTTGAACATGGTCAGAGGGGAGATCAAATAACGGATTAGTCATAACTCTGAAGCTGGTCATGGAATCCATATCCTTCGTTCTCTTTACTATCCTTCGGTAGTTCAAGCTTGGTCAGACGGTCGAGATGTCAACTGGCAGACAAAACAGAAGACTGGATGAGCCACAGAAGAGGAGAGACACATGCATATGCAAAATGCTAAATGAAGGATGCTAATGCAAGAATACATAAAGGAGAGGTTTCATGGGACTCAAGTTCTTATAAACGTTACAGAGTACCAAAGAAAATTCATTTACTATTTTTATTTTTTTATGATATTGGATTACAAGGAAACATTCTTATAAGAGTACTTACTTAATAGCTAAAAACTAAGAAAGCCCTAAGGAAGTCCTTCATCGTGATTGTTGAGATGCTCTTCTAGTTGGACTTTCGTGAATATACGTTGTCTAAAGAGTAGAGGAAAATAAATCCTCCATCCCTCTTCCTCTCTTGATGGAAGGTAGGAAAGGAATCCCTTTGTTTGATTGGATCTTCAATGATAATGAAAGTCTTTCGTACTTCTAATGACTCTCCATGACAAGGTAAACCTCTCGTATTTGTCTTTTTGAGTTTCTTGATTCTTCAATCAATGCCCTTAACTTCCTTAGGTCATCGAAGTTAGGACTCTTAAAGAATATTTCAAAATATTTTCTTTTGTAATCCTTATTGGTTTCTGTAATGTTTATAGATAACTAGGAATTCCATGAAACCTAACGCGATATGATGCTTTTATGGATGCAACAAACACTAGTAAGCACATAAGGACACACAAAGATAAACAAACAAGGGAGACCCTAGGTTTACAATGAGCGTGGAGCAAAGGTATACCCGAACCAAAGGATAAGGACTAAAGGTTGATTATACCTGCAGAACAAGGTTCTAATAAGGTTCCCAAAGTCATTAGCCCATCTTTCGGATATTAACAACTTCCCAAGTACTCGATGGTTAATAATATTCTCAAGAGAACTTCTTTTGAATGTAGCATCGCGTAACACTATTTCGGGGGTACCCCCTCATAGCCCCGCACTACATCATAATAAAGGTCAAAGTGGGGTTAAGGTAACTACGATCCTCAATATCATAGGCTCCAACATCGAATATAGTGCATGTTTTCACGATTAAGGACTCGTTCAACAATACATCTTTTGAGAGGGCCTCAATTGAGCGTGATTTTCAAGTCAGCTTGGTCGGGATTCTACCCCCTATAAGCCTCTTTGAACATATCACTATCCTATCTTAAGTTCACTCAAGTCCGGGTGTTGGACTTTGTCTCACCACTCAAAGGTATCAACCCAAAGGCAATAAGTAAACAAGTAAATAATTATACAAATAACAAATACAAAGCAATAAACAAGTAGAAATAAGATAGGGAAACCCCACTGAAGGATCCCCAGTGAAGTCGCCATTTCTGTCGCGGTGAAAATCGGATACCAAACTATTGATTAGTTTGAATCTTTAATTCATTTGCAACCGAACTTTGATTTGTCCAAAGGAAGGGATAAAGATCGAAATTCCCACAATGCAATGCAAATGCAAGCTAGAGAGTTATAGGTTCGGGGGTCGGTTAAACTTAGGGAAGGTGCTAGCATCCTAAGTTTCTGTAGTACTCTACAGGAACCTCTTGTTTTATGTTTGTTTATTGCTAAGGTTTATCTGCTTAATGGTTGAAGACCTAGTGGTTTATTTCTAAGTATACTCGATAAGATGTCACATCTTATGCCTAAATATCCTTACGGGAGTGGAATCAGAGTATTTGTAGTTCCCCTAAAGGGTTTGAGGAGTTATTTGACTGTGGTCAAAGTTCCTACGGGTTTAGGGTAGTTGATTGATTTGATTTTAGGAGAAGAGATGCGTTATCATTTTAAGGGAGATTTAACCGCCACAAATTGTAGGAATGTAGTTTTTGCGTCGTCTTAAGAAAAGGGCTCAAGTACTCGGATAGGGATCGACGAGGTACGCCTCTATCTCTCTTAAGGCAAAGTTCTTACGGTATTGATTGTAATTGATGTGGGGTGGAGATTTTATCTCGCTTAAGATGATTAACATCTTATTCTCTAACGTTTGAATGTTTTGTTGTTTTGTGTTAATTGTTTTGTTTTACTATGTTGTAAAGAGATAACGGTCCTTCCTATAGGGTAGGATCTATCTTAAAGATCGACTTGAATGGGATCAAGGATCAAGCGGGAGTATGATGCAAATGATATGCACTACACACAAGTGTTGACTCATGTGTAGGTTTTTCCTTTGGACGGATGTGATGCATGAATATAAATTGATAATGTAAATTGATGTAAGATAAATTGTAAGGAAAGTAAAACCACACACACGCATGTAAGCGCTAAGGTGCAGGTGAGTGAATGTGTCTTGAGTGTGCACGATTAGGTTGATTATGGTGGGATTGATTAATTTTAGTTAAATTGATTTATAAGAAAATATTATTTTAGATTACAAATTATAAGTGAAGTTGATTTTTTTTATAGAAAAGTTGGATTAGTTTGGTGAGTTGATTTTAATGACTAGTTAAGAAAAAGTTATATTAAGTGATAAAGTTGACTTTTTAGAGAAATGCTAAATTGAAAGAGGAATTAGTTTTAATTGAAGTTGATATCATTATTTTTCTTTAAAATGTACTTTTATTTTAGCGAGATTAATTTAAAAACTATATTGAAATTATTAGTTTTGTTTTGGATTATAAATTAATTACATAAAAGATTTATTAAATAAAAGAGTTATTTGGCTATTACCTTAGTGATATTAACAACAACGTTAACTGATTATGTTCTATAGAAAAAGAGTTTTTGAATTACCTACATTGCTAGTTAGAAATAAATAAAATGTTATTAAATAAATAAAATGGTTTTTTTAAGGGTTATTTATCATAAAGAGGTCTTTTAATATGAAATAAAATTGATAAGTTAAATTAAATAGCAGATAAATTATTTAATTAAAAAAGTTTAATTAAAATGATTGATTGGAATAAAATTGATTTGATAAATAGGTTACTTTATAAAAAAGGGTTAATTAATCGTTTTTTATAAAAAACTGATTACAAAAGTAGTTAGTTAATTAAATGGATTTTAAATTAATAGTCAGGTTAATAAAGGTTAAACGGAATAAAAAGGGTGAGGCACCCTCAAGCGGATGGACCGCATGCGCGCAGGCGCACGGGCTTATGGTGGTCACGCGGGGTGAGGGTCATAAGATGAGATCCATTGGAGATCGTCTGGCGATTGTGTGAGGTGCATAATAATGTGTGTGTGCGTGCCATACATGATTACAATAGCATACAGCCAAATATGAAAACAAACAAAACGACGAAGGAACCCTAAGTCCCAAATTCCCTCTGTTCTTCCCCGTCGATCGCTAATTCCTCTCCGATCTTCTTTCCTCTCCGCTCTTCTTCTTCCTCCTTCGAGCTTCTTCGATTTCTTCCCGTTTTCCCTACAAAACAAACAATACAATATTAAAAACACAGTAAACAACATCGACGAGAACGCTCACCATGACGAGGCTCCTTGTGATGTTCCCGATTGGGGCGTCCGAGAGTTGACGACAGTATATGTGGACGGAAGGTTCTGATGGATGGCCGGCGATGGTTTTGGTGGTGGGTTTTGTGGTGGCTTAACAGTGGATTTACGGGATTCCGACGGCGATGTCGACGGAAGACTAAAAAAGATAAGCCTCTCAGTTCTCTTTTCTTCTGCTCGATTTAGTTTTTTCGAATGTTAGGGTTTTTATTTGGGGCGTCTTGGGGATTTATCTGTTGTGTATTTCTGCGTATCATTGTTATTTCAGGTTTCTAGGTTTTGGTGTTTGGGAGTTAAGGAATGGAGCGGGTTAACGTCACAGGGTCGCGAGTTTGGGAGGATTTGGGGTTTCTGCGGATTCTTGTTGGGGTTTGATGTTTGTAAGTCTCCTTATCTTCAATCCCCCCGTTTCTATGTGACTTTCATCCCTTTTTATAGTTGATTGAATGGAAACACCATGTTAATGACAATTACTTCTTTTCCTTTTTGACAGATTCACGGATAATTTGGAAACGATTTGAACCCTGTCGATTAAATTGGAAAGTTTTCAACAACATATTTCCTTCTTTATCTGAATGTGTCTGGTCTTGTTTTGGAAGTCCTTGGATGCTTTGATTTCTTGCTGTTTTCGATTTGGCATGCTGATAACCGTTTCTACAATTCTCTTTATTCAATGATTAATGAGTTTCCTCTTTCAGTTGAATTGGTTTTGGGATAATACTGATTTGGAAAACAACAGCCTGTCTTCAATTCTGAGGTAATTTTGGAGATGTCTGATCGTTTTTGAAAATAAACTGCGAGCCACTTCAAAAAAATGATATCTGCCCTGATTCTTATCTTAATTTTCGTTTTCTTTGCAGAACCGCAGCTGAAGGTGCTGCCTGTTGACTGTTGGGGTAAGCAAGAGATAAGTTGAACATGACATATCCGAAACGAGTCAGAGCCGACACGTCTGCCGCCATTGTACTTGATGGTTTATAGTTGAAAGCCAGATTTATGCTCTTATCACCTTAGTCTACCTATCAGTAAATAAAAAAACTGGTGATTATTCATGATGTCTCTCATTTCTCCATATCTTAAGTTGTTGGCTAAGTTGACGAGTCTCACGGTGACTTTGAACTTTATGCAGGACACAAGGTGTTGACAGCAATTAAACCAATATTATGGTTCCCAGAGATTGAAGATTGAAACCCGGCGAGAGACCGTAGTCGGTAAGGGAGTTTTCTTTTATCGTGATTTAAAGTCAGAAAATCAACTCTTTGACCACCATGGAAATTTCTCGGTGTCCGACTTTTGGTAAGAAATGTTTAACTTCATTAATAGTTCAGCAACAAGATCTTCTCTCATCCTGAGTTCTTTGTAACATGTGAAGTTGAATTATGTAGGTTTTAAGTTCCATAGAACATTTAAAATTAAAAGATCATCGTCTATCACTATATGCTGCAGCAAACATACTATATAATCCCTGTTACGTTTTCATAATTTTAAATTTGTGCAGCTCACTGATTTGCCAGAAGGAACTGAACCTCGCCATGATGATAAGAGTTTGGTGTGGGATTCTGAAGGTTGGAGGCGTGTTGAACCAAGAAGTATTGAAGCGTCATAATGAAAGTCCAGCGACAGTTCCAAGGTTCTCCCTTTTTTACGATAGCTACCTCCCTTAATTTTTCAAACTTTGTTCATGTATACCTCTTGGATGATTATTTGTATTGTATTTGTTAGTGATTGCGTGACTGACATATTCCATGTCTTGCTTGATGAGTATTGCTTATAATTGATGATGATGATGAGTTTATATTTTTGAATGTTTGATGTGCCTGTGTAATATTTTGCTGCCGCGTGAATACCGTCATATATTTTGGAATGCTTTCGTGAGGTTTTTAAGGAATTCTCATATTCCTCCAGATTTACACTGCAGCAACAGTGAATGGACATGTGCACAGGGCAAGTCATAAAGGTGCTATCCAAGACAAACGATGATGGTTCCTCTATCAGTTACATGATACCTCTTTTATTTTTGTTAATGGCAATCCTGGTCTTGTAGTATTTTCTCTGATATTGTGCTGTTGTGCGCAGGCTTTCTGTTGTGTTTTGCAGGCTGCTGAAGCGAGGTCATGGAGCATTATTCTTCGGCGTTCTACCAATTTCAAACTCAACGCTACGGATTTGTGTATGTGGCGTACGACTAGCATCCTGCATATTTTCTTTTATGGATCCGAAGAAAAGGTCGGACGATCCTCTTGATGTTTCCAACCATCAAAACTTGGAAGGGAGAAGAACATGTTCGTTGGGTTCAAATTCAAGATTACTTGCAATGAAATGATGGATTTGTACTTAGAATTTACGTACATTGTAATGGTCCTTGACTTTTTGGATGTGAAATTAATTTGTTCTTTATAAAGAACCATGTGAACATGTGAGTCACCTTATATTTGTAACTTTGAATTGGTGATAAATTCCAACTATTCAAAATATCTTCTCTTTCACATTGATCTTGAACTTTCACTCTTTTGACTTTGAATTTGATAGAACTTAACCTTCTTGGGTTATAACAGAAAGAAATTCCTTGAATTAAAACTCCCCTTGTAATAGCCTATGATGTATGAATCTTGGACACTTGAATGATTTGAACAATACGACTCAAGACGATTGGAAATGGTATATGCCCTTTTTGTGACTTGAACTCCAAAACTTGATGAACATAAAGGCTACTTTTTGCAAATATTGAAAAATTTGAATGATGCGCCCCATTGTAACTTTGGTTCCAAATGTTCTACTCAATGATCAATAACTCATTACTTGTAACTTGGATTTTATGCAAACCATAAGCACGACCTTCTCCCTTAACCGTCCAAACCTTGATTATTGGAAATGAACTCGAATTGGCGAATGTTGCTCTTGAAGTTTAGAGTTTTTAATGATGGATTTGAACTTTTGAATTTTGCTTGAACCATAAGAAACTAAAGAACAATCTTGTTCTTAACGAGACATAACTAGAAAGTTCATCCAAGATATCTTCAAAGTATTGGCCCAAGAATGGAGAAAGAACTTTGAAACCAGAGCCGATATCAAGTAGAAACCCTAGGAGGACTTCAAGTCAAGATCAACTTGTCATGCCTTGAAGTAATTCAAATGAGAAAATGAGTATCATCTCCACTTGACATCATTGTACCTTCACGAGCTAGTTAGTCGTAATAAACATACATATAGAAGTAAAATAAATAAGCACAAAGAAGCGGGATCTTAAGGTCAAAAATTAGGGTGCTACAAGGTTGATCCTGCAAAGATCAAAGCAATTCAAGAAATGCCAGCACCAAAGACCGAGAAACAAGTTCGTGGTTTTTTAGGTAGATTGAACTACATCGCTCGGTTCATATCTCACCTCACATCCACTTGTGAGCCCTTATTCAAGTTATTAAAGAAGGATCAGGTAGTCGTTTGGAATGAGAATTGTCAAAGAGAATTTGATAAGATAAAAGAGTATCTGCAGAAACCTCCAATACTGATGCCCCTAGTGGCCGGAAGACCATTGATAATGTACTTAACAGTTCTTGAGGATTCCATGGGTTGTGTTCTCGGTCAACATGACGAGACTGGGAGAAAGGAGCATGCGATTTATTTCTTGAGTAAAAAGTTCACAGATTGTGAGTCCAGATACTCAATGTTGGAGAAAACTTGTTGCGCACTAGCTTAGGCCGCCAAACGCCTAAGGCAATATATGCTAAACCATACAACCATGTTAATCTCAAAGATGGATCCAATTAAGTATGTATTTGAAAAGCAAGCACTGTTAGGAAGGATTGCCAGATGGCAGATGGTTCTGACAGAATACAACATTCAGTATGTGTCTCAGAAATCTATTAAGGGGAGTGTTCTGTCAGAGTATCTCACAGAGCAACCAATTGACGACTATCAACCAATGAAGTTTGATTTCCCCGACGAAGACATTATGTACTTGAAGATGAAAGATTGTGATGAGCCATTGCCAGACGAAGGCCCTGAGTTGGGTTCCCAATGGAAATTGATCTTTGACGGTGCTGTTAACTCCTACGGCAGTGGAATTGGGGCAATCATTACAACCCCCCATGGGACGCATATACCCTTCACTGCCAGGTTGACATTTCCTTGTACCAACAACGAGGCTGAATATAAAGCGTGTATCATGGGTATTGAGGAAGCAATCGATTTGAGAATCAAGAACCTTGATGTCTACGGTGATTCAGCTTTAGTGGTCAACCAAATCAAAGGAGAATGGGAGACTCGCCAACCAAATCTAATCCCTTATATGAACTACGCAAGAAGATTGCTGCCTTTCTTCGATCGTATAGAGTTTCACCACGTGCCGAGAGCAGAAAACTAGATGGCAGATGCCTTGGCTACTTTATCTTCAATGTACAAAGTGAATTTTTGGAACGAAGCACCGAGAATTGTTATCACGCGCCTCGATAGGCCGGCATTCGTCTTTGCAATAGAAGAAGCTTCTGATGGCAAGCCATGGTATTACGACATCCAGAACTTTCTCAAGAATCAAGAGTATCCGCCTGGGGCATCGACCCGGGATAAGAAAACCTTGAGGAGGTTATCTGGTAACTTCTATCTGAATCTAGACGGTGTACTATATCGAAGGAACTTTGACTTAGTACTGCTAAGATGTGTGGACGAAAAGGAAGCGAACCTGCTTATGGAATAGGTCCACGAAGGAGCCTTTGGAACACATGCAGGGGGGAATGCCATGTCTCGAAATTTGTTGAGAGCGGGGTATTATTAGTTAACTATGGAGTCTGACTGCTTCAAGTACACCAAGAAATCCCACAAATGTCAGATCTATGCCGACAAGATTCATGTGTCGCCATGTCCTTTGAATGTCATGTCATCCCCATGGCCTTTCTCTATGTGGGGCATTGATATGATCGGGAAGATTGAGCCTACTGCATCCAATGGTCATCGTTTCATCTTAGTATCCATCGACTATTTCACCAAATGGGTCGAAGCAGCTTCTTATGCCAATGTGACCAAGCAAGTTGTAGCCTGGTTCATCAAAAGGGACATCATCTGTCGATATGGAATACCTGAAAGGATCATTACTGATAATGACTCCAATCTGAATAACAAGATGATGAAAGAGTTGCGCCAGAACTTTAAAATTGAGCATCACAATTCGTCTCCTTATCGTCCGAAGATGAATGACGCTGTGGAAGCGACCAACAAAAACATTAAGAAGATAGTACAGAAGATGGTGGTAACTTACAAGGACTGGCACGAGATGTTGCCTTTTGCTTTACATGGATATCGTACCTCGGTGCATACTTCAACCGGGGCAACCCCTTTCTCATTGGTATATGGCATGGAAGTTGTCCTGCCATTGGAGGTCGAGATCCCGTCTTTGAGAGTTCTGGCTGACGTCAAGCTAGAAAAAGCAGAATGGGTGAAGAACGGGTTGAATCAACTTAGTTTGATGGATGAGAAGAGGTTGGCGTCGCTTGCGTATGGACGTCTATACCAAAGCAGGATGAAGAAAGCCTATGATAAGAAGATGCACCCTCGAAGCTTTCAGGCAGGTGATTTGGTGTTGAAGCGGATTCTCCCACCACAGAACGACCACAGGGGCAAATGGACTCCCAATTATGAAGGTCCATATGTCGTAAGGAAAGTCTTCTCTGGAGGAGCCTTGCTGCTTTCAACCATGGATGGTGAAGATTTCACGTCCCCCGTGAATGCGGACGCAGTCAAAAGATACTTTGCTTAAAATAGACCCGCTGGAAAGAAAAAGAAAATCCAGGCAAGAATGAGGCATCCCGACGAACCATAAAAGGATAGGTTCAGGCAAAAATTAGGGATAAAAAGAAAAAGTGTGAACCCGCAAAGTTGAAAACCCAAAAGGGTGACTTTGACCAAAATGGGTATCCCGGTGAATCGAAAACCCGCAAGGGCGATTCAGGAAAAAGTTAGGGATTTGAAAAGCAAACGACTGCGGTCCGCGTGTGGATCTTCAAAGCATAATGGATTATGGGAAAACTCGAGAGTCATCCGTCCAAATCAATCTCTTTAGAAGATAAAGCATCGAAAAGGCGTAGAAGTCACGCGAGTCATAGTTGAGTCGTCCTATGATGGTTGTCTGTGCTATATTGCCGACATTTTTAGTATATTCTTGTGCATTCATGTATTTTTGCTTACGCAACTTTCTCATTTCAAGAGTTACGTCCTTTGTAAATTTGCCTATTTACAGGCCATTTATCAATAAAATATACTATTTAGAAAAAACTTTTGTTCAACTTTTACCGTTTTGTTTGCAAAAAGACGCCTGATTGTTTCTGATAAAACTTTGCATACATAACTTTGTGGGCTCTGCCAACTATGATCGAAACGATGCTTTTGCTTGAATAATGTCACAGATAGTAAATGAGATGATGTTTGCTGCATAGAGCGTGTTTGTTTGTTTGTCATGTGCATGACGCTCATCCTCGAGACTTTTCTAGAAGTCCCTCATCTGAAGAAAGCGTGCGAGCTAAGTATGTTCACACTCCCAGCAGGATGTAGTCTTGTACGGTTAAGGTTATCCTCAGCAGGTCGAGGTTGATATCTTCAACATAATAAGATCATCTCCAACAGGTAGCTAGAGATTTATCCATAGCAGTGGAATGGATACAAAATTTCGTTTTCCCCTCAGAGTCTGGGCCATTGTGCTCATTTCCCAAACAGAGGTCGATGGAGATTCCCTCCTTACCTAAATCCCCCAGTCGAGGTGGTGGAGTAGCTTTCTTCCTTGAAATTGTTTATTCCCTTCAGCAGAGAAAGAGAGTTTAGGATGACTCCCTAGAAGATATCATTCATAATCCCTAACAGGTAGCGTATTAAATCTTCAGCAAAACATAATCTTTGGCAGATTAAAGCCATCCTTCGGCAGTCTGCCTTGGTCCCCAGCAGAGTTGTTGGTTCCCCAGAAGAGTTGTATTCTGGTAGGCCGTCCGAGACGTTTTCCTCAACAGAGTTTGATTTTGAGTAGATTGGTGCTTAGCAGAGCAACTTTACACATAAATTTTCTCGGAGGCCATCCAAGGTTTGTACTCGCCAGCATGAGTCCGTCTGCACTAGGTGTACTTAGTCTTCCCCCAGCGGAGTTGTTTTCCTCTCTTCAGCATTTGTTTTGCTATATTGGTTCCTTTGCATTTGTATCGTGCATAACATCCTCCCAAACGTGTAGCATTTCCATTTCGTATGGAGCATTACGCCATATTCAAAAATGTGCATTTGAAACATAAGCCAGATCGTTATCTCTTTGTTTTAGGTGAATCTCGCAGGTGATGGGTCTTTGCCCGTGTGGTGGCTAAACCCCAATTCACATTATTTCCCCAGTGGAGTTTCCCCGTGATTGTTATCAGTGGTTGATCTCAACTTCCTGTGGATTTTGACGCTCGCTTTTATTTAGCGAAGGTCTGGCGGCGATGTCAGAAGTTTCTGAGGAATATGGTTATCTGATGGCAGTGTTGGATGCTTATCAGATTTATGTTTGTCTGGCGACAATGTCAGGGGTTTATTAGCACCATGGTTGTCTGGCGGCGATGTCAGAGTTCTTTATCCCCACAGGTACTTGACAGCGATGTCAGGTGTTTTTTTTCCGAAAAAACAGTTTGCTGGTGGCGATGCCAGATGTTTGTCAAATTTATGATTGATGACGGCGATATCAGGGTTCTCTTACTAAGTTTGTGTTTTTCTGGCGGCAATGTCAGATGTCTTTGGTTTTCCAGCGGCGATGTTGGAGGTTTGTTCCTGGCGGCGATGTCAGATGATTTATTTTCCAGCGGCGATGTTGGAGGTTTGTTTCTGGCGGCGATGTTAGATGATTTGTTTTCCAGCAGCGATGTTGGAGGTTTGTTTCTGGCGGCGATGTCAGATGATTTATTTTCCAGCGGCGATGTTGGAGGTTTGTTCCTGGCGGCGATGTCAGATGATTTGTTTTCCAGCGGCGATGTTGGAGGTTTGTTTCTGGCGGCGATGTTAGATGATTTGTTTTCCAGCGGCGATGTTGGAGGTTTGTTTCTGGCGGCGATATCAGATGATTTGTTTTCCTAGCGGCGATGTTGGAGGTTTGTTCCTGGCGGCGATGTCAGATGATTTGTTTTCCAGCAGCGATGTTGGAGGTTTGTTTCTGGCGGCGATGTCAGATGATTTGTTTTCCCAGCGGCGAGGTTGGAGGTTTGTTTCTGGCGGCGATGTCAGATGATTTCTTTTCCCAGCGGCGAGGTTGAATGTTTGTTACTAGTGGCAATGTCGGATGATTTGTTTTCCCAGCGGCGAGGTTGGATGTTTGTTACTGGCGGCGATGTCAAATGTCTTTGGTTTTCCAGCGGCGAGGTTGAATGTTTGTTACTGGCGGAGATGTCAGATGATTTGTTTTCCCAGCGGCGAGGTTGGATGTTTGTTACTGGAGGCGATGTCAGATGATTTGTTTTCCCAGCGGCGAGGTTGGATGTTTGTTACTGGCGGTGATGTCAGATGATTTGTTTTCCCAACGGCGAGGTTGGATGTTTGTTCTTGGCGGCGATGTCAAACGATTTTGGTTCTTTCAACGGCGAGGTTGGATGTTTGTTACTGGCGGCGTTGTCAGATGATTTGTTTTCCAGCGG
The DNA here is from genome assembly GCA_963859935.3 of Lathyrus sativus. NCBI lineage: Eukaryota > Viridiplantae > Streptophyta > Magnoliopsida > Fabales > Fabaceae > Lathyrus > Lathyrus sativus. The sequence goes on along the minus strand of OZ012740.1, from coordinate 537,693,752 downwards.
TGATATTGGCTATTTTACCGACTTGATGTCGAGGCCTGACGGCGAGGTCAGATGCTTTTATCGATTTGAAATTGTGGGCTGACGGCGAGGTCAGATCTTTTTGCTGATTTAATGTCAAGGCCTGACGGTGAGGTCAGATGCTTTTACCATCAGATACAGTTATCTCTGGGGATTCTATTCCAGTAAACAAGTCAATTCAGTTACTTTTTCATTCTACGGTTGTCAAATTTCTGGGTTCTTTGGTATTCAACCGTCTTTCACCTCGAACGTTTGAAAGCCGTTCGCTTTTCATCCCTTCAGGTCCAAGACATTTGAATAGGGGCAGCTGTTGCACCCCAAAATTTGACCAACCTTTTCTTTACTTGGTTTATTGTTTCATTTCATTATTCTAGCATATTGCATTGCCTATCGTTTTGCGTTTACAGGGGATCAAGTTTTTGTCTGTGCACCACTCAAGAGAAAAAATCTTTATTGGCTTCAAGCTCAAGCAAAGGCACTGGTACAAACCACCAGAAGACTGTCAAGGGGTCCATAAGGTCTTATCATTGGTGGGAACATGAGATATAAGTTTGTTGAGTGTCTCAAAGGTTGTAGTGGAGAGGAAAGGTTATTCAGTTCATTTGCACAAGGCCCCAGGCCAAGGAAGGAGAAATTAGAGTTTCGATTTTTACCTGGATAAAATTTGTTTCTTGAGGCAAACTTGTTTACATGGACCTCCACGTGCCCTAAGGTGTTTGGGGATGAAAGATCGATCATGACTTTTTATCAGAAAAGCTCCAATTGGTCACTTAATTGAAAATCGGGAAATGCGAAGAAAAGTCAACTGTGCAATGAAAAAGTCAACTCCTGACTTTTTGAGGTCAAGATCATGATCCTCAATTTCAATTTGACCAACGGATGAAATTTGATCAAGAAAAGTCAAGAGTTGTTGAAAGTTTCCATTTTTTGGGAATTAGGGTTTTAGAACTTTCCATTTATGGAAAGTTTTATGTTTGGAGCAGCCATATTCAAAGCCTTTTTGCTTCATGATAGAGGTTTCAAATGAACTTCTAGCCAACATCAAAGTTGTTCCTTGTGTTTCAAGCTTTCTTTTGAGTACTAATTCATAATCATAGGATATTTGGAGCTCAAGTTATGATTAATCAAAGTTGAGAAAAAAAAAGTCAATTTTATAACTTAGAATTTTTTCTAAGTTATTTGTGGATAGCCTTCATGACATGGTTTTCAACCTCAAATCCCATGGTCTTCCAATGATCCAATGGAACTTTCATCAACATGAAAGTTGTTATACTTCATGCCCTCTTTACTAAGAACTCAAGTTTAGGGTAAATGAACCTTTGAGGATCAAGATATCCTTGCTCAAAGTTGATGGTTTGGACTTTGTTTCAAGACATAATCCATTTGAGATTTTGGCATGATTTTTTCAAATCAGTCTTGCAGCTGTTTGACTCCCACGTCATGCGCATGAAGTTGTATTTTTCCCCACCAAACTTTACCCAAACAAGAGAAACAGAGCTTGTACCACCCATGGATGGATTTTGAAATTTTTGCCAAAAAAGAAGAAGACAAGCAACCCTCTTGCTACCCATTATGCAGTCTAGCCTGTTTGTCCCTCCCACTGCAGAAGACAACAGAAAACAAGCATGCTTGTGTACTATTGCTTGATCCACCATTGATTGAAATTCTCCCTTTTGCTTGCTGCATCTGACCCCTTCATTTTCCACCATGACAAGCTGGATGTTTTACCCTTTTCACATCCTATTTAAGCTAACTAGCAGTTGGGCAAAACCCTAGCCACCAATGAGAGAGAAAAATCAGATTTTGTATTTTTGCTCTTTTGAAATTCCCACGAAAATACTTCATTTCCTCACTATTTCCTAAACCTTTCTCCACAAATTTATCATCCCAATACCATTTGGAAGCTGCTCAAAAAAGGAGAAGTTGGAGGTTCTGTTCTTTCTCAAGTCATTCTGAGGATTTGTTGTTGGTGTGCTTTGGAGGCTGCAAGAGGTGAGTATCACAAATTTTCTTGTTTTATTTGCATCACTAGCATTAAACATGAGTTGGTTTTATTTTGAAGTTCATTAAGTGTTGAATGTGACTATGCCATGAGTATGTTGTGAATCATTGGTTGGGTTCTGTTTTGAATGTTTTGGTTCTATCATTTTGGTCGCCAATGTGGATTCATGTGTTTGGTTGTATTTGTGTGTAAATATGCAGCTGTGGAAATTTCTGTTTCATTTTCATCATCATATTTGGCTTTGCTAACAAACTTATTGGTGTTTGAGGATATGACTTTTCAGCTCTAGTTTTATCTTGTGTGTTGGTCATGCTTTTGTTTGAGACCATGCTTGGTCTGTGGCTGCTCTTAGAGCCTTGTGGTAGGATGTTGTAGTTTTTGTTTATGTCTTCTGCTTAGTGCAGTTAGTATACTATAGGCGGAGGGGTTTTGGTGAGTTTCTCAACCTGCTGAAATATGCTTTTAGGCTGTTTTGAGGAGGCCTGTTGGAGTCCTCAGGTTTGATAAGTTTTGGGCAGGATATTGGAACTTGAGGTTTTGAGACTGAGTAAGGTTCTTTGGTTTGGTTTGTGACTGATGTCTGGGAGGTTTTGGTTCAAAACAAGTTTGCTAGTTTGCAGCATGTGCTAATTAGAATAAGTGTCTGTGTTGGGGGAAGTTGGTGTGTGCAAGGTTTACATTTTTGTACCAGTTGGGATTGATGGCATTTAGTGTTTTGAGTTTTCTTTAAAAGCTGGTCAATTTTGTTTTCATGATTGATTCTGTTTGGATTGGGGTTTAGGGAATTTGCTGGCTGTTTAGGGTTGGTTTTCATACTGATTTGAGTTTGTGCTTGGAAAGCATTGGTTTTCATTTGTGGAGCAGTATTGGAATATGTTCAGGGTTGGCTAATATTGGGAGGCAGGCCTTAGACAGTCTAGTAGGAGTTTAGGTTCTGGTATTTGGCTATGTGACATCTTTGGTGGTGGATAATGGATGACATTTGGTTTTATAGCTTTGCCTACTACCCTATGGCTTTTTGAGTTATCTTGTTTTGAAGGTATTTTTGTTGGAATCCACTAGTGGATATTAGTGAAAACTTGATGTTGTTGTTGGCTTAGTGACTGAGTCCTGTTGCAAAACCCTTTCACTCCATGGCAGGCCTGCTGTAGGTGTAAGATTGATGATTCATCGCAAGTGTGGACTAGTTGGCCAGTTGCTGCTCAGAATAGGTTTTAGGACAGGTTTTTTTTTAGAAACCCTGTGTGTGTGTGCTTTGTTTTTATGGAGACATCTATGTCATCGGAATCCCTAGTGTGTGCAATTGAGGACGCATTAGCTTACTGTCAATTTCTGTTCAAGTTTGTTAATCTCATTTGGATCTAGAGAACCTTGATGGTTTGAGTGCGTGCCTGTTGCACCCCAAAATTTGCCCTCACAATACAAGACTTTGTGTTCTAAGAAGATTCACAAGGTTCACAAGTTCTCCAACAACTTGCATAACCTTTCATGAAGTTCATAAAGTCCACAAGCTACTTTATGAAGGTTCACAAGGTTCACAAGGCCCACAGTGCTTTCAATACCTTTCATGAGGTTCATGAAGTCCATAGGTTGCTTCTTGAAAGTTCACAAGGTTCACCAAATTTCTCAAACATCTACAAGACCTTTCATGAGGTTCATGAAGTCCATAGGTTGCTTCTTGAAGGTTCACAAGGTTCACAAGATCCATAATGATTACAAAGCTTCCCTGAGGGTTATGAGGTCTACAAAGTCACTTCATGAGGTTCATAAGGTTCACAAGCTTCACAATACTTCCCATGGGTGTCACAAGACATTTTATGAAGATTCACAAGGTTCACATAGTTCACAATTGGTCAAAGAAGTTGACAATTCCCTCAGACAATGCACCTCCTAAGCAGGGCATCCATAACTAGGGTTTTGACTTTAATCAGGCTAAATGGACTTCCAATACCTCAAGTGAGTTTCATAACATCTTATATGTGTATAAGAACCCCCATGTCAAGTTTCAAGACTTTTCTCAAAAGTTTGCTCAGTCAGATGATCAGATAAGTCAAAATCAGTCAATGCAGTAAAAGTCAACTGAACTTTGACCAGGCATAACTTTCACATACTTCATCACCAAGTCTCCATCCAAAGCTCATTTTGAAGGAAATTGAATTCTATACAACTTTGATGTTGAAGGTTAAGCCCAAAAATGCTTTATTTGAAAGATATGATCTAAGACATTATAGGTCATTTCAAAAGTCAACAAAAAGTCAACAACTTCAAAAGGGCATAACTTGAGATTGGTAAATGATATGGACCTGAAACCAATGGGGTTGTTTAGAGGACTTTTCAAGCTTTCCAAAAAGTCCAAGAACACCATCATACCTTTAAAATTGAGAGAAATGTGCCCTTGCAAAGTTGGGCAATTTTGTGATGGTTTATGTTGAAAATGGAGGCTTAGAAGTATTTCTTTCCAAATGGGCTGCCTAATTTATGACCCAATCCATCTCATAACATGGTGCACGACCCAATTGACCAAAATTCATCATTTTTATTATTTTTTATTTATTTATTATTGATTTAATTCATAAAAATCATTTTAAATAAATAAAAAATATAAAAATCTATTTTTGGGTGAAGATTTTGTTTCTAGAAATTCATAATCATTGATTGAATTAGAATGAGAAGGAAATCATGTGATCTCTCCCAAATTATTATTTTTTATTTATTTATTATTGATTTAATTCATAAAAATCATTTTAAATAAATAAAAAATATAAAAAGCTATTTTTGGGTGAAGATTTTGTTTCTAGAAATTCATAATCATTGATTGAATTAGAATGAGAAGGAAATCATGTGATCTCTCCCAAATTATTATTTTTTATTTATTTATTATTGATTTAATTCATAAAAATCATTTTAAATAAATAAAAAATATAAAAAGCTATTTTTGGGTGAAGATTTTGTTTCTAGAAATTCATAATCATTGATTGAATTAGAATGAGAAGGAAATCATGTGATCTCTCCCAAATTATTATTTTTTATTTATTTATTATTGATTTAATTCATAAAAATCATTTTAAATAAATAAAAAATATAAAAATCTATTTTTGGGTGAAGATTTTGTTTCTAGAAATTCATAATCATTGATTGAATTAGAATGAGAAGGAAATCATGTGATCTCTCCCAAATTATTATTTTTTATTTATTTATTATTGATTTAATTCATAAAAAATCATTTTAAATAAATAAAAAATATAAAAATCTATTTTTGGGTGAAGATTTTGTTTCTAGAAATTCATAATCATTGATTGAATTAGAATGAGAAGGAAATCATGTGATCTCTCCCAAATTATTATTTTTTATTTATTTATTATTGGTTTAATTCATAAAAATCATTTTAAATAAATAAAAAATATAAAAATCTATTTTTGGGTGAAGATTTTGTTTCTAGAAATTCATAATCATTGATTGAATTAGAATGAGAAGGAAATCATGTGATCTCTCCCAAATTATTATTTTTTATTTATTTATTATTGATTTAATTCATAAAAATTATTTTAAATAAATAAAAAATATAAAAATCTATTTTTGGGTGAAGATTTTGTTTCTAGAAATTCATAATCATTGATTGAATTAGAATGAGAAGGAAATCATGTGATCTCTCCCAAATTATTATTTTTTATTTATTTATTATTGATTTAATTCATAAAAATCATTTTAAATAAATAAAAAATATAAAAATCTATTTTTAGGTGAAGATTTTGTTTCTAGAAATTCATAATCATTGATTGAATTAGAATGAGAAGGAAATCATGTGATCTCTCCCAAAATAGCAAGCACTCATGATCAAATATTTGAAATTTATACAATGATCTTTTTGAATATTTTTTGGATCAAATATCCACACAACCCATCAATGTTTCTGACCTAAATCCATCACACATATATACTAAGCACAAACATAACCCTAGAGAGGAATTTTGCAGCAGCCTAAAGGTAAGATCAAAAGCACAAAAATCTTTCAAAAAGTCATATTCGGGTTCTCAAATTCAGAGCATTGCAAGGTATTTGGAAGACATAGCAAGCTTCCTTGGACTCTTCTGATCATAAATCATCATCCATATGCATCATATACGCACCCAATTGCTCAACCCGAGTTCATCTTGACCTTGAATATTTTGTTTTCGAATCCATTGATTTATCATGTTTAAACTGTTTTTGATTGTTGTAGGATGTTTAGAATGAACTCTAGAACGATTCTGGGTGGTTCAATTGGATTTTCATTGCAGGAACAAGAATTCACCATGATTAGAGTTTTCGGCCCTCTTTAGGGTTTCACGATTTTCAAATGATAAATGGATTTGAAAAACATAGGACGATTGAAAAACTCAGTAGCAATACAATGGTGCAATCAATTTTGTGAAATTTTGCCGTTTGGATGAAGTTTGTGTTTCGCAGGGTGGAAGAACTCGTAACAATATTCGTAGGAGAGAACGTTGCAAAATCCGCAGCCTGATGGTTGTTGTGCTTCTTGGAAATCAAGCTGGCCTGGGTTCAAACCTCAGCCAGGTAAGTTTCCGCTTTTTTTTTCTTTCCTTTTATTTGATTTAAATATTATAATATTAAAGATTAAATATATTATGTATATTTCTCAATAATAAATAAATAATAATAAAATATGTCTGTTTTCTTTAATTTTAAAAAATATGTTTTTTTTCACAAATTTTGTTTCTATATTTTATGTCTAAATTGTAATATGTATAAATTAGAAAATTTTTGTATATAACTAAATCCTATTTTTTTTATATAAACCCTAAAAATTTATTTCTCATATAAACCCTAATTTCATAAAACTCTAAAAATATTTTTTAATACAAATCTAATCCTATTTTTTTTAATGTTATTTTCTAATATAATTATTATATATGTATGTTTACTATAATTCTTACAAATTTTTGTAAATATACTTATAAACATTTTTTTACATAACTTTAGTTTATAAATAATTGTGCTTATAATAATTAGATTTTTTGTAGTAACTTCATGATTAAAATATAATTTAATAATTTGTAAATTAAAACAATTGTTTATTCATATTTGTTTTTTTTAGTTGATTATATTAAAAAATTGTTAATTTCTTATTATTATAATATTTGGATTAATTCTGTTTATTCTTATTTACTAACCCATTTATATTCTAATCATGCTTATTATTTTGTTAAATATTGCTTACTAACCCCCTTTATTATTTATTATTGCTTATTTATATTTTATTTATCTTTGCTATTTAATTATTTTGCTTATTATTTTGTAATTGTTTCTTGGATGTAAAGTTGTTTAATTATTTAATTATTATTATGGTTAGTAATTAGGGAGCGTAACAACATGTATGTAATATTAAAATAAATTTAGATCACTTTTAAATAAAGATAATTAAAAATAAACACGTCACACACGTAAGTCGATTTTAATCGCCGTCTCACTTCTTAAGGATATCCCTCAAGTTGCCTACGAATAATGGTTAAGTGGGGTGTATAAAGCAAGTCCCTCAAATAGAAAAATCATCAAAGTCCCTTATGGTTGCCTTTACGAATCGAGTCCCTTTCGAAAAATGATGATGGTCCCTTATATGTGCTTATTACATCTCACAATGGCCTTCAAAGCCAAATTGTCCCTCACATGTCCCTTAACATCCAAAGTAAGGACTACCTACTCCATTATAGTAGGGATAGTCTTACTAAAGGAAAGAATGAAGAATAAGAAAGACCTTTAAACATTAGGGTAGGCTACTCCTAGATACTTGCTCACTTCAAAACTTTTTCACACTTAAACAAATTTCCAACAAAATTTTCAAACAAGTTTTTTTCACATCCATACGCGGATTATTATTAAACTCTTCCGAAATTTTTTGCTATTCACACACTACACTTTCAAAACAATTCAAAAGTGAGCTTAAGTACCTAAGAGCCCATGGATAACCATGGATGAAAAGGGTGCTAACACCTTCCCTTTTCATAACCTACCCCCCGGACCCAAAATATTCTCTAAGGTCTTTCCTGTTCTTTTATAACCTTTCCTTATGGATAAAATAAAAGTCGGTGGCGACTCTTGCTATCCGCAACATTGTTTAAAGTCAGTTCTCCCACCGTGTTACAGAACTGGCGACTCTGCTGGGGATCTATTTAAGAGGGGTACCCTTAGGAATTAAGATCACTTTAAATTGTTTGCCTTGTTTGCTTTATTATTATATTGTTGGGGTGCTCTTATGTGTGAAAGGTCCTAACCCGGATCTAGTGTACCTTAGGTAAATGGCAATAGACCAAGGAAACTGTACGACGTATATCGATACGGTTGATCTGGTGGCCATAGTTAGTGCGACTTCTTGGTTGGTGCTTATATTCCTTAAGTCAAGTTGAGGATAATATTGAGGCTGCCATATGTTGTCAATGCACTAACTGACTTTTAGAACCCTAGTTAACTCATCTTGGCCTTTAGAAAGTAGTGAGGTAATCGGCTTTGGTGCAGACTGAAGTTGGTTGACACTCGATACTACGCTCATTGAGATCTTAAACTTGGAGGGTTTTGGTTGGCAAGTAAGTTGCCTTCTGAACAACCACCCTTGTGAAGGATCAATGATATTGAGATCCCTTAGAACCCGGTTACTTTTGTAGGACAGGATGAACCATCTAACTTCAGGGGAGGGTACTTGCCTTTGAACCTCGTGCAAGCCTTTAAACCTAGGGCTATGGTGTGACTTGTTTGTGTGTGCCACATGTTTGTGATTGAGCATGACATCATGACATCATCATGCATCATAAGCATATCATTTTCCCTAACCATTTCAAGGACCAAAGGATTTATCTTTGTTCTTTGTTGCAGGTCATGGCTTCTGTTCGTAGAAACACCATCAGGATCAACTTTGTAGGGATACCTGCTAAGCTCAAGGAGTTGGTTTCCCTAGTGCCTGGTCATTCCCAGTTCAACAAGAGACATGGTCACTTATTGGATCTAGTTACTTCAGGGTTCAGTGAAGACATGATGAGTGTGTTGTTTCAGTTCTTTGACCCTAAGCACCATTGCTTTACATTTCCTGATTATCAGCTGGTTCCAACCATGGAGGAGTTCTCTAAACTTCTGGGTATACCTGTTCTTGATCAGAAGCCATTCACAGGCTTAGAGAAGGAGCTTAAACTAGAAGTTATTGCTGCAGCTCTACATCTGAAGAAGTCTGACATTGTTCTAGAGACGAGAAGCGGAGTCAAGGGTATTCTTGCCAAGGTATTGGTGGATAAAGCTCAAATGTTCTTGAAGGCTATGAGTTACGATGCTTTTGAGGAGATCTTAGCCTTATTGATTTACGGCTTAGTGTTGTTCCCCAATCCTGATCAGTTCATAGACGTTCATGCCATCAACATATTCCTGAGTCACAATCCAGTGCCTACCTTACTTGGAGACATCCTGCATTCTCTTCACACCCGTACTACAAGGGCAAGAGGAACTTTGATGCGCTGCATACCTTTACTTTCTAGGTGGTTTATTTCTCACCTTCCTCGCTCAGTAATGAAGAATGAGCAAGGGTTCAGATGGTCCAAGAGGATCATGTCACTTTCTCACTCAGACATCCATTGGTGCTCCAAATCTATGGAGAATGTCACCATCATTGACCGTTGTGGGGAGTTTCCTAATGTGCCACTTCTAGGCATAAGAGGAGGCATCACCTACAACCCTTCTCTAGCTTTACGACAGTTTGGTTACGCCCGGAGCGATGGTCCACATGACATGATGATTCAGGGCATTGTGTTTGATTACGACAACGATCTTCAGGGTTACCGTCAGAGATTCATACGAGCTTGGGGAAAGGTAAACAGGATTGACAGCAAGACACTGGAGCCTAAGTACACCATTCCTATGGGGGCTTATCTCAGATGGGTACGATTTCGTGCTCAGACACTCATGATGCCATATCTTGCCATCCTACCAGTTACCATGGAACCTGTTGCTGAAGGAGACACAGCTTATACCATCCTTCACCCAGACATGCCTACTGATATGGAAGACTTGCAGAGATCATGGATCCAACTGAAAGAGCAAAGGGATACTTTCGAGGCTCATTACAAAGCAAGCCAAGCAAGGATCCTAGAGCTAACAAAGCTACTTCATGAGGAACGAAACCTCAACTCATACCTCAACACAAAGAGGAAACGTCCATGGGAGACTTAAAACCCCATCTTTTGTACTTATTTCGTTTTCATTTTTGTAAGCCTAAAAGGCAAAACAAGTTATTACTAATAAAAAGTTACTTTCTTGTTTGTTTAAGCAAATTTAAATCCTGCGGTCCTTGAAAACATTGCATATGCATTCCCATATCATTGCATCACAGGTTTATAATTGTGCACAGGTTTCTCATCTTCTCGCTGTTTATTTCAGCAATGGCTCTTGAACAATCAGTTAAGGATCTCCAGGCACAGAATGCACAGTTCCAAGAGCTGATCCTGAACCTATCCAAGGGGCAGGATGAATTGAAGACACTGCTGGCCAAGAAGACTAAGAAAGCTAGAAGGTCTGCTGGGTTGCTCAACATGGGAAGAAGGTTCAAAGGTCCTGTCAGGACCAAGGAACAAGTTGAAGACTATGAATCTGAAGAATCTGAGCAGGAGAGAGGCAGTCTTCACAACACTATGGGGGACTCTGATTCTGAGGCTAACTACTACCATGAGCCTAACGAAGACAAATTCAAGATGCTGGTGGATAGAATGGATGCTATGGAATTACAGAAATCATCTGGGCTGGATTTTGAGGATTTGAGCTTGATATCTGGGGTGGTCATACCCATTGGGTTCAAAGTTCCGACATTTGTTGTCTATGATGGGGTCTCTTGTCCCAAATTGCATCTGAGGTCTTATGTCAGAAGAATTCAACCCCACACTGCTGATAAAAAGTTGTGGATCCATTTCTTTCAAGAGAGTTTATCTGGAGCTCAGCTAGAGTGGTATTATCAGTTGGAGAGTGTCAACATCAGAGATTGGAATGACCTTGCTGAAGCTTTCTACAAGCAGTATCAATACAATGCTGACTTAGCCCCCACTCGCATGCAGCTTCAAAGCATGTCTATGGGTGCCAAAGAAAGCTTTAAGGAGTATGCTCAGAAGTGGAGAGACTTAGCCGGAAGAGTTCAACCCCCTTTGACTGATAGGGAGTTGGTTGATATGTTCATGTGTACGCTGAATGGTCCGTTTTACAGTCATCTCATTGGAAGCTCATCATCTGGCTTCACTGAGTTGATCATGACAGGAGAGCGAGTAGAGAATGGTATCAAGAGTGGTAAGATCCAAGTGGGCACTTCTTCATCAGGTGCTGCAAAGAAGCCTCCCACTGGGAAGAGAGAATCTAATGCTGTGTATGGTCAGCCTGATCGTAACAGAAGGCATCAGTCTGTTAGTGCAGTTCGTATTTCAAATCCAACTCCTGCAACAACAGAGCAGCCTCAAGGCAACCAACAGAGGGCTAGAAGACAGTTCACGAAGATCAACATGTCAATGGCTCAGGCATTGCAACACTTGTTGAAAGCTGAACTTATTACCCTGGGGGAGGCCCCTCAGAATCCCAATGTTACCTCTCCCAAGTACAATCCCAATGCACGATGTGCATATCATTCAAACTGTCCAGGACATGATACTAATAACTGCTGGGTCTTGAAGAACAAAATTCAGGATATGATTGATGCTGGAGAAATTGAGTTTGATCCACCAGGTACTCCAAATGTGATTACAGCTCCAATGCCAAATCACGAGAAGACTGTCAACGCCATTGATGAAGATATTGATGAAGATCTGCATGTCTATTCAGTTATGGAGTTGAGCACACCATTGTCTGTTATCAAAAAGAGGTTAGTACAAGCTGGGATCTTTCCAGGTTGTCATGAAGATTGTCTATATTGTACCTATAAGCCGGATAGTTGCTTCATTTTGAGAGATGGGATTCAACGTCTCATGGATAAATATACTATAGTGTTTGAAAGAAGACCAACATCTGTAGAAAGTATGGTGGATCATCTGACTCAGGGTAAGAAGATTGAAGAGGTTGACATGGTTGACAAAGTACCACTAAGAATCACTTCAAAGGGTCCCATTAAAATCACTCATCAGGGCCCAATCAAGATTACTGCTGAAGGGCCTGTGAAAGTTGTTGCTGAAGCCAGAGTAGCTCCTCTGATCATTACCACTCCTGGTCCTATTCCTTATACATCTGACAAAGCTGTGCCTTGGCACTATGGGTCTGATGTTTACATCCATGGTGTCAAACAGGAGCCTTTACCTGATATGCCTGTTGACATTGATAATATTGCTGGATCTAGCAAGATCACTCGTAGTGGAAGAGTCTTCTCTCCTCCAGTTGCTTCTAAGAGTGCAGTTACTCCTGCTGTTACTTCCACCACTGATGCTCGGGGCAAGGGTCCTGTTATTGAGCCTGTATCTACTGATGTGCCAGCTGCTGATGACCTCTCTAAGCAGATGGAAGAAGTATTGAAAATCATTCGCAAGAGTGATTATGATATTGTTGATCAGCTGGGGCATACTCCCTCAAAGATTTCTATGCTCTCCCTGTTATTATGTTCTGAGGCTCATGCCAAGTCATTGATCAAGTTTCTAAAGATGGCTCATGTACCCAGTGCAATTTCTGTGGACCAGTTTGAGAATTGTGTTGCTCACCTGACCTATGACAACGGGTTAGGATTTTCTGATGCTGACTTGACCCCTGCCAAGAGGGATCATAACAGGGCCTTGCATATTTCAATTGAATGCAGGGGCACTACCCTGTCTCATGTGCTGATAGACAATGGTTCCTCTCTGAATGTGTTGCCTAAGGAAGTCCTGAACAAGCTGAGTCCTGAAGATACGGTATTGAAGCCCAGTAATATTGTGGTAAAGGCTTTTGATGGTTCTAGAAGAGTAGTGCATGGGGAAATTGATCTTCCAATCAAGGTTGGCTCTCAGGTGTTTACCGCTACATTCTATGTGATGGATATTCGTCCTTCGTACTCATGTCTGCTTGGTCGTCCCTGGATCCATGGGGCAGGTGCTGTGACCTCCACATTACATCAAAAGTTGAGATATCCGGTGAATGGAAAAGTTGTTACTGTCTTTGGAGAGGAAGAATACTTTGTCAGCCATGTAAACACTTTCAAGTATCTGGAAGTAGAAGGTGAATACATTGAAACTCCATGTCAGTCATTTGAAGTGGTTCCCTGGGCTGTTAAGGATTGTGTGACTCCTCCTGCTGTGAAGAAGGTTCCTGTGGTCATCAAAAACCCTCCAACAATGGCAATGGCCTCCCTCAATGATGCAAAAGCTGTGGTGGAAGAAGGTGGTTGTACTATTTGGGGTCAGCTTCCTGATATTCCATACAAGTCTGACAAGTTTGGTTTGGGTTTCACTGCAGAGTCCCAGAAGGCTGTCCGTCATGCCCGTGCTGTTCGTATCACCAATCAAGGGGTTATCAATGCTGTGGGAGATCAAGATGAAGACTACAACTTGGAGGCATGGATTTTTCCCACTGTGGGTGCTGGACTCAATAATTGGACAGCTGAAGATGTTATCCCTATCTCCTTTAGTCAGGAGTAAATACTATTACTGTGTTATGTTTTTAAATTTATAATTTCTGGAACAATTAAAACTTTCAAGCCATGTGCCTTACCCGGGGCACAATGGTGTGCTTGTTACGGGTTGTCATTTCATTTGCATACTTCATTCAATAAAATCATTGGACGTTTCGTTTTCGTAAATATTATGTTCCTTGTCTTTCTTTTTCTTTTATTTTTGCTTTATCAGCTATGTGTTCTTACACACACCCACGTCACTAAAATGCAGATCCTCATCCACTCTGGATCCAGTTGATAACAGTTCTACTATTGCCAATTACAATTTCGAGAATCCGATCTATCAAACTGAAGACGGAGACGAGGACGATTGTGAAATACCTGTAGAGCTTGCTAGGTTGTTACAACAAAAAGTGAAAGCTATACGAGAGATGCCAGCTCCCCGTACTGAGAAGGAGGTTAGAGGTTTCTTGGGACGATTGAACTACATTGCAAGATTTATTTCCCAATTAACTACCATCTGTGAGCCAATCTTCAAGTTGTTGAAGAAAGATCAGGTGATGGAATGGAATGATGAGTGCCAGACTGCCTTTGATGAAATCAAGAGATATTTGCTAGAACCTCCAATTTTAATGCCACCGGTTGATGGAAGACCCTTGATTATGTATTTAACAGTATTAGACAACTCAATGGGGTGTGTATTGGGGCAACATGACGAGTCTGGTCGAAAAGAGCAGGCAGTATACTACCTTAGCAAAAAGTTTACCGACTGTGAAACAAGATACTCACTGCTCGAGAAAACTTGCTGCGCTTTGGCATGGGCTGCTCGCCGACTAAGACAGTATATGTTGACCCATACTACCTTGTTGATTTTGAAGATGGATCCAATCAAGTACATATTTGAGAAACCTGCTCTCTCCGGAAGAATTGCAAGATGGCAAATGATCTTGACGGAATACGATATACAGTATACTACTCAGAAGGCCATTAAGGGGAGTGTTGTTGCTGATCATTTGGCTCATCAAGCAGTAGATGATTACCAGTCAATGAATTTTGAGTTCCCTGATGAAGACATTATGTCTGTTACCAAAGAACCTGGACAGTATGACGGACCTGAACAAGGATCCCGATGGACTATGGTTTTTGATGGTGCCTCCAATGCACATGGTAATGGTGTTGGTGTTGTGATTAGTTCCCCTGAAGGTTGTCATACCCCGATCACCGCCAGACTTTGTTTCTATTGTACCAATAACATGGCTGAGTATGAGGCATGTATCATGGGTATGCAAGTTGCTATTGATATGAAGATTCAGTTCCTTGAGGTGTATGGAGATTCAGCTCTGGTAGTAAGTCAGATTAAAGGAGATTGGGATACAAAGCATGATAATCTCATTCCTTACAGAGAACATGTGTTGTCTTTGATCCCACATTTCAAAGAGATTACTTTTGGACATATTCCACGAAGAGAGAATCAGTTGGCAGACGCATTGGCCACCATGGCATCTATGTTTGAGATCAGCTGGGATGATGAAACTCCCAAGATTACCATTGATAGATTTGAGAAGCCTGCATACTGCAATGAGATTGACACTGAAGGGGCAGAGGAGAAGCCTTGGTTCTATGAAGTGAAAAACTATCTTGAAGCTCAGGAGTTCCCTGAAGGGGCATCTGTCAAAGATAGGAAGTTCCTGAGAAGGTTTTCTGCTAAGTTCTTTCTGAGTAATGGCATTCTGTATAAGCGTAATCATGATTCAACTATGCTTCGTTGTGTGGATAAGAAGGAAGCTACAGAAATTATGGAAGAGATGCATGATGGGACCTTTGGCACTCATTCTAGTGGTCATACCATGGAAAAGAAGATTTTGAGAGCAGGTTACTATTGGTCTACCATGGAAGCTGATTGCTATCAACACTCCAGAACATGTCACAAATGTCAAATCTATGCTGATAAAGTACATGTACCTCCATCTCCATTGAATGTGTTGACTGCTCCTTGGCCCTTTGCCATGTGGGGCCTTGATATGATTGGTGAGATCAAGCCTACTGCTTCTAATGGGCATCGTTTCATCCTGGTTGCTATTGATTACTTCACGAAGTGGGTAGAGGCAGCTTCATTTGCATCTGTGACTAAGAATGTTGTGGCTCGGTTCATTAAGAATAATCTCATATGTAGGTATGGTATCCCTGAAAGGATTATCATTGACAATGGCTCTAATCTGAACAACACTATGATTACTGATCTCTGTACGCAGTTCAAGATTAAGCATCACAACTCTTCTCCGTATCGTCCTAAGATGAATGGGGCAGTTGAAGCTGCTAATAAGAACATTAAGAAGATTGTACAGAAGATGACTGTTACTTACAAGGATTGGCACGAGATGTTACCATTTGCTCTGCATGGCTATCGTACTACAATACGTACTTCAACAGGGGCAACCCCATTCTCCTTAGTCTATGGTATGGAAGCAGTTCTGCCTATTGAAGTTCAGATCCCCTCCTTGAGAATTATGAAGGATGCAGGCTTGGATGAAGATGAGTGGATTCAGACTCGACTTGACCAGATAAATTTGATTGATGAGAAAAGGTTAGCAGCAGTTTGTCATGGCCAGATGTACCAGAAACGGATGATCAAAGCTTTTGACAAGAAAGTTAAGCCAAAGGTATATCAGGCTGGTGACTTGGTAATCAAGCGTATCATATTACCACAGGGTGATCCTAGGGGCAAGTGGACTCCAACATATGAGGGACCATTTGTAGTCAAGACAGTGTTCTCAGGAGGTGCCATGATACTGACTACAATGGATGGTGAAGACTTCCCACAACCTGTAAACGCAGACATAGTTAAAAAATACTACGCATAAAAAGAGACCCGCTAGGTTGACAGGCCTAGGCAAAAATAAGGGCATCCCGGCAAACCAAAAGGGTTTGGGCAAAAATTAGGGATATATATATAAAAAGATGTACACCCGGCAAGTCGAAAACCTGAAAAGGCGGCTTGGGCAAAAAAGGGTATCCCGGTGGATTGAAAACCTGAAAGGGCAATCCAGGCAAAAGTTAGGGATTAAAGCGTATGACTATGTCTCGTTTGGATCACTCATGAAACTGCAACCAGTTGTACTACTTACTCAAGCTCAAACAGATAAAGCTCAATCCAATCGTTTCCGTCTCAACAGCAAGAAGATGAGATACTTGAGTGGCAATAGTAGAATTGAAACTCAATAGGATTATTTCCCACATAGCTGATTCTTTTTGTAAAGCTTCATGACAAAATTCTCTTACTAGGGTTTATGTCTCCTTGTACAAACTTACCCGTGTATGGGTCACTTTTGATATAAATAAATTCCATCTTTTGAATCCAGATTCACTTTTACCCTATTTACATAAGCGAAACGTCCATTGGTTGTGTTTGAATGTATGTATGCCTTTGAATATGATTGACGTTTACCAGAAACGCATGTATGCTTTTAATACGATTGATGTTTACCAGAAATGCATGAAAATGCAGTAATAGTATTTACTAAGGACGAACGAGGGAAGGATTTCAACGAAGCTTCGCCGGTTCATCTTTACAAGACAGTTACAAACCATCAGTAGGACTAATCCATTTTCACAAAGTCTAATCTCCCCTGGAATTTATATCCATCTCTTTTATCCTCATACGGATATACGGGAAATTACTTTCCAATAAGGGCACGATGAACGAAGACGGGATGTTATACTTATCCTACTATCAAACGAAAACGAAGGTTATCTATACCCTACTATCCCCAACAACGGGAGGTTATCTATACCTTGTTATCCCCAACAACGGGAGGTTATCTATACCTTGTTATCCCCAACAACGGGAGGTTATCTATACCTTGTTATCCCCAACAACGGGAGGTTATCTATACCTTGTTATCCCCAGCAGACGGAGGGTTATGTATTCTTCAACAACGAATCGGGATTTATTTTCCTTGGCCAGCAGTTGTTATACAAGGATATCCAGACACTTCCAGCAGTGTCATAGCATACATACATCATTTACATCATACCATAACATATATGTCTATAGTACATTACCTAAGTGCATCATGTCATACATGCATACATAAAGCATAAACTAATGTTGTTATACAGAATGCTACCTTGTTTTCAGGTTAATTATCCAACAAACAAGCTTATGATCTTTGGGACTGCTTTATTGTAACCTCAGGGTTACTTTATCCTCCTGATGAGCTTCTTATTACTTTGGGACTGCTTTATTGTAACCTCAGGGTTATTTTATCCTCCTGATAGCCTCTCATGACTTCAAGACTGCTTTAGAGTTACTGATTGCTCTATCCTCCTGAAATCATCCTATTACTTCAAGACTGCTTTAGAGCTATTCATTGCTCTATCCTCATGAGGTCATATTACTACTTCAAGACTGCTTTAGAGCTATTCATTGCTCTATCCTCCTGAAGCCATCTAATTATTTCAAGACTGCTTTAGAGTTATCCATTGCTCTATCCTCCTGAAATTACATTATTATTTCAAGACTGCTTTAGAGCTATCCATTGCTCTATCCTCCTGAAATCATTACTTCAAGACTGCTTTAGAGCTATCGATTGCTCTATCCTCCTGAAGACATATCACATTATTATTTCAAGACTGCTTTAAAGCCATTCATTTTTCTATCCTCCTGAAATCATATCATTGCTTCAAGACTGCTTTAGGGTTATCACTATTGATTGCTCTATCCTCATGAAGACATGCTGCTACATCATTATTATTCCAGACTCCTGACAGCTTTCATCATACACCCATATTTTGAACTGCTCCCCCCCTAGTGGCATCTTTAAGCCCACTCAATCATATTCAACTAGCCATCTGTATCACTCCATGCACTGGTGAGTGCAAATTTTTGGGCTTTTGTGTTCAATCCCCTTCAACCTTCCAGGTTACGACTGATAAATATACCAATCTAACCCCTCAGGTTTCAGAAAATTGAACAGGGGCAGCTGTTGCACCCCAAAATTTGCCCTCACAATACAAGACTTTGTGTTCTAAGAAGATTCACAAGGTTCACAAGTTCTCCAACAACTTGCATAACCTTTCATGAAGTTCATAAAGTCCACAAGCTACTTTATGAAGGTTCACAAGGTTCACAAGGCCCACAGTGCTTTCAATACCTTTCATGAGGTTCATGAAGTCCATAGGTTGCTTCTTGAAAGTTCACAAGGTTCACCAAATTTCTCAAACATCTACAAGACCTTTCATGAGGTTCATGAAGTCCATAGGTTGCTTCTTGAAGGTTCACAAGGTTCACAAGATCCATAATGATTACAAAGCTTCCCTGAGGGTTATGAGGTCTACAAAGTCACTTCATGAGGTTCATAAGGTTCACAAGCTTCACAATACTTCCCATGGGTGTCACAAGACATTTTATGAAGATTCACAAGGTTCACATAGTTCACAATTGGTCAAAGAAGTTGACAATTCCCTCAGACAATGCACCTCCTAAGCAGGGCATCCATAACTAGGGTTTTGACTTTAATCAGGCTAAATGGACTTCCAATACCTCAAGTGAGTTTCATAACATCTTATATGTGTATAAGAACCCCCATGTCAAGTTTCAAGACTTTTCTCAAAAGTTTGCTCAGTCAGATGATCAGATAAGTCAAAATCAGTCAATGCAGTAAAAGTCAACTGAACTTTGACCAGGCATAACTTTCACATACTTCATCACCAAGTCTCCATCCAAAGCTCATTTTGAAGGAAATTGAATTCTCTACAACTTTGATGTTGAAGGTTAAGCCCAAAAATGCTTTATTTGAAAGATATGATCTAAGACATTATAGGTCATTTCAAAAGTCAACAAAAAGTCAACAACTTCAAAAGGGCATAACTTGAGATTGGTAAATGATATGGACCTGAAACCAATGGGGTTGTTTAGAGGACTTTTCAAGCTTTCCAAAAAGTCCAAGAACACCATCATACCTTTAAAATTGAGAGAAATGTGCCCTTGCAAAGTTGGGCAATTTTGTGATGGTTTATGTTGAAAATGGAGGCTTAGAAGTATTTCTTTCCAAATGGGCTGCCTAATTTATGACCCAATCCATCTCATAACATGGTGCACGACCCAATTGACCAAAATTCATCATTTTTATTATTTTTTATTTATTTATTATTGATTTAATTCATAAAAATCATTTTAAATAAATAAAAAATATAAAAATCTATTTTTGGGTGAAGATTTTGTTTCTAGAAATTCATAATCATTGATTGAATTAGAATGAGAAGGAAATCATGTGATCTCTCCCAAATTATTATTTTTTATTTATTTATTATTGATTTAATTCATAAAAATCATTTTAAATAAATAAAAAATATAAAAAGCTATTTTTGGGTGAAGATTTTGTTTCTAGAAATTCATAATCATTGATTGAATTAGAATGAGAAGGAAATCATGTGATCTCTCCCAAATTATTATTTTTTATTTATTTATTATTGATTTAATTCATAAAAATCATTTTAAATAAATAAAAAATATAAAAAGCTATTTTTGGGTGAAGATTTTGTTTCTAGAAATTCATAATCATTGATTGAATTAGAATGAGAAGGAAATCATGTGATCTCTCCCAAATTATTATTTTTTATTTATTTATTATTGATTTAATTCATAAAAATCATTTTAAATAAATAAAAAATATAAAAATCTATTTTTGGGTGAAGATTTTGTTTCTAGAAATTCATAATCATTGATTGAATTAGAATGAGAAGGAAATCATGTGATCTCTCCCAAATTATTATTTTTTATTTATTTATTATTGATTTAATTCATAAAAAATCATTTTAAATAAATAAAAAATATAAAAATCTATTTTTGGGTGAAGATTTTGTTTCTAGAAATTCATAATCATTGATTGAATTAGAATGAGAAGGAAATCATGTGATCTCTCCCAAATTATTATTTTTTATTTATTTATTATTGGTTTAATTCATAAAAATCATTTTAAATAAATAAAAAATATAAAAATCTATTTTTGGGTGAAGATTTTGTTTCTAGAAATTCATAATCATTGATTGAATTAGAATGAGAAGGAAATCATGTGATCTCTCCCAAATTATTATTTTTTATTTATTTATTATTGATTTAATTCATAAAAATCATTTTAAATAAATAAAAAATATAAAAATCTATTTTTGGGTGAAGATTTTGTTTCTAGAAATTCATAATCATTGATTGAATTAGAATGAGAAGGAAATCATGTGATCTCTCCCAAATTATTATTTTTTATTTATTTATTATTGATTTAATTCATAAAAATCATTTTAAATAAATAAAAAATATAAAAATCTATTTTTGGGTGAAGATTTTGTTTCTAGAAATTCATAATCATTGATTGAATTAGAATGAGAAGGAAATCATGTGATCTCTCCCAAAATAGCAAGCACTCATGATCAAATATTTGAAATTTATACAATGATCTTTTTGAATATTTTTTGGATCAAATATCCACACAACCCATCAATGTTTCTGACCTAAATCCATCACACATATATACTAAGCACAAACATAACCCTAGAGAGGAATTTTGCAGCAGCCTAAAGGTAAGATCAAAAGCACAAAAATCTTTCAAAAAGTCATATTCGGGTTCTCAAATTCAGAGCATTGCAAGGTATTTGGAAGACATAGCAAGCTTCCTTGGACTCTTCTGATCATAAATCATCATCCATATGCATCATATACGCACCCAATTGCTCAACCCGAGTTCATCTTGACCTTGAATATTTTGTTTTCGAATCCATTGATTTATCATGTTTAAACTGTTTTTGATTGTTGTAGGATGTTTAGAATGAACTCTAGAACGATTCTGGGTGGTTCAATTGGATTTTCATTGCAGGAACAAGAATTCACCATGATTAGGGTTTTCGGCCCTCTTTAGGGTTTCACGATTTTCAAATGATAAATGGATTTGAAAAACATAGGACGATTGAAAAACTCAGTAGCAATACAATGGTGCAATCAATTTTGTGAAATTTTGCCGTTTGGATGAAGTTTGTGTTTCGCAGGGTGGAAGAACTCGTAACAATATTCGTAGGAGAAAACGTTGCAAAATCCGCAGCCTGATGGTTGTTGTGCTTCCTGGAAATCAAGCTGGCCTGGGTTCAAACCTCAGCCAGGTAAGTTTCCGTTTTTTTTTTCTTTCCTTTTATTTGATTTAAATATTATAATATTAAAAATTAAATATATTATGTATATTTCTCAATAATAAATAAATAATAATAAAATATGTCTGTTTTCTTTAATTTTAAAAAATATGTTTTTTTTCACAAATTTTGTTTCTATATTTTATGTCTAAATTGTAATATGTATAAATTAGAAAATTTTTGTATATAACTAAATCCTATTTTTTTTATATAAACCCTAAAAATTTATTTCTCATATAAACCCTAATTTCATAAAACTCTAAAAATATTTTTTAATACAAATCTAATCCTATTTTTTTTAATGTTATTTTCTAATATAATTATTATATATGTATGTTTACTATAATTCTTACAAATTTTTGTAAATATACTTATAAACATTTTTTTACATAACTTTAGTTTATAAATAATTGTGCTTATAATAATTAGATTTTTTGTAGTAACTTCATGATTAAAATATAATTTAATAATTTGTAAATTAAAACAATTGTTTATTCATATTTGTTTTTTTTAGTTGATTATATTAAAAAATTGTTAATTTCTTATTATTATAATATTTGGATTAATTCTGTTTATTCTTATTTACTAACCCATTTATATTCTAATCATGCTTATTATTTTGTTAAATATTGCTTACTAACCCCCTTTATTATTTATTATTGCTTATTTATATTTTATTTATCTTTGCTATTTAATTATTTTGCTTATTATTTTGTAATTGTTTCTTGGATGTAAAGTTGTTTAATTATTTAATTATTATTATGGTTAGTAATTAGGGAGTGTAACAACATGTATGTAATATTAAAATAAATTTAGATCACTTTTAAATAAAGATAATTAAAAATAAACACGTCACACACGTAAGTCGATTTTAATCGCCGTCTCACTTCTTAAGGATATCCCTCAAGTTGCCTACGAATAATGGTTAAGTGGGGTGTATAAAGCAAGTCCCTCAAATAGAAAAATCATCAAAGTCCCTTATGGTTGCCTTTACGAATCGAGTCCCTTTCGAAAAATGATGATGGTCCCTTATATGTGCTTATTACATCTCACAATGGCCTTCAAAGTCAAATTGTCCCTCACATGTCCCTTAACATCCAAAGTAAGGACTACCTACTCCATTATAGTAGGGATAATCTTACTAAAGGAAAGAATGAAGAATAAGAAAGACCTTTAAACATTAGGGTAGGCTACTCCTAGATACTTGCTCACTTCAAAACTTTTTCACACTTAAACAAATTTCCAACAAAATTTTCAAACAAGTTTTTTTCACATCCATACGCGGATTATTATTAAACTCTTCCGAAATTTTTTGCTATTCACACACTACACTTTCAAAACAATTCAAAAGTGAGCTTAAGTACCTAAGAGCCCATGGATAACCATGGATGAAAAGGGTGCTAACACCTTCCCTTTTCATAACCTACCCCCCGGACCCAAAATATTCTCTAAGGTCTTTCCTGTTCTTTTATAACCTTTCCTTATGGATAAAATAAAAGTCGGTGGCGACTCTTGCTATCCGCAACATTGTTTAAAGTCAGTTCTCCCACCGTGTTACAGTGCCTTGTGGAAATTGAAGTTTAAGAATATTGGTGCTGTTGGATTTGTGTTGGGACTGTCCATTTTGGTTGAGAGGTCTAAATGGACATTTGAGCTGGTGACTGTTATGGAGGTCTTGGAACTGTTTAATGCAGTCAAATTCTTGTTTGACTTAGTGCTGTGTTTTACATCAAGACTGCTGGACCTTGGCAAGTAGGCCAATAGGGAATAAAATTTGATGGATTCCCCTGCTATCATGGGATTTATGGACCAACTTTTGTATTTAACTTTCACTTTTGATAGGTCTATGTTGTTTTTTTGGTCTTTTGGTTGTTATGTCTTAGGAAACCTTTCCTTACTCTTGGCACTGTGATGTCTACTAGATTTTCTTCAGCATTGGTATGACTGGGATTGTTTTGTTTCTGACCTAAGGTCATTTTGAGTTTGTCAACTCGTATGAGCTATGATTACTGGGATTTTGGCAAGTGATATGCTGTTGCTATGGAAGCAATTTACATGTTACTTTTGAGGTACACATATGTGTTATGTTGATCCACTTTGTTTTGCTCCTGGCTGCCACTGCAAAACTGAATTTAGCAGGAGGTTTCAACTGTTGGTTTTGGATTAGATCTTGACATGATCAAGTTACCTTTGTGCTGTCAATAACTGAGCAGGATTTATTAGCTCAAACTCAGCTGTCATCAGAGTTTGGAATAGAATTAAGTTGAAATGGCCATCTAAGAATTCTTGTTTGAAGTGAGGATTATGGTTGCCCTTCCAATAAGCAATGCTAGGGTGAGCCAAGAGGTCAGGTTTTAATGAGTGCCTAGCTTGAACCACTGTTGGACACACACCACAAAATCATGTTACTGTTTCTGTTTGTATCAACATACTCTGTAGCCTAATACTCATCATTAGCTTTGGCTTTTTGTTTGATCAGACCTTTGAGTATTCAACCCATGTGTGATTTTACAACTGATATGTTGTTTTCCAAATTTTTGTGGCTGCTGTTGAATGTGTGCATCATAATTTATGCAAAGAGCACCTGTTAGGGGTTTTGATTGAGTCTTAATGACTGTTGTGCTAAACTGATGGTAGGAGGATTCATCTAGCATTTGATAGGTAGGCATGGAGTTGTTTTGAGGACTGTCAAGAGCATTGAGTTTTGAGACTGTTGTTTTTTGTTAGCACTGATGTTAGGGGTTTTGTTTGAGTGCTGTTGACTGTAAGTTTTGGGGCTGTAAGTTGGATTCCTTAGTGGATAGAACGCCAAGGTTTTGGTATTGCTCAGGTTTTGTCAAAAGATATTACACCAATGAGAGCAGGTTGTGTCAGCTTGAGTCCATGCCAAGATTGAAATGAGAACCACTTGGACGATGTTAGACATTAGCATGCTAATTGTTTGAATTAGTTTATTACCTTTTTAGAGTGTGGTTGGTTGATTGTCATGAGAATTTGGTCTGTTATTGCTATTTAAAGCAGTTTTGTTGGGCTGCCTGTGTAGGCCAAATTAGATGTGTGATGTTACCATGTCAGTTTTGCAGAATTGTTCCTGTTTGTGGTTTTGAATTAAAATGCATTGCCTTGTTGATTGTCTGAACCAAATAACCTTGCTGAAATTTTGTTTTGATCTTGTAAGATTGGTTATTAGGCCTGTTGCATTATTTGTTCATTTTCAACTCATGTTCATGATAGCAACTCATATGTCAAACTCTTATCCTTTGTTTTTTTGATCTACATTTCTGTTGGGATTTGATCTAATGAATATTTAAGACTTGTGCATGTGTGAAGCTTGGGCTGTCTGCATTTGGTTGGTTCATGAATTTCAAAACGCATCTCAAAAACATCTCTTTGCATAAGCCTTCGAATTTTTATGTGTGTATTGTATTTTGAAAAACTGATGGTACTATCTTCTTCCTTGTAAAATTCTAGTTGAGTTTGACATAAAGTTTGTCCCATTTGGTTGAGGTATGAGGGAGTTACGAATCAAAACGTATTTGGATGACTTGCCTCTTTTGTTTTGCCCAGAAATTTACCTTGTTTAAGTACTTATATTTTTGGGGTGGTTTGATACACGGATGTATCGCCACCCCAGTGGTTAAGTAGCATGCCCTTTCACTACCATGTCCTGAGTTCCAGCCCGGCTGGGGCCATTTTTGATTTGTTTTATTTCTTTCTTTCCACTTCACGTTTTCTTCTTCTTCTTCCACTTGTGTGTGCGCACGTGCGGTTGGCCTATTGGTCATGTGAAGAGCTTTCAATCCCAAGGACGTGTGTTTAAGTCCTAGTGTGGACATTAAAAAAAAACTCTTACTTGTTTCATTTATTTTTGTTTCTTTTGTTGTTTTTTTTCCTTCATTATTATTTTATTTTATTTTAGATGTTATAAAAAACCCAAAAAATCAACTTTTATTATTTTAACATGTTTATTTTATTTCTCTTTAATTTGTTTTAGAAATAGTTTTAAAATTTATAAAATCCCAAAAAAAAAATCCTTTCTTTTATTTTATGGTGTTATTTTTATTCCCCATCTTTTTTGTTATGTTATTATCTTATTATTATTATTCCATGTTATTTTCCATTTTTATTTTATCATTTTCATTTCGAATTTCATTTTATTTCTTCCCCGTTTCATCTGTGATTGAGTTATGTGGTGTTTACTTGGCTTTGTGCCATGATCCCCCTAGGATTCCTAGTCCCTCCGTTTAGGATGGGAGTAGGAGAGACATTAGGTGTTCAATCCATCGCATGATAACATTAGGTTAACTCTCCCTTTTCATCCCAACCTTAGGAGCATTGTATATGATAACTATAGGGTCCAGTTTCCCCTTAGATCGAGTCTTTCTCTTCTCACCTCAAAACAATCATAAAACACCTAATAAAGGTTAGTGAATGTCGCACGTTACGAGCCTTAAGCTATTTGGGAAATGGTTGTTGGAAGGTTTCCTTTCAATGGCTTGATTGTTTAGTATAGCACCCTTTGGGTGATATGTGACACATTCACTCCTAAGTCATAGTCTCTAGTGCGATATGAATTGCAAACCAATTCAAAAACACTTCTTTCTCTAAAAAACACAAAAATAAATCATTCAAACCCTTTTTGCCCTTTGGGGCCTTTAATCAGAAAAATATTTTCAGAAAAAGAGTGTTGTTAACTCTTAGTTCTATCGCAAACGGTAACGCCTAAGTCTCCCATGCTCGAGCTGCATACACCAACTGCTAGAACTACTTGTTAACCCTACTCGGGCCTAAAAAACAAGTTGAACAAATCTGTGTTCCCCTTTAGCTTGAACTACGTTTGCTCTGATCTTTCATACCAGATGAAAGTACGTAGGCACAAGACGCAATGTCTTGGTGAGCAACCTTCCCCCCTTTTTTACCCATAGCTAGTCGAACTACGTTGACTCTGACTTCTCATTTCATATGAGATACGTAGGCACAAAGCGCCATTGCTTTGCCGAGTCACTTTTTTTTTTTGTCCTCAAGCCTATAGTTAGATAGTTTCAATCACCCTTTTAGATAGACAACAAGCGTGGATCCCGTCGAGTATGACGGACGTGAGGGGGTGCTAATACCTTCCCCTTGCGTAACCGACTCCCGAACCCGAGATTTGGTTGCGGTGACCGATCTTATCCCCCTTTTCGTTAGGTTTTCTATGAGCATTTCCTTTCCCTCTCTTGGGATAAATAACGCACGGTGGCGACTCTTTTGTCATTGTCGGCCTCGATTTTTGCAGTAGCGACACTATGGCCGCCGCCATCGTGGCGTGGCCTGCCGCT
The DNA here is from genome assembly GCA_963859935.3 of Lathyrus sativus. Classification (NCBI taxonomy): domain Eukaryota; kingdom Viridiplantae; phylum Streptophyta; class Magnoliopsida; order Fabales; family Fabaceae; genus Lathyrus; species Lathyrus sativus. The sequence continues at coordinate 537,666,655 of OZ012740.1, read as the reverse complement.
GTGCGACTTCTGTTAGCCGCCAACCCTTGGGACGACCCCCCGCGCGGCCCTTCGATGCTAATTGTGTCAGGGATGCTGACCCGCGGCGCCACTCTGATTTCCGCCCATCGAGTCGCGACATCCATTAATAAAAAGCCTTTTTTTTTATTTTTGCAAAAAGGTTTGATTTTTAAAATTTGAGTTTTTGACTTTTCAGGAAAAATTTGGGAAAAGTTATCGATTGTAAAATTTCAAGAAATTGAAAAGAATAGAGCAAATGTGGTCGCTCATAAAAACACAAATATCACGATACACAATTCTATATTCATCTCAAAATATCACAAATTACAGTGATTAGTCACAAAACTTCAAAAGGGTATAACCCACACTAAATACAACACAAATTCAACCAAACCTATATTCATATCAAGCAAATATGTTTATTCATCATCAAAAACTATTTACGGTAACCATAGGGGGGACTTATCCCAAATCCCCTTTGGTCATTCCAATAACACAAAGAAACTAAACATTTATAAATCAATGACAATATGGTTTTTCCCAAACCCTATTTGGCCAAATATGTTACAAAAGGAAAAACAAAGTATTAACTTGGTTCTAATAGGAGGGAAAAAAACCCCCCACCATCATGCTAGCTTGTAATCACCCATCAGTAAAGTAATTCCCCTTGTCTCGAATTGAAGTTTTTCCTTTTCCTAACACCGGTTCCCAAAACCATGTTAAATCTCAATTTCCATGAAAAGCCACTCATAAGTTTTCTAATTTTTCGCAAACCTAATTTGCCTTCTTACTTCAAAATATATGATAACCTAATTTTATTCGAAATCCTAGTCGAACTTACAACATCACCTCACACCCCAAAGAAAATATAATGCTCTTCCAAAAAATATGTTTTATAAATAAAATATAACATTTTATTTTATTAAAATAAATTATTTTATTCAAATAAAATAAAAAAAATTATTAAATAAATATTTAATAAAAATTCTAAAAAATGTGAATTTTTCATAATAATTCCATTTTCTCCAATTATTAGTAAATAATAAAAAATTATTTAATTATCTCTAATTACTCATCTCAAAATATTATTTATTAACAAATTACATCATCAATGAAGTAAGGTATATTATTACTCACACAACTCTAAAATCAACAAAATAGTCAAAATGTCTCAACATGTTATTATATTCTTTATAACTCAATAGAGTTCTCAAAAAGGTTAAACACGACTTTTAACTCTTAAAATGACTCTAAAATATTCAAAAGTGCTCTATGGACAACTTCTCATAGTTAATAATTCTACTAACTCTATAGACTAAAAGATTAACTCAATTTATTCAAAATTGACTACAGGGTCATAAAAAGGTAACTGATGTAAAAAATGGCTCGAAAAAAAAAACTCCCTAAAGTAGAAAACTTTCAAAAATGCCCCGAACTGCTCGGATCTGCATCCAGAGCCCAAACCAGTGTTGTAATACCCCCTTTCTATACCCCCAAATAAACAATTAAATCATTTAGGCACTTAATAAAAAAAATTATCAGAGTATAAATTAACACATGGTATAAAAGAGGTACGTCATATTATCCAGAAAATTCAAAACGCAAACAACACCTGCTCATAAAGATATGCAACAAAGGGTAAATCACCACAAAGGAACTTAGTCCTTAAAAACACATCAATATTTAGAATAAAAGCGGAAACATCTAAACATTGAATCACTATATTCATATAAACATTATATACATAAACTGTTCAATTCAAGTCATAAGTCATGTTTACAAAACATTCCCAGCAGATACATACACAGATGTATCACAAAAGAACCAAAAGAATTCCTAACTACCCGGTGCTACATATCAGAGCCAACCGACCAAAAAGAACAAAGTCACGCTTCACTAAAGACCTCCAGCAACCTACTTTGCAATGCCTCATAGAGTATCATAAAACAGCAGAAGAGCGAGAAACATTATCATAACAAATAATGCATATAATATATATATATATATATATATATATATATATATATATATATATATATATATATATATATATATATATATATATATATATATATATATATATATATATATATATATATATATATATATATATATATATATATATATATATATATATATATATATATATATATATATATATATATATATATATATATATACACCAACATAGAATACACATACCATATTTCTCACCTTAATGCATCAAAATTCAATCATATAAATATATATATATATATATATATATATATGTATATATATATATATATATATATATATATATATATATATATATATATATATATATATATATATATATATATATATATATATATATATATATATATATATCAACACATATATAATTCACCTAGCATATCCACCATGCAAACATTCACCACTAAGCATATACAATTATGTTTAGTTCAACACTTCATATAAACATACACAATTATGTTCATTACACCAATATATCATATGAACATAATAATGCACTCATAGAGACCTGCTCACGACTCTATGCAGATGCAAATGCAGTACCGACTCATTCAGCAGGTTTAATTGAAGAACTAAATGGGACCATCGCTCGTTACCGAAGTAACTCCCCGTCGGGCATACAATGTTCACCCATCGCTCACACTCCACATGGGCACACGATGTTTCAGGATTGCTCACACCCCACACGGGCCCACAATCTGATTGCTCACACCCCACAAGGGCACACAATCGTTCTGCAGATTCTCCACGGAATCAAATATAAACTATCGCTCACGCCCCACAAGGGCACACGATCGTTTCTGCAGATCCTCCTAGGGATCAAAGATAAACCGTCGTTCACACCCCACAAGGGCACACGAGGTTTCTGCATATCCTACGAGGGATCAGACACACAAGAATGCAATTATGATGCTTCACAAACAAAACGACTCCATACACTCTTGAAATGCATACATATTCACAAATATACTCATCCATACTTCACATCATACAAATACATACAATTATGCACCTTCGCATCAATCTCATCATGTGTTTTCACTCAATTCAAACAAATGCACAAAATTGTCAAACGACCACATTTCACACTTCACGATTCACAATCTAGGATTCATGCCATACGGCTACCCATAGCATTTCATATCACACACACAACTATGCATAATAAGAAAGGATTAATCATATTTAAATCGAAGAATCTACATGGAAGTGAAAACACAAGAAAATAACATCCTGCTACGCTCGCTACCCTACTCGCCTAGCGAACAAGCTCGCGAAGGCAAACAGAAGCCACTGACTTGATTCGCTACCCCGCTCGCTCAGCGAAGGCCTAGCGAATGCTCACTACCACCCCTTTGCTACCAGCGAAGAACACCAAAACCATCCTGCCCAAGTCTGGGACTGTTCGCTACTGGCTTGCCATAGCGAATGCTCGCGACTTGCTCGCCTAGCGAACGTGCTAGCGAGGGTCTGCGAACTTAGAATTACCCACTGTTCAAAACTCCGAAACTCATCTAAATCTACCCAATTCAATCCCAACTCGTCTCAGTAGCCTTAGCCCAACATTCCTCGACTAAACTCTACCATTCATTCTCATTTTTAATCGTAAAAACTCGGTTACTATCGATTAAATCAAATTCAACCTAAAACAGAAAATGAGCGAAACTCTCCTCAATCCAAAAGCAAACCAATAGAAACATACATAATCATACACATCGAAAGAATAATAAAGTTTCACACTCTTACCCAATTAATCGAAGCTTAGAAGTTTGATTCTTGATGATTCTAGATTTTCTCCTCTTCCTACTCTTTTCTCTTCTCTTCTCTCTTCTTTCCTTTCTATCTCATTTCTATCTCTTTTCTTTTCTATCTATTTACACTTATACTCTTTCTATTCTATTTCTCTCAAATATCTACTAATTAAGGATTATCTAAAACACCCTCTAATTAATTCCCAAAACTCTCCGGATAAAAAAATAACATAACACGCACACATAACATATTAATATTCAAATTCCACAATTAAAAGAATAATCAATCAAAATAAACTAAAAGACTCAACAAAAATGGGAATTTCATAATCAGGGCGTTACAACTCTCCCCCACTTTAGGAATTTTCGTCCTCGAAAATATTACCTGATCCAAACAATTCCGGATGCGACTTCCGCATCTTACTCTCCAATTCCCAAGTCATGTTACCTTCTGCAGCACCTCCCCGTGCTACTTTCACAAGCGCAATATCCTTGCCTCTTAGCTTCTTAATCTCACGATCCAAAATCCTAATCGGTGAAACTTCAACCGTAAGATTATCTCTTACTTCAACCTCGTCCATAGGAATCACATGTGACGGATCCGGAACATACTTTCGAAGTTGCGAAACATGGAACACATCATGCAAATTCGAAAGATTCGGAGGCAACGCCACACGACACGCCACAACACCCACTCGTGCAATAATCTAATATAGGCCAATAAAATGAGAAGTCAGCTTCTTCGACTTCAAGGCACGACCCACACCCGTAACCGGTGTAATTCTCAAAAACACATGGTCGCCCTCTTGAAACTCAAGATCTTTCCTTCTCTTATCGTGATAAATCTTCTGCCTACTCTGAGAAGCTTTCATCTTTTCCCGAATAAACTTCACCTTTCTCTTCGTTTGTTGTACCATCTCCGGCCCAACAACCGACTTCTCACCAGTTTCATACCAACACAAAGGTGTTCGACATCTCTGACCATACAAAGCCTCAAATGGCGCCATACCAATACTTGAGTGAAAACTGTTATTGTAGGTGAACTCAATCAACGCTAAATAACTATCCTAAGCACCACCTTGCTCTAGTACACAAGCATGCAACAAATCTTCCAACGACTGAATAGTTCTCTCGGTTTGACCATTTGTTTGTGGATGGTAAGCCAAACTCAATCTCAGCTTAGAACCCAAAGCCTTTTGCAAACTCTCCCAAAACCTTGAAGTAAATTTAGGATTTCTGTCCGATACAATACTCTTAGGAACTCCATGCAACTTCACAACCACACAAACATAAATCTCGACTAACTTCTCCAAAGGATAACTAATATCAATCGGAATGAAATGAGCAGATTTAGTAAGCCTATCAACAATCACCCAAATAGCATTATGACCTCTTTGCGTATTCGGCAACCCCGTACTAAAATCCATCGATATGCTATCCAATTTCCATTCTAGAATATCCAACGGTTGCATCAATCCACTAGGCTTCCGATGTTCTACTTTAGACTTCTGACAAGTCAAACACGCATACACAAACTGAGCTACATCTCTCTTCAATCCGGACCACCAAAATATTTTCTTCAAATCTTGATACATCTTATTCGCTCTCGGATGAATACTCAAGTTACTCTGGTGTCCTTCTTCCAATATCATCATTTTCAACTCCGCATCATCGAGAATATAAATACGACCACGAAATCTCAAAACTCCAAAATCATCAACTTTGAAATCCTCATTCTCACTCGTCATCAAGTCAACGAACATCAAGTCCAAATTTTGCCTTTCACATACAGTAGCAAGAAAATCATTCGTAATATGAAGCATACCAAGTCTCACACTTCTCAGCGTCATTTCACAAACCAAACTCAAATCTCTAAAGTTCTCCAAAAGTTCCCATTCTTTCATCATCAATGTAGACATGTGCAACGACTTCCGACTTAAGGCATCGACCACCATATTTACCTTACCCGGATGGTAATTCAAACCAAAGTCACAGTCTTTCAAAAGCTCTAACCACCTCCTTTGCGTCATATTCAATTCCTTTTGGTCAAATAAATACTTCAAACTCTTGTGATCACTAAAAACTTCAAATCTTGCACCATAAAGATAATGCCTCCAAATTTTCAAAACAAACACCACAGTCGCTAATTCCAAATCATGCGTAGGGTAATTCTTCTCATGCACTCTCAATTGTCTCAAAGCATAAGCCACAACTTTTCCCTCTTGCATCAACACACCACCCAAACCTGGCAAAGAAGCATCACAATAAGCCACAAAAGTTTCCGTAGGATTCAGAAAAATCAAGATTGGCGCTGTTGTCAATCTTCTCTTTAACTCAATGAAACTCTCCTCACAACCAGCATCCCAAATGAAAGCCTTTCCTTTATAAGTCAACTGCGTTAACAAAAATGCCAACTTCGAAAATCCTTCAATAAACCTCCGATAATAGCCTGCCAAGCCCAAAAAGCTTCGAATCTCCGTAACCGATTTAGGAGTCTCCCATTGCATTACCGCATCAATCTTGGATGAATCCACACTAATACCACTACCGGAAATAATATGTCCGAGAAAAATCACTTCCGACAACCAAAATTCACACTTTGACAACTTAGCATACAATTTCTTCTCTTTTAGAATCTGCAACATAATCCTTAAATGCTCATCATGCTCCTCTTGAGACTTAGAGTAAATCAAAATTTCGTCGATAAACACAACCACAAAACGATCCAACTGCTCATGAAAAATACGATTCATGTATTCCATAAACACACCCGGCACATTAGAAACTCCGAATGGCATTACAGAATATTTGTAATGACCATACTGTGTCCTAAAAGCCGTCTTTGGAATATCCTCCTCCTTAACTCGAATCTGGTGATAACCCGATCTCAAATCAATCTTGCTAAAAACACGCGCTCCAACCAATTGGTCCATCAAATCATCGATTCTTGAAAGCGGATACTTATTCTTAATCGTCACCTTATTCAACTGCCGATAATCAATGCATAACCGCATACTTCCATCCTTCTTCTTTACTAACAATACCGGCGCACCCCAGGGAGAAACACTTGGTCTTACAAATCTCTTATACAACAAATCATTCAATCGCTCATTCGGTTCTACCAGCTCTGATGATGACATACGATACGGGGCCATCGAAATCGGTCTAGTACCGGGAACTAGATCAATAGAAAACTCAACTTCTCTTTCCGGCAGTACATCCGTAATCTCCTCCGAAAATACTTCTGGAAAATCACACACCACTGGAAATACATCAAGCTCAACTTTTCTCTCCACAGACAATGATGCAAACAAGCCAAACAACTGAGCTTCGTCCGCTAAAAGCTTCTTCAACTCTTTAGTGGATAGAAAACTCTCACCTTTATCATCTTCCAAAGAAGGAAACCTTACTAACTTGTGATAGCAATCTAAATGAACTCTATTAAATTGCAACCAGTTCATACCCAAGATCACGTCCAAACCTTCCAACGACAAACACACCAAATCCATAATGAAGTCTTTACCATACATGGTCAAAGAACAACTTACACACACCAAAGAAGCAGTTACCGGCTAAGCACCGTCCGGATCAAACCTCCCCTTGAATACCGGCAGCTGATTCTTTCTAAACTCATCATTAGCGTTCGAATTAGGTGCACCTTTCACCGCCCTAACCATAGCCTCAAACGCCGCAGCCATAGCAGTGTCATTACGACCATCCATATTCTGATGATTCCCAAAAATAACAAGGTTAAACAACCGTTCAACCAACACAACAACAAGACAAACACAACTAACTCAACACTGGCTCTGATACCACTTAATGTAAGACCCCCTTTCTATACCCCCAAATAAACAATTAAATTATTTAGGCACTTAATAAAAATTTTCATCAGAGTATAAATTAACACATGGTATAAAAGAGGTACGTCACATTATCCAAGAAATTCAAAACACAAACAACACCTGCTCATAAAGATATGCAACAAAGGGTAAATCACCACAAAGGAACTTAGTCCTTAAAACCCACACATCAATATTTAGAATAAACGCGAAAACATCTAAACATTGAATCACTACATTCATATAAACATTATATACATAAACTGTTCAATTCAATTTATAAGTCATGTTTACAAAACATTCCCAGCAGATACTTACACAGATGTATCACAAAAGAACCAAAAGAATTCCTAACTACCCGGTGCTACATATCAGAGCCAACCGACCAAAAAGAACAAAGTCACGCTTCACTAAAGACCTCCAGCAACCTACTTTGCAATGCCTCATAGAGCATCATAAAACAACAGAAGGGTGAGAAACATTATCATAACAAATAATGCATATAATATATATATACACCAACATAGAATACACATACCACATTTCTCACCTTAATGCATCAAAATTCAATCATATAAATATATATATATATATATATATATATATATATATATATATATATATATATATATATATATATATATATATATATATATATATATATATATATATATATATCGCAACACATATATAATTCACCTAGCATATCCACCATGCAAACATTCACCACTAAGCATATACAATTATGTTTAGTTCAACACTTCACATAAACATACACAATTATGTTCATTACACCAATATATCATATCAACATAATAATGCACTCATAGAGACCTGCTCACGACTCTATGCAGATGCAAATGCGGTACCGACTCATTCAGCAGGTTCAATTGAAGAACTAAATGGAACCATCACTCGTTACCGAAGTAACTCCCCGTCGGGCATACAATGTTCACCCATCGCTCACACCCCATATGGGCACACGATGTTTCAGGATTGCTCACACCCCACACAGGCACACAATCTGATTACTCACACCCCACAAGGGCACACAATCGTTCTGCAGATTCTCCACGGAATCAAATATAAACTATCGCTCATGCCCCACAAGGGCACACGATCGTTTCTGCAGATCATCCTAGGGATCAAAGATAAAGCGTCGCTCATACCCCACAAGAGCACACGAGGTTTCTGCATATCCTACGCGGGATCAGACACACAAGAACGCAATTATGATGCTTCACAAACAAAACGACTCCATACACTCTTGAAATGCATACATATTTTCACAAATATACTCATCCATACTTCACATCATACAAATACATACAATTATGCACATTTGCATCAATCTCATCATGTGTTTTCACTCAATTCAAACAAATGCACAAAATTGCCAAACAGCCACATTTCACACTTCACGATTCACAATCTAGGATTCATGCCATACGGCTACCCATAAAATTTCATATCACACACACAACTATGCATAATAAGAAAGGATTAATCATATTTGAATAGAAGAATCTACATGGAAGTGAAAACACAAGAAAATAACATCCTGCTACGCTCGCTACCCTGCTCGCCTAGCGAGTGCTCGCTGTCGCTTCTGCGAAAATAAGGTGCCGGCAAAACAGAAGAGTCGCCACCTTTCGTTATTTATCCCTTGGGACGGGAAAGGAAACGATCGGAAAAACCTGACGAATAGGTATAAGACAAGGTCATCGCAACCATTGTCTGGGTTCGGGAGTCGGTTACGTAAGGGGAAGGTATTAGCACCTCTCACGTCCATCATACTCGATGGGATCCACGCTTGTTGTGTGTACTGGACGAGTTGGTTTATCTATCTACCTATCAAGACTGGTCTGAAAAGAAAATGACTCGGCAAAGTGTCACGCTTTATGCCTACGTATTCTCATCAGAGAATGAGAAATCAGAGTCAATGTAGTTCGACCTTCTACGGGTTACGGGGAAGGTGGCTCGCCAATACATCAGTATTGTGCCTACGTACTCTCAACAGGCATGAGAGATCAGAGCTTACGTAGTTCGGGATAATACGGCTTACGGGTTAGATTCATCTGTTTTATCGAGTAGGGTTAAACAGCAGTTCCAGCAGTTAGGGACAAAGCCTGTTTGCGGTGGCGCTGAAGTTTAACGACACTCTTTTCTTCAGAAAAGCTTCCTTTGAATTACGGGCCCACGGGGCAAAAAGGTTTGAAGTTTGTTTTCTGTCTTTTACGAAAGAACTGTTTTTTATTGTGTTTGCAATTTCAATCGCACTAAAGACTATGACCTGAGAGTGAATGCGTCGCATGTCACCCAAAGGGTGCCATACTAAACATCCAGACTGTTGAAAAGAAACTCTCCAACAATCCTTTCTCAGATAGCTTAAGGCTCGTAACGTACGAAAGAAATCATTCATGATTACTGTATTTTAAGCTGTTTTGAGATGAGAAGAGAACAGGCTCAACTAAGGGGAGACTATCAAGTCCTACTGTTGTCATGCCAAGGATTCATCCTATAGTTGAGGTTTGAAGCAGGGAACTCCTAGAAGTTATCATGCATAGGTTTCAACCTAAAGTTATATCATCACTTCCTTATCAAAGGAAGTGAGAGTCCTATAGGATCATGTCAATGATAAACAGAAACAGGTGAAGCATCAGCTTAAACAGTAAACAGTAATACAGTAAAATGCATGCAATGCAAGTGAGGGAGGAAATGTGTGTGAGGCATCAACCTCCACAAGCTCATCTCAACCTCAAGCCAGATATGAATAACTGCAATCATACAGAGGAAATAACATGCTATCAAGCAAAACAAACCACATGGGCAAGGGAGTTGGGCTCTACCGAATACCCGCAAGCAAAGCCATACAGTAAAAATACAAGCAGAGGGAGCAACTCAACCTCTAGTGCAATCATGCTCCTAGATTAAAGTCAGTCTAGATATGAACTTATTCTAATGCATCAAGCAAATCAAACAAGTCACATCAGCACAGGAAAGAAAGCAGACAAGAAAGCAGATCAACAACTCCCTCTTCCAATTCCAAGCTTTAGCTCTTCTAACAGCAATCCAGTCTTCACTCTTCAAGGCTACCGGCTTCACTAAGAAGCATCAACTTGCTCCTCCAAGGTTTCAATCCACCAAACATAAGTGTCAACTTATCTTCACTTCTCCAAGCTTCAGCTCTTCAGTCAATTCCACCTTCAGGCTTCACTTCTAACTACAAGTATCAACTTGATTCCTTCAGGATCTCCAAGCATCAATGTAAGTGTCAACTTATCTTTTATTCCTCAAGCCTTAGCTCTACACTCAATCTCAATTGAATCCTCTTCATAAGCATCAACTTAGTCTTCAAGCTTCAGCTCTCTTTACTTTACCAGTATCAACTTGGTCTTCTTCTTCTGCAAGCTTCAGCTTCCCAGAGTAGTCTTCAATCACATGGAAGTGTCAACTTCATCCTTCAGTCCTTTAAGCTTCAGCTCTTCACTCAATCTCCATTGGGTCTTCAAGTATCAACTTGTTCTTCTTGCTCTTCAGCTGCAATGGCAATGCTCAAGGAATCATCCTCCTCCACACTCTTCAATGAAGTCCTCATCTTCAAACTCAAGTCCAACATCTTCAAGATACTCAAACCAGAAGACAATTGATTTAACAGAATAAGTGGAAATGATAAACAGCTTATTGACAACCAAAGGAAGCCTGTAAGGGTTCATCATTATGAGAGACTGGTTCCCTCAAAGTTCTACTTCCCAGATAAAGCCACTCATCCCTCCAAAGGAGGGATGTGATTATCTTAGAAGGACTTTTAGTCATTGGGAGGAATGGAAGCACAAGATGCTTTCCATATTTGTGAAAGAAATCATTCTAGTTCTAAGGCTCTCCCTATGTCTCCTATCTCCTAAAACTTCATCAGACACCTTCAGGCACAAGCAATTCCAAAGCTCCAAGCAACTTCAAGCATCTTCACCTTGTCTTCAACTTGTCTTCAATCTCAACCAAAGGCAAACAAAGCAAAACCCTAATCTAAGGGGGCTAAAGAAGTTAAACTAGTTGAATTAGTAAGTTAGGATCACCTAAAACCTAGTACTAAAGTTAGTCCTAACTAAAATACTAAAACCAATTGTAAAATCCTACAAAAATATCTATGGGAACCTAGGTCAATCATGACTCTACCATATTAATTCCAGAGATCAAATCATCAAATTAGACCTAGAAATAAATTCTACATTATGAGGCACTAAACCTAAACCCTAAAAGGAAGAACCTAAATCTCAACCTAGAAAGCACACTTATTTTCATCATAAAAATGTGAGAAAAATGCTATGGGAGCATACATGTCTAACCTAATCACACACAAAAGTTAGGATAAAAATCATCACCACATGATCACACAAAATTCCACAAAATTATGTATCAAACATAACCATTTTAATATCAATCAAAATATAAAATTCCCATAAAATCATAAAATACATGAAACGAAAATATTTTTTATCTAAAAAATACTAGACTCAATCATGAGTAAAATTCAAAAAGAATAGGATTAATTGGATTAATTTTCAATTTTATATGATTTTTCCAAGAACCATGAATAAAATGAAAAAATAACGAAAATCAAACAAAAATAGACAAGCACACGGTGCAGATAGCAATGATACACAGTTCACTATGACAATTGGGCCATCAGGGGGGGTGGGGATAACAATCTTTCCACTAAGCCCAGAACCACTGATTAAATGAAACGGTGCGTTTCATAATCAGAACTCCTTCACAAATTGAAATCAAAACGTGGCCGTTGGATCACTCACTCAGTCAAAGTCCAACCCCCATCCAATGGCTCTAGGGTCATCTTCTACCTTTTGAACCTCTAAACTTCGCGCCCAGCTCCGGCCACCACTGGTGGTGCTCCGGTCACCATTCCACAACCCTAGTTCATCATAGAGTCCACCATAGGCCACGATCCCTTAATGAAACATGTCCCAAATTCCCTCACGAACTCATTCATGCCCTTAGTTCAGCCTAAATCCTCAAGATTCGCCATATCCAATTCTCAACCGAAAATGGTAATACCCTAAATTGGTCACTAATTCTCAAATTTATGGTCTGAAATCGTTCCTACACCGTTCTACAATGCATCTAACACCTTAATTCATCTTGATTCTACCTAATTCATGCTAGAGGAAGAAAGTTACTAACCTGAAAAATCTTGGATGAACAGATGCACTAAACCTTCAATTCAAGCTCTCCAACCTTCCAGATACGATCAACGAATCCTTTCCTTGCTTCTGTATGCAAAAGAACCGGTTGAAAGCTCCTGAATCTTGAAATCCGATGGTGAGTTGCAGGTGGAAAATTCTGAGTTCAAGAACACCAATTAGCCACAAATTCTTCTTGATTATGATCTGGATTCAATCCCTAGCATACATGGAAGAAGTTTCAATCAAGAAAATGGATGGAAAGTGAAGAATTTGGTGAAACCGAATTCAATTGCAAGCCAAGAAATCTCAATCTCAATCTATGCTCTCTCCTTCAATCATCACCAACCCTTGCATTGGATCACCTCTAGTCAATATATAGATGATGTATGAGTGATCTAGAACCCTCTAGACCCTTCTAATGAGAGTTTCAATCTCTCATGCCATGAGATTTTCAATCACATATCATGATATGCAAAGTTCTGTTTGCAGCTTGGAATCAATCCCATTCTCTTCCAATTTCTCCCCTAGTGACATTTTGAGAGTGTTTAGCTTGCAAAGGGCCTTGCTCATGCCTTGATTCTATGTTTTGCACATGTTACTTAATATGCAAGCAAGTACTTTCCAAAGCAAGTCCACCAACTGAATTTCAATTCAAAAATGTGGCTAAACCAATGTTCTTAAAAAATTTTCTAGAGTCAAAATGATATATTACATGCCATGGTTTGGATGTGTAGGTTGAAAATATCAATTTCCAACTTTGATTCATTTAACTTATACCCTTATTTTAGGTCATTTTTGCAACTTTGAGCTACAAGCATTTCCATCATCTTATGATCTCCTTACTAGCCTTAAAACATCATTTTGAACAAGTTTGATGTTGAACATTTTCCCATTTGAAGCTTGGAAATAGGAGTTATGGCCTTATGGTTGAAATGACCTGTAATCTCCAAATGACCAAAATGCCCTTGACTTGTCAAAGCCATAACTTGAGTTCTACAAATCCTATCAAGGACTTCTAGTACTCTCTAGAAAGATAATAGGATAAGGAACAACATTCATGTTGACAAAAAGTCCATAGGAATCATCCTTCTTGGGCAAAAGTTTGATGCAAGTTGGGTAACTTTCAAGCCCCCAGATCCACATATCTCTGATGACCTGTAACTTGTCAAAGTCATAACTTGAGTTCTACAAATCCTATCAAGGACTTCTAGTACTAAAATTAAATCTAAGACCATGCTCTACAACATTCATGTTGGGGGCAAGATGAGATGACAATCACATCTTGAGCTAAACTGCCTTGAAGATAGGGGTCAAACTAGGGGATTTTACACTGTCAAGCCTTAGAAACCCTAGCTTGAAACTTCTCAAACTCTTCAATCATGATGAGTTGACCTTGGAATAATCCTTATAACATCTCAATGTATCACTCCATGATCACATGGCTCTTGTATTAGGTCTCAACCTTGCCCAAATCATCAGTTGACCTAGGGTTGACCCAGTCAAACCCTAATTACACCACTCATGGCTGAGTCTTCTTAATCTTGCATAATGAACTGTCTAGGCTTCATGATGGCTTTCAAGACATCTCATAAGCTCTCTCAAGGCTTCAAGTCCACACTCCTGGCTTCAGAATCATCTGAGATCTTCCCATAATTCTCAAGCTAGGAGGCACACCTTCTTGGTTTCAACCACTCTCTTTGAGGATCTTCTAACTTCTCTGACAAAGATATCTACCTTTGAACACTTGAATAACCTTCTTGGATAGCTTCATAGTCTTGTATAGCTCTTTATTGGTACTCATACCTCTTTATCTCCTGCATACATGTCAATGAAATGCAAATGATAATGCTAATGTGAATGAAATGAAACACAAGCTAGGTAAAGAAATGTTGGTCAAATTTTGGGGTGCAACAGCCGCCCCTATTCAAACAGCTTGAACCTGACTGGGTGAGAAGCGAACGACTCTCAAACAATCAAGGTGCGAGACGGTTGAATACCGACAAACCTGGAAATTTGCCAACTGCACAAGTACACGGTACTCTGATGGGAACAAATCTTCGAAAACTGAAATACTAGCTGCACGGCAACTAGCTGGGGGATTGGTCACGCGGTAACCGATGATACATGGTCAATCATGCCGTCAGGAATCAAGATTCCTCGGGTCTCATCAGGTCAACAATCAAGTTAATCATGTCGTCGGGCATTTAAAGAAATTTTCGGGCGTCAGCCGGCCTTCATCAGTAAGTCGAGGATGGAATTCTCAGTCAATCATGAACCAATTGGGGATATCCAACTTCTACCATCAGGCACTCCGCATCATCTGAGAGAACTGCTTCGTCAATACGGTTGGACTTCGATCATCAAGTCTTCAAGGGAAGTTTCAGCTTCGCTATTCAGAAACCTGCAGGGGATGACGCATCTCCGTTGGGGATTCTGGAGAACTATCAAGTAACTCTGCTTCGGGGTCCAGGAATCATTCTGGGTAGGTCATCTCTGCTGAGAAAATCAAGAATCATATTGAACAAATAACTTTGAGGGGACTTCAAGAATCATCCTGAACCCATAACTCTGCTGTAGATTTCGGGAATCATCCCGAGCACTCACTCTGGAGGGGGCTCTAAGCATCAACTTGAGCAACCCGCTCTGGCGACTTTACTGGGAATTTTAAGAATCATCTTAAACGAGCGCCTTCGCTGGAGAATTCAAGAATCATCTTGGGCAAACAACTTTGCTGGGGAATTCAAGAATCATCTTGAGCAAGCGGCTCTATGGAGGAACACCTGCAAAACAAGAACAGTAACGACCTAGCTCATGCTTCAAATGCGTATGCTTCGGCAATGGCGCAATGCTTCACATGATGGAAATGCTACGCGTTTATGATAAAGGCTACGCAATCATGCAAAATGCTATGACCCCGTCGGCAAAATAAATGCTGAAGGAAGGATCCTCCTGTCAAGGAGAAAGAACCACTCTGGTAGGGGAAGGAATCATCTTGCCACGGAGAAAAGGTCACGCCGATCTCAATCGGACTCCGCATGGGGAGGCAAACTTCAGTTGACTACTGTAGGGGAACGAAGCTCTACGAGAACCCAGGCCGGCTGAGGAGAGCGATGTCAATCGCAGAAATAAACTGCACAGCCTTCGCGGCAAAACTTTCCTGGAGTTAACGACTTCGATGGGGAAATACAGCATCAGCTATTCAACACTCTACTGGAGAGAACCAATCATGGCCCGAACTGCTTCCAAGGACTCGACTCTCTTGGGGGTTTTGCCAACTCGGTTGGGGAAGAAGGAATCATCTTACTTACTGGGGAGAATACAACTCTGCGGGGAATTTCAATTCTGCTGAAGGCTTCAGTCTGGAACTATCAATTGCCGCACACTTCAGTATATGACTCGGCTAGGGAAATGGTGATCCTTCAGGATGTATCTGATTGGGGAGAGAATCCTCTCTGCCTGGGGGAAAACATATCAATGCCTACGATCTCACGTTCAAACTCCGCGGGGAGAGGCTGCTGAACTTGCTGGAGAAGAAGGAATCATCCTGCTTGGGGACGCATGCGGCGTACCGCCTGGTATATGTTGTACATGTAACAACACAAACAGACAAGATACCCTTCTCAAAGGGACCTATCAAGGTTATCATCTTGTGACAATGTTCGAGTAATTCATTGTTTCAACAATCAGTGGCCTAGGCCAGTAAGTTTATGCATGCGCATTTTGTCAAAAACATCGGCGTTCTTTTTCGCAAACAAAACAGATAAATGCTAAACAGACAAACATAATTGCTGAATAGTATACATTTTATTGATAACGAACCCCTGAATGGGTAAAGTGTTTTACAACGGATGCAAGCCCCTGGAATGAGGAAGCTGCACAAATATAAACATAAATATACATCAGTATATACAAATGTCGGCAACGAGGCGTAGACGAACACCATGAGTTGATCCCTCTATGACCCACTCGACTTCGATACTTCTCTGACGCTTCAGCTTCAGAAGAGATTGATTCAGATAAACGGCCCTCAGGTCTTCCAAACCATTAAACAATGAAAGTCCACACGCGAAACGCAATCATTTGCTTTTTCAAATCCCTAACTTTTGCCTGAATCGCCCTTCCGGGTTTTTGATTCACCGGGATACCCTTTTCTGCCAAAGCCGCCCTTCCGGGTTTTCGACTTTGCGGGTGTACATTTTTTCAATTTATATCCCTAACTTTTGCCCGAACCTTTTTCCTTTTTTATGGTTCGCCGGGATGCCCCATTTTTGCCTGGATACTCTTTTTCTTTCCAGCGGGTCATTTTAAAGCAAAGTATTTTTTAACTGCGCCCGCGTTCACCAGGGATGCAAAATCTTCACCATCCATCATGGATAACAACAAAGCTCCTCCCGAGAAGACCTTGCTGACGATGTACGGACCTTCGTAATTGGGAGTCCACTTGCCCCGGTGATCGGAGTATGGAGAAAGAATCTTCTTCAGGATGAGATCACCCGTCTGAAAGCTTCTAGGACGCACCTTCTTATCATAAGCTTTCTTCATTCGGCTTTGGTACAAACGACCATACGCAATCGATGCTAACCTCTTCTCATCCATCAGGCTGAGTTGGTTTAGTCGGTTCTTAATCCATTCTGCCTCGTCGAGTTTCACATCAACCAAAACTCGCAAAGAAGGGATCTCCACTTCTAACGGCAGGACAGCTTCCATACCGTACACTAAGGAGAAAGGAGTTGCCCCGGTTAACGTACGTACCGTGGTACGATAACCGTGCAGTGCAAATGGCAGCATCTCGTGCCAATCCTTATAGGTCACAACCATCTTCTGAACAATCTTCTTGATGTTCTTATTGGCCGCTTTAATGGAGCCATTCATCTTCGGCCGGTAAGGAGATGAGTTGTGGTGTTCAATCTTGAAACTCTGGCACAACTCCTTCATCATCTTGTTATTCAGATTCGAACAATTATCGGTAATGATCCGCTTGGGAATTCCGTAACGACAGATGATATCCCTCTTTATGAATTTAGCCACCACCTGCTTGGTCACATTAGCATACGAGGCTGCCTCCACCCACTTGGTGAAGTAGTCGATAGCTACTAGAATGAAGCGATGACCGTTAGATGCAGTGGGCTCGATCTTGCCTATCTTGTCGATGCCCCACATGGAGAACGGCCACGGGGAGGACATGACATTTAACGGGCACGGCGGCACATGAACTTTATCAGCATAAATCTGGCATTTATGACATCTCTTCGCGAATTTAAAGCAATCCGATTCCATCGTCAGCCAGTAGTATCCTGCTCTCAGGATCTTTCTCGTCATAGCATGCCCGCCGGCGTGCGTACCAAATGTGCCTTCATGGACTTCTTCCATGAGCATACTCGCCTCTTTCTCATCTACACATCTGAGTAGCACGAGATCGTGGTTTCTTTTATACAAAACTCCATCAGGGTTGAGATAAAAATTTCCAGATAGCCTCCTCAGAGTCTTCTTATCCTGGGTTGACGCTCCTGCAGGATACTCCTTAGTCATAAGGAAGGTCTGGATATCATGGAACCATGGCTTGCCGTCGGCGACTTCCTCGATCGCAAAGACGAATGCAGGTCTGTCAAGACGAGAAAGGACAATTCTTGGAGCTTCATTCCAAAAATTGACTTTATACATCGCAGCCAACGTGGCTAGGGCATCAACCATTTGATTCTCGGTCCTGGGCACATGATGGAGTTCCACTCGATCAAAGAACGGAAGCAGCCTTCTGGCATAATTCATGTACGACACCAAATTCGATTGACGAGTCTCCCACTCCCCTTTAATCTAGTTGATCACCAGTGCCGAGTCACCATATACATCTAGGTTCTTGATTCTCAAATCAATTGCCTCTTCTAGACCCATGATGCATGCTTCGTACTCCGCTTCATTATTGGTGACCGGAAACGTCAATCTCGCAGTGAACGGAATGTGGGATCCATGGGGAGTCGTGATGATTGCCCCGATGCCACTTCCATAAGAATTAACCGCCCTGTCAAATATCAATTTCCACTGGGATTTCCTATCTGGACCCTCGTCGGGCAACGGTTCATCATAATCTTTCGCTTTAAATAACATGATATCCTCATCAGGGAATTCAAATTTCATCGGCTGGTAATCTTCGATCGGCTGTTCGGCCAGGTATTCAGACAATACGCTTCCTTTGATGGCCTTCTGGGAAACATACTGAATGTCATATTCCGTCAACACCATTTGCCATCTGGCAATCCTGCCCGAAAGCGCCTGCTTCTCGAAGACGTACTTGATCGGATCCATCTTTGAAATTAGCATGGTGGTGTGATTGAGCATGTACTGCCGTAAACGTTTGACAGCCCAGGCTAGTCCACAACACGTCTTCTCCAGCATCGAGTAACGAGATTCACAGTCTGTGAACTTTTTACTCAAATAGTAAATGGCATGCTCCTTTCTGCCCGTCTCGTCGTGCTGACCGAGAACACACCCCATACTATTCTCAAGAACTATCAAGTACATGATTAGAGGCCGTCCAGCCACTGGGGGTATCAAGATCGGAGGTTCATGTAGATATTGTTTTATCTTATCGAATGCCTTCTGGTAATCCTCGTTCCAGATAATCGCCTGATTTTTCTTTAGTAGTTTGAACATCGGTTCACATGTGGCCGTGAGCTGAGAGATAAACCTTGCAATGTAGTTTATTCTGCCCAGGAAACCACGAACTTCTTTTTCGGTTTTCGGCGCTGGCATTTCTTGTATCGCTTTTATTTTCGCAGGATCAACCTCGATGCCTCTTTCGCTCACGATAAACCCCAGTAGTTTTCCGGACCGTACTCCGAAAGTACACTTGTTAGGATTCAGCCTCAACCTGAACTTCCTAAGCCTCTCAAAAAGCTTCAGCAAATTGACCAGATGTCCCTCCTCCGTTTGGGACTTCGCAATCATGTCATCAACATAGACTTCAATCTCATGATGAAAAACAAAGTTACCATCGCTCGTTGGTAAGTGGCCCCTGTGTTCTTCAGACCGAAAGGCATTACCTTGTAGCAGAATGTTCCCCAGGGAGTGATAAACGTAGTTTTCTCCATGTCCTCCGGCGCCATCTTGATCTGGTTGTAACCGGAGAAGCCATCCATGAACGAAAATACGGAGAACTGCGCTGTATTGTCGACCAACACATCAATATGAGGCAGCGGGAAATCATCTTTAGGGCTTGCTCTATTCAAATCCCGATAATCAACGTACATTCGTACCTTACCGTCCTTCTTCGGTACAGGCACTATGTTGGCGACCCACGGAGGGTAAGTAGTGACCGCTAAGAAGCCAACATCAAGCTGCTTCTGCACTTCTTCTTTGATCTTCACGGCCATATCTGGTCGCGTCTTCCTAAGCTTCTGCTTAACGGGAGGACAATCTTCTCGCAGCGGCAAGTGGTGGACCACGATGTCAGTATCAAGTCCGGGCATATCTTCGTATGACCAAGCAAAGACGTCACTATACTCTCTTAGCATCTCAACCAATCTCTGCTTGACATCACTCTACAATGCAGCCCCTATCCTGACATTCCTGACAAGTTCTTCAGAACCCAGATTCACAATCTCGATCTCTTCCTCATGAGGCAGAATAACTTTCTCTTCTTGTTTCAACAAGCGGGCCAACTCTTCAGGAAGGTCTTCGTCTTCATCAATCTCTTCTTCGGCTTGATAGATCGGGCAATCGAAGTCGAAGTGAGTCGTAGAAGGTCCAGAGTCGATGTCATCTGTTACGTGGATCCTGCAATAACAAGGGTTAAGCTTAAAACAAGGGTATGCAGGCTAGCACAAACCTCATTGCCATTTTATTGTTTTTCAAAACAAATATAAAACAGGAATAACAAAGATCACAATATTTGAATACGAAGAAAAAAGCCTTTTGATTTATTGATAAAATGCATGTACATAATCAAACAAGGCCCTGACAATAAAACCTCTATGCCCTGGGTAGGACATAGGGTTGTACAATGATTGGAAAAAAGTAAATCATTACTCTTCGCTTGTCATCTGGATGATATCCTTGACGGACCAGTTGTTGAGGCTCTCGCCTGGCTTGCTTGGCTGGATCCAAGAGTCTAGGTCACAGTCGCTATCTCCGTTGTCTTCAGACACCGCGTTGATGCTTTCAAATATCACCCCGCCACTGGTAAACTGGATCGGCCCTTTACCTCGCGACGCACTGCTAGAAGAGGAGGCTTCAGCTCCAGGAGAATATCCCAACCCAAACTTGTCTTGCTTGTTAAGTATCTCCAAAATTCGCCCCCAGCCTGGGGTATATCCGGCTTGAACAACGGCCCGAGCTTCCTTGAAGGAGGAGAGAGTCATCTCTGGCTTTTCAGTGACTACAGGAGCTACGTCCTTGACTTTAACAGCTTCGAACGCTTGGCATAGGGTTTCGTGGATTTCCCCATCCATCTCGACATACTTGAAGGACGATAAATGGCTCACCATTATGTCTTCCTCGCCACAAACAGTCACGATGCTACCTCCGACAGTGTACTTGAGCTTCTGGTGCAACATGGAGGTCACGACACCTGCGGAATGGATCCAGGGTCGGCCCAAGAGACAGCTGTAGGCAGGCATGATGTCTATAATGTAAAATACCGCATCGAATGTTTCCGGCCTAACTTGGATTTGCAACGTCACCTCCCCGAAACATGGCGTTTGGTTCCATCGAACGCTTTCACAACCAGATCACTGGGTGTGCAAATCACTCCGCGAGTATCTAACTTCATTAATGCCTTCTTCGGAAGAACATTGAGTGACGAACCTGTGTCTACCAACACATGAGACATAATCGTGCCCCTACACTCTATCGAGATGTGCAGGGCGCTATTGTGGTTCCTTCCCTTCGGCGCCAGCTCTAGGTCAGTGAACCCTAACCCATTTCCAGCATTCACGTGGGCTATGACCTCTTCCAGCTGGTTTACCGATATTTCTTGCGGTACATATGCGGTGTTCAACACCTTCAGCAGCGCGTTGCAGTGTGCCTCAGAACACAACAACAGATTCAGGATGGAAATCTTCGAGGGTGTCTGATGGAGATGATCCACGATCTTGTAGTCACTCTTTTTAGTCAACCTCATAAATTCCTCAGCGTCTTTAACAAGTAAGTCTTTTTCTACCCCACGAGGGATCTCTTCAACGACTTTACTTTTCCCTTTATCAGTTGCATCAGCTTTGTCCGCTTTGTCTGCCACGACCTCTGGTGGTGCAAACACTCTTCCGCTGCGAGTGATTCCACTAACGCCCACTAGGTTCTCCATAGACGACCCAAACGATTCTAGTTCCAACCTCTGTCCGTTGCAGTAGACCTCTGCCCCATAATGCCATGGGACAGCATTAGTGCTTTCGAACGGTATCGGCCCAGCTTTGGTGATGTTAATTGTGGGCAGTCTGGGTGCAGAAATAGTTATCGTCTGGCGAGGGATGGTGATGGTGGCAACCTCATCATCTTGCTTCAGTATTACCTCTCCCGATCCACATTTGGCCCTCCGGCTAAACTGTAGTATCCCTTCAGTCATCAGACTTTGAATCCCTTCTATCAACTGTTCACATCCATCAGGACTTGTTGCACAACCCATACACAGCTCTCCACAACCTGGAAAGAAACCTCTTTTCATCAGCTTAGCCTTAACGAAGCTAAGCGGTGTCTTCAGATCTCTGACGTCAGTCAACAAATCCAAACTATCGTCTTCAATAATGGCGTTTACCCCACCTCCCCTATGATTCGGCATAGGTTTCTTCGTGACGTTTGACACATTATCTGAGAAGTTGATGATCTTAGCGTCCACCATGTCCTGCACCTTGTGCTTGAAGGCTTTGCAATTCTCTATTGTGTGGCCTGGTGCCCCTGAGTGAAACTCACAAGTTGCATTCACATCATAACCTGTCGGAGGTGCCCCTGTCAAGGGAGCCAAGGTTCTCTTCTGGATCAACTGTAGCTGAAGCAAAGTTTGTAACAGCTGCGCGTACGACATAGGCGATGTCTCGAGGTGATGACTCGACAGAGGTGCCCGATTCTGATACTTTATGTACCCTTGTTGATTCGGATGCTGCTGCTGCTACGGCTGTGGCTGTGGGACTGCCGGGATAGTTATACTGGCCACCTGCAGGTGAGGGCCTTTACCCTTCCTTCGAGCGTTGGTCACGACGCTCGTTTCTCCTTCCCGTCTTTTGCCACCATAAGGTTTCTTGTCTCCTCCAGCTGAGGACAAATCACCTTGAATTTTCCCTAGTTTGATCCCATTTTCGATGTGCTCACCCGTGATAATGAGATCTGAGAAGGTTCCGGACATGCCGCTGACCAATTTCTCATAGTAAACCCCTAGGAGGGTGGCTACGAACATCTGCACAAGCTCACATTCAACCATCGGAGGCTGAACCCTGGATGCCAATTCACACCATCGCTGGGCGTATTCCTTGAACCCTTCGTTGTTCCTTTGCGACAAATTCTGCAGTTGGACTCGGTTCAGGGCCAAGTCACTGTTATATTGGTAGTGGTGCACAAATGCTTCAGCAAGGTCCTTCCACGTGCGCACACTGGTAGGCTCCAGACTCATGTACCATTCTAGGGAGGGTCCGGACAGACTGTCTTGAAAGAAGTGCATCAGCAACTTCTCGTCCTCAGAATGAGCTGGCATTTTCCGGTAATATGATCTTAGGTGGACGCGAGGGCAGGTGGTGCCCTTATACTTTTCAAAGTCAGGTACCTTGAACTTGGGAGGCACCTTGAAATCAGCAATCAGTCCCAACTTGGACATAACAACGCCCAGGGTGTTCTGGTTCTCGATATTTCTCATCTTATCCTCGAGTGCCTTGAACCTTAGACGTGCTTCAGCAGTCAGCTCACCTTCAGCACCTCTCAGTGAGAACACATCGTCTTGACGATCTTCTAACCACGGCTGAGGCCCAGACAGATTCCCAACACCTGCATTGCCGTTGCCCAGCCCAACATTGACGTTAGCTTCAAAATTCCCATTACCGACGCCCGTCGTATTACCATTGAGCCCCATGTTAGCTATTACATTGCCGTTGGCACTGCCATTCCCCCCGGTCACGGGGACGCCATTCTGAGGAGTTTCAACTGGTGGAGGGGTAGGCACAGTCCCACCATGGAGTACGCCATTGCTATCGACCCTTGAAATCAAAGGCTGAACCAAGGTTCTGAGCTGATCCTGGCCATTGGCGACCACTTGCATGAGCTCCATGAAGCGATCCATTCTTTCGCGGAGTTCCTAAACATCAGTTTGCACTTGTTCCATGATTCTGGTTTGATTTGCTCTGGTCGGATAGCGGTGGATAGGTCTCTGATCAATCCTGGAACAACCTGAAACAACCTGAAAACACAAAAGGGTTAGGAAAAAACGACAAAGTGCTCGTTATGCAAATGCTTCATGCAGATGCAAACGTGTGTCTGTGCTTTAGGGAGATTTCCCCCGATCCTAGTGCCTGAGTGCCAGTGCTGATAATAAGAAATCTGAGTCCAGTCATGGAAATAACATCTCATATATAGAAAGCCCATCAAGGCATTACACAACGCCAGTGAGTACAAGATGAATCAATAGCGTGACCTCAGCCAACAAGCCTGGCGATGGTCAGCATACAACAATGATCAAACAAAAGGAATACAAATAGTCAAGCACAACCACGGGCGTGAAACTCTTCTAACAACCCCTTCGTTTCTGGATGATCAGGCCGAGTGAGTAACCCTTCGACGAGTAACTCCCTCTGCATAATGGTGTATTGAAGACCTTCGACCGAATCTTCCCATGCTCCTTCGCCGAAACAATCTTCTAGCTTCCGCTTCTTGGATTCAAACATCAGTTTGCGCTCCTTCAAGTTAGCAAGAGCCATGTTGAGTTGGCCTTCAGCGGCATATCTGCGAGCGGTTTCTTCATCAAACCTCTTCTCTCTAGCCTTCACCTGGGCTTTCAGCTTGGAGATCTGTTGCATCAGCTTATCCTCCCGCTCTTTCCTGTTGGCTAGGGAGGCCTTCCAGTGCTGGTTAAACTTGGATATCCTCCGATACGCTTCATCCAAGTGCTGCTTCTTCGTGGCCAGCACATCGTTGACAGCTTTGAAGTCTCGACCCATGCGTTCACGCTCAGCTATCTGCTTAGTCAAATCTGTCCCCAGCTGGTTCACCAGCTCTGTTTGCCTCTTGAAGGAATGGACGGCTTCGTTTCTCTCGCTCCTGAGCTGAGCCAATTCTTTCTCCAATTCTTCATTCGCCCTCTTCAATTCATCTCACTCAGCTAACACCTGATTATGCTGCTGAATGGACACGGTAGTAGGCTCTTCAATCACAGGAGGGCTTTCTGGCTTGGCAGGAAGAAACGGCATCCCTATAACATCTGCTCTGGCTCTGATCCATGCCACATACGGAGGGTAGGCTTGACTATTGCTTCTCCCCAACAATGGTTTTCCCCTCTTACTGATACCATTCCAGGCGCGCTGAAGCTTAGATAACAAATCCCCCTCTAGAAGACTTGTGAGGTACAGAGATTCCTGCACCTCTTCATTCTTCAGCGGAGCTCTCAAAGCATAAGCAAACTGTCGGACCAGCAAAGACAAATTATAGTTTATACAACCCTTCCTGCCTATCAAAGGCACGTTCGGAAACCCGCTGCAGCTGAAGATAATCTCGGTACCCAACCTATCTCTGTCAAACCAGTCAATATCCTCCTCTGATAGACTCATCAAACGCTCAGACCACTCAGCTGTGGCTGCAGACGAAGCAAAGGGACCCCTCTTGGATAGATGACTATCAAGCCATTTATAAAGCAGGGGCACACAGCACGAGACATTCTTACCCCTCCTGTTCTCGTTTTTGTAGTGGATGGAATGGTAAACATCTCCTATCAAGGTAGGGACTGGATTCCCTGATGCAAAGATGCGGAAGGCGTCGAAGTCTACAAAATCGGGCATATTGGGGAACAGAATGATGCCATATATGCACAGAGCAAGAATGGCGTTGAATACGACCCAAAATCCGTCTTTGGCGCACTGCTGAGCCTTTCCCACTAAGAACTGCAAGGAGAAACCGGGAACCCTGTTTCAACTAGACAATACCAACTCGGAGGCATCCAGATGAAGTGACGGAGCTAGACCAGCCAGATTAGGCTCAGCATCCATATGAACAAAAGGCATCTGCCTCTTGATAGGCACACCTAACAAATCATCATATTCCTCTAGTGTGGGTGCGAGAACAAAATCCTGGAAAGTAAAGCATCTCAACGGAGGATCGTAGAACTGCAGCAGAGCGTGCAACCCATTCAACTCGAACGCAGAAGGTTTACGAACCAAACTGAGCAATTTGCCGTAAGACTTTCTGAATTCATCTCTCACAGAATCATCTGCTAAAGCAATCAAACCAGTCAGCTGAACCACATCAGGGGCAGGGAGCTTGTAAGCCACAGTTTTCCTTAGAGAACCCATAACAATACAGTAGAAGGCCAGAAATCCTGAATCGGGGAAAACGGTACCTGCAACACAGACACACGTTAATGAAATGCAAATGAATATGCAAAGCGATGCAAAATGCAATCATGCAGCAGGAGATCAAGGCAATTGTGCTGTGGAGATTCTGTGTCAACAAAACCATGATGCTGCTCTATCAAGAACAACCACTATCTCGGATAAGAAGAAAACCCTGGTATCGGACCACAAATTCGCTCTGTCAAGAACACACACACATAGGACCATAAATCTGCTCTGTTAGAAACAAACATCTGATAATAAGGACCTCTGATGCAGGACCAAAACTCTGCTCTGTCAAGAACATACATCTGATAAAGGACTTCTGATACAGGACCAAAAACTCTGCTTTGTCAAGAACAAACATCTGATAAAGGACTTCTGATACAGGACCAAAAACTCTGCTCTGTCAAGAACAAACAACTGATGATAAGGGCCTCTGATACAGGATCAAAACTCTGCTCTGTCAAGAACAACCATACATCTGCTGATGAGACCCTCTGATCCCAATCATAAACCTGCTCTATCAAGAACAAATACACATCTCTGAATATAAGGTCCTCTGATACATGACCAAAGCTCTGCTCTGTCAAGAACAATCATGTATCTGATGATGAGGACCTCCGGTACCAACAAAACTGATTCACTATCAAGAAAACCAGGTAGTCTGAAGGTCAAAGTTTCCTGCAACAAACCCAACCCTGCTCACAGGTATGGACCTAAACTGACTCAAGTTCGGCATCCTATGCGGTCATCAGCGTCACAGACATTCAAGAGGGGTGATACGATACCCAGAAGGTGTGGCATCACCAACTCATGAAGCGGCCTCACTCGGCTGAATCCCAAATGATCGGTCCCCAGAGTCGACAATCCTCCAAACCAACAACCCCCTCAACCCAAAGGGTTGAAAAAGAAGTCAACCGGGAGAACCTCGTCTGAGCATGGATTTCATGAGACACTAGTGCCTGCCAAGCAAGCACACGCCCACTAATTTCCACAACTAATGTTATGTTCACTCAAGCCTGGGTCTGGCTTCTCACTCATTAGAATGCCCCTCCCGCAACAGCACAGATAATCATATCATACTGAAAATAAAGTGCGGGAAATAAAATGCGATAAATAAACACAACCCAACAAGTAATCATACAAGTGATAGGATTGACTCTCGCAGGGGACGTTGGATCCCCAAACTGACTCGCATACGGGACGCTGGATCCCAGGAAACTATCAAGTCCCTAGCAGAGTCGCCAGCTGTCGCTTCCGCGAAAATAAGGTGCCGGCAAAACAGAAGAGTCGCCACCTTTCGTTATTTATCCCTCGGAACGGGAAAGGAAACAATCGGAAAAACCTGTCGAATAGGTATAAGACAAGGTCATCGCAACCATTGTCTGGGTTCGTGAGTCGGTTACGTAAAGGGAAGGTATTAGCACCCCTCACGTCCATCGTACTCGATGGGATCCACACTTGTTGTGTGTACTGGACGAGTTGGTTTATCTATCTACCTATCAAGGCTGGTCTGAAAAGAAAATGACTCGGCAAAGCGTCGCGCTTTATGCCTACGTATTCTCATCAGAGAATGAGAAATCAGAGTCAACGTAGTTCGACCTACTACGAGTTACGGGGAAGGTGGCTCGCCAATACATCAGTATTGTGCCTACGTACTCTCAACAGGCATGAGATCAGAGCTTACTTAGTTCGGGATAATACGGCTTACGGGTTAGATTCATCTGTTTTATCGAGTAGGGTTAAACAGCAGTTCCAGCAGTTAGGGACAAAGCCTGTTTGCGGTGGTGCTGAAGTTTAACGACACTCTTTTCTTCAGAAAAGCTTCCTTTGAATTAAGGGCCCACGGGGCAAAAAGGTTTGAAGTTTGTTTTCTGTCTTTTACGAAAGAACTGTTTTTTATTGTGTTTGCAATTTCAATCGCACTAAAGACTATGACCTGAGAGTGAATGCGTCGCATGTCACCCAAAGGGTGCCATACTAAACATCCAGACTGTTGAAAATAAACTCTCCAACAATCCTTTCTCAGATAGCTTAAGGCTCGTAACGTACGAAAGAAATCATTCATGATTACTGTATTTTAAGCTGTTTTGAGATGAGAAGAGAACAAGCTCAACTAAGGGGAGACTATCAAGTCCTACTGTTGTCATGCCAAGGATTCATCCTATAGTTGAGGTTTGAAGCAGGGAACTCCTAGAAGTTATCATG
This sequence comes from Lathyrus sativus, assembly GCA_963859935.3. Taxonomy (NCBI): domain Eukaryota; kingdom Viridiplantae; phylum Streptophyta; class Magnoliopsida; order Fabales; family Fabaceae; genus Lathyrus; species Lathyrus sativus. The sequence goes on along the minus strand of OZ012740.1, from coordinate 537,638,126 downwards.
CATAGGTTTCAACCTAAAGTTCTATCATCACTTCCTTATCAAAGGAAGTGAGAGTTTTATGGGATCATGTCAATGATAAACAGAAACAGGTGAAGCATCAACTTAAACAGTAAACAGTAATACAGTAAAATGCATGCAATGCAAGTGAGGGAGGAAATGTGTGTGGGGCATCAACCTCCACAAGCTCATCTCAACCTCAAGCCAGATATGAATAACTGCAATCATACAGAGGAAATAACATGCTATCAAGCAAAACAAACCACATGGGCAAGGGAGTTGGGCTCTACCGAATACCCGCAAGCAAAGCCATACAGTAAAAATACAAGCAGAGGGAGCAACTCAACCTCTAGTGCAATCATGCTCCTAGATTAAAGTCAGTCTAGATATGAACTTATTCTAATGCATCAAGCAAATCAAACAAGTCACATCAGCACAGGAAAGAAAGCAGACAAGAAAGCAGATCAACAACTCCCTCTTCCAATTCCAAGCTTCAGCTCTTCTAACAGCAATCCAGTCTTCACCCTTCAAGGATACCAGCTTCACTAACAAGCATCAACTTGCTCCTCCAAGGTTTCAATCCACCAAACATAAGTGTCAACTTATCTTCACTTCTCCAAGCTTCAGCTCTTCAGTCAATTCCACCTTCAGGCTTCACTTCTAACTACAAGTATCAACTTGATTCCTTCAGGCTCTCCAAGCATCAGTGTAAGTGCCAACTTATCTTTTATTCCTCAAGCCTCAGCTCTACACTCAATCTCAATTGAATCCTCTTCATAAGCATCAACTTAGTCTTCAAGCTTCAGCTCTCTTTGCTTTACCAGTATCAACTTGGTCTTCTTCTCCTGCAAGCTTCAGCTTCCCAGAGTAGTCTTCAATCACATGGAAGTGTCAACTTCATCCTTCAGTCCTTTAAGCCTCAGCTCTTCACTCAATCTCCATTGGGTCTTCAAGTATCAACTTGTTCTTCTTGCTCTTCAGCTGCAATGGCAATGCTCAAGGAATCATCCTCCTCCACACTCTTCAATGAAGTCCTCATATTCAAACTCAAGTCCAACATCTTCAAGATACTCAAACCAGAAGACAATTAATTTAACAGAATAAGTGGAAATGATAAACAGCTTATTGACAACCAAAGGAAGCCTGTAAGGGTTCATCATTATGAGAGACTGGTTCCCTCAAAGTTTTACTTCCCAGATAAAGCCACTCATCCCTCCAAAGGAGGGATGTGATTATCTTAGAAGGACTTTTAGTCATTGGGAGGAATGGAAGCACAAGATGCTTTCCATATTTGTGAAAGAAATCATTCTAGTTCTAAGGCTCTCCCTATGTCTCCTATCTCCTAAAACTTCATAAGACACCTTCAGGCACAAGCAATTCCAAAGCTCCAAGCAACTTCAAGCAACTTCAAGCATCCTCACCTTGTCTTCAACTTGTCCAAGCAACTTCAAGCAACTTCAAGCATCCTCACCTTGTCTTCAATCTCAACCAAAGGCAAACAAAGCAAAACCCTAATCTAAGAGGGCTAAAGAAGTTAAACTAGTTGAATTAGTAAGTTAGGATCACCTAAAACCTAGTACTAAAGTTAGTCCTAACTAAAATACTAAAACCAATTGTAAAATCCTACAAAAATATCTATGGGAACCTAGGTCAATCATGACTCTACCATATTAATTCCAGAGATCAAATCATCAAATTAGACCTAGAAATAAATTCTACATTATGAGGCACTAAACCTAAACCCTAAAAGGAAGCACCTAAATCTCAACCTAGAAAGCACATTTATTTTCATCACAAAAATGTGAGAAAAATGCTATGGTAGCATACATGTCTAACCTAATCACACACAAAAAATTAGGATCAAAATCATCACCACATGATCACACAAAATTCCACAAAATTATGTATCAAACATAACCATTTTAATATCAATCAAAATATAAAATTCCCATAAAATCAGAAAATACATGAAATGAAAATATTTTTTATCTAAAAAATACTAGAATCAATCATGAGTAAAATGCAAAAAGATAGCAATGATACACAGTTCACTATGACAATTGGGCCATCAGGGGGGTGGGGATAACAATCTTTCCACTAAGCCCAGAACCACTGATTAAATGAAACGATGCGTTTCATAATCAGAACTCCTTCACAAATTGAAATCAAAACGTGGCCGTTGGATCACTCACTCAGTCAAAGTCCAACCCCATCCAATGGCTCTAGGGTCATCTTCTACCTTTTGAACCTCTGAACTTCGCGCCTAGCTCCGGCCACCACCGGTGGTGCTCCGGTCACTATTCCACAACCCTAGTTCATCATAGAGTCCACCATAGGCCACGATCCCTTAGTGAAACATGTCATAAATTCCCTCACAAACTCATTCATGCCCTTAGTTCAGCCTAAATCCTCAAGATTCGCCATATCCAATTCTCAACCGAAAATGGTAATACCCTAAATTGGTCACTAATTCTCAAATTTATGGTCTGAAATCGTTCCTACACCGTTCTACAATGCATCTAACACCTTAATTCATCTTGATTCTACCTAATTCATGCTAGAGGAAGAAAGTTACTAACCTGAAAATCTTGGATGAACAGATGCGCTAAACCTTCAATTCAAGCTCTCCAACCTTCCAGACACGATCAATGGATCCTTTCCTTGCTTCTGTATGCAAAAGAACCGGTTGAAAGCTCCTGAATCTTGAAATCCGATGGTGAGTTGCAGGTGGAAAATTCTGAGTTCAAGAACACCAATTAGCCACGAATTCTTCTTGATTATGATCTGGATTCAATCCCTAGCATTCATGCAAGAAGTTTCAATCAAGAAAATGGATGGAAAGTGAAGAATTTGGTGAAACCGAATTCAATTGCAAGCCAAGAAATCTCAATCTCAATCTATGCTCTCTCCTTCAATCATCACCAACCCTTGCATTGGATCACCTCTAGTCAATATATAGATGATGTATGAGTGATCTAGAACCCTCTAGACCCTTCTAATGAGAGTTTCAATCTCTCATGCCATGAGATTTTCAATCACATATCATGATATGCAAAGTTCTGTTTGCATCTTGGAATCAATTCCATTCTCTTCCAATTTATCCCCTAGTGACATTTTGAGAGTGTTTAGCTTGCAAAGGGCCTTGCTCATGCCTTGATTCTATGTTTTGCACATGTTACTTAATATGCAAGCAAGTACTTTCCAAAGCAAGTCCACCAACTGAATTTCAATTCAAAAATGTGGCTAAACCAATGTTCTTAAAATGTTTTCTAGAGTCAAAATGAATATTACATGCCATGGTTTGGATGTGTAGGTTGAAAATATCAATTTCCAACTTTGATTCATTTAACTTATACCCTTATTTTAGGTCATTTTTGCAACTTTGAGCTACAAGCATTTCCATTATCTCATGACCTCCTAACTAGCCTTAAAACATCATTTTGAACAAGTTTTATGTTGAACATTTTCCCATTTGAAGCTTGGAAATAGTAGTTATGGCCTTATGGTTGAAATGACCTGTAATCTCCAAATGACCAAAATGCCCTTGACTTGTCAAAGCCATAACTTGAGTTATACAAATCCTATCAAGGACTTATAGTACTCTATAGAAAGCTAATAGGATAAGGAACAACATTCATGTTGACCAAAAGTCCATAGGAATCATCCTTCTTGGGAAAAAGTTTGATGCAAGTTGGGTAACTTTCAAGCCCCCAGATCCACATACCTCAAATGACCTGTAACTTGTCAAAGTCATAACTTGAGTTCTACAAATCATATCAAGGACTTCTAGTACTCAAATTAAAGCTAAGACCATGCTCTACAACATTCATGTTGGTGGAAAGATGAGATGACAATCACATCTTGAGCTAAACTGCCTTGAAGATAGGGGTCAAACTAGGGGATTTTACACTGTCAAGCCTTAGAAACCCTAGCTTGAAACTTCTCAAACTCTTCAATAATGATGAGTTGACCTTGGAATCATCCTTATAACATCTCAATTTATCACTCCATGATAAGATGGCTCTTGGATTAGGTCTCAACCTTGCCCAAATCATCAGTTGACCTAGGGTTGACCCAATCAAACCCTAATTACACCACTCATGGCTGAGTCTTCTTAATCTTGCACAATGACCTGTCTAGGCTTCATGATGGCTTTCAAGACATCTCATAAGCTCTCTAAAGGCTTCAAGTCCACACTCCTGGATTCAGAATCATCTGAGGTCTTCCCACAATTCTCAAGCTAGGAGGCACACCTTCTTGGTTTCAACCACTCTCTCTGAGGATCTTCTAACTTCTCTGACAAAAATATCTACCCTTGAACACTTGAATAACCTTCTTGGCTAGCTTCATAGTCTTGTATAGCTCTTGATTGGTACTCATACCTCTTGATCTTCTGCATACATGTCAATGAAATGTAAATGATTATGCTAATGTGAATGAAATGAAACACAAGCTAGGTAAAGAAATGTTGGTCAAATTTTGGGGTGCAACACTCACTACCTACTCGCCTAGCGAACAAGCTCGTGGAGGCAAACAAAAGCCACTGACTTGATTCGCTACCCCGCTCGCTCAACGAAGGCCTAGCGAATGCTCGCCACCACCCCTTTGCTACCAGCGAAGAACACCAAAACCATCCTGCCCAAGTCTGGGACCGTTCGCTACTGGCTCGCCATAGCAAATGCTCACGACCTGCTCGCCTAGCGAGGGTCTGCGAACTTAGAATTACCCACTGTTCAAAACTCCGAAACTCATCGAAATCTACCCGATTCAATCCCAACTCGTCTCAGTAGCCTTAGCCTAACATTCCTCGACTAAACTCTACCATTCATTCTCATTTTTAACTGTAAAAACTCGGTTACTATCGATTAAATCAAATTCAACCTAAAACAGAAAATGAGCGAAACTCTCCTCAATCAAAAAGCAAACCAATAGAACCAAAAGAATTCCTAACTACCCGGTGCTACATATCAGAGCCAACCGACCAAAAAGAACGAAGCCACACTTCACTAAAGACCTCCAGCAACCTACTCTGCAATGCCTCATAGAGCATCATAAAATAGCAGAAGGGTGAGAAACATTATCATAACAAACAATGCATATATATATATATATATATATATATATATATATATATATATATATATATATATATATATATATATATATATATATATATATATATATATATATATATATATATATATATATATATATATATATATATATATATATATATATATATATATATATATATATATATATATATATATATATATATATATATATATATATATATATATATATATATATATATATATATATATATATATATATATATATATATATATATATATATATATATATATATATATATATATATATATATATATATATATATATATATATATATATATATATATATATATATATATATATATATATATATATATATATATATATATATATATATATATATATATATATATATATATATATATATATATATATATATATATATATATATATATATATATATATATATATATATATATATATATATATATATATATATATATATATATATATATATATATATATATATATATATATATATATATATATATATATATATATATATATATATATATATATATATATATATATATATATATATACACACACACACACACACACACACACACACACACACACACACACACACCAACATAGAATACACATACCACATTTCTCACCTTAATGCATCAAAATTCAATCATATATATATTGCAACACATATATAATTCACCTAGCATATCCACCATGCAAACATTCACCACTAAGCATATACAATTATGTTTAGTTCAACACTTCACATAAACATACACAATTATGTTCATTACACCAATATATCATATGAAGATAATAATGCACTCATAGAGACCGACTCACGACTCTATGCAGATGCAAATGCGGTACCGACTCATTCAGCAGGTTCAATTGAAGAACCAAATGGAACCATCGCTCGTTACCGAAGTAACTCCCCGTCGGGCCTACGATGTTCACCCATCACTCACACCCTACATGGGCACACGATGTTTCAGGATTGCTTACACCCCACACGGGCACACAATCTGATTGCTCACACCCCACAAGGGCATATAGTCGTTTTGCAGATTCTCCACGGAATTAAATATAAAATATCGCTCACACCCCACAAGGGCAAACAATCGTTTTTGCAGATCCTCCTAGGGATCAAAGATAAACCGTCGCTCACACCCCACAAGGGCACACAAGGTTTCTGCAGATCCTACGGGAGATCAGACACACAAAAATGCAATTATGATGCTTCACAAACAAAACGACTCCATACACTCTTGAAATGCATACCTATTCACAAATATACTCATGCATACTTCACAACATACAAATACATACAATTATGCACATTCGCATCAATCTCATCATGCGTTTTCACTCAATTAAAACAAATGCACAAAATTGCCAAACGACCACATTTCACACTTCACGATTCACAATCTAGGATTCACGCCATACGCCTACCCACAATATTTCATATCACACACACAACTATGCATAATAAGAAAGGATTAATCATATTTGAATCGAAGAATCTACATGGAAGTGAAAACACAAGAAAATAACATCCTGCTACGCTCGCTACCCCGCTCGCCTAACGAGTGCTTGCTACCTGTTCGCCTAGCGAACAAGCTCGCGAAGGCAAACAGAAGCCACTGACTTGATTCGCTACCCCGCTCGCTCAGCGAAGGCCTAGCGAATGCTCGCCACCACCCCTTCGTTACCAGCGAAGAACACCAAAACCATCCTGCTCAAGTCTGGGACCGTTCGCTACTGGCTCGCCACAGCGAATGCCCAACGAATGCTCACGACCTGCTCGCCTAGCGAACATGCTAGCGAGGGTCTGCGAACTCAGAATTCCCCACTGTCCAAAACTCTGAAACACATCGAAATCTATCCGATTCAATCCCAACTCGTCTCATTAGCCTTAGCCCAACATTCGTCGACTAAACTCTACCACTCATTCTCATTTTTAACCATAAAAACTCGGTTTCTATCGATTAAATCAAATTCAACCTAAAACGGAAAATGAGCGAAACTCTCCCCAATCCAAAAGCAAACCAATAGAAACATACATAATCATACACATCGAAAGAATAATAAAGTTTCACACCCTTACCCGATTAATCGAAGCTTAGAAGTTTGATTCTTGATGATTCTAGGTTTTCTCCTCTTCCTTCTCTTTTCTCTTCTCTTCTCTCTTCTTTCCTTTCTATCTCTTTTCTATCTCTTTTCTTTTCTCTCTATTTCCACTTATACTCTTTTTATTCTATTTCTCTCAAATATCTACTAATTAAGGATTATCTAAAACACCCTCTAATTAATTCCCAAAACTCTCCGGATAACAAAATAACATAACACACACACACACATAACATATTAATATTCAAATTCCACAATTAAAAGAATAATCAATCAAAATAAACTAAAAGACTCAACAAAAATGGGAAATTCAGAATCGGGGCGTTACAAGTGTCGCATCCGCTGCGTGGCTTTCGCCCTAACTCCACCGCTGACACGTAATGCGGCTATGTCCACCGCCATCGTGGCGTGACCTGCTACTGCGCGACTCTAGTTAGCCACCAACCTTCGGGAAGGCCCCCCGCGCGGCCCTTCCATGCTAATTATGTCACAGAAGCTGACCCATGGCGTCACTCTGATTTCCGCCCATCGAGGCGCCGCATCCATTAAAAAAAGCCATTTTTTATTTTTGCAAAAATGATTGATTTTCAAAAATTGAGTTTTTGACTTTTCAGGAAAAATTAGGGAAAAGTTATCAATGTTAAAATTTCAAGAAATTGAAAAAAATATAACAAATGTGGTCGCTCATAAAAACACAAATATCACATTACACAATTCTATATTCATCTCAAAATATCACAAATTAAAGTGATTAGTCACAAAACTTCAAAAGAGTATAACCCACATTAAATACAACACAAATTCAACCAAAAACTATTTACGGTAACCATAGGGGACTTATCCCAAATCCCCTTTGGTCATTCCAATAACACAAAGAAACTAAACATTTATAAATCAATGACAATATGGTTTTTCCCAAACCCTATTTGGCCAAATATGTTACAAAAGGAAAAACAAAGTATAAACCTGGCTCTAATGGGAGGGAAAAAACCCCCCACCATCATGCTTGCTTGTAATCACCCATCAGTAAAGTAATTCCCCTTGCCTCGAATTGAAGTTTTTTCCTTCTTCTAAGACTGGTTCCCAAAACCTTGTTAAATCTCAATTTCCATGATCAGCCACTCATAAGTTTTCTAATTTTCCATTAACCTAATTTGCCTTCTTACTTCGGAATATATGATAACCTAATTTTATTCCAAATCCTAATCGAACTTACAACATCACCTCACACCCCAAAGAAAATAATCTTCCAAAATATATATTTTCTAAATAAAATATAACATTTTATTTTATTAAAACAAAATAAAAATCTTAAATAAATATTTAATAAAAATTTTAAAAATACCCCGAACTACCCAGATCTGCATCCAGATCCCAATCCACTGTCGCATCCGCTGCGTGGCTTTCACCCTAACTACACCGCCGACACGCAATGCGGCTATGGTCGCTGCCATCGTGGCGTGGTCTGCCGCTGTGCGACTCTGGTTAACCGCCAACCTTAAGGACGACCCCCTGCGCGGCCCTTCGCTGCTAATTGTGTCACAAACGCTGACCCGCGGCGCTGCTGTGATTTCTGCCCATCAAGGCGCGGCATCCTTTAAAAAAGCCGTTTTTTTATTTTTGCAAAAAGGTTTGATTTTCAAAAATTGAGTTTTTGACTTTTCAGGAAAAATTAGGGAAAAGTTATCGATCGTAAAATTTCAAGAAATTGAAAAAAATAGAGCAAACGTGGTCTCTCATAAAAACACAAATATCATGATACACATTTCTATATTCATCTCAAAATATCACAAATTACAGTGATTAGTCATAAAACTTCAAAAGGGTATAACCCACACTAAATACAACACAAATTCAACCAAACCTATATTCTTATCAAGCAAATATTTTATTCATCATCAAAACCTATTTACGGTAACCATAGGGGACTTATCGCAAATCCCCTTTGGTCATTCCAACAACACAAAGAAACTAAACATTTATAAATCAATGACAATATGGTTTTTCCCAAACCCTATTTGGCCAAATATGTTACAAAAGGAAAAACAAAGTATTAACCTGGCTCTAATGGGAGGGAAAAAACCCCCCACCATCATGCTTGCTTGTAATCACCCATCAGTAAAGTAACTCCCCTTGTCTCGAATTGAAGTTTTTCCTTTTCCTAAGACCGGTTCCCAAAACCATGTTAAATCTCAATTTCCATGATCAGCCACTCATAAGTTTTCTAATTTTCCACTAACCTAATTTGCCTTCTTACTTTAGAAAATATGATAACCTAATTTTATTCCAAATCCTAATCGAACTTACAACATCACCTCACACCCCAAAGAAAATATAATGCTCTTCCAAAAAATATATTTTCTAAATATAATATAACATTTTATTTTATTAAAATAAATTATTTTATTCAAATAAAATAAAATAAAATTATTAAATAAATATTTAATAAAAATTCTAAAAAATGTGAATTTTTCATAATAATTCCATTTTCTCCAATTATTAGTAAATAATCAAAATTACTTAATTACCTCTAATTACTCATCTTAAAATATTATTTATTAACAAATTACATCATCAATGAAGTAAGGTATATTATTACTCACACAACTCTAAAATCAACAAAATACTCAAAATATCTCAGCATGTTATTATATTCTTTATAACTCAATAGAGTTCTCAAAAAAGTTAAACACGACTTTTAACTCTTAAAATGTTCAAAAGTGATCTATGGACATCTTCTCACAGTTAATAATTCTACTAACTCTAAAAGCTAACAGATTAACTCAATTTATTCAAAATTGACTCAAGGGTCATAAAAAGGTAACTGATGTAAAAAATTGCTTGAAAATAAAGAAAAACTCCCTAAAATAAAAAACTTTCAAAAATGCCCCGAGTTGCCCGGATCTGCATCCAGAGCCCAAACTAGTGTCGCATCCGCTGCGTGGCTTTCGCCCTAACTCCACCGCTAACACACAATGCGGCTATGGTCGCCGCCATCGTGGTGTGGCCTGCCGTTGTGCGACTCTAGTTAGTCGCAAACCTTTGGGACAACCCCCCGCGCGGCCCTTCAGTGCTAATTGTGTCACAGAAGCTAACCTGCGGCGCCGCTCCGATTTCCGCCCATCGAGGCGCCACATCCATTAAAAAAAGCCATTTTTAAATTTTTTTTCAAAAAGGATTGATTTTCAAAAATTGAGTTTTTGACGTTTCAGGAAAAATTAGGGAAAAGTTATCAATGTTAAAATTTCAAGAAATTGAAAAAAATAGAGCAAATGTGGTCGCTTATAAAAACACAAATATCACATTACACAATTCTATATTCATCTCAAAATATCACAAATTACAGTGATTAGTCACAAAACTTCAAAAGGGTATAACCCACACTAAATACAACACAAATTCAACCAAACATATATTCATATCTAGAAAATATGTTTATTCATCATCAAAAACTATTTACGGTAACCATAGGGGACTTATCCCAAATCCCCTTTGGTCATTCCAATAATACAAAGAAACCAAACATTTATAAATCAATGACAATATGGTTTTTCCCAAATCCTATTTGGCCAAATATGTTACAAAAGGAAAAACAAAGTATAAACCTGGCTCTAATGGGAGGGAAAAAACCCCCAACCATCATGCTTGCTTGTAATCACCCATCAGTAAAGTAATTCCCCTTGCCTCGAATTGAAGTTTTTCCTTTTTCTAAGACTGGTTCCCAAAACCTTGTTAAATCTCAATTTCCATGATCAGCCACTCATAAGTTTTCAAATTTATGTTAACGTAATTTGCCTTCTTACTTCGGAATATATGATAACCTAATTTTATTTCAAATCCTAATCGAACTTACAACATCACCTCACACCCCAAAGTAAATAATCTTCCAAAAAATATATTTTCTAAATAAAATATAACATTTTATTTTATTAAAATAGTTTTTTTATTAAAATAAAATTAAAAAATTATTAAATAAATATTTAATAAAAATTCTAAAAAATGTGAATTTTTCATAATAATTCCATTTTCTCCAATTATTACTAATTAATCAAAATTATTTAATTATCTCTAATTACTCATCTCAAAATATTATTTATTAACAAATTACATCATCAATGAAGTAAGGTGTATTATTACTCATACAACTCTAAAATCAACAAAATATTCAAAATGTCTCAGCATGTTATTATATATTTTTAACTCAATAGAGTTCTCAAAAAGGTTAAAGACGACTTTTAACTCTTAAAATATTCAAAAGTGCTCTATAGACAACTTCTCACAGTTAATAATTCTACTAACTCTAAAGGTTAACAGTTTAACTCAATTTATTCAAAATTGACTCAAGGGTCATAAAAAGGTACTGATGTAAAAAATTGATCAAAAATCAACGAAAAAACTCCCTAAAATCAAAAAATTTTAAAAATACCCCGAGTTACCCGGATCTGCATCCAGAGCCCAAACCACTGTCGCATCCGCTGCGTGGCTTTCACCCTAACTACACCGCCGACACGCAATGCGGCTATGGCCGCCGCCATCGTGGCGTGGCCTGCCTCTGTGCGACTCTGGTTAGCCGCCAACCTTAAGGACAACCCCCTGCGTGGCCCTTCAATGCTAATTGTATCACAGACGCTGCTCGCGGCGCCGCTGTGATTTCCGCCCATCAAGGCGCGACATCCATTAAAAAAAGCCTTTTTTTTTATTTTTGCAAAAAGGTTTGATTTTCAAAATTTGAGTTTTTGACTTTTCAGGAAAATTTTGGGAAAAGTTATCGATCGTAAAATTTCAAGAAATTGAAAAAAATAGAGCAAATGTGGTCGCTTATAAAAACACAAATATCATGATACACAATTCTATATTCATCTTAAAATATCACAAATTACAGTGATTAGTCACAGAACTTCAAAAGGGTATAACCCACACTAAATACAACACAAATTCAACCAAACCTATATTCATATCAAGCAAATATGTTTATTCATCATCAAAAACTATTTACGGTAACCATAGGGTCTTATCCCAAATCCCCTTTGGTCATTTCAGTAACAAAAAGAAACTAAACATTTATAAATCAATGACAATATGGTTTTTCCCAAACCCTATTTGGCTAAATACGTAACAAAAGGAAAAACAAAGTATAAACCTGGCTCTAATAGGAGGGAAAGAACCCCCCACCGTCATGCTTGCCTATAATCATCCATCAGTAAAGTAATCCCCCTTGCCTTGAATTGTTCCCAAAACCTTGTTTAAATTCCAATTTCCATGATCAACCATTCATAAGTTTTCTAATTTTCCGTTAACCTAATTTGCCTTCTTATTTCAGAATATATAATGACCTAATTTTATTCCAAATCCTAATCGAACTTACATCATCACCTCACACCCCAAAGAAAATCTAATGCAATTATTTTATTCCAAAAAATATATTTTTTAAATAAAATAATACCTTTTATTTTAGTTAAATAAAAATTTTAATTAAATAAATATTTAATAAAAATTCTAAAAAATGTGAATTATTCATAATAATTCCATTTTCTCCGATTATTACTAAATAACAAAAATTATTTAACTATCTCTAATTACTTATCTCAAAATATTATTTATTAACTAAATACATCATCAAATGAAGTAAGGTATATTATTACTCACACAACTCTAAAATCAACAAAATACTCAATACGTCTCAGCATGTTATTATATTATTTATAACTCAATAGAGTTCTCAAAAAGGTTAAAAACGACTTTTAATTCTTAAAATGACTCTAAAGTGTTCAAAAGTGCTCTATTGACAACTTCTCGCAGTTAATATTTCTACTAACTCTAAAGGCTAATAGTTTAACTCAACTTGTTCAAAATTGCTTGAAAATCAACGGAAAAACTCCCTAAAATCGAAAACATTCGAAAATGACCCGAACTGCCCGGATCTGCATCTAGAGGCCAAACCATTGTCGCCTCCGCTGGTGGCTTTTGCGCTGCCTCCACTGCCGACACGCAACGCGGATTTGGCCGCCGCCGTCATGGCGTAGCCTGCCGCTGTGCTTCTCTAGTTAGCCGCCAACTCGTGGCACGACCCGCCTCACGGCCCTTCGGCGTTAATCGTGCCACCGAAGTTGACCTGTGGCGCTGCTCCAGTTTCCCCCCTTCGCGGTGCCGCATCCCCAAAAAAAGACTTTTTTTTTTCAAAAAGGTTTGATGATCAAAAAATTGATATTTTAACTTTTCAAGAAAAATTAGGAAAAAGTTATCGATCGTAAAATTTTAAGAAATTGGGAAAAATAAAGCAAATGTGGTCGCTCATAAAAACACAAATATCAAAATACACAATTCTATATTCATCTCAAAATATCACAAATTACAGAGATTAGTCATAAAACTTCAAAAGGGTATAACCCAGACTAAATACAACACAAATTCAACCAAACCTATACTCATATCAAGCAAACATGTTTATTCATCATCAAAAACCATTTACGTTACCATAGGGGACTTATCTCAGATTCCCTTTGGTCACTCCAGTAACACAAAGAAGCTAAACATTTATGGATCAATGACAATAGGGTTTTTCCCAAACCCTATTTGGCCAAATATGTTACAAAAGGAAAAACAAAGTATAAACTTGGCATTAATGGGAGGGAAAGAACCCCCACCATCCTACTTGCCTATAATCACTCATCGGTAAAGTAATCCCCCTTACCTCGAATTGAAGTTTTTGCTTTTCCTAAGACCGGTTCCTAAAACCTTGTTTAAATCCCAATTTCCATGATAAACCACTCATAAATTTTCTAATTTTCTGTTAACCTAATTCGCCTTCTTACTTTCAGAATATATAATTGTGAAGGCAAATCGTCACACACCACACGAGTTTGCAAGACATCACTTGATATAGGATTCGATGATGACAAATTACAACCATGGATGAATTGGTAATTGTAAATTCCAACTCTACCAAACATATGCAACGTATCACCCACCGTATCCTTTTACATTTGTCTAAAAACTGTTATAATTAATATAATATGTGTAGATAAAATGTGGTCGTGACAAGAGGCATGAAAAACCACACGAATTTCAATTTTTGCAGGTTTGCAGGGCATGAGTCGACCATAGGGTCGGCGCATACATCAGTGTGTTTTTCCACTGGTCAGCGCATGAAGGTTTGAGTCGACCGCAGGGTCGGCGCATGAAGAAATTACTCTTCAACGGGTCAGTGCATGCCGACTGTATGGTCGACGCATATTGATACATTGCATATTTCCAAAAAGCACAGGCCATGCGTCGACGCACAGACCTGTTGTGGTCGACCGTTCGCGCGAAAATGCAGTTTTTAAGTGATTCCCTCTATTATTTGAAAAGCTGTTATGTCTTTGGCTGGTCTGGTACTATATATACAAGATCAACCACTTGTGTCACATTAACATTTGATAAAAACTGATTCATGTGTTCAAGAATAAGAAAGAGTGAAATAGGTGTCCAAGATTCATCATCTTCATCTTCAACATCTCACAACACATTAATTACACACAGCCATTTTTGAAGTGCATTGTGAGTGATTAAAGGTGATAAGGTTCGAAGCTTAGATTGGGTAATCTAGTTTAGGTTGAAGCTTGTGAAAGGTTGATTCTTGAATAAAACCGTTAGGGTTTTATCCTCTAAGATTGGTTTGAATTTTGGGGGTTTTTGGACAAGATTCTTCATCAAGGGTCAACTGAGCGAAGGTGATTGTGAAGAGGTGTTCTTCAACAGTCTAGTAGCGGATTCAGTGATATTGATGGTAAGATCTTGGGTTCGATTCGTTGCAGTTGAGATCAGCCGGAGCCGAAGGTTTGAACAACTAAGGGTTATTCAATAAGGTGGCTGCAATCGGAGGTCTATCAACAACGATCGGAGGACTTGATTCATCTTGAATCAACGGGCAAGAAGGGGAAGCAACATTCAACGTCTTGAGAATTCTGTTGTATATTTGTTGTTCAATCCTTGTATAAACTGTTACATTCAACAGGTGATATCTATTAAATCTATCTCAATTCTAGTTTTAGAATTGAGGGCAGACGTACCCCGAAGCGAGGACGACGGGGGAACTGCCTCACCAAATACTTGTCTTCTCTATTTTTCAGCATTTTCGTTTTAGCTTAAAAATAAGTGATTTTTGTATAAGCACTATTGTCAAACTGTGATATCAATTGAGTAAGAGGTTAAAACTCTGTTTTTGAATCCAAAGTACAATAAGACATTGTACTAGGCTAGTTGGAATCACCTACTCAACATAAATATCACTTGGAGTGTTTTTACACACCAAGTGTTTGACAAATTGCCTAAACCAAAATTATCTTACTTGTGTATCTAGTTTTGGTTTGCTCTTTAAATCATTTGAACTAGGAATCCTAACAAGTGAATTAGATCATTGATAAGTTTGATTAATGTTGTAATTCTCTTTTCCATATTGTCATTAATCCAAAGGCTTAACGCATATCCGGTTTTCCAATAACCGTTCGTTTTAGACTATATTTTCCTCGGCCGCTTCCGCACTTAAAACATATTTTCAAAACCAATTTTTAATTGGGATCTATTCAACCCCCCCCCCTTCTATATCCGTGCCATAGTCTAACAAGTGGTATCTAGAGCTCCGGTTACTCGGTGCTTCAAATACAACGTTGATAGAAAATGGCTAACGAACCAAAAGGGGCGTACAATAGAGCTCCCGTTTTCAACGGTGAAAATTATAGTTATTGGAAAGACTGTATGCGGGTGCACATAAACTCCATAGACAGAAAAATATGGAACGTTATCCTCAATGGTCCAATAGAAATTACTATGACCAATGCGGATAATGTAGTTGTGCCAAAGCCCAAAGCACAATGGACCGATGACGATGAGAAAAAATACAATTATGATTGGAAAGCCAAAAATATCTTAATCTCCTCATTAGGTGTAGATGAATACTATCGTGTATCCCATTGTCCTACTGCTAAGGCCATGTGGGATTCACTACAAATCGCCCATGAGGGGATGAACGATGTTAAGTTGGCTAGAATTAACACATTAAAACAAGAGTTTGATCTCTTTTTCATGGAGCAAGGGGAAACCATTGCTGACATGCAAAAGAGATTTACTCATCTCATCAATCATTTACATTCATTAGGTAGGCATGTTTCCAATGATGTTGCTACTAATAAGATCTTGAGATGTCTTAACAGGGAATGGCAGCCGAAAGTGACAGCCATCAAAGAAGCACATGATCTTACCTTATTAGACTTGACAACATTGTTTGGCAAACTACAAGAGCATGAACAGGTACTCTTGAGCCTAGACCAACGCGAAAAGATGGAAAAGAAAGACAAAACGAAGGTGAGTGAAAAGAAATTGATAGCTCTTAAGACTTCCTCCTCGAAGTCTCAAGCAAAAGAGAAAAGTGATTATTCCTCAAGCGACGAAGAAGAAAAGGACAAGAGCGAAGATATGGGGCTGTTCGTTAAACGGTACAACCGTTACGTGAGAAAGAACGACATCCAACATTCCGAGAAGAACTTGGTAAACTTCCGGAAATAATTGAGGTACTCCAAAGATGATGACTCAAAAGGTAAAAAGACTAGAGGGACGTGTTACAAGTGTGGGAAGCCCGGTCACTACAAACCGGATTGTCCGATGAACAAAAAGGCAAAGGAAAAGGAATCATCAAAGTCATACAAGAAATCATCAAAGTCAAGGAGAGCGTACATAGCTTGGGAAAGCGACAACGACTCTTCCTCCTCTGATGAAAGCTCTAGTGATGAAGAAGAGTCTGTGAATCTATGTCTTTCCGCACATCAGAAAAATAAGAAAAAGCAGGTACGTCACTCTAAATATGAGAAGTCCTCAAATATGTCGCATTCAGAATTACAAACCGCATTTAATGCTTTACACAATGAAGCAACTGAAGCCTTTAAGAGACTTGCCTCTAATAAAAGAATTTTTACTTACTTAGAGCACAAAGTTAAAGAGTCCGAAAAGAAACTAGAGGACCTTAAGGCTTCCATTGTGGAAGGTAATAAATCGGATTATGAGGACCAAAGAAATCCTTTCGACTTTGGATGTGATACTTGTCATATTTGGCAAGGTGAAGTTAGAAACCTTAAGGCCAAATTAAACAAGGCACTTGAGCCTAAAATTACATTTGCTATTGATAGAAAGGATTTTAGAAAAAGTATGATAAACCCATATCAAATATATGCATATGTAATTAGGGATCAAGCAAGTAAAAGTGATTCTAAAGTCGATTTTGCATGCTTATATTGTTGCAAGAAAGGCCACTCCATTGCTAAATACCGATTTAGGAGATTTATGGTTCCTAAAGGCATCTATCAATGGTTGCCCAAACGCAACCATCTTGTCGCTAACATATTAGGACCCAATATGCCATTGGGTACCTCCTTTTGCTAATTATGTTTTGATAGGTAAAATGTGTCGAGACCACCGAGAGAAGATGGATTCTCGACAGTGGATGCTCAAGACACATGTCTGGAGACATATCCTTATTCATAGACTTCGTGGCTAAGAAGAAAGGGTATGTAACTTATGCTGATAACAACCGTGGAGCAATACTAGGTAAAGGTAGTGTAGGTAATCCCTCTTCTACTACGATTTCCGACGTGTTGCTTGTCGAGGGCCTTAAACATAATCTGCTTAGCATTAGCCAATTATGCGACAAAGGATACAATGTATCATTTTCAAAAGATTGTTGCAAAATTGTGCATGATAATGACAAGAAGAATATGTTTAATGGTTTTAGAGTAAACAACGTATATATGCTTGACTTAAATGAAGTATCGTTAACAAGCGACAAATGCCTCATAACAATGAGTGAAGACTCATGGCTATGGCATAGGCGTTTAGCGCGTGTTAACTTCGACTTACTAAATAAGGTAGTCTCAAAAGACTTAGTCTTAGGACTTCCCAAAATAAAGTTCACCAAGGATCACCTTTGTGATGCTTGTCAAAAAGGGAAGCAAACGAGGATCTCATTTAAATCCAAAAAGATCGTTTCAACAATGAGACCTCTCGAACTTCTTCATATGGACTTATTTGGGCCGTCTAGGATTAAAAGTCTAGGAGGAAACTATTACGGGTTCGTAATAGTGGATGACTTTTCTAGGTTTTGTTGGACCATCTTTTTAGTAAGTAAGAGTGATACATTCGCCGCTTTTGAAAGGTTTGCTAAGCTTTCCCAAAATAAGTTAAATACAAACATTATATCAATTAGAAGCGACCATGGAGGTGAGTTTGAAAATCACTTATTTGAAGAATATTGCGGTAACCATGGTATATATCATAACTTCTCCGCTCAACACACCCCTCAACAAAATGGGGTTGTGGAGCGTAAAAACCGAATTTTAGAAGAATTGGGAAGAACAATGATTAACGAAAGTGGTTTACCGAAATATTTCTGGGCCGACGCCATTAGTACGACGTGTTATGTTTTGAATAGGGTGCTTATTCGCCCCATTCTAAATAAAACACCGTATGAGCTTTTAAAAGGGCGAAATCCAAATGTTTCTCACTTGCATGTTTTTGGTTGCAAATGTTTTGTATTAAACAATGGAAAGGAAAACTTGGGCAAGTTTGATTCCAAGGCCGACGAAGGTATCTTCCTTGGATACTCTCAATTGAGTAAAGCATATAGAATATATAATAAACAATTACTTGCTGTAGAAGAGTCTGTGCATGTTACTTTTGATGAGTCCTATCCGAGAAATGTCGGAAAGGATAATGTTGTTCATGGTGCAGGTACATCTACGAAAGACATACTCAAAGGTGGCGAGACGGGGATTGATCAACCTGACGAAGCCAAAGTTGAGGAGGATAAAGATGTACACCATGAGGTAATCGAGGAGGTTCATCCGCCTTCAAACGATGATCTCCCTCAAGCTTGGAAGTCTCCCAAAGACCATCCAATTGACAACATTCTCGGAGACATCACAAAGGGTGTAACAACTCGATCGAAGCTAAGTAATTTCTGTTATCACTTCGCATTTGTTTCACAAATGGAACCTAAAAACCCTAAGGAAACCCTACTCGATGAACACTGGTTTTTGTCAATGCAGGAGGAACTAAATCAGTTCACTAGAAATGAGGTTTGGGACCTTGTCCCTCCTCCACGAGGTCATCGAGTAATCGGCACCCAATGGGTGTTTAGAAATAAATTGGACGAAAACGGAGTAATAACTCGCAACAAGGCGCACTTAGTCGCGCAAGGGTATAACCAAGAGGAAGGCATCAACTATGAGGAAACTTATGCGCCGGTTGCCCAACTCGAGGCTATACGCCTTTTGCTTGCTTTCACCTGTGCGAAGGATTTTAAGTTATTTTAAATGGACGTTAAGAGTGCGTTCCTTAACGGGTACATAAATGAAGAAGTCTATGTTGCGCAACCTCCTGGTTTTGAGTCTCATGAGTATCCTGATCATGTCTACAAACTGAAAAGGGCTTTATATGGTCTCAAACAAGCTCCTAGAGCTTGGTATGAGAGACTAAGTAAATTCTTACTTGATCAAGGTTACTCAAGAGGAAAGGTTGACACTACTCTCTTCATTAAACGTCAAGGAAAGCACTTAATTCTTGTACAAATTTATGTTGACGATATCATATTTGGATCTACTAACATGAATCTCATGAGAGAGTTTTCTGAGCTTATGCAGGGTGAATTTGAGATGAGTATGATGGGTGAACTCACATACTTTCTCGGTTTGCAAATCAAGCAATTGAAAGAAGGAACATTCGTGAGCCAGATAAAATATTGTTTGGAGCTTCTCAAGAGATTTGACATGGCAAATTCAAAAGCCATAGACACTCATATGCCAACATGTGTAAATCTGAGTAAAGATGAAAGTGGTAAGGACGTTGAGGTAAAAAGGTACAGAGGTATGATTGGCTCTCTTCTCTATCTTACTGCTTCTCGTCCCGACATTATGTTTAGCGTGTGTATGTGCGCAAGATACCAATCATGTCCTAAGGAATCCCACCTAAAATCTGTCAAACGTATACTTCGATACCTATCTGGTACTCCAAAGTATGGATTGTGGTATTCCAAAGGTAATGATTGCTCATTGGTAGGTTTCTCCGATTCCGATTTCGCCGGCTGCAAATCGGATAAGAAAAGCACCAGCGGTACGTGTCACTTATTTTCAAATTCCTTGGTCAGTTGGCACAACAAGAAACAAGTGTCTGTTGCTTTGTCAACCGCCGAAGCGGAATACGTAGCCGCCGGTAGTTGTTGTGCGCAAGTCATATGGCTTAAGCAGCAACTATTGGACTTCAATTTAAAACTAGAACGTGTTCCCATATTTTGTGACAATACTAGTGCTATTAACCTTACCAAAAATCCAGTGTTACATTCTCGTACTAAACATATAGAAATTCGACACCATATTCTGAGGAACCATGTAGAGAAAGGTGACGTTGTCTTTGAACACGTTGACACAAAAAATCAACTAGCGGACATTTTCACAAAGCCGCTAGCCACTGAACCTTTCTTTCATATCCGTCGAGAACTTGGCATTCTCGATATTTCTGATCGGGTTTAATGATTTCTAGTTTCGTATTACTCTGTCTACAAATATACTCTTGTACTACTAACAAGTTGAGTTTTGTTGCAAGCACACGTATGTTGTTATCAAGTGTTGTCAGTATAGAGGTGATATTGTTTCTCTCTCTCTCTCTCTCTCTCTCTCTCTCTCTAAACATTCATGACTTAAACTAGTATATCGTTTGACTATCATGGTATTTATATATATGACATTTGCTGCAAATACTATGTGTTTTGGATGCAAATTATATTGTGAAAGTGTAAATAGGCATCAAGTGTGGCATTCTACATGACATAAAATGAAAAACTGAGTTTTTGATCACTATGAGTCGACCAAAACAGGGCAGAGGTCGACGCATGCTGTATACTTTCAAAATTATCAAAAATCACATAGTATGCATCGACGCATGCAGGGGTTATGGTCGACAGCTCGCGTAAAAACCCAGAATTTTTTCTTTTGAAAACCGTTCCTTTTCTTCACTTCTCCATTAAATGTGCAGTAACCATTTACTATGATTTGAAAGTGCATTTTCTTGTAACTTGCATCTAGTCATCTATTGTGTCCCCTTGTCTCCTCCCTCTTACCAAAACCCTAAACCTTCTTCTATAAAAGGGATAGTTCTCATCTTCTCCAAACTCATCTCCAACTACCATCTCCAAAGGCATTGCAGTTAACCTCTACAAAATCTCCAAAAATCATCATCAATGGCTTCTCTATTTCGCAAAAATACCGGAAATAGAACAAGGGCCTCAACATCCGCTTCAATACCCGTTACTGCTGTCTCACTAGTTCCACCACCTACTGTTGAAAACTTCAACAAGAATATTAGCAAGAGAGCAGTCGTTCCGCAACATGCATTCTACAAGGCAACGACGGAGCGCATGCATCTCACCCAAATTATGTCTCTGCTGGAGTTTCAGGGGTTTTTCAACTTTCTAGAGTGCAACACAAAATACAATGCGGGTGTTCTACACTAGCCTGCGTGACAACTTTCAAAGTCAATATTTCCACACCTTTGTCAGCAATAAATTGGTAAACGTAAATGCTGAAGTCTGGAATAAGTATTTTGATTTGACTATAGCTGCTGATGCACAACCTCTTCATGAGGTAACAAACTCTCGCACTGTGCCGGGATACGAGTTTAAGAGTGCTCTGAATGACATGCTCAAAAGGCCCTATTCAGATGCTATTGTCAATAGTGATGCCTTTCCTAGAACGGTTACGGTAGGCAAACTCCAAACAGGGGAGCGTATCCTTCAGTGGATTGTCGCTCGCATCCTGCAATCGAAAAAAGGTGGCCTGTCCCGATTCGAACAAGCTGAGGTACATCTCATCTATATTTTGAAACATAAGATCAAAATAAACTGGCCATATTATATTGCAAGCAGGATTTTTGCTCTGAGAGATTCAGGCCGAGGCACTGCTCTAGCTTATGGGTCGTTTATTTTGGAGGTTCTCACCGCAACAAATGTTGTATACCCATCATTTCCTTGTGTTTCAGTATCCACTGACAAAGAATTCAGTACCAAAACCTTTGCCATGATGGGATATTTTTGGTGTGATGAACGACAAACATACAAGTTTGTCTGTCGAGCAAACATTCCTCGGGTGACTCATGAATCTGATGACAGTTCTGAACAGGAAAGCGAAGAACAAGATGAACAGGAAGATGATGAAGAAAATGCAGCGGAAGAGGTACAAGAACCTGTATGCGAGACGCAAGACTATTATCAATTACCGGTTCAACATGAGATTCCAAATACTGATTGGCTCCAGCGCTCAGCTCCATCTGAAGAACAAGAAGAAGGTTACACAAATCAGGGATGGGGTGAGTGGCAGTACACAGGCTGTACCACCCTGGATAGATTCTATGATCCATACCATGGCTACCCTCAAGATCATCAACATTTTCAGCACTCGTCACCTCCTCCACCATCAGACAACTCTGAAATACTTAATATGTTGCAGTCCATGCAGTTAGATCAACAGACCTTTATGAGGAGTCAAGATACGCGAATGGAACAGATCAGAGCTGAGCTTCGTACTCAAAATGAATGGTTAAATTCATTTTCAACTAGGATGGATGCCCGCTTTGAAGCTCTTGTTGCATCCAATGAAAGGCAAGACATGGAAATCATTGACAGTCTCCATCACCTCAACATGTCCGTGAAAGCATTTGTGGACTTCTCGGATCCTCACCGCAATCCAGATGTTGCATACCGGGGAAGGGGCCGAGGTCGGGGCCGGGGATATTAGTTATATAGTTGCATGGTTTCACTGTGTATTTTCTGTTATTTCGTGTTATGTTTGTCTGAATATTTTGCACATTTGCATGGTTTCACTTTGTTATATATTAATTCCAGTTTTTTATTCATTATCACTCTTATGTGTGAAGTTTGGTAATTGACTAGCTATCACCTACTATATGTTTTTGTTAATTGACTAGTTATCTTTCTCTTTTTGATGTTGTCAAAGGGGGATAAGAACATGCAGCAAGTACCAAAGCCAAGCCAGGATGTCCACAACAGTTAATGGTTGTTTGATGGCTGTTTGTTTTGCAGCCTCAAATTACAAAAGAAAGGGGGAGTTTATGTATACATTGCATATTGTTGTATTTTTGGTTGTTTTGGTTGTATACATGTTGTCATCATCAAAAAGGGGGAGAATGTGAAGGCAAATCGTCACACACCACACGAGTTTGCAAGACATCACTTGATATAGGTTTCGATGATGACGAATTACAACCATGGATAAATTGGCAATTGTAAATTCCAACTCTACCAAAAAAATGCAACGTATCACCTACCGTATCCTTTTACATTTGTCTAAAAACTGTTATAATTAATATAATATGTGTAGATAAAATATGGTTGTGACAAGAGGCATGAAAAACCACAAGAATTTCAATTTTTGCAGGTTTGCAGGGCATGAGTCGACCATAAGGTCGGCGCATACATCAGTGTGTTTTTCCACTAGTCAGCGCATGAAGGTTTGAGTCGACCGTAGGGTCGGCGCATGAAGAAATTACTCTTCAACGGGTCAGCGCACGCCGACTGTATGGTCGACGCATATTGATACATTTTGCAGATTTCCAAAAAGCATAGGCCATGCGTCGACGCACAGACCTGCTGTGGTCGACCGTTCGCGCGGAAATGCAGTTTTTAAGTGATTCCCTCTATATTTAAAAAGTTGTTATGTCTTTGGTTGGTCTGGTACTATATATACAAGTTCAACCACTTGTGTCACATTAACATTTGATAAAAACTGATTCATGTGTTCAAGAATAAGAAAGAGTGAAATAGGTGTCCAAGATTCATCATCTTCATCTTCAACATCTCACAACACATCAATTACACACATCCATTTTTGAAGTGCATTGTGAATGATTAAAGGTGATAAGGTTCGAAGCTTAGATTGGGTAATCTAGTTCGGGTTGAAGCTTGTGACAGGTTCTTTCTTGAATAAAATCGTTAGGGTTTTATCCTCTAAGATTGGTTTGAATTTGGGGGTTTTTGGACGAGATTCTTCATCAAGGGTCAACTGAGCGAAGGTGATTGTGAAAAGGTGTTCTTCAACAGTCTAGTAGCGGATTCAGTGATATTGAGGGGAAGATCTAGGGTTCGATTCGTTGCAGTTGAGATCAGCCGGAGCCGAAGGTTTGAACAACTAAGGGTTATTCAATAAGGTAGCTGCAATCAGAGGTCTATCAACAACGATCGGAGGACTTGATTCATCTTGAATCAAGGGGCAACGAGGGGAAGCAACATTCAACGTCTTTAGAATTCTGTTGTATATTTGATGTTCAATCCTTGTATAAACTGTTACATTCAACAAGTGATATCTATTAAATCTATCTCAATTCTAGTTTTAGAATTGAGGGCAGACGTACCCCGAAGCGAGGATGACGGGGGAACTGCCTCACCAAATACTTGTCTTCTCTATTTTTCAGCATTTTCGTTTTAGCTTAAAAATAAGTGATTTTTGTATAAGCACTATTGTCAAACTGTGATATCAATTGAGTAAGAGGTTAAAACTTTGTTTTTGAATCCAAAGTACAATAAGACATTGTACTAGGCTAGTTGGAATCACCTACTCAACATAAATATCACTTGGAGTGTTTTTGCACACCAAGTATTTGATAAATTGCCTAAACCAAAATTATCTTACTTGTGTATCTAGTTTTGGTTTGCTCTTTAAATCATTTGAACTAGGAATCCTAACAAGTGAATTAGATCATTGATAAGTGTGATTAGTGTTGTGATTCTCTTTTCCATATTGTCATTAATCCAAAGGCTTAACGCATATCCAGTTTTCCAATAACCGTTCGTTTTAGACTATATTTTCCTCGGCCGCTTCCGCACTTAAAACATATTTTCAAAACCAATTTTTAATTGGTAGAGCCAACTCAAAATTTTAATTGGGATATATTCAACCCCACCTTCTATATCTGTGCCATAGTCTAACAAGTGGTATCTAGAGCTCTGGTTACTCGGTGCTTCAAATACAACGTTGATAGAAAATGGCTAACGAACCAAAAGGGGCGTACAATAGAGCTCCCGTTTTCAACGGTGAAAATTATAGTTATTGGAAAGACTGTATGCGGGTGTGTAACACGGTGGGAGAACTGACTTTAAACAATGTTGCGGATAGCAAGAGTCGCCACCGACTTTTATTTTATCCATAAGGAAAGGTTATAAAAGAACAGGAAAGACCTTAGAGAATATTTTGGGTCCGGGGGGTAGGTTATGAAAAGGGAAGGTGTTAGCACCCTTTTCATCCATGGTTATCCATGGGCTCTTAGGTACTTAAGCTCACTTTTGAATTGTTTTGAAAGTGTAGTGTGTGAATAGCAAAAAATTTCAGAATAGTTTAATAATAATCCGTGTATGGATGTGAAAAAAAACTTGCTTGAAAATTTTGTTGGAAATTTGTTTAAGTGTGAAAAAGTTTTGAAGTGAGCAAGTACCTAGGAGTAACCTACCCTAATGTTTAAAGGTCTTTCTTATTCTTTATTCTTTCCTTTAGTAAGACTATCCCTACTATAATGGAGTAGGTAGTCCTTACTTTGGATGTTAAGGGACATGCGAGGGACAATTTGACTTTGAAGGCCATTGTGGGATGTAATAAGCACATATAAGGGACCATCATCATTTTTCGAAAGGGACTCGATTCGTAAAGGCAACCATAAGGGACTTTGATGATTTTTCCATTTGAGGGACTTGCTTTATACACCCCACTTAACCATTATTCGTAGGCAACTTGAGGGATATCCTTAGGAAGTGAGACGGCGATTAAAATCGACTTACGTGTGTGACGTGTTTATTTTAATTATCTTTATTTAAAAGTGATCTAAATTTATTTTAATATTACATACATGTTATTACACTCCCTAATTACTAACCATAATAATAATTAAATAATTAAACAACTTTACATCCAAGAAACAATTACAAAATAATAAGCAAAATAATTAAATAGCAAAGATAAATAAAATATAAATAAGCAATAATAAATAATAAAGGGGGTTAATTTTAAGTTTACTCGGCAAGACATCGCATCTTGTGCCTACGTATCCTTACGGGAGTGGAATCAGAGTAATCGTAGTTCCCCTCAATAGGGAGGTTAGAAACTTCTTGACTGTGGTCAAGGTCTCAAGGGGAATAAACGCATCTTAAGGACACGCTTACGTGGAGTGTAGAAACTCCAAATCTCTACGTTGAAATGTTAAGTTGTAATTAGGGTTAAATTAGGGATTCCACGGCGGGAAACCCTAAAAATGAGCGCGGCGGCTCTTTGAACTAATGCTAAGGGTAAAATTGTAATTTTGCCTGCGGCGAGGCATTTGTGAAAATTAGGGTTTGTAGTTTGTAGTTTTGAGGATTTGAAATTGAATGTGTGAAGTTTTACGGACTATTGGCGCGGCGGCCAAACAGTTAGACCTAACCTTCGGATGTGTGCAATGTGACAGAAATAATAGTAAACGCGTGAGATAATTGAATCATGCAAACAGAGAGATAATGTCATAATTTAAACCATGCAAGCAGAAATTTAAAGGCAGAATTTAAAGAGCGATTGTTAAGTTCGCGAGGTTACATGAGAGGAGCAGATACAATATGATAATGAAATTTGAATTGAACAATAATAAAATAAAATAAATAACGGTTCTAGTTATTATTTTAAAAAAAAGATTTTAGTTATTATTTTAAATTTATCTAAAAAAAAGTTTTTCTTAAAAATAATAGGTTTTCATATTAATTTGGAAAAGATGTTAATGTTATTTATTTTAAAAAACAGATTTTTATATTATAACAAATTTTAATAAATTAATGATAACAATGATAGTAATAATGGTAATAATAATGATAATAATGATAATAATAATAAATAATGATAATAATAATAATAATAATAATAATAATAATAATAATAATAATAATAATAATAATAATAATAATAAAGCAATAATGAATTTTAAATGTGCCAAATAACCCAACAATGTTGCTAACGCAGAAATGCGCTCATCGCAACCAGATCTAAATCGGACGAAACAAAATTTATCGCAAAGAAAAATAAATTAAGCAAAAAATAGTATTATTGCTCACACAAAAATGCGATCATCGCAACCAGATCGAACTAACACAAATGTCACGCGTCATGCACACAAATGTGCAAACATCGTATCGACATAATTCGATCAAAAATCTTATATATATAAACTCTAACAATTTAAAAATTATATATATATAAACGTAACAGTAATAGATAAAGAAAAAGAAATAATGGTAATAGATGAAGAAAAAGAAATAACGGTAAAAGATGAAGAAAAAGAAACAACAGTAATAGATGAAGGAAAAGAAATAACGGTAAACGATGAAGAAAAAGAAACAATAGTAATGGATGAAGAAGAAAACTAAATAACGGCAAACGGCACTCACTCCTCTTAGGTTTTTTTCATTCTCTCCCTTTTTTCCAACAAGGCAACACATGTATATATAGGGAACAAATTAGGGTTAACACCAAATTGTCAATAATGTCCCTAAAGCCCATTTTAAAGCCCAAACTAAATAATTAGTTAAGAAAAAATAAAATTTAAATAATTTAAAATAATAAACTTAAAATAAAAACTAATAATCCTATTGATTCCTAAAATAAAAAATATTATAAAAAGAACAAAATTTTTTTCAATATTTTTTATTTTATGATTTTTTGGATATTTTTATGAATAATTTAGAAAAAAGTGAAAAAAATAATATTTTAAAAAATGATTTAATTAAAATACGAAAATAATAATTAAATAATAATAAAAAACTATTTTTGTTATTTTTTTAATGAAAGACAGAAAAATTTAGAGTAAAAATAATAAAAAACAAAAAAAAAGTGACAAAGGTGAGATTCGAACTCTCAACCTCTCACACTCATAACTCCTTACACATGTCCTCCTGCCAATTGTGCCATTTTTACCTTTTAGAAAAAAAAAATGCATGCCATATGATATTTACCTGCAAAAAGTCAAACGACTACACAAATTTGTTAGTAATTGATTAAATGCAATGAAATGCGACGACAAATCTTAGGGCAAAATTTGGGGTATTACAGTTATTATGATAATATTTCTCACCCAACCTCTCTTTGATGTTGGCAAAAAAAAATCATGAAGTTTGACTTTGGTTTGACCACAGTTGACCTCAGTCTGACCTTTTAACTGCATTGACTGCTTTTGACTTATCTGATCATCTGACTGAGCAAACTTTTGAGAAAAGTCTTGAAACTTGACATGGGGGTTCTTATACACATATAAGATGTTATGAAGCTCACTTGAAGTCTTGGAAGTCCATTTAGCCTGATTAAAGTCAAAACCCTAGTTTTGGATGCACTGCTTAGGAGGTGCATTGTCTGAGGGAATTGTCAACTCTTCTGACCAATTGTGAATTTTGTGAACCTTGTGAACCTTCTTGGAACACAAAGTCTTGTATTGTGAGGGCAAATTTTGGGGTGCAACAGCTGCCCCTGTTCAATTTTCTGAAACCTGAGGGGTTAGATTGGTATATTTGCCAGTCGTAACCTGGAAGGTTGAAGGGGATTGAACACAAAAGCCCAAAAATTTGCACTCACCAGTGCATGGAGTGATATTAATGGTTGGTTGAACATGATTGAGTGGGCTTAAAGATGCCACTAGGGGAAAGTTCTTCAGTAGTATAATGAGAACTGTCAGGAGTCTGGAGTAATACTGATGTAACAGCATGTCTTCATGAGGATAGAGCAATCAATAATGATAACCCTAAAGCAGTCTTGAAGTGATAAATCTGACCTCAGGAGGATAGAGCAATCAATAGCTCTAAAGCAGTCTTGAAGTAATAATGGCTTCAGGAGGATAGAGCAATCAATAGCTCTAAAGCAGTCTTGAAGTAATAGAATGGCTTCAGTAGGATAGAGCAATCAACAGCTCTAAAGCAGTCTTGAAATAATAATGTGATATGTCTTCAGGAGGATAGAGCAATCAATAGCTCTAAAGCAGTCTTGAAGTAATGATTTCAGGAGGATAGAGCAATGGATAGCTCTAAAGCAGTCTTGAAATAATAATGTAATTTCAGGAGGATAGAGCAATGGATAACTCTAAAGCAGTCTTGAAATAATTAGATGGCTTCAGGAGGATAGAGCAATGAATAGCTCTAAAGCAGTCTTGAAGTAATAATATGACCTCATGAGGATAGAGCAATGAATAGCTCTAAAGCAGTCTTGAAGTAATAGGATGATTTCAGGAGGATAGAGCAATCAGTAGCTCTAAAGCAGTCTTGAAGTCATGAGAGGCTATCAGGAGGATAAAATAACCCTGAGGTTACAATAAAGCAGTCCCAAAGTAATAAGAAGCTCATCAGGAGGATAAAGTAACCCTGAGGTTACAATAAAGCAGTCCCAAAGATCATAAGATTGTTTGTTGGATAATTAACCTGAAAACAAGGTAGCATTCTGTATAACAACATTAGTTTATGCTTTATGTATGCATGTATGACATGATGCACTTAGGTAATGTACTATAGACATATATGTTATGGTGTGATGTAAATGATGTATGTATGCTATGACACTGCTGGAAGTGTCTGGATATCCTTGTATAACAACTGCTGGCCAAGGAAAATAAATCCCGATTCGTTGTTGAAGAATATATAACCCTCCGTCTGCTGGGGATAACAAGGTATAGATAACCTCCCGTTGTTGGGGATAACAAGGTATAGATAACCTCCCGTCGTTGGGGATAGTAGGGTATAGATAACCTTCGTTTTCGTTTGATAGTAGGATAAGTATAACATCCCGTCTTCGTTCATCGTGCCCTTATTGGAAAGTAATTTCCCGTATATCCGTATGAGGATAAAAGAGATGGATATAAATTCCAGGGGAGATTAGACTTTGTGAAAGTGGATTAGTCCTACTGATGGTTTGTAACTGTCTTGTAAAGATGAACCGGCGAAGCTTCGTTGAAATCCTTCCCTCGTTCGTCCTTAGTAAATACTATTACTGCATTTTCATGCATTTCTGGTAAACATCAATCATATTAAAAGCATACATGCATTTCTGGTAAACATCAATCATATTCAAAGGCATACATACATTCAAACACAACCAATGGACGTTTCGCTTATGTAAATAGGGTAAAAGTAAATCTGGATTCAAAAGATGGAATTTATTTATATCAAAAGTGACCCATACACGGGTAAGTTTGTACAAGGAGACATAAACCCTAGTAAGAGAATTTTGTCATGAAGTTTTACAAAAAGAATCAGCTATGTGGGAAATAATCCTATTGAGTTTCAATTCTACTATTGCCACTCAAGTATCTCATCTTCTTGCTGTTGAGACGGAAACGATTGGATTGAGCTTTATCTGTTTGAGCTTGAGTAAGTAGTACAACTGGTTGCAGTTTCATGAGTGATCCAAAAGAGACATAGTCATACGCTTTAATCCCTAACTTTTGCCTGGATTGCCCTTTCAGGTTTTCAATCCACCGGGATACCCTTTTTTGCCCAAGCCGCCTTTTCAAGTTTTCGACTTGCCGGGTGTACATCTTTTTATATATATATCCCTAATTTTTGCCCAAACCCTTTTGGTTTGCCGGGATGCCCTTATTTTTGCCTAGGCCTGTCAACCTAGCGGGTCTCTTTTTATGCGTAGTATTTTTTAACTATGTCTGCGTTTACAGGTTGTGGGAAGTCTTCACCATCCATTGTAGTCAGTATCATGGCACCTCCTGAGAACACTGTCTTGACTACAAATGGTCCCTCATATGTTGGAGTCCACTTGCCCCTAGGATCACCCTGTGGTAATATGATACGCTTGATTACCAAGTCACCAGCCTGATATACCTTTGGCTTAACCTTCTTGTTAAAAGCTTTGATCATCCGTTTCTGGTACATCTGGCCATGACAAACTGCTGCTAACCTTTTCTCATCAATCAAATTTATCTGGTCAAGTCGAGTCTGAATCCACTCATCTTCATCCAAGCCTGCATCCTTCATAATTCTCAAGGAGGGGATCTGAACTTCAATAGGCAGAACTGCTTCCATACCATAGACTAAGGAGAATGGGGTTGCCCCTGTTGAAGTACGTATTGTAGTACGATAACCATGCAGAGCAAATGGTAACATCTCGTGCCAATCCTTGTAAGTAACAGTCATCTTCTGTACAATCTTCTTAATGTTCTTATTAGCAGCTTCAACTGCCCCATTCATCTTCAGACGATACGGAGAAGAGTTGTGATGCTTAATCTTGAACTGCGTACAGAGATCAGTAATCATAGTGTTGTTCAGATTAGAGCCATTGTCAGTGATAATCCTTTCAGGGATACCATACCTACATATGAGATTATTCTTAATGAACCGAGCCACAACATTCTTAGTCACAGATGCAAATGAAGCTGCCTCTACCCACTTCGTGAAGTAATCAATAGCAACCAGGATGAAACGATGCCCATTAGAAGCAGTAGGCTTGATCTCACCAATCATATCAATGCCCCACATGGCAAAGGGCCAAGGAGCAGTCAACACATTCAATGGAGATGGAGGTACATGTACTTTATCAGCATAGATTTGACATTTGTGACATGTTCTGGAGTGTTGATAGCAATCAGCTTCCATGGTAGACCAATAGTAACCTGCTCTCAAAATCTTCTTTGCCATGGTATGACCACTAGAATGAGTGCCAAAGGTCCCATCATGCATCTCTTCCATAATTTCCGTAGCTTCCTTCTTATCCACACAACGAAGCATAGTTGAATCATGATTACGCTTATACAGAATGCCATTACTCAGAAAGAACTTAGCAGAAAACCTTCTCAGGAACTTCCTATCTTTGACAGATGCCCCTTCAGGGAACTCCTGAGCTTCAAGATAGTTTTTCACTTCATAGAACCAAGGCTTCTCCTCTGCCCCTTCAGCGTCAATCTCATTGCAGTATGCAGGCTTCTCAAATCTATCAATGGTAATCTTGGGAGCTTCATCATCCCAGCTGATCTCAAACATAGATGCCATGGTGGCCAATGCGTCTGCCAACTGATTCTCTCTTCGTGGAATATGTCCAAAAGTAATCACTTTGAAATGTGGGATCAAAGACAACACATGTTCTCTGTAAGGAATGAGATTATCATGCTTTGTATCCCAATCTCCTTTAATCTGACTTACTACCAGAGCTGAATCTCCATACACCTCAAGGAACTGAATCTTCATATCAATAGCAACTTGCATACCCATGATACATGCCTCATACTCAGCCATGTTATTGGTACAATAGAAACAAAGTCTGGCAGTAATCGGGGTATGACAACCTTCAGGGGAACTAATCACAACACCAACACCATTACCATGTGCATTGGAGGCACCATCAAAAACCATAGTCCATCGGGATCCTTGTTCAGGTCCGTCATATTGTCCAGGTTCTTTGGTAACAGACATAATGTCTTCATCAGGGAACTCAAAATTCATTGACTGGTAATCACCTACTGCTTGATGAGCCAAATGATCAGCAACAACACTCCCCTTAATGGCCTTCTGAGTAGTATACTGTATATCATATTCCGTCAAGATCATTTGCCATCTTGCAATTCTTCCGGAGAGAGCAGGTTTCTCAAATATGTACTTGATTGGATCCATCTTCGAAATCAACAAGGTAGTATGGGTCAACATATACTGTCTTAGTCGGCGAGCAGCCCATGCCAAAGCGCAGCAAGTTTTCTCGAGCAGTGAGTATCTTGTTTCACAGTCGGTAAACTTTTTGCTAAGGTAGTATATTGCCTGCTCTTTTCGACCAGACTCGTCATGTTGCCCCAATGCACACCCCATTGAGTTGTCTAATACTGTTAAATACATAATCAAGGGTCTTCCATCAACTGGTGGCATTAAAATTGGAGGTTCTAGCAAATATCTCTTGATTTCATCAAAGGCAGTCTGGCACTCATCATTCCATTCCATCACCTGATCTTTCTTCAACAACTTGAAGATTGGCTCACAGATGGTAGTTAATTGGGAAATAAATCTTGCGATGTAGTTCAATCGTCCCAAGAAACCTCTAACCTCCTTCTCAGTACGGGGAGCTGGCATCTCTCGTATAGCTTTCACTTTTGCAGGATCCACTTCAATACCTTTTCCACTGACAATGAAACCCAGGAGCTTTCCAGATCTAACTCCAAAAGTACACTTGTTTGGATTTAATCTCAACCTGTATTTCTTCAACCTCTCAAACAACTTGTGCAGATGATCAAGATGTTGTTCTTCATTCTGAGACCTGGCTATCATATCATCCACATATACCTCTATCTCGTGATGAATCATATCATGAAACAAAGCCACCATAGCACGCTGATATGTTGCCCCTGCATTCTTCAAACCAAATGGCATTACCTTATAGCAAAAGGTGCCCCACTGTGTCACAAATGTAGTCTTCTCCATATCTTCAGGTGCCATCTTGATTTGATTGTAACCAGAGAAACCATCCATAAAAGAGAATACCTTATGCTGAGCAGTGTTGTCTACCAGAATATCAATATGAGGAAGTGGAAAGTCATCTTTAGGGCTAGCCTTGTTCAGATCTCTGTAGTCTACACACATACGTACCTTACCATCTTTCTTAGGAACTGGTACCACATTTGCAACCCACTGAGGATAAGAAGTTACGGCCAAGAACCCTGCATTGAACTGTTTCATTACCTCTGCTTTGATCTTTTCTGACATTTCAGGACGCATACGACGAACCTTCTGCTTCTTTGGACGACAATCTTCTTTCACTGGCAAACGGTGAACCACAATGTCTGTATCCAACCCTGACATATCTTCATAAGACCAAGCAAAGATCTCCACATAGTCACGTAGCATCTGAACCAACCTGCTCTTGACACTGTCCTCTAAATCAGCCCCTATCTTGACCTGTTTTTTGTTTTCTTCAGTTCCCAGATTCACAACTTCGACTGGCTCTTCATGTGGCTGTATAGCTTTCTCTTCTTGTTGTAACAACCTAGCAAGCTCTACAGGTATTTCACAATCGTCCTCGTCTCCGTCTTCAGTTTGATAGATCGGATTCTCGAAATTGTAATTGGCAATAGTAGAACTGTTATCAACTGGATCCAGAGTGGATGAGGATCTGCATTTTAGTGACGTGGGTGTGTGTAAGAACACATAGCTGATAAAGCAAAAATAAAAGAAAAAGAAAGACAAGGAACACAATATTTACGAAAACGACACGTCCACTGATTTTATTGAATGATGTATGCAAATGAAATGACAACCCGTAACAAGCACACCATTGCGCCCCGGGTAAGGCACATGGCTTGAAAGTTTTAATTGTTCCAGAAATTATAAATTTAAAAACATAACACAGTAATAGTATTTACTCCTGACTAAAGGAGATAGGGATAACATCTTCAGCTTTCCAATTATTGAGTCCAGCACCCACAGTAGGAAAAATCCATGCCTCCAAGTTGTAGTCTTCATCTTGATCTCCCACAGCATTGATAACCCCTTGATTGGTGATACGAACAGCACGAGCACGACGAACAGCCTTCTGGGACTCTTCTTCCACCACAACTTTTGCATCATTGAGGGAGGCCATTGCCATTGTTGGAGGGTTTCTGATGACCACAGGAACCTTCTTCACAGCAGGAGGAGTCACACAATCCTTAACAGCCCAGGGAACCACTTCAAATGACTGACATGGAGTTTCAATGTATTCACCTTCTACTTCCAGATACTTGAAAGTGTTTACATGGCTGACAAAGTATTCTTCCTCTCCAAAGACAGTAACAACTTTTCCATTCACCGGATATCTCAACTTTTGATGTAATGTGAAGGTCACCGCACCTGCCCCATGGATCCAGGGACGACCAAGCAGACATGAGTACGAAGGACGAATATCCATCACATAGAATGTAGCAGTAAACACCTGAGAGCCAACCTTGATTGGAAGATCAATTTCCCCATGCACTACTCTTCTAGAACCATCAAAAGCCTTTACCACAATATTACTGGGCTTCAATACCGTATCTTCAGGACTCAGCTTGTTCAGGACTTCCTTAGGCAACACATTCAGAGAGGAACCATTGTCTATCAGCACATGAGACAGGGTAGTGCCCCTGCATTCAATTGAAATATGCAAGGCCCTGTTATGATCCCTCTTGGCAGGGGTCAAGTCAGCATCAGAAAATCCTAACCCGTTGTCATAGGTCAGGTGAGCAACACAATTCTCAAACTGGTCCACAGAAATTGCACTGGGTACATGAGCCATCTTTAGAAACTTGATCAATGACTTGGCATGAGCCTCAGAACATAATAACAGGGAGAGCATAGAAATCTTTGAGGGAGTATGCCCCAGCTGATCAACAATATCATAATCACTCTTGCGAATGATTTTCAATACTTCTTCCATCTGCTTAGAGAGGTCATCAGCAGCTGGCACATCAGTAGATACAGGCTCAATAACAGGACCCTTGCCCCGAGCATCAGTGGTGGAAGTAACAGCAGGAGTAACCGCACTCTTAGAAGCAACTGGAGGAGAGAAGACTCTTCCACTACGAGTGATCTTGCTAGATCCGGCAATATTATCAATGTCAACAGGCATATCAGGTAAAGGCTCCTGTTTGACACCATGGATGTAAACATCAGACCCATAGTGCCAAGGCACAGCTTTGTCAGATGTATAAGGAATAGGACCAGGAGTGGTAATGATCAGAGGAGCTACTCTGGCTTCAGTGACAACTTTCACAGGACCTTCAGCAGTAATCTTGATTGGGCCCTGATGAGTGATTTTAATGGGACCCTTTGAAGTGATTCTTAGTGGTACTTTGTCAACCATATCAACCTCTTCAATCTTCTTACCCTGAGTCAGATGATCTACCATACTTTCTACAGATGCTGGTCTTCTTTCAAACACTATAGTATACTTATCCATGAGACGTTGAATCCCATCTCTCAAAATGAAGCAACTATCCGGCTTATAGGTACAATACAAACAATCTTCACGACAACCTGGAAAGATCCCAGCTTGTACTAACCTCTTTTTGATAACAGACAATGGTGTGCTCAACTCCATAACCGAATAGACATGCAGATCTTCATCAATATCTTCATCAATGGCGTTGACAGTCTTCTCGTGATTTGGCATTGGAGCTGTAATCACATTTGGAGTACCTGGTGGATCAAACTCAATTTCTCCAGCATCAATCATATCTTGAATTTTGTTCTTCAAGACCCAGCAGTTATTAGTATCATGTCCTGGACAGTTTGAATGATATGCACATCGTGCATTGGGATTGTACTTGGGAGAGGTAACATTGGGATTCTGAGGGGCCTCCCCCAGGGTAATAAGTTCAGCTTTCAACAAGTGTTGCAATGCCTGAGCCATTGACATGTTGATCTTCGTGAACTGTCTTCTAGCCCTCTGTTGGTTGCCTTGAGGCTGCTCTGTTGTTGCAGGAGTTGGATTTGAAATATGAACTGCACTAACAGACTGATGCCTTCTGTTACGATCAGGCTGACCATACACAGCATTAGATTCTCTCTTCCCAGTGGGAGGCTTCTTTGCAACACCTGATGAAGAAGTGCCCACTTGGATCTTACCACTCTTGATACCATTCTCTACTCGCTCTCCTGTCATGATCAACTCAGTGAAGCCAGATGATGAGCTTCCAATGAGATGACTGTAAAACGGACCATTCAGCGTACACATGAACATATCAACCAACTCCCTATCAGTCAAAGGGGGTTGAACTCTTCCAGCTAAGTCTCTCCACTTCTGAGCATACTCCTTAAAGCTTTCTTTGGCACCCATAGACATGCTCTGAAGCTGCATGCGAGTGGGGGCTAAGTCAGCATTGTATTGATACTGCTTGTAGAAAGCTTCAGCAAGGTCATTCCAATCTCTGATGTTGACACTCTCCAACTGATAATACCACTCTAGATGAGCTCCAGATAAACTCTCTTGAAAGAAATGGGTCCACAACTTTTTATCAGCAGTGTGGGGTTGAATTCTTCTGACATAAGACCTCAGATGCAATTTGGGACAAGAGACCCCATCATAGACAACAAATGTAGGAACTTTGAACCCAATGGGTATGACCACCCCAGATATCAAGCTCAAATCCTCAAAATCCAGCCCAGATGATTTCTGTAATTCCATAGCATCCATTCTATCCACCAGCATCTTGAATTTGTCTTCGTTAGGCTCATGGTAGTAGTTAGCCTCAGAATCAGAGTCCCCCATAGTGTTGTGGAGACTGCCTCTCTCCTGCTCAGATTCTTCAGATTCATAGTCTTCAACCTGTTCCTCGGTCTTGGCAGGACCTTTGAACCTTCTTCCTATGTTGAGCAACCCAGCAGACCTTCTAGCCTTCTTAGTCTTCTTGGCCAGCAGTGTCTTCAATTCATCCTGCCCCTTAGATAGGTTCAGGATCAGCTCTTGGAACTGTGCATTCTGTGCCTGGAGATCCTTAACTGATTGTTCAAGAGCCATTGCTGAAATAAACAGCGAGAAGATGAGAAACCTGTACACAATTATAAACCTGTGATGCAATGATATGGGAATGCATATGCAATGTTTTCAAGGACCGCAGGATTTAAATTTGCTTAAACAAACAAGAAAGTAACTTTTTATTAGTAATAACTTGTTTTGCCTTTTAGGCTTACAAAAAAATGAAAACGAAATAAGTACAAAAGATGGGGTTTTAAGTCTCCCATGGACGTTTCCTCTTTGTGTTGAGGTATGAGTTGAGGTTTCGTTCCTCATGAAGTAGCTTTGTTAGCTCTAGGATCCTTGCTTGGCTTGCTTTGTAATGAGCCTCGAAAGTATCCCTTTGCTCTTTCAGTTGGATCCATGATCTCTGCAAGTCTTCCATATCAGTAGGCATGTCTGGGTGAAGGATGGTATAAGCTGTGTCTCCTTCAGCAACAGGTTCCATGGTAACTGGTAGGACGGCAGGATATGGCATCATGAGTGTCTGAGCACGAGATCGTACCCATCTGAGATAAGCCTCCATAGGAATAGTGTACTTAGGCTCCAGTGTCTTGCTGTCAATCCTGTTTACCTTTCCCCAAGCTCGGATGAATCTCTGACGGTAACCCTGAAGATCGTTGTCGTAATCAAACACAATGCCCTGAATCAACATGTCATGTGGACCATCGCTCCGGGCGTAACCAAACTGTCGTAAAGCTAGAGATGGGTTGTAGGTGATGCCTCCTCTTATGCCTAGAAGTGGCACATTAGGAAACTCCCCACAACGGTCAATGATGGTGACATTCTCCATAGATCTGGAGCACCAATGGATGTCTGAGTGAGAAAGTGACATGATCCTCTTGGACCATCTGAACCCTTGCTCATTCTTCGTTACTGAGCGAGGAAGGTGAGAAATAAACCACCTAGAAAGTAAAGGTATGCAGCACATCAAAGTTCCTCTTGCCCTTGTAGTACGGGTGTGAAGAGAATGTAGGATGTCTCCAAGTAAGGTAGGCACTGGATTGTGACTCAGGAATATGTTGATGGCATGAACGTCTATGAACTGATCAGGATTGGGGAACAACACTAAGCCATAAATCAATAAGGCTAAGATCTCCTCAACAGCATCGTAGCTCATAGCCTTCAAGAACATTTGAGCTTTATCCACTAATACCTTGGCAAGAATACCTTTAACTCCACTTCTCGTCTCTAGAACAATGTCAGACTTCTTCAGATGTAGAGCTGCAGCAATAACTTCTGGTTTAAGCTCCTTCTCTAAGCCTGTGAATGGCTTCTGATCAAGAACAGGTATACCCAGAAGTTTAGAGAACTCCTCCATGGTTGGAACCAGCTGATAATCAGGAAATGTAAAGCAATGGTGCTTAGGGTCAAAGAACTGAAACAGCACACTCATCATGTCTTCACTGAACCCTGAAGTAACTAGATCCAATAAGTGACCATGTCTCTTGTTGAACTGGGAATGATCAGGCACTAGGGAAACCAACTCCTTGAGCTTAGCAGGTATCCCTACAAAGTTGATCCTGATGGTGTTTCTACGAGCAGAAGCCATGACCTGCAACAAAGAACAAAGATAAATCCTTTGGTCCTTGAAATGGTTAGGGAAAATGATATGCTTATGATGCATGATGATGTCATGATGTCATGCTCAATCACAAACATGTGGCACACACAAACAAGTCACACCATAGCCCTAGGTTTAAAGGCTTGCATGAGGTTCAAAGGCAAGTACCCTCCCCTGAAGTTAGATGGTTCATCCTGTCCTACAAAAGTAACCAGGTTCTAAGGGATCTCAATATCATTGATCCTTCACAAGGGTGGTTGTTCAGAAGGCAACTTACTTGCCAACCAAAACCCTCCAAGTTTAAGATCTCAATGAGCGTAGTATCGAGTGTCAACCAACTTCAGTTTGCACCAAAGCCGGTTACCTCACTACTTTCTAAAGGCCAAGATGAGTTAACTAGGGTTCTAAAAGTTAGTTAGTGCATTGACAACATATGGCAACCTCAATATTATCCTCAACTTGACTTAAGGAATATAAGCACCAACCACGAAGTCGCACTAACTATGGCCACCAGATCAACCGTATCGATATACGTCGTACAGTTTCCTTGGTCTATTGCCATTTACCTAAGGTACACTAGGTCCGGGTTAGGACCTTTCACACATGAGAGCACCCCAACAAGTAATATAAAACAAACAAGGCAAACAATTTAAAGTGATCTTTAATTCCTAAGGGTACCCCTCTTAAATAAATCCCCAGCAGAGTCGCCAGTTCTGTAACACGGTGGGAGAACTGACTTTAAACAATGTTGCGGATAGCAAGAGTCGCCACCGACTTTTATTTTATCCATAAGGAAAGGTTATAAAAGAACAGGAAAGACCTTAGAGAATATTTTGGGTCCGGGGGGTAGGTTATGAAAAGGGAAGGTGTTAGCACCCTTTTCATCCATGGTTATCCATGGGCTCTTAGGTACTTAAGCTCACTTTTGAATTGTTTTGAAAGTGTAGTGTGTGAATAGCAAAAAATTTCAGAATAGTTTAATAATAATCCGTGTATGGATGTGAAAAAAAACTTGCTTGAAAATTTTGTTGGAAATTTGTTTAAGTGTGAAAAAGTTTTGAAGTGAGCAAGTACCTAGGATTAACCTACCCTAATGTTTAAAGGTCTTTCTTATTCTTTATTCTTTCCTTTAGTAAGACTATCCCTACTATAATGGAGTAGGTAGTCCTTACTTTGGATGTTAAGGGACATGCGAGGGACAATTTGACTTTGAAGGCCATTGTGGGATGTAATAAGCACATATAAGGGACCATCATCATTTTTCGAAAGGGACTCGATTCGTAAAGGCAACCATAAGGGACTTTGATGATTTTTCCATTTGAGGGACTTGCTTTATACACCCCACTTAACCATTATTCGTAGGCAACTTGAGGGATATCCTTAGGAAGTGAGACGGCGATTAAAATCGACTTACGTGTGTGACGTGTTTATTTTAATTATCTTTATTTAAAAGTGATCTAAATTTATTTTAATATTACATACATGTTATTACACTCCCTAATTACTAACCATAATAATAATTAAATAATTAAACAACTTTACATCCAAGAAACAATTACAAAATAATAAGCAAAATAATTAAATAACAAAGATAAATAAAATATAAATAAGCAATAATAAATAATAAAGGGGGTTAATTTTAAGTTTACTCGGCAAGACATCGCATCTTGTGCCTACGTATCCTTACGGGAGTGGAATCAGAGTAATCGTAGTTCCCCTCAATAGGGAGGTTAGAAACTTCTTGACTGTGGTCAAGGTCTCAAGGGGAATAAACGCATCTTAAGGACACGCTTACGTGGAGTGTAGAAACTCCAAATCTCTACGTTGAAATGTTAAGTTGTAATTAGGGTTAAATTAGGGATTCCACGGCGGGAAACCCTAAAAATGAGCGCGGCGGCTCTTTGACCTAATGCTAAGGGTAAAATTGTAATTTTGCCTGCGGCGAGGCATTTGTGAAAATTAGGGTTTGTAGTTTGTAGTTTTGAGGATTTGAAATTGAATGTGTGAAGTTTTACGGACTATTGGCGCGGCGGCCAAACAGTTAGACCTAACCTTCGGATGTGTGCAATGTGACAGAAATAATAGTAAACGCGTGAGATAATTGAATCATGCAAACAGAGAGATAATGTCATAATTTAAACCATGCAAGCAGAAATTTAAAGGCAGAATTTAAAGAGCGATTGTTAAGTTCGCGAGGTTACATGAGAGGAGCAGATACAATATGATAATGAAATTTGAATTGAACAATAATAAAATAAAATAAATAACGGTTCTAGTTATTATTTTAAAAAAAAGATTTTAGTTATTATTTTAAATTTATCTAAAAAAAAGTTTTTCTTAAAAATAATAGGTTTTCATATTAATTTGGAAAAGATGTTAATGTTATTTATTTTAAAAAACAGATTTTTATATTATAACAAATTTTAATAAATTAATGATAACAATGATAGTAATAATGGTAATAATAATGATAATAATGATAATAATAATAAATAATGATAATAATAATAATAATAATAATAATAATAATAATAATAATAATAATAATAATAATAATAATAATAAAGCAATAATGAATTTTAAATGTGCCAAATAACCCAACAATGTTGCTAACGCAGAAATGCGCTCATCGCAACCAGATCTAAATCGGACGAAACAAAATTTATCGCAAAGAAAAAGAAATTAAGCAAAAAATAGTATTATTGCTCACACAAAAATGCGATCATCGCAACCAGATCGAACTAACACAAATGTCACGCGTCATGCACACAAATGTGCAAACATCGTATCGACATAATTCGATCAAAAATCTTATATATATAAACTCTAACAATTTAAAAATTATATATATATAAACGTAACAGTAATAGATAAAGAAAAAGAAATAACGGTAATAGATGAAGAAAAAGAAATAACGGTAAAAGATGAAGAAAAAGAAACAACAGTAATAGATGAAGGAAAAGAA
The DNA here is from genome assembly GCA_963859935.3 of Lathyrus sativus. Classification (NCBI taxonomy): domain Eukaryota; kingdom Viridiplantae; phylum Streptophyta; class Magnoliopsida; order Fabales; family Fabaceae; genus Lathyrus; species Lathyrus sativus. The sequence goes on along the minus strand of OZ012740.1, from coordinate 537,595,822 downwards.
ATAACGGTAAACGATGAAGAAAAAGAAACAATAGTAATGGATGAAGAAGAAAACTAAATAACGGCAAACGGCACTCACTCCTCTTACGTTTTTTTCATTCTCCCCCTTTTTTCCAACAAGGCAACACATGTATATATAGGGAACAAATTAGGGTTAACACCAAATTGTCAATAATGTCCCTAAAGCCCATTTTAAAGCCCAAACTAAATAATTAGTTAAGAAAAAATAAAATTTAAATAATTTAAAATAATAAACTTAAAATAAAAACTAATAATCCTATTGATTCCTAAAATAAAAAATATTATAAAAAGAACAAAATTTTTTTCAATATTTTTTATTTTATGATTTTTTGGATATTTTTATGAATAATTTAGAAAAAAGTGAAAAAAATAATATTTTAAAAAATGATTTAATTAAAATACGAAAATAATAATTAAATAATAATAAAAAACTATTTTTGTTATTTTTTTAATGAAAGACAGAAAAATTTAGAGTAAAAATAATAAAAAACAAAAAAAAAGTGACAAAGGTGAGATTCGAACTCTCAACCTCTCACACTCATAACTCCTTACACATGTCCTCCTGCCAATTGTGCCATTTTTACCTTTTAGAAAAAAAAAATGCATGCCATATGATATTTACCTGCAAAAAGTCAAACGACTACACAAATTTGTTAGTAATTGATTAAATGCAATGAAATGCGACGACAAATCTTAGGGCAAAATTTGGGGTATTACAGTTATTATGATAATATTTCTCACCCAACCTCTCTTTGATGTTGGCAAAAAAAAATCATGAAGTTTGACTTTGGTTTGACCACAGTTGACCTCAGTCTGACCTTTTAACTGCATTGACTGCTTTTGACTTATCTGATCATCTGACTGAGCAAACTTTTGAGAAAAGTCTTGAAACTTGACATGGGGGTTCTTATACACATATAAGATGTTATGAAGCTCACTTGAAGTCTTGGAAGTCCATTTAGCCTGATTAAAGTCAAAACCCTAGTTTTGGATGCACTGCTTAGGAGGTGCATTGTCTGAGGGAATTGTCAACTCTTCTGACCAATTGTGAATTTTGTGAACCTTGTGAACCTTCTTGGAACACAAAGTCTTGTATTGTGAGGGCAAATTTTGGGGTGCAACAGGGTGCACATAAACTCCATAGACAGAAAAATATGGAACGTTATCCTCAATGGTCCAATAGAAATTACTATGACCAATGCGGATAATATAGTTGTGCCAAAGCCCAAAGCACAATGGACCGATGACGATGAGAAAAAAATACAATTATGATTGAAAAGCCAAAAATATCTTAATCTCCTCATTAGGTGTAGATGAATACTATCGTGTATCCCATTGTCCTACTGCTAAGGCCATGTGGGATTCAACACATTAAAACAAGAGTTTGATCTCTTTTTCATGGAGCAAGGGGAAACCATTGTTGACATGCAAAATAGATTTACTCATCTCATCAATCATTTACATTCATTAGGTAGGCCTGTTTCCAATGATGTTGCTACTAGTAAGATCTTGAGATGTCTTAACAGAGAATGGCATCCGAAAGTGACAGCCATCAAAGAAGCACATGATCTTACCTTATTAGACTTGACAACATTGTTTGGCAAACTACAAGAGCATGAACAGGTACTCTTGAGCCTAGACCAACGCGAAAAGATGGAAAAGAAAGACAAAACGAAGGTGAGTGAAAAGAAATCGATAGCTCTTAAGACTTCCTCCTTGAAGTCTCAAGCAAAAGAGCAAAGTGATTATTCCTCAAGCGACGAAGAAGAAGAGGACAAGAGCGAAGATATGGGGCTGTTCGTTAAACGGTACAACTGTTACGTGAGAAAGAACGACATTCAACATTCCGAGAAGAACTTGGTAAACTTCCGGAAATAATTGAGGTACTCCAAAGATGATGACTCAAAAGGTAAAAAGACTAGAGGGACGTGTTACAAGTGTGGGAAACCCGGTCACTACAAACCGGATTGTCCGATGAACAAAAAGGCAAAGGAAAAGGAATCATCAAAGTCATACAAGAAATCATCAAAGCCAAGGAGAGCGTACATAGCTTGGGAAAGCGACAACGACTCTTCCTCCTCTGATGAAAGCTCTAGTGATGAAGAAGAGTCTGTGAATCTATGCCTTTCCACACATCAGAAAAATAAGAAAAAGCAGGTACGTCACTCTAAATATGAGAAGTCCTCAAATATGTCGCATTCAGAATTACAAACCGCATTTAATGCTTTACACAATGAAGCAACTGAAGCCTTTAAGAGACTTGCCTCTAATAAAAGAATTTTTACTTACTTAGAGCACAAAGTTAAAGAGTCCAAAAAGAAATCAGAGGACCTTAAGGCTTCCATTGTGGAAGGTAATAAATCGGATTGTGAGGACCAAAGAAATCCTTTCGACTTTGGATGTGATACTTGTCATATTTGGCAAGGTGAAGTTAGAAACCTTAAGGCCAAATTAAACAAGGCACTTGAGCCTAAAATTACATTTGCTATTGATAGAAAGGATTTTAGAAAAAGTATGATAAACCCAAGGGTCACTGATGTAAAAAATTACTCGAAAATCAACGAGAAACTCCCCAAAATCAAAAACTTTCGAAAACACCCTGAATTGCCTGGATCCGCATCCAAAGCCCAAACCTTTGTCGCCTTTGTGGCATGGCTTTCGCCCTTCCTCAAATACCACACGCAATGCGGCTTTTGTCGCTGCCATCATGGCATGATATGCCGCTGCACGACTTTGTTAAGCCACCAACTCGTGGCGCGACCCTTCTATGCTAATCGTGCCACTGATGCTGACCCGCGGCGCTGCTTCGGTTGCCTCCCATCGCGGCACGGCATGCCCTAAAAAAAACTATTTTTATTTTTATTTTTGTAAAAAGGTTTGATTTTCAAAAAATTAAGTTTTTGACTTTTCAAGAAAAATCATAAAATTTCAAGAAATTGAGAAAAATAGAGCAAATTTGGTCGCTCATAAAAACACAGATATCACAGTACACAATTTTATATTCATCTCAAAATAGCATAAATTACAGTGATTAGTCACAAAACTTCAAAAAGGTATAACCCACACAAATTCAACCAAACTTATATTCATATCAAGCCAATATGTTTATTCATCATCAAAAACCATTTACGGTAACCATATGGGACTTATCCCAAATCCCCCTTGGTAACTCCAGTAACACAAAGAAACTAAACATTTATGGATCAATGACAATAGGGTTTTTCCCAAACCCTATTTGGTCAAATATGTTACAAAAGAAAAAACAAAGTATAAACCTGACACTAATGGGAGGGAAAAAAACCCCCCACCGTCCTGCTTGCCTATAATCACCATCAGTAAAGTAATTCCCCTTACCTCGAATTGAAGTTTTTCCTTTTCCTAAGACTGGTTCCCAAAACCTTATTTAAATCTCAATTTCCATGATCAGCCACTCATAAGTTTTCTAATTTCCCGTTAACCTAATCTGCCTTCTTACTTCAGAATATATAATAACCTTATTTTATTCCAAACCCCAATCGAACTTACACCATCACCTCACACCTAAAAGAAAATCTAATGCTCTTATTCTATTCAAAATAATATATTTTTTAAATAAAGTATAACATTTTATTTTATTTAGATAAAAAAATTAATTAATTATTTAATAAAAATTCTAAAAAATGTGAATTATTCATAATAGCTCCATTTTCTCCAATTATTACAAAATAATCAAAATTATTTAATTATCTTTAATAATTTAAATAAATCCTATTTTATTTTCTGCTCTCAACTCTATAATCCCAATAATTATTAAATTAGTTAAATATCCCAATACTTGCTATTTGGCAATGTCTTGGTGATAATATTAGCATCATTGTCATCAGTCAAAATCTTCAGCAGTTGGACTTCTCTACGCTCGATTGTCTCTTAAACAAAGTGCAACATCACATAGATGTGATTGGTTTGCTAATGATATGTTAAATTCTTTGACAGATGTATTGCACTTTGACTATCAAATTTAACAATTATAACTCGACCTTGAAGTTTTAGCTCCTTATCAAAACCTTCAAGCCACTGTGCTTCTTTTACAACTTCAGGGAGAGTAATATACTCTGCTTTAGTGGTTGATAAGGTAATAACCTTCTGAAGTGTTGCTTTCCAACTTATTGTTGTGCCAAACATAGTGAACACATATCCAAAAATAAATTTTCTGGAATTCATACAACCTACATAATCAGAGTCGACAAATTCTTCTATTTCAACTTTGTTATCATCACCATAGGCTCCACTAGAAATCAGAACTTTGCTCAAAGACCTATTAATGTACCTTAGAATCCACTTTAATGCTTGCTAGTGCGCCTTCCAAGGATTGGCTATGTACCTGCTTACAAGGCTCAATGCATATGTTATGTCTGGAATCGTACAGACCATAACATACATCAAAGAACCTACTACATTAGCATATGGAGTGCTATTCATATAGTCTCTTTCAATTTCAGTACTAGGACTTTGAATCGTACTTAGCTTGTATTTAGGATTAGTCGGTGTTAGAATAAGCTTTAAATTCGACATACCAAACTTATTGAGAATCTTCTTCAGGTATGTCTCTTGAGATAAGCATAACATCGATTGCTCTTTATCTCTCTGAATGTCAATCCCATGAATTCTAGAGCCAGCTCCCAAATATTTCATGTCGAACTCCTTATCGATTTCAGCCTTCACCTTCATAACATTTTCGATATTGTTGCTTTCTATGAGGATGTCATCCATATAAAGCAACAAAGTAACAAGTAAATTTCCAGGTCAAAATTTGAAGTAAACATAGTGGTCGAACTGGCTCTGTATGAAACCTATGTGTGCCATGAACCTGTCAAATATTTTATTTCATTGTCGAGGAGATTGTTCCAGGCCATACAAAGACCTATCCAGTTTGCACACATAACCCTCCTTTCCCTTTTCTGCATACCCTTAAGGTTGCCTCATCAGAACTGTTTCATCTAGATCACCATACAAGAAGGTTGTCATCATATCCATTTGTTCAAGTTCTAGGTCAAACTTTCTCACCATAGCAAGTAGCATTTGAATGAATATATGCTTTACAATAGTTGAGAACACATCATTGAAGTCGACACCTTATTTTTCAGTCAACCCCTAGCAACCAACCTTACCTTAAATCATTTTGACATCACTCTTTCGATTCCTTCATTGACCTTGAAAATCCACTTACAACTGACTAATCTGGCTCTTGCAGATTTCTTAATCATCTCCCAAGTGTTATTATCGTGAAGATATTTCATCTCATCATCCATGGCTTTAAGTCATTCAGTATTTTCTCGGCTCCTCATAAATTCCTTATAGTCTATAGGTTATTCATCCACAACCTCACTTGCAGAGACTAAGGCATAAGCCATGAGATATTCGTAACCAAGTCTATGAGGTGGCTTGATGACTCTTCTTGACTTGTCTCTTGCCAACAGTTGGTCATTATCGATTTCCTCATCTTCATCGGCACCTTGTGCTTCTTCTTTGACTTCATCTGGGTTATGCAATTCAGTATTACCATGCTCCACCTCAACAAGAATCTCTTCCTGTTCCAACTCCTCTTTAGAGATCTTGGTACTTCGACTAATGCCATATGTTCTCTTGAAGGCCATCTCAGTTTCATTGAAAACTACATCACGACTTATGATGCACCTCCTGTGATCTGGCTCTACGCACCACAACCTATAAGCTTTGACTCCTTTAGAGTATCCAAGGAACATACATCTAAAAACTCTAGGTTCGACCTTACCTTGTCTAATGTGAGCACATGCTAAACAACCAAATACTCTAAGTCTGTCGAGACTAGGTGGATCTCTCGTCCAGACTTCTTCAGATGTCTTTATTCCCAAGGCAGACTAAGGACACCTATTTATCATATATGTTGGAGTCACATCAGTTTCTGCCCAAAACACCTTCTTCAATTCTGCACTTACCAATATGCGCACCATCCTTTCTAGAATGGTTCGATTAAACCTTTCAGCTAAATTGTTTTGTTCGGAAGTACTTGTAGTAGTTTTGTGCCTTATAATACCAAATGCAGCACAATAGCTGTTGAAAGCCTCATTGCAAAATTTATGACCATAGTCGATCCTCAACCTCTCGACCTTCATGCTAGTTGGTTTTCAACCAAAGTCTTCCAACTTTTGAAATTTTCAAAAATTTCATCCTTAGTCTTCTGGATGTATACCCATAAATTTCTGAAATAATCATCAACTATGGGTAGAAAATACGTTGCATCTGAGTGTGAAGGATTCCTTGCAGGCCCCAAAAGGTCAGCACGAATGTAATAAATGGGTCCATTTATTCTTTGTTTACCTTTGTTAAACTTCACTTTACAGGATTTACCAAATACACAAGGTTCACAAAGCTCTAGTTTTTTTTACCATGTCACCACACAAAAAATTTTGTTTTGAAATTCGACCAGGCCTCTTTCACTGACATGCCCAAGTCTCTTGTGTCATAGCTCAATCTTCAACACAGGTTTTGTGGATGCCACATCTATTGAAGCACTTACAATCTTAACCTTAAGAGTATACAAGTCTTGTTTCTTCATGCCTCTCAAGACTTACTCCGACTCCTTCATTACCCTTAAGATACTTTGATCTCCTTTGAAAATATATCCTTTCTTGTCGAATTCATCGAAAAAATCAGAATTTCTCTTAAGGTCAAGTACATATCTGACATCAGTCAATAGCCTTATTGACTTATCATAGAACTTTAATCTCACATATCCAATACCTATAATTTTGCAAGTTTTGTTGTCTACCAATAACACTGATCCACCATCTTGATCATATAATTCCCCAAACGCGTCTTTGTTTAGAGTCATGTGTCAAGTACAACCTGAATTCATAATTCACTCATTGCTAGAGTCACTGCTTGAAATCAATAGGACATCAGATGATTCATAATCATCTTACACAATGGCCACATTACCATTATCCTTTCCACCATGATTATTCATACGCTCAGGGTCCATATTTTTTGTGTGACCCTCCTTCTTACAATGATAACACCTAATTGCATGAGCATTACCACCATAAGAATTTTGTAGAACTTTACCCTTCTTCTTCTTCTCAAACCTACCATCTTTCTTCAAGAATTTCCCTTTAACGGAGAAATCTTCACCAACAGAAGAGAGCTTGTACTCCTTTCGTTCGTTCAAATTCTTAAAGTACAAGACTGATTGAACTTCTTCAAAGGTCAGTGAATTTTTCCATACCAGAGAGTTTCTTTGAAGTGACCATGAGACTTAGGTAAAGCACACAACAACATAAATGCTTGATCTTCGTCATCAATCTTGACCTCAATTTTCAAGATCAAGAATCAAATTGTTGAACATATCCAACTGCTCAACCAAGACTTTGTCTTCACTCATATTAAATGAATAAAAAATTTGCTTCAAGTAGAGGCGATTGACCAACGATTTCGTCATGTACAGACCTTTGAGTTTCATCCAAACACTAGCCACGATTTTTTCCTTTGAAACTTGCTGGAGAACCTTATCACCAAGGCTCAATGTCACTGTGGGCTTTCTTGATCATCGTCTTCTTTTCCTTATCCGTTAGGGCAACATTCATCTTCTCTGATCCTTTCAACGCTTCTAACAAACTCTGTTGAACCAATAGTACTTGCATCTTCAAGCGCCATAAACCAAAATCATTCATTCTGACGAATTTCTTAATCTCATATTTTATTGATGACATCTTCTCCTCCACGCTCACCGCATCAATTTGTTGTAAATCGATGTCGTAAAAAACAAATCAAAATATGAGAAAGATTTAGTTTCTTAAACAAACACAAGAAACCCTATTAAATTTTACAAAAGAAGCATTAGAAAGAAGAAGCAGAACTAAAATTGGTTTAAAGTATTTTACTATTCATTTTTTCAATAAGGGTTCAAAAATTACAAGTGAATAACAACAATTAATCTCTCTTAACAAATTGAGAGAACTAGTCTATTTATAGATTAGTAAGTTAACTTAAACTATAAGTTAACATAACAATTGAACTTACAAGTAAGACCCAATTCAATATACTAATATTTCTAGCATTTCGACTACTGCATGTTTGAGCAGACTTCGACTACATCATACATGACTTCTATCGAATAAAAAAGATACCCTTATCGACACTAAAGTTCGATCAAAATCACATATCTATTTATTCGTTTTGCTTTTATGTTACTAAATAGAAAGAAGGAAGAAAACTAAAATATTCAAAAGTTAAAGCAAATGACTACATAATTTGGCAATGAAAACATGTACTCGTCGACCAGAGAAGTGAAGTAAAACAAAGAACATACTTTATAACAAGTTGCAGCACACCATAATGAAGAAATAGTAAAACTGTAAAAGACTTTACTTGTCTATTCTAAAATAAAAACTAAAATTTCCAACTTCAATACTACTACTTTTAAACATAGAAATTGAATATATCAGGTAATTGACGTTGGACTGGAGGACCACAATTCAATCTTCTGCAACTGCGATTGGAGGAAATTGGAACCACTAGATACCACAACAGACCTTCGAACTGGATTAATCGATCCAATAGACCGGATATTGTGGTGAAAACAAAAAAACATAGGAATTAAATAACTAAAAACAAGACAACCTAAGCCATATTAAATTGATATGCTATTAGGAATCCCCATGCCAGTTAATCCACCTTCACTACTAGGTTTAAGCAATGTGTATGCCATCTTCACTGGACCAAACCTGTTCCTAAGTTTCTCATCATTGTTCATCATCTCAATCCTTTTCTCAATTTCACTAAGTTTACTTCCAAACTTTTCAAAAGCCTTCATTGCCTTTCCATCACAAGTCCAATATGGAGTGTCTCTCTCTCCAAGGTAGACCTCATCACTAGCATGTCTTGACAATATTTCCACTAGAGAAATTCCAAGAACAGCTTGAAATTGTGAAGTTATTGTTTTCAGAAAAGCCTTGTCAGGATTTTCCACAAGTTCATTGTATTCTTGAGTTCCTTTTTCAGGCATAAGTCGTCGGCTCATAGAAGGACGACTCGGCGGAAAGCCTCCGTATGTATATTGTCCAAAGTTGACGGCTGCATGGAGAGCTGAGGCAATCCATATGATGATAGTGCAGGCTTCAATCAGTTCTTCAAGTGTGTGCATCTTTGGCCACCATGGCTCATCTTTCTTGTCACCGTGACCCTTTTCGATTATTTCCTTCCACCAAGATTGGAGCTCCGAGTCTTCCTTGATCGAGTCATTGTCCCTGTAGTAAATGGAGCAGTAGTCCGTAACCCATGTCTTGATGGCAAACCAAATCTCAAGTCCATCAACCGCGTAAGGGTAGTCGTCGATTAATAATCGAAGACCGTGTGGAGAACTCGAGTCCTTAAGCGCCATTCCTCTAAAAGATGCAAAGATGAAGTAATTGATCAATAAAATGAAATAAAAACATAAAGCTATTTGTAATGATAATGGTTTTACTAATACTACCTCTTGAGAAGATCTTGAGGAAGTGCTTGCTCGGGGAAAGACCAATCCTTATAGAGAAAGGAAGAAAACTCCATAGAGTACTTCGATGGAAAAACGGTCGACTCTAGAGCACCACCTCCATTGATGAGGATCTGTCTTGCGAGTCCGTTTATATTCATGGTATCGCGAAAGTGAGGATGCAAGAGCTTATGAATAGGGTGAAGCACGCTAAGTTGCCTATTCGAAGCTATGATAAACGGCTCAACGACAGCATGAGTATGCAACCTGTCATACATGTAAGACATAAAAATTTAATTACAATGACATATGAACCACGACTAAGTTTGGTTAGAATTACGAGTCGTAAACTCCTACCAGTGGCTGATAAGCTGATGATAGCCGGAGTCAACTACTCCGACATAAGCTTTGGCCAATTGCCAAATGGAATTCTCAACTCCTTGCTTTGCAGGCAAGTAAACTTTACTAATGGCACCGTATTGATCTCCCTCGGAATGCGGCAAACTCAACTCAATGGCAAGTGGCTGTAAAGTTCCATTTTTTCGCAAGAACAAAATTGTCCTACTAGCATATGTCTTTGTAGAGGTGGAGTTTATCCTTCTTAAATATGGCATCAGTGAATCATGGTGATCTAATATGAACAATTTTCTTTCTCTAATTGCCTATTCAATCAAAAAGAAATAGATATCATGTATCCTAACATTGAGTAGATTTTGCTGCAAAAACACAAATATTATATCAACTTGAACTTTACCTCATCCACAGTGAGCCCGTCCAGATTAATTTCAATGTGTTCTTTGGTTATTTTACTGGATTGATCACCGTAGAATTGACGATCTAGCTTGCTTTGTGGTGGAAACTCCTGCAGTTATTTAGGAGATTATGAGGAAAAATAACTCATAGGAAGTTCATCATTAAGATATGATATTGTTTCAAAGTAACTATAAAAACTAAAACTTACTTGGAGACTACAGATCATGACAGGGTTTATACCAGCCAGCATCTCCCTAGCAAATTCTTCATCTGTTCTCCACGCAGATTTATCCGCCGCAATCACTTGAGGCATTGGAAATTTGAGGAACTTTTCCCCATCAGTTCGGAAAATTTCCTTAAGCATCTCTCCATGGATGTTATCCCTAACATCCTTAAGCAAACCCTCAGGCACATCAATCCCACTTTCATAGAGTTTGAGTACATCTTCAAAGCTGTCAAACTCATTCGGTGTGCTATCAAATAGAGATTCCAGTTCAGGTTTTAGAACTTGAACTATGGATTTCAACGCGTAAGCGAGAAAATCAGACATCTTTAAATGACCGAATCTTTCATCCCTCGGAACATATATCTTTAAGCTCAACTCAAGATCCAGCCTACTCTCATAGTTAGGATCTGATTTTGCAGGTTTTCTACCGGTTCTTCCCCTACGAGGATAGGGATATTTGATAGACCCTCCGAGAATAGGACGAGCATGTTCTGGACCCTTATCGGAATTTCCCAAATCATTGTAGAATGCATAATCATAAACCCTATCCCATTTTTCAAGCTCTCCCATTCCATCACCTCTTAAAGTTTCTAACTCTTCTTCTCTGTACTTCATTAGTGGCATTGGTGTTTCACTTGGAAGATATACCTTGTTGGAGAAGAAAACGCGGTCTTTTTGATAGTTTTTAGCAGGGTATATCCAAGAGTTGCAGGCAAAGTAGATATCATCATCTTGACCAGGAACATGTTTAAGTGTCAAGTTTTTGAGGTAGAACTCACTGTGATGATTGTTTCTTATTAAAAATGCTCCTGGTGTTCCCATCTCTTCATCATCCCAATCAAATGTAACCTTGAATGCGGATTCACCGGTTGTTAGAGATTCCGGTGTGGATGTGGAAATCCAATCTAAATTAGCAGGCTTTCCAAGTTTTCCCTTCAATCCATTCTCTAGAAAATCATTCAAAGAAGAAAACATATAAAAACAGTTTAGTAATAGTTTCTTTTTTCATCAGGAAACGTATAGAGCAAGAAAGGAAGAACATAAACTAACCTGGATCAGTGTTAACAGCACTGATGAGTTGAAGAGAAACTCCTTCACCGACAAACTCATGAAGACCATCAAGAAAGGAAGCTGTGAAATCGTTGTAGTCCAACACACTTTTTTTCATCAACACAACGGTCCCTTCAACATGGTGGCGAGTGTTATGAATCATTTTCAGCAACAAAATGGACAAAGGAAAGAGACAATGTTTGTTTAGTAAAAAGCTGTTAATGCTTGTGAATTGTGATATGAAAGAATTGTGTTTACTTTGCCTTTTATAGACACACAGAATATCAACCGAATACAATAAATTATGTATCTAATATTTACTTTGAAATTAATTTTAAACAAATTTATATAATTTTCTAAAAGAATTTAAATTTTGGGTCATAAAGAAAAAGAAATTAAATTTAATACTTATTTTATCATTATCATTATTAAATATGTATCAAACATATAAAATTATAAACTAATAAGACTAGCATTCTTATTATGGTATCTTTATCAAGTATTTATCTAAATTTTTATTTTGTAATTTATTTATCATATCTTTTATGACCAACAAATCCATATTATATTTAAAAGAAATTTACCATTTAATAAACGTTGATGATACTTTTTTAATATTATATTTAAATATAAATACTTTTTTTAATACTTATGAGTTTTAATTGTGTATTTATACTTTTAATTATGATTAATTTAAAATAAAATAAAAAATAATTGATATTAACTAAAATTATTTGATTGAATAATGAAAATTCACTTATCGAAATGTTGGTCCTAAATAAATTAGCCTAGAAAAATGGATTCATATCATTAATTACAGTTAATTGCATGTTGATATTGAAATCTTGTTTATCCAATTTATAGTGTCACATAATTATTTGGTCCAAAGTGGTCCAAAGTGATTGACATTTTATCGGCAACGAGCTGAAACCATTTGATGTCAAAACTGATTTAAAATAGTCGATTAAATGGATCAAATATTGGTGGTGCTATATATAAATAAAAGTTTTTATTTTTCAATTTTACAAATTATTTTTTTAATCATAAATCAGAATTGTATATAAAAATAAATTTTTTGAGCTCCTAGTCTTAATTTCTAGTAAGTTTTAGTCCTCACTTAAATCGTTAAATTGGTGTTTAGGGGGGCGCATGTGTATATGGAACAAAGTGAAGACGGCAGCATTGAGCACTGCTTTGTACAACAGTGATCTGAGGTGTGGTGCAAGTTATGAGATAAACTGTGCAATCGATAAAGAATGGTGTCATTCCGTAAGTCCAAAATTTGATGGTATTTTAGACTTTTTGGTTATGTAAAATTCTGCATTTCACACATGATGTGAGGTCCTGATTCTGAAGTGGAGTAAAGTTACGAAACCCCGTGCACGAAACTCGCCCGGTGGGAAGAGATAGATAGTTTTGCCTCTTCATTTTGGAACTTGGTCTTATCTCACATGGTCATAAATTGATTTGTTATAAGTTCACGTCTTCATGATACTGTTTCAACGCTCCTATTTCACATGGTCATTTGTGGTTTCTCTAATATCTCAAATCTCAATACCGCCATATTAAGCAGGGAGTGGTAGCTTATTAAACTATTAATGATAAAAATAATATTTTACCAATGTATCTAGTTAGATCAGTCATAATAGCATTTGTCAAATCTCTCTGAATACAATATCAAGACGAGGACAACAATTGTTTGAAAAGCTCTAAAATCTTAAAGTTTTTGGTATTCAACACCAAAGTGTTATGCCGCATGAAAAGAAGTTCACACTGCCTTGAAATCAATCAAACCATTTTGCTATTCTCAATCGGAAGGTTCTTGCATCAGACAGCACGAGACAGACTCATAGAAAGCAGTAAAGTAATTTTAAACTATTCCAAAAAAGACAAGATTAAAACAGAATAGTATCAAATATTTTGTTTCAAAAGTAGATTCTGATTCCCCACACATCCTTATCTTTGAGGTAGGAGGATAAACTTACTTGGTAAGATTCTGAAAGGGTTAAATTCTACACATACCATAATATAATACTTAAGAGCTAAGGAAAAAGCACAACACAACAATATTCCTGGTATCCGTTACTTTTTTAAACACTATCCTTAGTATTTATTTTTATCTGCACTACTAAATATGTGAATGCTCTGAAGTTCTAAAGTGTGAACTGTGAGCTAAATCAAATTCTTATGTACTAAATGCAGTTTCAATTTCAGTTTTAAAAATAATAGTAATACATTGGCTTCTGGTATAGATATACTTATAAACAATTACAAGTTACACAAATTTTGAACACATCTCACCAAGCAGGAAGTGACTTATTCCAGTTTCAAGTCTTCAATGCAGAAGAGCTAAGATAATATAGTAGATTTAAAGCAGACACTTGCCTGACCCAACATCTTGAATTCTTGATAATTTATTATCCATTTACCGGTCACCAAACCTCCCAATTATTTCAAACAAGGCTCGAACTTGAATTTAACCTCTTCCAAAGACTAGGAATGACCAACTTGCCTACCCCACTGAAGGTCTGAAGAAAATTCAGCAAGAGCAGCTCGAGGATCACCATTTGAAACAGACCAGTAATATTGAGCGGTTTCACTGTCAACTTGCATGCTTCTCTTCAAGGAATCAAGCACCTTTTTGTTAGTTTCTTCTGAGGATATTCTGGTTGATACATAGCTACTCTTTATGTCTGGTACATCATCAGGGTACAACACTGCAACTTCTCGTTTAGCATTAACATCTAGCTCAATAAAGCAAGTTCTTTTAATAAGAATATCAGGATTACTAATAGGAATTAATAGCCTTTCCCTCGAGTATATGCCATGATCGCTCATCATGTTGTTCAATCGTTTTATATCCATCACCTGTTGTAGTAAAAAAATAAACTATCATCAGAAGGCCGATACAGTTTATCAAATTCTTCCATGTGTTATTAAACAGGAAAAACCAGGAACAAAACAAGGAAAGGATGGATCGCTCCACTCTTAACAATTTCAAAACGATATCTCTAGGGCTATGATTGGATTGATGGGATCGGAAAGGGTGGTGCGTATGGGATGGAATGAAGTGGTATTTTATTCTTTTGGTTATTTAAAATCAAATGGAGCAAAGCAAAATGGAGTGGTATAGATTACATTCCATTCTATTACTTACAACCATATTTCTTCCCCTCCAACTTGGGCAGAATGAAGAATTTGCCTTGTTTCGTCTTAAATTTTCCAAACGATTGAATGAAATCTTCATTCTGCTACATTCAACTCCACTCTACTCCGCTCAATTCTAACCGTTCATTTTATGATATCCAAATATAGTCTAAAAGGCTACAATATTAACTTGATCATAGTGATCAATAGGATGGATCAATTTAGTTCTAAAATAGACTATAAACACTAATTTTTTATTAATATAATCAAGATTATAGAGAAATAGCGGGCAAACAAGCAACAAGTTGTGCCGCTATCCCTTTTTAGATGGCAAAATCAATCTTCTTAAAAACTATATTCATTGTCCTAGGTGACACAACATTGTTATGCATGAACCTTTGCACTCTTTGTAAAAGATCCACCGCTTCTGGTGCTAGAAAACCAAAAATATTGAAGGCAAATGGTATGAAAGCATGTTGATTTTTTCTCATGTTTGGCCACTTTACATGAAACGGCTTTGAGAGTTGTCTGTCCCACAATAAAATCTCTGTTCCTCAATCCCACCGGTGGAAAAACCCCGGTCAAATCTACACAACATGTTTTCCTCCTACCCAGACATACCTACGCCAGAACATTTGCTGGCCTAAAAGTTGATCTTCCCTCCAACCCACCCATAATTTTCAATTTCAGCTATGATTTCGTAATTTCGTTCTAATCAATTTCAAAAAGACACGGGCATATTATCTAAAACAAATCGTGCATTTCAATTTGTGAAACTAAGTAAAAGACACAGTCGATTATAAACCCTAGTCGGTAGCAGACAAACCTGAACGGAGTACTTAACAGCGAGACTAGCAACGCTGTCCCCTCGTACTATGCGATGCGAGATTGCGAATTTGGCGAGTGAATTGTCTCTCCAGAAGCTTCTAGAGAGTGGGTTTCCAACTACGTCCTTCAATTTCCATGGTGCTAGGAAAGCTCTTGTTACGATATCTCTTTGCGAGGCTACTGAGTTCCAGACCCGGCAGACGCAACTGGAACGGGCGAGATCGGGGATCGGAAGCTTCTCGAAGATGATTTGGAGGGTGTCGGTGGAGGATAGTGCGGAGAAATGAGAATTCATTGGTGAGATTACTGTTGAAGTGGGAGGAGGTGGGGTTTGGGTGGATGAAGGGGAAGCCAAATTAGAATTCATGAGATGGCGGAGAATATCACCGTCGTCTTCGTCGCAACAACAACCCATTCAGATGAAGTAGTTTCATTTACACCTTCGGACAAAACTCATCCACGAATCTTCTACGGGTGGATATAGATAATTTGATTAATGATATTTTGTTTCATTATGGATATTATTTTTATTAATCATATTTTGTTTTGTTATGAATATTATTATTATCACAATTATTAATTACTAGTGTTCCGTCCGTGTCCGTTTGTCCGCTTTTTTTATTGCGTTAACGCGCAAAAATATTATCAGCGTATTTTTTTATAAATTTAATTTTACTATAAATTATTTATATTGATTTTAATATAAATTATTTATATGATGACACATTGAATTTTGTATTTATATATTGCTATAGATTAGTCAAAACCATAAAAAGATTTAGATAGAAGAAGAACAAAAATCTTTCTCGCAATTTATTAAGCAACTAAACATAAACATTAACACGGATATTGAGTTACATTATTGCTTAATAGGAAGGTTAACCATGTAATCAAAATCAAAAATATCTCTTGTTTCACTGCAAAACAAATGAAGTAAATTTTAGTAGTCAACGATATAGTGTAATCTAGTAAGTACACGCATAGTGTGAGATTGCAAAAGTATAGTTGAATGATTAAACAAAATAGATAAATACCTGAGTTTGTGACAACAAAATTTCTTTAAAAACTATATTTTTTGTAAACTCCCCTTCTTCCACAGTTACTCTTCCGTCTTTAATTAGCACTCTTGTTGCAGCCCGCGAAACACCTCTTGATAAAGCAACATACAATTGTTCGTGACTGAAAACATGTTGTAGAAGATAAATTCCAACATTTGGAATTGTTTGTCCTTGGGATTTATTTATAGTGAGTGCAAAGCTTAGTTTGACAGGAAACTGTTTTCTAATAAGCACAAAAGGAAGTCTCGCACCTTCAGTGGTTTTGAGCTTAATTCTTGGCAAGAAAGCTCTTTTTCCAGCATTGTGGCCTGTAAGTATTTCAACATCAAGCAAATTCATAAAAAAACCACGACATAAAAACCTTGTCCCATTACACAACCCAAATTTAGGGTCTATGTTTCGCAACAACATCAGTGGAGCCCCTATTTTTATCTTTAAAATATGTGGCGGTAAAGCACCAGGAGCAATCGTGTGCAAGTATTCCTGTTGATATAGATTATGAGTATCATCCTTAACCTCATCAAAAGATAACAAAATATGTTCATCTCCAGGGAATTTATCAATAATCATGTCATTCAACATATGCACATCACAATTTTTTGGAGTAAGTATCGCTCTCTCCACCATATATGAATCATCCCATCCATGGTTTTCTAATTGGGGGAATGTATTGTTAGAACACAGATTGGTTTTTAGTTATATCTCTATGTTTTGATGATAACACTAATGAAATTTTGTATTAAGAAATTATATACTCTAAATTTGTTCAAGTATTTTTGTTGCAGATATTAAATTTAATATTCTTCTGAAAGCAAAAATTGAATCTGAACATTGAACTACGCAAGGCTCTGAGCGTCAGAAGCATCTAGTTAGAAGACTCTGAGCATTGCCTACAAAAGAATCTAAAACAGAAGGTACAGAAACATCTGAAGCGTAAATTGAAGACTTTGTATGAAGAGTTTCAAACACTGTTTTTCAGAAGAACTCAGGCAAAAAAGATTTCTCTGAACGTTCTACTTCTAGGAAAGGTCATGTCATGTGAAGACAAAATGCTACAGCTACTTTGCAGTACACGGTCTTCAAGCTTGCAACGTCTTAGACTTCTTTGTCTATAAAAGCAAGCATTCAACAACTTTCTATAGTTGACGTATTTTGACGAATCCATTGAAAACTCTCCCAAAGCTCTCATACAAATTATTATTCTTTGTTGAATAGTTTCATACGTTCTTAATCTTAAGTATAAAAATCACAGTTGTGATATAGCTTTCTTAGAAGCATTTCAAACACTTGTTTAGTTTACATTTGATTGTAAAAGTTCCTTAATAAGACCAAGTTGTGGTCAGTATTTCTTGAGAAGACTAAGATAGTTGTTCTTAGTGGTTGACATTATAATCTGTTTGATTATAGTGGATTAAGTCCTTGTGGAGAAAGGCAAATAACTCTTGATATGGTGGACTGAATTAGTTGAGTTCAACGAACCAGGATAACAATCTTTGTGTTTTTATTGCCATATTTATTTGAAAACCCTTATTCAACCCCCCCCCCCCCCCCTTCTAAGTATTTCCTCACCTTCAGTTGGCATCAGAGCTCCGGTTCTATGTGTGTTATCACTTCACCGTGAACAGAAAAGATCCAATTGATAAAACTCTTGATATATTTTGGTTAATACATTATGGCTGAAGCTTCAACATCCAACAACAACAGATATGAAAACAAAGATAGAATCAGCACTAAACCCCCTATGTTTGATGGGGAGAAATTTGATTACTGGAAAGACAGGATTGAAAGTTTCTTTCTTGGATATGATGCTGATCTTTGGGACTTAGTCATTGATGATTATGTTCACCTCACTGATGGGGATGGCAAGAAAATTGATAGAAAATCTATGACTAAAGCTCAGAAGAAGGAGTTCAGAAATCATCACAAAGCAAGAACAATCTTATTAAATGTTATATCTCATACTGAGTATAAGAAGATTACCAACAGAGAAACAACATTTAATTTGTTTGAGTCTTTGAAGATGAATCATGAAGAGAACTCACAAGTTAAAGAGACCAAGGCTCTGGCGCTGATCCAGAAATATGAAGCCTTTAAAATGGAAGAATTTGAATCTATAGAAGCTATGTTCTCTAGATTCCAGATCCTCACAGCTGGATTAAAAGTGATGGACAAAGGTTACTCCACTGTTGATCATGTTAAGAAGATCATCAGAAGTTTGCCCATCAGATGGAAACCAATGGTCACTGCTCTGAAGCTAGCTAAGGATCTGAACAATATCACATTGGAGGAACTGATCAGCTCTCTGAGGAGCCATGAGATTGAACTTGAAGAAGACGAGCCTCAAAAGAAAGGTAAGTCAATTGCTTTAAAGTCTAACAAATCTGTTAAAGCATTGTCGGTTTTAGAAGAAAGTTCTGAAGTGTCTTCTTCTGAAGAAAAAGATGAATTGTCCCTACGTCCAGAAGGATCAATAAACTCTGGAAGCATAAACAGAGGAAGTTCAAGAACTTCAAGAAGCCAGATCAACGCAAAAATTCCTCTGGACACAAAAGATCTGGAAAGAAAGAGGTTGTCTGCTATGAATGCAAGGAACCTGGTCATTACAAGAATGAATGTCCAAAGCTTCTAAAGGAAAAGCCAAAGAGGAAGTTTGACAAAAAGAAGAAGGTTCTAATGGAAACCTGGGATGATTCAGATGAATCTGAATCTTCATCTGAATCAGATGAAGAATGTGCCAACATGGCACTGATGGCAGGCGTGGAAGATCAGGATGAAGGAACATCTGGATCTGAATCTGATTCTGAATCTGACTCAGAAGAGGTACTTTCTGATCTCTCTAGGGAAGAACTTATTGAGGTTTTATCAGAAGTTCTAAACAACTATAACCAGATTAAGCTTAAATTCAAGAAGCTTAAATGCAATCTTGAATATGAGAATAGTCTGTTAAAGTCAGAAGTTGCTGAGCTCAAAGAAAACAATTTGAAAATGAAAAACAATTTTGAAAAAGCTCAACAAGACTCTGAATCTGAAACTAAGTCAAAATGTAAAAATATTTTAGAAGAATATGATTATAGTTTTCAGAAGTTTATGGCTAAAAGCATAGATAGAAGCAAGATGGCTTCAATGATCTATGGAGTTAGCAGAAATACCAGGAAGGGAATTGGATATGAATCTTCCTCTGGAAAGGATTTAAATCCAATACATGTTGATAAACTTATCATTAAGAAGACTCTCTTATATTCTCATTTTAAGTTTGGTCATCTGAATGATACTAAATACACACGTTCTGATCAGAATGTTCCTGTGTTTAAACCGAAAGTTAGTCAGAACAAACCTGTTGTAAAAAGACAGAAGTTCAGACAAACTTTTAAGGCAACTAACCCAAAAGGACCCAAAAAGGTCTGGGTACCTAAGGATAAGATAATATATGTTGCAGATGTATTTAGCAGCAAAGTCAAGACGCCAATCATGGTACCTGGACTCTAGCTGCTCACGTCACATGACGGGAGAAATGTTTATGTTCCAAAGCCTAGAGCTTAAATCTGGAGGAGACGTCAAGTTTGGAGGGAATCAGAATGGCAAGATAATTGGCTCTGGCACTATTGGCAATGGTAACCCTCCCTCTATATCTAATGTTTTACTTGTAGAAGGATTAAAACATAATCTATTGTCCATAAGTCAATTAAGTGACAATGGTTATAAAATAATCTTTAATAAAAAATGTTGCAAAGCTGTCAGTCAAAAGGATGGCTCAATCCTATTTAATGGAAAGAGGAAGAACAACATTTATAAAATCAATCTTTCAGAACTTAAGGTTAAAAATGTAAAATGCCTTATGTCTGTTAATGATGAGCAATGGGTCTGGCACAGAAGATTGAGGCATATTAATATGAGACGTATATCTCAGATTAATAAACTCAATCTGGTCAGAGGACTTCCTAAGCTGAAGTTCAACTCAGACGCTTTTTGTGAAGCATGTCAAAAAGGAAAAATTTCAAAATCTTCTTTTAAAATTAAAAATGTTGTTTCAACCTCAAGACCATTAGAATTACTTCATATTGATCTGTTTGGACCAGTGAAAACTGCATCCATCAGAGGCAAAAAGTATGG
This sequence comes from Lathyrus sativus, assembly GCA_963859935.3. Taxonomy (NCBI): domain Eukaryota; kingdom Viridiplantae; phylum Streptophyta; class Magnoliopsida; order Fabales; family Fabaceae; genus Lathyrus; species Lathyrus sativus. The sequence continues at coordinate 537,575,143 of OZ012740.1, read as the reverse complement.
ATTAGTCATTGTTGATGACTACAACAGATGGACATGGGTGAAATTTCTAAAACACAAGGATGAGTCACATTCTGTGTTCTTTGACTTCTGCAAACAAGTCCAGAATGAAAAAGATTTTAAAATTGTTAAAGTCAGAAGTGGTCATGGTGGCGAATTTGAAAACAAATTTTTTGAAAAATATTTTAATGAAAATGACATTGCTCATTATTTCTCCTGCCCTAGAACTCCACAACAGAATGGAGTTGTAGAGAGGAAAAATAGAACTTTGCAAGAAATGGCCAGAACCATGATTAACGAGACTAATCTGACAAAGCATTTTTTAGCAGAAGCAATAAACACAACTTGTTATATTCAGAACAGAGTGTCTGTAAGACCTCTTCTGGAGAAGACTCCCTGTGAATTGTGGAGGAATAGAAAGCCCAACATTGTTTATTTTCATCCTTTTGGATGTATATGTTATATGTTGAACACTAAAGAGAATCTAAACAAGTTTGATTCTAAAGCACAGAAGTGTTTCATGCTTGGCTATTCTGAACGCTCTAAAGGCTACAGAGTATATAACACTGAAACACAGATTGTGGAGGAATATATACATGTTAGGTTTGATGATACGCTTGGCAATCAAAAGCCAAAGCAGGTTAATAATTCTGCAGATAGAGAAGTCCTTCTCACAGACTCTGAAGTCTCAGAGGCAGAAAAGGCTCAAGTGAAGGAATCAGAAGCAACGCCAGATGCAACTCTATTGGCTGCTCAGATGAACAATTTGAATATTTCTGAAGAACCTAATGTTAGAGGATCATCTTCCAGAATCAAGTCTTCTCATCCAGAAGAAATGATCATTGGAAAGAAGGATGACCCTATAAGAACAAGATCCTACCTCAGATCATCTAAAGCATCATTATTTGGTTTGGTGTCAGTTATTGAACCAACTTCTATGGATAAAGCTCTACAAGACAATGACTGGATAATTGCCATGCAAGAAGAGCTCAATCAATTCACAAGAAATGACGTTTGGGATTTGGTTCCAAGACCAAAAGGATTCAACATTATTGGAACTAAATGAGTCTTCAGAAACAAACTTAATAAGCAAGGAGAAGTTGTAAGAAACAAGGCAACGCTAGTTGCTCAAGGTTATAGCCAGCAAGAAGAAATTGACTACACAGAGACTTATGCTCTTGTGGTCAGGTTAGAGTCTATTCGTTTACTCATTTCTTTTGCTGCACAAAATAACATCACTCTTTATCAGATGGATGTTAAAAGTGCCTTCTTAAATGGGATTATAGCAGAGGAAGTCTATGTTCATCAACCTCCTGGTTTTGAAAGTGATAAATTTCCAGAACATGTTTTTAAACTTAAGAAATCTCTTTATGGTTTAAAACAAGCTCCCAGAGCTTGATATGAGAGATTACGCAATTTTCTTCTAGAGAAAAATTTTATCAGAGACAAAGTGGACACAACTCTCTTCTGTAAAACATTTCAGAAAGATCTATTAATTTGTCAAATATATGTAGATGATATTATATTTGGATCTACCAATGTTACGCTGGGAAAGGAGTTTGCTCAATGTATGCAGGCTGAGTTTGAGATGAGTATGATGGGAGAATTGAGATTCTTTCTGGGAATTCAAGTCAACCAAACTCCAGATTGCACTTACATTCATCAGACTAAATATGTAAAAGAGCTTCTGAAGAAGTTCAACATGACTGATAGTAAGTTAGCAAAGACTCTAATGCATCCAACAAGCACTCTTGGTAAGGAAGAGGTAAGTAAGAAAGTAGATCAGAAACTCTACAGAGGTATGATTGGATCTCTTCTCTACTTAACTGCTTATAGACCTGACATTTTATTCAGTGTATGCTTGTGTGCTAGATTCCAATCATATCCTAGAGAATCACACTTAACAGTGGTTAAGAGGATTCTAAGGTATCTGAAAGGTACTACTAATGTGGATTTGTGTTACAAAAAATCTGATGAATTTAAACTAGTTGGATTCTGTGATGCTGATTACGCTGGAGACAGAGTTGAAAGAAAAAGTACTTCTGGAAGTTGCCAATTTATGAGAAGTAATTTAATCTTCTGGTACAGCAAGAAACAACCTACAATTGCTTTATCAACTACAGAAGCAGAATATATTACTGCTGCTGGATGTAGCACACAGATGCTCTGGATGAAAAGTCAGCTAGAAGACTATCAGATCTTTGAGAGTAATATTTCTATATTCTGTGATAATACTTCTGATATATGCTTGTCTAAAAATCCAATTTTACACTCTAAAGCTAAGCATATATAAATTAAACATCACTTCATTAGAGACTATGTTCAGAAGGGTATTATAAACTTAGACTTTGTTGATACAGATCATCAATGGGCTGATATTTTCACAAAACCCCTTGCTGAAGATAGGTTTAAGTTTATTCTGAAAAATATTGGTATGGAATTATGTCCAGAATAATATTTATCAGAAGCAACTTTCTCAGATGCAAAATGTTTAAACTCGGAAGTATTTCATCTGTCATTTATTTAATTTCTTGAATTATTTCTGTGTGTATCTGAACTAATAAATCTCAGAGGATCTGAACATTGGCTAACATTTCATTTCTCAAAGAATTTTCAGAAGCACATGCAAGCAAACACGTGTAACTCAGAATCTGAAAAGATGGAATGCACAATACTGAAAAGACGTTTGAGGTACTGTTTGAATATTTGGTTTCTCGTTTTCCCCCCAAATTGTCAAAATCATTAATGCTTGAAATGATTAATCTCTTTTTATTAAATGCTATTAAATTCTAAATGTGCACGTGCTGAACGTGTGACCTTTTGTGTGTCCTAATTTGTCTCTATAAATGCCACAACTCACAACATTTCACACTTTTCACTCTCACGAACACTTGTATGCATTTCTGCTTGTTCTATTGCTTTCATCTAAACCCAAAACCCAAAACCGTTCGTAACCCAAAACCTTCATCTTCTTCAACAATGGCCACTTCTTCTTCAACCTCAGCTCAGTTCCAATCAACAATGGAAAATGTATCATCTTCCAATCTGGGTGTTGTTCCTTTCAAGGAACCTGTTAGAACAAATCTCACACCTGTTGAGAAACTGGAAGTGTTGTGTGAATCCTTGGTGGACTTTGCTTCCTTGGCTGAAAATGGATTTAATCTGCGTTCTATCATTGATGCTCAAGGATGGACAAAGTATTTTGATAAACTGTTTGGTCCAGTTTATCTAATTTTGGTAAAAGAGTTCTGGATTCATGCTTATGCTTATCCCAAGTTCATTGTGTCATCTGTTTTGGGAAAAGAAATTGTGATTACTGAGGATCTTATAAGGAAACTCATTGGATATGAGGAAACTGATGGAGTTTCTCATCTGACTGGGTGTGTCAATATGAAAGTTGTTTATGAAGAGGTGATTGCTTCTGGAGAACCCTCTAACAAGTTCAAAGATTTGAAGCCTAATTATAAGATCTGAGCTAAAATCTTCATGGGTTGCATCCATCACAGAAAGTCTACCAACTCTCCTGACTATGTGAATAATGATCAACTTTACTTCATGTTCTGTCTTAGTCAGAGCACAAAGGTAGATTTGCCTCATCTGATCTTCTCTCATCTTTGGAATCATGTTAAGGCATCCAGAGAAGACATGAAGGTAAAACAAGCAAATTAGATCCCTTGCGGAAGGTTGATTTCAGACATTTTGATAGAGAATGGTCTGGTGGAGCATCTGCATGTGGCTGGAGTGAAAGAAGAACTTACATCCATTATTGGAAAAGTTCTGAATGTTAAAAGTTTTCAGAGGCTGAAAGTAATAGATGAACTTATTTCTGTTCCTGACAAACTCAATACATAAGAAGTAAGCAAACGAAGAATTCTGGTAGACAATTTTCCATCGTTTTATGCAGAAGAACCAAAGGAAGTTTTGATCAAGTTTGTTGGATATTGTATGGAACAAGGACTTCCAGTTCCAGAAGGATTTTTAAATCGTGAACCTATGCCAGATCTCTATGCAGAACATAAGAGGCAGAGAAAACAGGAGTTAGAAGAAGAAGAAGATGCAGGCTCACAGCAGAAAAAGCAGATGACTTCTGAAGAACCTCAGAAGAAGAAGAAAAGAAAAGCTTCTGGAGAAGCTCCTTCTGCTCCTATCAAACGCATCAAGAAAAGAGGTACTAAATCATCTTTACCTATTATTTATGAAATTACAATAGAATCATCAACAATTAGCTCTGTTCCTGAACCCCCATCTTCTCAAACTCAAACCACTTATGTACCATCTAAATCTTCTGTACAACCACCTTCATCTTCTAAACAAACTGCATCTGATACCACACCGTTACAATCATCTGAACCACCAATAAACAGTGAACCCATAACTTCTAAACAATCTGAACAACCAAAAACCTCTGAACCAAAACAATCTGAACCTCAAGATCAAACACCACCAAAAGAACCAACTCCACAACAACCAAAACCTCAACCAAAAATTCCTGAACCAGAACCTTTCATACCTGATTCAGAAATTATGGATATCCAACCCCTCAAAACTCTCTTTGATGTTTCATCCACATCATGTCATTCATCTGAATCTGACTTACCATCAAAAGTTTACTCACCACCCTCTCTACGTGGCTATGAACCCAGAACTTCTGAGTTTACTTCTTTTACTTCTTTTAAACCTTTTCCCTCTGATCCCCTTCCTTGTGGTCTAAAACTTAAAAACTTTTATATCTGAAGAGAACCCTCTGCACCTACCATTCCATATAAACCTATATCTTCAACCATTCTACCATTTGTACTTCAAACCTACCTAAAACAACTACCAAATATCATTCCATCAGAACCTCTGCTTTCTCATAACTCTGTTTTTACCCCCTACACTTCTACACCATTTGATGTCATTCCCTCTGCATCAAATTTTAAACTGTTTCTGTTTCCCACTTCATCTTCATCTAGATTCAAAACTTTCACTTCATCATCTGACCATCCCTCTTTACCTTCTTATCCTCGTCCTCTGTTCATTATCCCAACCTTTACCATACCACCTCCACCAGTTCAATCTAAACCACAAACTCTGGAAACCTTTCTTAAACCTAAAACTAGGTTGAATGTTGATATTTTATTTGCTAATTTTAAGAAATAAATAAGGATGAGTTTAGACTCTGTGAAGAAGAGATGCCTCTCAAGAGTGAATTCAGATGCATCTGATGCTATTTGGAATAGCTTCATCTCTAGATTCAACATTGTTGCTTCAAATCTGAAGAGCGTCTGCTCTGGTGATACGAAGATCAGATTCGCTGAGATTACCAGAACCATGCTATGGAATGTGAACAGATCTCCAACTTTGCTTCTCGAAGATACACCCTCAACTTCTGGAGTGTCTGCTACTTCTGAGACTATTGAAAGATCTGCTTCTGAAGTCATTCTGGAAGAGAATCCTTTAGCTCTGACGATTGTTGCCAAACCATCTGAATCTGTGACTCCAGAATCTACAACTGCAATGGATATTGACTCTGCTCCTACTCCTACTTCTGAATATGCTCCCCCTACTTCTTCTGCAATTAAGAAAGAGAATCTAGACTTAGAAGATAAGATTGTTGTGTTGGAAGCTGGTCAATCTGAGATAAAATCCTGGATGGCAAGGCAAGATCAGAAGAATGACAACATTGAGAAATGGAATGCCAAGCAAGAACAATCTTCATCTGAGATTACCAACCTTCTGAAGATGTTTCTCTCCACACAATCTTAGTTTTATGTTTTATCTGATGTTTGAGCACTTGTTTTGCATTTCTCATCTGATGTCTTTGTTTATCTTAATATTTGAATGAATGAATCTATGAATGTTTTCTCTATATGATTCTATCTTTTCTCTTTGTTTCCTTTTATTTGTCTTTAAAAAGTTTCTTTTTTATTATGACAAAAAGGGGGAGAAAATGAAATTATGACTGTTCAAATAAACTTTACCTGAATGGAATTTAGACATATCAAATCATAATTAACATGAATTTTTAGTCTTTCAGAACAATAATGATAAATCTGACAAAATTCATTAAAGTAACTCTGAGATCCCCAAATCAAGTTCTAACCAATCAGACTCTGTTTCTGAAACGTTCATCCAAATCAAGCTCTGATTCTAAAAAGAATACTCATGCAAAAAGGGAAGTTTCTATTCTTTCATAGTATTCAATTCAGGGGGAGATTCATAATCTCAGGGGAAGTTATAATTTATCTCTTTATTGAACAAAATTTCTTATGTTTTTGTCATCATCAAAAAGGGGGAGATTGTTAGAACACAGATTGGTTCTTAGTTATATCTCTATGTTTTGATGATAACACTAATGAAATTTTGTATTAAGAAATTATATACTCTAAATTTTTTTCAAGTATTTTTGTTGCAGATATTAAATAACATTGAACTACGCAAGGCTCTGAGCGTCAGAAGCATCTAGTTAGAAGACTTTGAGCGCTGCCTACAGAAGAATCTGAAGCAGAAGCTACAGAAGCATCTGAAGCATAAACTGAAGACTTTGTATGAAGAGTTTCAAGCACTGTTTTTCAGAAGACTCTGATAGTACTATTCGCTGCAAGTACTGAGGATCTGATCTCCAAACTCTGCTCTGATTAATTTCACGTTGAAGCACACTTGCTGCAACACTCTGATACAGCAAACTCTGATGACATCAAGACTCTGATCACTCAAGGCTCTGATGTTGATTGCTGTGAAATAGAAGCTTGTTGAAGAAGACTATTCAAAGTTATATCCGTTGGCATATTCCAAACGACTCTTTCCTCATTTATGCTAGACATAAGAACTCAGGCAAAAAAGATTTCTCTGAACATTATACTTCTAGGAAAGGTCAAGTCATGTGAAGACAAAAGGCTACAACTACTTCGCAGTACACAGTCTTCAAGCTTGCAACGTCTTTGACTTCTTTGTCTATAAAAGCAAGCCTTCAACAACTTTCTATAGTTGACGTATTTTGACGAATCTATTGAAAACTCTCTCAAAGCTCTCATACAAATTATTATTCTTTGTTTAATAGTTTCATACGTTCTTAATCTTAAGTGTAAAAATCACAGTTGTGATATAACTTTCTTAGAAGCATTTCAAACACTTGTTTAGTTTACATTTGATTGTAAAAGTTCCTTAAGAAGACCAAGTTGTGGTCAGTAGTTCTTGAGAAGACTAAAATAGTTGTTCTTAGTGGTTGACATTGTAATCTGTTTGATTATAGTGAATTAAGTCCTTGTGGAGAAAGGCAAATCACTCTTGATATGGTGGACTGTATTAGTTGAGTTCAACGAACCAGGATAAAAATCTTTGTGTTTTTATTGCCATATTTATTTGAAAACCCTTATTCAACCCCCTCTTCTAAGTATTTTCTCACCTTCATGAATGTTGTATAAGCTTTTGTATGGAGCTTTCTCCTTTCCAAGGTATTACAATTTCAGCAGGCACTCTGACCATGTCATCCTCTTTAGTAGGTTCATTACCATCTCCATTCCTCATCAAAAACTGCGCAAAGTCCTGGTCATGAATTGATCGCATGTTTTGGCGTAAATGTAGGACCTTTGTGGTGGCCCATAATCGAGACCTAACAATACATGCTGAAATCATTTGTCCTCTATTTCCTTTTTCAATAACTAGTAGCACCTGACAAAAATCTCTGCCCATGATCATTATTTTTCCACCAAATGGAGCATTGTTATTCATGATGTCTTGAAATGATTGATCCAATGCTTATACACAATATTTATTTATCATGGGTGCTTCATCCCAAATGATTGCATTGGTTATTCTAATGATTTTTGCAAATTATTGATTTTAGTATAAATTATTTATATGAGACTTTTTTTAAACCCAGTTTAATATTGTTATTGAAATTATATACTGATATAATAACTACTTATTTTGACATTTGTTTTTGGAGTATGTGTATGTGAAACTATATAATAGTGCATTGGTTATTCTAATCAGTTTATATTTCAAAACTCATTGGTTATTCTAATGAGTTTTGCAAGGTCAGAATTCTTTGTTATTTTGCAAATAGAATGGAGCTCTATATCAATGGGGATCCCAAATCGAGAGTGTGCAGTTCTACCACCAGGTAATAATGTAACAGCTATACCAGAGGAAGCTGTTGCTAAGACAATTTCATTATTACGCCTCAAATTTGCCATTATAGTTCGATAAAGGAAAGTTTTACCTGTCCCTCCAGGACCATCAACAAAACAAATTTGACATTGTTTTTGGTGGATGGCGTTCATAATTATATTGTAAGCACTCATCTGGTCATTATTTAACTTCACAATAAATTGAACGTCTTCGTTTGGAATTTGGACCGATAACTCTTCCTGAATAATTGTTGGCACTCCCCCGACTTCATTTGTTTCCATTGTCAACATTGGAAGATTGTAGTTTTTTATTAGTTTTCCATGCAGTAGCAAAAGATCCCTCAATTCCCTCAATAACATATTTTCAAAGTTATCCCCCACAACAACATTTGTCATTTGATAATCCTCCACCATGTAGGGATAAAACTCATTAAATAGGCCTCTAACATCAGTTGGTTCACAAAAAATTAATGTAGTCACAAACAACCTTCGTAAAGCATATGACATACACATATTTGATGCTTCAAGCAAACATTCACGAATACTATTATCACTCTCTAATAACCCCCAATCCTCAGCTGATTTTTTGAATGTGAAAAAACATGCACCATTATGTGTAAGAAGGTATTCCCAGCTTGTTGGACCTCTTAAATGAGACAACAAAACACGTAAATAAAATTTCTCACCTTCTGAAGGGGATATCTATAGATTCTACCAATAACTTTTCGTTTTCTCTGTCTTCGCTGCCATTTTTTGACCCCTTTTAGCCAACAATAATGCTCTGGAATCTCTCTGTACAAATAAGTTCTAGCATATGGATCCATTTGGTTTAGTGCAAAGAATTTAGTGAGCATGGTTATTGCGTTTTGGTTATCATTTAGCACATTTGTGATTCTTTGATGCTTATATAACCTCACTTGATGATGATTTGGCAAGTGGATCTGTAGTCTTTCAACAGAGGGATATAACTTGTAAACTGCGAATTTAAATATTTTCCATAATGCCTCTGGAGCACAAATCCATTTTGCATCAATATATTGTTGAATCTCATCCAAACCTGTACCTCTGTGAACTTCCATTGCAACTCGATCAGGACCTTTGTAAACATATTTATACAAATATTTAATGTTTTTGATACTGCTGCAAATCTCGACATTGATGTGACAATCATACTTCAACAACAACCATGGGTTATAAGGAACCACCCATCTATTATCAATAGACTTATTTCTATTTAGAAAAATGGGATCACTAAATATTAAATAAAATGGGATCACAAAGTACCCGTCTGGATGCTAGTATAATTTAAATAAAAACATACAATATATATTATAGATTAGAAATACATAAGCGTACCTTGATCAAAAACTGACTGTGTTTTGTGACTTTCAACCGCTGGATTCATATTTTGTGAAGGTGATTATACAAAATAAAGTATTAACTTCAATATAGAGTTATAGTTTAAAAATAACAATAATGTATAAATCTAAATATGTATTACTATTAATGTGATTATTATTGACAGAATTATACTTACCACAATCATTCTCATCAATATTTATTATAAATGGTCTTGCTTCGTTGTTATCAGTTTGTTGAAAAATTGGGCATGGAAAAATTTGATCGGTAAATTAGTTTTGAATTAATAGACCAGACAATCATTTTTGCATAATTAATTAATATTTTTTAAATTTAATGTGTTAAAGTATAATGTATAACAAAAATTAAAGTTTCTAACTCGGGGATGGAATGCGACTGACATGTGCATTACTCGGTCCAGCTTCACTGTCATATGCCATCGGAAACAATAGAGAAGCAAGATTGACATTCGTCAAGTCTTGAAATGGCATTATGGTTCTCATATTAGAAGTATTATATGTTTGAACTTGTTTCCCTTTGTCTTTATTTTGTCTGTAATTCGAACGCCTTCTAGCTAATTCTTGTTGTCTTTACTCAACACTCATCCGTTGTCTTTGATCTCTTGCATGTTGTGCTCATCTTTCCCTTTGACGCTCTCTTAAATCTTGACTACGGATATTTTCCATTATACTATTTTATCTGTAAAATTAAATGTAATATTTAAAAAATTTATAATACAAAAATGAATGTGTCGTGTACAAAAATGAATGTGTTGTGTACTATAGATACGATATGACATAATGCAATTCACAATTACCCAACAATGTTTAATTATTAATTCACTCTCCATCTAATCATTTTTCTACTTCTTAAAAAAATTTATCTCATAAATTCCAAATCAATTATTGTGAAATAACAATGAATTTCACCCTTTATGTTACCGTTATAGAAATTAAAACGTCACCTTAAAAATCATGTATAATAATAATTGAATTTGTGTTTTATAACTTAATTTTGCATTAAATATATGATAAATAAATATCAATAAAATAAAAAGTAAAATAAAAGTATATTTATTTATACGAAGATCTCTCTCATTTTAAAAAATAACAATAAAAAACATAAGGTTATAGAAAAAAACATGGAATAAAATATTATAACTATATGAATATGCTATAAAATATTAGAGCCGACTCCCTCTGATGCAAAACCGACACGCTCCAAGAAAGGGGAGGTTTTGGGGAAAGTTTCTGAATAACTGTTTTTTCTTTTGGTGCAATAATACTTTATGTTTAAAATAACTGTTCTTTGTTTAAATTTTATATTTAGATTAAATATAAACCCAAAATTAATATAATAGTTTTATATATACCAGATGGGCATTACAATATCATAACATCATATAATAAAAACCATAGCGGAATTTATATAGGGAATAGTTTATACAATATGACATATTAATGCTTCAAGTAAGCACATGTAAATGCATTAAATAATTATGTCTAACAACTTCAAGTGCAACATAGAAATGTCAAACAACTTATCACCAAATAGTTACTGCTTTTTAATTTCACTCGAATTATGATAGATTTTGTAACTGTTTCCACCAGCCAAACATACAATAGAGCTTCCATACAACAATGGTTTAAATCAGGAAACATGCAGGGTTCAAAAATTGGAAAAAAAATTTGTTTCTGTGGAGGTTTTCGCTAACATGACCCTCAAAATACTTATACAACGATTATGTTACCATAAAGAAAATCCTACGTCAAACAACTTATGAGTAATTTTGTTTTCATAATTGTAACCACGGTTAATCCCAACTTAAAGCCTGAAAACAATGTTGAATGGCTCAATAAAATACATTATCAATAACACTTATTATTAGAAAGTTGAGTCGCATTTACAATTTTTACATCATAAATATTGCAGTTCATCTCAATAAAAGTAAAGTAATAACAATGAATTTACAAATATTCAGTAGATCTCTTCCTTTTCTATTTTTTACTTCAAAGACAACAAATCTTTATTTAAAAAGGGATTTTATTCCAAATGAGTATGAAAATTGCAACGTAATTACATTTAAATGGAAAAAAATCAACAAATGCAATTGCCTCCACCTAATGTTGTGTCAACAAAAACAAAATAAAAAGGATTCGAGGCAGAAGAAATAAAAAGGAAATGTGGGAGTGATAAAAAAAGAGAAATAATAATAATAAATGATGTATTCTTTATTCTTTGTTTCTTGTTCCACGATAATCACAAACTTTCATCCTTCTATATCTCCATATTTTTTTTTTATAATTAAGCAACTAAAAATATGAGATAACCTTTAAATAAAAGAAATCAAAATTAAAGAAAATTGAAGTTAAATTAGAGAAAATTAGAGAAGTTGTTACAAACCTACCAAATATCAATAGTAGTTTCCAATATCCTCATGTCCACCATTTATCTCGACTTCCTTCTCTCTTTTCTCTTTTGTTCTTGATGGATATTTTCTACAATTATATTAAATGTGACATAGAAGTTGAATATCTTTCTTTTCTTTATCTTAGTTCTCTTTTCTTTCTCTCTTTCATTCTCTTTCTTCATAAATAAATGGGTTAAATAGGAATGGAAAGTTATTATTTTGATATAACAGTCTATGTAGATGATCTTTGTAAAGGGTGTTAAATGGAATAATAGTGTGAATTATTGGACAAAATTGGAAAATAAAAAGCTACACCAAAACAAAGTATTGACTTTATATATTGTTATAGATTTTAATTTATATAAATCTTAGCTTAACAATTTCTTTTTTAAACTTGATATCCGACTTGATTTAAAAGAAATAATTTCACAGTTTAATAATAAGAATTCTGTTTAAAGTTAGAGTAAAATTTTATATAGACAGACTCAACATAAAAATTTTATATAGACGGACTCGACACAAAAATTGTTAGTAGATAATAAGACTTAACACAACAATTAAATGTGAATTATAACTAAGTTTTTCAATTTTATTACCATTATTATTATATATTTTTGTAATTATATATCAAAATATCTATATTTCAAATTTACACATATATGCCACATATAGAGGTGCATTCACCACCCTATGTCACTCTTATTAACCCTTATGTTGTAGAACAAAGAGGAGACGTCAATAAGTTTGGCGCATGAATTTCTTTTTGTACACATAGGCTTCGGACTTATTGGTGCATCCTCTTTGTTCTACAACACTGACGTCAATAAGAGTGACACATTTGTGGTGCATTCATCGATGCCTATAGTGCATATGTGTAAATTTAAAAGCATGTGTCGGTACATGTGACATCTCCTCTTTGCTTCAATTTTTTGTTTGAAACATGAATGTTCTGGTATATTATTGAAAAACATAGTTGTTGTGGTAATAAAATTGAAAAACTTGATCAAACGTTAGTTGATCCTATCATGATTGATGCCAAAGTTGGTAGAGATAACTACAACTCGATCTTCCATAACTGTGATTGTGAGGGGTTAAAACAACTTAATGCCAAATCTAACCTTTAAAAAAATTGAAATATGAAAAAATTTCATTGAATATGGATATAATTATGGATATTCACTTATCATGTTAAAATCATTTAAATTGCAATCAAATTTGCAATTTAACTGTATTACAATCAAATTTACAATCTAACTAACTTGCTTGCATGTAAGATTATTTAACAAGTTTACTACTTATCAACAAGTTAATTAAATAATTTCAATTTGCACATCTCAAACATGTCTCTTAATCTAGAAAACGATTTCAAGCTTAAGGGTTTGGTCATTAAACTAGTTTGTTGATTGATAAGTAATGGATTAGTTGAGTGTCTCGTTCCATCGTTAAATCACTTAGAAAATGAAATTTTAATGTTCCTTTGCAAACACTAACTTGCAACTTCTATGAACTCAGTTTTTATGATAGAAAGAGTTAGAATCAGTTGCTTCTTAAATGAATGTGAGCTAGCTCTTATTCTAATAATAAAAACATAACTAGAGTGCTTGTTTTTATAATATAGGTCCCCTCAGCCATTTTTTTTTTGCAAAGGTTAAAGAAAAGTTGCAATAAATAAATCTCAATCAAAGCACAAGAAATGATATGACAATTATTGTTAAATGTAATTCATTGTTTTGATTTGATTTGATATGATTAGATTTGATTTTAATATTTTGGATCTTTTATGTTTTGGGCTAGTGTAAACCTAAAACTATAAATAGGGTGTCTTGCTTTGTATTCTATAACACAACAGTAGAACTGGATTCACAGTTGCAGTGTTAGCAAGTGAAGGTTCAATAAAATCAGAAATCCCACAGTTGTGGATAACTCAATACTTTCTCATTCTTCTCTTTCTTGTGTGTTCTTCTTTTCTTTTGTTGTTCTTGATAATTACTTGTTATTACCATTACTATCATATTGTGGGTTTGTTCGTCAATCTTGAGATCAAGGTTGAAGGGAATTCTTCATAGGGTGTGAGGTGAATTTCCAACATCTGGTATCTAGAGCTCCGGTTGAGAGATTCAAGGAAGGAAGATAGTGATGGCGATGAACTATCTGAACGGAAACTTTCCGGCGACCCTGCCAATTCTCAAGAAAGACAATTATGAGAATTGGTGCAAGCAGATTAAGATGATTTTTTGTTATCAAGATCTTTAGGATCTTGTGAAGGACGGAGTAACATCGCTTGGGGAGAACGCAACGGAGGCGGAAAAGGCTGCGCACAAAGAATTGAAGAAGAAGGATTATAAAGCGCTCTTTATAATTCATCAGTGTGTCGATCCTGATAACTTTGAAAAGGTTAGTGATGTTGATTCAGCAAAAGAAGCATGAGAGATTCTTGAAAAGTTGTTTGGAGGCGTAGAGAAGGTGAAAGAGGTGAGGTTACAAACTCACAAGAGAACCTATGAGTTGCTTCAGATGGAAGACAACGAAAGCATTACAGATTTCTTCACCAGAGTTACAAAGTTGGTGAATCAAATCAAAGTATGTGGAGAAGCACTAACGACGAAAGCAGTTGTCTCAAAGATTTTGAGATCGTTGGCTCCAAAATTCGACCATGTGGTAGTTGCCATAGAAGAGTCGAAAAATCTATCAGTGTTGACGAAGGAAGAGCTTCAAGGGACTCTTGAGTCTCATGAACAGAGGATGGCTGAGAGAGCTGCAGGAAAGTCGAAAGATATGGCTTTGCAGGCGCAGTCAGAAAAGGAAAGAAAAGGCAAAGGTAGCTGGAATGGCAACAAAGGAGGAAACCAGTCGAATCAGAAGAAATCTTAGAACCAAGGCAACCAAAGAGGTGGTGCTGCAGGTAAAGGAAGAGGTGGCGGTCGAAAGCCAGACAAAAGCCACATTCAGTGTTTCAATTGCCAGAAGTATGGTCATTATGCTAGTGATTGTCCAGAAAGGAAGAGAAATCAAGAGACTGATGCAAAGCTGGTGAAACATGAAGAAGAAGAAATGTTGTTAATGGTCACAACAAAAGATGAAGAAAGATTCCAAGATCAGTGGTACTTGGACTCAGGATGCTCATCACACATGACTGGAAGGAAAGATTGGTTTGTCAACATGAAGCCCTTGTCGAAGAACACCGTGAAGTTTGCAAATGACAACACTCTAGCAGCCGAAGGTGTTGGTGATGTTCTGATTATGAGGAAAGATGGCAAAAGGTTAACAATTTCCAATGTGTTGTACATACCAGGCATGAAGAGTAATTTGCTCAGCATAGGGCAGCTTGTCGAAAAGAACTACAAGGTAGTTGTCGAAGACAAGATGATGAGAGTTCTCGACGCAGGTGGTAGATTAATCTTGAAGGCTCCAATGTCTCAGAATAGGACCTTCAAGATTGGACTCAATGTGATGGAGCACAGATGTCTAGCAAATGCAGCTAGTAGAGATGAGTGGTTATGGCATTTTCGACTAGGTCATCTCAACTTTGATGACATCAGAGAACTAAAGAGAAGAAACCTGGTTTCAGGATTACCAGAAATCGACATTCCAAGTGAAGTCTGTGAGGAGTGTATTCAGTCGAAACAACACAAGAATAGCTTCAGCAAGGAAGCAGGAAGGAAGTCGAAGGCAATACTTAAAGTCATATACTCTGATGTATGTGGTCCAATCCAGGTGGATTCGATTGGTGGCAATAGATACTTTGTCACGTTTATAGATGATTACAGTCGAAAGCTGTGGACTTACCTCATCAAGAAGAAAAGTGATGTGATTGAGGTATTTTCCAGATTCAAGTCCATGGTCGAAAGACAGAGTGGTCGAAAGCTGAAAATTCTGAGGACTAATGGTGGTGGAGAGTATGTGTCGAAAGAGTTCGATACATTATGTGTAAAAGAAGGGATTGTGCATGAGGTGGTGCCACCTTACACTCCACAACAAAATGGGATTGCAGAACGCAAGAACAGAACCATCATGAATATGGTGAGAAGTATGTTGAATGGAAAGCATCTACCTAAAAAATTATGGGGAGAAGCAGTTTCGACAGCAACATATATATTGAACAGATGTCCGACGAAGAAGCTTGAAGGAATCACACCAGAAGAATGTTGGTCTGGTGTCAAGCCTAGTCTCAGTCACTTGAAGGTGTTTGGATCCATAACACATAGACATGTGCCAGATCAGTTAAGAAGGAAGCTTGATGATAAGTCGAATCAGATGATCTTGATAGGATATCATTCGACAGGAGGTTACAAGTTGTTCGACCCAATGAATAAGCAGGTAGTGATCAACAGGGATGTGATCATAGATGAGCTTAAAGAATGGGATTAAACTGAGAACTCCAAGAAGGATTCAGTGAGAATCTCTTGTGAAGAACCAGCCACTGAAGTCGAAATAGAAGTTCGACAGGAACCAGTTGCAGATGAAGCAGGTTCAAGCAGACCTCGACGAATAAGACACATGCCTACAAGGTTGCAAGAATGTGTAATTACATCCGATGATGTAGTCGATGAAGAGGGTGAGCTGGTACATTGTGCTTTCTACGCAGATGTCGAACCAGTCAATGCAGCTGAGGCATTGAAAGATTCGAAGTGGATGAAAGCAATGATTGAAGAGTTGGAGTCCATCGAAGTCAATGATACCTGATCACTTGTCGAATTGCCACAAGGCAAGAAGGCAATTGATGTGAAGTGGGTTTACAAGGTAAAGGTAAATCCTAAAGGAGAAGTAACTCGATACAAGGCGATACTTGTGGCGAAAGGATTTCTTCAGGAGGAAGGAATCGACTTCGATGAGGTATTCACACCTGTTGCTAGAATCGAAACAATCAGGTCGGTTGTTGGTCTAGCAAATATGAACAACTGGCACACATGTCAGATGGACGTGAAGTGTGCATTCCTTAATGGCCCCTTAGACGATGAAGTTTATGTTGCACAACCAGTTGGGTTTGTGAAACAAGGCGAAGAAAGAAAGGTGTTCAGGCTTCATAAAGCCCTGTATGGACTTAAGCAAGCTCCAAGAGCTTGGAATAAGAAAATTGACAGCTTCTTAAGGGAGAAGGAATTTGTGAAGTGTACAACTGAGCATGGAGTATATGTAAGAAGAAGCAATGGCGAATTGCTTATACTATGTCTCTATGTTGATGATTTGTTGATAACAGGGAGTTCCAAGAAGGAGATCGAAGATTTCAAACATGACCTGAGTAAGGAGTTTGAAATGTCAGACTTGGGAAATCTCTCATATTTCCTTGGCATCGAATTTTACAAGACAAGTAGAGGTTTGATGATGCACCAAAGAAGATATGCAGGCGAGATACTCAAGAGATTTGAGATGCAAGATTGCAACCAAACTTCGACTCCAGCTGATCCCAGATTGCAACTGTCGAAGGATTCAGATAAAGATGATGTCGACCCAACCCAATACAGAAGACTTATTGGGTCACTTAGATACCTTTGCCACACAAGGCCTGACTTAGCATACAGTGTTGGTATGATAAGTAGATTCATGCAGAAACCAAAGGTATCACACCTAGCAGCGGCGAAGAGGATACTGAGGTATCTGAAAGGAACTCTCGACTATGGCATTTTGTTTCCAGCAGCTGATGAAGGAAAAGAATGCAAGTTAGTGGGATACACAGACTCCAGTTGGTGTAGTGATGCTGAGGATCGAAAATCCACAGCTGGATATGTGTTTATGTTAGGTGGTGCACCAGTTGCTTGGAATTCGAGAAAGGAACCAGTAGTGGCATTGTCATCATGCGAAGCAGAATATATAGCTGCTTCTCTTTGTGCATGTCAAGCAACTTGGATGGTGAACTTGGTCGAAGAAATCACAGGGAAGAATCATGGAGCAATTACCATGAAGATAGACACCATGTCAGCTATCAACTTGGTGAAGAATCCAATAGCTCATGGTCGAAGCAAGCACATCGAAATGAGGTTCCATTATCTTCGAGAGCAGGTAGCAGAAGGGAAGATGAAGTTGGAACACTGCAGAATTGAGAATCAGATTGCAGATATCATGACGAAGGGAGTGTCGGTCGAAGCCTTCAGAAGACTAAGAGCCATGATGAATGTAGACAGTTTAGACACAATGAATTAGGTGGTGTGTTAAATGTAATTCATTGTTTTGATTTGATTTGATATGATTAGATTTGATTTTAATATTTTGGGCCTTTTATGTTTTGGGCTAGTGTAAACCTAAAACTATAAATAGGGTGCCTTGCTTTGTATTCTATAACACAACAGTAGAACTGGATTCACAGTTGCAGTGTTAGCAAGTGAAGGTTCAATAAAATCAGAAATCCCACAGTTGTGGGTAACTCAATACTTTCTCATTCTTCTCTTTCTTGTGTGTTCTTCTTTTCTTTTGTTGTTCTTGATAATTACTTGTTATTACCATTACTATCATATTGTGGGTTTGTTCATCAATCTTGAGATCAAGGTTGAAGGGAATTCTTCATAGGGTGTGAGGTAAATTTCCAACAATTATGACATGAAAAGTTACAAACACTAAAAAAACTCTAAGACTTGAATAAACACATCCCTAACAAAAACACCACCAATCTCAAAATTACACCAACAACAAGATACAACGATACAACCACTTCCAAGTCACCTAAATTAGGCCAAAGCGAAAAGATCACAACTCAAGCCAAAAGAATTTAAAAATAGACATTCAAAAACCTCCAAAGACTAAACTTGCAGATAAAATCTCAACTAAGATCCTGCTTGGATTCACAACAAAGCTTGAACACACAACAAAGTCGCGATGTCTTCTAAAATAGAATGCAAAACAAAAAATAAACTGTATAACACAACCAAGACTAGTAGCTCGCTCAGAATAATAAAACTCTGCATCGAAACAGATTAACCGAGCCTAAGTGAAAAACATAACAACCACAAAGAAAACCTCCTGAAATAAGCCTGGAAGACAAAGAGAATCGCAACACGGAAAGCAGACAGACACAACAATTAAAAAAGACTAACACTATCAAAAAAACAAATTATACACACTGGTGATTACAACTGAACAAAAACCAGAAGCAACTTCAAAACTGGAAGCAGAACTCCGCTATGAAATTGGAAGAATGAACAAAACATAACCAGATCCAAAACACCTTTCGAGTGATCGCTGAAGAAACTTAGACACTCAATTGATGATGAAATTAGTTGGGTTTTTGATCCATTGATTTAACGGATGAACGAACCTATTTGATATGAAGTGACTCTATCTCCATTATTACTAGTTTTCAATCTCCAAAACCATTTCCCGACTGACGTCGTATTAAACACTTTAAGGTTCTTAATCCCCAATCCCCCAATACTTATATCTCTACGAGTTTTGTCCCAACTGACACAATTAACCTTATTATCTAACTTAGACCCACCTAAAAAAACTGTTTAAGCAAAAGACTTAATAGAAGAGATGATACCAAATGGAGATTGAGAGAATGAGGATAGTAGACTATGAGAGCAGACAAGACAGATTTGATAAGAACTGTGACGCGCCGAATTATTTTATTTATTTTTTGTAGTTTAATTATGTGATGTTGTGAATATATATGTGTTTATCGGTGTTTCTGGTGCGTTAGGGTACCCTGTGGTAAAGAGTAGTGACATTAGAATTATAAACTTTAAGGGTTGAGAGATGTGTGACCAATTGTGTAGGACTTGGTGGTGTAGTGAGAATGATTAATTAAATTATATTAGTAATATTAGTTGAATATTATTAAATTAAATAATTAGTGAATATTATTATTATTATTTAATTTGTGGAATTAATAATAATAATAATAATAATAATAATAATAATAATAATAATAATAATAATAATAATAATAATAATAATAATACAAATGTTAATAACACTCTATTTTCAACATTCTCTCAAACACTCACTCTCTCATTGGTTGAAATATGTATGGATCCTACCACTTTATGTGGGACCTATTTATAAAGTGAGAGACCCCCACATGTTTCAACCAATAAAAAAGTGAGTGTTGGAAAGAGTGTTGCTAGAACTCATCTAATAATAATAATGTTTCAGACTGACCCAATGGTTATGCATGACTCAATCCACTTCTGCTCCCAGAACGGCCCAATTGCATAAGTCCACCCAATCTGGGGGGTGCATTTACCTTTATGCCCCTCCAACAAGGGAGGCTGACCAATTTACTCTTGGTCACAACGTTTCTCCTCGACAGTCCTTGCCCGTCACACACAGTTCCACCATCCAGAAACAACCAAGACACCTGTGCCCGCATTTACGCCCTTGCTCGTAGCAATGACTAGTTATGGGCACCTCTGCCCGTTCCAACGGCTAGTTCTGGCAGTTACCTATTCCGGGAAACTGTTATCTCGCCCCAAAAGTAGGGACCAATAACCAAGCACTGGGGGCATTATAAAAACTCTCATATTTAAGAGGGTCAGGTATCAAATATTCACCCTGGTATATATACTCATGATGTATTTGCTCTCTCTCTCCCTCTCTCTTGCTTGATTCTTACTTTAGCATCGAAGTGCCTTGCAGGTACACCCCATTCTCCTCTCTCACACCCAATATCAAAGGCGTTTGTCTCTAACCCACTTCAGGTTCTGATCAGTCGTTAAGATCAGTGGCACCGTTTGTGGGAAGCTTGTTATCCCATTCTTTTCTCCTTTCGTAGACACGAGACCCAAACAGTTCTTTAAAATTCTGATCATGGTCAACCGTAACAACATTCATGATGCTCACAACTCTGCTTTCCTCCCTGTCAGCAAGACTGATGCTGACGGAGCCACCGCCTCTCATGGCGGCGGCGGCCTTCGACAAAGGGACAGAGCCACATTTTCTTCATCCCCTGTTCGCGCAGATCACAACGAGGTCCCGCTCGTTCCGAAGCACCTGCTAGTTCCAGTTCCGCCCAGTACCGACCTGACCATGGTTGTCCTCCTCGAGATTCTTAACAAGACCAACCTCTTAATCCTTAATCAAAGCGCGAGGATTGGAGCCTTAGAAGAGTTCATTCGTCTAAGATCCTCTCCAACAAGGAAAGAACATCAACGATCACAGAGTCCTCTTTCCGGGCGCGAAAGAAACTGTCGAACACCTCCGGAGCCAGAAACCTAAATTGTCGGAAAGCGTGATCACATCTCTCCTTGGAACCAACATCCCCCGCAAGACAAGAGGAACATAAGAGATCACCGGGCAGAGTCCCTACGTTCGCCTCCGCCCATATCCAAGGGGCGAGCACGAACCCCGTCTCCCCGTCGAGACTGCCATTCTACATACAAATGGGACACCTGCTCCCCATCTTGGACTAGCAGTAGCAGTGACGATGAGCCTCATAGGTCGTTGTCCCAAGAGACTATAGACATGCGCCTGCCGAAAGGGACTGGAGAAACCCCCTTCTCTGGGCACATACGACGGTACAACGGACCCCGACGAGCACATCAAAAATATCGATGCGCTACTCGATTATCGCAGTGTCTGAGGCGCCATAAAATGTATATTATTCCCGACCATGCTCAGGAAAGGGGCAATAACCCGGTACAAGAGGCTCCTTGATGATTCCATCACTTCATGGAGGCAGCTGGGAAGAATGTTCTCCAGACACTTCACGACCTCTCGCCAACACTCGAAGACCGAATCCTCCCTTGAGGCCATCATTCAAGGGAGAGATGAACCCCTACGAGCCTACATTGAAAGCTTCAATAAGAAGGCCGTCCAGGTCTCTACGACTGATGACATGAAATTTTTTTTGCTTGAGCGCGGGCTTCATCCCCGTAGTGAATTTGCTAAAGTTGTGGGCATTTAACCCCCAACAACGCTTGATACTTTCCTCCTCAAGCACAAGTGTACTTTCAGTATAAAGAGAATGAGGCCACTAGTTATGCTCGAGATTCAAGGCACCAGGAGAATTCCCGAACCTCCAGGTTTGACGAGCCCTCGGCATCCCCTTGGGGAGACAGAAGACCATCCCCGAGAGCTCCGGGACAACAAAGGGTCCTCTGGCCGGTTCACGAGTACACTCTCCTGACAGTTTTGAAGGAAAATATTCTTTATGAATGTGCCAACTCAAAATTCTGACAGGCGGGAGTCCAATTCCCGAAGTAGATACCATCCAAGCCAAACATGGACAAGTCGAAATATTGTCGGTTTCACAAGAGTCACAATCATATGACCGACGACTGCATCCATTTGAAGGATGCCATAGAAATACTCATCAGGGACAGACATTTGAAGTAGTTCGCCAAATGGAAGGATGCTCCTCGGCAAGATGACCAGGAAACCAATTAGGTCGAGGAAGAGGTACCTTTCTTCGAGGAAGCCAACCTTCAGAGCTATGAGCATCTCGCGCCCTGAAGATTTCTACATCCCCGAGGGGCTCAGCGCCCCTCCATATTTTGTTGTACACAACCAGTGGGAGACTTTCCCCTCCGGCATGATCATCTCCAGACGGGGCTTCAACAATGTCACGGTAGGGTCCGTCAAAATAAAATTCGAGCACCTTATCAGCAACAGCTTGAACCAGAACTCCACCCTCGATAGGGTCTGGGGAGAGTATGTTCCCATCTACTTCTACCGCGAGGAGCTCCTCGATGGAACCCCTAACGCCAGCATCCCTCTGCTCGTGAGAGCCCAGATGGAAAAATTTAACGTTCGAAGAATCCTCATCGACCAAGGCAGCTCAGTTGATATTATGTATCCCAGCTGGACGAATCGCATCTGACACCCTATGTAGGCTCCAATCCACAGGGTTTCAATAGGTCGTTGATAAAGCTATGGGGTTATGTAGAGTAGATCGCAACTTTCGGGTCTCCTGAAATGGCCAGGTCAATCAAGGTCCAATTCCTGGTCATTGATTGCCCATCGATTAACCAGTGCATCTTCGGCCAACCAACTTTGGCTGAATTGGTGGTTGTGCCCTCAACAATGCACTTGAAGATTAAATACTATACTTCTAAAGGTCTCGTGGAGACTCTACAGGGAGAAATTGAAGTCGATGTGAGGTGTTTTGAAGCAGCCTCCAAGGGGATGAATACCATTGCCACCAGACCGAAGACTTGTAGCTAGACTCCTTTACCCATCAATACCGAAGAGACGAAGTCACTTCCCTGCATCGACTCCATCGACCTTGATAGTCGTTTCTCTAAAGATGACTAGAAGATTCAGAAGGCAAAGGGGAAAGAGGTCTAGAAATCTTCGGGTATCCCCTCCAGTAGCAAGGAAACTGTCCATCCAATGCGCCCAATTCTGGATGGAGAGTTCAAACTTGTCTTATTCCGTGATGACCCCCAGTGGGGAGTGAAGATTGAGACCGATCTCCCCGAGCTTTCAAGGAAACAACTAAGAGTCTGCCTCTGGGAGAATGCAAATTTGTTTGCGCAAAGTTCCGCAGAGATGCGCGGGTTAGACCCTGATGTGGCATGTCACCATTTCACTATCGATCCCGCTGTTAGGGCAGTATCTCAACATAGACGATGGTAGTCTCCAGAGAAGACGGAGGCTTCCAAACAGGATGTAAAAGACCTCATAGAGGTGAACTTTATCTCAGAATCCAAGTACACCGCTTGGTTGTCTAATGTTGTACTCGTGAAAAAGAATAATGAAAAAGGCGAATATGGATTGACTATACTGATCTTAATAGGGCCTGCCCTAAAGATGCATATCCCCTCTTCAACATAGATAAACTAGTTGATAATTCTATCAGTTTTAAATTATTATCTTTCATGGATGCATATTCGGGCTATAAACAAATACCGATGGCAAAAAGAGACAAAACGTACATGACCTTCATGATCGAATCGAGTAACTATTACTACAACGTAGTGTTATTCGGCTTAAAAAATGCTGGCGTTACCTACCAAAGGATGGTGAACAGAGTCTTCTAAGGAAAATTTGGGGACATGCTCGAAGTCTATATGGACGACATGATCGTGAAGTCCCACAAGGAATCCAATCACACGGCCCACTTGAGGACCGTTGTTGCGGTGGAAATAGGATCACAAACTATTAATGAGTTTGAATCGCAATTCAATTCACAACCGCTCTTTGATTTATCCGAAGGAAAAGGTCAAAAGAGGGAAAACCTATTTTGCATCGTAAACACAATGCGGGGAAAGATCTAGGGTTCGGGGGTTGGTTAAATTTAGGGAAGGTATTAGCACCCTAAACTTCTGTAGTACTCTACAGGAACCTTTTGTTCAGATGTTTACTATTTGCTTTATTTATTTGCTTAAGGTATATGTACATAAGGATTACAAGTGAGAAAAGAGACCTAAGGGGTTAATTCTAAGTTTACTCGGCAAGACATCGCATCTTGTGCCTACGTATCCTTACGGGAGTGGAATCAGAGTAATCGTAGTTCCCCTCAAAAGGGAGGTTAGAGACTTCTTGACTGTGGTCAAGGTCTCAATGGGGAATAAACGTATCTTAGGGACACGCTTACGCGGAGTGTAAATTGTTAAGGGAATTAGGGTTAGGTTAGGGATTCCGCGGCGGGAAACCCTAAAATGAGTGCGGCGACCCTTTTGGCATAACACTAGGATAAAAGCAATTTTGCCCACGGCGGGACACCTAGGCTAAACAGGGTTTGATCCATTAAAGGGGTAAGGCTATTGACTCGGCGGCCAAAAGGCTGGACCTAATCCTTCGGAAGGATAAAACTGTAAAAAAAATGTGAAAATATGACAAATCATTATATGGAGGAATAATTAAGGTACAAAAATAAGAAAAGTAATAAAGGCAGAGGGTATAAAGAAACAAAGAAACATTTCTGAAAACATGAATATGAAAATACGTAATGACACTTAGAATGAAGTGAGGGAGGAAAATAGTGTGGGGCTGTGGCCACCACAAGCACATCTCAACCTCAAGCATGCAAATGAAATGCAGGAATAAAGAAAATAAAAGGTACACAAAATGACACGGCAAACATAAGGAGTTCCTTACGAAAAGGTTTTAATTTTTTAATATTTTAATTATGTAAAAAAATGTTTTAATTTTTTTAATATTTTAATTATATATATAAAAAGGTTTTAATTTTAAAATGGAATTACTTAGTTAAAAAAAATTTAAGTTTAAATTATAAAAAAAATGTTAAGTTTAAATTATATATAAAAAAAAATGTTTTTGGGAACAAAAAGGTTTTTTGGAAAAAAATGTTTACGGGAACAAAAAAAAGGCTTTTTTTGGAAAAAAATGTTTACGGGAACAAAAAAAGGTTTTTTTTGGGAAAAAAATGTTTACGGGAACAAAAAAGGTTTTTTTGGGAAAAAAATGTTTACGGGAACAAAAAAAGGTTTTTTTTGGGAAAAAAATGTTTACGGGAACAAAAAAGGTTTTTTTTGGGAAAAAAAATGTTTACGGGAACAAAAAAAAGGCTTTTTTTGGGAAAAAATGTTTTGATAAAAAAAAAAAAATAATAACAATAGAATTGCAAATGCAAACAGACAATTAATGGACATGCAAACAATCCTATACGACACAATCATGGTTCATACATATCAAAATCTACGGATCTAAACAACAATGAAGGTTAACATGGCAAGGATGCAAATAAATATGAAAAATGCAAAGGATTTAGTAATTTAACGGACCTAAACACATTAACATGGCAAAATATGCACATAAACATGAAAAGGCAAAAGGTTTAGTAATTTAACCTACGAAGCGGAGGTTTGCTTCGGTAAATGTGAAAAAGGTTTGAATAAGGGAACACTGGAGAGCTCCAATCCTTCTAACGAGTTGTGGGAACGACCGCCTTTCTTCTCTGGGGATCTCCTTTGTTTCTCCCTCTCTCTCCTCTTTTCTGAAGAAAACCTTCTGACCCCTCTTAGGTTTTTTTCATTCTCTCCTCTTTTCCAACAAGGCAACACATGTATATATAGGGAACAAATTAGGGTTAACACCAAATTGTCAATAATGTCCCTAAAGCCCATTTTAAAGCCCAAACTAAATAATTAGTTAAGAAAAAATAAAATTTAAATAATTTAAAATAATTAAAATAAACTTAAAATAAAAACTAATAATCCTATTGATTCCTAAAATAAAAAATATTATAAAAGGAACAAAATTTTTCAATATTTTTTTATTTTATGATTTTTTGGATATTTTTATGAATAATTTAGAAAAAAGTGAAAAAAATAATATTTTAAAAAATGATTTAATTAAAATACGAAAATAATAATTAAATAATAATAAAAAACTATTTTTGTTATTTTTTTAATGAAAGATAGAAAAATTTAGAGTAAAAATAATAAAGAACAAAAAAAGTGACAAAGGTGAGATTTAATTTTTAAAATAGTTAGAAAAAAAAAAAAGATTTAATTTTAAAAAAGAATTTAGAGGAAAAAAAAAGATTTAATTTTTAAAAAGAAGTTAGAGAAAAAAAAGATTTAATTTTAAAAAAGTTAGAAAAAAAAAATTTAGTTTTAAAAAGGTTAGAAAAAAAATATTTAATTTTAAAAAAGTTAGAAAAAAAGATTTAATTTTAAAAAGTTAGAAAAAAAAAGATTTAAAGTTAGAAAACAAGATTTAGCTTTAAAAATAGTTAGAAAAAAAGATTTAATTTTAAAAAAGATAGAAAAAGATTTAACTTTAAAGAGGAGTTAGAAAAAGATTTAAAAAAAGTTAGAAAAAAGATTTAATTTTAAAAAGAAGTTAGATTTTTATTTTTTAAAAAAAAATATTAGAATTTGATTAAAAAATGTGTTAGAAATTAATTTTAAAAAAAGGTTATAAAAAAAATTTACTCTTAAAGAAAAGAAAAAAAAAAGTTAAATTTTAATCTAAATCCTAAAAGTTAGTAAGAAGAGCTTTAAATAAATAAACTAAATAGAAAAAAAAAGTTAATAAAAAATATTAGTAAAGTTATAAAAAAAATTTAATTAAATTATTATTAGTTAAAAAAACAAGATCTAAAAAAAAGGTTAATTTATTAGGTTAATAAGAATTTAAAATAAAAATAAAAAAGAAAGGGTAAAATTTGGGGTATTACAGTTGCCCCTATTTAAATAACTACACCGGATGATTTGAGTGGCGGAGACTCGAGGAATCATGGTGGAGGGATTTAAATATAGATAACCGAAAATTTTGCCCTTATATGCGACGATATGCAATGCTATGGACAAAACTGGAACGACTTAATGCAGATGATGCCATGACTATGATATGATGCGTATGCTGGAATAATGAATGCGAAAATGCTGACGAAACATGACGACACCGAGACAGACGCCACGAGAAGAAACACACTGGGGAAAATGACGCGCTGAGACACAGTACATCACTGGGGAATTCTAAAAATGATAGTCAACTGGTGCGAATGACCAATTGTCACTTTTAGAAAAGGAACGAGATCCTCGAATGGAGATGGTACCTATGAGACGGCCTCCACTGGGGAATCTAAAAATAAAACTGGATTACGTACGATTGTAAGATCGATTACAGAATGCTGGAGCATTGAGCAAGGAATAACATCCAAGCTTCTGTAAACTACCCCTCGTGACAGGATCAAACGGACTTTTCGGAACTCCGTAGCAAATATACAGGGTAAAGACCGACTGTATGCCAAAATAAATGGACTTTGATGGGAATTGCCCTGATAAGCTTCTCGAGGGAGAACTGTCACTTATCGTTGGAAGGGACTTATGTGCAAAGAATGGATAAGCACTCAAATAAAGAGGCTGCTGCTTATCTGATAAATAAATCTTCTCGCATTTAAGGTCGGCGCCTGGAATACGATTCTGATTCTTCTCTTACTGAAGGATAAATAAACTTCTTCATGCTTCAAGATTATGTTCTCCTGGACATGAAAAGGGTAAACTGAACTTCCTCATACTTCAGAATCGTGCTCTCCTGAATATGATACTGGATGACTGAATTTCTTCATATTTCAGAATCGTGCTCTCCTGAATATGAAACTGAATGACTGAAGATACTCATATTTCAGAATCGTGCTCTCCTGAATATGAAACTGGATGACTGAATTTCTTCATATTTCAGAATCGTGCTCTCCTGAATATGAAACTGGATGACTGAATTTCTTCATTCTTCAGAATCGTGCTCTCCTGAAAAACGGCCAACTGAACTTCCTCATAACCCAGAATCGTGCTCTCCTGAATATGATTCGGTTCCTGAAATTTCTTCATTCTTCAGAATCGTGCTCTCCTGAATATGATTTCGCTCAAACCTTCCCGTAACTCAAGATCGTGCTCTCCTGAATACGATTTGGTTCAAAACTCAAGACGGCAGGTAAATGGAAGCCCAACTGCTCCATGGAGATGGCCATTTGCTGCGAGTCATAACGAGGATATGATCGACTTCTTAGGTGAGAAATGTCGTGTGTTGATGCTGTAAGATGTAAAGTGTAAAGGGTTGTAACATGTAGGATTGTAAAGTGTTGTACTGATAGATTTTCCAGGCGCGAACTGGCGTGTATCTGTAAAGGATTGTAGTTGATTTTCTTGAAAGATAGTGCAAAATAAATGCACGTCCGGGTACAGTGATAAACTTCTCAAGCGAGATAGTCTCGTATCTGCCAATGTATGGTGAAAATTTTAGATGGTGCAAAATAAATGCACGTCCGGTTGGGATTGACGACCGACAAGACTGAGATTCAATCTAGGATCGAGCTAGAAAGAAGACTGGTAATCAAGACTCCATCGAGGGAATGAGCTCGAAGGGTAAATATCTTATCCTGGCGAGGAAAGATAGCTGAAGTAACCGTCATCCACGAGGATCGATCTCTGTGGGGAAACTGGAAACAAGTAAGCATTTTATGCTTAGGGCTGACAATCTATTTGGAGAGAATGGACAAACCCCAATTACTCGGTGGTAACGACCAATGATGGAGACACGATGAACCTGTGCATGTTATCGCGTATGTTAATGGATATGTTAATATGAATGTATGTTGATGTCTATGTATGTAACTATGCAAGATGTTATGAAATGAGTATGTAATGAGTATGTAATGAATATGAAATGAAATAGGCATGTGATGCTTATGCCCTTGCGTATGCTGACGAAACAGACTAGAGACGGGACGAGAGATGAAATAAACATCTCGACGGAAATACCCTGCGTTCTCTGCAACCAATACGTCAATCATGGGTAAGAAAGATCAATGGTAGAACCAAATCTGGTTTTAAAGTTCTGAATTCTCTGGGGAGAAGGTAATCTGCTTGAGTGCACAGTATCACGTCTTCACATGGGGAGAAGAAAACCTGAGGGACACTTTCGAGTTACCCAAGAAAAAGTTGTCAGCTTATAGTCTCGCAGGGGACTGTGATGAGGCAATAGTTTAGGAGCCTGTTGCAACACTGAGATTTACTGGGGAACGAAGGCCGCCTTGAGTAAAATCCATCGGGTGCATGAAGAAAAGTTGTGAAACCACATGAAGGACCTTATAGTAGTCGCCATTTGTTTCTTCAAAAAACACGGTGCCCCAGGATATTTGTGTTGTAAAGTATGGTCATCTCAAGAGGATTTTATAGAGAACACGGAGTCTGGTTGCCCCACTGTTTTCAAACTCTTTGAGAGATTTGTCAGGTCTTGACGTAACTGGCACAAATTAATCGTGTCACGATGAAGTCTTTGAGAAATAGCTCTTTAAGAATGTCAGACTCGCGTTGGTAAGCGAACTGGGAAACTGCCTGCCCCTGTTTAGCAGGATCATCAAGTTCCACGGGTTATGTCCATATGTAAATCTCTAAGATATCAAGCAAAGTCGTCATGCCTGAAATGCCTATCCTGAGCTTGTCAATGTACACATATATTTGTCTTGAATTTTTGTTTTGAAAAAAAGATATCGCAACAACTTGTGACCGAAATCACTAGTCAGGATATAAGTTTTAATTATAATGCCATCATGAATTTTTTCTGAGCATAGCTCGTAGGAGTCAGGAAACGTGATCTTGTCAAGTATGCTTTCAACCGAAGTCCTACTTCAATTAGGTCTTTTAAAGGTTGTATCGTGGCTCAGTTCACGGTTTAAGAAACAAAAGGATAAAGGCTCAAAGTTATATTTGTACCCACCCATTCTTCGTGATGTTCTCCAATCCTAATTCAGTTAACCGGATACGAACGCTCATATCTCAAGCGGATTTGCTATGGTCGAGAACTTATCAAGGCTTTGGACATGGCAGTCGCTCACCTATTACACGATCTTGTTCTTTACTAGGGACTATTTATTGTACCCTCTTGTTTTGCTTTTATTCCCTAACTTTTGCCTGGACAACGTCTTTTGATCTGACTTTGGAGTCCAGCGGGATGCCCCAGTTTTGCCTAAGTCTCCTTCATAGGTTTTTGACTTAGCGGGCTCTTATTTTTTTGAATATTCCTTTATGCACAAGTTGTGTAAATCTTTTGAAAGGCTCGTGACTGCCCCACTCCTTAGGTAACCGAGGGATAGTCATTGTATTGGACTTCTTAAGATGCTAAGGATAAATTCTCGAAGGTTTGCTCTTCCTTTTTGAGGATCTAAGCGCTCGATCGGTTTAACTGAAACCTACCCTGCCCCAGGTTAGGATGAAGGTTCTTAAAAAGAAAGAAAAACTCCTACTTCAAGGTTCAAAGGGTTGACTAGGGATTAACATCCTTATATCTCCAGTGTTTGGGATTTGAAACAATGCCTTACATCATCAGCGGGTTTCAATCGAAAGCATACGACAAGAAATCTGACGTTTTGGGTTCGTCATCCTCCCCCCAATTCTCCATCAGAACAAGAGATCGGGTAAAGTTGGCATTATAATTTATGAAAACGTTTTTGAATGAGTGAAGCGAATGGATTTATTCAAGACAAACATATGTGTTGCATCAAAGATAAACAAGTTCGTGCATGCTAAATATGCTTAATCAAAGAGAAATGCATATAAATAAACAAATGAACTGTCGGAAAAATCCTTCTAAATGTTTATGAAATCTTGCATTCAAGAGTAACAGTTTCCTTTGGCGGAGCCTCAATGGAAAGGACGTCTGGTTCATGATCACTGTGAGTCGTCATGGCTTACCCCAGTTATGCTGGTCACATCTTCAACAGTTTTCAGTCGTTGCTTCAAAATAAATTTCCCAGATCCTTTGTTGATCCCGGTCATATCACCTTGAGGGTTACTGAAATGAAGCGGGCTAGGCCTTTGAATAATGACTGGATTCGGCTGATAGGCGTAGCATGCTTTGCAGAATTTGCACTTGACGAGTGAGGAACCCCGAAAGGAGTCTCGATCTTCAGCTGAGCATCGCCAAAAGACAACTTCTTCGTTTCTAGCAAATTTCTGACAACTTTCTTAAGAGCATAGCAATTCTTTAGATCATGGCCGGGCGCACCCTCATGAAATAAACAATGAGCGGTAGCGTTGTAACTTGCAGGTAATGGATTAGGTGGAGGATTAGGAGGCGGACCCAAAGCCCGAGTAGTGATGAGACCTTGCTTGACCAAAGAGGGACACAACTCGGTAAAAGTCATCGGGATCGGCGGACAAGGTTTATACGTTCTTCTGTTTGGCATATTCTGGCGAGGAGCCGGACTCTTTGGCTGTTGAGGA
The DNA here is from genome assembly GCA_963859935.3 of Lathyrus sativus. Lineage (NCBI taxonomy): Eukaryota > Viridiplantae > Streptophyta > Magnoliopsida > Fabales > Fabaceae > Lathyrus > Lathyrus sativus. Next base: position 537,543,698 of record OZ012740.1, on the reverse strand, counting down.
GCAGGAGTATTGGGTGCCTGTAGGTAGTTGACAGGAGGCGGCTAAACAGGAGGTTGTTGCATAGGTTGATACATGGGAACCTGTTGATTGAAAGAAGGTGTAATAGCTGCCACGTAGGGTTGTTGAGCATATTGGACCGGGTACCCTTGAGGTTGAGCATAACCTTGCAGATGCCGATAAAAGCGTTCCCTTGGTTTACCAGAGGATATAGCATTAGTCTCACTCTCCTTCTTTTTCTGGGAGCTATAAGGAGGTTTCTTCGGCTGATCCTTAGAAGCGCCATGATTATTTGTCATTTTACCACTCTTCATACCCAATTCAATCTTGACACCCACAGCAACGATGTCGGAGAAATTTGAAGTCAACTACCCACCATTCTCTCGTAAAATTCTGGACGGACTGTGTCGACAAACCAATCAGCTAACTCTTTCTCGGTCAAAGGAGGTTCTACCTGCGAAGCAGTTTCTCTCCACCTTTGAGCATACTCTTTGAATGACTCAGAATTCTTTTGTGACATACTCAGCAACTGTCTTCTGTCAGGAGCCAGATCCATATTGTACTTGTAGTGTTTGATGAAAGCGTCAGATAAATCTTGAAAGCTCTTAACGCGGGATTGGTCCAAAGTTAAATACCACTTGGAAGAAGCACCCTTCAAACTGTCTTGGAAGCAATGAATCATCAGTTTATCATTCTCAACATGGGCAGCCATTTTGCGATAATACATGATCAGATGACTCTTAGGACAGGTGGCACCTTCATAACGATCGAAGTTCGGAGTTTTGAACTTCGGGGGAATAACCAAACCTGAGACCAAACAAACATCCCTTGCAGCGGTCCCAAAAATTTGATCACCCTCTACCTTTTTCAATCTCTGGACGATAGTGTTTACTTCCTCACGAAGCTTATCATGTTTCTCATAACCCTCAACATTCTCATCAAGATTATCAAAAACTGTCTCATTGAAGTACGGTTGCGCACGAGTGTGTACAACAGGTGGTGCAAAGATAGGAGCCCCCCTAGAAACTTCAGAAAACAAGGGCACGGCTTGCTGAACAGGTTGATTAATCGGAACAGTGGCTTGAGGAGGCACAAAACCGGGAGCAAGACCATAAGGTGGGTCCCTTGCTACGGTCACACTTGGTGGAGGGTCCACAGTAACGCCGGTAATCTCAGAAACAACAGTGGGCTGGGTATCCATCTTAGCATTCATGACATGTAACAATTCCATCATTCGCCCCATACCCCCTCGAAGGTCTTCAAGTTCATTGCTAAGGCGATCAATCTCTTTTGCCTGATCCTCCATTCTTTTCCGAGTTTAAGCTCTGGTATTGTATTGGTGCCGAGAACTCAGGGTGACGAAACTGGAAGGTAAGAGAACCGAGTGTGAGAAGTCGGGAGACACATGCAATGCAAGAGTATGATGCTAAAATGTGAATGTAAATGAAGATTTCATGGAATTCAAAACATTTACTAATGTCGTGGGGTACCAAGGAAATCTCTTTCTTGTTTTTTCATTTTATATTATTTTTTTTTATTTATTTATGGTATCCCGCGATATCCATAAATGATGTTTGAACTCCATGAAATACAATGCGATGAGATGCTTTATGGATGCAATGCATGAAAACACACAAAGTCCTAGGTTAAAGGCTTGCATGAGGTTCAAAGGCAAGTACCCTCCCCTGAAGTTAGATGGTTCATCCTGTCCTACAAAAGTAACCAGGTTCTAAGGGATCTCAATATCATTGATCCTTCACAAGGGTGGTTGTTCAGAAGGCAACTTACTTACCAACCAAAACCCTCCAAGTTTAAGATCTCAATGAGCGTAGTATCGAGTGTCAACCAACTTCAGTCTGCACCAAAGCCGGTTACCTCACTACTTTCTAAAGGCCAAGATGAGTTAACTAGGGTTCTAAAAGTCAGTTAGTGCATTGACAACATATGGCAGCCTCAATATTATCCTCAACTTGACTTAAGGAATATAAGCACCAACCAAGGAGTCGCGCTAACTATGACCACCAGATCAACCGTATCGATATACGTCGTACAGTTTCCTTGGTCTATTGCCATTTACCTAAGGTACACTAGATCCGGGTGTAGGACTCATCTCACAACACAAGGAACAGTCCCACAATCAAAGCACAAATATATACATGCAAATGAATAATAACACAGATAAATATGAACAAGTTAGGGATAACCCTCAAAAGTTAGGAATTCCCCAGTGAAGTCGCCATTTTCTGTTGCGGTGGAAATAGGATCACAAACTATTAATGAGTTTGAATCGCAATTCAATTCACAACCGCTCTTTGATTTATCCGAAGGAAAAGGTCAAAAGAGGGAAAACCTATTTTGCATCGTAAACACAATGCGGGGAAAGATCTAGGGTTCGGGGGTTGGTTAAATTTAGGGAAGGTATTAGCACCCTAAACTTCTGTAGTACTCTACAGGAACCTTTTGTTCAGATGTTTACTATTTGCTTTATTTATTTGCTTAAGGTATATGTACATAAGGATTACAAGTGAGAAAAGAGACCTAAGGGGTTAATTCTAAGTTTACTCGGCAAGACATCGCATCTTGTGCCTACGTATCCTTACGGGAGTGGAATCAGAGTAATCGTAGTTCCCCTCAAAAGGGAGGTTAGAGACTTCTTGACTGTGGTCAAGGTCTCAATGGGGAATAAACGTATCTTAGGGACACGCTTACGCGGAGTGTAGAAACTCCAATATCTATGTTGTAAATTGTTAAGGGAATTAGAGTTAGGTTAGGGATTCCGCGGCGGGAAACCCTAAAATGAGTGCGGCGACCCTTTTGGCATAACACTAGGATAAAAGCAATTTTGCCCACGGCGGGACACCTAGGCTAAACAGGGTTTGATCCATTAAAGGGGTAAGGCTATTGACTCGGCGGCCAAAAGGCTGGACCTAATCCTTCGGAAGGATAAAACTGTAAAAAAAATGTGAAAATATGACAAATCATTATATGGAGGAATAATTAAGGTACAAAAATAAGAAAAGTAATAAAGGCAGAGGGTATAAAGAAACAAAGAAACATTTCTGAAAACATGAAGAATATGAAAATACGTAATGACACTTAGAATGAAGTGAGGGAGGAAAATAGTGTGGGGCTGTGGCCACCACAAGCACATCTCAACCTCAAGCATGCAAATGAAATGCAGGAATAAAGAAAATAAAAGGTACACAAAATGACACGGCAAACATAAGGAGTTCCTTACGAAAAGGTTTTAATTTTTTAATATTTTAATTATGTAAAAAAATGTTTTAATTTTTTTAATATTTTAATTATATATATAAAAAGGTTTTAATTTTAAAATGGAATTACTTAGTTAAAAAAAATTTAAGTTTAAATCATAAAAAAAATGTTAAGTTTAAATTATATATAAAAAAAAAATGTTTTTGGGAACAAAAAGGTTTTTTGGAAAAAAATGTTTACGGGAACAAAAAAAAGGCTTTTTTTGGAAAAAAATGTTTACGGGAACAAAAAAAGGTTTTTTTTGGGAAAAAAATGTTTACGGGAACAAAAAAGGTTTTTTTGGGAAAAAAATGTTTACGGGAACAAAAAAAGGTTTTTTTTGGGAAAAAAATGTTTACGGGAACAAAAAAGGTTTTTTTTTGGGAAAAAAAATGTTTACGGGAACAAAAAAAAGGCTTTTTTTGGGAAAAAATGTTTTGATAAAAAAAAAAAAAATAACAATAGAATTGCAAATGCAAACAGACAATTAATGGACATGCAAACAATCCTATACGACACAATCATGGTTCATACATATCAAAATCTACGGATCTAAACAACAATGAAGGTTAACATGGCAAGGATGCAAATAAATATGAAAAATGCAAAGGATTTAGTAATTTAACGGACCTAAACACATTAACATGGCAAAATATGCACATAAACATGAAAAGGCAAAAGGTTTAGTAATTTAACCTACGAAGCGGAGGTTTGCTTCGGTAAATGTGAAAAAGGTTTGAATAAGGGAACACTGGAGAGCTCCAATCCTTCTAACGAGTTGTGGGAACGACCGCCTTTCTTCTCTAGGGATCTCCTTTGTTTCTCCCTCTCTCTCCTCTTTTCTGAAGAAAACCTTCTGACCTCTCTTAGGTTTTTTTCATTCTCTCCTCTTTTCCAACAAGGCAACACATGTATATATAGGGAACAAATTAGGGTTAACACCAAATTGTCAATAATGTCCCTAAAGCCCATTTTAAAGCCCAAACTAAATAATTAGTTAAGAAAAAATAAAATTTAAATAATTTAAAATAATTAAAATAAACTTAAAATAAAAACTAATAATCCTATTGATTCCTAAAATAAAAAATATTATAAAAGGAACAAAATTTTTCAATATTTTTTTATTTTATGATTTTTTGGATATTTTTATGAATAATTTAGAAAAAAGTGAAAAAAATAATATTTTAAAAAATGATTTAATTAAAATACGAAAATAATAATTAAATAATAATAAAAAACTATTTTTGTTATTTTTTTAATGAAAGATAGAAAAATTTAGAGTAAAAATAATAAAGAACAAAAAAAGTGACAAAGGTGAGATTTAATTTTTAAAATAGTTAGAAAAAAAAAAAAAGATTTAATTTTAAAAAAGAATTTAGAGGAAAAAAAAAGATTTAATTTTTAAAAAGAAGTTAGAGAAAAAAAAGATTTAATTTTAAAAAAGTTAGAAAAAAAAAATTTAGTTTTAAAAAGGTTAGAAAAAAAATATTTAATTTTAAAAAAGTTAGAAAAAAAGATTTAATTTTAAAAAGTTAGAAAAAAAAAAGATTTAAAGTTAGAAAACAAGATTTAGCTTTAAAAATAGTTAGAAAAAAAGATTTAATTTTAAAAAAGATAGAAAAAGATTTAACTTTAAAGAGGAGTTAGAAAAAGATTTAAAAAAAGTTAGAAAAAAGATTTAATTTTAAAAAGAAGTTAGATTTTTATTTTTTAAAAAAAAATATTAGAATTTGATTAAAAAATGTGTTAGAAATTAATTTTAAAAAAAGGTTATAAAAAAAATTTACTCTTAAAGAAAAGAAAAAAAAAAAGTTAAATTTTAATCTAAATCCTAAAAGTTAGTAAGAAGAGCTTTAAATAAATAAACTAAATAGAAAAAAAAAGTTAATAAAAAATATTAGTAAAGTTATAAAAAAAATTTAATTAAATTATTATTAGTTAAAAAAACAAGATCTAAAAAAAAGGTTAATTTATTAGGTTAATAAGAATTTAAAATAAAAATAAAAAAGAAAGGGTAAAATTTGGGGTATTACAACCGTCTTCGAGCAGGTTAAGAAATACAAGACACACTTTAATCCATAGAAGTGCATGTTTGGGGTACAAGTGGGAAAGTTCCTATATTTCTATCAGACAGAACGAGGAATTGAAGCTAACCCCGACAAATGCATAGCCTTTTCTGAGTTCTCCATGCTGAACTAAAAAAAGTCCCTTCAGTCCCTCAACGGGATGCTCGCGTCGCTTTCCCGCTTCGTGGCCAAGTTTATTCAACACGTCATCTGTTTTTTCAAACTCCTCCGCAAGGAAGACGCATTAGAAGGAACGGAGGAATGCGAAAAATCTCTTTTCCACTTGAAGCAAGCTCTGTTAGAACCATCAGTCCTCTCCTGACCAGATAATGGTGAAACCTTTTATCTCTACCTCGCTTTTGCAATCGAGGTTGTGAATGCCGCCCTCATTTGTGAAACTTCTGTCGGGCAGAAACTCATCTATTTCATGAGCAAGGTATTGCAAGGGCCAGAGCTGAGGTACCAATATATATAAAAGGTGGACCTATCCCTTATCAATGATGCAAGAAGGCTGAGGCACTATTTTATGGCCCATGAAATTGTGGTACGCGCGGACTAACCCGTAAAACAGCTGTTAGGTCGTCCGGATATGGCTGACAAAATGGTCAAATGGTCTCTGGAGCTATCCGAATTCAACATCCAGTACAAGAGTAGAAAAGCCGTCAAGGCATAAGCACTGACTGATTTCGTTGTAGAAATGACCTTGTCCGACTACTATAATGAAGGTGTCTGCAAGTGGATCATCTTCGTCGATGGAGCATCCAGCTCAGCAGGGAGCGGAGAAGGTGTCATCCTGGAAAATAAGGGAATCCTCATTGAAGTTTCTCTTACGTTGTCCTTCTCTACCTCTAACAACCAGTCTGAATACAAAGCCCTTCTTACTGGTTTACGCCTCGCCGAATACATGGGAGCGAAAGAAGTCATCATCTGCACTAATTCTCAGCTATTGGCCCTCCAAGTCTGGGAAGAATACCAGGTAAAAAACAACTTGTATGAATACTTGGCCCTGGTTAAGGAAGATATGGCAAAGTTCACCTTCGTAGAAGTAAAACACGTTCCCCGAGAACACAACGTCCATGCAGACATCCTATAAAAACTAGCAAGCACAAAAAAAGAAAGGGGGGAACAAATCCATCATCCAGGAAAGACTCCCACGATCTAGTATTGAGAGAGCGTCCACGACCCTCGACGTGCACGTTATTGATGAAAACCATTGTTGGGTGACCCCAATATACAATTACCTCACAAAGGACGAATTGTCGTCCGATCCTAATGAGGACAATGTAGTAAGGCGCAAAGCCCACTCCTACGTTCTGGTCAAAAACAAGCTGTACAGGTGGGGATTATCCATCCCTCTCCTTAGATGCGTCGAGGAAGAAATGGTTGCCCATGTCTTGCGCGAGATTCACAAAGGAATCAACGCCTAGTACCTCGAGGAAAGATCCCTCGCAAGGAAAGCTCTTCGAACAGGATATTACTAATAGACCATGCAAAACGACGCGAGGGAACACATGAAGAAATGCGATAAATGCCAACGGCACGGGGACATGCACTTGGAACTGCCCGATGAACTCAAAGTGATGTCCTCCCCGTGGCCATTCGCCTGGTAGGGCCTAGACATCCTAATACCATTTGTCATAGGGTCAAACCAGAACAAGTACTTAATAATAGGCGTAGAATATTTCACCAAGTAGATAGAAGTTGAGGCTCTGACCAAAGTAACGACCCACAAAATACTTTGTTTATACAAGAGAAACATCCTTGCCCGCTTTGGTATTCCTCAAGCAATCATCACCGATAATGGAACATAGTTCAAGGACAACAAATTCCAGGAGTTCGTCACCCAACTGGGTACTAAACAACATTTTGCGTCCGTCGAGCATCCTCAGACTAACGGGCAAGTCGAGGCAACGAACAAAGTAATACTACAGGGACTCAAGCGAAGGCTGGATGAAACGAAGAAGTAGTGGGTTGAGGACATGTACATCATGCTCTGGACCTTCCGTACTACACCTCATTCTTCAATCGAGGAAACCCTTTTTCGCCTAGCATACGGGACAGAGGTGATAATCCCCATCGAGTCTCACGTGCCCTCTGTAACACCCCCCTTTCTATACCCCCAAATAAACAATTAAATCATTTAGACACTTAATAAAAATTTCATCAGAGTATAATTTAATACATGGTATAAAAGAGGCACGTCACATTATCCAGGAAATTCAAAACACATACAACACCTGCTCATAAAGATATGCAACAAATGGTAAATCACCACAAAGGAACTTAGTCCTTAAAACCCACATATCAATATTTAGAATAAAAACGGAAACATCTAAACATTGAATCACTTCATTCATATAAACATTATACAATCAATAGTTTTAATTCAAGTCATAAGTCATGTTTACAAAATGTTCACCAGCAGATACATACACAGATGTATCACAAAAGAATCAAAACAATTCCTAACTACCCGGTGCTACATATCAGAGCCAACCGACCAAAAAGAACAAAGCCATGCTTCACAAAAGACCTCCAGCAAACCTACTATGCAATGCCTCATAAAGCATCATAAAACAACATAAGGGTGAGAAACATTATCATAACAAACAATGCATATAATTATATATCTATATACACAAACATAGAAATACACAACATATTTCTCACCGCAATTCATCACATACCTCACAATGTATATCTACACAACTAAGCATATTCATCAATCATGCTTCACAATTCACAACATTTCCACATAAACATTTACACTTATGTTTACTTCAACAATTCACATAAACATACACGATTATGTTCATTACACCAATACATCATATGAAGATGATAATGCAACTCATAGAGACCGACTCACGACTCTATACAGATGCAAATGCAGTACCGACTCATTCAGCAGGTTCAATTAGAGAACCAAATGGAACCATCGCTCGTTACCGAAGTAACTCCCCGTCGGGCCTACGATGTTCACCCATCGCTCACACCCCACATGGGCACACGATGTTTCAGGATTGCTCACACCCCACACGGGCACACAGTCCGATCGCTCACACCCCACAAGGGCACACAATCGTTCTGCAGATTCTCCTCGGAATCAAATATAAACCATCGCTCACACCCCACAAGGGCACACGATCGTTTCTGCAGATCCTCATAGGGATCAAAATTAAACCATTGCTCACACCCCACAAGGGCACACAAGGTTTCTGCAGATCCTACGCGGGATGAGACACACAAGAATGCAATCATGATGCTTCACGTGCAAAACGACTCCACACACTCTTGAAATGCATACATATTCACAAATATATAATCATGCATTCTTCACATTATACAAGTACACACAATTATGCACATTCACATCAATTTCATCATGCATTTTCATTAAATTCAAACAAATGCACAAAATTGCCAAAAGGCCACATTTCACACTCCACGATTCACAATCTAGGATTCACGCCATACGACTACCCACATCATTTCATATCACAAAATACAACTATGCATAATAAGAAAAGATTAATCATACTCGAACCGTAGAATCGACATTGGAGGGAAAACACAAGAAAACAACATGCTGACACGTTCACTACCTTGCTCGCCTGGCGAGCTCCTAGCGAGTGCTCAGTACCTGTTCGCCTAGCGAACAAGCTCACGAAGGCAAACAGAAGCCACTAACTTGATTCGCTACCTCACTCGCTCAGCGAAGGCCTAGCGAATGCTCACTACCCCCTTCACTACCAGCGAAGAACATCAAAACCATTTTGTCCAAGTCTGGGACCGTTCGCTACTGGCTCGCTACAGCGAATGCTCGCGACCTGCTCGCCTAGCGAACTTGCTAGCGAGGGTTTGCGGACTCAAAATTTCCCACTGTCAAAATCGCCCATCCCTTCCAAAATCAACCGATTCTCACCAAACCAGTTCCAACCACCTTAGTCTAACCTTCCCCGACTAAACTTTACCACTTATTCTCATTTTTAACCGTTAAAACTTGGTTTCTACCAATTAAATCAAATTCGACCTAGAAATGGAAAATGAGCAAAACTCTCCCCAATCCAAAATCAAACCAATAGAAACATACATAATCATACACATCGAAAGAATAATAAAGTTTCACACCCTTACCGGATTAATCGAAGCTTAGAAGTTGATTCTTGATGGTTCTAGGTTTTCTCCTCTTCCTCCTCTTTTCTCTTCTTTCCTTTCTATTTCTTTCTATCTCTTTTCTTTTCTCTCTATTTCCACTTATACTATTTCTATTCTATTTCTCTCAAATAACAACTAATTAAGGATTATCTAAAGCACCCTCTAATTAATTCTCAAAACTCTTCGAATAATAAAATAACATAATATGTACACATATCATATTAATATTCAAATTTCACAAATATAATAATAATCAATCAAAATAAATCAAAAGACTCAACAAAATGGGAAATTCAGAATCAGGGCGTTACAACTCTCCCCCACTTCAGAAATTTTTGTCCTCGAAAATATTACCTGATCCAAACAATTCCGGATGCGACTCTCGCATCTTACTCTCCAATTCCCAAGTCACGTTGCCTGCCGCAACACCTCCCCATGCTACTTTCACAAGCGCAATATCCGTGCCTCTTAGCTTCTTAACTTCACGGTCCAAAATCCTAATCGGTAAAACTTCAACCGTAAGATTGTCTCTTACTTCAACCTCGTCCTTAGAAATCACATGTGACGGATTCGGAACATACTTTCGAAGTTGCGAAACATGGAACACATCATGCAAATTCGAAAGATTCGGAGGCAACGTCACACGATACGCCACAGCACCCACTCGTGCAATAATCAGATATGGACCAATAAAACGAGAAGTCAACTTCTTCGACTTCAAGGCACGACCCACACCTGTGACCGGTATAACTCTCAAGAATACATGGTCGCCTTCTTGAAACTCAAGATCTTTCCTTCTCTTATCATGATAACTCTTCTGCCTACTCTGAGAAGCTTTCATCTTTTCCCGAATAAACTTCACCTTTTCCGTCGTTTGTTGTACCATCTTCGGCCCAACAATCGACTTCTCACCAGTTTCGTGCCAACACAAAGGTGTTCGACATCTCCGACCATACAAATCCTCAAATGGCGTCATACCAATACTTGAGTGAAAATTGTTATTGTAGGTGAACTCAATCGACGCTAAATAATTATCCCAAGCACCACCTTTCTCTAGTACACAAGCACACAACAAATCCTCCAACGACTGAATCGTCCTCTCGGTTTGACCATCTGTTTGCGGATGGTAAGCTGAACTCAATCTTAGCTTAGAACCCAAAGCCTTTTGCAAACTCTCCCAAAACCTTGAAGTAAATCTAGGATCTCTATCCGATACAATACTCTTAGGAACTCCATGCAACTTCACAACCACACGAACATAAATCTCGGCTAACTTCTCCAAAGGATAACTAATATCGATCGGAACGAAATGAGCAGATTTAGTAAGCCTATCAATAATCACCCAAATAGCATTATAACCTCTTTGCGTATTTGGCAATCCCGTAATAAAATCCATCGATATACTATCCCATTTCCACTCTGGAATATCCAAAGGTTGCATCAATCCACTAGGCTTCTGATGTTCTACCTTAGACTTCTGACAAGTCAAACATGCATACATAAACTGAGCTATATCTCTCTTCAATCCGGACCACCAGAAGATTTTCTTCAAATCTTGATACATCTTATTCGCTCCCGGATGAATACTTAAGTTACTCCAGTGTCCTTCCTCCAATATCATTCTTTTCAAATCCACATCATCGGGAATACAAATACGACCACGAAATTTCAAAACTCCAAAATCATCAACCTTGAAATCCTCATTCTCATTTGCCATCAAATCAACGAACTTCAGATCCAACTTCTGCTTTTCACATACGGTTGCAAGAAAATCATTCGTAATACGAAGCATACCAAGTCTCACACTTCTCAGCGTCATTTCACAAACCAAACTCAAATCTCTAAAGTCCTCCAAAAGTTCCCATTCTTTCATCATCAATGTAGACATGTGCAACAACTTCCGATTTAAGGCATCAGCCACCACATTTGCCTTACCCGGATGGTAATTCAAACCAAAATCATAGTCTTTCAAAAGCTCTAACCACCTCCTTTGCCTCATATTCAATTCCTTTTGATCAAATAGATACTTCAAACTCTTGTGATCACTAAAAACTTCAAATCTTGCACCATAAAGTTAATGCCTCCAGATTTTCAAAACAAACACCACGGCCGTTAATTCCAAATCATGCGTAGGGTAATTCTTTTCATGCACTCTCAACTGTCTCGAAGCATAAGCCACAACCTTTCCATCTTGCATCAACACACCACCCAAACCTGTCAAGGAAGCATCACAATAAGTCATAAAAGGTTCTGTAAGATTCGGCAAAATCAAGACTGGCGCTGTTGTCAATCTTCTCTTTCAAAATTTGTAACACAGTCCTCAAATGCTCTTCATACTCCTCTTAAGACTTAGAGTAAATCAAAATGTTGTCAATGAACACAACCACAAAATGATCCAACTGCTCATGAAAAATACGATTCATGTATTCTATAAACACATCCGGCGCATTAGAAACTCCGAATGGCATCACAGAATATTCGTAATGACCATACCGTGTCCTAAAAGCCGTCTTTGGAATATCCTCCTCTTTCACACGAATCTGGTGATAACCCGATCTCAGATCAATCTTGCTAAAAACACATGCTTAAACTAATTGGTCCATCAAATCATCGATTTTTGGAAGCAGATACTTATTCTTAATTGTCACCTTATTCAACTGTCGATAGTCAATACATCACCGCATACTCCCATCCTTCTTCTTTACCAACAATACCGGCGCACCCCAAGGAGAAACACTTGGTCTTACAAACCTCTTGTCCAACAAATCATTCAACTGCTCCTTCAGTTCTACCAATTCCGATGTTGACATACGATACGGTGCCATCGAAATCGGTCTAGTACCGGGAACTAGATCAATAGAAAACTCAACTTCTCTTTCCGGCGGTACATCCGCAATCACCTCCAGAAACACTTTTGGAAAATCACATACCACTGGAAACACACCAAGCTCAACTCTGCTCTCCACAAACAATGATGCAAACAAGACGAACAACTGAGCTTCGTCCACTAAAAGTTTCTTCAACTCTTTAGTGAACAGAAAACTCTCACCTTCATCATCTTCCAAAGAAGGAAACCTTACTAACTTGTGATAGCAATCTAAATGAACTCTATTAAATTGCAACCAGTTCATACCCAAGATCACGTCCAAACCTTCCAATGACAAACACACTAAATCCATGATTAAGTCTTTACCATACATGGTCAAAAAACAACTTACACACACCAAAGAAGTAGTTACCGACCTGTCACACTGATCTGCTGTCGCACGCGGATCAAAACGAGTAGTTTGAAAAACGGTAGTTTAGCGAAAATGACTTGAGTCGTATCGCAAAGATTCTTGTAGTGATTGACCAATAAAGTAACAGTTATGGGGGGTTTGGATTTTTGATTAAGAGAAAAAAAAACTGAAAATAAGTGACTATCAAAATAAGTTGAAACGGTTAATCTGCTGTTTTAGTTTCCCAACTTATCATCGATCCTAATAATTCCCAATTCCTAAGCGGACTCTATCCCCTTTTCAATTATAACAATAATCAAACAAGCACAATTAATATTATACGAAACATATTCCTAATTTCCGAATTAAGCAAACGGATAAAATATAGTAACCGTGAATTAAGCAAACACGAGAAATATATGCGGATTAAGCAAACACGATTAAAGTATAAGAACATGCAATCATCGAAATAAATCAATCATCCCTAAGATAATTTGAGTTAAGCAAACAAGATATCATAGAGAAGAATTGAAAGGAAATAGATTTTATTAGAAGAATTGAAAGAACCTCAAAGTGTCAGCGGAAATCGATTACAGCAGATTAACGTGAAGGAATTAGTTCTCCATAATTTGTACAAAGCTTCAAAAATATTTTTCGTGAATAGTGTATAATTGACATTAAAACAAGGTTTCCCCTAAAAAGAAAAACAATGGATCCGGTTCAAAACCCAACTGGGTCGAAAATATAACCCAGACCCAAAACATGACCCAAAACTAAAATAAATTCCTAATGCTGTAACTTCAACGAATATTTTAGGAAAATGTGCTCCGAATCTGACTTCGACTCTAACATGAAAGTCCTAGATCTCTCTCTTAGCTTTCTGGCGATTTCAGAACGCCACAAATGGATTCCCAAAACTCTAGTTATGATCGTTTCCGTGCAGACTGCTAAAGCTGAAAAATAATGTGCGAAAATCAAATTAAGCCAAAAATAAAATAAAATATAAAAACAAAATAAAACATAAAAATAATCAAGATAAAGTAAAGAAATACCTAAGTAAAAATATAGGAGAATATGCATAAATATGCACTGATCACACACCCTAATTTTTGACCTTAAGATCTCACCCCCTTGTTTGTTTTCTTGCGTTTTTTCTTTTGTTTTTGTGTGTGTTTGTTGTCACTAACCGGCTTATCCAGGAACTTTGGTGTGTGCCCTCATAAATGTGCTCCAAAGAATCAGAATTTCTTCCTTTTGACGTTGAGCATGATCACTGAAAGACCAATTAGGGACTCGTGAGAAATTTCGTCATGAGTTACATTATTATTTCAATTTTGTCTCAATCGTGGCTCTGGTACCAAATTCTCCATCGTTTGTGCAAACAAGGATTAAACTTATTTTCAAGGATTATTGTGTTCCCGTCCATGAAGTTTGATCATCGTGTGTCCCTCTGGAATTTTAAGGGAAATGTTGAATTGTATTATTATTGGTATGTGAGGAATGCACTTGGAAGGGCTTATCAAAGTCAAGAGATTTAAGTATATAATTTATTATGTGTGAACATAAGGCGGGTGTTCGAAATTCAAAATAGATCATAACCAGATTCACGTGTTCAGAGGTTCCACTTTTGTATGAAGTCTTTGTCAAGTTACATGAGAAGGTTGGCCCACTACAACCTTGTTTTAATTTTCCACTTACATGACGTGTTAATGCAAAAGAAACACAAGATTCATTGACAATGCAAAACACATACAGTTTGGTCAAATACCATACAAAATTGGGTATCAGGTTCAAAGTTCAATACAAAAGTAAAATTTCTCAAACTAGATAAAGTTGAAGGCAAATATTATGGGCACGACCATTTGGTGATTGTAATGCAAATGCTTATTCTTACAATGCTTGCACATGCCTTTCAAAATGGGCAAAGTTGGGAGGTTGATGATCCTGCAATTATTAAAACAATCATCGACAAAATTCTTGATCCTCCATAAGAGATTTCTGCAGAATACGACGAGCCTTTAAGAATAGAATTATTGCAGCTTGCAACTTTGCTTCTTAAGTATCTTCAGAATGATCTTGTCCATCATAAGAAGGAACTAATAAAGTTTGGGTGGAACCATCTTAAGCGTGAAGATACTGCAAGCAAACAATGGGCATTTGTGAATGTTTTCCATTTCTTGGAAGCATATCAAGCGCCTGAAAAAATAATACTTCAGGTTTTTGTAGCTCTTCTTGGGACCTGCCAACCAGAAAATAGAATGTTGGTCAGACAGGCTCTTGACATTCTAATGTCAGCATTGCCGCGACGTTTTCCTCTCAGTGATTCTCGAATGCCCATATGGATAAGATACACAAAGAAAATACTTGTTGAAGAAGGTCACTCAATTCCAAATCTTATTCATATATTCCAACTTATTGTCCGCCATTCAGATCTATTCTACAGCTATAGAGCACAGTTTGTTCCACAGATGGTGAACTCTCTGAGTCGCCTGGGATTGCCATACAATACCATAACAAAGAACAAACGACTTGCCATTGAGCTTGCTGGATTAGTTGTTAACTTAGAGAGGCAAAGACAAAATAAGATGAAAGTTGTTACTGATTCTGATGCTCCGAGCCAAATCAGTGATGCCTTTAATCCCAACTAAGCGAGTCAAAGCAGAACCTGGTCTTCAACCTCTTTGTGTCATGTCACCTGGTGGTCCTTCATCAATCCCTAAAATTGAAACCTCAAGATCTACTAGTCAACCTGATGAATAATTTAAACCAAATGCTGCTATGGAGGAGATGATTATAAATTTTCTTATCAGAGTTGCTTTGATTATCGAACCCAAGGACAAGGAATCAAGTTTCGAAGCCTAAAAACTCAAGTTAATTCCAAAAGAAGGCAAGAATCAAGGCTTACATGGTGACTCCTATTACCAACTTCATCCCTCATCCATCTGAAGCCAAACCTACAGCAATAATAAAGATATCGTCATAACTCAAACAATTACAGCTAATCAAGACAATTTGCTGCATAATCCTTCTGTTAACCACCACTCAATGAAAGAACAACAGAGTTGATGTTAGCAATGTTTCCAAACAATAGTATAGCAATGGAAAATAGAAGTATCAACGGAACCACGAGCCTTACATTGGAGCCTTACCAGTTTACCGATGAATGCAGACTTTACACGCAACAGGTCGAATCCAAGGCAAATCCCTACCAGATAGTCGGAGCCATGGGCATTCTTTTGTTACCAAACATTCAAACCTGCAACAGATTTTCATTATAATTAATTCCACAACGGAAGAACAGTCAGCATTGTGGACACAATCATAAAACATTGAAACTTTCTAAAATAGTGTTGGACAAGGCCATAAACTCTTTCCAAAACCGGATTCCGACACTATTCAATGGCAATGGATACCTGCTGGTAACAAAAAGGAAAGAATTATTTTTTAAGAATCCGACATAGTCAACAAAGATGGAAACGTTTTCAAGATCAAAACGCCTCAAATGGAAATATACTATCATAGTCATTATCATGCAAGTCTGAAATTGGGAAGTAATAATTTGAAGCTTATAAAGAGCACCAGTATAAAACAGAAAAGGGAGGGATTTAAACATACGGAGAAATCCACACAAACAGTCACTGATAGAAATCCCCAAAATTCCCCAAGTTGGAACCCCAAATCGAAGAAGAGAGGATTACCTTTTGGGATCGCCGACGCCGTCATCGCGAATTCATTGTCGGAGAAGCCATTATCGCCTTCATCGCCCCACATCCGCAATCTGGGCAGCTCCTTGATCATGGGTAATGAATCCTTCGAGCGGTGTTTTCATTTTGTGATTTGATTTTTGCCTTGTGGTTTTCTTTGTTAGATTTTTATGGACAATGGAAGAAGGAGCAATAGAAGAAGGTGAGAAAGACGAAGGAAGAAGGTGAAGAGGGAGAACGATGAAGGAAGCGGTGAAAGGAAGAAGGAAAATCGAAGAGGGAGAGAGGATGAAAGCGGCAGACAGAAGAATGGAGAAAGGGGGGGTAATTTTAGGGTTTTTTTTCAGATTTTTGTTGTATATATTGTAATCACCTGTGCACACACCCACCATAACTATCATGCACCACACTGCCATCACCGCACATGCTCCACTAATCACCATCACGCGACCACACTTGATTGCCTATACTCGCTACCATATACCATACCGCATGCAACCGTACGCCTCCATTAACCCTTCGATTATCCCTTTAATCATAACTTGACCTTTTTTTTAAATTAATTAATCACCCATTACCCCTTAAACTCCCCACAATCTGCATTTAACCCCTAAATAACCCTCTTAATAATCAATTAACCTTAAACTAACAATCTTTTACCTATTTTTTTTACTAATCTAGTTAATTATTTAAATATCAAAAATCTTATTCATACTAATAGAGCCCCTTTTATAAAAGAAATTAATTTTCTTTATCTAAAACCCGTTTAGCTATTTGATTGATTCCAATCTCACACTTTTAGTTTAATTTGAAAATAATTTGGTTAATTAACTCTTTTTTTAATTTAATAGTTTAATCTCTTTTTACTCACTTTATAAACTTACTCATTTTTCTTAATGATTAAAAAGGTCTTTTTTAATTAATTTTTATCTTTCATAATAATAACCAACTTTTTAATTTATTAAGAAATTTTGGTCTTTAATGATATTAATGAAAAACTTCTTCTTAAGTAAATTAATCTTGTGTCTAATAACAACCCAACTTTTATTTAAAAATAAACCATTTCATATTTAAATTAATCTTTTAAGATAAAATACAAAATAAAAACCATTTTATTTAATACATTAAAACTATTTTATAAAACCCTTCATTCTTAATTTAATCTAACGCTTTATCTAATATATGGCTATAATAATAAACTTCTTTGTAATAACCAACAACTTTTCATTCAAGATATTTACCTCAATTTTGTAAATGATTAACTCTTCCTAAATAAAATCAATAAGAATTAATATAACATTTTCTTAAAACTGAATCACATAAAATTATTTCACCTAATGTAACTTTCTTAAAATCAATCTCACCAAGATAATACAATATATCTTCCTTACAAATCAATTCAAATAAACTAATGTAACTTTCCCTTAAAAATCGATTCAACCTTTCTCTAATCAATCAACATTCAAAATCAATCGCGCACGCTTTCGCCTCCGTTCGCACACTCACAATTCACGCACCTTAGCGCTTTCATGCGTTTGTGTATGGTTTTATTTATCGTCTCTATTTTCCGCAATTTACATTTACCGCACTTACTTTACCGTATTGCATGCATCCAAAGGAAGAACTTGCGCATAACCTAAACAATTGTGCGTATGCATCTCATTTGCATCATACTGCCTATTGATCTTTGATCCCATTCAAGTCGATCTTCTAAGTTTAGATCCTACCCCATAAGGAGGACCTTTTATCTTTACAACTTAGACAAACACATTCAACAACTCAATTCAAATATTATTCGAACACATTAGAGAATAATATGTTAATCATCTTAAGCGAGTTAAAACTCCTACCCCATAACAATTCAATCAATATGTAGGGACTTTGCCTTAGGGGAGATAGAGGCGTAGTTGTTGACAATCCGAGTACTTGAGCCATTCTCCTAAGACGATGCAAAGACTATTTTCCTACAAAGTTGTGGTGGTTAAATCAAGTAATCTCCCTTAAAATGACAACTCATCTTTTCTCCTAAAATCAATCAATCAACTACCTTATCCCGTAGGAACTTTGACCATAGTCAAAGAACTCCTTAGACCCTTTAGGGGAACTACAGATACTCTGATTCCACTCCCATCAGGATATGTAGGCACAAGATGCGATATCTTGTCGAGTATACTTAGAAATAAACCCCTAGGTCTTTCATCCTTAAGCAGATAACTCTTAGCAATAAACAAACATAAAACAAGAGGTTCCTGTAGAGTACTACCGAAACTTAGGATGCTAGCACATTCTCTAAGTTTACCCCTGAACCTATAACTCTCTAGCTTGCATTTGTATTACATTGTGGGTATTTCGATCTTTTTCCCTTCCTTTGGACAAATCAAAGTTCGGTTGCAAATGAATTAAGATTCAAGCTCATCAATAACTTGGTATCCAAATTTCATCGCGACAGAAATGGCGACTTCACTGGGGACCTTCTTTAGTGGGTTTCCCTAACTTGCTTGTTTGTTTATATTTGCTTAATTATTTACTTGTATACTTGTTTGTTTATTGCCTTTGGGTTGAAACTCTT
Organism: Lathyrus sativus; assembly: GCA_963859935.3. Taxonomy (NCBI): domain Eukaryota; kingdom Viridiplantae; phylum Streptophyta; class Magnoliopsida; order Fabales; family Fabaceae; genus Lathyrus; species Lathyrus sativus. The sequence continues at coordinate 537,524,731 of OZ012740.1, read as the reverse complement.
GAGTGGTGAGACAAAGTCCTACACCCGGACTTGAGTGAACTTAAGATAGGATTGTGATATATTCGACGAGGCTTATAGGGACTGAGTCCCGACCAAGTTGACTCGAGAATCACCGTTCAGTTGAGACCCTCTCTAAAATAGTTCGGTTGAAAGAGTATAGTCGTGAAAAATTTTACTATTTTTTATTGGAGTCCATGATATTGAAGACTGTAGTTACCCTTAACCCCACTTTGGCTTTTATTAGGACGTAATGCGAGGACTATGAGGGAGTAGTCCCAAAATAGTTGCTACGCGATACTACACTCAAAAGAGGTTCTCTTGAGAATATTATTAATCACCGAGTCAATCGGAAAATTGATAATATTCGAAAGATGGACTAATGACTTTGGGAACTCTCTTAGAACCTTGTTCTACAGGTACAATCCACCTTTAGTCCTTGTCCTTTGGGAATGGGTATACCCTTGGCTCCATGCTCGTTGAAAACCTAGGGTCTCCCTTGTTTGTTTATCTTTATGTCTCTATGTGCTTATTTGTGTTTGTTACATCCATAAAGCATTATATTGCATCGGTTTCATGGAACCCCGAGTTTATTTATAAATATTATAGAAACCAATAGGGATTACAAAAGAAAAATATTTTGAAATATTCTTTTAAGAGTCCTAACTCGGATGACCTAAGGAAGTTAAAAGCATTGATTGAAGAATCAAGAAACTCAAAAGGACAAATACAAGAGGCTTCCCTTTATTATTGAGGATCAAATGAAGTTTCAAAAGGCTTTCATCAATATTGAGATGGAGGATTTATTTCCCTCTATCACACTACTCCTTGAGCATTGATCGTGCACAAACTTATATTCAAGAAAGTCAAGATAGAACAGCAAATCAAGAAACACGATGAAGAACTTCCTTAGGACTTTATCAGCTATTATGTCGGGACTCTTATAAGAATATTTATTTGTAATCGATATAAAATAATAATAAATGAATTTTCTTTGGTATTCTGTGACGTTTATAAGAACTTGAGTTCCATGAAAACCTTTCATTTCTGCATTCTGTATTCTTACATTAGCATCCTGCATTTGGCATTTTGCATGTGCATGTGTCTCTTCTCCTCTGCGTCCTCACCCGGCTTTCTGTCTTTGTATTGTCAGTTGACATTTCGGCCATCTGAACAAGCTCGAAGTATAACTAAAGGATATTAAGATATGGATCCCATGACTAGTTTCAGAGTAAGGACTAAGCCGTTATTCAATCTCCCCTCTGATGATAAGGTTCAACAAGTGGATGTTTCTACACAATCTCAGCCTGCGCAGGTGTCACGGTGAAATTTGGATACCAAACTATTGATTAGTTTGAATCTTATTCATTTACAACCGAACTTTGATTTGTCCAGAGGAAGGGATAAAGATCGAAATTCCCATAATGCAATGCAAATGCAAGCTAGAGAGTTATACGTTCGGGGGTTGGTTAAACTCAGGGAAGGTGCTAGCATCCTAAGTTTCTGCAGTACTCTACAGGAACCTCTTGTTTTATGTTTGTTTATTGCTAAGGTTTATCTGCTTAATGGTTGAAAGACCTAGGGGTTTATTTCTAAGTATACTCGATAAGATATCGCATCTTATGCCTACATATCCTTACGGGAGTGGAATCAGAGTATCTGTAGTTCCCCTAAAGGGTTTGAGGAGTTATTTGATTGTGGTCAAAGTTCCTACGGGTCTAGGGTAGTTGATTGATTGATTTTAGGAGAAAAGATGAGTTGTCATTTTAAGGGAGATTTAACCGCCACAAGTGTGAGAGATTGTATTGTTGTGGGGTGGAGATTCTATCTTGCTTAAGATGATTAACATCTACTTCTCTAATGTTTGAATAATTGTATTGAGTTGAATGTGTTTGTCTAAGTTGTAAAGATAAAGATGAAGGTCCTCCTATGGGGTAGGACATGTCCTAAAAGATTGACTTGAATGAGATCAAGGATCATAGGGGAGTATGATGCAAATGATGTATACGCACAATTGTTTAGATCATGCGCAGGTTCTTCCTTTGGACGGAATGCAGTAATGCGATGCAATAAAGATAAATACGGTAAATAAATTGTGGTAGATAAAGACGGTAATTAAACAACATAAACGCATGAAAGCGCTAAGGTGTGTGAAATGTGAAAATTGTGAGTGAAGGTGGAGCGTAAGTATGCACGATCGATCGAATGTGATGTTGATTAGAGAAAGGTTGAATTAATTTTATGAGAAAATATATTATTCAATGGGATTTGGTTTTAAGAAAAGTGAATTTAATTATTACTAATTTTTATCTTAGATTATAAAATGATTCTCTTATTGCAAAGATTTATTAAAGTTATTATAAAAGATTACTTTTATTGATAAAAATAAATAGATCATGAAGTGAATTTTTTTATAAAATAAAATAGTTGGTTTAATTATGAAATGGATTTTTATTATATAAAGTTATTTTAAAAAGAGTTCTTAATTATTATAAAAATTAGAGGTTGATTTTTTTTTAGATTAAAAAGGTTTTATTATTATATAAAGTTATGGATAATTTTATTAAAAAGATTAAATTAATTAAGGGATTACTTAAAAGGTTAAAATAGGCTAATTAGAATAAAACAGATTTTAGATTTTTCAGAAAAAAAACAATATTAATTAAGTAATTAAAGAAAAAAGAATGATTATTTAAATTAAAATGGTTAATTAAAGGGGATTGGTGTTAATTAGCTGAGATTGATTTAGTGAGGCGTGGTGATTGTGTGTGTGCGGGGTTACGAGGGCGTACGGTGAGCTGCGTGCGTGTAACGTGAGATTAAATCCATTGGAGATTTGAGTGTTGTGAGTGGTGGGTGTATCGTGGTTGCAGTGGACATACATACATCAGATTACAGCCAATAACAAAATTGAAATGGGAACCCTAACCCCCTCTGATTTCCCTTTCGTCCCCCTCTCCATCGCAATTTGTTTCTCTTCTCTTCTCCCCTCGCCATCGTTGCGTCCGTCTCCTTCTTTTCAATATCACGAACCTTCTCCTCCTTTCATCCTCGAGTCTTCGTTCCCTTTTCTTCTTCACAATCAAACACAGAAACAAAATTAAACAGTTAGCGAGAAAATCAACCTGAAATGGATTTGCGATGAGTTCCGTTCACGGACGGCGCAGAGGTTTCACGGAGGTTCACCGGTGGTGGTTGCGGATTTGAAGGCTAGTGATTGATTTGGACATCATTCATCTGAACCAATTTCATCTCCTCATACACATTCTCAACCATCTTCTGTTCAACAACCATCTGAACCCCCTCAACAAAAATCATCTGAACAACAACCACCTCAACAAACAGCATCTGAACCACAACAACAAACAACATCTGAACCATAACAACAAATACCATCTGAACCACCCTCTTCTAATCAACCACCAGAAGAACCAACCATTCAAAATCCTGAACCCTCTATCCCACAACCATCTGAAGACATTCTGGATGTGCAACCCATTGCAACCATGTATGTCTTATCTTCCACTTCATGTCATTCAACTGAATCATCTGATTCTGATGAATCTGAAGTTCCCTTTCCAACTTGCTTACAAATTCCCGACCCTTATAAACCACTACCATCTGACCTACCTGCTTCTGAACAACTCCATCATCAGCTTGACCTTCGTTCCAAATTTAACTTCACAGACTTTATACCATCTTCATCTGATGTTGTTACATCAACTCCATCTGTTGTTGATACTTCTACACCTCATCTCACCATACCACAACCATCTTAACAACCACCATCTGATTATACACCTCCTGAACAAACTCAAACAAGCCCTGAACCTTCTCAAGAAGTCTTCCTAGAAGACTATCTGAACCCCAAACCCAGATCAGATGTTTATACTTTGTTTAAGAATTTCAAGAAGGAAATGTGTATGGGGATTGCTTCTGTAGAGAAAGAGTGTCTGTCTAGTATGGATCCTGTTGAATCTGAAGCTTCTTGGAACAGATTCATCTCAAAGTTCAACACTGCTGCCTCTGATCTCAGAATAGTTTGCGCTGATGATGCAAAGGCAAAGTTTGCTGAAATGGTCAGACAGACTCTGCTAAGCATTCTCACAACACCATTGCTACTTCTGGAAGATGCTCCTGCTGGAGATTCTTCATCTGAAGATACTGCTCCAATGATAGAAGATACTCTTAATTCTCAGACTGCATCTAACATGGAGATTGATCATCCTAAGGCAACTGCATCTGCTTCTGCACCCTCTGCATCTGAAATGAAGACTGAGACTCCAGATGTTGTCCAAGAAGTTAAGGAAATCAGATCATGGATGGTAAAATAGGAACAGACTACTGAAGAGATCAAAACTTGGATGGCTAAGCAAGAAGAGTCTACTGCAAAGATTACTGATCTTCTGACCCTGATTGCATCTCGCCAGCCCTAGTTTTCTTTTCCATGTTTTTTTTGCATTCTTGTTTACACATGTTTTCTGTTGTTTGTTTTCTGTTTTATGTTGTTTTGATTTCAATCATCTGTTGTCTGAACATCTTATCTTGTGTTATGTTTGAATCTGAATGAATCTGGCTGTTTTGTTTTTCATTTATGTGTTATTTTTTTCTTCTGTTATCTTTTCTGTATTTTAAAATCTTTTTGATTATGACAAAAAGGGGGAGAAAAAGAATCTGATTGTTCAATCCATAAGCAATACTAAAATGAAATTCAGACATAGTATTAACTAACATTGAATTTTAAGACTTTCAGATTTTATTGTTTCATCTGACAAAAATTCTTTGAAGTTACCGTTACCTTGAGAATTACCCAACTAGGCTCTGATCCTTGAAGCAAATTTGACTCTGACTCTGGAAGTTAAACCAGACTCTTTTTGAAAGTACTCACCAGGCTCTGATTATGGAAAGCATCCAAGCTCTAATTCCTTATTTTAACAAGGATTCCTACCAGGTTTTGAAATATACTCAAGCAAAAAGGGAAGTATTCTCTTCTATTAGAGTAGTCATTTCAGGGGGAGATTCTTAATCTCAGGGGGAGTTATATATTTTATTCTTTGTATTGAACAAAATTTCCTATCTTTTGTCATCATCAAAAAAGGGGAGATTTTTAGAACACAGATTGGTGTTTCTTATATCTCTATGTTTTGATGATAACTCTTATGGAATTTTGTATTAAGAAAATATATACTCTAAAATTTGTTCAAGTATTATTGTTTCAGGTATTAAATTGAATACACTTAAAGAAGAAAAATACATAAGTACAAGCAACTACGCAAGGCTCTGAAGCATCAGATGCAAGACAATTAGAAGATTTTGAAGCGCTGCCAGAAGAATCTAAAGCAGAAGCTGCAGAATGATCTGAAGTGCATCTGAAAGAATTATATGAAGAGTTGAAAGCTTTGATCAAATCAGAACCTGTAGTTCATTTAGCTACAAGAACATAGGCTCTGATAATCAGACTCTAATCAAATTAACATTCACGCTCAAAGCACATACTGCTGCATACTCTGATGAAGACTCTAATCAAGACTGAGACTCTGATATATCAAGTTCTGATCATTTATCAAGCTCTGATCATCTCAAACATTTAGCTCTGATTATCTCAAGTATTTGATTCCTTTAAGCTTGTTACAAGATCTGAAGTGCAGATTATGAAGACTTCATCCTGAAGGAAGCTTGTTGAAGGAGCTGTAAACCTGATTGGACGTGGTGCTATTTCCAAAGTAACCAACGGATATATTGTCCAATAAAGAGACATGGTGCAAATCCCAAAGTGTCTACAACCATACTTTTACTGCAAAAAGCATGTCTCTGCCCATACCTTTTGGTGATGAAAAGTCATATATTTCAAATATAATACTCAGCTGCACATTACTCAAAGTAATTGAAAAAGATATAAAAGGAGAACTTCTACAACATTTAGAAGTTGCTAGTTCATTAAGAAAGAAATATTCATACACACGCTTGAAGCATCAAAGTGAAATCTCTCTAAGTTCATATACTTTTGTTCTTTCATAAAACTGTATAGTTTTATTTGTACTTAATATTAAGTGTAAATATCACAGTTGTGATACAGCTTATTAGAAGCATTTAAACACTTGTTTAGTTTACATTAATTTGTAAGAAGTTCCTTGAGAAGACCAAGGTGTGGTCAGTAGTTCTTGAGAAGACTAAGACAGTTGTTCTTAGTGCTTACTATTGTAATCAGTTGATTAATAGTGGATTAAGTCCTTGTGGAAAAAGACAAATCATCTTTGATAAGGTGGACTGGAGTAGTTGAGTTCAACGAACCAGGATAAAAATCTTGAGTTGTTTTCCTTAAAACTCTTATTCAACCCCCCCTTCTAAGTGTTTTTCTCACCTTCAGTTGGCATCAGAGCTCCGATTCTGTTTGTGCTATCACTTGACCGTGTCCAGAAAAGATCCAGTGGGAAAAACTCTTGATATTCTTGATTGATATTCTTTATGGCTGCTGAAACTTCAACATCCAGCAATAACAAATATGAAGAAAGAGTCAACACAAAACCTCCCATGTTTAATGGAGAGAAATTTGACTATTGGAAAGATAGACTAGAAAGTTTCTTTCTAGGATTTGATGCTGATCTTTGGGACTTAGTTATTGATGGATATGTTCATCCCACTGATGGGAATGGCAAGAAAATTGACATAAAATCAATGACTGAGACGCAAAAGAAGGAATTCAGAAATCACCACAAGGCTAAAACTATATTGCTAAATGTTATATCTCATACTGAGTATGAGAAAATAACCAACAGAGAAACTGCCTTTGATATATTTGAATCCCTTAAGATGACTCATGAAGGGAACTCTCAAGTTAAAGAAACCAATGCTCTGGCGCTGATCCAGAAGTATGAAGCTTTCAAAATGGAAGAATCTAAATCTATTGAAGCCATGTTTTCCAGATTCCATATTCTCACTGCTGGCTTAAAGGTTTTGGACAAGGGTTACTCTATAGCAGATCATGTCAAGAAAATAATCAGAAGCTTGCCAATCAGATGGAGACCCATGGTCACTGCTCTGAAGCTGGCAAAGGATCTGAACAAGATTATGCTGGAGGAACTAATCAGTTCTCTGAGGAGTCATGAGATTGAACTAGAGGAAGATGAGCCTCTAAAGAAAGGTAAGTCAATTGCTTTAAAATCTAATAAATCTGTTAAAGCATTGCAGGTAATAGAAGAAAGCTCTGAAGAATCTTCTTCTGAAGATGAAGAAGAAATATCCTTGTTGTCTAGAAGAATCAACAAACTCTAAAAGAATAAGCAAAGGAAGTTCAAGAACTTCAGGAAACCAGATCATCACAAAGAATCTTCTGGACACAAAAGATCTGGAGAACCCTCTGGTTACAGAAGATCTGGAGAATCCTCTGGACACAGACGATCTGGAAAAAGAGAGGTTGTTTGCTATGAATGCAAAGAACCTGGGCACTACAAGAGTGAATGCCCAAAGCTTCAGAAGGAGGAGCCAAAGAGAAATTCAGATCACAAAAAGAAAGTTCTGATGGCTACCTGGGATGACTCAGATGCATCTGATTTGTCATCAGAGTCAGAAGAAGAATGTGCTAACGTAGCATTCATGGCTGACATAGAAGACAGTGTTGAATCATCTGGATCAGAATCTGAATCTGATTCTGAGGAGGTATTTGCTGAACTTTCTAGACAAGAACTTGTTGAAAGTCTATCTGATGTTCTTGAAAACTATAGCAAAGTTAAACTCAAATACAAAAAGCTTCTAAAGCATATTGAATTTGAGAGTAACAAGTTTGAATCAGAAATAGCTGAGCTAAAAGCTGAAAATATTCAATTGAAAAATAATTTAAAATCTGCTCAACTAAACTCTGATCCAAAGTCTGAACCATGCTCTAAAAATATTTTACAAGAGTATGACTATAACTTCAGGAAGTTTCTAACTAAAAGCCTAGATAGAAGCAAGATGGCTTCAATGATCTATGGTATTAGCAGAAACTATAGAAAAGGTGTTGGATATAAATCTTTTTCTTATGAGGATTCAAATCCAAAACCTGTAGATAAACTGGATATCAAGTATTCTCCTTTATATTCTCAGTTTACATTTGGTCACTTAAATGATATTAAACACACAAGTTCTAATCAGAACAAACATGTGTTTAATAAATCTAAAGCTAATCAGAACAAGTCTTATGTTGAAAGATAGAAGTTCAGAAAAAGCTTTAAGGCAACTAACCAAAAAGGACCCAAGAAAATCTGGGTACCTAAGGATAAGATAATCTATGTTGCTGACATCCTTAGCAGCGAAGTCAAGACTCCAATCATGGTACCTGGACTCTGGATGCTCACGACATATGACGGGAAAAAGGTTTATGTTCCAAAGTCTGGAGCTTAGATCTGGAGGAGACGTCAAGTTTGGAGGGAATCAGAAGGGCAAGATGATTGGCTCTATAACCATTGGCAGTGGTAAACTTCCTTCCATAACTAATGTCTTGCTTGTTGAAGGATTAGCTTGTAATCTATTATCCATAAGTCAATTAAGTGACAATGGTTATGACATAATCTTTAATCAAAAATGTTGCAAAGTTGTTAGTCAAAAGGATGGCTCAATCCTCTTTAATGGTAAAAGGAAAAACAACATTTATAAAATTAGTCTTTCAGAACTTAAGGTTCAAAATGTTAAATGCCTTATGTCTGTTAATGATGAGCAATGGGTCTGGCACATAAGATTGGGTCATATTAATATGAGACGTATATCTTAGATTAATAAACTTAATCTGGTCAGAGGACTTCCTAATTTGAAGTTCAACTCAGATGCTCTTTGTGAAGCATGTCAAAAAGGAAAATTTTCAAAATCATCTTTCAAATCCAAAAATGTTCAAAATCATCTTTGAAAGAGCTGTAAACCTGATTGGACGTGGTGCTACTTCCAAAGTAACCAACGACTATTTTGTCCAATGAAGAGACGTGGTGCAAATCCCAAAGCTTCTACAACCATACTTTTACTGCAAAAAGCATGTCTCTGCCCATACCTTTTGGTGATGAAAAGTCTTATATTTCAAATATAATACTCAGCTGCACATTACTCAAAGTAATTGAAAAAGATATAAAAGGAGAAATTCTACAACATTTAGAAGTTGCTAGTTCATTCAGAAAGAAATATTCATACACACGCTTGAAGCATCAAAGTGAAATCTCTCTAAGTTCATATACTTTTGTTCTTTCATAAAACTGTATAGTTTTATTTGTACTTAATCTTAAGTGTAAATATCACAGTTGTGATACAGCTTATTAGAAGCATTTAAACACTTGTTTAGTTTACATTAATTTGTAAGAAGTTCCTTGAGAAGACCAAGGTGTGGTCAGTAGTTCTTGAGAAGACTAAGACAGTTGTTCTTAGTGCTTACTATTGTAATCAGTTGATTAATAGTGGATTAAGTCCTTGTGGAGAAAGGCAAATCATCTTTGATAAGGTGGACTGGAGTAGTTGAGTTCAACGAACCAGGATAAAAATTTTGAGTTTTTTTTATTGCCATATTCCTTAAAACTCTTATTCAACCCCCCTTCTAAGTGTTTTTCTCACCTTCAGATTATAGTCTAGCTCCACATATGTCTCGTTCCTCAGTTGCTTAGTGTGGGTCATAATTCTGTAACACATGTACTTGTAAATTCAATAGCTACCCACTTGATAATGTTGATGTAAGCTAATTTTTGTGTAATGAACTTGTTGTGGAACCAATCCTCTTTGATGAATATCATGAACTCTGGTGCACTTTGAATTGACGTGAACTATTCCCTCGAATTTGTCATGCTTTGAACATTCTTTGACATCATGTAAAAACAAACAAACTTGAACTTGAGTGGAAGTGAATGGTGAGTTTGGAGGTTTGCATATTTGATTCCTTTTTGTGAATTCGACTTGAGCTTTCTTGGATTTTGAATCAAATTTAGAGTAAGTTGAAATGCTCTAAGTTCGGCAAATCCTCAAGGTGAAACTTGCATCATCTCTTGCATCTTTACCCGTAAAATTTTCGAATACCAAATAGCTCAATCTTAAAAGGATAATCCAACTCCAAGAATCGTTTGACTTATTCCCCGTACAAAGATAGCTTGAAATTCCGCTGACCATGAAAGCTACGACCGCTCCTTAAATGACCATGTCCGTCACCAAGAAGACCCTAATTCTCTTCAGGAGTAACCAATAAAGCTCTTAAGAGATGTTGACAAAACCAAAAGGAAAACCCTATAATCAATCTGAATTAGGCTCAAATGACCACGCTCTTGTGATCGAGAAAGAACGCCATCTATTTAGAAATACGGCACCTGCACAAGTTGGTTAGCCGTAAAACAAACATAAATATTAAAATAAAGTCAAATAACAACAGAAAATGCGCAAAAAGAGGTGGGATCTTGTGGTCAAAAATTAGGGTGCGACAGATGCCCCTATTTAAGTTACTTCTATCCGGAGATATGGAGATTGAGATCTTCGTCTCGACGAGATAAGAGGGACTTAAATACAAACATTGCACAAATTTTTGGCCTTAAGATGCCACCAAATGCATATGATATGCAATGATATGGAAATGCTAGACAGAGCTCCTGTGAGGGAAATGACGCCACAGGGGAATAACCGGACACGACACCTAAAGAACAGACTCGACAACGCGAGACGCCACTGTAACACGGTGGGAGAACTGACTTTAAACAATGTTGCGGATAGCAAGAGTCGCCACCGACTTTTATTTTATCCATAAGGAAAGGTTATAAAAGAACAGGAAAGACCTTAGAGAATATTTTGGGTCCGGGGGGTAGGTTATGAAAAGGGAAGGTGTTAGCACCCTTTTCATCCATGGTTATCCATGGGCTCTTAGGTACTTAAGCTCACTTTTGAATTGTTTTGAAAGTGTAGTGTGTGAATAGAAAATTTTCAGAATAGTTAATAAATAATCCATGTAAGGATGTGTTAAGAACTTGTTTGAAAACTTGTTGAAAATTTGTTTAAGTGTGAAACAGTTTTGAAGTGAGCAAGCACCTAGGAGTAACCTACCCTAATGTTTAAAGGTCTTTCTTATTCTTTATTCTTTCCTTTAGTAAGACTATCCCTACTATAATGGAGTAGGTAGTCCTTACTTTGGATGTTAAGGGACATGTGAGGGACAATTGGATTTTTGAAGGCCATTGTGGGGTGTAATAAGCAAACTGGAGGGACTATCATCATTTTTCGAAAGGGACTCGATTCGTAAAGGCAACCATAAGGGACTTTGATGATTTTTCATTTGAGGGACTTGCTTTATACACCCCACTTAACCATTATTCGTAGGCAACTTGAGGGATATCCTTAGGAAGTGAGACGGCGATTAAAATCGACTTACGTGTGTGAAATGTTTAATTTAATTATCTTATATTAAAATGATCTAATTTATTTTTTTAAATATCATACATATTGGCACTCCCTAATTACTAACCATAATGATAATAATAATTAAATGATTACAATTTACATCTAAGAGGCAATTACAAAATTATAATAAAATAAATAGTAAAATATGATCAAAATAAATATAATAAAAAAAATAACAAATAAGTAAATAAAATATTGGGGTTAGTAAATAATAAGAAAAATTAAATAAGGTTAGTATAAATATAAAGTTAGTGAAAATAATTAGTTGAAACAATAATAATGAGAAAAATAGACAAAGTTAGAAAAAATAATAAGATAGAAATTTCAAAATAATAATAAGCAACAAAATATGATTAGCAATAATAATTAATTAATAACGTGATTAAACATAAGATTTGATTTTTATTTAGAAACATAAATGATTAAATAATTACTATAATATAAAGTTCTAAATATCATAAGATTTGATTTTTATTTAGAAACATAAATGATTAAATAATTACTATAATATAAAGTTCTAAATATCATAAGATTTGATTTTTATTTAGAAACATAAATGATTAAATAATTACTATAATATAAAGTTCTAAATATAACATAATTATAAATTTCTTAATCATTTACAAAAATTTAATTATCTCTAATTATATATTAACAATTATTAAGAAAAATATTTACACATTATGATGAAAACAAATTTTAACTAATCAATAATCACATTCACCAAAATTTTACATTAAGTATTTATAAGGTTTAATTTTATTTACAAAAATTTACAAGAATTATAATAAATATATACATAGAATCATATAGAAAATTAAAATTAGGTTTTCATATTAATTTGGAAAAAAGATGTTAATGTTATTTATTTTAAAAAAACAGATTTTTATATTACAACAAATTTTAATAAATTAATGATAACAATAATAATAATAATGATAATAATGATAATAATAATAAATAATGATAATAATAATAATAATAATAATAATAATAATAATAATAATAGTAATAATAATAAAGCAATAATGAATTTTAAATGTGCCAAATAACCCAACAATGTTGCTAACGCAGAAATGCGCTCATCGCAACCAGATCTAAATCGGACGAAACAAAATTTATCGCAAAGAAAAAGAAATTAAGCAAAAAATAGTATTATTGCTCACACAAAAATGCGATCATCGCAACCAGATCGAACTAACACAAATGTCACGCGTCATGCACACAAATGTGCAAACATCGTATCGACATAATTCGATCAAAAATCTTATATACATAAACTCTAACAATTTAAAAATTATATATATATAAACGTAACAGTAATAGATAAAGAAAAAGAAATAACGGTAATAGATGAAGAAAAAGAAATAACGGTAAAAGATGAAGAAAAAGAAACAACAGTAATAGATGAAGGAAAAGAAATAACGGTAAACGATGAAGAAAAAGAAACAATAGTAATGGATGAAGAAGAAAACTAAATAACGGCCAACGGCACTCACTCCTCTTAGGTTTTTTTTTCATTCTCCCCTTTTCCAACAAGGCAACACATATATATATATATATATATATATAGGGAACAAATTAGGGTTAACACCAAATTGTCAATAATGTCCCTAAAGCCCATTTTAAAGCCCAAACTAAATAATTAGTTAAGAAAAAATAAAATTTAAATAATTTAAAATAATAAACTTAAAATAAAAACTAATAATCCTATTGATTCCTAAAATAAAAAATATTATAAAAAGAACAAAATTTTTTTCAATATTTTTTTATTTTATGATTTTTTGGATATTTTTATGAATAATTTAGAAAAAAGTGAAAAAAAATAATATTTTAAAAAATGATTTAATTAAAATACGAAAATAATAATTAAATAATAATAAAAAACTATTTTTGTTATTTTTTTAATGAAAGATAGAAAAATTTAGAGTAAAAATAATAAAAAACAAAAAAAATGACAAAGGTGAGATTCAAACTCTCAACCTCTCACACTCATAACTCCTTACACATGTCCTCCTGCCAATTGTGCCATTTTTACTTTTTAGAAAAAAAATGCATGCCATATGATATCTACCTGCAAAAAGTCAAACGACTACACAAATTTGTTAGTAATTGATTAAATGCAATGAAATGCGACGACAAATCTTAGGGCAAAATTTGGGGTATTACAGTTATTATGATAATATTTCTCACCCAACCTCTCTTTGATGTTGGCAAAAAAAAAAATCATGAAGTTTGACTTTGGTTTGACCACAGTTGACCTCAGTTTGACCTTTTAACTGCATTGACTGCTTTTGACTTATCTGATCATCTGACTGAGCAAACTTTTGAGAAAAGTCTTGAAACTTGACATGGGGGTTCTTATACACATATAAGATGTTATGAAGCTCACTTGAAGTCTTGGAAGTCCATTTAGCCTGATTAAAGTCAAAACCCTAGTTTTGGATGCACTGCTTAGGAGGTGCATTGTCTGAGGGAATTGTCAACTCTTCTGACCAATTATGAATTTTGTGAACCTTGTGAACCTTCTTGGAACACAAAGTCTTGTATTGTGAGGGCAAATTTTGGGGTGCAACAGCTGCCCCTGTTCAATTTTCTGAAACCTGAGGGGTTAGATTGGTATATTTGCCAGTCGTAACCTGGAAGGTTGAAGGGGATTGAACACAAAAGCCCAAAAATTTGCACTCACCAGTGCATGGAGTGATATTGATGGTTGGTTGAACATGATTGAGTGGGCTTAAAGATGCCACTAGGGGAAAGTTCTTCAGTAGTATAATGAGAGCTGTCAGGAGTCTGGAGTAATACTGATGTAACAGCATGTCTTCATGAGGATAGAGCGATCAATAATGATAACCCTAAAGCAGTCTTGAAGTGATAAATCGGACCTCTGGAGGATAGAGCAATCAATAGCTCTAAAGCAGTCTTGAAGTAATAATGGCTTCAGGAGGATAGAGCAATCAATAGCTCTAAAGCAGTCTTGAAGTAATAGAATGGCTTCAGGAGGATAGAGCAATCAACAGCTCTAAAGTAGTCTTGAAGTAATGATTTCAGGAGGATAGAGCAATGAATAGCTCTAAAGCAGTCTTGAAATAATAACGTGATATGTCTTCAGGAGGATAGAGCAATCAATAGCTCTAAAGCAGTCTTGAAGTAATGATTTCAGGAGGATAGAGCAATGAATAGCTCTAAAGCAGTCTTGAAATAATAATGTAATTTCAGGAGGATAGAGCAATGAATACTCTAAAGCAGTCTTGAAGTAATGATTTCAGGAGGATAGAGCAATGAATAGCTCTAAAGCAGTCTTGAAATAATAACGTGATATGTCTTCAGGAGGATAGAGCAATCAATAGCTCTAAAGCAGTCTTGAAGTAATGATTTCAGGAGGATAGAGCAATGAATAGCTCTAAAGCAGTCTTGAAATAATAATGTAATTTCAGGAGGATAGAGCAATGAATACTCTAAAGCAGTCTTGAAGTAATGATTTCAGGAGGATAGAGCAATGAATAGCTCTAAAGCAGTCTTGAAATAATAACGTGATATGTCTTCAGGAGGATAGAGCAATCAATAGCTCTAAAGCAGTCTTGAAGTAATGATTTCAGGAGGATAGAGCAATGAATAGCTCTAAAGCAGTCTTGAAATAATAATGTAATTTCAGGAGGATAGAGCAATGAATACTTTAAAGCAGTCTTGAAGTAATGATTTCAGGAGGATAGAGCAATGAATAGCTCTAAAGCAGTCTTGAAATAATAACGTGATATGTCTTCAGGAGGATAGAGCAATCAATAGCTCTAAAGCAGTCTTGAAGTAATGATTTCAGGAGGATAGAGCAATGAATAGCTCTAAAGCAGTCTTGAAATAATAATGTAATTTCAGGAGGATAGAGCAATGAATACTCTAAAGCAGTCTTGAAGTAATGATTTCAGGAGGATAGAGCAATGAATAGCTCTAAAGCAGTCTTGAAATAATAATGTAATTTCAGGAGGATAGAGCAATGAATACTCTAAAGCAGTCTTGAAATAATAATGTAATTTCAGGAGGATAGAGCAATGGATAACTCTAAAGCATTCTTGAAATAATTAGATGGCTTCAGGAGGATAGAGCAATCAATAGCTCTAAAGCAGTCTTGAAGTAGTAATATGACCTCATGAGGATAGAGCAATGAATAGCTCTAAAGCAGTCTTGAAGTAATAGGATGATTTTAGGAGGATAGAGCAATCAGTAGCTCTAAAGCAGTCTTGAAGTCATGAGAGGCTATCAGGAGGATAAAATAACCCTGAGGTTACAATAAAGCAGTCCCAAAGTAATAAGAAGCTCATCAGGAGGATAAAGTAACCCTGAGGTTACAATAAAGCAGTCCCAAAGATCATAAGCTTGTTTGTTGGATAATTAACCTGAAAACAAGGTAGCATTCTGTATAACAACATTAGTTTATGCTTTATGTATGCATGTATGACATGATGCACTTAGGTAATGTACTATAGACATATATGTTATGGTATGATGTAAATGATGCATGTATGATATGACACTGCTGGAAGTGTCTGGATATCCTTGTATAACAACTGCTGGCCAAGGAAAATAAATCCCAATTCGTTGTTGAAGAATACATAACCCTCCGTCTGCTGGGGATAACAAGGTATAGATAACCTCCCATTGTTGGGGATAACAAGGTATAGATAACCTCCCGTTGTTGGGGACAGTAGGGTATAGATAACCTTCGTTTTCGTTTGATAGTAGGATAAGTATAACATCCCGTCTTCGTTCATCGTGCCCTTATTGGAAAGTAATTTCCCGTATATCCGTATGAGGATAAAAGAGATGGATATAAATTCCAGGGGAGATTAGACTTTGTGAAAATGGATTAGTCCTACTGATGGTTTGTAACTGCCTTGTAAAGATGAACCGGCGAAGCTTCGTTGAAATCCTTCCCTCGTTCGTCCTTAGTAAATACTATTACTGCATTTTCATGCATTTCTGGTAAACATCAATCATATTAAAAGCATACATGCATTTCTGGTAAACATCAATCATATTCAAAGGCATACATACATTCAAACACAACCAATGGACGTTTCGCTTATGTAAATAGGGTAAAAGTAAATCTGGATTCAAAAGATGGAATTTATTTATATCAAAAGTGACCCATACACGGGTAAGTTTGTACAAGGAGACATAAACCCTAGTAAGAGAATGAAGTTTTACAAAAAGAATCAGCTATGTGGGAAATAATCCTATTGAGTTTCAATTCTACTATTGCCCCTCAAGTATCTCATCTTCTTGCTGTTGAGACGGAAACGATTGGATTGAGCTTTATCTGTTTGAGCTTGAGTAAGTAGTACAACTGGTTGCAGTTTCATGAGTGATCCAAACGAGACATAGTCATACGCTTTAATCCCTAACTTTTGCCTGGATTGCCCTTTCAGGTTTTCAATCCACCGGGATACCCTTTTTTGCCCAAGCCGCCTTTTCAGGTTTTCGACTTGCCGGGTGTACATCTTTTTATATATATATATATCCCTAATTTTTGCCCAAACCCTTTTGGTTTGCCGGGATGCCCTTATTTTTGCCTAGGCCTGTCAACCTAGCGGGTCTCTTTTTATGCGTAGTATTTTTTAACTATGTCTGCGTTTACAGGTTGTGGGAAGTCTTCACCATCCATTGTAGTCAATATCATGGCACCTCCTGAGAACACTGTCTTGACTACAAATGGTCCCTCATATGTTGGAGTCCACTTGCCCCTAGGATCACCCTGTGGTAATATGATACGCTTGATTACCAAGTCACCAGCCTGATATACCTTTGGCTTAACCTTCTTGTTAAAAGCTTTGATCATCCGTTTCTGGTACATCTGGCCATGAAAAACTGCTGCTAACCTTTTCTCATCAATCAAATTTATCTGGTCAAGTCGAGTCTGAATCCACTCATCTTCATCCAAGCCTGCATCCTTCATAATTCTCAAGGAGGGGATCTGAACTTCAATAGGCAGAACTGCTTCCATACCATAGACCAAGGAGAATGGGGTTGCCCCGGTTGAAGTACGTATTGTAGTACGATAACCATGCAGAGCAAATGGTAATATCTCGTGCCAATCCTTGTAAGTAATAGTCATCTTCTGTACAATCTTCTTAACGTTCTTATTAGCAGCTTCAACTGCCCCATTCATCTTTGAAATCAACAAGGTAGTATGGGTCAACATATACTGTCTTAGTCGGCGAGCAGCCCATGCCAAAGCGCAGCAAGTTTTCTCGAGCAGTGAGTATGTTGTTTCACAGTCGGTAAACTTTTTGCTAAGGTAGTATATTGCCTGCTCTTTTCGACCAGACTCGTCATGTTGCCCCAATACACACTGTTAAATACATAATCAAGGGTCTTCCATCAACTGGTGGTATTAAAATTGGAGATTCTAGCAAATATCTCTTGATTTCATCAAAGGCAGTCTGGCACTCATCGTTCCATTCCATCACCTGATCTTTCTTCAACAACTTGAAGATTGGCTCACAGATGGTAGTTAATTGGGAAATAAATCTTGCAATGTAGTTCAATCGTCCCAAGAAACCTCTAACCTCCTTCTCAGTACGGGGAGCTGGCATCTCTCGTATAGCTTTCACTTTTGCAGGATTCACTTCAATACCTTTTCCACTGACAATGAAACCCAGGAGCTTTCCAGATCTAACTCCAAAAGTACACTTGTTTGGATTTAATCTCAACCTGTATTTCTTCAACCTCTCAAACAACTTGTGCAGATGATCAAGGTGTTGTTCTTCATTCTGAGACCTGGCTATCATATCATCCACATATACCTCTATCTCATGATGAATCATATCATGAAACAAAGCCACCATAGCACGCTGATATGTTGCCCCTATCTTGACCTCTTTTCTGTTTTCTTCAGTTCCCAGATTCACAACTTCGACTGGCTCTTCATGTGGCTGTATAGCTTTCTCTTCTTGTTGTAACAACCTAGCAAGCTCTACAGGTATTTCACAATCGTCCTCGTCTCCGTCTTCAGTTTGATAGATCGGATTCTCGAAATTGTAATTGGCAATAGTAGAACTGTTATCAACTGGACCCAGAGTGGATGAGGATCGGCATTTTAGTGACGTGGGTGTGTGTAAGAACACATAGCTGATAAAGCAAAAATAAAAGAAAAAGAAAGACAAGGAACACAATATTTACGAAAACGAAACGTCCACTGATTTTATTGAATGCAGTATGCAAATGAAATGACAACCCGTAACAAGCACACCATTGTGCCCCGGGTAAGGCACATGGCTTGAAAGTTTTAATTGTTCCAAAAATTGCAAATTTAAAAACATAACACAGTAATAGTATTTACTCCTGACTAAAGGAGATAGGGATAACATCTTCAGCTGTCCAATTATTGAGTCCAGCACCCACAGTAGGAAAAATCCATGCCTCCAAGTTGAAAGTGTTTACATGGCTGACAAAGTATTCTTCCTCTCCAAAGACAGTAACAACTTTTCCATTCACCGGATATCTCAACTTTTGATGTAATGTGGAGGTCACAGCACCTGCCCCATGGATCCAGGGACGACCAAGCAGACATGAGTACGAAGAATGAATATCCATCACATAGAATGTAGCAGTAAACACCTGAGAGCCAACCTTGATTGGAAGATCAATTTCCCCATGCACTACTCTTCTAGAACCATCAAAAGCCTTTACCACAATATTCCTGGGCTTCAATACCGTATCTTCAGGACTCAGCTTGTTCAGGACTTCCTTAGGCAACACATTCAGAGAGGAACTATTGTCTATCAGCACATGAGACAGGGTAGTGCCCCTGCATTCAATTGAAATATGCAAGGCCCTGTTATGATCCCTCTTGGCAGGGGTCAAGTCAGCATCAGAAAATCCTAACCCGTTGTCATAGGTCAGGTGAGCAACACAATTCTCAAACTGGTCCACAGAAATTGCACTGGGTACATGAGCCATCTTTAGAAACTTGATCAATGACTTGGCATGAGCCTCAGAACATAATAACGGGGAGAGCATAGAAATCTTTGAGGGAGTATGCCCCAGCTGATCAACAATATCATAATCACTCTTGCGAATGATTTTCAATACTTCTTCCATCTGCTTAGAGAGGTCATCAGCAGCTGGCACATCAGTAGATACAGGCTCAATAACAGGACCCTTGCCCCGAGCGTCAGTGGTGGAAGTAACAGCAGGAGTAACTGCACTCTTAGAAGCAACTGGAGGAGAGAAGACTCTTCCACTACGGGTGATCTTGCTAGATCCAGCAATATTATCAATGTCAACAGGCATATCAGGTAAAGGCTCCTGCCCCTTGGATAGGTTCAGGATCAGCTCTTGGAACTGTGCATTCTGTGCCTGGAGATCCTTAACTGATTGTTCAAGAGCCATTGCTGAAATAAACAGCGAGAAGATGAGAAACCTGTGCACAATTATAAACCTGTGATGCAATGATATGGGAATGCATATGCAATGTTTTCAAGGACCGCAGGATTTAAATTTGCTTAAACAAACGAGAAAGTAACTTTTTATTAGTAATAACTTGTTTTGCCTTTTAGGCTTACAAAAAATGAAAACGAAATAAGTACAAAAGATGGGGTTTTAAGTCTCCCATGGACGTTTCCTCTTTGTGTTGAGGTATGAGTTGAGGTTTCGTTCCTCATGAAGTAGCTTTGTTAGCTCTAGGATCCTTGCTTGGCTTGCTTTGTAATGAGCCTCGAAAGTATCCCTTTGCTCTTTCAGTTGGATCCATGATCTCTGCAAGTCTTCCATATCAGTAGGCATGTCTGGGTGAAGGATGGTATAAGCTGTGTCTCCTTCAGCAACAGGTTCCATGGTAACTGGTAGGATGGCAGGATATGGCATCATGAGTGTCTGAGCACGAAATCGTACCCATCTGAGATAAGCCTCCATAGGAATGGTGTACTTAGGCTCCAGTGTCTTGCTGTCAATCCTGTTTACCTTTCCCCAAGCTCGTATGAATCTCTGACGGTAACCCTGAAGATCGTTGTCGTAGTCAAACACAATGCCCTGAATCAACATGTCATGTGGACCATCGCTCCGGGCGTAACCAAACTGTCGTAAAGCTAGAGATGGGTTGTAGGTGATGCCTCCTCTTATGCCTAGAAGTGGCACATTAGGAAACTCCCCACAACGGTCAATGATGGTGACATTCTCCATAGATCTGGAGCACC
This sequence comes from Lathyrus sativus, assembly GCA_963859935.3. Lineage (NCBI taxonomy): Eukaryota > Viridiplantae > Streptophyta > Magnoliopsida > Fabales > Fabaceae > Lathyrus > Lathyrus sativus. The sequence goes on along the minus strand of OZ012740.1, from coordinate 537,504,158 downwards.
AATGGATGTCTGAGTGAGAAAGTGACATGATCCTCTTGGACCATCTGAACCCTTGCTCATTCTTCATTACTGAGCGAGGAAGGTGAGAAATAAACCACCTAGAAAGTAAAGGTATGCAGCACATCAAAGTTCCTCTTGCCCTTGTAGTACGGGTGTGAAGAGAATGTAGGATGTCTCCAAGTAAGGTAGGCACTGGATTGTGACTCAGGAATATGTTGATGGCATGAACGTCTATGAACTGATCAGGATTGGGGAACAACACTAAGCCATAAATCAATAAGGCTAAGATCTCCTCAAAAGCATCGTAGCTCATAGCCTTCAAGAACATTTGAGCTTTATCCACTAATACCTTGGCAAGAATACCTTTAACTCCGCTTCTCGTCTCTAGAACAATGTCAGACTTCTTCAGATGTAGAGCTGCAGCAATAACTTCAGGTTTAAGCTCCTTCTCCAAACCTGTGAATGGTTTCTGATCAAGAATAGGGATACCCAGAAGTTTAGAGAACTCCTCCATGGTTGGAACTAACTGATAATCAGGAAATGTAAAGCAATGGTGCTTAGGGTCAAAGAACTGGAACAGCACACTCATCATGTCTTCACTGAACCCTGAAGCGACTAGATCCAATAGGTGACCATGTCTCTGGACGAACTGGGAATGATCAGACACTTGGGAAACCAACTCTTTGAGCTTGGGAGGTATCCCTACAAAGTTGATCCTGATGGTGTTTCTACGAGCAGAAGCCATGACCTGCAACAAAGAACAAAGATAAATCCTTTGGTCCTTGAAATGGTTAGGGAAAATGATATGCTTATGATGCATGATGATGTCATGATGTCATGCTCAATCACAAACATGTGGCACACACAAACAAGTCACACCATAGCCCTAGGTTTAAAGGCTTGCATGAGGTTCAAAGGCAAGTACCCTCCCCTGAAGTTAGATGGTTCATCCTGTCCTACAAAAGTAACCAGGTTCTAAGGGATCTCAATATCATTGATCCTTCACAAGGGTGGTTGTTCAGAAGGCAACTTACTTGCCAACCAAAACCCTCCAAGTTTAAGATCTCAATGAGCGTAGTATCGAGTGTCAACCAACTTCAGTCTGCACCAAAGCCGGTTACCTCACTACTTTCTAAAGGCCAAGATGAGTTAACTAGGGTTCTAAAAGTCAGTTAGTGCATTGACAACATATGGCAGCCTCAATATTATCCTCAACTTGACTTAAGGAATATAAGCACCAACCAAGAAGTCGCACTAACTATGGTCACCAGATCAACCGTATCGATATACGTCGTACAGTTTCCTTGGTCTATTGCCATTTACCTAAGGTACACTAGATCCGGGTTAGGACCTTTCACACATAAGAGCACCCCAACAATATAATAATAAAGCAAACAAGGCAAACAATTTAAAGTGATCTTAATTCCTAAGGGTACCCCTCTTAAATAGATCCCCAACAGAGTCGCCAGTTCTGTAACACGGTGGGAGAACTGACTTTAAACAATGTTGCGGATAGCAAGAGTCGCCACCGACTTTTATTTTATCCATAAGGAAAGGTTATAAAAGAACAGGAAAGACCTTAGAGAATATTTTGGGTCCGGGGGGTAGGTTATGAAAAGGGAAGGTGTTAGCACCCTTTTCATCCATGGTTATCCATGGGCTCTTAGGTACTTAAGCTCACTTTTGAATTGTTTTGAAAGTGTAGTGTGTGAATAGAAAATTTTCAGAATAGTTAATAAATAATCCATGTAAGGATGTGTTAAGAACTTGTTTGAAAACTTGTTGAAAATTTGTTTAAGTGTGAAACAGTTTTGAAGTGAGCAAGCACCTAGGAGTAACCTACCCTAATGTTTAAAGGTCTTTCTTATTCTTTATTCTTTCCTTTAGTAAGACTATCCCTACTATAATGGAGTAGGTAGTCCTTACTTTGGATGTTAAGGGACATGTGAGGGACAATTGGATTTTTGAAGGCCATTGTGGGGTGTAATAAGCAAACTGGAGGGACTATCATCATTTTTCGAAAGGGACTCGATTCGTAAAGGCAACCATAAGGGACTTTGATGATTTTTCATTTGAGGGACTTGCTTTATACACCCCACTTAACCATTATTCGTAGGCAACTTGAGGGATATCCTTAGGAAGTGAGACGGCGATTAAAATCGACTTACGTGTGTGAAATGTTTAATTTAATTATCTTATATTAAAATGATCTAATTTATTTTTTTAAATATCATACATATTGGCACTCCCTAATTACTAACCATAATGATAATAATAATTAAATGATTACAATTTACATCTAAGAGGCAATTACAAAATTATAATAAAATAAATAGTAAAATATGATCAAAATAAATATAATAAAAAAAATAACAAATAAGTAAATAAAATATTGGGGTTAGTAAATAATAAGAAAAATTAAATAAGGTTAGTATAAATATAAAGTTAGTGAAAATAATTAGTTGAAACAATAATAATGAGAAAAATAGACAAAGTTAGAAAAAATAATAAGATAGAAATTTCAAAATAATAATAAGCAACAAAATATGATTAGCAATAATAATTAATTAATAACGTGATTAAACATAAGATTTGATTTTTATTTAGAAACATAAATGATTAAATAATTACTATAATATAAAGTTCTAAATATCATAAGATTTGATTTTTATTTAGAAACATAAATGATTAAATAATTACTATAATATAAAGTTCTAAATATCATAAGATTTGATTTTTATTTAGAAACATAAATGATTAAATAATTACTATAATATAAAGTTCTAAATATAACATAATTATAAATTTCTTAATCATTTACAAAAATTTAATTATCTCTAATTATATATTAACAATTATTAAGAAAAATATTTACACATTATGATGAAAACAAATTTTAACTAATCAATAATCACATTCACCAAAATTTTACATTAAGTATTTATAAGGTTTAATTTTATTTACAAAAATTTACAAGAATTATAATAAATATATACATAGAATCATATAGAAAATTAAAATTAGGTTTTCATATTAATTTGGAAAAAAGATGTTAATGTTATTTATTTTAAAAAAACAGATTTTTATATTACAACAAATTTTAATAAATTAATGATAACAATAATAATAATAATGATAATAATGATAATAATAATAAATAATGATAATAATAATAATAATAATAATAATAATAATAATAATAGTAATAATAATAAAGCAATAATGAATTTTAAATGTGCCAAATAACCCAACAATGTTGCTAACGCAGAAATGCGCTCATCGCAACCAGATCTAAATCGGACGAAACAAAATTTATCGCAAAGAAAAAGAAATTAAGCAAAAAATAGTATTATTGCTCACACAAAAATGCGATCATCGCAACCAGATCGAACTAACACAAATGTCACGCGTCATGCACACAAATGTGCAAACATCGTATCGACATAATTCGATCAAAAATCTTATATACATAAACTCTAACAATTTAAAAATTATATATATATAAACGTAACAGTAATAGATAAAGAAAAAGAAATAACGGTAATAGATGAAGAAAAAGAAATAACGGTAAAAGATGAAGAAAAAGAAACAACAGTAATAGATGAAGGAAAAGAAATAACGGTAAACGATGAAGAAAAAGAAACAATAGTAATGGATGAAGAAGAAAACTAAATAACGGCCAACGGCACTCACTCCTCTTAGGTTTTTTTTTCATTCTCCCCTTTTCCAACAAGGCAACACATATATATAGGGAACAAATTAGGGTTAACACCAAATTGTCAATAATGTCCCTAAAGCCCATTTTAAAGCCCAAACTAAATAATTAGTTAAGAAAAAATAAAATTTAAATAATTTAAAATAATAAACTTAAAATAAAAACTAATAATCCTATTGATTCCTAAAATAAAAAATATTATAAAAAGAACAAAATTTTTTTCAATATTTTTTTATTTTATGATTTTTTGGATATTTTTATGAATAATTTAGAAAAAAGTGAAAAAAATAATATTTTAAAAAATGATTTAATTAAAATACGAAAATAATAATTAAATAATAATAAAAAACTATTTTTGTTATTTTTTTAATGAAAGATAGAAAAATTTAGAGTAAAAATAATAAAAAACAAAAAAAATGACAAAGGTGAGATTTGAACTCTCAACCTCTCACACTCATAACTCCTTACACATGTCCTCCTGCCAATTGTGCCATTTTTACTTTTTAGAAAAAAAATGCATGCCATATGATATCTACCTGCAAAAAGTCAAACGACTACACAAATTTGTTAGTAATTGATTAAATGCAATGAAATGCGACGACAAATCTTAGGGCAAAATTTGGGGTATTACAGTTATTATGATAATATTTCTCACCCAACCTCTCTTTGATGTTGGCAAAAAAAAAAATCATGAAGTTTGACTTTGGTTTGACCACAGTTGACCTCAGTTTGACCTTTTAACTGCATTGACTGCTTTTGACTTATCTGATCATCTGACTGAGCAAACTTTTGAGAAAAGTCTTGAAACTTGACATGGGGGTTCTTATACACATATAAGATGTTATGAAGCTCACTTGAAGTCTTGGAAGTCCATTTAGCCTGATTAAAGTCAAAACCCTAGTTTTGGATGCACTGCTTAGGAGGTGCATTGTCTGAGGGAATTGTCAACTCTTCTGACCAATTATGAATTTTGTGAACCTTGTGAACCTTCTTGGAACACAAAGTCTTGTATTGTGAGGGCAAATTTTGGGGTGCAACAGCCACGAGAAGAGACAACAATCAGCATTGAATTCTCCAAAATAAAGATAGGATATGATAATACCATCAGGAGTACAGTAGCTTGAACAGTGAAACGAGATCTTGAAAGTGATTGGTAGCCCACTACCAGCGTGTGGCAGCCTAAACAAAGATATCCGGTTGAAAACAAGAGATGCAAGTTACCTACTATCAAACACATGATAGCCTAAGCAAAGGCAACATGAAGAGGAAAGATGACCTACTACCAGTCTCGGCAGCCTAAACAAAGGTATCTGACCATATGAAGATGTGTTACCTACTATCAAACATATGATAGCCTAAGAAAAAGTGATAAACAAAAGGAAAGATCACCTACTACCAAACATATGGTAGCCTAAGAAAAGGTGTCTGACCATAATAAGATGTGTTACCTACTATCAAATATATGATAGCCTAAGAAAAGGCAACAGCCAAAACACGGTATATTACCTACTATCAAACGTATGATAGCCTAAGAAAAGGTAATAACCCAAAAGGAGAGATCACCTACTACCAAACCTATGACAGCCTAAGAAAAGGTGATAAACAAAAGGAAAGATCACCTACTACCAAACATATGGTAGCCTAAGAAAAGGTATTTGACCAAAAAAGAAATGGTATATTACCTACTATCAAATGTATGATAGCCTAAGCAAAGGTAATAAACTTGAAAGGAGAAATCACCTACTACCAAACATATGGCAGCCTAGGAAAAGGCGTCTGTCCAAAAGAAAGGTGTATTACCTATTATCAAATGTATGATAGTCTAAGAAAAAGGTAATAACCAAAAGATGTCGAGATCACCTACTACCAAACATATGGTAGCCTAAGCCAAGGTGTCTGACCAAAAATCAAAATGTACTAGAGATTGTAAAGCTTCACCGGGGTTCTTCCGGAAGAGATGTAGGCCATTTGATTAACAAAATATGTTTTCTCAAATAGAGAGAGACCAATCGTAATAAACCTCGTCGAACCTCTTGGAAGAGATGCCATATGATGGGGATAAACTTGTGTAATAGACTCACTGGGGAGCATATTCCTGAGGAGTATCTTCTTTGTTGTAGTTGCAAAATGTGTATGACACTCTGTAGATTCTCAAATAAAGAGAAAATGTCTGTAAAGTCTTCGACAAACTTCTCTGGTGGATTTCCAAAGAGATGTCGTCTGTCAGGTTGATAAACTTGATAAATCCACTAGGGATGGATAAACTGTCCTGAAGAGACTTCCATTCGTCGTTTTGAAGGGAACCTTAGTCAAAACGAGTTGCTCAAATAAAGAGGTCGCTTGCAATCTGGGTGCAAATTATTGAGGAAGCCTGATAATGCTGTTGGAGACATATCCATCTTCAATAGTTACCTTCATGAAAAATACTTCTTGGGGAGCCGAGCGTAAAATAAATGCACATTGAATCCAATATTCAAAAGTTGGAGATGTCCACAATGTGATCGCCACAGACCGAAGTTCACTTCGGGAAATAACCGAAGAGAAACTGTCAAGTAAGATTCGACCATTGAGGTATGAACTCAAATGGGAACGTACTAAAACAACCGTCTTCCACGAAGATCGAACTCAGGGAGGAATTAGAAATATTACGCTCTTTCTGACTAGGGCTAACAACTCTAACTTGGAAGGAGAAGACACACCCCGCCACTTGGGGATAACCACGACCAAAGTGACGGAACAAACAAACACAAAGATGCAAAATGCATATGTCATGCTATCTATCTATATGCTATGTGTATGCTAACAAAACTGGGAGAGACGAAAAAAGAAACACCCCAGGCGGAGGGCACTCAAACCAAAACTTCACAGATCAAACATTGCTTGGGGAATGTACACTTGCTTTAGGAGACCTCTAGGGAACAAATAACGGACCAACCCTCGAAGATAGAAGCATCACTGTGGATAGGCAGAGGACCAAATATGGGATCACCATCCTGTCTTGAGGTTTCAAAACTCTCCATCAGGGGATTATAAAACATCTTGATCTTACTGAAGAATTGTCAAGAGGAATCTGGGTATCTTGTTGAAAAATGAGAATACATATCCATTGGGGAACAGATCCAACTCATAACTTGGAGAACCTTCATGGATAAAATAAATATCCACTTCAAATGGGGAAACCTGGGTTACCAAAGCTGTTGAATATGCCGGAGTCGAGGCTTCATGGGGATGAGATAAACATCCGCTTCGCTGGAGAGGTGAAGCTAATCAGCTCACTGGGAATTCTCAAGTCACCAACTGGAGTTTTCTTGCATGGAAGATGTTCGTCGCAGAATTGTCACAACCCTCTTCGACTCTCAAGTGCCCCAAGTCACACGGTTCATGAGAAAAAAGTCATCTCGAGAGGATTTTACAGAAAACATGACGTCCAAATGCCCTACTGTTTTCAAACTCTCGGAGAGATTCACCGAATCTCAACGTAACTGCCTCGACTAACGGTATGACTGAGTCTTCCAATTTGTGCTTTAGGTGAAGCCAAACTGGTACGGATCAAACCTCTTGGAAAATGGCTTGCCCCAGGTCAGCAAAGTCTTCAAATTCCAATAGAATAAACTTATTATTGATGCTCATGTGTAATCTTTCTAAGATATCAAACAAGGTTAGCAAGTTAGAAATGTTAATTCTGAAACTGTTAACACAACATATATGTTTGTCTCGAAGAAGTCTTTTTTTTTTGAAAAAGATATCACCATGACTAGTGACCGAAATCACTAGTTGGGACATGAATTAAATTTATTTATAAGGCCGATACCAAATTTGAGCATAACTCATAGGAGTCAGGAAACGATATCTCATCGAGTATGCTTTCAAACTAAACCTTACTTCAATTAGGACTTTATGGGGTATATATATGGGTTTAGTTTATGATTTGTAAAGCAGAGGAATAAAGGGTCAAAGTATATTGCCCACCCAATTTTTGAAAGATGCTCATCTTTTTATGCCCTGCCCCAGGTTAAAAACGAGGTTTTGATTTAGGAAAGACAGATTCTTCATCCAGGTTCGAAAGGTTAAATATTTCCGGTGTTTAGGAGGTTTGAAAACAGGAATGCCTCACATCATCAATAGGGTTTTTATTCAAAAGCATACAACGAGAGATCCTGCATTTTACTTCATCATCCTTCTTCCAAGTCTCTATCAGAGCAAGAGATCGGGTAAAGTCGACATTATGAATTGTGAAGAATATTTTACGAGTGAAACGAATGGATTTCTTTAAGACTAACACTTATTGCACTACTTTATTCAAAATAACATGTTCTTACATGCCAATTATGCTTTCAATCAGAGAAATAAAAGTAAATATGAGCGGACAAAATGAACACTATGATGAGCCTTTCTCAGGATTCCTAGAGTGCACATCAGCATAATGGTGTTCCATTCATGACCGGGCTTCCTTCTTTGAAAGTAAGCACTTCATCATTTATCATTTATTGAACTTTTCTTGGAAGGCTTTGCATTCTTCAATCGAATGCCCCAATGCTCCATCATGAAATTCACAACTGACGTTCGAGTTGAACCATGGTGGACGAGATTTCATCATTCAAGTCTTCCTTGGCGCCATTACCATAGCTGACTGTAAATTAACGGGATATCTTGCGCAGGCTGAGGCGATGTAAGAACATCCACCTGTTGAATATTATCATCAGAGGGAAGATCAAATAACGGATTGGTCACAATTCTGAAACCAGTTATAGAATCCATATCTTTTGCTCTCTTTGCTATCCTTCGATAATACTTCGAGCTTGGCCAGATAGTCGAAATGTCAGGTGACAAGACAAAGACGGAAAGCCGTATGAGGACGCAGCGGAAAAGAGACATATGCATATGCAAATGCTAAATGCAGGATGCTATGCAAAGAATGCAGATGTACAATTTTATGGAACTCAAGTATTTGTAAACGTTACAGAATACCAAATAAAATTATTTATTATTTATTGATAAATAATATCCTTATAAGATTCCCAACGTAATAGCCAAATAAAAGCTAGTAAAAGCCCTAAGGAAGTCCTTCATCATGCTTGTTGATATACTTTTCTAACTAGATCTTCTTGAGGATAAGTTGTCCACGATCGTCTTCTAAGGAGTAGTTTGATAGAGGAAAATAAATCCTCTATCTCTTGTTGGAAAAAAAAGGAAGGAAGCCCTTATTTACTTGGATCTTCGATATTAATGAAAGTCTTTTGAACTTCATTTGATCTTTGATGATAAGGGAAACCTCTTGTACTTGAGTTTTCTTGATTCTTCAATAAGCGCCTTTAACTTCCTTAGATCATCCAAGTTAGGACTCTTAGAAGAATATTTCAAAATATATATTTTTTTTGTAATCCATATTGGTTCCATAATGTTTACAAATAAACTCGGGATTCCATGAAACCAATGCAATATGATGTTATATGGATGCAACAAACACAAGTAAGCACATAGAGGCATAAAGATAAACAAACAAGAAGATCATAGGTTTGCAACGAGCATGGAGTAAAGGTATACCCATTCCCAAAGGACAAGGACTAAAGGTGGATTGTCCCTGCAGAACAAGGTTCTAAAGAGGTTCTCAAAGTCATTAGTCCATCTTTAGGATATTATCAATCTCCCAACTAACTCGGAGATTAATAATATTCTCAAGAGAACTTTTTTTTAGTGTAGCATCACGTAGCACTATTTCGGGACTTACTCCCTCATAGCCTCGCACTGCGTCCTAACAAAGGTCAAAGTGGGGTTTAAAGGTAACTACGGTTCTTAGTATCATGGACTCCAATTGAGAATAGTAAAAGTTTTCACGACTAAACTCGTTCAACCGAACCATTTTCAAAAGGGTCTCAACTAAGCGGGATTCTCAAGTCAACTTACTCGGGACTCACTCCCTATAAGCCTCATCAAATATATCACTATCCTATCATAATTTCTCTCAAGTCCGGGTGTAGAACTTTGTCTCACCACTCAAGGATAACAACCAAAAAGAAATAAAGAACAAACAAATAAGCAAATAAGAAAATATATAAAGCAATAAAGAAACAAAACAAGATAGGGAAACCCACTGAGAGTCCCCAGTGAAGTCGCTGTGAGGGAAAACTGTCTCACAATATAGGTTCTCAAGTTTCGATGATGACAAAGTACAACCTCGGATGAATCGGAAGTCGTCATGCAATACTTAACATATTACGTCCTTCCTATATCCTTTTAAATCATCACATTTCATTACAATATAATTGATTGATGTATAGTCGTGACAAGATGCACGAAACAGCAAACATGTCAATTTTTGCATATTTTGGAGCTATGAGTCGACCATACAGTCAGCTCATGGATCAAGTCATTTCCCACTGGTCAGCACACATCAACCATGAGTCGACCATACAGTCAGCGTATGGATCAGTTCATTTCCCACTGGTCAGCACACAACAACCATGAGTCGACCATACAGTCAGCACACAGCAACCATGAGTCGACCATACAGTCAGCACACAACAACCATGAGTCGACCATACAATCAGCACACAGAAACCATAAGTCGACCATACAGTCAGGACATGGAGCCTTGGCATTTCACACGGGTCAGCGCACGCCGACCTATGGTCGACCGTTCGCGCGTTGACACAGTCACTGCAGTATTTCCAATCTGTTTGAAAATTTGTTTTGTTGGCTGATTTGCTTATTACTATAAATAGAAGTTTGTTCATTTTAACACAACAACATTTAATAAAAATTGATTCATGTGTTCAAGAATAAGAAAGAGTGAAATAGGTGTCCAAGATTCTTCATCTTCATCTTCAAACATCTCACAACACATCAATTACACACAACCATTTTTGAAGTGCTTTGTGAATGATTAAAGGTGATAAGGTTCTAAGCTTAGATTGGGTAATCTAGTTCGGGTTGAAGCTTGTGACAGGTTCTTTCTTGAATAAAACCGTTAGGGTTCTATCCTCCAAGATTGGTTTGAATTTTGGGGTTTTTTGGACGAGATTCTTCATCAAGGGTCAACTAAACGAAGGTGATTGTGAAGAGGTGTTCTTCAACAGTCTAGTAGCGGATTCAGTGATATTGAAGGGAAGATCTCAGGTTTGATTCGTTGCAGTTGAGATCAGTCGGAGCCGAAGGTTTGAACAACAACGGGTTATTCAATAAGGTGGCTGGAATCGGAGGTCTATCAACAACGACCGGAGGACTTGATTCATCTTGAATCAAGGGGCAAGGAGTGAAAGCAACATTCAACGTCTTGAGATTTCTGTTGTATATTTGTTGTTCAATCCTTGTATAAATTGTTACATTTAACAGGTGATATCTATTAAATCTATCTCAATTCTAGTTTTAGAATTGAGGGCAGACGTACCCCGAAGCGAGGACGACGGGGGAACTGCCTCACCAAATACTTGTCTTCTCTATTTTTTCAGCATTTACGTTTTAGCTTTAAAATAAGTGATTTTTGTATAAGCACTATTGTCAAACTGTGATATCAATTGAGTAAGAGGTTAAAACTCTGTTTTTGAATCCAAAGTACAATAAGACATTGTACTAGGCTAGTTGGAATCACTTACTCAACATAAATATCATTTGGAGTGTTTTGCACACCAAGTGTTTGACAAATTGCCTAAACCAAAATTATCTTACTTGTGTATCTAGTTTTGGTTTGCTCATTAAATCATTGGAACTAGGAATCCTAACAAGTGAACTAGATCATTGATAAGTGTGATTAGTATTGTGATTCTCGTTTTCCATATTGTCATTAATCCAAAGGCTTACGCATATCCGATTTTCCAATAATCGTTCGTTTTAGACTATATTTTCCTCGGCCGCTTCCGCACTTAAAACAAATTTTCAAAACCAATTTTTAATTGGTAGCGCCGACTCAAATTTTAATTGGGATCTATTCAACCCCCCCCCCCCCCCTTTTAGATCCGTGCCATAGTCTAACAAGTGGTATCTAGAGCTCCGGTTACTCGATGCTTCAAATACAACGTTGATAGAAAATGGCTAACGAACCAAAAGGGGCGTACAATAGAGCTCCTGTTTTCAACGGTGAAAATTATAGTTATTGGAAAGATTGTATGCGGGTTCACATAAACTCCATAGATAGAAAAATATGGAACGTTATCCTCAATGGTCCAATAGAAATTACTATGACCAATGCAGATAACGTAGTTGTGCCAAATCCCGAAGCACAATGGACCGATGACGATGAGAAAAATACAATTATGATTGGAAAGCCAAAAATATCTTAATCTCCTCATTAGGTGTAGATGAATACTATCGTGTATCCCATTGTTCTACTGCTAAGGCCATGTGGGATTCACTACAAATTGCCCATGAGGGGACGAACGATGTTAAGTTGGTTAGAATCAACACATTAACACAAGAGTTTGATCTCTTTTTCATGGAGCAAGGGGAAACCATTGCTGACACGCAAAAGAGATTTACTCATCTCATCAATCGTTTACATTCATTAGGTAGGCATGTTTCCAATAATGTTGTTACTAATAAGATCTTAAGATGTCTTAACAGGGAATGGCAGCCAAAAGTGACCGCCATCAAAGAAGCACATGATCTTACCTTATTAGACTTGACAACATTGTTTGGCAAACTACAAGAGCATGAGCAGGTACTCTTGAGCCTAGACCAACACGAAAAGATGGAAAAGAAAGACAAAACAAAGGTGAGTGAAAACAAATCGATAGCTCTCAAGACTTCCTCCTCGAAGTCTCAAGCAAAAGAGCAAAGTGATTATTCCTCAAGTGACGAAGAAGAAGAGGACAAGAGCGAAGATATGGAGTTGTTTGTTAAACGTTACAACCGTTACGTGAGAAAGAACGACATCCAACATACCGAGAAGAACTTGGTAAACTTGCGGAAACAATCGAGGTACTCCAAAGATGATGACTCAAAAGGTAAAAAGACTAAAAGGTCGTGCTACAAGTGTGGGAAGCCCGGTCACTATAAACCGGACTGTCCGATGAACAAAAAGGCAAAGGCAAAGGAATCATCCAAGTCATACAAGAAATCATCAAAGCCAAGGAGAGCGTATATAGCTTGGGAAAGCGATAGCGACTCCTTCTCCTCTGATGAAAGCTCTAGTGATGAAGAAGAGTCTGTGAACGTATGCCTTTCCGCACATCAGAAAAATAAGAAAAAGCAGGTACGTCACTCTAAATATGAGAAGTCCTCAAATATGTCGCATTCAGAATTACAAACCGCATTTAATGCTTTACACAATGAAGCAACTGAAGCCTTTAAGAGACTTGCCTCTAATAAAAGAATTTTTACATACTTAGAGCACAAAGTTAAAGAGTCCGAAAAGAAACTAGAGGACCTTAAGGCTTCCATTGTGGAAGGTAATAAATCGGATTGTAAGGACAATAGAAATCCTTTCGACTTTGGGTGTGATACTTGTCATATTTGGCAAAGTGAGGTTAGAAACCTTAAGGCCAAATTAAACAAGGCACTTGAGCCTAAAATTACATTTGTTATTAATAAAAAGGATTTTAGAAAAAGTATGATAAACCCATATCAAAAATATGCATATGTAATTAGGGATCAAGCAAGTAAAAATGATTCTAAAGTCGATTTTGCATGCTTACATTGTTGCAATAAAGGCCACTCCATTGGTAAATGTCGATTTAGGAGATTTCTTGTTCCTAAAGGCATCTATCAATGATTGCCCAAACGCAACCATTTTGTCGCTAACCTATTAGGACCCAATATGTCATTGGGTACCTCCTTTTGCTAATTATGTTTTGATAGGTGAAATGTGTCGAGACCACCGAGAGAAGATGGGTTCTCGACAGTGGGTGCTCAAGACACATGTCTGGAGACATATCCTTATTCATAGACTTCGTGGCTAAGAAGAAAGGGTATGTAACTTATGGTGATAACAACCGCGGAGCAATACTAGGTAAAGGTAGTGTAGGTAATCCCTCCTCTACTACAATTTCCGACGTGTTGCTTGTCGAAAACCTTAAACATAATCTGCTTAGCATTAGCCAATTATGCGAAAAAGGATACAATGTATCTTTTTCAAAATATTGTTGCAAAATTGTGCATGAAAATGATAAGAAGAATATGTTTAATGGTTTTAGAGTAAACAACGTATATATGCTTAAATTAAATGAAGTATTGTTAACAAGCGACAAATGCCTCATAACTATGAGTGAAGACTCATGGCTATGGCATAGGCGTTTAGCGCATGTTAACTTTGACTTACTCAATAAGGTGGTCTCAAAAGACTTAGTCTTAGGACTTCCCAAAATAAAGTTCACCAAGGATCACCTTTGTGATGCTTGTCAAAAAGGGAAGCAAACGAGAATCTCATTTAAATCCAAAAAGATAGTTTCAACAACGAGACCTCTCGAACTTCTTCATATGGACTTGTTTGGGCCGTCTAGGATTAAAAAAGTCTAGGATGAAACTATTACGGGTTCATAATAGTGGACGACTTTTCTAGGTTTTGTTGGACCATCTTTTTAGTAAGTAAGAGTGATACATTTGCCGCTTTTGAAAGGTTTGCTAAGCTTTCCCAAAATAAGTTAAATACAAACATAGTGTCAATTAGAAGCGACCATGGAGGTGAGTTTGAAAATCACTTATTTGAAGAATATTGCAGTAACCATGGTATAGATCATAACTTCTCCGCTCCACGCACCCCTCAACAAAACGGGGTTGTGGAGCGTAAAAGCCGAATTTTAGAAGAATTAGGAAGAACAATGATTAACGAAAGTGGTTTACTGAAATATTTTTTGGCTGACGTCATTAGTACGGCGTGTTATGTTTTGAGTAGGGTGCTTATTCGCCTCATTCTAAATAAAACACCGTATGAGCTTTTAAAAGGGCGAAAGCCAAATGTTTCTCACTTGCATGTGTTTGGCTGCAAATGTTTTGTATTAAACAATGGAAAGGAAAACTTGGGCAAATTCGATTCTAAGGCCGATGAAGGTATCTTCCTCGGATACTCTCAATCGAGTAAAGCATATAGAATATATAATAAATGATTGCTTGTTGTATAAGAGTCTGTGCATGTTACTTTTGATGAGTCCTATCCGAGAAATGTCAGAAAAGATAGTGTTGTTCATGGTGCAAGTACATCTACAGAAGACATACTCAAAGGTGGTGAGACTAGGATTGATCAACCTGACAAAACCAAAGTTGAGGAGGATAAGGATGTACACCATGATATACCTGAGGAAGTTCATCTGCCTTCAAACGATGATCTCCCTCAAGCTTGGAAGTCTTCCAAAGATCATCCAATTGAAAACATTCTCGGAGACATCACAAAGGGTGTAACAACTCGATCGAGGCTAAGTAATTTCTGTTATCACTTCGCGTTCGTTTCACAAATGGAACCTAAAAACCCTAAGGAAGCCCTACTCGATGAACACTGGTTTTTGTCAATGCATGAGGAATTGAATCAGTTCACTAGAAATGAGGTTTGGGACCTTGTCCCTCCTCCGCGAGGTCATCGAGTAATCGGCACCCGATGGGTGTTTAGAAATAAATTGGACGAAAATGGAGTAATAACTCGCAACAAGGCGCGGTTAGTCGCGCAAGGGTATAACCAAGAGGAAGGCATCGATTATGAGGAAACTTATACGCCGGTTGCCCGACTCGAGGCTATACGCCTTTTGCTTGCTTTCACTTGTGCGGAGGATTTTAAGTTATTTCAAATGGACGTTAAGAGTGTGTTCCTTAACGGGTTCATAAATGAAGACGTTTATGTTGCTCAACCTCCTGGTTTTGAGTCTCATGAGTATCCTGATCATGTCTACAAACTGAAAAGGGATTTATATGGTCTCAAACAAGCTCCTAGAGCTTGGTATGAGAGACTAAGTAAATTTTTACTTGATCAAGGTTACTCAAGAGGAAAGGTTTACACTACTCTCTTCATCAAATGTCAAGGAAAGCACTTAATTCTTGTACAAATTTATGTTGACGATATCATATTTGGATCTACTAACATGAGTCTCGTGAGAGAGTTTTCTGAGCTTATGCAGGGTGAATTCGAGATGAGTATGATGGGTGAACTCACATACTTTTTCGGTTTGCAAATCAAGCAACTGAAAGAAGGAATATTCGTGAGCCAAACAAAATATTGTTTGGAGCTTCTCAAGAGATTTGACATGGCAAATTCAAAAGCCATAGACACCCCTATGTCAACATGTGTAAATATGAGTAAGGATGAAAGTGGTAAGGACGTTGAGATAAAAAGGTATAGAGGTGTGATTGGCTCTCTTTTCTATCTTACTGCTTCTCGTCCCGACATTATGTTTAGCATGTGTATGTGCGCAAGATACCAATCATGTCCTAAGGAATCCCACCTAAAATCTGTCAAACGTATACTTCGATACCTATCTGGTACTCCGAAGTATGGACTGTGGTATTCCAAAGGTAATGATTGCTCATTGGTAGGTTTCTCCGATTCCAATTTTGCCGGTTGCAAATCGGATAGGAAAAGCACCAGCGGTACGTGTCACTTATTTTCAAATTCCTTGGTCAGTTGGCACAGCAAGAAACAAGTGTTTGTTGCTCTGTCAACCGCCGAAGCGGAATACGTAGCCGCTGGTAGTTGTTGTGCACAAGTCCTATGGCTTAAGCAGCAACTATTGGACTTCAATTTAAAACTAGAACGTGTTCCAATATTTTGTGACAATACTAGTGCTATAAACCATACTAAAAATCCCGTGCTACATTCTCGTACCAAACATATCGAAATTCGACACCATTTTCTGAGGGATCATGTAGAGAAAGGTGACGTTGTCTTTGAACACGTTGAAACCAAAAATCAACTAGCGGACATTTTCACAAAGCCGCTAGCCACTGAGCCTTTCTTTCATATCTGCCGAGAACTTGGCATTCTCGACATTTCGGATCGCGGGTCATAATGGCTTATTTCATCTTACTTCACTTATAATTACATGCTTGTACTTCTAACAAGTTAAGTTTTGTTGCAAGCACAAGTGTATTGTTATCAAGCTATTCTGGTGTAGATGTGATATTGTTCCCTTCTCTCTCTCACTCTCTCTCACTCTCTCTCTCTCTCTCTCTCTCTCTCTCTCTCTCTCTCTCTCTCTCCTTAAAATTCTCATGATTCAATAATAGTATCGATGACAAATAGTGTGTATATATATATATATATATATATATATATATATATATATATATATATATATATATATATATATATATATATATATATATATATATATATATATATATATATATATATATATATATATATATATATATATATATATATATATATATATATATATATATATATATATATATATATATATGACATTTGCTATGTGTTTTATGTGTTTGGATGCAAATTGTTTTGTGGCATTTTAGGTAGGCATCAAATATAGCATTATATGTGACATTAAGTGCAAATCTGCATTTGTGCATCCGAACTGAGCTACACACCCAATTTGAACAGTTCAACTCTTTTTTTAACAAGAATGGATGAAATATTTGCAGCTTTCACAACTGCCCATGGATACCAAGAAACAGCCGTCTCTCGCAGCATCAATCGCCTGAATCAAGTTGTGGATTACCTCACTGATATGGCTGATCCATATCATAATTCGTCTTTATTGATATGGGCAGGGGACGAGGCTATTAGTCATTTGATTGTGCATTTGCTCATTCTCCATGTTGTGTTTGTTATCATGTTCTGTTTTATCTCTCCTAAGTGCACACTAATGTTTGTTTTACAGCCTTGATTCCTATGAAATGTTATGACTTTATGTGTCCTCAATCTTGTTTAATCTATTTTCAATATTTTGCTCATTGTCAATATTTTGTGTGGATATTGGTATATGATTACTTATAGCCTGTTGAGTATTTTGTTAATTGTTAATCTGTCAGAACTTTACCTTCTCCATCTCTTTTTGATGTTGTCAAAGGGGGAGAAAAGACAAGTAGATAGTAGATCACAACAGCTCTGATTACAACAGCCTTGATTGCAAAAGAAAGGGGGAGCTTATACTACCATGTTAACGATATTGCATGTTGTTCTCACTAAGCTTCGCACAGGTTGTCATCATCAAAAAGGGGGAGTATGTGAGGGCAAACAGTCTCACAATATAGGTTCTCAAGTTTCAATGATGACAAAGTACAACCTCGGATGAATCGGAAGTCGTCATGCAATACTTGACATATTACATCCTTCCTATATCCTTTTAAATCACCATATTTCATTACAATATAATTGATTGATGTATAGTCGTGACAAGATGCACGAAACAGCAAACATGTCAATTTTTGCATATTTTGGAGCTATGAGTCGACCATACAGTCAGCTCATGAATCAAGTCATTTCCCACTGGTCAGCACACAGCAACCATGAGTCGACCATACAGTCAGCGCATGGATCAAGTCATTTCCCACTGGTCAGCACACAGCAACCATGAGTCAACCATACAGTCAGCGTATGGATCAGTTCATTTCCCACTGGTCAGTACACAACAACCATGAGTCGACCATACAGTTAGCACACATCAACCATGAGTCGACCATACAGTCAGCACACAGCAACCATGAGTCGACCATACAGTCAGCACACAGCAACCATAAGTCGACCATAAGTCAGCACATGGAGCCTTGGCATTTCACACGAGTCAGCGCACGCCGACCTATGGTCGACCGTTTGCGCGTTGACATAGTCAGTGCAGTATTTCCAATCTGTTTGAAATTCTGTTTCGTTGGCTGATTTGCTTATTACTATAAATAGAAGTTTGTTCATTTTAACACAACAACATTTGATAAAAATTGATTCATGTGCTCAAGAATAAGAAAGAGTGAAATAAGTGTCCAAGATTCTTCATCTTCATCTTCAAACATCTCACAACACATCAATTACACACATCCATTTTTGAAGTGCATTGTGAATGATTAAAGGTGATAAGGTTCGAAGCTTAGATTGGGTAATCTAGTTCGGGTTGAAGCTTGTGACAGGTTCTTTCTTGAATAAAACCGTTAGGGTTTTATCCTCCAAGATTGGTTTGAATTTTGGGGGTTTTTGGACGAGATTCTTCATCAGGGGTCAACTGAGCGAAGGTGATTGTGAAGAGGTGTTCTTCAACAGTCTAGTAGCGAATTCAGTGATATTGAAGGGAAGATCTCGGGTTCGATTCGTTGCAGTTGAGATCAGCCGGAGCCGAAGGTTTGAACAACAACGGGTTATTCAATAAGGTGGCTGGAATCGGAGGTCTATCAACAACGATCGGAGGACTTGATTCATCTTGAATCAAGGGGCAAGGAGTGAAAGCAACATTCAACGTCTTGAGATTTCTGTTGTATATTTGTTGTTCAATCCTTGTATAAACTGTTACATTCAACATGTGATATCTATTAAATCTATCTCAATTCTAGTTTTAGAATTGAGGGCAGACGTACCCTGAAGCGAGAACGACGGGGGAACTGCCTCACCAAATACTTGTCTTCTCTATTTTTTCAGCATTTACGTTTTAGCTTAAAAATAAGTGAAATTTGTATAAGCACTATTGTCAAACTGTGATATCAATTGAGTAAGAGGTTAAAACTCTGTTTTTGAATCCAAAGTACAATAAGACATTGTACTAGGCTAGTTGGAATCACTTACTCAACATAAATATCACTTGGAGTGTTTTACACACCAAGTGTTTGACAAATTGCCTAAACCAAAATTATCTTACTTGTGTATCTAGTTTTGGTTTGCTCATTAAATCATTGGAACTAGGAACCTTAACAAGTGAACTAGATCATTGATAAGTGTGATTAGTGTTGTGATTCTCGTTTTCCATATTGTCATTAATCCAAAGGCTTACGCATATCCGGTTTTCCAATAATCGTTCATTTTAGACTATATTTTCCTCGGCCGCTTCCGCACTTAAAACAAATTTTCAAAACCAATTTTTAATTGCTAGCGCCGACTCAAATTTTAATTGGGATCTATTCAACCCCCCCCCCCCCTTCTAGATCTGTGCCATAGTCTAATAGTCGCCATTTCTATCGCGGTAAAATTTGAATACCAAACTGTTGATTAGTTTGAATCTTATTCATTTGCAACCGAACTTTGATTTGTCCAAAGGAAGGGATAAAAATCGAAATTCCCACAATGCAATGCAAATGCAAGCTACAGAGTTATAGGTTCGGGGGTTGGTTAAACTTAGGGAAGGTGCTAGCATCCTAAGTTTCTGTAGTACTCTACAGGAACCTCTTATTTTATGTTTGTTTATTGCTAAGGTTTATCTGCTTAATGGTTGAAAGACCTAGGGGTTTAATTCTAAGTATACTCGATAAGATATCACATCTTATGCCTACATATCCTTACGGGAGTGAAATCAGAGTATTTGTAGTTCCCCTAAAGGGTTTGAGGAGTTCTTTGACTGTGGTCAAAGTTCCTACGGGTTTAGGGTAGTTGATTGATTGAATTTAGGAGAAAATATGAGTTGTCATTTTAAGGGAGATTTAACCGCCACATGTGTAAGAGATTGTATTGTTGTGGGGTGGAGATTCAATCTCGCTTAAGATGATTAACATCTATTTCTATAATGTTTGAATAATTGTATTGAGTTGAATGTGTTTGTCTAAGTTGTAAAGATAAAGACGAAGGTCCTCCTATGGGGTAGGATCTGTCCTAAAAGATCGACTTGAATGGGATCAATGATCATAGGGGAGTATGATGCAAATGATGTATACGCACAATTGTTTAGATCATGCGCAGGTTCTTCCTTTGGACGGAATGCAGTAATGCGATGCAATAAAGATAAATATGGTAAATAAATTGCGGAAGATAAAGATGGTAATTAAACATACATAAATGCGTGAAAGCGCTAAGGTGTATGAAATGTGAAAATTGTGAGTGAAGGTGGAGCGTAAGCATGCACGATCGATCGAATGTGATGTTGATTAAAGAAAGGTTGAATTAATTTTATGAGAAAATATATTATTTGATGGGATTTGGTTTTAAAAAAAGTGAATTTAATTATTACTAATTTTTATCTTAGATTATAAAATGGTTCTCTTATTGCAAAGATTTATTAAATTTATTATAAAAGATTATTTTTATTGATAAAAATAAATAGATCATGAAGTGAATTTTTTTATAAAATAAAATAGTTGGTTTAATTATGAAATGGATTTTTATTATATAAAGTTATTTTAAAAAGAGTTCTTAATTATTATAAAAATTAGAGGTTCATTTTTTTAGATTAAAAAGGTTTTATTATTATAAAAAGTTATGGATAATTTTATTAAAAAGATTAAATTAATTAAGGGATTACTTAAAAGGTTAAAATAGGCTAATTAGAATAAAACAGATTTTAGGTTTTTCAGAAAAAATAATATTAATTAAGTAATTAAAGAAAAAAGAATGTTTATTTAAATTAAAAGGGTTAATTAAAGGGGATTAGTGTTAATTAGCTGAGATTGATTTAGTGAGGTGTGGTGATTGTGTGTGTGCGGGGTTACGAGGGCGTACGGTGAGCTGTGCGTGTGTAACGTGAGATCAAATCCATTGGAGACTTGAGTGTTGTGAGTGGTGGGTGTATCGTGGTTGCAGTGGACATACATACATCAGATTACAACCAATAACAAAATTGAAATGGGAACCCTAGCCCCCCTGATTTCCCTTTCGTCCCCCTCTCCATCGCAATTTGTTTCTCTTATCTTCTCCCCTCGCCATCGTTGCTTCTGTCTCCTTCTTTTCAATATCACGAACCTTCTCCTCCTTTCATCCTCGAGTCTTCGTTCCCTTTTATTCTGCACAATCAAACACAGAAACAAAATTAAACGGTTAACGAGAAAATCAACCTGAGATGGATTTGCGATGAGTTCCATTCGCAGACGGAGCGGAGGTTTCGCGGAGGTTCGCCGATGGTGGTTGCGGATTTGAGGCTGGTGATTGATTGGGATTTCCGGCGATAGCGACGGAAGAACAAGGATGAGATAAGTTCCTTTTCTCCTCTTTATAATTACTTCAGAGGGTTTTTGATTTGGGATTATTGTGTGATTTTGCGTATATATGTGTATCGTGAAAAAATGGTTGTCCTCTTAAGTGTGCACGATTCATCCTTATATAGCCTTACGACCCCCTTTACTCTAATCAATTTCATGATTTCTGTTAAAGCCTCATGATTTCCTTTCCAAATTCGCATGAGTGTGTCTAACTGGTTTCGGAAAGCTCATTGATTGTGCTTGATATTGTCTTGCAGCTGCAAATAATCTTCCAAATCTGTGTGATTATGTCTCATAGTGTTTTCGAATGTTTCAACTTCTAAATCTGATTGTTTTCTTATTTGCCAGGTTTTGGAGTGGATATTATTGCCATTATTGAGCATGATTTATTGCAGATCAAAACGGGAACAAGTACTCTTCTTGAAGATCTTCACCGAGCTGGAATTTATTGACAATGAGTTGGACCTCTGTCTTCATGTTTTGAACGGTTTTGGAAACCAATTTAAGAGCTTGTCAATTTTAACTTGGAAAGTTCTTAAGTCTGAAATTGATGGCTCTAATGCTTGCTCTTCATTATTTACAGGGTTCAGTAAATGGATTCACCTTCTTTTACTTGCAACAGTGGGCTTCGTTTATTCAAATCAAACGTCTGTGGAACGCTGCTTTGGTGAGGATATTGGTTCCTACGTGTTTTCCGTGTGATTGCTTTTAATTTCCTTCAATTGTTTTGGCAGTGTCTGCAGCCCCTAATGAAAGCTCCAGTCTTCTCTCTAAGACAACAATTGCATTTCCTCTTAGTTAATCCACATATCTCTGCTCACATTCCATTTTTGAGATATGTTAAAACTAATCTCTTTTTTGCATAATGATTCTGATTTGAACTTCTATGCAGGAGGATCGATGTCGGCAAAATCAAACTGACGGTGTGGCTTCGGACTTGCACTGTATCCTTACGTGCAACAACTCTAATCCTTAGAGGCAGAAGGAATTTATAAGGTAATGCCAATCTCATCTCCTACGAACTGATATGAGTGATCACCGACTGCCGCTAACTTCTGTCTTTGCTTTGTCAGGGAGAAACGTGAAGTTGATTGTGTAAGCGAAACGAATACCTATTGCCGAACCTCCAGGGGCGAGGTTGCTTTTTTTAAATTGTTCTTCAAATTCAGCATTGGTACCAATAGAGACGGTGGTGAGGTATTTGGTTTGTTCTTCATTCTCGTACTCTGTATTTTTTGGGTTCTAAGTTGTTTTCTTTCCAATGATCCGCACTATTTGTTTGTCTCGTACTTGTTTTGAGTTGTAGATGTCAAGACCTCTGAGGGCAGGATTTGCATCAGGATAATGAACAGATAAAGCGCTTAGAGCGTTAACAAGAACACCCACAGGTTGTGCCTCTTGAGGCATTGATTATATGAGGTCCAAAATTCCTTGAGGTACGGCTGAATGTTGAGATACGGCAAACTCCCAATCCTGTAACCGACGTGCAAAAGGCAAGTTTCCATACAATATGAGATATGCCACTTCCGGAAAGGTTCTTGATGATTCACAGGGCCGTCAATTACGGTTCATGGCAGATTCTACGTATTGGCAATTCGTGTGCGTAATCTGGTTCTTCTTCTTCCTTTCAGCAACCGGATTTGAATGGTGGAGTCGTAACTGAGTTTTGTTTTGTTCAATGACAGGTTTAATGTTTTCCAGTTTTTTGTCCTCATTTCTCCTTGATTAAGCACTTCCCGTTTTCTCCAAGTCGTGTCTTGATATGGACGATGTAAATCGATTCTACAGGGGTTATTGTTGTTGAATATCCCCCCATGGGGAGCTCGCAGAGGCAAGTTCGTAACAAAGCTCCGTGCATTTAAGAAAAGCTGAGCCAAGACTGAAGTGAGTAACAAACCGAGCTTGACCTTGTAATCCTTTGGCTTAAAATTATGCTTGGTAATAAGTTCACAGACATATTTATACGCTCTTTTTTGTGTGCAGAGATTTTGGTTACAACTCGTAAATTTGGTGGTCTTTTACGCTTGCAAGTTTTCAAAGGAGTAGACATGGTTCCTCCAGGGCATAATTATAACACTGTTTCATCCGTCGGTGAGTTCTCTGAGCATGTACCGCGTATTCGTAACCTACTATTAACATGTGCAATTCCCATATAAAAGAAACTGTAACCTTTACTGTGATTTTTCATGAAACAGGTGTGAAGAGTGTGACCTTCTAACGACGTGCACGGTGGCCATGAAGTCCAAAGGAAGCTACAGGGGAAAAGTACACCCTACAAATAGTTTCACACAACTTGTTCAACTCCATACTCATCCTTCTCAATATAATTTCACAATGCCAAATATTTGTCTCCTATCCCGCACGTGAGTAGCCATGAAAATTATAGTCTAGCTCCACATATGTCTCGCTCCTCAGTTGCTTAGTGTGGGTCCCAATTTTGTAACACACGTACTTGTAAATTCAATAGCTACCCACTTGATAATGTTAATGTAAGCTAATTTCAGTGTAATGAACTTGTTGTGGAACCAATCCTCTTTTATGAATATCATGAACTCTGGTGCACTTTGAATTGACGTGAACTATTCCCTCGAATTTGTCATGCTTTGAACATTCTTTGACATCATGTAAAAACAAACAAACTTGAACTTGAGTGGCAGTGAATGGTGAGTTTGGAGCTTTGCATATTTGATTCCTTTTTGTGAATTCGACTTGAGCTTTCTTGGATATTGAATCAAATTTAGAGTAAGTTGAAATGCTCTAAGTTCGGTAAATCCTCAAGGTGAAACTTGCATCATCTTTTGCATCTTTACCCGTAAAATTTTCGAATACCAAATAGCTCAATCTTAAAAGGATAATCCAACTCCAAGAATCGTTTGACTTATTCCCCGTACAAAGATAGCTTGAAATTTCGCTGACCATGAAAGCTACGACCGCTCCTTAAATGACCATGTCCGTCACCAAGAAGACCCTAATTCTCTTCAGGAGTAACCAATAAAGCTCTTAAGAGATGTTGACAAAACCAAAAGGAAAACCCCATAATCAATCTGAATTAGGCTCAAATGACCACGCTCTTGTGATCGAGAAAGAACGCTATCTATTTAGAAATACGGCACCTGCACAAGTTGGTTAGCCGTAAAATAAACATAAATATTAAAATAAAGTCAAATAACAACATAAAATGCGCAAAAAGAGGTGGGATCTTGTGTTCAAAAATTAGGGTGCGACAACAGGACAGTCTAGTTGTTCAAATGGATGAAAGAGTCTCTCAATCTCTGCAGTGTATACCAAATCCTCTGAATGTTCATGCTAAGATGAAGATGGACGATCCTAGATTTTTAGCAATTGAGAAAGGATTCTGTGATCTCAAAGAGCAATTGAAGATAATGAATGAAGCTAATGCATCTGATCTTGATGCTCATGACTTATGTCTAGTTCCAGGAGTGGTTATTCCTCCAAAGTTCAAGATGCATGTCTTTGAAGTATACAAAGGTACTAGTTGTCCAAAATACCATTTGACGATGTTTTGTCGAAAGATGACTGCTTATGTTGACAATGACAAATTAATGATTCATTGCTTTCAAGAAAGTTTATGTGGGGCATCCTTGATATGGTATATGAAGCTACAAAGGAAATGTATCCAGTCTTGGAGAAACTTAGCTGATGCTTTCGTGAAATAGTACAATTATAATTTGGATATGGCTCCGGACAATGATCAACTGACAATAATGAGTAAGAATGACGATGAATCTTTCAGAAAATACGCGCAACAATGGAAAGAGTTGACAACCCAAGTTCATATGCCACTTCAAGAGAAAGAATTAAGCAAGATGTTCCTAAGAATGCTACCAGACTCGTATTATGGTAGAATGGTAGACGTTGTGCCATTAGATTTCTCGAAGATTGCGGAAGTCGGAGTAAACATCGAGCATGCGCTTAAAAGTGGAAGAATTCAAGATGACTTGAATAACCAAGCTAATAAAGAGATCTCAGTTAGTGATTCCCAAGAGGAAGGAAATGTCGATGTTAATGCAATTTGGGATCCCTCTCAAATCCCGCCAGATCCAGTTCCAGTATCTTATCCTCAACATCGATATGAAGTGCCCGCTCAACGCAAACAACGACTACCTCATAAACAAAGGTTGACACCTCCATATCAACATCAGGATCGACAGGTTCAAAGACGGTTTCAGGATCAGAAGATACCTCTGAGTATTCCGAAAGAAAAAACTCACTGGTTTGATCTTATCCCAATGACCTACAATTAACTATGGTCCTATTTCATCCGAAACTCGGTGATGACGCCCAGAAAGACTAGAATCATGAAGTCTCACTCATCGTGGTTCAACTCGAACGCCAGTTGTGAATTTCATGATGGAGTGTTGGGGCATTTGATTGAAGAGTGCAAAGTTTTTCAAGAGAAAGTCCAAGAAATGATAGATGATGAAGTGATAACCTTCAAAGGAGGAAGCCCAATCGTGAATGGAACCCCTTTACGCTGATATAAGTGAGACTCTAGAAAATACTGAGAAGGGCTCGTCAGTTGTTTATTTTGGTTGTCTATGTGTACTTTTTTTTCTTTGATTAAAAGCATAATGGGCATGTAAGAACATGTTATTTTGAATAAGTAGTGCAATAAGTGTTTGTCTTGAAGAAATCCATTTGTTTCACTCGTAAAATGTTTTTCATAATTTATAATGCCAACTTTACCCAATTTCTCTCACTTTGGTGAATAATTGGAGGGAGGATGACGAAGTAAAACGCAGGATCTCTCGTTGTATGCTTTTGAATAAAACCTACTGATGATGTAAGTCATTCTTTCAAACCTCTCAAACACCAGAGATATAAAGCAGTCAAATCCTTTTTAACCCTTCCAACCTCATTTTAAACCTGGGGCAGGGTAATTTTCAATCAACTCGATGGAACACTTAAAATTTTCAAAAAGAGTGAACATCTTCAAAATGGGTGGGTACAAATAAGCTTTGACCCTTATTCCTTTGTTTTACAAATCGTAAACTAAACCACGATATAGCCCTCAAAAGTCCTAATTGATGTAAGGTTTACTTCGAAAGCATACTCAGTGAGATAATGTTTCCTGACTCCTATGAGCTATGCTCAATTTGATGATTGGCTTTATAAAATATATTTATATCCTAACTAGTGATTCTGTCACAAGTTATCGTGATATATATTTTTTCAAAACACTTCAAGACAAACATATATGTTACATTAACAGTTTCAGAATTAACATTTCATACGTGTTGATTTTTGCCGATGGCATAGAAGGTTTACATGTAAGCATCAGTGATAAGTTTGTTCTATTGAGATTTGAAGACTCTGCTAAACTGGGGCAATTTATTTCCAAGTGGTTTGTTCTGTGCAAATTTGACTTCACCTAAAGAACTATTTTTGAAGACTCGGTCATAATACCGTCAATCAGGGCCAGTTACGTCGAGATTCGGTGAATCTCTCCAGAGAGTTTGAAAACAATGGGATGCCAAGTTTTCTGTAAAATCCTCCTGTAATTACTTTTTTCTCATGAGCATAGGACTTGGGGCATTTAAGAATTAAATGTTATTTTTATCCGATTACAACAAACCATTGTTCAAATGGCAACTACCATGTGGTTCATCAATGCAAAACTACTTTGTCGTTACAACATTTCTTCATTCATGTCTCTGGTAAATTTTACTTCAGGTGGTCATTCTCCAATGAAGCTTGTCGATGCCAGAATTCCCAGTGATTTTGCTTAAACTTCACTTCCCTGATGAAGTGGGTATAATTGTTAATCCTCAGTGAATCTCCTTAAACTTCACCTTCCCGATGAAGTGGATGTTTCCTACTCCTTAGTGGATCTCTATCAACACCAATCTTGCCCAGCGAAGCGAATGAAGCTTTGACTTTGGCGTGTTCAACAACTTTATTAACCCAGGTTTCCCCTTTTGAAGTGGATATTTATTTTATCCCCTGTGAAATCTCGGTTCGGGTATCTTCGTCTACAACTCCAGAGAGAATCTCTCCAGTGAAATGGATATTCATTTTATCCATGGAGTTATCTATTTATGAGTTTGATCACTCCCAGTAGATCCTTAATCTCATCTTCAACAGGATAATCAAAATTTATCAAGATGTTATATCCCTATGTGGAATGTTCTATATTCCCTATATGAGTTTTAAGACCTTGAAGCAGGATTGTGATCCCATATCCAGTTCACCACCTATTCCTAGTGATACTTCTATCTTTGAAGATTGGTCGGATGTTTTGTTCCAAGATGTGTCATCCCTGGTTGCCTCTTGTTGTTTGTTTTGTCAGCATACGCATAACATATAGATAGATAGCATGGCATATGCATCCTGCATCTTTTTGTTTGTTTGTTTTGTCACCTTGGTTGTATTTATCCCCAAGTGGTTGGGTGTGTCTTCTCCTTCCAAATAGAGTTGTCAGCCCTAAGTAGAAAAAGAAGCGCAATATTTCTATTTCCCCACAGAGTTCGATCCTCGTGGAAGACAGTTGTTTTAGTACATCCCATCTGAGTTCATACCTCAATGGTCGAGTCTTGCTTGATAGTTTCTCTTCGATTATTTCCCGAAGTGAACTTTGGTCCTTAGCAATCACATTTTGGATATCTCCAGGCTTTTCAACTTGGATTGGGCGTTGCATTTATTTTGCACTTTGACTCCCCAAGAGAATCTTTATGAAGATCACCATGGAAGATAAAGTACTTCTCCAACAATATTACGAGATTTCCTCAACAAATTATATCTGAATTACAAGCGACCTCGTTATTTAAGCAACTTGTCTCCATCAGGTTTTCTATCAAGGTGACAAATGGTAGTCTCTTCGAGACAATTTGTCCATCCCCAGTGGGTTTATCAAGGTTACCTACTCGTCAAATGGTATCTCTCCAAAGGTCTGTCAGAGAAGTTCGTCGAAGACTTTACAGATATTTCTCTTCAAGAATTTCATATATTTTACAACTACAACAAGAGATACTCCTCAGGAATGTATTCCCCAGTGAGTTCATTACACAAGTTTGATTCCATTAAGTGACATCTCCCCAAAGAAGTCGAGGAAATTCATTACAGTCAGTCTCTCTTTATTTGAGAAGACATATTTCGTAAATCAACCGGCTTACATCTCTTTTGAAGATCCCCGGTGAAGTTTACAATCTCCAGTACATTATGGTTTACAGCCAAAATCCTACAATCTACAATAATTCCATAATCTACAATGATATTTTAATCCCCTGTGAAGAGACTCTCACGAGTTTTCATTATTTTGGATAGAAATTGAGACCCGTTCATGGCACAAAAACCATGAGGTGTGGGGAGGTTATTTTGGTTATTACCTTTGCTTAGGCTATCATACATTTGATAGTAGGTAATATCCCATATCATTTTGGACAAATACCTTTGCTTAGGCTATCATACATTTGATAGTAGGTAATATCCCATATCATTTTGGACAAATACCTTTGCTTAGGCTACCAGGATTGTGTTGCACCCCAAAATTTGACCAACCGGTTCCCGTATCTGGTTTATGGTTCGACGCATTTTCGCATTCGCATTCGCATACCGCATATAGTGCATTTTTCCATTCATGGTGATTTTATCGGGATTACAGCCCTTTTTTGCATTTTTAGGCGTTTCAGACCGGTTCGGATAATCGGAGGTTATTTTTGAGAAGTCACGCGCTTCCTGGGCGTTTTCAGCTTACGCAGGGATTTTGGAGGATATCGGTCTGGGTTTACTGCTTGCTTCGATCTGGTCTCGCGCGCTCTTTTATGTTGGTCGTTTGCCTTTGTTTGCATTTTTTTTAGGATTTAATAGCCTTTGATAGATTTTAAATAGATTTTATTTCTAGAATATTAAATAGATTTTTTAGAATATTAGATTTTGGTCTAAATAGATATTAGTTTCTTTTAATAAATAGAATGGTCTAGAATTTTAATAGAAATTTAATAGTTTTTTCCTTTTTATAGATTAAATAGATTTCTCTTTTTTGTAGAAATAATAGAATTTAATAGGTTTCATTTTTTTAATAGAATAAATAGATTTCTTTATAGAATTAAATAGATTTTCTGTTATTAAATAGTTTTTAAATAGATTTTTATTAGAGTATTAGATATAGTTTTTTTACTAAATAGCTTTATAGGATTTTATAGAATTTAATTAGTTTTAGACTAATTAGAGCTTTAACTGATTTTCGTTTTTACTAGTTGATTAGTCTTGTATTAATTAGTTCAATTAAGTCTTTAATCATGTTAATTAGTCTATTCATTAATCATCATCAATTTTCGTTTTCATTAAACCATGTGGCATTAACTATCATTAGGTTTAGTCTTCATTTGTACTAATCACGTTAATCCATTTTGCATAGTATTAGTCCATTTAATCTTTCTTAGTCTCATTAATATGCCAATTATCCACAAAGCTTCAGAAAAGCCCAAGTCCAATGCGCCACATGTCACCTTTATAAACAGCCCACGTTTCTCTCTCCTTGGTTTTTGGCCACGCGTATGCTTCAAAGACCCTACCTCATTCCACGTTTTCCTATACTGCCAAGACCCTTCTGCATGTAGCCACACGTGGCCACTCCACTGTCCTCCACCCACACTACCTCTCCTCCACTTGTCTTCACCTCTGTTTCTCTGTCTTGCATGCGTGCCACGCGTGCACCGTCCACCTACCCTCACCGGCCGACATGCAAACTGCCGGAAACCGCAACCGGAGAAATCAAACGGCCAACACTCGTCGGGAAAACTGCATTTCGTCCTCTCCGTTCATCCTCTTCAATCAACTCCGCCGGCAAGCTAACCCTAACCAACTCCGGCCACCGCAACGGTCACCAAAGAACTGCAAAATCACCGGAAAATTCATCACTCATTCATCTTCCTCAGAATCCATCAACCAATCTCCAGCAACCATTTCCAGAAATCATCGAAAAATCATCCAGACCATCATCTTCATCTCAGTTTTCCCAAGCTCTCCTTCAAATCTTCATCTGTGTTCTTGCCAGGTTCTCTAGAAATCCATCAGAAGTGATGAACGTTCACCAAGATCACCAAGATTTCAACAACCTTCGAGATCTTCGCAAGAACTTCATCAATCATCCACCACCTTCAAACATTTCCAGAAGCCTCATCAAGATCCATCACGGTCTTCTCCTCAAGAACATGCATCTATAATCATCGCGTTTTTTCATTTTTCCAAATTGTTGTTCAAATCGGCATCTATAGTCATCGAGTGTTCATCGCAAATTCCTCCAACATCAACGCATCTCCAGATTCTTCGTCATCCATCAGGTTTTTCTTCTTCAGATGTTCTTCATCAGAGCAACCGTATCTTCAAGAACTTCCGTCTTCAAGCATCCTTCATCGCCTCGTCAAAACTCAGAATCTTCAGCAAGCGCTTAAACATCAAGATTGTTCATTCGTCCGATAACATCCATCCTTCATAACTCTCCAGTTTTTTCAAGTATCATCATCATCGATTCTTCGTCAAGAACGTTGTTCTTCAGAAAGGGACATCAACATCTTCAAAGCGCACCATCATCATTTCCGGATAAATGACTTTGATGAGATGGAGACCGAGAGATAGGGATAGAGTTGAACGAAGTAGAATCAGAGTGAGATAGAAAGGATCGGGAAACGTTTTTGTGAGGTTGTGATGAATTTGTTGAGGGGATTGAATGATGGTTTGAATCTGAGAGAGAGAATCAGAAAGGTGAAGTTTGAATCGGAGAGAGAGTTTGGAAAAGAGAGTGGAGCGGCGCAGGTGGAAAGGATGAACAATGATTAGGGAAAAGTTGCACTAGGGTTTTCTTGGATCTGAGTAGTGAGTGGATTGTGGGGTTTGGGCCTCTCTAAGGCCCGTTGTTTTTGCTGCAGGCACCTCCGTTTCATTTTTCTTCCCCCTCCCTGTGTGTGTGCGTTTGGCATTGGGCCCAACGGATTTTGGGCCATACACCCTCCGTTTTTCCTTTCTTCCCCCTTTTTTTTCTTTTTTTTTGGTCTGTTTTGTGATCGTTGGGCTGGGCCCTGTATTATTTTTTTCTGCATTCACCCCCAGTCACTAATAAACCCTCTGCTGCATGTTATTTTCTTTTATATTTTCCTTTTTCTTGGAAATATTAAAAGCATATTATAGGGTATTATAGATTTAATATAGTTTTTCTATTTTCTTTATAGAATATATAGCTATTATCATAGATTTTTAACATAGAATAATATAGGATTTTATTTTTCTATACGCATTTTCTTTAATATTTCTTAGAATATTTTCTAGTTGGAATTTAATTGTCGTATTTTAGGAGTAGCGTATTATTTCCGTTTTGCTATTGGATTTTGTCTCCTATTTTCGTTTCCATCTGATTTTATTCTCGATTTTATTTCTGGCTGGCCGTGTGACACGATTCAATTGGAGAATGATTTCCGATATCATTTCTCTATCTTGTCTTTGACACGGATATCAATACGCTACCTCTTAGAGTTCGATTTCTCGTATAAATCGAACCATGACGGTCTAAGCGTCACATTGTTCTTGATTCGAGCGTCATCATCAAGATTCAGAGAGGAGAAGATTGGAATGGAGCTTGCGCGTACGTCAGGAGCCCCGGAGCTGCTTCGGTCATTATCATTGTCGTATTCAAATCTTCAGGCAACCAGCGAGTGTTGTGGGCTGCATCATCAGATACAAAAGAAGTGCCAGCTGAGGAGTTTCTTCTTGCGTGCGTGTCCCGAGTTCCTTCCTGTTTAGGCGTAGGCCTGCTTCCTCTTTGTTCTCGCCTCATGCGAGCGAATCCCTGTTTCCCTTCGCTTGCCCCCGTGCAATTGAGATTTGTTTTCCCGTCAAACTACGTCAGCTCTGATCTCTCGTGCCCGACGAGAGTACGTAGGCATAGGATGCTATATCTTAGCGAGCCCCCATTTTCCCTTTTCCCTTTTTTCCAGGTTTTAGCTGTAGTAGGCTGAACTACAGCTGCTCTGATTTCTCATATCTAATGAGAATATGTAGGCATAGGATGCGATATCCTAGCGAGTACACTAACAACTAACCTATCTGTTCTCTCGCTGCTGTGCGACCAAGACTTTCCCGCTGACGATTGATTGTTTTCCCTTTCTCTTGCCCTTGCGCATTTGAGACCAGACCGTAGTTGTAGTTCCCGTAGGTTCCCGTACCTTTAAAACCAGTTCAATCTCTCACTCTTGTGTGATCGAGAACACCCTGTCTAGCCGTAGTTAGCCTGAACTACGTAAGCTCTGATCTTCCACTCTGTGTGGAAGTACGTAGGCACAAGACGCGAAGTCTCGGCGAGCCAATTCCCTGTAGTTTCCCGAACTACGATGACTCTGACTTTCTCTCTTGAGAATACGTAGGCATAGAGTGCGATACTCTATCGAGTCAGTTTCTTCCCGTTTAGATTTAGCAGCTGTAGATAGACTGTTTTGCATCCTTTAGAAAAACCAAACAAGCGTGGATCCCGTCGAGTACGACGGACGTGAGGGGTGCTAATACCTTCCCCTTGCGTAACCGACTCCCGAATCCAGGATTTGGTTGCGATGACCATTCCTTTCCCGTCTTTGCGGTAGGTTTACTTCGAGCGTTTCCTTTCCCTCCATTGGGATAAATAACGCACGGTGGTGACTCTTCTGTCCAGCCGGCGCCGATTTTCGCAGTAGCGACATATTGGTATTACGTAATCTTTCCATCGTGAACATTTGTTCAAAGATATCTCTTTTCCTGGTAAGTCTCGGCAGAAGATTCCCAAAAGACCTTGGCAGTAGGTATTTCTATTTCATTTCCTAGATAATCGTGACAGTAGATTTCCAGAAGACCTCGGCAGTAGGTATTGCTATTTCCTTTCTTGGCAAATCTCGGCAGTAGATTTCCAGAAAACTTCGACGGAAGTATATCTCCAGCAAGCTTCAACATAGAATCTCGGCAGCAGATTCCTCAATTTTAACAGTATATACTTTGGCAAAAGTATTCTCAATTAAAGTCACAAGCCTCGACAGTAGACTTCTCCAGCCGATATCTTGAAATCTTTACGTTTGACCTATCCAGTAGGTTCTTCAAGTGGTGTTCTCACCAAATTCTCCATGATATATCTGAAGATGCCTCGTGATTGTTAATTGTCAACCTTTCCCCGTGGAGTCTCGCTTTGTTGAGCAGGTTCTTCCCGTGTGTGGTGTCCGGTCTCTCCCATGTGGCATCTTGTCTCCATAAAATCCTGTCTTGCATTTTCATATCGTCTCATATCATATGCATTTGGGCGACATCTTAGAGCCAAAAATCCGTGTGATGTTTGTATTTAAGTCCCTCCTATCTCGTCGAGATGAAGATTTCGATCTCCATATCTCCGGATATAAGTAACTTAAATAGGGGCATCTGTCACACCCTAATTTTTGACCTTAAGATCTCACCCCCTTGTTTGTTTTCTTGCGTTTTTTCTTTTTTGTGTGTGTGTTTGTTATCACTAACCGGCTTATACAGGAACTTTGGTGTGTGCCCTCATGAATGTTCTCCAAAAAATCAGAATTTCTTCCTTTTAACGTTGAGCATGACCACTGAAAGACTAGTTAGGGACTCGTGAGAAATTTCTTCATGAGTTACATTATTATTTCAATTTTGTCTCAATCGTGGCTCTGGTACCAAATTCTCCGTCGTTTATGCAAACAAGGATTAAACTTAATTTCAAGGATTATTGTGTTCCCGTCCCTGAAGTTTGATCATCGTGTGTCCCTCTGGATTTTTAAGGGAAATGTTGAATTGTATTATTATTGGTCTTTGAGGAATGCACTTAGAAGGGCTTATCAATATCAAGAGATTTAAGTATATAATTTATTAAGTATGAACATAAGGCGGGTGTTCGAAATTCAAAATAGATCATAACCAGATTCACGTGTTCAAAGGTTCCACTTTTGTATGAAGTCTTTGTCAAGTTACATAAGAAGGTTGGCCTGCTACAACCTTGTTTTAATTTTCCACTTACATGACGTGTTAATGCAAAAGAAACACAAGATTCATTGACAATGCAAAACACATACAGTTTGGTCAAATACCATACAAAATTGGGTATCAGGTTCAAAGTTCAATACAAAAGTAAAATTTCTCAAACTAGATAAAGTTGAAGGCAAATATTATGGGCACGACGATTTGGTGATTGTAATGCAAATGCTTATTCTTCCAATGCTTGCACATGCCTTTCAAAATGGGCAAAGTTGGGAGGTTGTTGATCCTGCAATTATTAAAATAATCGTCAACAAACTTCTTGATCCTCCAGAAGAGATTTCTGCAGAATACGACGAGCCTTTAAGAATAGAATTATTGCAGCTTGCAACTTTGCTTCTTAAGTATCTTCAGAATGATCTTGTCCATCATAGGAAGGAACTAATAAAGTTTGGGTGGAACCATCTTAAGCGTGAAGATACTGCAAGCAAACAATGGGCATTTGTGAATGTTTGCCATTTCTTGGAAGCATATCAAGCGCCTGAAAAAATAATACTTCAGGTTTTTGCAGCTCTTCTTGGGACCTGCCAACCAGAAAATAGAATGTTGGTCAGACAGGCTCTTGACATTCTAATCCCAGCACTGCTGCGACGTTTACCTCTCGGTGATTCTCGGATGCCCATATGGATAAGATACACAAAGAAAATACTTGTTGAAGAAGGTCACTCAATTCCAAATCTTATTCATATATTCCAACTTATTGTCCGCCATTCGGATCTATTCTACAGCTATAAAGCACTATTTGTTCTACAGATGGTGAATTCTCTGAGTCGCCTGGGATTGCCATACAATACCACAACAAAGAACATACGACTTACCATTGAGCTTGCTGGATTAGTTGTTAACTGGGAGAGGCAAAGACAAAATGAGATGAAAGTTGTTATTGATTCTGATGCTCCGAGCTAAATCAGTGATGCCTTTAATCCCAACTAAGTGTGTCAAAGCAGAACCTGGTCTTCAACCTCTTTGTGTCATGTCACCTGGTGGTCCGTCATCAATCCCTAACATTGAAACCCCAGGATCTACTAGTCAACCTGATGAAGAATTTAAACCAAATGGTGCTATGGAAGAGATGATTATAAATTTTCTTATCATAGTTGCTTTGGTTATCGAACCCAAGGACAAGGAATCAAGTTTCGAAGCCTAAAAACTCAAGTTAATTCCAAAAGAAGGCAAGAATCAAGGCTTACATGGTGACTCCTCTTACCAACTTCATCCCTCATCCATCCGAAGCCAAACCTACAACAATAATAAAGATATCGTCATAACTCAAACAATTACAGCTAATCAAGACAATTTGCTGCATAATCCTTCTGTTAACCACCACTCAATGAAAGAACAACAGAGTTGTTGTCAGCAGTGTTTCCAAACAATAGCATGTCAATTGAAAATAGAAGTCTCAGCGGAACCGCGAGCCTTACATTGGAGCCCTACCAATTTACCGATGAATGCAGACTTTACACGCAACAGGTCGAATCCAAGGCAAATCCCTACCCGATAGTCGGAGCTATGGGCATTCTTTTGTCACCAAACATTCAAACCTGCAACAGATTTTCATTATAATTAATTCCACAACGGAAGAACAGTCAGCATTGTGGACACAATCAGACAACATTGAAACTTTCTAAAACAGTGTTGGACAAGGCCATAAACTCTTTCCAAAACCGGATTCTGACACTATTCAATGGCAATGGATATCTGCTGGTAACAGAAAGGAAAGAATTATTTTCTAAGAATCTAACATAATCAATCAAGATGGAAACGTTTTCAAGATCAAAACGCCTGAAATAGAAATATATTATCATAGTCATTATCACGCAAGTCAGAAATTGGGAAGTAATAATTTGAAGCTTATAAAGAGCACCAGTATATAACAAAAAAGGGAGGGATTCAAACATACGGATAAATCCACACAAACAGTCACTAATAGAAATCCCCAAAATTCCCCAAGTCGGAACCCCAAATCGAAGAAGAGAGGATTACCTTTTAGGATCGCCGATGCCGTCATCGCGAATCCATTGTCGGAGAAGCCATTATCGCCGTCATCACCCCACATTCGCAATCTGGGCAGCTCCTTGATCATGGGTAACGAATCCTTCGAGCGGTGTTTTCATTTTGTGATTTGATTTTTGCCTTGTGGTTTTCTTTGCTAGGTTTTTATGGACAATGGAAGAATGAGCAATAGAAGAAGGCGAGAAAGACGAAGGAAGAAGGTGAAGAGGGAGAACGATGAAGGAAGTGGTGAAAGGAAGAAGGAAAATCGAAGAGGGAGAGAGGACGAAAGCGGCGGACGGAAGAATGGAGAAAGGGGGAGTAATTTTAGGGTTTTTTTTCCCTAGATTTTTGTTGTATATATTGTAATCACCTGTGCACACACCCACCATAACTATCATGCACCACACTGCCATCACCGCACATGCTCCACTAATCACCATCATGCGGTCACACTTGATTGCCTGTACTCGCTACCATATACCCTACCACATGCAACCGTACGCCTCCATTAACCCTTTGATTATCCCTTTAATCATAACTTGACCTTTTTTTAAAATTAATTAATCACCCATTACCCCTTAAACTCCCCACAATCTGCATTTAACCCCTAACTAACCCTCATATTAATCAATTAACCTTAAATTAACAATCTTTTACCTGTTTTTTTTTACTAATCTAGTTAATTATTTAAATATCAAAAATCTTATTCATACTAATAGAGCCCCTTTTATAAAAGAAATTAATTTTCTTTATATAAAACCCATTTAGCTATTTGATTGATTCCAATCTCACACTTTTAATTTAATTTGAAAATAATTTGGTTAATTAACTCTTTTTTTAATTTAATAGTTTAATCTCATTTTACTCACTTTATAAACTTACTCATTTTTCTTAATGATTAAAAAGGTCTTTTTTAATTAATTTTTATCTTTCATAATAATAACCAACTTTTTAATTTATTAAGAAATTTTGGTCTTTAATGATATTAATGAAAAACTTCTTCTTAAGTAAATTAATCTTGTGTCTAATAACAACCCAACTTTTATTTAAAAATAAACCATTTCATATTTACCTCAATTTTATAAATGATTAACTCTTCCTAAATAAAATCTATAAGAATTAATATAACATTTTCTTAAAACTGAATCACATAAAATTGATTCACCTAATATAACTTTCTTACAATCAATCTCACCAAGATAATACAATATATCTTCCTTACAAATCAATTCAAATAAACTAATGTAGTTTTCCCTTAAAAATCGATTCAACCTTTCTCTAATCAATCAACATTAAAAATCAATCGCGCACGCTTCCGCCTCCGTTCGCACACTCACAATTCACACACCTTAGCGCTTTCATGCGTTTGTGTATGGTTTTATTTATCGTCTCTATTTTCCGCAATTTATATTTACCGCATTTACTTTACTGTATTGCATGCGTCCAAAGGAAGAACCTGCGCATAACCTAAACAATTGTGTGTATGCATCTCATTTGCATCATACTCCCCATTGATCCTTGATCTCATTCAAGTAGATTTTCTAAGTTTAGATCCTATCCCATAAGGAGGACCTTTTATCTTTACAACTTAGACAAACACATTCAACAACTCAATTCAAACATTATTCAAACACATTAGAGAATGAGATGTTAATCATCTTAAGCGAGATAAAACTCCTACCCCATAACAATTCAATCAATATGTAGGGACTTTGCCTTAGGGGAGATAGAGGTGTACTTGTTGACAATCCGAGTACTCGAGCCCTTCTCCTAAGACGATGAAAAAACTATTTTCCTACAAAGTTATGGTGGTTAAATCAAGTAATATCCCTTAAAATGACAACTCATCTTTTCTCTTAAAATCAATCAATCAACTACCTTGTCCCGTAGGAACTTTGACCATAGTCAAAGAACTCCTCATACTCTTTAGGGGAACTACAGATACTCTGATTCCACTCCCGTCAGGATATGTAGGCACAAGATGTGATATCTTGTCGAGTACACTTAGAAATAAACCCCTAGGTCTTTCATCCTTAAGTAGATAACCCTTAGAAATAAACAAACATAAAACAAGAGGTTCCTGTAGAGTACTACAAAAACTTAGGATGCTAGCACCTTCCCTAAGTTTAACCAACCCCTGAACCTATAACTCTCTAGCTTGCATTTGCATTGCATTGTGGGTATTTTGATCTTTTTCCCTTCCTATGGACAAATCAAAGTTCGGTTGCAAATGAATTAAGATTCAAGCTCATCAATAGCTTGGTATCCAAATTTCATCGTGACACGACCCTGAGGCGGGAGTCTCAATAACCATGTTTCCACTCAAAGAAACCATGCACAAACCCAAACGCTTAGCACACTCAAGAGAAATGAATGAATGAGTCACTCCAGTATCAATAATTGCAACTAAAGGCATATTATTAATAAAGCATGTACCTTTAATCAAGCGATCCGCATTAGTAGTGTCTGAACCTGCTAATGCAAATACTTTTCCATCCGACTGAGCTTGCTTTAGTTTGGTACACTTGGTGCTAATATGACTAACTTCCCCACAATTAAAACATTTTACCATATTCCTTCTACAACCAGAAGTGGCATGTCTAAGACTTCCACAATTAACACACTTCTCCACAGACTTCCCACGTTCAAAAGATTTGTGGCCCATCACGCCACACTTGTAACATTTGACTGCACCAGAACTTCCTCCTCCGGGTCTCTTGTCAAAGTTTCCCTTATACTTGCCCTTATCAACAAGCGTCACATAAGGCCCACTCCTTACTTGTTGCTTGCCTTTCTTCTCACTCAAACTCTTATAATGAGTAGATCGAGTCCTACTGTCCTCTTCAAAAATCCTACAACATTCGGTCAAGTCCAAAAATCTTCGTATTCTTTGGTAACCCACTACTTGCTTTATCTCAGGACGCAAGTCATTCTCATACTTAATGCACTTAGAGAACTCCGCCGTAACCGCCACGTAATGAGGATGAAACTGAACTAATTCCACAAACTTAGCCGTGTAGTCCACCACGGACATATTGCCTTGCTTCAACTCAAGAAATTTCATTTCCTTTTTCCCCATTTCACTCTAAGGACAATACTTTCTCAAGAATTCAGTGTGAAATAAATCCCAGGTTATTTCTTCGTCATCTACCTCAAGAACTTGTCTCATACCGACCCACTAGTCGTCGGCCTCTTCTTTCAACATGTGAGTTCCAAGTCTCACCTTGTTTCCTTCAGCACATCCCATAACTCTAATGATTCTCTCAACCTCCTTCAACCAGATCTGAGCATCGTCCGGATCAAACCTCCCCTTGAATACCGGCGGTTGATTCTTTCTAAACTCATCATTAGCGTTCGCATTCGGTGCACCTTGCACTGCCCTAGCCATGGCCTCCAACGCCGCAGCCATAACATTGTCATTACGACTGGCCATATTCTGATGATTCCCAAAAATAACAACAAGGTTAAACAACCGTTCAACCAACACAACCACAAGACAGACACAACTGACTCAACACTGGCTCTGATACCACTTAATGTAACACACCCCTTTCTATACCCCCAAATAAACAATTAAATCATTTAGACACTTAATAAAAATTTCATCAGAGTATAATTTAACACATGGTATAAAAGAGGCACATCACATTATCCAGGAAATTCAAAACACATACAACACCTGCTCATAAAGATATGCAACAAAGGGTAAATCACCACAAAGGAACTTAGTCCTTAAAACCCACATATCAATATTTAGAATAAAAGCGGAAACATCTAAACATTGAATCACTTCATTCATATAAACATTATACAATCAACAATTTTAATTCAAGTCATAAGTCATGTTTACAAAATGTTCACCAGCAGATACATACACAGATGTATCACAAAAGAATCAAAACAATTCCTAACTACCCGGTGCTACATATCAGAGCCAACCGACCAAAAAGAACGAAGCCACACTTCACAAAAGACCTCCAGCAAACCTACTCTGCAATGCCTCATAGAGCATCATAAAACAGCAGAAGGGCGAGAAACATTATCATAACAAACAATGCATATAATTATATATCTATATACACCAACATAGAAATACACATAACATATTTCTCACCGCAATTCATCACATACCTCACAATGTATATCTACACAACTAAGCATATTCACCAATCATGCTTCACAATTCACAACATTTCCACACAAACATTTACACTTATGTTTACTTCAACAATTCACATAAACATACACGATTATGTTCATTACACCAATACATCATATGAAGATGATAATGCAACTCATAGAGACCGACTCACGACTCTATGCAGATGCAAATGCGGTACCGACTCATTCAGCAGGTTCAATTGGAGAACCAAATGGAACCATCGCTCGTTACCGAAGTAACTCCCCGTCGGGCCTACGATGTTCACCCATCACTCTCACCCCACATGGGCACACGATGTTTCAGGATTGCTCACACCCCACACAGGCACACAATCCGATTGCTCACACCATACAAGGGCATACAATCATTCTGTAGATTCTCCATGGAATCAAATATAAACCATCACTCACACCCCACAATGGCACACAATCGTTTCTGCAGATCCTCCTAGGGATCAAAAATAAACCATCGCTTACACCCCACAAGGGCACACGAGGTTTCTGCAGATCCTACGCAGGATCAGACACACAAGAATGCAATCATGATGCTTCACATGCAAAACGACTCCACACACTCTTGAAATGCATACATATTCACAAATATATAATCATGCATTCTTCACATCATACAAGTACATACAATTATGCACATTCACATCAATTTCATCATGCATTTTCATTCAATTCAAATAAATGCACAAAATTGCCAAACGACCACATTTCACACTCCACGATTCACAATCTAGGATTCACGCCATACGGCTACCCACAGCATTTCATATCACAACATACAACTATGCATAATAAGAAAGGATTAATCATACTCGAATCGTAGAATCGACATTGGAGGGAAAACACAAGAAAACAACATGCTAACACGCTCGCTACCTTGCTCGCCTAGCGAGCTCCTAACGAGTGCTCGCTACCTGTTCGCCTAGCGAACAAGCTCGCGAAGGCAAATAGAAGCCACTCACTTGATTCGCTACCTCACTCACTCAGCGAATGCTCTCTACCCCCTTCGTTACCAGCGAAGAACACCAAAACCATTCTGTCAAAGTCAGGGACCATTCGCTATTGGCTCGCTACAGCGAATGCTCGCGATCTGCTCGCCTAACGAACTTGCTAGTGAGGGTCAGCGGACTCAGAATTCCCCACTGTCAAAATCGCCCATCCCTTCCAAAATCAACTGATTCTCACAAAAACCAGTTCCAACCACCTTAGTCTAACCTTCCCCGACTCAACTTTACCACTTATTCTCATTTTTAACCGTTAAAATTTGGTTTCTATCGATTAAATCAAATTCGACCTAGAAATGACAAATGAGCAACACTCTCCCCAATCCAAAATCAAACTAATAGAAACATATATAATCATACACATCGAAAGAATAATAAAGTTTCACACCCTTACCCGATTAATCGAAGCTTAGAAGTTGATTCTTGATGGTTATAGGTTTTTTCCTTTTCCTCCTCTTTTCTCTTCTTTCCTTTCTATTTCTTTCTATCTCTTTTCTTTTCTCTCTATTTCCACTTATACTCTTTCTATTCTATTTCTCTCAAATAACAACTAATTAAGGATTATCTAAAACACCCTCTAATTAATTCCCAAAACTCTCTGAATAATAAAATAACATAATATGTACACATATCATATTAATATTCAAATTTCACAAATATAATAATAATCAATCAAAATAAATCAAAAGACTCAACAAAATGCGAAATTCAGAATCGGGGCGTTACACCCTCCAAGCAGACTGAGGCACCTTTAGGCAAAGAAACAAACAGCGAGGCCCTGAGGGAGGAGCTCGATCTCGTCAGAGAGGTTCGGTCAGTAGCATCCCTCCACGAGGCATTACTTAAATAAAAAATCACAATTAGGCACAACGCCAAGGCTATATAACGAGAGTTCTAAGTAGGCAATCTCGTCCTAAAAAGGAATCACAAAGATTCTCGCAAAGGCAAACTCACTGCAAACTGGGAAGGACTCTACCGTGTTAGAGCAAAAATAGAGAATGAGGCCTAATACCTAGAATACCTCACCGGGGAATAACTAGCTCGACCATGGAACGTCGAAAAGCTGAAACAATATTGCAGCTAAGGCCTTTACTGTCGGCATGTCTCGCCCATGCGACAAGCACAAGTACCGACCATAGGCGTGCGGCCAAGTGCAAGCGCTGCACCACCAGCACGAATCTAAGCAGGGTTTAGTCGAAGAGAAACAAAACGTGTGCACAACAACGGTTCCTCGACCGAGCTTGTCATTGCCAAAGTACCATGAACGACAAAACCCTTAGCTCGTGATGGGAAGTTCATACCGTGAACTCATGCCACGAACGCGACCTGAGCTCTGCTCCCTTGCCCGGAAACTACTCAGGCCTTTCGACCAGTTCTCTGCTATCAAACATCGTTTGTCGAGCATACCTGAAGCATAATAATCAGCCGCTAAGATGTCTTATACGACCAGCGTTGAACGACGTATGACACTTAGAAAAAATTAGACAATGTATAAATAAACATACAAGGCAATACATATTAACATAAAGCGGCCACAAGGGTCACGAGTGTGCATATTATACTACAATGGGGCCGAGTCCCACAAAATAAGATTACAAATAAACAATGGCACGCAGGCCAAAAACATAAACCGAGGAAATCTCACTGTTCCACCTGCTAAATTTCCTCTTGAGCCGCCTGCGCGTGCCCTTCACCGAATTGGAGGAACTTAAGGACAACTATCTTGCCATCTTTAACAGCATAAAGAAACCTAGTTCCTTCAGTGGTCAGCTCGACACCGGGATTCACCAACTTCAGTTAATCCACAGCATTCTGGAAGGCCTCTTCGCCCATAGTCAAGCAATCATCGTTTGCTTGAGTAATCCGGGGAACTAGCACCGCCTGAGTTGACAACTTCTTCACTCCCCGATCTCATCCTCAACAGGGGTAGCAGCGGCTTTCAGCTGCTCTACCAGATCCTCAACAGCCTTCTTCTGGGCGGTCAAGACGTCTTTCTCCGCAAACATCTCCTCTCGTCCTTTCTGCACAGCTTCCTCAAGCTCCCTTTTCCGCTCTTCCTAGAGTTCCTTGACCTTCTTCTCTAGGACCACCACCGCAGCCTGAGATTTCTTCAACTCAGAATCATACTGAGAACCATCCTCGACGTAGAGCACTGTCATCTTCAGAATCCTCATCAGAGCAGAGGCGTCATACACGATCATTACCTGCTTGCTGAGACGGTCCATTTCCTCAAGCTTAAAAGATTCTTCCCAAGGGATGGATATAGAGGACCCCTCAAAGAACTTCTTATTATGCAAACAAGGAGGCAACTCAAACTTGCATCTCTCTCTCTCTCTCTCTCTC
Source organism: Lathyrus sativus (assembly GCA_963859935.3). Classification (NCBI taxonomy): domain Eukaryota; kingdom Viridiplantae; phylum Streptophyta; class Magnoliopsida; order Fabales; family Fabaceae; genus Lathyrus; species Lathyrus sativus. The sequence continues at coordinate 537,459,938 of OZ012740.1, read as the reverse complement.
TCTCTCTCTCTGCTAAGGTCTACGAAGTCATTCGAGTATGAACGCTTGAGCCTAGAACTCACGAGCATGAGAGATGTTTGGGTAGCAGGTGGGTAGACAAGGAAGTCCCTGACCCTGTTTGAGGAGGAGCCGCTTGCTGATTGAGATGGATTTTCCCTATGGCCACGCCGCCCTTCATTTTTCCATGGGTGTTCTTCACCACCCGCTCCTACGCAGAAGACATATTACCTGCAAAAACAACAGACACATCAACACATGAAGGAAAAAACATCTCAAATGAAATAAGAAGAAGTAGAAAGCTACCTAATAGCTCAAGAGCCTCACGCGAGTGCTACACTCAATGAGCTTTTTTGTGTTGATATATCGGGCCTCCACCCAGGGGCCTACATCTTCCTCATATATTATCTTCCTAGCACAAGTCACATACTAGGAGGGAGAAAACCATCCACGAAGGCCACCAGCTTGGTATAGCTGGCTCAATCATCGTTCCTCAAGTGGTGATGAGTGACTATATACTCATCAATTGAACGGGTGAAATGAGTCCCACTCCAGCAGAAGGGAAATTGGAACAGTCTCCAGGAAACTATCTTACTATCCTCATCTATCAAATCCTCTTCATTCTCATCTGTAGAGACCTCCCAGACGAAGGTCGAGTCGGTAGCCTTCTCCAACACTGGCTCAATCACTTAGAACCTTTCCTTGAAGGTTCAGATAGACTCAAAGAAGGGTTTGAACAGTTTCCTCCCCTATTTCATAGAGACACGACTAAATTTCCTCCCCGACACATGTCTCTAGAGGTAGAACATGGTGAAGAAAAGCGGGAGAGTGGCCCTAATATTCAGATATTCACACACCAGCTCGTATGCTCGCATGAAGGTAATCGAATTTGGATGCAGCTGAGAAGGCGCCAGATCCAAGTGTACAAAGGTTGCCCGTTAAAAATCTGTGAAGGGCAACCTCAACCTTATCTCCTTAAAGACGTACTCGTACATGGGAAAGCTTTCCTCGTACGACGAGCAGATGTGATCATCCTCCTTATGAAAGTGGACCCTCCACTCTCCCTCGGCCCCTACTGTGGTGAAAACATCCCCGATATAAGAAGTAAAGAGTGAGGTGTGCTCCATCGATTCGACCACAAACCACTCTTTAGCAGAGGTCCTCGCAGCGGACACCCCTCTAGCATCAGGAGGCGTGGAAGCATCATCAGTTTCATTTTCGCTCAAGGAGCTCTATTCGGACAGGTCTTTAAGAGACTCTTCTCCGACCATGTGCGAAATTTATTTTACTTGAAAAGCAAAGGAAAAAAGTGATTTCTATGACAAAATCAAATCTGCTCTTCCACTACTAGTCAAATGAAAGGGCGCGCAAAGGGTCGAAGACAGCGTCCCCGACCTAAGCTCTACTCAAATGGCATAACTAACAAATGAGGAAATGTCCGGGAGATCTCTCTAACACATCCGTGGAAAAGTCCCTCGTGTATAAAACCCATAACCTTCAAGAGGAAACCATCGAAAAACTCATAAGCATACTGGAATTTATGGTTCCCTCCGGCTACGAACACTATTGTGTCGCTACGATACCAGGATCAATAAAAAGCTTACAAAGTTTCTAAGTCCTAAATTCCTGACAGTCACTACGGCGTCGACAACAGAGAATATGGCCAAACCACCGCCTGCCACCAAAAGCAACTAGAAAACGCCCTAAAACTAATTTGTAGCAACCCTAACCACATGCAATCTAAGATGCAAAAATCAGCAAAACAAACAACAAGCAAGGAATCAACATACTTACATGGTCGGGGACGAAGTTTTTGGATTTAAATTGCTTTGGCTGGTGCTTGTACGATGGTCGGACAGAGCTTAATAGCAGCAAATGACAAGGAACATAGAACATAAGATGAAAGAAGAGAGAGAAGTGAAAAGTACAAATGAGCGGACCCTCACTCTATTTATAGGCAATTCCAGGCACGTACACGAGCACACGCGGCTAGGGACATCATCGTGACCCTAGCCAAGCCATCATTACACATTAAATGCAGCACATAACTCGAGACATAGATGGCGCTTCCCCTATTTAGATCCCATTAACCGTTGGTCTCCCAGTACCGTGAGCTCCCTTACAAGCAGCGTAACAGATGCCAGGGCACAAATGCCTTCGTGCACAAGGTGATAACCCCAACTCTGCGGTTAGCGATGACCTTGCCCGAAAAGTGAATTATCCTTAAGTCATCACTCCCATGCTCGGGAGCAACGACTTTGGGGGCTATTGTTCTGGACTGGCCCAATGTCTAGGCATGATTTAATCTACTTCTGCTCCTAAAATGGTCCAATTGCCTAAGTCCACCCAATTTGGAGGAAGTATTTACCTTTCTATCCTCTAATAGGGGAGGCTGGCCAATTTACCCTTAGTTATAATGCTTCTCCTCGGCAGTCCTTGCCCGTCACGCACGGTTCCACCATCCAGAAACAGCCAAGACGCTTGTGCCCATAACTGCGCCCCTTCCCGTAGCAACGACTAGTTATGGGCACCTCTGCCTGTAGCACTCTATATTTAATTGGAATATTGTAATTAATTTATTCAATTAAGAATATTCAGTTTTCGGTGATTTTTGGTAGTTTTGTGGATTATTTATTTAATTAATAGTATACAATATGGAAATATTAGTATTATTATTAGTTAAAATAAATATAAGTGAAATAAGGGTAATGTGGACATTAAGAGGAGTTAGTAAGAGTGTTATGGAAAAAGCCCAATTGTGTGGCCCAAGACTATGTTTGACAAAAAGGAATTCTGAAGGGAATTAGAATTCATTTTGTTAACCGTGAAAAGTATTGAGGCCAGAGCTCTGAGGAGAAGATTGAAGGCAGAAGCTTCGAGAGATTCCCTGAAAGATTGAGAAGGCTTTGATCGACAACTAATGTATGGGGAGTATAGCCTTTCATGATTTTCCATGTGTAACTTTCAATGTAATTATGGATGATTTAAGGGTTTAAGGGATTTTGAGATTGATTGTGAGAAAAAGGGAAACTAGGCCTTCATGGCCAAAACTCTTATTTGACATTGGTCTAACCTTGTAGGGAAATTTGATAGTGAGAACCCTGATGATTGTGGTGTAGTGGTAAGTATTCCTGACTGTTAGAGCATAGATATGAGAAATAGTAATCTTTGGCCTTCGTGGCCTAAATCTGTTATAGGTGAATCTAACAGTGGAATCCGTTGGGAAAAGGGAAAAGTAAGCCTTTGTGGCCAAAACCTTTAATTGTTATATGTCTGACCCTGAAGGGGTAAGTATATTTGATAGTGAGTAACTCTGATGCCTTAGGGTGTAATTGAAAGGAAAATTGTGATATAGGGCGTGAATATGTTACGGTATTGACCTAGTAAACCGTAGGTTTTGTGCCTCTATTGCCGTAAGACCTTAAGGATGATTTAGGGATGTTTTGGGGGCATTGGGGAAGTGAATCGTGTGGACTTTTGGGTTGATTTAGATTTTGGAGCGTAACAGCGTTTTGCTGTCCGTCACGACTGTTCATGTTTTTGGTCAAAATCGTTTTAGACGTAACTTTTGATCCAGTAAGTCTGTTTTGGCCACCGTTCGAATCGTTGGAAATATAATGAACAGGGTTATAACATATTATAGATAAGGGAATTTGTTTCCCAATATTTTTATATCTAATTATATTTGAGATGTCAATTGTGTAAATGTTCTATTAATGAATCATGTTCTGGTTCAGTGATGTCTTGATGTTTTGATGCTGCGACTTTCCTGATGAATTACCATGAGGGTAATTGTGATAATATGTGATAATATGATGAATTAACATGAGTAGGACTGTGAAGTTTATGTGATTAATAGGCGATAGTATGAGAATTACCACGAGTATAATTATGAATTAATATGTGATAATATGTGATAATATGATGAATTAATATGAGTATGATTATGAGTGTTATATGATATGTATATGATTATATGATGATTTCTATGATGTATGATGCTGATTATTATGATTATATGATGATATAATGTATGATAATGATTATTATGATGAGCTATGATGACATGATATATAATGATGATTATGATGATAAGCTATGACATTTGATGATGATGAATATGATGAATGATGATGCAGCTACAATGTTGTTATAAGGATGATTTGTGACGTGTGCATCATGCATTCATGTGCATCCGGACTTCAGTTCAGGACCTCGATTTCTTTAGCTTCAATCCCATTGTGTGGATGTGAAGTATTTTGATGTGCTTCAGTTCTCACGTAAAATTGATCCTATTGATGGGGATCTATGGAGGGTTGATGACCCAGTGTCCATCGAGCTGTGATGATTGGTACCAAATGCATTGAGTTTTGTTGCATTTTGCATTTATGGGTCTTTTTATATGAATTATGACGTTGTGGCCTTTGAGGCATATTAAAGGATATGAATATGTTGAATATGATTATGATGTCATTTATTATGAGTTGTTTTACTCACCCTGCATGTTTGAATGTTACCTCCACGTGGGTAACGTGCAGATGACCAGGTTTAGTCATGGACGTCGTTGAGGATATTTTGAAGTCTTTGAGTTGTTAGCCTTTTTGGTTAACTTAGGGGATCCTGCTCTGATATGTAACATCGAGTTGGGTTCTTTTGAGTTAAACTTACCCTGTTGAGTTATTTTGCTTATCTTCTCGTATGAGGAAAACCTTGATTTATGCCTTTAAGTTCCGCTACTTTGTGCAATTTGATGTATTTTGGGAAAACCCGTTGTTTATGGAGCCTTGACCTATTTTGAGGATTTGGGAAATGTACGCCCTTTTTGGTGACTTTTTATTAAAATTTAATAATTTACTCTGATATTTGTGTTATTTTGCCTTAATAATCGTGGGGTAGAAAAGGGTGTTACACTGCTCGTTCCAATGGCTAGTTCTGGCAGTTACCTATTATTCGGGAAACAGTTATCTCGCCCTAGAAATAGGGACCAATGGCCAAGAGCTGAGGGAATTAAAAAAATCCTCTCATTTTAGAGGGCCAGGTATCCAATATTCACCCTGATATACTCATAATTTGTACTCTCTCTCTCTCTCTCTCTCTCTCTTTCCTGATTCTTACTTTAGCATCAGAGTGTCTTGCAGGTACACCCCCTTTATCCTCTATCACATCCATCATCACAAGCCTTTGTCTCTGGCCCACTTTAGGTTCTGATCAATCGTCAAGATCAAATAATAATAGAAGAGGAGAAGTTGAGAGGGAATTTGATCATAACATGTTTTTTGGAGAAATAAAAGAAAGAATGTGAAGTGAGAGCTAGTGCAATGAAAGAGGATACCCCATTGTTGAGGTAGAAGAATTGCAAGAACTCTAAGGTAAGGGTGAGGTTCTAATTATCTAAGGGTTAACATGATAATGGTAGGTAGATTCTATCATGTAGGTTTTATGTTTTTTTTTGTTCATAATTTTGATGGAATGGTATTTGTTGAATTTGATTGATTTCTCGATGAATGTTGTATGTTGATGTTGTATTCGATGTTTGATTGTGGTATTATTGTGTTGTTGCTATTGGAATTTATGATTCCAATGAAATTGTTGATGTCGATATTATGTTGTTGTATGTGATCGCGAGTCAGAGTCGAAACAATGTTATGAATGTTTTTGGGAAAAGAAATTGAGGTTTTGGTGTTGATGAAAACCGATTTTCGAGTAAAGTAATGGGTTACATGATTTATATGAAAAATGGGATTTTGGAGTGGGTCAAAAGTGCTTTTTATACTGATAAGTAGCAGAAAAGTGATTTTACTGCAGGTGTAATCGATTATCAGAAATAGGGTAACCGGTTACACTGTTGAAAATGGTGTTTTTGGGCAAATCTGTTAGGGTGTAATAGGTTACTCTGATTTAGGTAATTGATTACACTGTGTGTATTTTGAGTGGTAGTAGCTGTTATTTTCTATAGGAGAGGATGAATATAGAAAAGACATTTCTTTCAAAGACAATCCAAGAAAAGCTACAAACAAATATACAATTTATTACATAGTTGGAGTGGGTTGCTTGTAGGATTCAACAAAGAGATACCAATATCTTATCACTAGTGTTTTCTAGAAGGTTGTTTCAACAATTTTTGGTGGGTTCTTTTAGTACAATAGAGCCCACTCGCTTGAATTATATGAGAGATCATCAGAAACATTTAAGAGCTAACATGCACAAAGGATTAACTAAGGTCGTTCTCAGAGGAGAAACTGATGCAACAAAAGTAGGAAAAATAATTGTTTTACCGTAAAGTTTTGTTGGTGGAGCAAGAAATATGATACAAAACTATCAGTATGCTATGACTGTTTGTTCTTGGGATGGATATCCTAATTTGTTTACCACCTTCACATGCAACCATAAATGGTCTGAAATGGTTGATTTTTTGAAGACATATCAACTTAGGTCAGAGGATCGACCCGATTTAGTAAGTCGGTTGTTCAAAAATAAACTTGACCATTTAGTAAAAGATATCAAGAAAGGAGATATTTTTGGCAAGGTTAAAGCAGGTGCAGATGTTTACACACACACACACACACACACACACACACACACACACACACACACACACACACACACACACACACACACACACACACACACACACACACACACACATATATATATATATATATATATATATATATATATATATATATATATATATATATATATATATATATATATATATATATATATATATATATATATATACACACACACACACACACACTTATTTATTTATTTATTTATATTTATTTTTTAGTGATCTATACTATTGAATTTCAAAAGCGTGGACTTCTGCATGCTCACATATTGGCTTTCTTGCAACCAAGTTATATGTTTGTCTATCCTTATGATATAGACAAAACAATATCCGCCGAGATTCCAGATAAAGATGTAGATCCTGAGTTGTTTAAGATTGTATCTTCACTTATAATACATAGTCATTGCGGTGCTCAAAATAAAAAATTTGCGTGCAGGCAAAAGGGTAGATGTACCAAGCACTTTCCAAAAAAGTTTGTTCATGGTACAATTATTGACTTAGAAGGTTATCTTGTATATTGAAGAAGAGACAATGACATGTTCGTTAAAAAATGAGAATTATTTGTTGATAATAGATTTGTGGTTCCATATAACAAAAATTTGTCATTGAAGTATAATGCTCATATTAATATGGAGTGGTGCAATCAATTGTGGTTTATAAAGTATCTTTTTAAATATGTCAACAAAGGGCATGCTCGTGTTACTGTTGGATTTTACAAGGGTGCTGATGATAGAGATAATTCTCAGATTTTTGATGAAATAAAGATGTATTATGACTGTAGATATTTATCAGCATGTGAAGCTGGTTGGAGGATATTTGTGTTTGATATTAATTACAGAGAACCATCAATTGAAAGGATGAATTTTCACCTTGAGGATGAGCAGTACGTGGTTTTTTCTGACGATGCTTCAATTGAACAGGTTATAAATAAGCCATATATTGGGAGCACCAAAATTTTGGCATGGATGGATGCTAACAAAAAATATGTTGAAGCACAAAATCTTACATACAACGAGTTCCCGACAAAGTTTGTACGGAAAGAAAGCGATCATCGATGGGCTCCACGTTAAATGAGTTTTTCAATTGGAAGACTGCATTTTGTAGCACCTGGGTCCAGTAAAATGCTCTATTTGAGAACTTTGTTGAATTATGTGAAAGGTTCTAAATCTTATGATGATATCAAAACAATTAATAATGTAAAATACAACACTTTCGAATATGCATGTTTTGCATTGGGCTTGCTAGACGATGATAAAGAGTTTGTGGATGCAATTATGGAGGCAAGCCATTGGGGTACTGACACCTTTTTACGCATGCTATTTGCAACTTTGTTGGTTTCTAATCAATTGTGTCGACTAGATTTTGTTTGGAATAACACATGGGGGCATTTGAGTGAGGATATTCTACATAAACAAAGATAAATTTTGCGTTTTGATGGTAGTTTATATTTTTAATGTGTGTGTGTGTATGTATGTGTGTGTGTGTGTATAATTCTTTAATTATTTTGTCTTAATTATAAATTATAATTATAAGTTCTTATAAATTTTGCAGATTTGGTCTTGAACCCGGATCAATTAAAGAGTTATGTTTTGGTTGAAATTGAAATTTTGTTTCAAAGCAATAATGCGAGCCTAGAGAATTATCCAGACATGCCTTAGCTGGATAGGGAATTGTTACTAGAGAGACAAAATCGATAAATTTTCGATGAGTTGAACTACAATAGAATACTTAGATGAGGAACAACATAAATTGATGTCATCAATGGCAACTAAACAGAAGGGAATATATGATAGGATCATGACAAAGGTCAAAGAAAATAGGCCAGACACTTTTGTTTTGTTTATGGTTATGGAGGAACTGGTAAGACTTGCATTTGGAAAGCAATGTTTGCAACATTGAGGTCGAAAGGTGATATTGTCCTAACAGTGGCATAAAGTGGGATATTTAGATTGCTGATTCTTAGTGGAAGAACCGCATACTCGAGGTTCATAATCCTATTAAATGTTGATGAATATTCAACATGTGAAATAACTCCAAAAGACCCTTTAGCTGATTTAATATGTCAAATAAAGCCAATCATATGGGATGAAGCACCTATAATGCACAAACACTGTTTTGAAGATGTTGATCATACTTTGAAGGATATACTGAGAGCAAAAAGTATTCCATTTGGTGGAAGGGTAGTTGTGTTTGATGGAGAGTTTTGTCAAATTCTTCTTGTTATACCTAAAGGGACAAGACAAAAAGTTATTCATTCTACTATAAATTCTTTTCTTTTGTGGAGCTTTTGTGAAATGTGTACATTAACCACTAACATGAGACTTCTAACCGGAGGTACAAATTCATACTTTAAAGAGAGAAAGATTTTTTCATTGTGGATTTTGGGAATTAATGATGGAAGTATCGGAAACGCAAATGATGAAGATATCAGAGTTTAGATACCACAAGATTTATTGATTGCTAGCTTTGGTGATCCACTTTCAACTATTGTTCAAAACACATATCCATATATAATGCATAACTAGGGATGGCAACGGGGCGGGGCGGGACGGTTTTTGTATTCCCCAAACCCAAATCTCAAATAAATCCTCGTTCCCCGCCGCGAACCCCAACGAGGATGAATAATTGAACCCTAACTCCGTCCCAAATGGGTTCGGGGATTCCCGCCCGCCCCTAAACCCAAATCCTGCCTCAAACCCAAATTTTGCCCCGAACCCAAATTTCGCCCCAAACCCAAAACCTGTCACAATCTTAAGAAATACTAACTTGTATTACAGAAATAAAATACAATCTCGAAGAATTTCAAACATATACTTCGAATTATAAAATACAAACGAAAGTATTAATTCATTAATCATACAATTAATATTTCAAATTAGCAAAACCAAATAATACAAAATATAAAAACTAAATAATAAAATACAAATTGATATTACAAACTACCATCCAACCGTAAATGTATATTCTGGAATGGTTCAACTTCAATTTTTAAATTGACCATTGTATATGTCTAATTGATAACCAACAACTAATCAACAAGAAGTGGAAGAGTTAAAAATATAATGTATGATTTTATAAAAAATATTATGATTTTTTTAAATAATAATAATAATAAACGGGGCGGGTTCGGGGACGGGTTCGGGGTGGGTACTACAGTCTCCATTACCTGCCCCATCCCCATATTTAAAAATCGAGGAAAACCCAAACCCGAACCCAAACTCAGTCAAAGCGGATTTTCCCCGTCAAATTCGGGGCGGGTTCGGGCAGGTAACCGCGGGTATGGGTTATATTGCCATGTCTATGCATAACATGAGTGATCCATCATTTTTTTATAGAATAGAGCTATATTAGCTCTTAAGAATGCAATCGTGGATGCAATAAATGTCTACATGTTTGATCTAACACCTAGAGAATAACAAACTTATTTGAGTTATGACTCTCCATGTAATGCTAGATTAAATGTTGACATGTCAAATGACGTGTATACTCCTGAATTTTTAAATGCAATTGTTTCTTCTAGACTTCCAAATTACAAATTAAAATTAAATGTCGGAGTCCTGGTCATGCTATTGAGAAATATAGACTCATCTTTAGGATTGTGCAATGGCACCCGGTTGATAATTACAAAAATAGGAAGGTATGTGCTTGAGGAAAAAATATATCTGGTAGCAATATTGGTGAGAAAATTTTTATTTCAAGGTTATCGCTGACTCCTTCAGATAAATGGCTTCCTTTCAAATTTCAGTGTCAGCAATTTCCATTGATTGTTTCATTTGCTATGACTATCAACAAGAGTAAATGACAGTCACTCAAACATGTTGTAGTGTATATGACCCAATCATTTTTCACTCATGGACAATTATATGTTGCTTTATCTAGAGTTACTTCAAGGATGAGCTTAAAGATATAAATAACTAACGATAAAGGTGAAGGTTCAAATGTAACTGAAAATATGGTTTACAGATAAGTGTTCCAGAATGTTAGAGTTAGTTGGTAGATTATTTATATAAAACTTAATGATTTCTTTTATGATATTTATTTTATTTTCATTCAACTATTTGTTTCATACTAATATAAATGTTATATATAGCATTTCAAAATACTCATACATCCCACAGGTCTGCATCTAGTTACTGTTAAAACGATAGAAGTTAAAGAGATTCTTGACCAATCAGTTGAAAAGTTGGAAACTATATCGAATCTCCAATTGCAAAAGTGATTAGGACCAGAGTCGGTACATCTTAATGTTTATGTGGCTCTTCTGTCGTGAGAGTGAGAACTGACAAGACAATGTATTGAAGCATTTGAACTGTAAACCGGATATTAGACACGTGAACTATGTTATGGTGAGTTGTAAATCAAGTTTCCTTATTTATTATCATTGGATATGACAATATGAAACAATTGCAAATAAGTTAATAATAATCAAAAGTTGTAACATAAAGGTTACAACGATACGGTTTGGTAGATATGAAAATATTGGTGGATAATTCGTGAGAATCAGAAGACTATTCCTGCAGATAACACCACTAATCTATATTGAAACGAAAACGAAGGTATGTTGAAAATGACAACACTATAAGGTCTTCCGATATATTGGTAGAAGTTTCCGGTGATCAACAATCTTATTATTAACTCATTTAATAAGAGAGGTGGAACTTATAAGTGCTAGTGTGAATATCTGTGAAATGTGACTCTGAGTCACACTTATAGATGGATGCCAATTAGAACTATCACTCATTGGTCTGTTGTAAGATGAAAATGGTTGTTGGATAAGCGTAAACAATTGAGATGAATACGAGGTCCCATTTGCAACTTTTCAATGTGAAGGTTTACTTGTTCACTAGTTGATAAAATATTTTGATTGGAATGAGGTGACCTTATTAAGCCTTTAGCCAACCCAAAACACTAATCAATCGTTAAATTTTAATATATTTTGTTAAATATTATATTTAAACTATTATTTTATTATATTTTTTATAAACTTAATAAATATTAATAAAAAAATTAATTTATAATTTAAATATAAAAAATATATTAAATCACTAAAAATTAAATTGGATTGAACTTTTTAGGCTTAATACCCCTTTTAGTCCCTTGACTTTAGTCAATGTTTCTATTTGGTCCCTTAAGAAAATGTTACATAATGATCCCTTGACTTATACTCTGTTACATATTTTAGTCATATCTGTTAGTTTTTGTTGAAAAAATGTTAAAATTTGTCTTGCTGAATTTTAAATGGTTGAGGTGGAGTTTGTATTTATTTTATATTGATTAAAATAATACAAATAAGTGTCATTTGAAGAAACTGAAAGATATTAAGGCATATTGACATTCTTGGTGAAAGCTCAACTTGAGAGAGGAAATAATAAAGACGTTGTGCATGCAGGTTGCATTGAAGATGATATTGACACTATTCAGAACCTTCCAATGAAGACGAACTTCGCTCATCAATCGTTTGTAAAAGAAACCCCAATGTACAAACTTGCAATAGTAAGTTACTAAAAATGTTAACTTCCTTCTTTACTCATTTTACTTAGTACTTTTGATACTATATGTAGGTTGGTTAGGTCATGAAGAGTAAGTTTAAGTGTATTATCTATCATTTTGGTAAGTTTTCTAGGGAGTTTGCCAATATTACCAAGTCAGGTTATGTAGGGTTAGAGGAAATTTAGGATGTTGATCATGAATATTGGAGTTACTTTAAAATACTAGACAAGTTAAAAGAGTTAGGTTACCCTACTATATATGGGCTTTGGTATTATGATGACATGTATGCTGGTGATATAGTTTAGTTAAAAAATGACAAGGGGATTGATAAGATGAGAACCATTACAATAATAATTGGGGAATACCATTTGTATGCTACACATCCTGTATTTGAACTTGGTGTTATTGAGGAACCTGTACTCTCACTACCAGATGGGACCATATTAGGTGAAAATGTGGTTGATGAAAGGCCTGAAACGGTAAATAATCAAGTTGGGACCATAATGGCTGAAGATGTGGCTGGTGAAGTACCTGAAATGGGAAATGATGAAGGTGGGACCACAATAGGTGAAGATGTGGTGGAAGAGGGGTTACCAATTGAGGAAGTTGAGGAGAATGTTGGAATTAAGGAAAATGAGGAGAATGCTGGGGCCAACTGTGAAATTGAGGATAATGTGGGTCAAGAAAAACAATTGTAACAATAAGGGTGATGTGGGGACCAGCTGTGTTAGTGAGGATAATGTAGGTCAAGGGATGAATGTTGAAGAAGATGAATTAGTGAAGGGTTGAAATATAACCAACAAGAAGATGAGGTAGTTAACTGTAACCAAGGAAATGTGACAGAAGATGGAAGTGAAGACAATGCTTTGAATGCCAATTTTGAAGACTCACAAAATGACATAGGTATTGATGGAGAGATATCAATTGATGAGGATGAAGTGAATACAATAAGTAAGGGGAAAGGAAATAGTGAGGAAAAAGACAAGGGGAAAGCTAATGGGAAAGGTAAGGGGAAAGGAAAGAGTAAGGAAAAAGGCAAGGCAAAAGGCTAGGGGAAAGGTAAGAAAAATGTCCTTATTATGAATGAAGGTGCTGATAATGATGGTGAGGTCAATTTGGAAAGTTTGATAGGTTTAAGTGACATTGAGGAGTATGCCAATGATAAATTGCCTAATGAGTATGACCGTGAAAATGATGAGGTTGTAAAGGATAGTTTTGTAACGTTTAAACTTACAAAAAGAATGGAAGACTACAAATAGGAACTTGGTACATATTTTTCTACAAAGGGTGTATTTCAAAAGGCAATAAGAACATAGACCATACATTCATGAGGAACCTAAAATTTTCAAAAAATGATAAAGCAAGAATGAGAGTAAAATGCAAGGCAGATTGTTCACGATAGGCTTACTGTGAAAATATAAAAGGTGAAAAGACTTTACGGTTGAGGACAAGAAGATTCAAACAAGTTGATCGTACCTGATCAGAAGAGATTATCGACTGCCACGCATCACTGATCTGAAAGCTGCTCACCGGAGGTATGGAGGAAAAGGGGGTGTACCTGCAAGACACTCTGATACTTAAGTGAGTAAGGGACCAGAGTGAGAGCAAATACATAAGTTAGGATTAAAGAAGGAATACCTGACCCTCTAGTGAAAGAGGGTATTTATAGTGAGACCCCAGCGCAAGGCCAACGGTCACTTGTGTTGGGCTGGGTTGCCAGGCCCAACCCAAGTGACTGTTAGGGCTTACACGGAGTAGTGAAGAGCAGCACACGATCTTCGCCCTAGTTCAACCGTCTCGTGATCTCTGGAAGGTGGGCTGACCAGCTCTTTCGGAGGTGGGTAGTTGCCTAATGATGTGTCCCCGCGAGGGGAGCACGTGGAGAACGTGGGGAAGACATGTTGTTCTGCCTGATGAGAAAGATGTCTGCCCGACATATCTAGAATTGTGCCCGACGTTGGGGGATTTGGGCCTTGTTAAACCTTCCCCACACAATGTTGGGCTGGGCATGCCTGACAGATGGGCAGATCTGGGCCCACTTCAGAACATGATCCCCCTAAGTCGTAACTCTGATGTGAAGAGGCAATGACTTGATGATAACCGCGTTGGGGACGAAGAAGGACGAGGATGAAATTCACCAAACTGTCGTGTCGAGGACACTAAGAGGCGAGGATCTTGAGCTTGTCGGGCTATCAGGTCAAAGAGGTGGAAGATTGTTGGATGCCCGCTTTCCCGTGCTCGAATAGGAGAACGAAAGGACGTGACCGTTCGTGGTAGCCATGTGTCTGACACTCATTGTTCCACTTAGGGCGGCTACCATAGGGCACTCGAGTGCTTAGGGATGCTTCGAGTCGCGTGTCGTGTTTATAAATAGGTAGGTGCGCGCCATTTTGCCATTTTTTGCACTCGCTCACTACCGTACGTGATATTTGGATCTCCCGTACACACATTGTCGCATAATACCGCCACCGTATCATCTGCTGTGCATTCTGTCGTCTCTACTATACCTAGTAAGTTTTATACTTCTTCTCTTCCATTTTCTTAGTTTCAGCGTCCTATGTTGTGGACATGATGAATGTCCCGAGGAGAGTGTGGGTTCTCCGGCGAATACGACAGGATCCCTTTGACCTGAGATGAAGATTTCGAGGTCACTAGAGACATTAGGATGAATGTCCCGAGGATAGATGATAAGGTATGAATGAACTCCCCGGGACGTAGAATATGGCTAGATGAATACCCCAGGGACCTAGGTTAGGGTTAGACGAACGCCCCGGGGATGTAGGATAGGGTTAGATGAACGTCTCGAGGATGTAGGATGTTGCCGGATGAATATGTCGGGGAAGTTTGCTGTTGGTGCGCGGTCGTGTTGCCGTCGAAGAGGAGACTGATTCGTCGTCCCCCTCTCCCTTTCACTTGATTTATGGTGGAAGGGTGGATTTAATCTTGAAACGTCGAATTCACCATTTCCTTCTGCTTTTCAGGTGAACATGGTCGTGTGGGCAACATGAATCATGGAAATTGACATGGAGCCAAAGTCCCTGGTGGCCCCGCCTGTCGAGGGGCGGGCCTGATCTGTCGAAGACTGGGTCATAGAGGAACCTTTAAACATGCCATCCTATTTTTTCAATAACGATGTTGGAGCTTTTGCGACTATCAATGACCGTTGTAAGGACTCTTCTGTGAGCTAGCAAGCGTACCGGCCACAGGACCATCACCAGATATGTTCGAGCTACGGGAAAATGAGGTTTCCCATGTACGAGTTCTGCTTCCGCGAGGCGGGTCTTCGACTGCCCTTTACTAATTTCCAATTGGGTGTTTTCGACTGGTTAAAGCTGGAACCTTCTCAATTGCACCCCGACTCTATAGCCTTCATTCAGGCATATGAGCTCGTCTATTGGTATTTGGAGATCGGGGTCACCCTTACCCCATTCTTTCGACTTTTCAACCTGCAGAGGCAGACGGTGGATGGCCGACAAGGATGGGTGTCATTGAAGCAGCTGAGGAGGCTTTACCGGGCGTACATGGACTTTGTCCGGGATTTAAAAGAACGTTTTTTTATGGTCTAACCTGTTTCTTTCAAGGCGTGCGCCTATTTGTACCAACGTGAAACCCGAGAAGTGAACGGGCAGCGGGAGGAAGTCATGGTGCCGAAGGTGCATCTGGATTGGTCGGAGGAACATTTCTGGATGGGCACTAATCAATATATCGTGCGGGCAGGGACCATGGACGAGGAGGACCAGCTGGGTTATCAAAGACTGGTGTCCTTCGTGGCCAGTTTTACCCCGACCAAGCTCGTGACGCCCGATGGCAACTTTATCCTCGACGACCGAGAGAATGTTTTCCAGCAGGCGAGACTCATAAATACGAAGGCTCTGCTTGAGTGTTCGTCCGACGAGGAAGCTCTACGTTTTTTAGGTAGCAGACGGCGTTTTGCCCATCTCTTTTGTCTTTGTTTATCCTCGTGTTTGTTAACCCTCTTTTGTCTTGCAAGCAGCATGTTGACAATGCAGGAACGTGTGAAGAAGTTGGCGACCTCCAGGGTCGCGGACAAGAGCAGAAAAGGGAGGGCCACTCAGGTGATGCAACAACCCCTTATCAACCAGGGTGGAAAGGGTTCCTCGTCTTCGCCCCAGGGCAGTCACTCCCGTATGTCACAAGAGACCCCGAAACGGGTGAGAGTCTATGGTTTTAATACTGTCGTCGACCTCACAAAGGGTGGCACCGAGGATGGGTTTCTTATCCCCCATTGTCATCAGCATCCTGGCTTCTTCCACGGGGCTAGGTCACTGGCGGTGTCAGACTCAAAAACTAAGGTTGTCCTCGGGGCAAGTTAGGATGCCCAAAGACAGATGCTCACCGATGATTTGGCCGTGATAATGCGGGTCTTCTTGACCGCTCTGGTCTTAAGCGATGAGGGTTGTTCTTCGGTCGAACTGGCCAAATTATAGGGGAATCTCGCCTTTGCTGAGTCGAGGTTGACCAAACTGGCCGTTGAGCTGAATCTGAGCAAGGATGAAAGTGCGACGTAGCCCAAGAAGAGTACTGAGGCTGAGGAGCAACTGAAAGCTGCCGAGGAAGAACAATCAAGGTTACATGCTTGGGTCGAGGAGCTAAAGACTTCCATTCGTCTTGCCGAGGACGAGACTGACGAGGAAAGGCTTCTGCTTTCCCGGGCTGATTTGCTGGGCAAGATTCGCGATCTCAAGCAAGACTGTTTGGGGGCTCATCAAAATTCCACCAAGATTCTGGAGCAGATCAAAGTTCGTGCCAAGTACAGGATGTGACACTTTGGTTAATAACATGTATGATGCCTTCAACTCTGTGTTTATATCTGCTAGATCTAAGCCCATTCTGACAATGCTTGAAGAAATTAGACTGTGTCTAATGCAGAGATAGGAATCCAATAGGCAAAAGACTGCCAAATATGAGGGCATCATACTACCAAACATCAAGAAGAGGATGGAAAAGGAGTCACAAAAAACCAATCATTGTGTTGTGAGGTAACATGGTTGATTTGTTGACCTTTTACTCTATTAAATGTATATGTTGAATATTACATTAACTAACATTAAAATGACAACTTTTTTACAGGCGTGCAGGTGAATATGATTATGAGTTAAGACATATTTCACTCAATGGAGAAAAATATGTTGTCAACCTTTACAATAAAGAATGCTCATGTAGAATATGGATGCTGACTGGACTTCCACGTTGTCATGCAATGTCTTGCATGAAGGATTAACATTTACAGATTGATGACTTTGTACTTGACTGCTACGAGAAGGAACAATATTCGGTTTTTTATGCATTTGTTACTTATCCACTTAATGAGGAAGCCTTGTGGGCAAAAGCTAGTGTTGTTGATCTTCAACCACCACCAATAAAGAGGCATCTTGGAAGGCTAAAGAAAAAAAGAAATAGGGAAGCTGGATAAATGGTGAGGGATGAGATACACATGAAAAGGGAAAAACATGGTATCAAGTGTAGTCGTTGCCACAAGAATGGTCACAACAATACCACTTGTAAACTACCACAACCACAAGCTATTCCAAGTCAGGTACAAGAAGGAACAAATGAGCCATCTCCAATAAATGTTTCAAGTCAGGTACAAGAAGGAACAACTCAATCACCGCCACCAGTTGTTACAAGTCAGCCACCGCCAATAGTTGTTACAAGTCAACCACCACCACTAGTTGTCACAAGTCAGCCATCAACCAAAATTATAAAAAAAACTTCATAAGGGTGGCAAGCTTGTTTCAAGTCAACCTTGATGTTTGTTATGTTGTCTGGTCACATTTTGTAATGTCATTTTGTTATGTCTTTTAATGGTGCATCTGTTATGTATTTGTACCATATTTTGGAATGTTATATTAAGGCCTTATAATGACCTTTTGTTATTGAACCAACTATATATCAAACTTCATATTTGTTAATGAAAGTTGAAATGACTTATAATGCCAAATTATATTACTATATGGTTCCCATAAAGTCCCTTAATTTTATAATGTGTTGCAAATTATTCTATTTAGTATTCTGATTCATCCCAATAAGGTCCTTAAGCTGCATTTTTAACAAGTTAAATGTTGAGACAAAATTGTATCAATTATGAATCATAAATTTGTACTAGTTATGTACCATAGATAGTAATGTATCACATATGTGTTGAGACAAATGTGTTGATATAGACACTAACATTATTCATTAAACCAACTTAATAATACATTAAAAATGTGAAGACGTAACATTGAACTACCTTATTCTAATTGAAATACATTGTTAGAAACACAAGGTTTAACCTAAACTCAACATCCCAACCAAAATGGACATTTTCAGCCATCATTTAGTGTAGATAACCTCGTTCTTCAATTTGTTAGTTTTCTTTTTTTGTCTTTCAAGCTTCAAATCTCTTTCATCAACAAACTTGTCACCTAACTACTTGAAGAAATTACAACCCTTGTCCATGTAATTTATGTAATTTCTACAACCCCATAATTTTCTCCCACAGTTGACATTGTTCACATCATTCACTGTTCTAAGAACACTTTCGTCGTAGCAAAAACACTCCATTCTTTTGTTTCTACGAATCACATATCCAAATGTGCCATAACTTTGGTTGTTTGATGTTGAAGCATTGCTTGCAATCTTTGTAATTAAACCCTAATTTGGAGAAGAAAATGAAAGATGGAAGATGGAAGAAAGAAGATGGTGATTTAACCCTAACTTGGAGAAGAAAATGGAAGAAGATGAACACTGTAAATTGAAGACGATGGAACCCAAGAACTCTATAACGTTTATAACCATGTGCTGAATGTCCAATTTACCATTTGCTTACCTGACATGACACCTCACCCATAGTTAACGTTTTTACACACAAACTAATGGTAAATACCAAATGATTTAACGAAAGTGAAATCAAGAGATCATTATGTAACATTTTTTAGTTCGGGGACCAAAGCGAAAGTTCGCTCAAACTTAAGGGACCTAGGGACTAATTATGCCATCTTTTTATTTAGTTATTCAAAATCAAACCGAATGGAAAATAATTTTATCTTAATTTTGTCTTTCTTTAGGGTTCAATTGATATGTATTGGTAGTGTAAAATAGTTTTATACTGTCATTTAGTAAAAAATCAACAGTTTGCTATGTCATTAAATTTTTTTAAAAATATCAATGTGATGTGGCAAAATTCATAGTCATCATTGGTTGACAGTGTAAAAAAAATTTACACCGTTAATGTATCACTTATTTTCTCCTTTCTTTAAATTAATTGTGTTTTTGAGTTAAATTTAAATATGACATGACTTAAAAAAGATACCTATATTTTTATATTTGAGATTTGAGATAAAATACAAACTAACAGATCTAAAAAAAATAAGTAAACATATTTTATAAATCAAAACCCTAACCCAACAAACTCAACATTAGAGGTGAACAATCGATGATCAACTGATGTTACCCGACTGAATTGACACTTATTTTATGATACATATCAATTAAATTTGGGTTACGAATATCTCTAAACCGTTTGATTAGATATTAATAGATATGAGTGGTCGGATTTAATTTGTAACTTGAGACCCGTTGGAATCCGGAAGGTTATAATATTATTATTTTTATATATAACTAATAATATTTGTTAAAATTAAAAGTCCCATTATGTTATTCCCATCTCTGTAAGTAGAGCCGGCAAAATGGGCCGGACCAATCCGGCCGACCCGAAAGCCCGCCAAAAAATCCGGGCTTGAACAAAAAAATAAGACCCATTTATTATCTGGGCGTTTAAGCCCGAACTGTTAAAAGCCCGATATTTAACCGGACTATCCCGATCGGGTATCGGGTAGTCTGCTTAGTTTTTTTTAATGAATTTTAGACCTTATTGTTAATTTAATTTATAAAACTTAATATTATCATTGAGAATTTTACTTTATTTTGAATCCTTGTTCAAATGAAAAAAGACAAATAAGTTACATTTTGGTGTGTATAACATTATTATCATTTTCTAAGTGAAATGTCATACTAATGCATTTTCTATGTGAAATGTCAGACTGTTATAATTTGACGCTATGATAAAATTAGAGTATGATGTGTATAATATCTAATAGTATTATACTATTTTTTAAATAAAACACTCACTTTTTAATTTAAAAAAAACAAAATTATAAATATAAATCGGGTCAGCCCAAAAAATCGTAACCCATAAAAAGCCGGGCATGGTCAATCAAATTGTGATTGTGGCCCGTTTATAATCTTTTTAGCCCGACATCGCTCGGCTTCACAATCTAGTTAATAATATCCCGCGCTTCTTCTTCACAATCTAGGTTTAGGGTTTGAAAACCATCTCTACTTCAATCGCTCTGCCTCTCCTCTCCAACAACCTTCAGCCGTCGCTCTCCAACACTCAGGTTAGCGCGCTCTCTCTGTACCACCATGTTATTATAGTTTAGCTAACACACAAACCACCATCCTTGTTGGTTCCAGATTAGGGTTAACGCAGCTCCATTATCGTCCAGACTAGGTTTTCCTTTCTTCCTTTTATTTTATTCCCAATTTTCCTTCTCTCCTTCCGCACGCGCTAGAATGCCATTCCAGCGCAATTTGCGGTTGCTATAGCTGCTCCCGGTAAAGAAAACACGCCAGAGAGATGATTTAATATACGCATTCCTTTTATGTAAATTCTGGTAGGGGAGTTATAGTTTCTTGATTGATATTTGATATGTAATGTTACATTAATCGTTTCCTGCTTACGAAACTTTAATTTAAGGGAAGTTAATTGCATTTGAAATTTGAAGGATATTTGTAAGAACCAATATGACTAGAAATAGAGGTTGAAACTTGGAACCCTAATCATATGCTTCTCTTCTCAATAGAAATTCAAGATTTAGTAGGAGTTGATTTCTAGAATCAAAGTTCCAGCATTATGCTTATTTATTTCGGCACTAATTTATATTAGTGGAAGTACAATCATAGACAAAAGCTCTTTGTATTTTGTAGTTTTGTTGTTTTGCAACACAATGATGATAATCGGGAGTTCTAAGGAAGCAGAAACATGAAAGAGATGTAAATATATGAATTAATTTTTGTATTACTAGATTTAAGAAGGGTGGTAAGGAGAGTAGATCAGGTGGAGAAAAGCCAAACAACTAGAGGAAGAGGAAAACCTAGAAAGACTATTAGAGAAGTTATCAAGTAAGATTTCAAGATTAGCAATTTAGATAGGAGCATGATCTTGGATAGAACATTATCTCGAAACTTGATCATGTTGCCGATCTCACTTAGTAATGATCTTAGACCCTATATTGACACTAACTGGAACTCCTTCCATTTAGGACGATAACAAACTTCCCTGTTTACCAAATGACCAAGTCTCTAGTCTGTAATAGATCAGTTGCTAAACTGACCGACTATATATACAGAAGTAGAAAACAGTCTAGCCGATTAAGACCTTAACATTGTAACTAACTGTACGTGCTGAGTCAGCATAGTTCTAGCTAGTTATAAATACTCATTTAGTTGTGCATGGTAAACAGCTTTATCATTTGAGAAATATCAAAACAGAAATGGAATCTACTCTCTTTCAGTTTTCTTCAATTTCTATGTTTCTAATAATTTGTAGCATCTGAATGGAGTTTCCTTTTAACATTTTCGGTTGAATTCACAACTCTCACTGGATTATAGAACAAGGACAAGGAAAATAGATGAATAGATGAGTTCTAGACTAACGTGTGGGTGTAAGGGTTTGAACACCTAGAGAAAAAAATAAAAAAGGACTGAAACAAATTAAACTTGGATCATATCCAGATTAAGTGCACCACATTTAACAAGTATTTAACAGTATTTCCCCTGCATTCATTTTTTTCCATTATGGTGTGGTGTATGGTTGTATGAAAATGAAGGAGAAGGGAGCAGAATCCCTTTTGACCTAATTTTGGTTTCTCTCTTGATATTGGGGGGACTTGGAGGGGATGAAGGCCCGTTTATAAAATTTCAAATACAGTGACTAAAATATCAATACATAAAACGTAACATACAATTATAATAAGGTATTAAAAGTCAATTAACCCTTCCTCTATTATAAGCTCTCACTTCCCTTTCCCTATGAATCAAACAAAGAAAGGCTCATCTCCCCTACTATTCACCCATCTTCTCAACTAAACAAATTATTTAATTAAATCCCTCCCCTCCATTCCACTCATTTAAACCAAACAAACCAAAATTTCACTTTTTACTTTATCATCTTGCAGTGATTGAATGTGTTTTACTTTTTTTTGTTTCTATTTGCTACTGCTGATTGAGTTTTATATGGGCTGATAAACATTTTTTAACATCATTGTCCAATCCACTCTTTTTATGCTCCCTGACTTTATAATCCAACATTATGCTGATTAATTTTACTCCTTGCAGTAAAAATGGCGAATGATGACAATCTTAAGACATGGGTATCAGACAAATTGATGTCACTACTGGGGTATTCTCAGCCCACAGTTGTACAGTACATGATTGGACTATGTAATTCATCTAAAATCATTTTATCACCCTAAAAATATATTCTACATAATCATTTTGGAAATGATATGTTGGGATTCACTTGCTATATTTTGTAATCTCTTTTTGATTTTGCAGCCAAGCAAGCTACTTCACCAGCTGATTTAATGGGAAAGCTAGTGGAGTTTGGGGTCTCGATTGCAGACACTCGTGGGTTTGCGGAAGAAATTTTCTCAAGAGTTCCTCGTAAATCATCCGGCTTAAATGTGAGTTTTGGATCCAAGGCACAATGAATATAATGCCATTTTCATAGTGTATATCCAACAAATCCTTTCTTATAGAAGTAGTTATTGTCTGCTGGTTATTGATCTTTTTGTACTCTATATTAGCAATATAAAAAACAAGAGAGAGAAGCTGCGATGTTGGCGAGAAAGCAGGGGACCTACACAATTTTGAAGGATGATGATGATATCGACAATGACCATACTGATGGCGGTGATGATAAATCAACGATAACTACTGCTTCTACATCAAGAAAGCCCGACAGTCGTAAAAAACGTTTCAGGAAGAAAACTGAAGTTCAAGATGATCAGGATGATGAGGCAAAGTGTTCATAACCTATTAGATTCACTTTCATATTTATGCTCATGGTAAGCTGCTGATCAAAGTTTCTCCTAACAAGGTTTGACTTATTTTGACCAAATGCAACAATGCAGGAGATTTTAAGGAAAGAAGGGGAAAGGCAAGTTAAGAGAAGAACTTCCCCCGATGAAGATAGTGGTTCAGAGGTACCATTTCTTTTTAATGTCTAGCTGTGTTTATATATTACACATTTTTGCAACTGCTACTGATTATAAAAATCCTTCTATATTTACTTGTTTGATTAATTTTGTTGTGCTGTCTGTCATATTATTATTAGATGGCTACAAATCAGTAACCTTTTTATTTGCATGTTTGACTCTATTGATCACTGGGTTTCTGCCTCTGTTCTCTTTCGTTAGTAACTTTTAATAAGATTTATGCTCTCAAAAAGAAAAAAAAAAGATTTTGGATTGGTTTAATTTTTGTTGATCATACCAAAGAGATCCTTTGGTAATTCTTCTTTCTTTAGAGCTCTTTTATTGATAATCAGTTTTGTAAAAACATTCTTATTATTTTTTAAATATTTGTCAATTATGATTATCTGTCTATTTGCCAACAGTCAGAAGAAGAAAGGTTGAAAGATCAAAGAGAGAAGGATGAATTAGTGCAGCATATGAAAGAAAGAGATGCAGCAGGAACACGGAAGGTACTCATTAATTGTCAGATTTATTTGGTCCCCTCTACTTGAAGACTACGGTTATGAAAATTCTTTTTTTGGTTGGTACCATTATGCTTAAATTGGTATCTTTGTAGTAGCTATATGAACGTTTTCCTTTTGGATAAAAGAAGAAAATGTCCATGGACATTAGTCTTTCAGTTTCCATTCTCATGGCTTATCTTTGTTTCATCCGGCTTTTCTGGTTGTATCACTGCAATGGATGTTATTTTAATTTGTTCCCCTCACCCCATTAAGTTATTTTTTACTGTTAATATGCAAATTATTCTGGCTCTAGACTTACCTAGATATAAGTCGTATCTTAGTGCTGAAAACTTTCTTGATATTGCTATTATCAGCTTTAAAATGTATGTTAGATCATATCCATTCCTCAAAATTTTAAGAACTTTTAATATAATTTAAAGTTTACTAATGCATATTTTAGAGGCATTTTTTACACTGTTCAGTGCATACATTTATTTATGTATGTATATATCATTTTCCGTGTTTTTAACTTTTCTGTTTCTGTATTCTAATTGTTTGAATTGTTTCTTGTTTATCAGTTGACTGAACAAAAATTAACACGAAAGGAAGAAGGTATGTATGTCGCTGGATTGTTGAGCTTAGTAGCCTTACAAGTATGCACACAAAGAAGTGCGAATGTGCCTTTATATTGACATGATGTTGATTTCATTTTCTTGGTTCAATCTTTCTTTTAACAGAAGAAGCAGTTCGAAGATCTAACGCTGCAGAGCAGGATGATATTCATTCTTTAAGGTTTGCTGTTTTATATATATGACTTCAATGTGAATTATGTGGTTCTTATGACTGCTAAATAAAAATATTTCAAAACAAACACACACACACACACACACATAGTAGTTTATTTTAAAAGTTTTTGGTTTATACATTCAAGTAGGACATGGTTTGGAAAAGACTTTAGATGAACTTGTTGAAATTTTGGCTTATGATATTGCCCACTGGCATCATAACCCAAATAACAAACATGTAGTGCTTAGGCCTCAGTTTTTTTACTTGTTTTTTGAAGGAGGATATGCTTTGATGGCTTAATGATGGTTGCAGTATGTCACTTCACTTATTGTTTTCTTGCTGTTTCAGAAAGTTTTCAAGGCAAGAATACCTGAAGAAAAGGGAGGAAAAGAAATTAGAAGAACTGAGGTATGATTCTACTTTCATTTGTTTTCTTGAGGCTGTTTTCAGTTCTTATTTTATGTCAATGAACAATTTAATATTTGGTTTCTTGGTCATAGCTATTATGTGCTAAAATGCTTGTTTTTCCTTTATCTTCTAGTGGAATTTGACAACTTTTTGAACGATTATTTCAGAGATGATATAGAAGACGAACAATATCTATTTGAAGGTGTGAAGCTTTCAGAAGTGGAACAGCGTGACCTTAGGTACTAGATGCTATTTTGAGTTCAATTTTTCTTTTGTTACTATATGATACATTTTTATTTCCTTAAAATGTTTTTGCTATGAAAAGTAGTGTCAAGCAAATCATGTAAATGGGATCCTTTACCCAACCTTGCTACCCTAGTATTTCTTTAATTCTTATTTTTAAACTATATTGAAATATTTAGATTTTTTTTAATGTGCTAGAAGTCCAAATAAATACGTTATGGGAGTGATTTTTTGGTTTCTCTGTTAATGCGTCATCTTCCCCTAGGCTGGGTATATTTGCTAGATGTTTCTAGATATAATTTTCCTCTTTTCTCATTGTTATCAAATATCGGCCATTGCGGCGCCATGGCGGATATCAGTTGCAATTTTTGGGCTCGTTGCAATGGCAAATAACTAAATATAGGCCGATATTAAGGGGTTTTCTGCGATAGTCTGCTATGATGGGGCTACAATGTGGCTGGTATGACAATATTTTGGCTCTCTACCACTGCCACTGCCTCAGACTGCCATATGCCATAGACAAACACTGGTCTCTCTTTCATACAAAGAGGCATAGAAAATACTCATTTTCCTGTGATACCTTGACCAAATATGTTTGATTCTTCTTTTTCCTCTACCTATCTACTTTTTAGTTTCTCTGCATCTATTATTAACACTAATATACTAAGTGTTCTCGATAATTAAGTCGAGGATGCAGTTTTTTTTTGAGTAGTATGAAATATGTCATAATATTTGTCTTGTATGTGTCATATCTCAAAATAGGTGCACTATTATATATGCTATCTTCCATTGCTCTAAGAACCTGACATCAATACAAGTGTTCTCAATATTTAAGTCTTTAACACGAGGATGCAGTTTGTTTTGAGTAGTATGAAATATATCATAATATTTGTCTTGTACGTGTCATATATCTCAACAATGATGCACTATTATATATGCTATCTTCCATTGCTCTAAGAGCCTCGCATCAATACAAGTGTGCTATTCGCTGTATAACCATGCTTGACACAGATTCTTTACATTATTACTTATTTAATTAATGTGTTTGACCTGTTTGTTAGGAGATAAGAGGTATACATGTACATGTAAATTCTGCATTTGTACTTAAGAGCTGGAACCCTTCCATCATTATGCAGAGTTTTTAAAGAGTTATATGTTCACTAAGTTTTCTATATCCTTCAAATGGAAAAGTTTTTATTTCTTAAGTTTTCTATTTCTCATCAGGCACAAGAAAGAGTTATATGAACTTATAAAGAAGCGGTCGGAGGAGGCTGACAATGTCAATGAGGTAATCAGTATGTTTGTATTTCATGAGTAGTGAGTGTTAGATTGGGATCAATCATTTTATTCTTTCATGGTTGATTATTATTGAAATGTAGTGACTTTTTTTTTCATTCAAGATAAGCTATTTGCCAATTGCTCTTGTTAGGGTTAAATATGTTGCGGGTCCCTATAAAATGTCAACCTTTCAAGTTTCAAGTTTAAATACAAAAACTGTTTCAAATCTCTTGCAATAGACCAGAGTTATTAATAGCGGATAGCGGAGTGGAGTGTCCAACCCCAAAAATGGGATAGCGGATAGCGGGATAAGTTTTGTTGATTTTTAGAATTGACTATTTTTTGGATTAAATATATAATTAATCTATACAAATAAATTATTTTGGGTGAACATTAAAAAGAATATTAAATTTGCAACACAAAAGTTTTATAAAAATCAAATTAATAAAATGAAAATGGATTAAAGATTTAATAATTTATTCTGATATATATGTTATTATTATTTTTATTATTAAATGTTATTATTTTTATTAAGTTTTATTAACATATTATAAACTAAGGGGCTAATATGTTTTTTTTTACTCAGTCCCATTTCAGGCTTAATTATTTGTTATGACATATGTTTTTGTTAACATTATTAAATGCTTTTTTCTACGGCCCATTTCAGTTTGTACTCGGTCAAAAAAGCCTTTTTAATCTTAACCCGGTCCATTTGTTTACACACTCAAACAAAACCCTAACCATTACCTTTCTTCTCTACTGCATCTGAAAAACACCTGCATCTGCAATGCAAAACAACAGAGAAACACAGTCGGAGAGAAAGAAAAATTACAAAAGTGGATAACCCGATCCGCCCAGGGTGCGCAAAGCGACCTGCGACCTCGCTGAAATCGGCCGTGATTTCAGATGGTGAATCGCTCCTCTCTTCGCGCACTGAGGGTGGCCGCCCCGGCCGGACCCTCCAGGATCGCGCCGTGAGCGGCCGCAATCGATATAACTCTGCAATAGACTGAACATAAATTTTTGTTAACTAGAGGTGCTAAACATGAATAATATATTTATATGGACTAAATTTTCATAGTCAAGATAAGCTATTCGCCATTGTTCTTGTTAGGTTTAAATATGTTGTGGGTCCCTATAAAATGTCAACCTTTCAAGTTTCAACTTTCAACTTTAAATACAAAAACTACAGTAAATCTCTTCCAATATATTGAACATAAAATTTTGTTAATAGCGGGACTAGACACGAAAAAGATATTTATATGGACTCAATTTGCATTGTTATTTTATTGGGATTTAAAACATATTTAACCATTCTTGTTATATATTTGGACATGCTTTTGATTTCCTTTGATGCTTATCTTACCGCCTTGCTGAATCTTTATGGTTTTTCTTAAGTATTGTGGTTGAGTCTAACTCAAACTTACACACATATGTAAGGTGAAAACTGCCCCCACTTATACACATATGTTTAGGTCTGATGTGTGACTTTTAACACTCGCCCTCATGCTAAACACCAATGGGCTTGGCGTGTCGATATAAATGATTGGTGGTCCAATAACATGATAGCAGGTGACCCAATGAATCTTGAACTAAAATCTATACCATCTTAAGAATTGTGTTTGAGCCCTATTTGAACCTCATAAAAAAACTTGCTTGTAAGATCAAGATTGCTCCACTTATAAACATATGTTTAGGAAGATATGTTTATAATATGGGTTCCTTCTCATTTGCAATGGAGTTATGTATGAAGATATCACAATCTCTATTTTTTTGGGAAATTGGGATATGATCCTTGAGAAAAGGATCATTTGGGATCGTGATAAGTTAAATACATATCTATGTGTCTGCTAAACTCTCATTTTCTTCTGGAATTTCAGTATAGAATGCCGGATGCTTATGATCAGGAAGGTGGCGTTAATCAAGAAAAGAGATTTTCTGTGGCCATGCAGCGCTACAGGTATTCACTTACCACATGATCTTCGCTACAATTGAAAAAATATAAAAAGAAAAAGAAAAGGGGTTGGGCATGAACCATTATCATGATACCATATATAATGTATTCCCTCAGATTTTTATCCCATTGAGTGGGCATGAATTTCCAAAAGGTACTTTCCTTATTGAACATCTTTAACTTTGTTAATCTATAGGGATACACATGCTGAGGAAAAGATGAATCCATTTGCTGAACAAGAGGCATGGGAGGAACACCAAAGTGGTAAATATCTCTGTATTAATGTGCTCCTTATATTATATATCCTTTTGAAAAATAAATTCCTGTTCTTTTTCTGTGTTTTCTTACTTGTACATTCTTGATAATAACTTCCAGGCAAGGCCACATTGAAGTATGGTTCCAAAAATAAAAAACAAGCATCTGATGATTACCAGTAAGTTTGTTCATTTAAAACAATCGTCACCAATTTGATATGTAATCTGGTTCTGTTTTACTTACTGGATAACACCTAAGTATTAAATCAGTGTGCTTTTATTCTTTAGGTATAGCATTGAAGGTGATTCATTATGTATCTTTGACTGCACACATTACTGATCATAAACTTCATTACAATTTATGTATTTAGGTATGTTTTTGAAGATCAGATAGATTTTATCAAGGCATCAGTGATGGATGGAGATAAGGTATGTTAATGACTAAACTCGACTCGTAATGCTTAATAGAGTTATTCTTGTTTCTGAGTCAGATTTTCTTCACAGTTTGATTTTGACGAGATGGAAGATTCAATTGAAAAGTCGAAAGTAAAGTCAGCATCAGAAGCACTTCAGGTAGCATTTCAGTATTCGATTAATAATGGCTTTATTAAGAGTTAGTGGTTTGACAGGCGCTGCATTGCCAGTTGATCTACATTTAAAAAAATAAATATATATTTATTTTATTTGACTCAATTTTCATTCCATATATATTTAATAGTGTTATAATGAATGAAATGAAAATATTTAGTACTTTTTACTATTTTAAAAATAAAAAAATGAAGGAGAATAGAAATTTGATGATCAGTTATGAATTACCTTTGTGGTTGCCAGGCAACCACATAGAATAATATGTATTTTAGGAAAGAGTGCAGAGGATGAGGATCTAGTCTCCCGGAGAGCGACTGGTTAATGCAACTGATTGCAAGGGAATCAAGAGGAATTGATATCTCAAGGAGGGAATGGTCAATGTAACACATAGTATTGTTGGAAATAAAGTTTGACCTGTATTAATATATAAGAGGGTAGAAGAAAGCGGGTTTCCAAAAAAAAGAAGGCTGTAGGGGCCTTTATATCCAAAAATGCATTTAACTGTTTTCCTGTGGTCATCACAAGGTTGGCTTATAAACTGGCCAACCTTATCAAAACTGTAGCCTATTACAGGCCCCCTAACATTGTCATTTTGTTGGGGAATAATAAATGATCTTTAGATTGAGGGTCATTCATGAACCTGCAGACTTTTATAGCTCTCGTCCGCCTAGAAGCAGGGTAGAGGTGCCTTCAGCCTCAACCATGTCTGCATTATGAAGCAAATCCCTTGTATATTTGGATTAATTGAACAGTAGATCTATAAATAAGATCTAATTTATTATAATTAACAATCAACCAATTGCAATTCAGATTTCTCCAATGATTCCAAGAGAATCATGGCTAATATTCAACACTCTTAACACACATCAACTAAACACGAGGCCAAAGTAGTCTTTATAATGCTGTGCAATCCTCACCTCTAAAGCTAACCTTTAGTCTTGTGCTGTGAAGCATGTGTACTTCTAAAATGGTGAAGTACCGGTACCGGGCTCGTGTACCGTACTCTTGTACCGTACTTGTGGTACTTCTTTTTTCTCATTATTTTATTTTGAGTGAAATTCATGGTTTTCTCATATATCAATCTAGTATATTTATGTAGTTTAATTTCTTTCTTAGTGTATCTTAACACTATTTTTGATTTTTTAAAAAACTTTTATAGTGATGTTTTGTTGTGAACCGAACAATTTAGTTCTCTACTCGTACATTTTATAAAAAACTTTTATTTTTTATTATCATACCAGTACCTTGATTTTTAAAAAAATGCCGTATCCCATATCGGTACGAGTACCCGCACCGGTCGTACCTATGCATCATAAGTCTTGTGCTTCTTCTCCAGTGTCTCCATGTGTGCCGTTGCCTACTTACTGGGGTTAGCTTCTTGGAGTCTTTTAGTCTTTGGAGGTCAATGTTGAATTTGCACGACCATGCATGTATTTGATATCAGTCTGTGCATGACATTTGCTTGTGCATAGTCTTTGGAGGTCAATGTTGAATTTGCACGACCATGTATGTATTTGATATCAGTCTGTGCATGACGTTTGCTTGTGCATAGTTTTGAGCAAAAATCGACATTATATTATGCACATTTATATAGAGCCTCTCATACATGCACATCCAGTAAAAGCTTTAATGTTAAAGATTAGAATCCTCAATCTTCTGACGAGATTAATTCATTAAATAAATGTTATTTTACACAATTTTCCGACTTCCTTTTTCAGGCGGAGAGGAAAAAATTACCCATTTATGCTTATCGGGATGAATTGCTGAAAGCTGTCAAGAAATATCAGGCATGGTTACCTCTCCCTTTTCAATCTTTTTTTCCTTCCCATTTTATATTCTGTTAGTTCTGGACTTCTGGTTTATGTGGAATGGATTTCATCTCTGTTGTCAACGTATGGACTGTCTTCTGTCTAAGTTTGATTCCGTTACCTTTTTAATCACATTTTGAGGTATATAATTGAATATTAAATATTTATTTGAATTAACCTTTAATAATTTCCTTAAATAGGTGCTTGTAATTGTGGGTGAAACCGGTTCTGGAAAGACTACACAAATTCCTCAATATCTTCATGAAGCTGGCTATACAAAACATGGAATGGTGTGGTTTTGATTTTTTGATATCTTTTAATTTTTATGTTCATATAATAGGCTTTTAGTCATTTAAGAAATTCATTTGATGTCCTTGTTATATCTACTTTTATTTTTACAATTGGTAAATGTTGTTGAGTCACTGTTAGTTTGCTTAGCTGATATTTCATTTTATTTATTCCTGCTTTGTTGTTGGCAATTATTATTTGTCATTTGTGGAACTAATAGCTTTATTACGTTTTATGCTGTGTTGGTTTATGATCGTGTCATTCAGTTGCAAATTGCTGTATTTCTCCTCATCTTCTGAAGTTATACGCCTTTCAAATATTCAGTAGGCATTGGAAATAAGGTTTAAAATTGTTATATTTTGTACAGATTGCATGTACTCAGCCACGTCGTGTTGCTGCTATGAGTGTGTCTGCTCGAGTTGCTCAAGAATTAGGTGTTAAATTGGGACACGAGGTAGGCTATCTTCATTTATCAATATTATAATTTTTGATTCTGTGTTGGTAATATGGCTAGATTCTTTAAAATTTCTTACTTCCTAAAAGATGGTACAAATATGTACACACTATATGGGAAGCATGAGGTTTTCATTGATAAAGTGTTACATTATACATATCTCTTTTTTCCCTACTCAATTTTTCAAATATTAGTTATAAGTAATTCAAAGTTTTCTTTTAAAGGTTGGGTACTCCATCCGTTTTGAGGATTGCACATCAGACAAGACTATTCTGAAATATATGACAGATGGAATGTTACTGAGAGAATTTCTTGGTGAACCTGATCTGGCAAGTTATAGGTGAGCCGAGCGTCTATTGGATTAGGACTCAAGGGTTGGATACTTTATGGTTGTTTTCTTACTATGTTTGCTAATATTGTAGTGTTGTGATGGTGGATGAGGCTCACGAAAGAACTCTCTCAACAGATATTTTGTTTGGATTAGTAAAGGTGAGCAGTCAGATTGATTTATTCTTTTTTGCTTTATAATCCAAGTGAGTTGAATGGAAAATGATATAATTTTGTTCCTTGAACAGTCACTATCTTTTGATTGCGACATTCAAGACATTTTTTGCATACATTCTATGCAATTATTTGCTTGGCAACTGATTTGATATTGATTACATGCATTATTTTTGTTCTAACTTGTTGTGCAATGATTCTTTATTTTGGTTACTTTCTATAACTGCTCAATGCATGGTCTTTGCTTATACCTGGATGCATTTAAAGCACATGCTCTGGTTAATTAGATAAATAATTTGATTTATAGATCTAACATTATAATTTGTGACAGGATATTTCTCGCTTTAGGCCTGATCTCAAGTTGCTGATATCAAGTGCTACACTTGATGCAGAAAAGTTCAGTGATTACTTTGATTCTGCCCCAATATTCAAGATTCCAGGGAGAAGGTATCCGGTTGAAATACACTTCACGAAAGCCCCAGAAGCTGATTATTTAGATGCAGCCATTGTCACGTCACTTCAAATCCATGTTACTCAACCTCCTGGAGATATATTGATATTTCTTACTGGTCAAGAAGAAATTGAAACGGCTGAAGAAATCTTGAAGCACCGAACTAGAGGTTTAGGGACTAAAATTGCTGAATTAATTATATGTCCTATATATGCCAACCTACCAACTGAACTACAAGCAAAGATATTTGAACCAACTCCTGAAGGGGCACGAAAGGTTGTCCTTGCCACAAATATTGCAGAAACATCATTGACAATTGATGGAATAAAGTATGTCATTGATCCAGGATTTGTAAAGATGAAAAGTTATAATCCAAAGACAGGAATGGAGTCTTTGCTTGTGTCTCCCATCTCTAAAGCCTCAGCAATGCAACGAGCTGGTCGATCTGGAAGAACAGGTCCTGGGAAGTGCTTCCGGTTATATACCGCATACAACTATCAAAATGATTTAGACGACAACACAGTACCTGAAATTCAGCGAACAAACCTCGCAAATGTGGTCCTGACTTTAAAAAGTCTTGGTATTCATGACTTGTTGCACTTTGATTTTATGGACCCCCCACCTGCTGAAGCTTTGCTGAAAGCCCTGGAACTTCTATTTGCTTTAAGTGCTTTAAATAAGCTTGGTGAGTTAACTAAGGTAGGTAGACGGATGGCTGAGTTCCCTGTTGATCCTATGTTGTCAAAAATGATAGTCGTTTCAGAAAAATACAAGTGTTCAGAAGACATCATTTCTATTGCTGCTATGCTTTCTATTGGAAACTCAATATTTTACCGTCCAAAGGATAAACAAGTGCATGCAGACAATGCAAGGCTGAATTTTCACACTGGAAATGTTGGAGACCATATTGCATTGCTAAAGGTTCAATTGCTTTTGAATTTTTGTGCTTAGTTGGTTATTGATTTGTCTATTTTCATTTGTGTATCTTGGGAAACTACAGATACAATTGTTGATCTCATTACACAATTGTGTATTTGTTGTTATTTATGTATTAGCAGAGCCCCAATAATTAATTGATTTAATTAGAGCTTGTAAGATTGAGAGAAATAACATGATATAAATTATAGTATGGAAAAAATGAAAAAATGTCTTCGATTTTGAAGTGGAAATTATGAGGGAGACAATACTCCCTCAATACATCATGGAGTAGGATATTCTGTATTCATATCATTCTAACACTTCTTTCTTTACCTAGTTATGTCAAAATATATCATTGTTCCTGTTGCGAACTTATCTTTTCTTCTAGGTAGAATGTTTTGTCAGTCAAATCACGAGATATGGTGGGATTATTGTTTGGGTGCAATGCATGCATATCTATCATTATAAGCGCATAATTTAATATTTGTATATTTCCTTGTTCTAGATTGTTGAAGGACCTCATTAATAAATTTTATATTATTTTGCAGGTCTATAACTCTTGGAAGGAAACCAATTATTCAACACAATGGTGTTATGAAAATTATATTCAGGTATGGTTCTTTGCTTTAAAAAGTGAAAACTAATACCTTTGCACGAATAAGTGAAAAGTAGTGGAGATGATAGTGTGCTGAAAATCAAGGGAAGTGAAGAGAGAAAGTGATGTAATTATTTAGAAATGTTTATTAAGTTTACTAATTTTAATTTAATTTGTTCATATAAAGCATGCATTTGAATTATGTAATGATACTCTTGGTAATTTTAAATAAAGAAACCCATGTCATCCTTATCAACTGTGGAGGTGAATGCCGTTCCTCTCACTATAAATATCTTTCGGTTACTTAGGATGAGTATGCTATCAGTTTTTTTTAATAATAACAACTACAACCATAGCCTTTTCCCACTGGCTGAAGTTGACTAAATGGATTAAACGGCACTAATGTCTCATCTTGAATCATGTCTAAGGAGCAATCATTTAAATTCAAATTCTTCTTGATGGTTTTTCACTTTTCTTGGTCTTCCCTTCCTCTAATTTTTTATATGGATAAACATTTTAGAACTTTTTTTAGCCTTATGGCAATGTTTGTCCCCTTACCTTGTTCCTTAAGAGTTATAAAGTCATCATTCTAATAACGAGTCTGAGGTGATAATGATACAAATGTATGTTAATCATGTTTTCTTTACTCAGCTAAATTAGCTTGCATGGTTTTATTCATGCTTCATATTCGGAAAAACCAAAGTTCTACTCTGACAAAAGATATTATGCATCTTACATGTTGGTTTTTGTGGTGTTATTTTGATGTTCAGGTAAGGAGTATGAAACGGGCGAGGGATATCCGTGATCAACTAGCGGGTCTATTAGAAAGGGTTGAGATTGAGCTTACAACAAATAGTAGTGATTTAGACGCCATCAAGAAATCTATAACATCTGGTGAGCTTTTAAAACTTGTAATCATCTCTTGCATTAAGAATATATATTTTTTTCATCCTGCTGATCCAAAGTTTTAAACAATGCAGGATTTTTTCCACACTCAGCAAAATTGCAAAAAAATGGATCATATCGGACAGTTAAACATGCACAAACTGTTCACATACATCCTAGTTCCGGACTGGCACAGGTACTTTGGTTTTGTATATTGACCGCTGTTAGTTAGAATCGTGTAAAATATACTCCCTCCTTTCCTATTTATAAGCAAATTTTAACATTTTAGATTCATTAAGTAATTAATGCATCTAACCTATATATAGTCCAAATACATCATTTATTGAATGAACCTAGGAAGTCAAAATTTGCTTATAAAAGAGAATGGAGGGAGTATCTTTTATATTATTTGAGATCATCTTAAAGCATCTCTTATAATAATAATAATAATAATAATAAATATTATTATTATTATTATTTGTTCTTGATTTAAGACCGAGTCAATATATTCCTCCAAATAGGGATCAATGTTCAGTCTCTTGTATCACGTATCAAATATGTTTCACTAAAATAATATTTCTTATTTCCTTTTATCTAAAATTTCACAACTAATGTTTCTTATAACACACTAGTGTGATATGTTTTTATATTTTTGACTATTTCATCTCCCTTTTTATTTTTTTATCGTGGAGCTATATAGTTCTTGCCATGACGGGGTGTTGGGAATAAAGTATATGGCATTTCCCCTGATGAAAAATTACAATCAGTAATACTATTATATAGGCCATTAATACTATTAATTAATTGTTGTCAGAAAAACAAAAATATTTTATAGTCCTTGTAAATGCAGAGTATCATGGTGATATGTCTAGAAAGTGAAAGAAATTATTTAGACATGACATATTCAAAAAATAGGGCGTTAGAGTGTTTTATCCGTGGAGCTGTCGCAGCCTAGTTGAAAAGGCTTTGTTGTTGGAGTTTTTATTTGGGTGTGTATGTGTGGATTGAAACTAACAGTTCTTATAAAAAATATCCATTTTTCCCCTTTAACTAACCTTGTTTATACTTGAAGGTTCTTCCAAGATGGACCGTGTACCATGAACTAGTTCTCACAACCAAGGAGTATATGAGACAGGTATTCCAACATTTAATTAATTCAAATGTTGACTTTTTTCAATGGATTTTCGGAATAGCTGAACTGTATATTCTTATTGCAGATCACAGAGTTAAAGCCTGAGTGGTTGGTGGAGATAGCCCCTCACTATTACCAGCTTAAGGATGTTGAAGACAGTATGCTCTCTATCTCTTTATTTCTAATATTATTTAGAGATTATATTCTTGATTTGTAAAAATTAAATTATGAAATTGTCTGAATCGAATGTTTGCAGCAAGTTCGAAAAAAATGCCCCGTGGAGAAGGACGAGCATAGAAGCACATACACATCTCTATGGAATCGAAACTTTGCATTGTTAGGGAGGGGAAGTACATCAGTTAGAAAGTGGTTTTGCTGGAGGCCAAGAAGTGTTGTTCTTATAGTTGAAAGAAGATGCACTGTAAATATATTCTTCTCTGGCTTTGGTTTTAGTGATCTTTACATGTCGCACGCATCTCTTGGTGTGAGTGGTGGGTAAATAGATAGGAGAAGGGATTCATGAGATGTCATTTACTGACAATATGTATCATGTCAAATTGAATAATGTATTTGTTAATATAAAAGATTAAATTTGTCAAAAGCCACACTTAAGTTCAATTTCTTCTTCTCACATAATATCTTGTTTTATGTTGATGTTTTTAAAGAGGAAAATGTTATGCTTTTATCAAACATTGACTTGCATGAGTTTGTTTTATGTTGATGTTTTTATTAAGAGGAAAATGTTATGCTTTTATCAAACATTGACTTGCATGAGTTCGCAATGCTACTGTTCAAATATCACAGTATATTTGAGGTTAGTCAATTGAAAATAGGGTTGGAAATAAGTCGAGTTGAGTCGAACTCGCCTGCTCGGTTCGATTTAGTAAGAATTTGTTCAATTCAAATATTGGTTCGAGTTTGACACAATTTTTTTTAAGCTCAAATTCAATTCGTTGAGGTTCATCTCATTAGTTTCAATAAATGTCTTTTTAAAAGTCTATTTTTTTATATATTTAAAATTTTAAATTAATATTTTTTTTAAAAAAAATATTAAAATAAGATAAAAGTTATCGTATTAAAATTTAACTTTATATTCAAAAATTTTTGATTCAAAAACTACACAACTTTCAAAATATATATTTAAAAGCATAATTCAAAAACTACTCGATTGGAGTTTTAATTTATCTCAAAAATCCATAATTTCATCTAAATAGAACATTTTTACAAATATAAAGAAAGAGTCTACATAGTTCCTAGAAATTGTGTATATAAGAGAAAGACATTAATTAAATTAAATTTAAAATTTTTTCAATTTAAACACCGACAGCAACGTCAAATCCCAGCATTAATGTCACTCTCCTCCCCTTTTTTTGTGTGTACATATTTACTTAATAAACCTATATTATTTTATTTAGATCATATTTATAATTAATGTTGCGTATTTGTTTTAATTAGGTATTCTATCTTTTCATGTTTATAACTTTTGTTCTAAAAAAATTCATATATTTTCTAATATATAATTTTTTGGAACAACAATTATAAAAAATTAAAGAGAAATACTTAATTAAAACAAATAGACATAGGTTGTTTGTGATATGGGATTTTGGCATTTGATACATGACATTAGTAGTAAATATTTATTTAATGTCATGCGCTTAACCTTAAATGCCTCTTATTTTAAAAAATAATAAGAATTATATAGTCAACTTGACTTTTGAATGTGAGGCAATTTAACACCGTTAAATATTTTTTATATATTTAATTTAAGAGATTAAAATAAACTTTAAAACTAATAAGCAATATAAAAAAATAAATCATTAATATTATCAAATTGATAGAATGAAGAACACTAAAATTTGAGAGTTTGCTTCTCTAAGATGTTAAGTGTTATGTATTGTGTTAGATGAACTAGAGTAGCGTTGCTTCAGATCATCAATATAGGTGGAATACGTATACTTTGTTAATTTCAGAGAAACTCCATCAGGCCTAATGCCTAGCACCTTGGCCACCTCGATGGCACAAAGATATTGAAGTACCCTCATTTAAGATGAACTTCTTATTAGTAAACTTTTTGCATAAACTTAATGTGAGGTTTGATGAATTTTCTCGTAAAAGTTCACCACTCACAATGCCTTTCGGTAATCTAAAGAATTGTGAGTCCTTAAAAAAGAAGGGAGAAAATTCGGATCTGATTGGCTATACAGATAGTGATTATGCTGGAGATATTGATGATAGAAAGAGTACTTCTGGCTATGTCTTTATGCTGGGTTCTGGAGCCATCTCATGGTCATCAAAGAAACAAGAGATAGTCACCCTATCAACTACCGAAGCAGAATATGTTGCTGCAACAGCATGTGCTTGTCAAGCAATTTGGCTTAGGAGGATACTTGAAGGGCTGAATTTTGTGCAGGAAAGGGAAGTTAATGCTACTGCAATTTATTGCGACAACAGTTCAGCTATCAAACTGTCCAATAATCCTGTTTTACATGGAAGAAGCAAACACATAGACGTGAAATTTCATTTTATCCGGAATCTCACAAAGGATGGAGTGATTGAACTTCACTACTGCAGAAGTGAAGACCAAATTGCCGATATAATGACCAAGCCATTGAAGCTGGCTGCATTTCAGAAGCTCAGAGCATTGTTGGGAGTGTGTGATAAACTGAATGTTTGAAAACTTTCAGTTTAAGGGAGAATATTAGAAATATTAATTTATTATATTATTTATGTTGGTAAGTGATTTGTTTGAGTTTGTCCTAGTCTTTAGGGATATTTGATTGAGTAATTAGTGAGTGCTGAATTTTAGGAATATATTGTTAGTGGCTTACAGCCTTATTAAACCGTTTATAATTCTTGTTATGTTAACGCATCAATAAATAAAACAGAAGTTTTCGGTGCCTCTGCACTCTAAGTTATCAAAATTCATATCTTGAAATTTTAAATACTTCATAGAGCATGGACAAGTAAACTTTGAAGATTTCCTACACATCAAAAAGCATCCAATTCAATTAAATTTCACAAACAAGTCAATTCAATCCTAAACTAATCAATTAAATTTAAAAAACACAATTCAAATTAAGACAAAAACACTTCAAATAATGGTGAGATCTATTAGGTGTTAGAAAAATAGTATATCTCCAAACAACATTATTCCCTTTCTGACTTCGTGAAGGGATTGAGGGGATTCTTAGGTCTGACTGGCTATTACAGAAAATTTGTGAAAAATTATGGAAAGATTGTCTGGCCTCTTACACAACTGCTCAAGAAAGAAAGTTTTCAATGGAGTTATGAAGCTCAAAAAGCTTTTGAAGAAGAGCCTTATTGGCTATAGGTTTGGAGTCACAAAAAACAGGAAAAACTCCTTATTACTTTTCAAATCTTCAATAGGGATTATAGGTCCCATAAGTCCTAAAGTCTTGTTGTGTAAGGATATAGGGATAAGTACTTGGGAAGCGTAGATCGCTTGGGCTTCTGCTGGAAATGAGGAAGGAATAAGAAGTTCTTGGTTTCCTTCAGTTACGATTTTGCTCAAGACGGCGATGTCTTGGCACAACCTTCCCCCTTACTTTTCAAATCTTCAATAGGGATTATAGGTCCGATCTACGTAGGTACAAGACGACGATGTCTTGACGAACAACCTTCCCCCTTAGTTCGTGTCCGAACTACGTTGAGTTTGACTTTCCCATTGCACGAGAGAATACGTAGGCATAAGACGAACGATGTCATATCGAGTCACTTCTTTTTCTTCTCCGTTCTTTTTCGTTCAGTATTTATGTTTGATCATCGAATGCTATTTGTGCCACCTGAAAGGAAGACCGGCCGAAGGCGATCAATGCAGGTACATGCAAGTTGGGAATGCAATGTCTAAGAGAACTAATAAGCTCAAAATAGTTGCAAATGAAGAGTGAAAATTTTGGGGTACAACAATCGTCCTTTTCTCCTAGTACGCCCTTTCACTAGACTTAGTGTGGTCTCCGCCAGATCTTCTCTTGCAGAGTTTGCAATTTATTTTTGCAAGTCTATTCAGAGCGTGTAACCCGTGTTCACCGGTTACTTGGGTTGTTACTCACCATAGAGTTTCGACTTCATAAGGATCCCTCTCCAGCGGTTCCTTCTCTCTGCTGCTCTCCGACAAGAAAGCAAGGCTATTGAGGTTGTCGCTTATACGAAGTCCTAGATAGGACACTCGCATCCTAAAGTTGACATATCCCCATGCGGTCGACCTTTCGGTCAACCAAAGTAGAGTTGCTCTCCTTAGCAAAGCGTTCCTTACTTATGTCTATACATGGCTAATCATCAATTATTTGGTTGGAAAATCAATCTACCTGTTTCAAACACATGTCAAACACATGTCTATGTATGTGTGTATGTCTATCTGTGTGTATGTCTATCTGCGTGTAAATAACACTCACTTATTGATTACTTTGGCGATTTATCTGCATTTGAATATCCCTTTAAATGTTGTATCTTAATTGCATAATAAGATTCATGATATTAACAATTTAGAGCAATAAGAAAGTGTATGGAAGTGTTTTAATATCCCTTTAACAACTAGTATGTTATCTTATTACCACTATAGTTACTACAAAAGTTAAATGACAAAAGAAAGAGGAAGAATGAGCGAGATGCACCACCACCCTTTTAATGAGTTTTAAGGAAGACCACCAATATCATTGTATTTTACATAACTATAACATCATGTCACAGTCCCAAAATGATACATACAATATTTATCGATCTATTACAACCATTAAATTATGGGGTTATATCAGTAGGGGTTATATCAATGGTGTGCGTAAGTTTTAAGTTGAAAGTTACAGAAAAACAAGAGTTTTTGTGAACGAAGAAGAAAAAGGCATAAATCAAGAAAGGATAAAAATGAAGAAAATTGACATAAATATGAAAGAGATTGCTACTATAGAAAGAGGAACAAATCAACTTGAAACATTGTCTTCAACCTTAGCTAAAGTTGAAAGAGCAAGAGAATTTGGATACTTGAATGGGAGAGTTGCCAAAGGCTTATTTTTCTTCTTAACTCTGCCTTACTAGATTGTCTGTTACTTTATGTCTATAACTACATCTGCGCAAGATTCTAACTTTGATTATAATTGTAAAAAATACTGTAAAGATGCCTTGAAAGATTTTGTGACATTTTCAGCGCTCTAGCTTGATTCTCCAACCCGCTGAGAAGATTAAGCTGGATGGTATGGACTGCCTGACGAAGAAGGCCGCACTGGCTAATGATGTCGGGGCATATAATGAATCCATAATTTCATCTAAATATGTAGGAACATTACAAATATAATGAAAGAGTATACATAAAATTACTAGAAATTGTGTATATAAAAATGACTACCAGATCCGATCGATAGGTTCTGATATCATATTAGATACCATATTAGAGTTTGACTTAACACAACCTTACAAAACCGATTGATAAGGTGAGAGATGACACTCTATATAAACTATTTCAATACTCTATTTCTAATCAATGTAGGACTTTAGAATCTTTCTAATAATAATCTTTCTATATTTAGATATCTAATAACGTGTACAAATAGACTTACTACTAGATAGACATAAAAAAACACCTTTTGAGACCGACATAATATTCATATCACGTCTCCCAACCTTGCTTTGTAAATGTAAGCATCTCCTTTGATGTTAATTAATTATGATGTGTTATAGGTAGAGCGGACACAACGTGTAATTCTAATTTTCCTTCCTTTGTCATTTTTGCTTTTTTTTTTTTTGGGCCAGTTTCGTATATATGCATGTTTATTATGATTATATGTCTAGTTTTCTAACTATTGTTCATGGATGTTCGTAGCTATCCATGATGAAAATGACCGAGCTTATTGCCCGAAAATTGTTAGGATTAGTCTCAAAGTACACCATTCTATCAAAGCTGCCTCTTTTATGCATTGTTTACCCTAAATCATTTAAGTCCATTCAATATATATACTCTTTACTGCCTCTTTTATCATTTGTTTACAACACTGCCTAAATCATTTAAGTGCATTTAATATACTCTTTTATATAAAATATGAAAGCAATTAAAAAAACATATCGGTCAACAATCCTTCCTCTCAATGAAACAAACAAAATGCTATGTTATAAAATACTCAAACTTAACCAACTGATTATGCAACATATTAAACTTTAAAAAAGAAGAATGAAGGAGAATTCTTTCCTATTTAGTTTGCTCTATAAGCTAATCAAATGAAATCTAAAACAATTGCAATTGAATCAAAGAGTCCTCCATCACAGTTTCAACAAATTGTTGCATGGTTAATATATCAAAATGTCAGTAACAATTTAAGTAACAGGTGGACTTTAAACTTAATAAAATCATACTCAACAGTAGGATAATGGTAGTAAACATAAATGAAATAATTGTAAAACTTAATAAATAAAAACTAAATAGTCTTCTAGGTGATCTTCTAGAACTTTTATTTCAACTTGCTACTTATTCTCATAACCAGAGTTTTAGCCACTACAGTTGCATCCTCAATCTGTTTTATTTCTTGTGAGGACAAGTTCAAATTAATATCTTTTTTCTTTAAAGTATTCATCATTTTGTAAATGTAGTCATCCAATGCATTTACTACTTTGGTTATCGTAATCTCATTCGAATTTTCAAAAGCATTGTTGCAAGTTTTTAATTTCTTCAACTGACATCCTATCTTCAGCTTCTTTAATCACATTTAATTAAATATATTAAAACATTGTTGCAATTCATTACAAATAACAAAAATCCAGTTTCACACATCACAGAAGCGTATAACTAAAAAATTAAAAAAATAAGTATAAAATTAAAAATAGTCCTACATAAATGTATTATATACCACCTCTACAACATACTCAAATCCTTTACCATTTTAATTCAGGACTTACAAGTTGACCACATGAACATTTAGGAACACAGAATAACAATGAGTATTCTTAATCCGGTTAGAACTTAGGCTTTAAGAAATTCTTAATTTTAATCTCTTCGTTATTGCGGAAGTATAATAATGAATAAATTCAAATAAGTTCTATGTATAACAATGATTACATTCAAATCAGTTGAGTTGCAGATCTCATGTCCAGGATGACTGATATGATGATATATACAAAAATTATGAAGCAACAAAGAAGCCACCTCTGGATTAAAAAATAATCCTCGGAAACATGAGATATTTGTAGCAATTCATACAAGTGAAATATCAACTTTCTTCCGCAGCGTCTTGTCATTGATCTTCCGCATGCAATTTTGAGTGATGTGTCTAATGCAATAGACATGCGTTGATAGAGGATCCTGCCAACTATTATCAAAATTCTTATATGCACTCTCAATTGATGGATATTTGTCAGAAATCAAACATAAGTTAGGTTAGGGAGACACGCGTAGTCAGAGATGTTTTAGGAAAAAAATCCAACCCCCAGCTGTCTCCCCTTCAACTATAGCGAAGGCGATTGGAAAAATGTTGTTGTTGCCATCTTGTGCCACTGTCATGAGTAACGTTCCTTTATATTTCTCGTACAACCATGTTCATCAATTTGTATAATAGGTATACAATATAAAAAATCTTTGATACATAGTTCAAACACTAAGAAGAGTCGGTGGAAAATGTTATTTTCATTTACACAAGTCCCGTGTGGTGTATATGCCGACAAGGTCTTCAAGATGACAACAGTTCTTGAAGCATATTGTTTAAGTGCCACCGAGTATTTTGGAAGTTTTTTGTACGACTCCTCTCAATTTTTGAACACCGTTTCAACCGCCTTAGTCCTAACTATCCATGTCTTCCTGTATAACGGAGTATAATTATATCTTTGAACGATATCCAATATTATGGTACTCACCTTCAAAGATGGATTGTCGCTAATGCCAGACAGAATTTCATTGCATCTCAACTGAAAGCTGATTTGTGATGATCTTACATTGGATTGGTGATTATACAAGTGTGCTCTGGACCCATAGATCCTATCTTCCAAGAATTGCTTCTCTTCCGATAAGATGTTGTCAGTCGGAACGGGCACACCTCGTTATGGCAATAGATTTTATACATAGTCGGATTCGTTTGGTCGACTCTATAATCAGCTGATAATTCCATGTGATATTGTTTTATAGCTCAGACACAATATTCTTTTGTTTGAAAATTGTCTCCCTCTTTTAATACTCCTTGTCTTTGCATATATGGATTGTAAAAAATATCGATTAATGGTTCATCTGCATCCAAGTTCAGGATTGTCATGTGTTTAGGTGAACAATAAACATGTCTGGGTGGTAATATGTCTTCCTCGTGGCCGTTAGTGGAATCG
Source organism: Lathyrus sativus (assembly GCA_963859935.3). Classification (NCBI taxonomy): domain Eukaryota; kingdom Viridiplantae; phylum Streptophyta; class Magnoliopsida; order Fabales; family Fabaceae; genus Lathyrus; species Lathyrus sativus. Next base: position 537,415,263 of record OZ012740.1, on the reverse strand, counting down.
TTTACCATTTCATCAACCATTACTTCAACTTCATCTTCTTCTTCGTCTATGACATCGACTTAAGCTTGTTCATTGTCAGATTCACAAAAAACTTCAGAAGGATCAACAAGTTGAGACATTTGTTATTGTTGTAATATAATATAAAGCTCAATATTATCGAAACCAGAATACTCGTGACTGAGAAATAATATTATGAACATCTTCATCATCTCTAACCTTTAACTGAAAAAATGTAACTTGGTTGTCGAAAAAAAATACTGGATTCTTGTAGATGATTTGGCCAATTGAATCACACTGTAATTTCTTTTCTAATCTCGCTTTCAAATGGGAAAATTTTGATAGTCTGTTAATTAAAAACCAAGTAACATCAATATTTCAAAAATTAAAATCGATTATGGTACAATTAAATATCTCACCATTGAGATGTGCACTGATTATGTATTGTGGTATTTCAGCCATAACAAATATATTGTTGTACTGATGTTTGGTAGAATTGTGGTGCAATATTTTAGTGTACTGATGTTTGATAGAATGGTAGTGCAATGAAATCTTAGCTTCATGTGTATTAATAGACGTTTAACATTTCATGTAAATGTAAATGAAATTTTAATATATTATTGTCTTCTCTCAATTTTTAATATATTATTGTCTTGTCTAAATTTTTAACATACAATTATTTATTTTAAATATACATGCATTAGTATTGTCTCAATTATATCAATTATATCTTCTTACATGCATTAGTCTTGTCTCATTTGTATCTTCTTATCACCTTCCATGCATTAGTCTTGTCTTTCTTTATATATTCTTATCTCTTTAGATGCATTAGTCTTGTCTCCTTTATGACTACCAAACTCTATTATTGTCTTCTTATAACATGCATTATTGTTACACTATTATTATAGCATGCATTACACAAATTTATTAATTTTTCTTAGACTATTTACTTACTATTTTGTTACACTATTGTCTTGCATGCATTAATAAGATTCACATGTCTCAAAGATTCACGTGTAACATGCCTACAAGATAGTATTGTCTCCTAGTCTTACAAGATGTCACATGTGGTAAAGAGATTCACATGCATTTGCAAGAGATGCTTGTAAGAGATTCTTGTAAGAGATGCCTTACACGATGATTTCTCTCATGGAAAAGAGAGAATGCATCATTTCATTTGGCTCACCTTCTTAGTTTCAAAGTATGTGTCATATGTTATTGGCGTGTGAATGTAAAATTGATTCAAAGTATGTGCAATATGGTATGGTGTGTTAGTACAATAGTCATGCAAACCCTAACCTCCTTAACTAACACGTGATGAGAGGACTTGTACTATAAATATGGTCCTCACAACTTTGCTCCTCATAACTTTCAACTTTCACCAAGCAAACTTATTTGTTAATCCACTCAAATTCCATTTACTCATCACAACCTACCCTCAGAGGAACAAACCATAATCTCCTTAGAAATGTCTCCCCTTACTATGGGCGATGAACACAGAGGAACAATTGAGAATATTACAACATTTGTAAGTTTTTCGGTTTATTTGTTTTGTCTTTGTCTCCCCTTACTTATTTACAAATATGGTTTCATTAAGACTATGGCTGTATCTCTCCATAGTTCTTTCTAACTTAGTTTCTTTATATCTTTTGTCAGGATGTAAGGAGATTTTGATGTCATGTACATGACTATATACCATACGACCCAATCATACAACTATACTTTTCATCATACGGTTTCGGTCATTTAATAAACATCACTTCGTACTCGATTGATGCCAAATGTATTCTAGCTTTGCTAGAACGATGGAGACTCGGGACTCACACATTTCACCTTCCATGCGGTGAATGCATCATCACATTGGAAGATGTGTATATGTTGTTGGGCCTACGCATCAATGGTAAGGCTGTTAACGACAAAGTTAAAGTTGATAACCAAATTTGCGAAGATATGTTGGGTGCCCCTTTTTGTGAAAAGAAAAATCTGACACAACGTGTAGGTCAACCCAGGGGTCAAGGTATAAATTAAAATACCTTAGAGAATATTATAACAGTATCACATTAGACGACGATTCCACCTAGTATGATAAGATAATTAAAACTCAGTGTTATATTATAATTTTATTTGGACATTTTTTATTTCATGAAAGTACTGGAAATACTGCAAATATTATGTATTTTCCGTTGTTACGCAACATTCATAAAGTATGCACTTATAATTGGGGTTCAGCTATTTTGGTCCATCGATATAATGCCTCATGTAAAAATGCAACAAAAGATACTTGTACTTTTCACGGTTGCACCTTTCTACTTCAAACATGGGGTTGATCAAGAATGCTGACACTTGCTCCGGTCAACCCGAATCCATACACATTCCCTTACACAAATAAGTAAGTTTATTTTAAAATATCAATCATGTATATTTTGATAAAAGGTTTATTTGTAACTAATTATTTTTCTCGTTTTTTTTATTTAAGTGGTCAGTTCTGAGAATGAATTACAACTAGTGTTCCAGAAACGCAATAATCGCGTACCGCAATATTTTAGACCACATTGGACCAAATAGTGTAATTTATTCTAAACATTTATAAATTTGGCTATAAAATTAACACACTGCAATTCTTCTCATTATGTATTTTATAATGTAGTTTGTTTGGAGGCCATATATGGGTCTCGACCATCAGCCTAACCCTGATGATCTTGCAGTCTGAACAACAAAAACACCAATCATTCGGTTCACTACAGTGGAGATGCACTAAAGTGATCGAGTGAAACTGCAGTTTCACATGCAACAAGATATTCCAGTCGAACCGACGTGTTTGGGAGACTGGCATCAACAAAGAGTAGAAGCACAATAGGGTTACAATGATTGGAGAGACATTGCTAAAGAGATGTGTCAACATTGGAAGAATCGACGTCGTCACATCTTAAACGAGCCTGTCGTGGAAGGGGCTAGACCAACTCATCAATATATGATTTGGTTTAGGTCAGTCACAACACAACAGTTTGCGTCTGAGCCGACATATTTGATAGATCCGCACCAATGTGCTTCGTCGTCATACACACAACAACAAACACCTGCCCAACCCAACCTCGCACCATCAACATGTCATGTACGCCGAACCCTCAAACTTCCAAACCTGCAACCCATTCATGCATCTCACCCAAACACAACAAAAAGAGTTTGACCCTTACCGTCAACATCCATACACCGACACCACATCTACCTATAGCTCCGATGACTCATTCGACTCCACCCCAACCCACCATAGCCCCCCACAAATGAACACTTAGACATACCACCACCAAAACACCCAACCATTATTTGACTATCTTACCCCACAACAACCATTGCATCGCTTCCAAAACGATTCAATGTACAATTCGGCCAACCATATCGTTCTCACCTAACCCAACCACTACGACCCAACTTCGAAAGCATGGACACAGAACTAAATTACGGTAGCGGTGTTGGCAACAACCCTCTGGCTATTGGGGGAAGATGATTGAAAATATCTCAAATACGTCGGGACTCTCAAACCAAATACCTTTTATGCAGGCCAATACGCAAATACCACAAGCACCTCAACAAAATCCCGGTAGACCTCAGAGGAATGCTAATGCGCCTAGATGTGAAATTGTGAGACGTTTTGATCAGACCAGACATTAATTTTTAATTAAATTGTTATAACCTTTTATGTGTTTTAATAATATTTTTATTTCTTTTATTTTTATTTTTATTTTTTTCTAAATTTTTAACCTATTTTAAATTAATTTTCTTAATGATTTTTAAAAAAAAATACAAGAAAAATGCGTCATTTGATATGGTGTATGCACTCTAAATTAGGGCAACTTTGATGTAAACGCCATTTAATTTGCCTACACCTCTGTGTATGCTCCAAATCAAATATCGCATAAACTATGATTTTGTACATATACTTCAAATAAAATGACATCTCCATGTTAGTTTGTTCTCAATCTGCTCTATTTTGGTAAACAAATTTAAAATTATTTTGGTATTTAAGTTAAATAAATACGTTATTTTGGTATATAAATTTCTGTGTTTTTGATTTTTGTCCTAAATCTTTTATTTTTGAAATCCCTTAATAAAAAAAATATGATTTTTGAACTATTATTTTTAAAATCCCACCAAAGAAAAATATTTATGCATGAACTTTATCCAAAAAAAAAATATTTAAAGACGAAAATAGAAAACATGCAAATTTACAAAAATTAATAGACTATTTGAGCCAAGACAGTTTTGTATGCTAGAAAATAATTAAAAATTGCTAAATTATTGATAGGGGAGAGAGAGAGAAAAAAAAAAGGAGACATAACGCGTAACATAAACCCTGGAGAAATATGAATGATTCAAAGTTAATTTAAACAATTAAAGTCTCTGATGAATATCAAGTGTAAAAAAAATTTAAATTTTATAATTTTAGTAATGGAAAACAACTGATTATTTATTTATTTATTTTTGTTTATCAATATCATAATAAAACAACTAATCTATCGTTAATTTAAAAGTTTAAAAATCAAATTGTCAAAATAGACAAATCTCCAGTTCTCAAAAGCATAATTAATAAAGTGAACTAAGAAAGGTACACAAGAAAGAAAACATAAACACTGAATTACTCTAAATTTCCATTTGTGATCAGCTTTGCTTGCCACCGGGTCTAGGAGGTCCAAAGTAGTTTGTCATCAGTCCCATTAAAGAAAACCTGTGGTTCAAATAAACATCAGGTTAACAACAGTTTTAACGATTTTTTTTTTAAAATTAACTATGTATTGCTTATAAATTATCAATTAAATGAAATATTCAGAAAATTTATCAAACTAACACACATTTAATGTCGTGTCGCTGTCTAGAATGGCGATATAGTGTAAAGTGATTTTGCAAGAGAATCGCCAGAGTTATTGGCGACATAGACATTGGATATTAGGGTTTTGTTTCTTTTGTTTTTAATTTTTAATTTTAATTATTTTCTTATTAATATTTTTTATAAAAAAATATTAAATATATTTCTAATCAATATTTTAATTTATGTAAATATTTTAATAATATTTTAATTATATTAAATTTGTTATTAAATTTATAAATATTTTAATAAATATTTTAATTACTTATTAATAAATATTTGTTATTAAATTATGTTGTTTGTTTTTCATAATTAATTGAAATTTAAATAATCTTAAGAAAATATTAAAATATAGAAATGTTAAAAAAAAATATAGAAATAATAAAATATATTAATTTAAAATGTAATGAAAATTACAATTGAACAAAAAAAGACTAATGACCGGCTCTATCCAAGTGACCACCGGTGCCACTATCGCGGAGAAAATTGGATATCAAGCTATTGATTAGCTTGAATCTACATTCATTACAATCGGTCTTTTATTTGTCCAAAGGAAGGGAAAAAGATCGAATTACCCACAATGCAATGCAAATGCAAAAGTTAGAGAGTTATAGGTTCGGGGTTGGTTAAACTTAGGGAAGGTGCTAACATCCTAAGTTTCTGTAGTACTTTACATGAACCTCTTGTTTTATGTTGTTTATTGCTAAGGGTTATCTGCTTAAGGAATAAGGGACCTAGTGGTTTAATTCTAAGTATACTCGCTAAGACGTCGCATCTTGTGCCTACATATCCTGACGGGAATGAAATCAGAGTATTTGTAGTTCCCCTAAAAGGTTGGAGGAGTTCTTTGACTGTGGTCAAAGTTCCTACGGGATAAAGGGTTGTTGATTGATTGTTTTTTAGGAGAAAAGATGAGTTGTCATTTTAAGGGAGATTACTTGATTTAATCACCACAACTTTGTAGGAAAATAGTTTTTGCATCGTCTTAAGAGAATGACTCAAGTACTCGGATTGTCAACAAGTACGCATCTATCTCTCTTAAGCGGAAAAATCCCTACATATTGATTGAATTGTTATGGGGTAAAAGTTTTATCTCACTTAAGATGATTAACATCTTATTCTCTAATGTGTTTGACTAAGGTTTGATTGAGTTGATTATTGTGTTTATCTATGTTGTAAAGATAAATAACAAAGGTCCTCCTTATGGGGTAGAATCTAAAATTAAGAGATCAACTTGAATGAGATCAATGATCACATGAGGGGATATGATGCAAATGAAATGCATACACACAAGTTTTATATTATGCGCAGATTCTTCCTTTGGACGTTATGCAATGCGATAAAGGTAAATTGCAGATAAAGTAAAGCAGATAAATGAATCCATACATAGACGCATGAAAGCGCTAAGGTGCACAAGTGAGTGAAAAGTGAATGTGTGAACGGAGTCGGAACGGGAACGTAAGCGTGCACGATTAATTGAATTTGGGGATATTGATTTTAGAGGAAGACTGAATTGAATTTAGGAAGAGATTGATTTAGATGAGAAATTAATATTATATTATTTTTTGGTGAGATTGATTTTAAAAAGTTGAATTAAATTATAAAAATAATTTTAATGAAATTGGATTACTTAGATGGATAGAAATAGTTTCTAATAAATAAATTATTTATTAAATAAATTAGTTATTGGTTATTGAAAAGAAGTTTTATTATTTTATTATTAAGAAGGTTTTATTAAATAAAAGGTTATATTGTTATAAAAAAAAAGGACAAATTAATAGAATTTCTCTTAATAAAAAAAGTGTTATTATTAAAGTATTAAAAGATTATTATGAAATAGGTTTTCTTTATTGAATGATTTTGTTATTTAATATTTTACTAAAAAGATTATTCTAAATATATAAAAAATGGTTTTATATTAAGCAAATGAACAAATGTTTAATTATTATATAAATTATTTAGTTGGTGGAATAAATAGAAAAGTTAATAAAATGTTATTAAATAAATTAAAGAAAAAAAAAGTTAATTAATTAATAGAAAAAGGTTGTTAAATAAATAGAGAAATTAATGGGTTTAATTAAATGAAATGGATGATTTTAAAAAGGGTAAATATTAGTTAAACAACTAAATAAAGTGAAATGATTATTTTAATTAATCAGGTTAATTAAAGTTTTTGTGGGTTAATTAAGAGTTATTGGGGAAGATTAAAGGGTGATTAAAGTGGTTAATGAAGGATTAATTAAAGAGTGGGGTGGAAGGTTCGGTGTGATGCGTCAGCAATGGTTTACGGTGGGCGCTTGTGACGTGGTGTGTGATGAGATCCGTTGGAGATCGTGTGGCTGTGAGGGTGAGGGTGCATGGTAACCGCGGGGGTGTGTGTGCACCAGATTACATCAATACAAAAAACAATATTAAAAAAAACAGAGGAACCCTAGTCCCCAAATTCGGCCCTTCTTCTTCTTCGTGCCTTGTCCCTCTTCTTCTTCCATTCCTTTTCCTTCCTTTTTTCTTCAACTTCTTAATCCTCGCTCCTCCTCCTTCTTTCAAACCTGAAACACAAACAAACAAATCAAAAACTTCAATAAATTTGACCCAAACAGACGGATTACCACGAGCCGTGGACGACGCTTGAAGGTTTCGGTAATTGCGGTTGATGGTGATTCAACGGAGAACTGAAGAAGTTAAGGAGGCAAAGTGAGGTTTGCGGCGGAGGAAGGGCTTCCGGTGGTGATGATTGCGATGATGGCGACAATGGCTTCGTTGGCGGTGATGATTGCAATGATGTTACAGATAAGTTCCTCTCCCTTCCGTGTTCTGAGTATTTTTGAATCTTTGGGATTTCGTCTTGGATTTTTTATGTGGATGTTATGGATTTGTTTAGTGTTTGGTGTTTTTCATCTCCCTTTTCACCTCCATTCTGAGTCCTTTTATAGGCCTCCCGATTTCCGATTTTGAAAGAGACTTAAACAATGCCGGACTTATATTGGAAGGAAATTGTTGGCTGTGATTTATATTCCTTTTTTAATTCAAACGTTGTCTGATTACTTGGATTTCTTTCCTTCTGTGCATCAACATGTCTAGTTTTGTTTTGGAATGAGCTTATGGCTTTGTCAACGTTAATTTGGAAGGTTTTAATCGTTGTCTGATTTGTGTTGACAGGTTTGTAGAGCCACCACATGAGGCTTTATGAATGCTGGAGCGTACAAAATTTCGTTGTGCAAAGAAGACAATTGTATCAAGCACTGCCGGAAGGGGACCTCCAACTCCAATCATTATCGAAGCCTGTAACACTCTTATTCTACCCCACAGATATTACGGTAAAATAACACGGATTTCAGAGTAAAATATTAACTTTCATTAAAAAGCCACAAAGGGCGTACATTTCTCAAAGTCAACAAAATTGGTCAATACTCCGTAACACACGGGTTTTCTCAAAATACATCAAAACATCATATACAGCGGAACTCAAAACATAACTCAATGTTTTCCTCATAAGGGAACATCAGTAAAATAACCTAATGATATACAATCAACTCAAAGAATCCAACCCGATGTTACATATCAGAGCAAGACCCTCTACATTAACCATAAGGCTAACGACTCTAAAACGTCACAATACTCCTCGACGGCGTCCACGACTAAACTTGCTCATCTGCACGTTACCCACGTGGAGGTAACATTAAAACAGGCAGGATGAGTAAAACAATTCATAATAATCAATGTATAACAATTAATGCATAAACGACATATTACTCATAGTTATATTCAACACATTGATATTCTTCAATTATGCCTCAAAGGCCACAATGTCATAATTATACACAAAGGCTCATAAATGCAAATGCAACATAGACTCAATGCATGTGGTACCAATCATCACAGCTCGATGGACACTAGGCCATCAACCCTCCATAGATCCCCATCAATAGGATCAGAGCACATCAAAATACTTCACATCCACACAGTGGGATTGAAGTCAAAGTAATCGAGGTCCTGAACCGAAGTCCGGATACACATGAATGCATGATGCACACTTCACAATAATCCTCATAATAACAGCATATGGTGCATCATCATTCATCATATTCATCATCATTACACGTCATATCTCATTGTTATATTCATCATCATAAATCATGTCATCATAACTCATCGTAACAATCATCATCATACATCATGTTATCATAGCTCATCACAGTAATCATCATTATACAACATATCATCATATTTCATCACATTAATCATCATACATCATACCATCATAATTCATCATATTATATTCATCATACAACATATCATCATAGTCCATCATATTAATTAATCTCACACATCATGTCATCATATAATCCCGTATAAATCACATATTAGCTCATAGTCATTTTATCTCATATTACCCCATATTAATTCATAGTACTACCCTCATATCATCTCATATTAATTTATCAAGTTATACTCACGGTAATCCCCACACTATCGCCTATCAATCACATAAACTTCATGGTTCTACTCATGTTAATTCATCATATTATCACATTTACCCTCATGGTAATTCATCAGGAAAACCGCAGCATCAAAACATCAAGACATCCTTGAACCAGAACATGATTCATTAACAGAACATATACACAATTGACTTCTCAAACATAATTAGATATAAAAATATTAGGAAAACAATTCCCTTATCTATACTATGTTATAGCTCTTTTTATTAGCTTTCCAACGCTTCGAACGGGGGTCAAAACGGACTTACGGATCAAAAGTTACGTCCAAAACAATTTCGACCAAAAACATGAACAGTCGTGACGAACAGAAAGACGCTGTTACGCTCCGGAACTGATTTTTACTCAATTATTCTTACGAATCCCTCACTCAACGTACCCAAAACATCACTAAAACATTCCTAAGGTTATACGGCAATAACAACACAACTTCTATGGTTTATTAGGCTCATCTGACAACATTTACAACGCCTAAAACACTATTTCCTGCAATTACTCTGAGTACTTCAGAGTTACTCACATATGAACATTCCTATTCCTACAGGGTCAAACATATCACAATCCAAGGTTTTGGCCACGAAGGCAAAAATCATTATTTCTCATCTCTACACTCAAAGGGTCAAGAATACTAACCACTACCCTCCAGGGTCTACCGTCAATTTCCTTACAATTGCTCCGAAGACATCGTAATTTCAAATATCAAATATTTTATCCCATATGGGCAGACATATAACGATCTAAGGTTTTGGCCACAAAGGCCTAAGGTTTCCTTTCTCATATCAATATTCAGTGTTACATACCATTAACCATAACCTCAAAGCCTTATCACCAATTTCCCTATTTTCCCCAAATCAACCCAAAATACCTTAAATCATAGACCAACCATAAACACATCTAAAGGCATACATAGAAAATCATGAAAAGGCATACATAGAAAATCATGAAAAGCCATACTCCCCATACCTTAGTCGATTTGCAACTTTCACGATTAATCTTTGAGGTCTTCTGCTTCCAGCCTTTCCTTCAGAGCTCTAGCCACGAACTTTCACGTTAAACACAAAATGAAATCTGATTTCCTTTCGGAACTCAATTTTGTCTAACATAGTCTTGGGCCTCACAAATTGGGCTTTTCCCATAACACTCTTACTAACTATTCATAATGCTCAATTTACCCTTATTTCCCTTATATTTATTTTAATAATAATAATACTAATATTCTCATATAGTATACTATTAATTAAATAAATAGTCCAACATGCACATCTTCTCAATAATTCCCCAAACCACCGAAAACACCAAAAATACGAATATTCTCAATTAAATAAATTAACTAAAATATTCCGATTAAATTTGGGGTGTTACAACTCTCCCCCACTTAAAAGAATTTTCGCCCTCGAAAATTGCCTCAAGGAACAGAGTCGGATACGACTCCCTCAACTGATCTCCAAGTTCCCAATTTCAACTTTCTCCAGCTGGTCCTCCCAAACTACCTTCATCAAAGGAATCTCTTTACCTTGAAGTTGCTTCTTGTTCATCCACCTGAACTAGCAATGCCTCGACAGTCATATTACCTCTCACTTGTACACCATCCATCCGAATCAATGTACTTCTTCAACTTAGGCACATGCCACATCATGTAAATTCACAAGCGACAACGGTAAAACAGTCTAACATGCTACCTCTCCCATGCTTCCGCTGTGTCACTTCCGATACAAATCAACAAAACACAGTGTGTGCTTCCGAGACTTCAAAGCTCAACCAACACCAGTCACCATCGTAACTCTCAAAACACGTCTTTTCTTAGATCTTCTTGATCTTTTCAGTCGTCTCTTACACAATTCTCAGGTCCGAGCACAACACTCTCGCATGAATCATATCAACACAAAGGAGTCTTACACCTTCTACCATACAATTCCCCATACGGTGTCATTCCGATACTAGAATGCTAACTGTAATTGCAGGTAAACTCAACCATCGGCAAATAACTATCCCACGATCCACCTCGATCCAACACACAAGCTCTCAGCAAATCCTCTATAGACTGGATAGTTCTCTCTGTCTGTCCATCCGCCTGCGGATGATAGGCAGAACTCAATCTCAACATGGTACCCAAAGTGTTGGCAAATTCTCCCAAAACCTCGATGAAGATCTCCGATCTTTACCCGACACAACACTCGACGGTATCTCATACAACCTCACAAATTCCTCAATATACATCATAGTTAGCTTCAACATAAAACGATTACTCCTCATTAGTAAGAGATGAGCTGAGCTAATCAATCCATCCATCATTCCCAAAGCGAATCATATTCATCTCACAGTCTTCGGCAACCTGACACAAAATCCATAGAAATACTATCCCCTTCCATTCAGAAATATTCACAGTTGCATCAGGTCCAACAGTCTCCGATGTTCAAACTTCGACTTTCCACAAGCCTAACCAACATACACAACTTCAACCACTTCTCTCTCCATCTATGGCCACTAAACAATTTCCTCAAATTCGGTTACATCTTCATAGCACCGGGACGGATACTCAATCCACTTAAATGTCCTTCCTCAAGAATACTCTTATCCCAACTCAACAATATCTGAAACACAAACTCTATCACGACATCTCCTGATACCATTTTCATCAATATGCAATTCGACCCTTCGACTTTAATTCATCAAATTCAACTAATTTACCAACTCAAACCAGATTCTTGACCTTCTCGAATCTCATCAAGAATACCACTAGTAGCTCCACCATACTAAGCTTAACTCCATAAGAAGTCTCTTCACAACCCAAGATCACATCACAAAATTGTCCAATCAGTTCTAACTCTTTTACCATCAATATCAGTATATACAAAGATTTCCAAATCGATGCATCAGCTACCACATTTGCTTTACCCGAATGGTAATTCAATCCAAAACCATAATCCTTCAGAAGTCCCAATTATTTCCTCTTATGTACTTTAAGTTTCCTTAAAGTATAACTAAAACTCGCTGATGTTGCACTTAACATACCTCCCAATCTTATCAACAAAGCATCACAAAACACAACAAATAGTCCGGTCGGATTCGGCAAAAATCAACACACAAGCTGTTGACAGCTCTCCCAAAAACTCTTTGAAACTCTCTTCACAGTGGCATATAACCGCTTCTTCTCCAACACTGATAACTCATGTTCCCGATGTTCAACATGATCCTCTATACTATTTGAATATATCAAAATATCACCAATTAACACAACCATTGACTCGCTCAAATAAGTATGGAAAATCTCATGCCAAACGGACACTCAATTCGTGAGTTATGGCGGAAACACGAACCACACTTTCTGCATTTACTACAAAATCCGAATATAGTCCATCAATAAATAACTTAATTCCATGCCACTACTTCACCATAACATAGAGCATTAGAATAGCTTTCCAATGCTTCGAACCGTGCGCCATTCCGAGTTACGGTTCTCCCGCTATGACAAAAATACGAAAACAACATTCTTCTGCCTAGGACCTTTCGCTAGGCGAACATGACAGTCCAAATTCTATTTTCGACCGTTGAATGACTTCCGTATCTCCAATTTCGATTCTGTAAAAAGCTGCAACCTCGGAATTCAACGTACAACATCAATTTCATACTTAGGAAGCCATCCAACACATTTTCAACTTCGAAATATTTTAAACCTCAAGTACACCAATATTGCATTCCACGCCCGACCTCTTCTCACAATCACTAGAAATCATTGTCCACCATGTACTCGACCTCACCATCTGCTGCCTTAGCACACACACCAGACACAAGTCTCAAAACTACTCAATTAATTTAATTCCTCGACCATTCAAACAGACATATAATATAAAGCTCTCAATATCAGACTAGTTTCCGTAACATAGCCAATCACAACTCTACTTCACATTCCGGCGGTAAATCACTTATCTCATCAGGAAAAACTCCGGACAATAACAATTAATTGGCAAACCACCAACTTCCCCACTTTCATTAACACTCAAAGTTTCCATCAAAATAAACATCTCATTACCTTCTCGCACCGACTCATCAAAGCAATTCTTAAGCACTTAGCTTAACTCAAAACAAATCGTTGCCCACGCCATTCAAGCTTGTAAGACACGTCTATCCCATCCAACATAATCCCAACTACTATTAACAATAGATTAAGGCTGATCAGTTCCTCAATTTGTCAATAGACAGCTGAAAGTCATGACGGGGTATAAACCATCTTTACCAACTATAAGAGCGTTCGACCACCCAGTGAGCTACAACTCCACGCTTGCTGTAACACCCCACTTCCCAAAATCAATTAAATTAATAAACATTATAAATAAACAAAATCAGAGTTCCAATTTCCCAAGTGGGATATCACATGAAAACAACGTTTCCTTATAAAAAGGGTTTTCTCCAATACAGCGGAATATTAAATAATAACATCCAATAAAGGTTTGATACGTTTAACAGGAAAAGAAAATATAAGTTCTCCATAAAATAAATAAAAATGCCCAAGTCCCGTGCTACGTATCAGAGCATCCTAGACTCGATTGTCACACCATAATCCAAGCTAGCTAAGTACCTGGATTATCTGTACTTCCGGAGAAGCACAGACACAACAACAGCAAAGGGGTGAGAAATCATGTTCAAAAATATAATGGTAATGTAATACATGTAAATAAGGCAGTAAAACACACCAACACGTCAATTATTCACCCCAACAATACCATACAACGAACCTACTGTTCAAATTACAATATAACATATTATAATGCAATTATGCAACACAACACCATGCATGCGGTACCGACTCATTGGTTCATTCAATCGAACCTGGATAGATCACTTACGCTCCTCCTGAGACATGATCTATCCCCCACCATTCTCCACAAAGGAGTATGGATGAATCACTTACGCTCCTCCTGAGACATGATTCATCCCACCAAACACCATGGCATGCAAGACACCAATGCATAATTATTACATTCTGGTATACTAAGTGCACACGATCCTCCTGATCATATCATCATATATCAATGCATATGTATAGATATATTACACCAACACCATATAAGTCAATCAGATGGTAAACAAATTCATACTATAACACCAGATATAACTACATCCCACCACTCGGGGATACTCGATCCTACTGATCACTACGCACATATACATCAACCAATTGCTCACCAACAATATTAAGGGAAACGCGTGCCATCACCAAGTACACAAGTTAAATCCCACACTCATCATTTTCACACTGCAACAAAGCTAAAAGGATCACACGAGACCAACGCTCGAATCCAAAACATCACAAAAATTCATTTGGTTCTGCTACGTTCGCTGGCATTCGCCAGGCGAACCCCCGTGGCGAACCTTCGCTGGCATTTGCCAGGCGAAGTTCTTGTGTTTTTAGTCTAGGACTTAATTTCTGAATTATTCGCTGCCTCTTCGCCCCAGCTCGCCAGGCGAACTCTCGCCTCCCTTCGCCAACATTCGCCAGGCGAAGCCCAACGAATGCTGCGATTCGTCAGTTTCCTCACAATTCTGCAGTGCTATTCTAGGCCAAATTATGCCTATCATCTCAACTCAGATTCCCAGCCTATTCTAGTACCAATCTTGCCTATTACCGTAAACAATCGGTTTCTAATTCCTATTCCCAAAATCATCACCTAAACACTATCGATACCTCAAAAGCCATACAGAACTTTCCCTAAAAACCGTAAAACACCATATATGCCCTATATGCCAACTCAACCAAAAACAACAATTCATTAACGATTATTATACAATTAACAACAATCATCATCAATCATAACATATCAATATATATTATCATATATCGATCAATTTCCTACGGGGTTAAGGAATCCCCAACTACCCTATACATGTATAAACCATTCCCAATCAAGTTTCTCCCCCCTTACCTTATCAATTGGTTGATCGATAGAAATCCTCCTAGAATTGGTCTCTTGTCCTTCCCCTTTTCTCTTCCGTTCTTCGTTCCCTTTTTCCTTCGCTCTTTTTCCTTTCTTTCGTTCTTTTCTCTTCTCTCTTTTCTATCGCCCTTTTTCTCAATTTCTAAAATGTATCGTACCACTCTCCCCACCCCTTCACATTCTATTTTCTTTATTAAATCTAATCCCAATTAATAAAATAACTTAATAAAATAATACAATATTATTATTAATACTAATAATATTATAATACTATTAATAATAATAATAATAATAATAATAATAATAATAATAATAATACTCATTAATAATAATAATAATATCATTATTTCACCAAAATAATAATAATATTAATAATATTAGCAAATATAATAAATATAATAATAATAATAATAACACTCCCACCAATGTTACTATTATTTTTATATTATTATATTCCACACCTAAATACCATCAATAGTCCTCCCACATTAGGGGCACCTACCAAACATCATCAAATACACCCCCACCAAAGGGCACACCAACATATAATATTTAAAATAATAATAAAATGACTAGATAATCAAAATGGGTGTTACAACTCTCCCCCACTTCAATTATTTTCGTCCTCGAAAATTACCTGATGGAAATAGCTCCGGATACGCTTCTCGCATCCTGCTTTCCAACTCCCAGGTCACACTACCTCCTGCAGCATCTCCCCACGCTACCTTCACCAAAGGTATTTCCTTCCCTCGGAGCTGTTTCATCTTACGGTCCTCGATCCTCAACGGCATCGTCTCAACAGTAAGATTCTCCCGAATCTAAACATCATCTCTCTGAATCACATGAGATGGATCAGAAACATACTTTCGCAATTGCGACACATGAAACACATCATGTAAGTTTGACAACTCAGGCGGCAACGCCACCCTATAAGCCACAACACCAATTCTCTGCAAAATCTTATAAGGTCCAATGAACTTAGGATCCAGCTTCTTGGACTTCAATGCACGACCCACACCAGTAATCGAATTAACTCTTAGGAATACGTGATCACCTACACAGAATTCCAACTCTTTCCTCCGATTATCATGATAACTTTTCTGCCTACTCTGAGACACTTTCATTTTCTCACGAATCATTCGAATTGTCTCAGTAGTCTGCTGTACAATTTCTGGTCCAAGCACCATATTCTCACCAGTTTCATACCAACACAGAGGAGTCCTACACCTCCTCCCATACAAAGCTTCAAACGGTGCCATTCCGATACTAGAATGGTAACTGTTATTGTACGTGAACTCAATCAATGGTAAATGAGTATCCCACGCACCACCCTTTTCTAACACACAAGCTCTCAACAAATCTTCAAGAGACTGAACAGTCCTCTCCGATTGACCATCAGTTTGCGGATGATAAGCTGAACTCAATTTCAACTTAGTTCCCAAAGCTTCCTGCAAGCTCTTCCAAAATTCCGAAGTAAACCGCGGATCTCTATTCGACACAATACTGGACGGAACACCATGCAACTTCACAATTAACCGAATGTAAATATCCGCCAGCTTCGTTAACGGAAAACTAATATTGAGCGGCACAAAGTGTGCAGACTTCGTCAATCGATCCACAATCACCCATATAACATCAAAACCTCTCGCCGTATTCGGCAAACCTGTCACAAAATCCATAGTAATGCAATCCCATTTCCAAACCGGAATCTCTAATGGTTGCATAAATCCAGAAGGTCTCTGGTGTTCCACCTTCGACTTCTGACATGTCAAACAGGCATACACAAATTGAGCTATGTCTCTTTTCATACCAGACCACCAAAATAATTTCTTCAAATCATGATACATTTTCGTAGCTCCCGGATGAATACTCAGGCTACTACGATGTCCTTCGCTCAAAATTGGCTTTTTCAATTCTTCATCATCTGGTACACAAATCCTGCCTCTAAATCTCAACACACCTGTACTATCCAATTTAAAGTCACTATCGGAGTCACTCCCTGCTCCAGGCATCAAATCTACCAATTTCACATCCAACTTCTGATTTTCTCTAATCATATCCAAGAAGTCATTATTTACCTGCAACATACCCAACATTACACTATCTGCAGTAGTCTCACAAACCATGCTCAAATCTCTAAACTGTTCAATTAACTCAATTTCTTTCACCATCAGAGCTGCCATATGAATTGCTTTCCTACTCAAAGCATCTGCCACTACATTGGCCTTTCCTGGATGATAACTCAAACTGAAGTCATAATCCTTCAAAAATTCCAACCATCTTCTCTGCCTCATATTCAGCTGTTTCTAATCAAACAGGTATCTCAGACTCTTATGATCACTAAACACTTCAAATCTTGAACCATATAAATAGTGTCTCCAGATTTTCAACACAAAAACAACCGCAGCTAATTCAAGATCATGAGTCGGATAATTTCGCTCATGCACTCTCAATTACCGCGATGCATATGCTACTATTTTACTATTCTGCATCAGAACCCCGCCTAATCCCATCTTAGACGCATCACAGTACACCACAAACGGTTCACTCGGAGTCGGTAACACTAACACCGGTGTAGTCAATCTCTTTTTCAACTCTTCAAAACTTTCTTCACAAGCAGCATCCCATACAAAAACTTGGTTCTTTCTCGTCAACTGAGTTAATGGCAACGCCAAATTAGAGAACCCTTCAATAAACCTGCGGTAATAACCGGCTAACCCCAAAAAGCTTCTAATCTCTGTCGCTGTCTTCGTCGGTTCCCACTGCAATACTGCACTTACTTTTGACGGATCCACTGCTATTCCATCTTCAAATATTACATGCCCCAAGAAACTTACTTTCTTCAACCAAAAGTCACACTTTGATAGTTTAGCAAATAATTTATTTTCCTTCAACACTTGCAAGGCAATTCTCAGATGTCCTGCATGCTCTTCATCAGATTTAGAATAAATTAATATATCATCAATAAACACTACAATGAACTGATCCAAGTAAGAATGGAAAATTTTGTTTATATACTCCATAAATACTCCCGGCGCATTAGTCACTCCAAACGGCATTACAGCATATTCGTAATGTCCATATCGAGTCCTAAAGGCAGTCTTCTGAATATCACCTTCTTTTACTCTCATCTGATGCTAACCCGATCTTAAGTCGATCTTACTAAATACACGAGCTCCCACCAGCTGGTCCATCAAATCATCAATCCTAGGTAGAGGATACTTATTCTTAATAGTCACTTTATTCAATTGACGGTAATCGATGCACAGACGCATACTACCATCCTTCTTCTTCACCAACAACACTGGAGCTCCCCACGGCGATACACTTGGTCTAATAAACTTTCTATCCAACAATTCTCCAATCTGAGACTTCAACTCAGCCAATTCCACTGCAGACATCCTGTACGGCGCCATAGAAATAGGTCTCGTACCAGGAACAAGATCAATACCAAATTCTACTTCTCGCGTCGGAGGCAATTCCGTAATGTCGTCAGGAAACACTTCCGGAAATTCATTCACCACTGCTTATTCCTCCATTGGCACTTTGTTATCCACCGATAAAGTTGCAAATAAAGCAAACACTCTAGTTTCATCTTCCAACAAGGCCCTCAATTCTTTATTAGACAAAGAACTTGCCACCGCTTCCTCTTCAGGGGTCAGGAACAACAATTCCTTCCGAAAACAATCGATGTAGACTCGGTTGAACTCTAACCAGTTCATACCCAGAATAACATCCAACTTACCAAGTGGTAGACAAATCAGATCCACTCCAAATTCTCTACCGAAAATAGTCAGCAGACACTTCAGACATACCAAAGAAGTAGTCACTGAACCTATAAAGGGTGTCTCAATAGTCATCCGTCTCTCCAGAGTGGACGGCACCAAACCTATCATCTCCACACAATCTACAGAAATAAACGAGTGCGTTGCACCCGTATCAATAATAGCAATCAAAGGAATATTATTGATAATACAAGTACCTCTGATCACACGCTCATCACTGGTAGCTTGAGTTCCTGCCAAGGCAAACACTTTCCCACCAGCCGGAGATGTTTGAGGCTTCTTCGGCTTCTCACAATATGTACTGATATGACCCTTCTCACCACAGTTATAACAGGTCGGCATAGTTGCTCTGCAGTCAGCTATCACATGACCTGGTTTACCACACTTAAAACACTTCTTGGCTTTATTAGGACAGTCATTAGCACGGTGTCCCATACCACCGCACCAGAAACATTTTCCTTCAGCAGATGTTCTCCCATCTCTAGGCTTCTTATCAATAACAGCTTTACGTTTTCCCTTATCAGCAGAAACACTATAAGGAGTACCACTGAACCTCTGCTTACCCTTACGGTCATTAACAACTTTGTAGTGCGCAATCCTTGCTCGGTTATCGTTATCATAGATTTTGCTCCTACTTACCAGCTCAGGATAGCTCCTGATCTTCTGACAAGCAATCCCCAACTTAATCTCTGGACGCAGTATATTCTCAAACTTTAAGCACTTAGAGGTTATTGCCCCTTCCACATTATAGTGGGGACAATACTGCACCAGCTCCTCAAACTTGGCAGCATATTCTGCTACAGTCATACTACCCTGTTTCAGCTCTAAGAATTCAATTTCCTTAGCGCTTCGGATATCTTCCGGGAAATACTTCTCCAGAAAACCTTTCCGAACCACCTCCCAAGTAATGGCAGTTCCGGCAGCTTCCAACCTTTGGCGACTATTGTCCCACCAGGCTTCAGCCTCACCCTCCAGCATGTGAGTACCAAACCTCACCTTTTGTTCATCGCTACATTCCATAGTCCTGAAGATCTTTTCAATTGGCTTCAACCATTTCTGAGCAGCTTCAGGGTCCAGAATTCCTCCTTCAAATGTTGGCGGCTTGTTGCTCCGAAACTGCGCCAAACTCCTGAATTGGGCATCTGCAGTTTGATTCTGATTAGCAACCGCCTGCGCCATTGCTTGCATAGCAGCAGCCAATGCAGCATCGTTCCTTCCTGCCATACTTCTCAAAAAGAACAACACCATGTTAAAAGATATTCAACTACATCATAAAGGACAGACTCAACTCGACTCAACAACACTGGCTGGACAGACCAACCTGCTCTGATACCAATTGTAACACCCCACTTCCCAAAATCAAATAAATTAATAAACATTATAAATAAACAAAATTAGAGTTCCAATTTCCCAAGTGGGATATCACATGAAAACAACGTTTCCTTATAAAAAGGGTTTTCTCCAATACAGCGGAATATTAAATAATAACATCAAATAAAGGTTTGATACGTTTCACAGGAAAATAAAATATAAGTTCTCCATAAAATAAATAAAAACGCCCAAGTCCCGTGCTACGTATCAGAGCATCCTAGACTCGACTGTTACACCATAATCCAAGCTAGCTAAGTACCTGGATTATCTGTACTTCCGGAGAAGCACATACACAACAACAGCAAAGGGGTGAGAAATCATGATCAAAAATATAATGGTAATGTAATACATGTAAATAAGGCAGTAAAACACACCAACACGTCAATTATTCACCCCCAACAATACCATACAACGAACCTACTGTTCAAATTACAATATAACATATTATAATGCAATTATGCAACACAACACCATGCATGCGGTACCGACTCATTGGTTCATTCAATCGAACCTGGATAGATCACTTACGCTCCTCCTGAGACATGATCTATCCCCCACCATTCTCCACAAAGGAGTACGGATGAATCACTTATGCTCCTCCTGAGACATGATTCATCCCACCAAACACCATGACATGCAAGACACCAATGCATAATTATTACATTCTGGTATACTAAGTGCACACGATCCTCCTAATCATATCATCATACATCAATGCATATTGATCGCGACTTTCTATGTCTAATACAACTAACTGCAAGTGCACAGTCTATCGCGTAGTAATAAAAGATATTGATCCCACAGGGACTCGTAATCAAACTAGTGTTCTCGGGAGTTACTATGTTTAGCTAGGTAGAATATGTTTTGAGGGAATAAGATTGTCACTAAAAGAGGGAACTAAGATTACTATTTAGATTTCAATTGATTGAGTCGATACGTAGTAATTGTGTTCTTTAGGGATTTGATAAATTACTGGTGTATGAAATAGTTTTCACAGTTTATTTAAGCAGAAAATGGAGATTTGAAGACTCTCGTCTCACGATGGTTGTTGACGCTAATCATAATCCTAAGGGGGCAAACGTACACTTTCGTATCCCGTTCGGGGTTAAAATCATTTTTTGGAAATCTCTAAGTTCTAATTCATTTTAAAGTGCTTTCGCTGTTATTAAAACAAATGCCTAGTGTTTACCATCTGACCTTACCGCAGCTTTTGCTTGTTGGTTCGTATCTTAATTAATTTCCCACTTTCGTGGCAAAATTACTTTTAAATAAGTTCTCGCTTTCACGACGAAGTTTATTTCGTGAATCAATTTTTAAACACTTAGACCATAAATTACTTTTGTGAAAAGAAAGTTTTCAAACAAGAGTTATCAAATCCCATTCGAATTATTACTACATATCGATTACCTAAGTTTAGCTAGACATGGAATTGGGAAAAACAAAATATAAATAAGAATAATAAATAATAAATTGCATTATGATAAAACAGAAGTCGATCAAAATGAAAACCTTTAAATATGCCAATTGGCCTTTGGGCAGATCCTCCACAGATGTTGGCAGGATTCTGGTCTTTAGTGCCAATTTGATCGTACAGTACAATAGCAATTACAAAAGAGCTGAAATGGGAATAAGGAAATGGAAAGGGGAATGAATACAAATAATAACTGGAAAGTAAATTTGCTCTGGAAATTAAATTCGGCAGCACTTCGTGGTATGAATGCAACACCCTTTCTGAAGTCCTCTGCTTCCCTTTTTATAGAAGTGGAATCCCAACGGTTATCTCTGAGGATGATGGACTTTGAGGCAGATAATTTAGGGAGTAGTGGTCCACTTAATGGGAATTGGAACTGCTCTTTTGACGTGAAATCTGAGTGGGGCGTTTTTGCCTGCATGACGGTCGTCACAAGGTGTGACGGTCGTCACCCGTGTGACGGTCGTCATGAAGCTGTGACGGTCGTCACATCAGCAAAAACTGATTGCTGCGCTTTTCATTGTGTTTTCACTCCTTTTTCGTCCGTATTTCATCTGAGATTGCTCCTTTTCTTCATGTTGCCTTATTTAGACGTGATCGTTGAATACCTGCAAAACATCAGACAAATACATGGAAATAACCCGAAATCGGATCGAAAACGGTTAGACTTTAGTTGAAATATGCATGAAAATATCTATATGATTTCGTGTTATCAAACTCCCCTAAGCTTGAATCTTTGCTTGTCCTCAAGTAAAACATGGAAAAGTCGGCAAGCACGAGGCAGCTTCTTCGTTCGCAGAGTTTGGAAAAACCGGGATTCTTGGTAGGAACGAGACGAGTATCACGACGACACTGGACTACAAGTCTTCGGAGGTCCCCTTTTTATGCAAATCGGTCTCAGTCATGCTACTGCATCTTGGTGTCAAGGTTCTCGTGGCAAGTTCACCCTTTTTGTTCTAGCGCAATCACATTAAGCCCGTTGTCCGCACACTTTCATGGCAAGTCGACCTGTTAGTGAATATGATCTCATTTCTGTTTTTGATCTTCTTTATTGATCATAATTTTGTGTCATTGATTTTCAAATGATTTTTTCGTGCCGTTGGGCTAAATGCTCGGGTGAGGAGCACCTAACTTAGAAGGAAACGTATCTTATATTCTTGGGCTTTTTAGCTCTCTTTTCATGATTTTTCATCTTTTTGGAGATCATACACTTATTTGCATCGGTCGCTCGCTTAGAAGTGTTTTTAGGATGGTGCTGACTGCTAGTATAAACTACTTGGGGTTGAGTTTGCGTAGACACTTGAGACTTTGGTACACGTAGGTGGTGAAACCGACTCGCATAAACTAGAGATCTAAGGTGTCTGGACGATACTGGTTTTGTTAGAACTTTCGTTTCCTCGAAGTTTCAAAACTTGTTTTGAACTCAGGTGCATTCTCGTGATGCTTTTGCTTTTGAGGAACAAATGAAAGTTTTTGTTTACGTTGAATAATGTGGGGATTGTTTGCGTAACGTGAAAAATATATAGACGAGCTTTATTTGCTAGAAATAGAAAGTGTAAAAATAGATATTACTAGAATTCAAAGTGCAGTGAAATGGAAATAAAGGAAATAAAGGAAGTTCAGAGTACAGTGGAAATAAGGCTCCGCTCCCGCACTATCTCGATCAGTTTCCTCACTGATTCTTGAAGCATGCGAGAGGGAGATATGAAGCATGCGAGAGGGAGATACAACTAAAAATAAAAATACAGAATACTGAAATATAGTAAACAATGAAGGAAAAAAATGAAAATCTAGTCCCGGCCTCTGTCACGTCCATGCTGGTGTCCTCTAGCTCTAGCAAGGGCTACTCTGTCCTCATAGCTCATGGCTCCGGTGTGGTAGACCGTGTCTCGGAGTCCTTCGACCTGCAGGGTCAGATTCGCTAGGCTCTCAGTGATCGTAGCTTGACCGGTGTGTAGTTGTTGCATTTGAGTGCGGTGCCAAGCTTCGAACTGGTCAGCTCGCTGGTTCTGCTGCTGCAGCATCGTGAGTATCTGTGCCTGCCGGTCTAGGGAGCGACGGAGGTCCTCTTCTGTGTAGTCTGGCACGGGGTGGTGACAGCGGCAGCGGGATGATGTACCTACTGGAGGAGGAGGCTGCGATGCCTCTGGCTGCTCGGACCTGTCCAACTCAGCTTGGATTTCATCTTCGGAATTGTGAGTGGGATCCTGAGTAGGAACAGCGGCAGCAGGAGGGGCAGTGAGGTCGAGCAACCAGTTGGTACGATCCTCTGGGTGGATGCGGGTGCGGGATGGAAGGATGATGCTTCGAACGGTCTTGCCACGCACGACCGGATGGTATTTCCCGTCGGCTCGGGAGCGGATGAGATGGGAGGCTCTGCAGTGGTCTGTGTCAAGGAACACCGAGGGGATGGACTGGAGGTGCTGGAGGCGGTCGCCAAGGTTCAGCCCAAGTGCAATAGCCGTGACAATCCCGCCAAAGTAGAATGGCTTCGAGCCACAGTTGCAGTTGGCCTGAATGTGAGCCAGCAGAAACGGGGCAGCGTTGACAGGTTCATTGTTGAAGACGCAATGAAGAAAGAAGAGCTCCTTGGAGTTCACTTTGTGGTTGCTGTCTCTGGCGAAGATAGTGTTACTCAACGCTCTGTGAAAGTACCTGATGGTGGGGTTATGAATGTGAGTGGCGTGCAGGGAGTCCCAACCATCGGCATTGAGGCCGGTCAACTGATACCACAACGCGAAGGCTTCATGCTGGAACTGATCAGTGATGCGGCGATGAGCGTTGTCGCCGCGAGGTAGCTGTAGGATGCCGGCAATCTGGTTTTGGTGCATCTGATAGTTGATGCCAAACATCCGGAAGCAAGCGGCACCTGAATGTTGGTTGAGTTCGCCGCTGCCCGTGACGTAAGTGAACGAACTCAAGAACTCCAGAGTGATTTGTTCGTAGGTTGGCTGTGGGTTGGTGCAGAGGTTCCAGATGCCTGCTCGTTGAAGCATCCAGGTGACACCTTCAAGGAGTCCGAGCTCCGTAAGCGATGGAAGGTGCGGGTAGTGAGTCGGCTGGAGTGACCTCTGATGAAATGCAATGTATTGTGCTCGTTGTCTTTCGCCTAACTCTCCCTCAGAGAAGGTAATGTTGCTGACATCTGGATTCCTGGCCATTTTTGGAAGATGGAGAGGTTTCTGAGGTTTTGGGGTTTTTCTGCAGAGAGGGAAAAATGACAGAACGGTGGTTTGGAGGTTGAAGTTGGAGTTGAAGTTTATAGTTCAATGTGGGGAGGACGAAAATTCGTAGTGGGGTAGGAGTTTGGATGTTTGAAAGTGATAATGGGGGGAGTGGAAGAGAACACGAACCCTGTTTTATCAGATAGCAGTTCTGGACTGCGTGACGGTCGTCACAAAGGTGTGACGGTCGTCACCCGCGTGACGCTCGTCATGGGGCTGTGACGGTCGTCACAGCAGCAAAATCTGCAGAACGCAGAATTTTGCTCTGAGGGCGTACTCGTGGTGATTTTAAAGCTTAGTATTGATACGGTGATGTAATATAACAGCCAATAAGCAACAATTAATGCGAAAACAAAATAATTGAATAAAAACTAGAATCGAAATAACATAAAATTGAAACAATTGTATGTAGTACATAGTGAAAACGAACAATGCGAAAAATCCAAATGATTAAATGAAACTAAACTAGACTAGACTAAACTGAAACTACTGCTACGAGCTAATAACTAATCTTTCCGTGCCTTCAACTCATCGAATTTCTGTGAATAGTAGTCGAGTTGGTCGCAGACTAGATCCATGAAGCCTACCAGGTCACTGTGCATGCCTGCGATATCAGCTTTTACATTAGTCAGAGCTTTATCAACGTCGTCCAATCTGAGTAACACGGTATCCATTTTGTCGGTGGTCTCCTCAGGGATAGGCTCAGGATAAGTATTGTAGTGTGGAGGAGTCGTAGGGTCTACTTCAGTTTCAGAGGCAGCGTCCTCATAGTACATATAGTCGTGTGCCTCAGAGATGTGGTCACTGTCATACATATAGTTCTGGGGTGTTGACTGTGGTAAAGGAGGTCCCATAGGCTCATCCAATTCGTAGAGCCAGTTATCCTTGTTGTGGATGCTTGTCATCAGATGATCAGGCAGTGTGAATAGCTGTACTGGTTTTTCGTTAATAAGGTACTCATACGGTCCAGGTCCCATAGTCCCTAAGATGCGCCTGTTAAAGCAGAATTGTATGTTCATGGGTCTGATGGTACCAAAACGAGTGCTGGCATTTAAATGGAATCTAAGGCCAAGCTCGTGGGCAATCATTGTTACTAGGCCTCCTATAAGAATAGGTGTCTGAGGTTCCAGCGTGAGGCGTTTGAAAGATCTCATCATGAAAGGCACTGCATTTACTGTCCGACCCTGAGAAGCACAGAACATGATGAATAACTCTTCCTTAGACACTGCAGTAATATTTTCTTCTTTTCCAAACAAGGTGTGAGCTAGTATCTTATGGAAGTATCTAAAGGCTGGGTTATGAATGTCATCGTTGTACATTTTGTCTGGTTCAGGGTGATAGTCGCCTGTGATTCTACCCCAGAAGTGATCGAGTTGCAAATCAATATCGTCATCTTCTGCACTGATGAACACATGCGGTCCGCTAGGGAATCCTAGGAGGTTAGCTAGTGACATCCGGCTGTGGGTTTGGTCCATTCCAAACAGTCGGAAGGTAATCAACTCTGTGCTGGATCCAAAACCATAGTTGGGTGTGTATCTGAAGGAACTAAGGAATTCATAGGTAAGATCCTTGTAGGTAGCGAAACGTGTTTTCAGAGCAGTGTTCTCCCAACCTAGTTGATTGAACAGGTATTGAATGCTATCTGTGATCCCTAGTTTATCCATAGTAGCCTTGTCATAATACAGCGTTAAGGCGAATTCTCTTTCGGTCAGTGCTGCAAATCTTGCCTTTTGAGCGAGTCCTCGGAAGTGAACCTTTGTGAAATCGTACTCGGCCATATTCGCAGGTAATTCGGAGAAAACAGAAGGAATGTTTTGAAGACTTTAAAAATCCTGAAAAGTTTGAAACAGGAAATTGAAGTCAGGATTTTTAGAAACGAAAAGTGGTAGAAACAAAAGGCAAAAGAGAAAAAATAAAATAAGAATAAAAGTACGAAAATGAACGAAAGTAGAAAGTAGTAGCAATTTAGAATTTTTGTTGGATTTTTTTTCAAAGTAGAATTTTAAAGAAAAATGAAATACAATAACGAGGGAAATTTTGGGTTGCCTCCCAATAAGCGCTGTTTTTAACGTCTAAAGCCTGACGATAGCTTGGTGAGAAGCTATGCGGGTGTCTGAGCTGGAAGCTCGAGCAATGTTATATTGCTTACTTGAGGACTGTCGTCGTTCTTATTATAATGTTTTAGACGTTGCCCGTTTACGATAAACGGTGCATTTGTCTTATCGGTAATTTCAACAGCTCCACTCTGAAGTACTTTAGTCACTTCATAGGGTCCAGACCACCTAGATTTTAGTTTTCCTGGGAAGAGTTTTAATCGTGAATTAAAGAGCAATACGATGTCTCCCACACTGAATTGTTTCCTGATTGAACGTTTATCATGCCACTTTTTAGTTCGTTCTTTGTAGATACGGGCATTTTCGTAAGCGTCTAATCGAAGTTCTTCCAACTCGTGTAAGTTCAA
Source organism: Lathyrus sativus (assembly GCA_963859935.3). Taxonomy (NCBI): domain Eukaryota; kingdom Viridiplantae; phylum Streptophyta; class Magnoliopsida; order Fabales; family Fabaceae; genus Lathyrus; species Lathyrus sativus. Next base: position 537,387,661 of record OZ012740.1, on the reverse strand, counting down.
GATTCGCTTTTCTCCTGCCTCGGTGTAGTTGAAGTTGAGTGTTTTAATGGCCCAAAAGGCCTTATGCTCTAACTCTACAGGGAGATGGCAGGATTTACCGTAAACTAATTTATAGGGGGTAGTACCTATTGGTGTCTTAAATGCGGTCCTATAAGCCCATAAAGCTTCTTGTAGCTTCGACGAACAATCTTTCCTTGAGGTAGCGACAGTCTTTTCCAAGATCTGTTTTATTTCTCTGTTCGAGACCTCTACTTGTCCGCTAGTTTGCGGATGATAAGGTGTAGCTACTCGGTGCCTGACTCCATATCTAGAAAGAAGTTTATCGAATATTCGTGATATGAAGTGAGATCCTCCGTCGCTAATGACGAGTCTGGGTACACCGAATCTAGGAAAGATTGTGTTTTTGAAGAGTTTGATTACTACTCGTGCGTCGTTTGTTGGAGCAGCTATGGCTTCTATCCATTTAGACACGTAATCGACAGCGACGAGTATGTAGTTATTTCCAAAAGAAGGTGGGAAAGGTCCCATGAAATCTATTCCCCAGACGTCGAAGATTTCTACCTCTAAGATTCCTTTCTGAGGCATTTCATCGCGTCGTGAGATGTTGCCAGTTCGTTGGCATCTATCGCACTTTTGCACAGCGATGTGAACGTCTTTCCAGAGATTAGGCCAGAATAAGCCGGCTTAGAGAATCTTAGCGCACGTATTGGACGTACTAGCATGACCACCATATGGTGCTGAGTGGCATTGGGAAATAATATTTTCTATTTCTTCCTCTGGGACACAGCGACGATATATGTTGTCGGCCCCTCTCTTGAAGAGTAGGGGTTCATCCCAATAATAGTGTTTCAGATCGTGGAAGAATTTCTTCTTTTGCTGATAAGTAAGATCTGGTGGAAGCACGCCCGCAGCGAGGTAATTAACGATGTCAACATACCAAGGTAATGTGACTTGGGCATAGACGGCTTCCACGGCTTTTTCGAATTCTGGATCTTCCGAGATTGAGTTGGGTATGTCACTTTCTAATTTGGCTATCAGACGTTCATACGGGAAATCGTCATTTATCGGTACTGGTTCATGTCTGATGCCTTCTATTCGGGATAAGTGATCTGCAACAACGTTCTCGGTTCCTTTCTTATCTTTGATTTCTAAGTCAAACTCTTGTAATAAAAGGATCCATCTCAATAGTCTTGGTTTGGCATCCTTTTTGCTTATTAGGTACCTTATGGCAGCGTGGTCTGTGTATATTATAATTTTTGCTCCTACTAAGTAAGAACGAAATTTGTCAAGTGCAAATATAACTGCTAGAAGTTCCTTTTCTGTGGTAGCGTAGTTCATTTGGGCAGGATCTAAGGTTCTACTGGCATAGTAGATGGCATGGAGTTTCTTGTCCTTCCTTTGTCCTAGAACTGCGCCTACAGCGTAATCACTCGCGTCGCACATGATTTCAAACGGTAGTCTCCAATCGGGTGGTTGCATGATTGGTGCGGTGATAAGGGCTGATTTCAATGTTTCGAATGCTTTTAAACAGTCGTCGTCGAAGACGAACTCAGCATCTTTCATTAACAGGCCGGTCAGAGGTTTTGTGATTTTCGAGAAATCTTTTATAAATCTTTTGTAGAAACCGGCATGTCCTAGAAAACTCCGTATTTCTCGTACGGATTTTGGAGGTTGGAGATCTTTTATAATCTCTATTTTAGCTTTGTCTACCTCAATCCCTCTATCTGATATGACATGTCCTAGAACTATTCCTTGTCGGACCATAAAATGGCATTTCTCCCAATTTAGGACGAGGTTTACTTTTACGCAACGTTCTAGTACCATTTCTAAGTTTTGTAAGCATCCTTCGAAACTTTGTCCACATACCGAGAAATCGTCCATAAACACTTCCATAATGTCGTCTATGAAATCTGCAAAGATTGCCATCATGCATCTTTGGAAGGTTGCTGGAGCGTTACAGAGTCCGAACGGCATTCGGCGGTAAGCAAAAGTACCGTAAGGACAGGTGAATGTAGTCTTTTCTTGGTCATCAGGATGGATGGGAATTTGGAAGAATCCTGAGTAACCATCTAGATAGCAGAAATATGAATGTTTGGTTAATCTTTCCAACATTTGGTCTATGAAGGGTAGCGGGAAGTGATCTTTGCGCGTAGCCTTGTTAAGCTTCCTATAATCAATACACATCCTACTTCCAGTCACGACTCTTTTTGTTATTGATTCGCCTTTTTTGTTTTTAACTACCGTGACTCCTCCTTTCTTTAGTACGACATGAACTGGGCTAACCCATTCACTATCGGAGATCGGATAGATGATTCCTGCATCTAGTAATTTCTTTACTTCATCTCTGACTACAGTGCTCAGGATGGGGTTTAGTCTTCTCTGATGCTCTCGAGAGGTTTTAGAGTCTTCCTCTATTGTAATTCGATGCATATAGATCGAAGGGCTTATACCTTTTAAATCGCTTATGTTATAGCCTAACGCGGTGGGGTACTTCTTTAGGACTTCTAATAACTTTTCGGTTTCTAGTTGTCCTAAGTCGGCGTTGACTATCACTGGTCTTTTTAGTTCATCGTCTAGAAATTCATATCTGAGGTTTTTGGGTAGTGTTTTAAGTTCTAAAGATGGGTTCTTCGGACCTGGCATATGGTTTGGGGTCAGTGCTAAGCTTTCGCTTAGGCTGTCGTCTTTATACGGTTTACGCCAATTATCGTCTTCAGAAATGTCGGGTATTTGAATCTTTATTATTTCTGAATACGTGGTCTCTTCATTTTCAAGTTCTCTTATGCATTCGTCAATTTCATCTACTAAATAGCAGGTATCGTCTATTGCTGGTGCTTGTAAGAACTTGGTGAGAATGAACTCTATCTTTTTTTCTCCTACTTCGAATGTTAGCCTTCCTTTCTTTACGTCTATAATCGCTCCAGCTGTAGCTAGGAACGGTCTTCCTAGGATAATTGGGGTTACAGTGTCTTCCTTGATGTCCATGATTATGAAGTCAGTTGGAATGTAGAATTGTCCTATGCGTACTGGAACGTTTTCCAGTATTCCGACGGGGTATTTTACTGATCTGTCAGCTAGTTGTACGGACATTTTGGTTGGCCTGAGGTCTCCCATATTCAGCTTTTTGCATATAGATAAGGGCATAACACTGATACTAGCTCCTAAATCGCATAGAGCTTTGTCTATTACGAACTTTCCTATGACGCAGGGTATGGAGAAACTACCTGGGTCTTTTAATTTAGGAGGCATGCGGTTCTGAATAATAGCGCTACACTCTGCAGTAAGTGTAACTGTTTCGTTATCCTCGATCTTTCTCTTATTCGACAGGATTTCTTTGAGAAATTTAGCATATGACGGCATTTGAGTTATCGCTTCTGTAAAAGGAATAGTAATATTCAGCTGTTTAAGGAGCTCTACAAATTTCTTAAACTGTCCTGAAGTTTTAGAGTTTATTAGTCTTTGCGGATAAGGAATAGGTGGTTTATATGGCGCTGGAGGTGCTTGAGTTTTTTCGCTTGCGGCATCCTCCTTCTCGTTGTCCTCCTTCTTCTCTAACTCAGATTCCTTTTCTGCTTGTTCAGTTGGTTTTTGTTGCATGGCTGAGTTTTCGGTCCTCGGATCGATCGGTTCGTCCAATTCTTTTCCACTTCTTAGTATCACAACATTTGCTTGGCCTTTGGGATTCTGTTCGGGTTGTCCAGGAAATGTGCCAGCAGGTGCGGCAGCAGATGCTTGCTGTTGAGCCACTTGTGATATCTGAGTTTCTAACATTTTGTTGTGGGTGGCTAAAGCGTCTACTTTTCCTGTCAACTGTTTAATTTGCTCGCTAGTGTGTATGTTTTGATTCAGGAACTCTTTGTTCGTTTGAGCTTGAGTAGCTATGAACTTTTCCATCATCAATTCGAGGTTCGATTTCCTAGGTGCATTCTGAGCAGCTGGTTTTTGATATCCTTGCGGAGCAGTAGGCATTTGCAATGCATTTTCGCTTTTGTAAGAAAAGTTTGGATGATTTCGCCAACCTGGGTTGTAGGTATTTGCGTAGGGATTTCCTTGAGCATAATTTACCTGGTCTGGCGAGATTCCGGCTAGCAATGGGCATTCGGGTGCATTATGAGTGGTACTTCCGTATAACTCGCAATTTGGAGTTACTGCAGCGACAGTTGCAGTGGGGTTAACGGTCAGACTATCAATCTTCTGTGCTAGAGCATCTACTTTAGCATTGAACTTTTCAAGGCTGCTGATTTCGTACATCCCACCTTTCGCTGTGGTTTTCTCAGTTGGAGTGCGTTCACCTCCCCATTGGCAATGGTTTTGTGACATGTTTTCTATTAATTGATAGGTTTCATCGTATGGCTTATCCATAAGTGCACCGCCCGCGGCAGCGTCTATCGTCAATCGAGTATTGTATAGAAGCCCATTATAGAAGGTATGGATCGTCACCCAGTCTTCTAGACCGTGGTGAGGACATGTTCTCATCATATCTTTGAATCGTTCCCATGCTTCGTAGAGAGATTCAGTATCTTTCTGTCGAAATCCGTTGATTTGAGCTCTAAGCATAGCAGTTTTGCTTGGTGGAAAATATCTCGCTAAGAAGACGTTCTTCAATTGCTCCCACGTCGTAACGGAGTTGGATGGTAACGATTGTAACCATGTCCATGCTCTGTCTCTAAGAGAGAATGGGAAAAGACGAAGTCTTATCGCGTCTGGAGTTACTCCATTTGCTTTCACTGTGTCTGCGTATTGTACGAACTTCGTTAGATGTTCGTTCGGATCCTCAGTTGCGTTTCTTGAGAATTGGTTTTGTTGTACAGCCGACAGCAATGACGGTTTCAGCTCAAAATCATTTCGGGTAATAGCTGGGGCAGCAATGCTACTTCTAGGCTCCATCTGGGATGGTGTAGCGTATGCCTTCAGCGGTTTGTTCGGAGGTCCTTCAGCCATCTCTGGTTCTTCTTCTTCTGATTTGGGAATGGGAGTGAGAGGTTCGGGAGTGTTATGTTTGAGTTGTTTGAGTTGGTACTCAATGATTCTACTTCTTAAATGTAAGAAGCGTTCTAGTTCTGCGACTGAAGGTTTTACGATATCTCTTTGCGGGCGATTTCTTGGCATACAATCGACAGAACTAGTAAAGGAAAAATGAGAATTGTTAACCTAGTCTATACGGCGTAACAGAAGGTTACACTATTGACTAAACGGGTCCCCGACAACGGCGCCAAAAACTTGATCGCGACTTTCTATGTCTAATACAACTAACTGCAAGTGCACAGTCTATCGCGTAGTAGTAAAAGATATCGATCCCACAGGGACTCGTAATCAAACTAGTGTTCTCGGGAGTTACTATGTTTAGCTAGGTAGAATATGTTTTGAGGGAATAAGATTGTCACTAAAAGAGGGAACTAAGATTACTATTTAGATTTCAATTGATTGAGTCGATACGTAGTAATTGTGTTCTTCAGGGATTTGATAAATTACTGGTGTATGAAATAGTTTTCACAGTTTATTTAAGCAGAAAATGGAGATTTGAAGACTCTCGTCTCACGATGGTTGTTGACGCTAATCATAATCCTAAGGGCCAAACGTACACTTTCGTATCCCGTTCGGGGTTAAAATCATTTTTTGGAAATCTCTAAGTTCTAATTCATTTTAAAGTGCTTTCGATGTTATTAAAACAAATGCCTAGTGTTTACTATCTGACCTTACCGCAGCTTTCGCTTGTTGGTTCGTATCTTAATTAATTTCCCACTTTCGTGGCAAAACTACTTTTAAATAAGTTCTCGCTTTCGCGACGAAGTTTATTTCGTGAATCAATTTTTAAACACTTAGACCATAAATTACTTTTGTGAAAAGAAAGTTTTCAAACAAGAGTTATCAAATCCCATTCGAATTATTACTACATATCGATTACCTAAGTTTATCTAGACATGGAATTGGGAAAAACAAAATATAAATAAGAATAATAAATAATAAATTGCATTATGATAAAACAGAAGTCGATCAAAATGAAAACCTGTAAATATGCCAATTGGCCTTTGGGCAGATCCTCCACAGATGTTGGCAGGATTCTGGTCTTTAGTGCCAATTTGATCGTACAGTACAATAGCAATTACAAAAGAGCGGAAATGGGAATAAGGAAATGGAAAGGGGAATGAATACAAATAAAAACTGGAAAGTAAATTTGCTCTGGAAATTAAATTCGGCAGCACTTCGTGGTATGAATGCAGCACCCTTTCTGAAGTCCTCTGCTTCCCTTTTTATAGAAGTGGAATCCCAACGGTTATCTCTGAGGATGATGGACTTTGAGGCAGATAATTTAGGGAGTAGTGGTCCACTTAATGGGAATTGGAACTGCTCTTTTGACGTGAAATCTGAGTGGGGCGTTTTTGCCTGCATGACGGTCGTCACAAGGTGTGACGGTCGTCACCCGTGTGACGGTCGTCATGAAGCTGTGACGGTCGTCACATCAGCAAAAACTGATTGCTGCGCTTTTCATTGTGTTTTCACTCCTTTTTCGTCCGTATTTCATCTGAGATTGCTCCTTTTCTTCATGTTGCCTTGTTTAGACGTGATCTTTGAATACCTGCAAAACATCAGACAAATACATGGAAATAACCCGAAATCGGATCGAAAACGGTTAGACTTTAGTTGAAATATGCATGAAAATATCTATATGATTTCGTGTTATCACATATGTATAGATATATTACACCAACACCATATAATTCAATCAGATGGTAAACAAATTCATACTATAACACCAGATATAACTACGTCCCACCACTCGGGGATACTCGATCCTACTGATCACTACGCACATATACATCAACCAATTGCTCACCAATAATATTAAGGGAAACACGTGCCATCACCAAGTACACAAGTTAAATCCCACACTCATCATTTTCACACTGCAACAAAGCTAAAAGGATCACACGAGACCAACGCTCGAATCCAAAACATCACAAAAATTCATTTGGTTCTGCTACGTTCGCTGGCATTCGCCAGGCGAAGTTCTTGTGTTTTTAGTTTGGGACTTAATTTCTGAATTATTCGCTGCCTCTTCGCCCCAGCTCGCCAGGCGAACTCTCGCCTCCCTTCGCCAGGCGAAACTTCGCCAACATTCGCCAGGCGAAGCCCAGCGAATGCTGCGATTCGTCAGTTTCCTCACAATTCTGCAGTGCTATTCTAGGCCAAATTATGCCTATCATCTCAACTCAGATTCCCAGCCTATTCTAGTACCAATCTTGCCTATTACCGTAAACAATCGGTTTCTAATTCCTATTCCCAAAATCATCACCTAAACACTATCGATACCTCAAAAGCCATACAAAACTTTCCCTAAAAACCGTAAAACACCATATATGCCCTATATGCCAACTCAACCAAAAACAACAATTCATTAACGATTACTATACAATTAACAACAATCATCATCAATCATAACATATCAATATATATTATCATATATCGATCAATTTCCTACGGGGTTAAGGAATCCCCAACTACCCTATACATGTATAAACCATTCCCAATCAAGTTTCTCCCCCCTTACCTTATCAATTGGTTGATCGATAGAAATCCTCCTAGAATTGGTCTCTTGTCCTTCCCCTTTTCTCTTCCGTTCTTCGTTCCCTTTTTCCTTCGCTCTTTTTCCTTTCTTTCGTTCTTTTCTCTTCTCTCTTTTCTATCGCCCTTTTTCTCAATTTCTAAAATGTATCGTACCACTCTCCCCACCCCTTCACATTCTATTTTCTTTATTAAATCTAATCCCAATTAATAAAATAACTTAATAAAATAATACAATATTATTATTAATACTAATAATATTATAATACTATTAATAATAATAATAATCATAATAATAATAATACTCATTAATAATAATAATAATAATAATACTAATATCATTATTTCACCAACCAAACATCATCAAATACACCCCCACCAAAGGGCACACCAACATATAATATTTAAAATAATAATAAAATGACTAGATAATTAAAATGGGTGTTACACTTGCAGCATCCTGGAGAAGCACAGCTTCTCCCCTACTTGTTTCATTCCCACTTCTGCAGACAAAGGTTAGACAACAAACATGTACCGACAGTGTTTTCACACACATGTCGCATACCAAGGAACAACAACATTAGACAACTTGGTCGGACGGACCGACCTGCTCTGATACCACTAATGTAACACCCTTATTCTACACCACAGATATTACGGTAAAATAACACAGATTTCAGAGTAAAATATTAACTTTCATTAAAAAGCCACAAAGGGCGTACATTTCTCAAAGTCAACAAAATTGGTCAATACTCCGTAACACACGGGTTTTCTCAAAATACATCAAAACATCATATACAGCGGAACTCAAAACATAACTCAATGTTTTCCTCATAAGGGAACATCAGTAAAATAACCTAATGATATACAATCAACTCAAAGAATCCAACCCGATGTTACATATCAGAGCAAGACCCTCTACATTAACCATAAGGCTAACGACTCTAAAACGTCACAATACTCCTCGACGGCGTCCACGGCTAAACTTGCTCATCTGCACGTTACCCACGTGGAGGTAACATTCAAACAGGCAGGATGAGTAAGACAATTCATAATAATCAATGTATAACAATTAATGCATAAACGACATATTACTCATAGTTATATTCAACACATTGATATTCTTCAATTATGCCTCAAAGGCCACAATGTCATAATTATACACAAAGGCTCATAAATGCAAATGCAACATAGACTCAATGCATGTGGTACCAATCATCACAGCTCGATGGACACTAGGCCATCAACCCTCCATAGATCCCCATCAATAGGATCGGAGCACATCAAAATACTTCACATCCACACAGTGGGATTGAAGTCAAAGTAATCGAGGTCCTGAACCGAAGTCCGGATGCACATGAATGCATGATGCACACTTCACAATAATCCTCATAATAACAGCATATGGTGCATCATCATTCATCATATTCATCATCATTACACGTCATATCTCATCGTTATATTCATCATCATAAATCATGTCCTCATAGCTCATCGTAACAATCATCATCATACATCATGTTATCATAGCTCATCACAATAATCATCATTATACAACATATCATCATATTTTATCACATTAATCATCATACATCATACCATCATAATTCATCATATTATTCATCATACAACATATCATCATAGTCCATCATATTAATTAATCTCACACATCATGTCATCATATAATCCCGTATAAATCACATATTAGCTCATAGTCATTTTATCCCATATTACCCCATATTAATTCATAGTACTACCCTCATATCATCTCATATTAATTTATCAAGTTATACTCACGGTAATCCCCACACTATCGCCTATCAATCACATAAACTTCATGGTTCTACTCATGTTAATTCATCATATTATCACATTTACCCTCGTGGTAATTCATCAGGAAAACCGCAGCATCAAAACATCAAGACATCCTTGAACCAGAACATGATTCATTAACAGAACATATACACAATTGACTTCTCAAACATAATTAGATATAAAAATACTAGGAAAACAATTCCCTTATCTATACTATGTTATAGCTCTGTTTATTAGCTTTCCAACGCTTCGAACGGGGGTCAAAACGGACTTACGGATCAAAAGTTACGTCCAAAACAATTTCGACCAAAAACATGAACAGTCGTGACGAACAGAAAGACGTTGTTACGCTCCGAAACTGATTTTTACTCAATTATTCTTACGAATCCCTCACTCAACGTATCCAAAACATCACTAAAACATTCCTAAGATTATACGGCAATAACAACACAACTTCTATGGTTTATTAGGCTCATCTGGCAACATTTGCAACGCCTAAAACACTATTTCCTGCAATTACTCTGAGTACTTCAGAGTTACTCACATATGAACATTCCTATTCCTACAGGGTCAAACATATCACAATCCAAGGTTTTGGCCACGAAGGCAAAAATCATTATTTCTCATCTCTACACTCAAAGGGTCAAGAATACTAACCACTACCCTCCAGGGTCTACCGTCAATTTTCTTACAATTGCTCCGTAGGCATCGTAATTTCAAATATCAAATATTCTATCCCATATGGGCAGACATATAACGATTTAAGGTTTTGGCCACAAAGGCCTAAGGTTTCCTTTCTCATATCAATATTCAGTGTTACACACCATTAACCATAACCTCAAAGCCTTATCACCAATTTCCCTATTTTTCCCAAATCAACCCAAAATACCTTAAATCATAAACCAACCATAAACACATCTAAAGGCATACATAGAAAATCATAAAAAACCATACTCCCCATACCTTAGTCGATTTGCAACTTTCACGATTAATCTTTGGGATCTTCTGCTTCCAGCCTTTCCTTCAGAGCTCTGGCCACGAACTTTCACGTTAAACACAAAATGAAATCTGATTTCCTTTCAAAACTCAATTTTGTCTAACTTAGTCTTGGGCCTCACAAATTGGGTTTTTCCCATAACACCCTTACTAACTCTTCATAATGCCCAATTTACCCTTATTTCCCTTATATTTATTTTAATAATAATAATACTAATATTCTCATATAGTATACTATTAATTAAATAAATAGTCCAACATGCACATCTTCTCAATAATTCCCAAAACCACCGAAAACACCAAAAATACGAATATTCTCAATTAAATAAATTAACTTAAATACTCCGATTAAATTTGGGGTGTTACAAAGCCTCTTGTAAATATCAAGGTCTAACAGGTCGTGAATGCGGTGAAAACTGCAGAGAACCAATGAGATACAACTTATGGTACGACTTAGAGTTGTAGGGTTCAAAGGTAATTTGGTTCGTAATTCCCCAGCTTGCCCGTGTTTATCTTCTGAGCTTACATGTTACTGTGTATAATTTTGTGTTTTCAGCAGGTTTGAGGAGGTGCAGATGGCATCACCGGAAGCATCTCCGCTGACTAGGATCTCAGTTTCGAGCCGGCAATTGGTATGCCATTGCGGTAATACTTCCTGATATTTGAGATATTATCACATGGTCATAATGTTTCAACCTTGTGTTCAAACTTCTGCAGGCTAAATGACAACACTTAGAGGACGGTGGAGGATATGACAGCGTGAACGATGATCTGAACGGTGTTGTCTTATTGAACTTGTTTATTCATGGCGACGTAGAAGGTGTTCTTGATGTCTTGGTGTCTCTACTTTCAGGCAGGTCACGTTAGATGGCGAGTCATGGTTTACCTTTCCTCGAATGATTGTATTAACATTAATGTCGGTGTATCTGCAGCGGGTCTGGAAGTCGTGACTTCAATTTGAGTCATACATACACAAATAAAATCACTACCAAACTCATTATTCAACAGGAGAAAATGCGACTAAAATGCCACCGGTTTATTACCGCCTGCCTTCGGATGCACTCAGGTAAGCTCGCTTTCAAATTGTGTTGATTTATTCGTGCCGGAGGGAGAATGGCTTCAATAACATCCTTCTTATTTCTTTCTAACAGACCAACGGCCCAAACCTTGTTATGCTGACCAACTGGGTACCGTAAGTTTATCATCAAATCATGTGGCTTAATCTATCCTCTTATTTTCAGGTGCAAGTAGCATTCCAAACGAAACCATACGCATAAGCAAGGCGAAGTTTGTTGTACGTGGTAGTTGCGGGATTGAGAAAGATTAACGGTTGCTCAAAGAAAGCTTAGCTTTTCAGGACCTTTGCAAAGTGTTGAATTAGTGGAGTCTGAGTTGTAGAAATCTAAGATTGTAACTTTGATAACTCTTATTGTATCATTACCGAGTACTTCATAAAGTATTTTTATAATCCATTGTTTGCTTAACGTGAATGTAATTGAGTTACTTTGGCGCTGTAGAAGTCAAACCAAAAGTTACCATATTGCCATGCGGTTAAATTGTATGAGGTGCTCACGAGTAGTGTTTGCTTCATGGCATGTAATGTGACGAGGATCAAACTTAGTGAAGTTTAATGAACTTCTAAGCAAATAATTCAACTTGTGACGAATTTCGAAGTTCGCTCCCGTAACCCTCTCGCCAATTGAATTTCAATCTCTTATCTTATGATGAGCTTGTATCGTAAAACCAATCATGAAATTGGATCTTGCAACGACAACTATATGAAGTTTTCCAGTAACTTAAATAAATTGAATTCGACACTAAAACTTGCAATCTTGAATAACCTATGGATTTGGTACTTGTGAGATTCCATTTTGCGTAGCCTACATCCTTATTTTCAAAATATGCGACAACTTAGTAGTATGAAATTAATCATGGGCTTGAATATGATGAACTTTCCATGTTAGAATAAGATCCAACTCTTTACACATCAATCTAGACTGCCTTTAATTCTTCGGAGCAAGACAAAAGCCATTGAGTTCGAATCAGCTTGTGAGCTTTGCTGTGAACTTTGATAAAACTTGGCTCACGATTTGATAAACCATATAAGGATTTTCTCGATCCTGCCACCGGCTACTTAATACACCTGCATGAATTGGTTAGTCATAGTAAACACACATACAAAAGCATAGTGACAATATGTAAGAAAAAATGCACAAAGAGGTAGGGTCTTAAGGTCAAAAATTAGGGTGTGACAGATGCCCCTATTTAAGTTATTTCTATCCGGAGATATGGAGATTGAAATCTTTGTCTCGACGAGATAGGAGGGACTTAAATACGAACATTGCACGAATTTTTGGCCATAAGAATCCACCGAATGCAAATGATATGCAATGATATGAGAATGCAAGACAGAGGGTCCCGTGGAGACAAAATGCCACAGGGGAAGAACAAGACACATCACACGGGAAACACAAGAACAATGAGAAGACGGGCTCAACCGAGCGAGACTCCATGGGGAAAGAAAACAGGCAGCATTGGGGAATCTCCAAAGAATAAAGATATATTAATACCAACAAGAGTACAGTAGCTCGAACAAAGGGCGAGAAACTTGAAAGTGGAGGATAACTTACTACCAACGCATGGCAGCCTAAGCAACGGTAATAACCAAAATGAACTTTTTCGAATTAATAATTCAGTTTTTTTCCGAGTAATCCAACTGAAAATAGTAAAATGTGTAAACCTCCCCACGCCTCAAGGTTTGTATGCCATTGAACGGGTCTCAGTTTCTTGAAATAACCTCCCCACGCCTCATGGTTTGTTTGCCATGGACGGGTCTCAGTTTCTTGAAATAACCTCCCCACGCCTCATGGTTTGTTTGCCATGGACGGGTCTCGGTTTCTACTCAAAATGATGAAAACTCGTGAGAGCATCTTCACAGAGATCAAAATGTCATTGTAGATTGCAGAACTCTAGCAGTAATCCATAATGTATTGGAGATCATAAAGCTTTACCGGGGATCTTCGGAAGGGATGTAAGCCGGTTGATTTGCAAGGTAGGTCTTCTCAAATAAAGAGAGATCAATTGTGATAAACTTCACCAAACTTCTCAGGAGAGATGCCATTTGATGGAATTAATCTTGTGTAACTGACTCATTGGGAAATACATTCCTGAGGGGTATCCTTGTTGTAGCTGTAAAAGCATGTATTCTTTGTAGTGTAAATTCTCAAATAAAGAGAAATATTTGTAATGTCTTCGACGCATTTCTCTGAAAAACTTCCGAAGAGATGCCATTTGACGAGTAGGTGACCTTGATAAAACCATGAAGGGTGGACAAACTATCCTGAAGGGACTGCCATTTGTCATTTTGAATAAGATCCTGATCAAAACCAGTTGCTCCAATAAAGAGATCGCTTGTGGTCCGAATATAAATTGTTGAGAGAACCTTGTAATATTATTGGAGAAGGTAACCTGTCTTCAATAATGATCTTCATAAAGATTCTTCTTTGGGAGCAAAGTGCAAAATAAATGCACACTTAATCCATATTCAAAAGTAGGAGATGTCCACAATGTGATTGCCAAGGATCTAAGTTCACTTCGGGAAATAACCGAAGAGAAACTGTAAAGCAAGACTCAACCATTGAGGTATGAACTCAAATGGGAATGTACTAAAACAACCGTCTTCCACGAGGGTCGAACTCTGTGGGGAAATAGAAGTGTTGCGCTCTTTCTGCCTAGGGCTGACAACTCTACTTGAAGGGATAAGACAAACCCAGTCGCTTGGTGATAAACATGGCCAAAGCGACAGAACAGGCAAACACAAAGATGCACATGCTATGCTATCTACCTATATGCTATGCGTATGCTTATGCTGACAAAATAAACAGCAAGAGGCAACCGGAGATGAAACATCTCGGAACAAACATCCGACCAATAGAAGTATCACTGGTGATAGGTGGAGAACTGAATATGGGATCACAATCCTGCTTCAGGGCTTCAAAAACTCTTGGGGAATAGAGAACATTCTACTTGGGGGTAAAACATCTTGATCTTACTTGAAGGATCGTCAAGACAAAACTCAGTTATCTTGTTGAAGATGAGAATAAAGATATACCAGGGGAGGATCAAACTCATAATTAAAGAAATCTCACGGATAAAATAAATATCCATTCACCGGAGAGATTCATACAGGAGTTGTAGATGGAGATACCCGAATTGAGGTTTCGCAGGGGATAAAATAAATATCCACTTCAAATGGGGAAACTGGGTTAACAAAGCTGTTGGACATGCCGGTGTCGAAACTTTAATGGGGATGAAATAAACACCCGCCTCGCTGAGGGAAATCGGCGTAGTGAGAGAGATCCACTGAGGACTAAAAGATCATCCACTTTATTGGGAAAGCAAAGTCGAACAAATCACCGGAGAAACCGCAGGCCGCCCACTGGAAATTTCTTGCATCGATCATCACTGCTTGAAATAGGGATCTATTGGAGGAATTATGGCCACTTGAAGTAAAAAAACATCGAGGACATGAAGAATGTGGTTTTGATCTTGATGAAACTGCGTAATAGTCGCCATTTTGAACAATAAACATTGTGAATGGGTGACGTAATCTTCATTTCTCAAATGCCCCAGAGTACATGCCTTATGAGAAAAAGGTCGTTCAAAGAGGATTTTATAAAGAACGTGGGGTCTAATTGCCCCAATATTTTCAAACTCTTAGAGAGATTCGCCGAATCTTGACGCAACTACCCCTGATTGACGATATCATGATTGAGTCTTTGAAAATAGCTCTATAGATGAAGTCAAATTTGTATTAGTGAATAAACTGGACACAACTTGCCCCAGGTCCATGGAGTCTTCAAATTTTAATCGGTGATGTCTTCACGTAATCTTTCTAAGATGTCAAAAAAAGTTAGCAAGTCGGAAATGTTAATTCTGAAACCGTTAATGCAAGACACATGTTTGTCTTGAAACTTTTTGAAAAAGATATCACAATAACTGGTGACCGAAATCACTAGTTAGGATGTAAATTAAATTTATTTATAAGGACAATACCAAATTTGAGCATAGCTCACAGGAGTCAGGAAACGTTATCTTATCGTGTATGCTTTCGAGGTAACCTTACTTCAATTAGGACTTTTGAGGGTTGTATCCGGATAAAATTTATGATTTGTAAAACAAAGGATCTAAGGGTCAAAGTATATTTGTGCCCACCCGATTTTTGAAAGATTCTCATTTTTTGATGCCCTGCTCCAGGTTAAAAACGAGGTTTTGATTTGGGAAAGACAGATTCTTCATCCAGGCTTAAAGGAGTTTAAATATTTTTAGTGTTTAGGAGGTTCAAACAATGCCTTACATCATCAGTAGGTTTTTTTATTCAAAAGCATGCCACAAGAGACCTCACATTTTACTTCATCATTCTCCTTCCAATTATTCACCAAAGTGAGAGAATTGGGTATAGTTGGCATTATAAATTATGAAAAAAAATTTGCGAGTGAACACGAATGGATTTCTTTAAGACAAACATTTTATTGCATTAATTATTCAAAATAACAAGTTCTTACATGCCAAATATGCTTTTAATCAAAGAAACGAAATACACACAAGCAAACAAAGCGAAAAGCCAGACAAGCCTTTCTCAAGATTTTATTAAGCCTTCGTATTTGTCAACACAACGGTATTCCGTTCACGCGTGGGCCTTTGCCTTTGAAGGTCAACACTTTGTCGTCCATCATCTCTTGAACTTTCTCTTGGAATCTCATGCATTCTTCAATTGAATGCCCCATTGCTCCATCGTGAAATTCACAGCTGGCATTCTGGTTGAACCAAGGTGGGCGAGACTTCCTGATTTTAGTCTTTTTGGGTGTCATTATCGAATTTCTAGTAAAATAAGACCATAGTTGACGGTACGTCATCGGGATAGGATCAAACCAACGAGTTTCTTCTTTCAGAATAACCAGAGGTATCTTCTGATTACGAAATCGTCTTCGAAACCGTCGATTCTGCTGTCGATCTGGAGGAGTCGAGCTCTACTTAGGAAATAGCCGCTGCTTGCGCTGAGTGGGCGTTGCATACCGGTGTTGAGGGTAAGATACTGGAACCATAAATTCTCTGAAAGATCCATTGTCATTTTTACCATCTGGAGCTATACCCACATTGCGATTGTATTGTTTCACAAAAGCAACGACTAAGTCTTCCCAAGACTGAACGTGGTTACTTTGTAGCTTCATATACCATATCAAGGATGCCCCACATAAACTTTCTTGAAAGCAGTGAATCATCAGTTTGTCGTCGTCAATATAAGCAGTCATCTTTCGACAAAACATCGTCAAATGGTATTTTGGACAACTAATGCCCTTATATACTTCGAAGGTAGGCATCTTGAACTTTGAAGGAATAGCCACTCCTGGAACTAGACATAGTTTGTGAGCCTCAAGACCAGATGCATTAGCTTCTTTCATCATCTTCAATTGTTCTTCGAGATCACGAAATTCTTTCTCCATTGTTGTAATTCTAGGATCGTCCACTTTCTTCTCAGCATGAGTACTCTGAAGACTTGGTATACACTGTGGAAACTGAGAATCTCCTTGCGCAGGCTGAAGTTGGGTAGGAGCATCCACTTGTTGAACAAAGTCGTCGGAGGAACAGTCAAATATCAGATTAGTCCTTACTCTGAACCCAGTCATGAGATCTATATCTTTGTTCTCTTTATTATCCTTCAATAAGTACTTCGAGCTTGGTCAGATGGTCGAGATGTCAGCTGATGAGACAAAGACAGAAAGGTGGATGAGGACGCAGTGGAGAAGAGACACATGCACATGCTAAATGTAAGATGCTATGCGAAATGCAGAATGCAGATGCAAGAACTTCACGGAATTCCAATATTTATGAACATTATGGATAGAAAAAAAAACGTTTATTATTTTAAAATAGATTACAAATAAATATTCCTTAAAGAGCCCCAAATAAATAGCTAAATAAAAGTTGATAAAAGTCCTAAGGAAGTTTTAAATTCTGTTGCTTGAGCTGCTCTTCGAACTGGGTCTTCTCGCGGGTGAGATTGTCCACAATCAATTTCCAAAGAGTACATTGAAGGTCGGAGGAAAATAAATCCTCCAGAGCTTTCCTCTTCTTGTAAGGAAGTAATTCTTCATCCTTCAACTGTAATTGTTTCTGAACTTCAGCATTTTGTTTCTGAAGTTCAGTAGTCTCTGCAGCAACCACTTGATACTTGTTCTTCCACGCTTCCGACTCATGCTGCGACTTCCTTAAAGCGACTCCCAACTTCTCAGCGTCAGACATAAAAACATAAGTAGGTTCTCTTTTTGTAGGTATAGGATCCTGACGAGGATAGGGCATCTTCAACTTGATTGCTCTCTCTCTGACCCACTGAAGGTACGGTTCCAAGGACACACAATTAAGCTTCCCCAGACTTTTCTTCCCTTTCCTATGCAAATGCCCCCATGCATCCATGATCTTATCTTGAAGTTCCTTGTTATCCTTGAAGAAAATCCTCTCTACTTGAACAATCTTAGGCGGTTCCTTCAACGGATATCCCACCTATCGATGAGCTAAAACAGGATTGTAACTGATCCCTCCATTAAAGCTAAGTAAGGGCACGTTAGCAAAATCCCTACAGCCATTAATAATTAACGTCCCATCATATACTCGACTGTACTAATCAATGTCTGAGTGGATTAGCGCCATAAATCTCAGAGACCAAAGCCCTTTATCGAGATTCAAAAAAGAACTAGACTTAGGCAAGTGCAAAATAAACCACTTGTAAAGTAAGGGCACACAACAGGTGATCATCCCTCCACCATAGAAGTTTCGGAGATGCACAGAGCGATAGGTATTACCCAATAGAGTTGGCACCGGATTGAATATGATGAACTCTCCATGTTAGAATAAGATCCAACTCTTTACACATCAATCTAGACTGCCTTTAATTCTTCGGAGCCAGACAAAAGACATTGAGTTCGAATCAGCTTGTGAGCTTTGCTGTGAACTTTGATAAAACTTGGCTCACGACTTGTAAACCATATAAGGATTTCCTCGATCCTGCCACCGACTACTTAATACACCTGCATGAATTGGTTAGTCATAGTAAACACACATACAAAATCATAGTGATAATATGTAAGAAAAAATGCACAAAGAGGTGGGGTCTTAAGGTCAAAAATTAGGGTGTGACAGCCACATTGCGGGGGATGCGCGTTGCGACGAGGTCTACGACGAGGTTGCTGTGATGTGTTCGGTCTCTGTGTGTTGAGTTGTGGAGGAGAGTATGGTTGGGACGGCCCCAACGTATTAGATAGATTTTGCAGCATTTGACCCCAATAGTCGGGAGGTCCACTACCAACGGCGCTTCCGTAGTTTAGCCCAATGCCCATGTTTTCGTAGGATGGTCTAGGAGGTCTGATGGAGTATGGATGGTATGGTTGTCCGAATTGGTAAATCGAGTTGGGTTAGAAATGGTGTGTTGGTTGTTGTGGGGTGTGGTAGTCAAATAGTGGAATGTTGGAGGGGGTAGGGTCAAATGAATTGTCTGGGATATAGGCGGAGGGGGTTGGCTCAAAAGACGTATCAGGGCTATAATGGTATGGTGGTTGAGGTTGGGACTGGGTGGGTGGCATGTACGGGTCATGGTATGGTGGTTGAGGCTGGGACTGGGTGGGTGGCATGTACGGGTCATGGTATGATGGTTGATGGGGGTCATGGTAAGGCTGGTATGGGTTATGGTAAGGCTGATTTTGGGCACTGGACTATTGTTGTGTGTTGGACGAAGAAGCGCGTTGCCTTGGGTCAACCAAATAGGTTGGCTCGGACAGAAATGACTGAGATGTCGTGACAGACCTAAACCAAGTCATATATTGAAGACTTTGCCTAGCCCCATGCACAATATGACCGGTCAAGACGTGCTGCCTTCTTCTCTTCCAGTGTTTACACAACTCCTTTGCAAAATCCTTCCAATGACTGACACTCCACTGCGAGTCCACCCGCTTCTGATGCCACTGCCCCAATGCTACCGGAGCATCTGGAATATCCTGATGCATTCCAAATTGTAGCTTCACCCGGTCACTTTGGTGCATCTCCACCGTAGTGAACCTAATTATGGGTGTTCTCGAAGTCTACACAGCAGCATCATTGGGGTCGGGCTGGTGGTCGAGACCCTCGTACGACATCCAGACAAACTACAATAAAGGTGAACAAATAAGTTAGACAGAGATATACAAGTTTATGCATATAAGTTAGACAAATTAAAGGTAAATAACTTACATCATCTGGCCCAAGGTGGTCGATGAGGTTGCGGTATTGAATTATAGAGTGCTTGAGACATCTTTGTTAATTCATCCTTGGAACAGACCATCTAAAAAAAAAGAAACACATATAAGTTAGCATCTAAAACACATCTCACAAATTATTAACTTACAAAGAAAAATTGGTTGCTAAATAATCTTGAAAAGAAACTTACTTGTTGGCGTACGAGAATGTAAAAGGATTCCGGTTTATTGGAGCAAGCGTTGGCATCCTAGACCAACCCCACGCTTGCAGGAGATAGGCACAACCATAAAAAGTACAGGAATTTTTTTTTTTGAATTTTTGCAAAGTGCGCTATACAGATGGGCGAGGACAGCTGATCCCCATGTTGGACAAGTGTGCTGATGCATGTGTGTTGTAAACGCATGCTGGACAAGTGTGCTGATGGATATGTGTTGTAAAAGCATGCTGAACAAGTGTCCTGATGCATGTGTGTTGTAAACGCAGATTTGACAAGTGTCCTGATGCATGTGTGTTGTAAACGCATGTTGGACACGTGTCCTGATGCATGTGTGTTGTAAACGCAGATTCTTGCATTGTCCCGTCTTATTAAGCATGTTGCATGCAGAAAGAGAATCTCGTAGGCCTGCATGGTCAATGTAGGCATGCAGGGTCACATGTGAAACATAGATTCTTGCATTGTCTCGTCTTATCAAGCATGTTGCATACCGGGTAAGAATCTCGTAGGCCTGCAGGGTAATTGTAGGCATGCAGCATGCAGGGTCACATGTGAAACGCATAGTCTTGACACCCATCAATCGAGAGTGCATACAACAACCTTGACAATGGTTGGCAGAATCCTCCCTCGACCGACATTTATTGCATAAGGCATATCGCCCAAAATTTCATGCGGGAAATCAAAGACAAGACGCTACAGAAGAAGGTTGTGGATGCAAGATATGCACTAACTGAACCCACATTCAAATACTACCGTGACGAGATCAGACTAACCAACGCGGATGCATTAAGATGGATTGATAGCATTGATAGGGAGAAATGGATGCAGGCATACGACAATAGGGTGCGATGGGGCCACATGACAACTAACCTTGTCGAATCAATGAATTCTGTTTTCAAGGGAATCCGAAACCTCCCAATAACTACCTTGGTAAAGGCAACCTATTTTAGGCTAGGATCACTCTTTGATAACAGACGTACAGAGTGGGGTTCAGTATTACAATCGGGTCAACTGTACAATGATACTTCAATGAAATTCATGAAAGAGGAAGCAGCCAAAGCCAACACACACGTGGTCACAATCTTTGACCATACAGCTGGTTGGTTTAGTGTTGCTGAGTCTATTGATCACAACGAAGGAAGGCCTAGGGGATGTTACTGTGTTGAATTGGATAAGAGCTGGTGTGATTGTGGGAACTTTCAAGCATTCTGTATGCCTTGCTCTCATGTTATAGCAGTGTGTTCGAAGGTGCGTCAGGACCCAACCAACCTTCTTTCTGCAGTTCACCAAGTGATAAGTCTATGCAATGTCTACACATGTAGCTTTCAGGTGGTGGCAAAGGAGGACTATTGGCCTCAATGCGAAGGCGAAATTGTTTGGCATAATGACTTTATGTGCAGAAAGAAAAAGGGTCGGCCTAACAACACGCGCATTTGAACGAAGATGGATACCGCAGACAAGCTGGTAAGATTGTGTAGTTCATGTCGACAATCAGGACACAATCGTACAAAATGTCCTAACGTAGGATCAAACAGCAGATCATAGTTTCATATGTAATCTTGTCCCTTTAAATCAATATCAATAGCAATTTTCATTCTATTGATAGCAAATTTCATTCGATTAATACCAAATTTCATTCGATTAAAAGCATACTTAACTGACATAACAACAACATAAAGACAGAACACTGCACCAAGGCAACATAAATTAAACAAACATAACAACAACGTAAAGACATAAAACAGAACATTGCATCAAGGCGTCTACGATATCACGACCATCAACTTTATCTTCTTTGGTGTCAACATTAACACAAGGACACCGACATCATTTTCCACTTTTCTCCATTCACGAGTAACTCCGTTTCTCCCGGTCTCCTCGACCAACCTCTCAATTTTTCTAATCTTTTCTCCCGGACCAATATCTCCTTCTAGCCAGCGGTTCAGTTCCCTGTGCAAGTGCTCCAACGTTTGCGTATTCCACAGGAGCACATTCATCAGAGACTTTGTTGCTGAAAAGATAACTAGGGCATTTCTTTTCATTAGATCGAATGTTGGAAAGGGTTCCTCCGATGCTGATGACGACGACGAAGAACGTTGATTTAGAAATGCAGACATTCTAGACTCCACTCCACTCAAAATGCACTAACGCTTCAGTCTTTTGGTAAACAATATTGTGAAAACATATATGTGTTTGCAGTCGTATTTATAGAAAAATAAAATAGTACGGGCCACATATGAAATGTCTTAAATACCCTTACAAAATTTATATACTTTAAAACTCAATGGTTAATCAATTTTTTATTTTAAAATCAACTTATATGCTTTAAAATTTAAATTGTTAATCAATTTTTATTTGGTATTTAAATTAATATATAATTAACATTTAAAAAAATTTTATAATTTAAAGGGAATAATTATTACTTATTTTATAAATATTACTTAAAAACATTTTTTTAAAGTAATAATAATAAAAAATTAATTATTATTATTTAAAAACACAAATTTATAATTTAACAATTTATTTTTATTACTTAAAATAATAACAATTATAATAATTATGTTTATTAAATAAAAACATTTTTTAAAATATAATAAATAAATAAATAACAGAAACCCTACTTCTTCAACTAAGTCGATAGTGTGTATGGCGAATCCATTCAAATTCAACAAAGTTGCCATTTCATCCGAAGAATTCATTGTACGGCCAATTTCTCAAACAACTGAGTCGTCATTCTAGACAGCGACACGACGTTGAATGTGTGCTAATTTTCTGAATATTTCATTTAATTGGTAATACATAGTTAATTTAAAAAAAATTCTCGTTTTAACAATGAAGTAATTAACATGATATTTATATCAAACAAGCCATTAGATATCAAGTTCACTGAATCCTTTAACTTCGTCACTTTTAGTCACACAACTATGAACACTTTTACTTAATTGTTTAGCATTTTACTACTCCTGTTGCACTTAGTTTCTTTTTCTATTTTTTATGGTGTGCATTAAGTTCATTCTAGCAATGTTATGGATGATGACACAACTTGTAATAGACTACCGTGAGAAAAAAAAACATCAGAATAGAAAAAAGCACAAAAAAACAAGAATTTGACATTTTTTACAAATTAGGATTTGGTTATAATCATTCCATTTTTTAAATCCCTTCTTTTAGAAGTGGATTTTGTCTGGTCCAGAGCTTCGAAAATAGTTTAGCGAGATAAAAGCATTGGCACTCTATTTTTGTAAGCAACAACTAAAAATAACTATTTTTATCTAACAAAAGCTTGATGGTGTTAAAATGAGGGGAAGATTATGTCAAAACTAGAGGGAGTGTTTGTGTTGTATATGAAAACTGAGGTGAGAGGAATTTGTTTTAAAAATTATGTGAATAGGGAACTGTGGGCCGAATTTATGATGTATATCATTATGACTCTTAATTAGGGGTGGAAATAGGTCGGACCTACATAGATTAGAGTCAGACCAACTAACATGGACTTACGGCCTAGCCTACATAGATTACAGTCAGGCCAAACTTTTTTTCAAATAAAAAAAACTTAGGTTTTTTTATAAACCTATTTAGTTAAAAAAATTATCAGAATGACATATTTAAATAAATATAAAAAATTTTATTATTATTATTATTGTTATTATTATTATATTGTATTTTATTTAGAATTACACTAAAAAGTAGTACTATACATAATACCTAAAGTTTTAGAATTCATGTGTGAACGGTTAACCTCGATATTGATTAGGTTTGGACCAGGTTAAGGATATATAAAGAAGAGTAGTGTTGTACATAATACCTAAAGTTTTAAGCAGAGATCTGATGTTCTGGTTTCGCAATGGTCTTGATCATCAGTCCATTGCTCCTCCGGATGCTCTCCAACAGTTATCATAGATGATATTTTGAATCGAGATTAGGCTTGACATATATTTTACAATAGGAACTGGTCCACATTTGAATATTTTTAATAGTGTGTTAAAATATGGTAAACATTATTGTTGGTATTTTCAAACTTCTTTAACTTAATGAAATTGGTTCAACTGCAGGCAAAGACTGTCTAGGTTCCTACTTTTCTTGAGCCTGCTACACAAAAAAAGGTGTACAAACTTATATTCGAGATTATATAAGACATTTGGACCAAAAAAGAAAAAAATACTTCCAAAACAGAATAATTGTAAAGCAAAAACTAATTAGTATCAATGTAGAGTTCAAGTTTTGTTTGGAAAACATGAAAAGACTGCAGCATGTCACTCAATATGATAAAACCTATGTTGAAAATACACTTTACATTAGAGATGTGTTGAGTGTTTGATACGGACACGTACACTATATCAACGTGTGTTTCCATGCAACCACTTTTGTTTTTTTTTTATTTAGGTCAGTGTCAATATTGTGTCTGTGTCTGTATAACTTCTTTAGAACAACAAAATGCTAGTAAAATAATTCAACCAGCTTATCGAGCTTATGATACTAGGCTATTCATCATATACATATAAAAAACCAAAGAGATAAATACATAAATATAAATACATAATTATATTTTGTATGATATAATGTGTATAAGAGTTATGTGGAATCCCAATAATTTCAGATAGGAATGACACAGAACTAAAAAAAAGGAGAATAATAATGAAAATCACATTTTAGTCCTTTTCCATGATCCACCATGCATGCATGCAATGCTACCTCAGGCTGTCTTGTCACAGAAGGCTGGAACTGCCGTCGGCAGAAGAAGTAAGTCGGCGACTATTCTTGTTGGCCTTGGACTTGCTTTTAGAGTCACCACCACATACAATGGAGCACTCAACACCGCAGATATTACTAAAGCAAGAAAATAACCCATTCCCTCCGTCTGTATGCCTCCGCGAGTGGCGGCTAGTTTTAGTTTTCGTCGTGCTTGTTGTTGGTATGCTCGACATCTCACCTTGGTCTATCACCGGAGGCAACTCCGATCGCCACCTATCTAATTTTGACCCCAACCCTTCCACACTCTCATCCAAGCTCCATCCTCCCACTGTTGAGGTATCCTCATCGATCACCGGCTTCTTTGCCATTGCAGCCGCAACCTCTGACGGAGATGGTCCCAGCTCTGACTCTGTCATCGTAACCGGCCTCACATTAGCCAAGTTGGACCTCATCGGTGTTGCATATTCCATTCCACCATTCATCTTTCCAAACGGATGCATCGGGGTCCCCCTGTGCGAACCGCCAAATCCCATTGCAGGGTTGAACTTCGAAACTGCAGGCGAATTCCTAAAATGTGGCGCCGCAGCTGAGTTTCGAAACTGTGGCATTGGGGAATTCCTGAACTGTGGCATTGGAGAATTCCTAACATGCTGCATTGGGGAATTCTTATACTCCGGCATTGGCGAATTCCTAACTTGATGCATAGGGGAATTCATATACTCCGGCATAGGCGAATTCCTAACTTGATGCATAGGGGAATTCTTATACTCCGGCATAGGCGAATTCCTAATTTGCTGCATAGGCGAATTCTTATACTCCGGCATAGGCGAATTCCTAACTTGCTGCATAGGTGTATTCCTATACTCTGGCATTGGCGAATTCCTGAACTGTGGCATTGGAGAATTCTTAAACTCCGGCATTGGCGAGTTTTTAAACTGTGGGTTAGGAGAGTTGTCATATTCCGGCATAGTCGGAGATCTCATATACTTAGGCTTTGGAGAGTTGTCATATTCCGGCAGAGTCGGAGATCTCATATGCCTAGGCTTTGGAGAATTCATATACTCCGGCTTCGGAGATTTATGAAACTGCGGTTTAGGAGAGTTCATATACTCCGGCATCGGAGATTTATGAAACTGCGGTTTAGGAGAGTTCTTAAACTCTGGCATTGGAGAGTTCTTAAACTGCGGCTTTGGAGAGTTATTATATTCTGGCATAGGGGATTTCATAAACTTCGGCTTCGGAGAGCTTTTAAACTCCACCATCGGAGATTTTGGATAATGACGACTTGGCGTGGCCTTAACTTGATAGGCAATGTTCTGTTTGTCATTGATATCAGTGTCTCTTGTAGCTTGAGAAATAGTGTTCACAAACGAAACATCCTTCTCGTTATCATCATGATAATGATGATGATGATCAATATC
The DNA here is from genome assembly GCA_963859935.3 of Lathyrus sativus. Classification (NCBI taxonomy): domain Eukaryota; kingdom Viridiplantae; phylum Streptophyta; class Magnoliopsida; order Fabales; family Fabaceae; genus Lathyrus; species Lathyrus sativus. The sequence continues at coordinate 537,361,675 of OZ012740.1, read as the reverse complement.
ATTTTCGTCATTGTTGTGGTGTTCGTCATCATTATACCGTGGTGGTGGTTGCGGCGGTTCCATGTGTGAATCAGGAGTATAACTTGCTTTTCCATTTTTAATTATCCATGGAACAACGGCGTCGCTGAGAACACTGCTAATGATAGAACTAGCTTCGTCATTGGAGGACTTTTTCTTCTTATTTTTCTTCTTCTTTTTCTTGTTTTTATTCACTTTATTATAGCTCACTTCAGAACCAGAAATTGCAGAACTAGCTCTTTCCTTATTAATAATAGCACGTTGGTGACGCAAAACCGCTTCGCATGCCATAACAGAACTTGTATCACTTTTCGTTCGTCGGAGTTCAGGTTTACCAGCACCTCCTCCACCACCACCGCCGCCACCGCCGCCGCCAGCAGCCAAAACAAGAGGACTAAGATGATTATGGCTATCATAAGCATCTTTTTCTCCCATCAAATGCCGGTAGCCAACCGCAGAGGCATTCAAAGTATAAAGCGGCATACTCCTCATGGAACTATCCAAAACCGTTACACCGATATTAAGAATGCCCTGAGGCCTCCCGGAAGGCCGACGAGCCTGAAGAGCGACAAACCGCATACCGAGAGGAGCACGGTCGGTATGAAAAGGTCTAGCTGGCGGAGGAATAAGATTCCCGACGAGGACACGAACGGTACCAACGTGGATATCTTTAAACCAATGCAATGCGTAGATCTCAATCATGATCGCGGAAGTGTCGCTGTATAGAAACTCATCGTCGACGCGGAACACAAATTTGTCGTTCCATGTTGGATTGGTGTGGCCTTCTGTATCCACACGTGTGGAAAGTTTTCTATCGGGATGAACCCATGCAACCGCGTAGGTTCTCATGTTTCTTCCTACGGAAGCCAAATCCTGCGCTGAGATAACATTTAGTTCCAGTAATTGGAACGGTGCCAATACTTGCGACATTGTTAACGATTATGACGAGAAGGAGATGGAGAATGAAGATGAGGATGTTGTTTATTTGAGTTTATAGGATCTGATGTATTTTTTGTATAATTTTTCGGAAGTTTTGGAACGTTTGAGTCGGATGGTTTTGACCCAAGAGAAGGTGAAAAGAGAAGATAAATGAAGGGAGGTGCGATGGGAGGGAGGAGGGGTGCCACTCGTGGTCGTCCGGGAGGTGGACGACGTAGGAGGGCGTGGCATGAAGATGGGGAGAGACTAAAGAAGAGAGAAGGAATGAAAAAAAAATGCAAATAAGGTCTTTGCTGTCATTTTTTCGGTTGCATCACTCTGTTACTCAAACGACACCCAATCATTTTTCAATTTACTTCTCTAGCGTTTGTTTTTCCCGGTTTTTTCGTTGCCTCTTGTCATTTTTTCTAATTATTTTTCCTTTTCTTTCTCTGTTGTTGGGATTTTGTCTAACATTGTCGTTTGGTTTAACAATATTTTTAACAAACAAATTCTCTGTTACGAATATAATTATAAACCTAACATAAATTAGACCAGGTTGTATTACAGACCGTACCTTCCTTATTTGGAACAGTTATTATGTTCTCACTACAAGAGAAAATCTATATACAAAATTCCTACACCTTCTTAAGAGTATAGTATATTGTTCACAAAGACATTGGATTAAAATATAAGTAGACATTCATTAATTGCAAAAAAATAAATTTTGGATCAAAATTACTCTCATTTTAATGAGGTGACAAATTTAAAGAGAAGGACAAATGAGACTTTTCTACAACATCTTATTTTTTTTATATTATAGATGATTATAAATTAAATTTCCAAATGCATTTGAATATTGCTGTCTTTTTTTGTATGACCAAATGATATTTATTTAAAGTTATGGAGAACCACAAGAATTTATGATATAATTAACTTATAGAGTAAGGTGCTTACATTGTTGGTGTAAATAATTGTACACTTACATTACATCTAATAGAATAGACAGAGATACCATAATTAAATATTTGTACACTTACATATAATAGAATAGACAGAGTTACCATAATAAAGTAAGAATAGATAAAAGTACCTGTAAAATAAACAATTAAATACCGCCAATTCTTATTGTTATCATCACTATTAAATGCCTCACTATATATCTTTTATTTTATTTATGTATATTTTAAATATTCTATTTTATTTATGTATATTTTAAATATTCTGGCTTGTCAAGAATCAAGTGATTTATAGTAGATTTTGGTAAATGATTTCATTAAGAGCTAATGTTATTTCTATCATTCAAAACAAACTTGGTTAAGTTGTTTGGATAAACTGTTTTAGAAATTATTATCTTAAAACGAAAAACAATTTATGAATATATCATAAGTTATAGGTGGATCCAATAATGAAGCTTCATTGTTTTGTAGGGGTAAAAAACACGTTTATAGTAAATTAAAAACTCTTTTCACTTTTGTAGATGCATTCCATAATCTTGAAAACACAAAAATATCCTTCGTAAATTTAAACATGCATCTTTGGATATATTCTGTTTCACGAACATCTCTACTTAATTGACATATATGAATCTTGAATTCATACTCTCTCCAGCCTCGAGAAACAACACAATATTATAAAAAAAATTAATATAAAAATGGTTGAACTCTAACCGTTCATTCTCAAAATAACATCTAGTTGACTTAAGGTAAACAAATCAAGTCAACTCCAAAATCTTTATCATAAATGATTAGGGGATAATTAAGACAAATCAACGAAGTAGTCACTTGATAACACAATCATGATATATGAATGAATGTGTTACAACCGTATCGATGATAACATTCAAAGAAACACCATTTATGAAACATGTACCTCAAATTAAATTATCTGATCTTGAGACCACCACACCATTAAGAGCAAACACCTTCCCACTAGCTTGCGAGCCATCTGCGTTATTTTCCAGCTTTTGAAATTTGGCACGGATCTGACTTGGCTCTCCACAATTGAAATTAGTCAAAAATACACTCTTGCAATCAACGACGTGATGTCTCTGCTTTCCACACTTGAAACATGTTAGGCTTGTGCTCTTCCACTCATCAGTATAATGACCTAACCTTACACATTTGAAATATCTCAAAGAAGCAAAAACACCTCCCTCACTTGTTTCATTCTCACTTGCGTCCTTCTGCTGAGACTTATGTTTTCCCTTAACAACTGGGGTAACATATGACTTACTACAATTATGATTCTCACTCTTCTTCTCACTCACTCTCGTTGTGAGAAAATTTAACTATACTACCCTCATCATAAATTCTGCATTTGTTGACCAACATAGAGAAACGACAGATTTCCTAATAGCCGATGAACAGTTTGATTTAAGAACATAAGCCACTCTCAAACTTCACACACTTGGAATCTTTGACATCTGCAACATTATAATAAACACAAAATCTGGACAACTTTTCAAACTTGGCCGTATAGTTAGTCACTGTCATACTACCCTACTTGAGCTCCAAGAACTCAATCTCCTTATGGCTACGAAAACCAGCTGGAAAATACGTGTCTAGAAACTTATTCTTGAAATTAAACCAAGTAATTTCTGCATTAGTAACTTCCATCCTCTGATGGATATACTCCCATAAATGCTCAGCTTTCTTAGACAACATATGTGTTCTGAACAACAACTTATGCCCATCAGTGCACACCATAACCTGAAAAATCTTCTCAATCTCCTGAAGCCAAGTGTTGGCACCTTCAAGATCACACCTTCCTTTGAAAGTAGGCGGGTTATTCTTCTGGAACTTTCCTAGCCCACGAAACTCATTAGCCCCACCATAATGATTCTAATTTGCATGCAAAGCTTCATTTGCTTGAGTCATCACATGAGCCATCGCCCCAAGGGCCTTTGCAATCTCTTGATCGTTTCTACCTCCAACCATTATTTGTGAATAACCAACCAAAATATGTTAACTAATTGTAAATAGTAAAGCAAATTGCGGTTTACGAATTCAAGCATCGACAGTGTTCATACACATGTCACACATCAGAGTATAAACAAATTCACAAAACCTAGGCCGAATGGACAGACCTGCTATGATACCAACTATGTAACACCCTAAACCCCAAATAGTTTATTTATAAAACATGCAGAATAAAATACTCAAAAGGGTGCCACATTTCTCAATATAACATTCTCAATTCATGATAGCAGCGGAAAATAAACTCTAACACCTCTTCAATTATCTCATAAATATAAATTAACTTCTTTCAATCAAAGGTTCAATTAAACAACTCACACAAAATAAAACAAAATATGGTATTCCCAACCCAGTGTTACATTATCAGAGAAACACACAAAAAACTAAACAACACAAAAGATAACCAACAAAGAAGACGAAAAATTCCATCCTCCAATACAAGAAACAACTAAAGCTCCTCAATTTTTACCTGAGTATCTACACCGTATGCATAAAGAACAACACAAAAACAAACAGGGGGTGAGAATACATTCACATATGTTAACGACGTATAAAACAACAAGGATAATGTCATTAGCATAAATAATCAATCATACAATCCATCCATAAGAATAATTATTCATAAATGTAATTATGTATGCAATGTATTCATCTCCTCTACTCTAATGGACGTGGTACCAAAATTAGGATATTCAGAGGTGTATTATTGAAGCATCAGATTTGTCACTAGACCAAAGTCCTAACTCGTCACTGGACCGTCCTATATCTTCACTATACTTAAGTACTAGTTGTAACGCCCCGATTCTAATTTCCCATTTTTGTTGAGTCTTTTATTTTATTTGGGTGATTATTATTTTATTTGTGGGATTGGTGTGCTAATATGTTATGTTTGCATATTGTGCTATTTTATCGCTTTTGAAAGTTTTCGGGGAAATTAGGTTGGAGGGTATTTTAGATATTTCTTAATTAATATTAAGTTAGATATTTTGTAAGAAAATGATTTATTAGATGTTTTGAGAGAAACGTAATAGAAAGAATGAGGATAGAAAGATATAAGAGGGAAATATGGGAGAAAAGAGAAGAAAAAGAGGAAAAACTTGTAGATCTTCAAAACAACTCCTAGGAATCGATTTAATCGGGTAAGGGTGTGAAATTTTATTATCTCATCAATGTGTATGATTATGTATGTGTTGTTTGGATTGTTGGGTTGTTTTTTTCTACATTTTCCATTTTAGGTCGAATTGGATTAAATCGATAGAAACCGATGTTTTTACGGTTAGAATTCAAAATAAATTGCGTAGTTTAGTCGAGGAATGTTAGGCCGAGACTATTGAAACTTGTTTGAATAAAATCGGGTGATTTTATGACTTTCTGACATTTTTGGATTATTGAGGGTTTGTGTAGCTAAGCATTCGCTAGGTGAATCACTGGCGAGTGAGGTAGCGAAGGGTTCGCTAAGTGAGCATCCAGCGAGCTGCCAACGAGAACTCCCAGACTTGGACAGAACCAAAAAGACCCAAACTCGCTGGAGCAAGTGGAATAGCGAAGGACTCGCCATTCTGCTTGCCTAGCGAGCATGCTAGCGAGTATGACATCACAACATTTTCTTTTTATTCCATCCAATATCGATTCTTCAACTCGGATGCGATTAATCTTATTCCAAATGTGTAGCTTGTGTGCTGTTATATGATATGTTGTGGGTAGCCGTATGACGTGAATCCTAGCTTGTGGAACTTATTGTGAATTGTGGCCTTTTGGCAAATGATTGCATTGCTTAAATTAAATATTAATGCATTATGACTATGATAGAGTTCATTACCGTTTGGCGTAATTGAATGTGATTGTGTATATCGATTGTTTGTGATAGTATGAGATGAATGCATGAATATATTGTGAATATGTATGCATTTCAAGAGTGTCTTGAGTCATTTTGCATGTGAAGCATAATTATGTGCATTCTTGTGTTGTGGGATTCTAATGAGAATCCGTTGTAACATCGTGTGCCTATGTGAGGTGTGAGCGATGATTACAAACGATTGTGTGCCTATGTGAGGTGTGAGCAATCAGATTGTATGCCTATGTGAGGTGTGAGCAATCCATAAACATTGTGTGCCTATGTGAGGTGTGAGCAATGGGTGAACATCGTGTGTCTATGTGAGGTGTGAGCGATGGTTCCAATAAGTTCCTGAGTGAACTTGAGATGATTGAGTCGATACCGCCTTGCATTTGCATAGAGTCGTGAGTCGGTCTCTATGATTTGTGTAACACCCCACTTCCCAAAATCAATTAAATTAATAAATATTATAAATAAACAAAATCAGAGTTCCAATTCTCCCAAGTGGGATATCACATAAAAACAACGTTTCCTTATAAAAAGGTTTTTCTCCAAATACAGCGGAATGTTAAATAATAAAATTCAATAAAAGTTTGATACGTTCACAGGGAAATAAAATATAAGTTCAACATAAAATAAATAAAAACGCCCAAGTCCCGTGCTACGTATCAAAGCATCCTAGACTCGACAATCACACCGATATCCAAGCTAGCTAAACACCTGGATTATCTGTACTTCCGAAGAAGCACAGACCACAACAACAACAAAGGGGTGAGAAATCATGATCAAAAATATAATAGTAATATAATACATGTAAATAAGGTAGTACAACACACCAACACACCAAGATTCACCCCTAACAACACCATATGACGATCCTACTGTTCAAATTACAATATAACATATTATAATGCAAAATGCAACTCAACACCATGCATGCGGTACCGACTCGTTGGTTCATTCAATCGAACCTGGATAGATCACTTACGCTCCTCCTGAGACATGATCTATCCCACACCATTCTCCACAAAGGAGTACGGATGAATCACTTACGCTCCTCCTGAGACATGATTCATCCCACCAAAACACCATGATATGCACACACCAATGCATAACTAATATATTTAGGCACTCAATGTGCACACGATCCTCCTGATCATGTCATCATGCATCAATGCATATATGTACAGATATAACATACACCAACACCATATAAATCAACCAGATAGTAAACAAGTTCATACTTTGACACCAAAATATAAACATATCCCACCACTCGGGGGTACACGATCCTACTGATCCCTACATACATATATATCAACTAATTGTCCACCAACAATGTTAAGGGAAACGCGTACTATCACCAAGTACACAAGTTATATCCCATACTCATCATTTTCACACTACAACAAGGCTAGAAGGATCACACGAGACCAATGCTCGAATCCAACACATCACAAAAATTCATCTGGTTCTGCTACGTTCACTGGCATTCGTCAGGCGAACCCTCGTAGCGAACCTTCGCTGGCATTCTCCAGGCGAACCTGCTGGCGAAGCCCTCATTTCACTATCGTGCATTCGCCAGGCGAACCTTCATTCGCCAGGCGAACCTTCGCTGGCCACACTCGCCAGGCGAAGTTCCTACCCTTTAGGTCTGGGACTTAATTCTGAATTATTCGCTGCCACTCGCCTCAGCTCGCTAGGCAAACTCTCGCCTTCCTTCGCCAGGCGAAGCTTCGCCAACACTCGCCAGGCGAAGCCCAGCGAATGCTGCGATTCACCAAGTTTTCTCACAGTTCTGCAGTGCTATTCTAGGCCAAATTATGCCTATCATCTCAACTCAGATTCTCAGTCTATTCTAGTAACAATCTTGCACATTACCGTAACCAATTGGTTTCTAATTCCTATTCCCAAAATCATCACCTACACACTTTATCGATACCTCAAAAGCCATACAGAACTTTCCCTAAAAACCGTAAAACACCCTATATGCCCTATATGCCAAATCAACCAAAAACAACAATTCATTAACGATTACTATATAATTAACAACAATCATCATCAATCATAACATATCAACTCACAATATCATATATAGATGATCTTTCTACGGGGTTAAGGAATCCCCAACTACCCTATACATGTATAAACCATTTCCCAATCGAGTTTCTCCCCCTTACCTTGTTAATCGGTTGATCGATGAAAGAGCCCTCCAAGGTTTGGCCAATTCTGATTTTCCCCTGTTCCTTCGTTCTTCGCTCCCTTTTCCGTTCTCTTTTCTGTTCTTCTCACTTCTCTCCTTTCTATCGTTCCTTTTTCCACTTTCTCTGACTTCTCACAATGTATCGTGAAAACTACTAACCCTCACATTCTCTATTTTAATTCTCTAATCCCAATAATAATAATAATTTAATAATAATAATAATAATAACTTAATAAATTAATAATAATAATAATAATAATAATATTATCTCACCAAAATAATAATAATATTAATAACAATAGTAACTATAATAAATATAATAATAATAATAATAATAATATTCCCACCAATATCAATATTATACACTATATTATTATATTTACCAAAACACCACCAATAATCCTCCCACATTAGGGACACCCACCAAACATCACCAAATACACCCCCACCAAAGGGTACACCAACACATAATATTTAAAATAATAATAAAATGACTAAATAATTAAAATGGGTGTTACAACTCTCCCCCACTTTAATTATTTTCGTCCTCGAAAATTACCTGATGGAAATAGCTCCGGATACGCTTCTCGCATCCTGCTTTCCAAGTCCCAGGTCACACTACCTCCTGCAGCACCTCCCCAAGCTACCTTCACCAAAGGTATCTCTTTCCCTCGGAGCTGTTTCATCTTACGGTCCTCGATCCTCAACGGCATCGTCTCAACAGTAAGATTCTCCCGAATCTGAACATCATCTCTCTGAATCACATGAGATGGATCAGAAACATACTTTCGCAATTGCGACACATGAAACACGTCATGTAGATTCGACAACTCAGGCGGTAACGCCACCCTATAAGCCACATCACCAATTTTCTGCAAAATCTCATAAGGTCCAATGAACTTAGGATCCAGCTTCTTGGACTTCAACGCACGACCCACACCAGTCATCGGATTAACTCTTAGGAATACGTGATCACCTACACGGAATTCCAACTCTTTCCTCCGATTATCATGATAGCTTTTCTGCCTACTCTGAGACACTTTCATTTTCTCACGAATCATCTGAATCGTCTCAGTAGTCTGCTGTACAATTTCTGGTCCAAGCACCACACTCTCACCAGTCACATACCAACACAGAGGAGTCCTACACCTCCTCCCATACAAAGCTTCAAACGGTGCCATTCCAATACTCGAATGGTAACTGTTATTGTACGTGAACTCAATCAATGGTAAATGAGTATCCCACACACCACCCTTTTCTAACACACAAGCTCTCAACAAATCTTCAAGCGACTGAATAGTCCTCTCCGACTGACCATCAGTTTGCGGATGATAAGCTGAGCTCAATTTCAACTTAGTTCCCAAAGCTTCCTGCAAGCTCTTCCAAAATTCCAAAGTAAACCGTGGATTTCTATCCGACACAATACTGGACGGAACACCATGCAACTTCACAATTACCCGAATGTAAATATCCGCCAGCTTCGTCAATGGAAAACTAATATTGATCGGCACAAAGTGTGCAGACTTCGTCAATCGATCCACAATCACCCATATAGCATCAAAACCTCTCGCCGTATTCGGCAACCTATCACAAAATCCATAGTAATGCAATCCCATTTCCAAACCGGAATCTCTAATGGTTGCATAAATCCAGAAGGTCTCTGGTGTTCCACCTTCGACTTCTGACATGTCAAGCAGGCATACACAAATTGAGCTATGTCTCTTTTCATACCAGACCACCAAAATAATTTCTTCAAATCATGATACATTTTCGTAGCTCCCGGATGAATACTCAGGCTACTACGATGTCCTTCGCTCAAAATTGACTTTTTCAATTCTTCATCATCTGGTACACAAATCCTGCCTCTAAATCTTAGCACACCTGTACTATCCAATTTAAAGTCACTATCGGAGTCACTCCCTACTCCAGGCATCAAATCTACCAATTTCACATCCAACTTCTGATTTTCTCTAATCATATCCAAGAAGTCATTATTTACCTGCAACATACCCAACATTACACTATCTGCAGTAGTCTCACAAACCATGCTCAAATCTCTAAACTGTTCAATTAACTCAATTTCTTTCACCATCAGAGCTGCCATATGAATTGCTTTCCTACTCAAAGCATCTGCCACTACATTGGCCTTTCCTGGATGATAACTCAAACTGAAGTCATAATCCTTCAAAAATTCCAACCATCTTCTCTGCCTCATATTCAGCTCTTTCTGATCAAACATGTATCTCAGACTCTTATGATCACTAAACACTTCAAATCTTGAACCATATAAATAGTGTCTCCAAATTTTCAACACAAAAACAACCGCAGCTAATTCAAGATCATGAGTCGCATAATTTCGCTCATGCACTCTCAATTGCCGCGATGCATAGGCTACTACTTTACCATTCTGCATCAGAACCCTGCCTAATCCCATCTTAGACGCATCACAGTACACCACAAACGGTTCACTCGGAGTCGGTAACACTAACACCGGTGCCGTAGTCAATCTCTTTTTCAACTCTTCAAAACTTTCTTCACAAGCAGCATCCCATACAAAAACTTGGTTCTTTCTCGTCAACTGAGTTAATGGCAACGCCAAATTAGAGAACCCTTCAATAAATCTGCGGTAATAACCGGCTAACCCCAAAAAGCTTCTAATCTCTGTCGCTGTCTTCGGCGGTTCCCACTGCAATACTGCACTTACTTTTGACGGATCCACCGCTATTCCATCTTCAGATATTACATGCCCCAAGAAACTTACTTTCTTCAGCCAAAAGTCACACTTTGACAGTTTAGCAAATAATTTATTTTCCTTCAACACTTGCAAGGCAATTCTCAGATGTCCTGCATGCTCTTCATCAGATTTAGAATAAATTAATATATCATCAATAAACACTACAATGAACTGATCCAAGTAAGAATGGAAAATTCTGTTCATATACTCCATAAATACTCCCGGTGCATTAGTCACTCCAAACGGCATTACAGCATATTCGTAATGTCCATATCGAGTCCTAAAGGCAGTCTTCTGAATATCATCTTCTTTTACTCTCATCTGATGATACCCCGATCTTAAGTCGATCTTACTAAATACACGAGCTCCCACCAGCTGGTCCATCAAATCATCAATCCTAGGTAAAGGATACTTATTCTTAATAGTCACTTTATTCAATTGACGGTAATCGATGCACAGACGCATACTACCATCCTTCTTCTTTACTAATAACGCTGGAGCTCCCCACGGCGATACACTTGGTCTAATAAACTTTCTATCCAACAATTCTCCAATCTGAGACTTCAACTCAGCCAATTCCACTGCAGACATCCTGTACGGCGCCATAGAAATAGGTCTCGTACCAGGAACAAGATCAATACCAAATTCTACTTCTCGCGTCGGAGGCAATTCCGTAATGTCGTCAGGGAACACTTCTGGAAATTCATTCACCACTGCTAATTCCTCCATTGGCACTTTGTTATCCATCGATAAAGTTGCAAACAAAGCAAACACTCTAGTTTCATCTTCCAACAAGGCCCTCAATTCTTTATTAGACAAAGAACTTGCCACAACTTCCTCTTCAAGGGTCAGGAACAACAATTCCTTCCGAAAACAATCGATGTAGACTCGGTTGAACTCTAACCAGTTCATACCCAGAATAACATCCAACTTACCAAGTGGTAGACAAATCAGATCCACTCCAAATTCTCTACCGAAAATAGTCAGCGAACACTTCAGGCATACCAAAGAAGTAGTCACTGAACCTATAGAGGGTGTCTCAATAGTCATCCGTCTCTCTAGAGTGGACGACACCAAACCTATCCTCTCCACACCATCTACAGAAATAAACGAGTGCATTGCACCCGTATCAATAATAGCAATCAAAGGAATATTATTGATAATACAAGTACCTCTGATCACGCGCTCATCACTGGCAGCTTGAGTTCCTGCCAAGGCAAACACTTTTCCACCAGCCGGAGACGTTTGAGGCTTCTTCGGCTTCTCACAATGTGTACTGATATGACCCTTCTCACCACAGTTGTAACAGGTCGGCATAGTTGCTCTGCAATCAGCTATCACATGACCTGGTTTCCCACACTTAAAACATTTCTTGGCCTCATTAGGACAATCATTAGCACGGTGTCCCATACCACCGCACCGAAAACATTTCCCTTCAGCAGATGCTCTCCCATCTCTAGGCTTCTTATCAACAACAGCTTTACGTTTTCCCTTATCAGCAGCAACATTATAAGGAGTACCACTAAACCTCTGCTTACCCTTACGGTCATTAACAGCTTTGTAGTGTGCAATCCTTGCTCGGTTATCATTATCATAGATTCTGCTTCTGCTTACCAGCTCAGGATAGCTTCTGATCTTCTGACAAGCAATCCCCAACTTAATCTCTGGACGCAGTCCATTCTCAAACTTTAAGCACTTAGAGGTCATTGCCCCTTCCACATTATAGTGGGGACAATACTGCACCAGCTCCTCAAACTTGGCAGCATATTCTGCTACAGTCATGCTACCCTGTTTCAGCTCTAAGAATTCAATTTCCTTAGCGCTTCGGATATCTTCCGGGAAATACTTCTCCAGAAAACCTTTCCGAACCACCTCCCAAGTAATGGTAGTTCCAGCAGCTTCCAACCTTTGGCGACTATTGTCCCACCAGGCTTCAGCTTCACCCTCCAGCATGTGAGTACCAAACCTCACCTTTTGTTCATCGCTACATTCCATAGTCCTGAAGATCTTCTCAATTGCCTTCAGCCACTTCTGAGCAGCTTCGGGGTCCAGAATTCCCCCTTCGAACGTTGGCGGCTTGTTGCTCCGAAACTGCGCCAAACTCCTGAATTGGGCATCTGCAGTTTGATTCTGATTAGCAACAGCCTGTGCCATTGCTTGCATAGCAGCAGTCAATGCATCATCGTTCCTTCCTGCCATACTGCTCAAAACAACAACACCAGGTTTAAAAGATATTCAACTCCATCCATAAGGACAGACTCAACTCGACTCAACAACACTGGCCGGACGGACCGACCTGCTTTGATACCAATTGTAACACCCCACTTCCCAAAATCAATTAAATTAATAAATATTATAAATAAACAAAATCAGAGTTCCAATTCTCCCAAGTGGGATATCACATAAAAACAACGTTTCCTTATAAAAAGGTTTTTCTCCAAATACAGCGGAATGTTAAATAATAAAATTCAATAAAAGTTTGATACGTTCACAGGGAAAGAAAATATAAGTTCAACATAAAATAAATAAAAACGCCCAAGTCCCGTGCTACGTATCAGAGCATCCTAGACTCGACAATCACACCAATATCCAAGCTAGCTAAGCACCTGGATTATATGTACTTTCGAAGAAGCACAGACCACAACAACAACAAAGGGGTGAGAAATCATGATCAAAAATATAATGGTAATATAATACATGTAAATAAGGTAGTACAACACACCAACACACCAAGATTCACCCCTAACAACACCATATGACGAACCTACTGTTCAAATTACAATATAACATATTATAATGCAAAATGCAACTCAACACCATGCATGCGGTACCGACTCGTTGGTTCATTCAATCGAACCTGGATAGATCACTTACGCTCCTCCTGAGACATGATCTATCCCCCACCATTCTCCACAAAGGAGTACGGATGAATCACTTACGCTCCTCCTGAGACATGATTCATCCCACCAAAACACCATGATATGCACACACCAATGCATAACTAATATATTTAGGCACTCAACATGCACACGACCCTCCTGATCATGTCATCATGCATCAATGCATATATGTACAGATATAACATACACCAACACCATATAAATCAACCAGATAGTAAACAAGTTCATACTTTGACACCAAGATATAAACATATCCCACCACTCGGGGGTACACGATCCTACTGATCCCTACATACATATATATCACCTAATTGTCCACCAACAATGTTAAGGGAAACGCGTACTATCACCAAGTACACAAGTTATATCCCATACTCATCATTTTCACACTACAGCAAGGCTAGAAGGATCACACGAGACCAATGCTCGAATCCAACACATCACAAAAATTCATCTGGTTCTGCTACGTTCGCTGGCATTCGCCAGGCGAACCCTCGTAGCGAACCTTCGCTGGCATTCGCCAGACGAACCTGCTGGCGAAGCCCTCATTTCACTATCGTGCATTCGCCAGGCGAACCTTCATTCGCCAGGCGAACCTTCGCTGGCCACACTCGCCAGGCGAAGTTCCTACCCTTTAGGTCTGGGACTTAATTCTGAATTATTCGCTGCCACTCGCCTCAGCTCTCCAGGCGAACTCTCGCCTCCCTTCGCCAGGCGAAGCTTCGCCAACACTCGCCAGGCGAAGCCCAGCGAATGCTGCGATTCACCAAGTTTTCTCACAGTTCTGCAGTGCTATTCTAGGCCAAATTATGTCTATCATCTCAACTCAGATTCTCAGTCTATTCTAGTAACAATCTTGCACATTACCGTAACCAATTGGTTTCTAATTCCTATTCCCAAAATCATCACCTACACACTTTATCGATACCTCAAAAGCCATACAGAACTTTCCCTAAAAACCGTAAAACACCCTATATGCCCTATATGCCAAATCAACCAAAAACAACAATTCATTAACGATTACTATATAATAAACAACAATCATCATCAATCATAACATATCAACTCACAATATCATATATAGATGATCTTTCTACGGGGTTAAGAAATCCCCAACTACCCTATACATGTATAAACCATTTCCCAATCGAGTTTCTCCCCCCTTACCTTGTTAATCGGTTGATCGATGAAAGAGCCCTCCAAGGTTTGGCCAATTCTGATTTTCCCCTGTTCCTTCGTTCTTCGCTCCCTTTTCTGTTCTCTTTTCCGTTCTTCTCACTTCTCTCCTTTCTATCGTTCCTTTTTCCACTTTCTCTAACTTCTCACAATGTATCGTGAAAACTACTAACCCTCACATTCTCTATTTTAATTCTCTAATCCCAATAATAATAATAATTTAATAATAATAATAATAATAACTTAATAAATTAATAATAATATTATCTCACCAAAATAATAATAATATTAATAACAATAGTAACTATAATAAATATAATAATAATAATAATATTCCCACCAATATCAATATTATACACTATATTATTATATTTACCAAAACACCACCAATAATCCTCCCACATTAGGGACACCCACCAAACATCACCAAATACACCCCCACCAAAGGGTACACCAACACATAATATTTAAAATAATAATAAAATGACTAAATAATTAAAATGGGTGTTACAATTTGCATTTATCATCTTTATAATGGTGCATTGGTGAATAAACATGAATGTGTATGTTTATATGGAATGATAAAATTGTGGAAGTATGCATGATGAATATGCTTGGATTTATGTGTATATGTATACATTGTGATGTATATGGGTGAGTTGTGTTGAATTGTGGTGAGAATGTGGAATATGTGTATTTTATACTATGATATATATATATATATATATATATATATATATATATATATATATATATATATATATATATATATATATATATATATATATATATATATATATATATATATATATATATATATATATATATATATATATATATATATATATATATATATATATATATATATATATATATATATATATATATATATATATATATATAATTATATGCATTGTTGTTATAATTTCTCACCCTTCTGCTGTTTTATGATGCTCTATGAGGCATTGTAGAGTAGGTATGACGGAGGTATTTTTGTGAAGCGTGTCTTCATTCTTTTGGTCGGTCGGCTCTGATATGTAACACCGGGTAGCTAGGTTGTTCATGATTCTTTTGTGATACATTTGTATATGTATCTTGTTGGCGAATATTTATGAAAATATGACTTATGTTGTTGAATAATTCTGGATGATATATATATATATATATATATATATATATATATATATATATATATATATATATATATATATATATATATATATATATATATATATATATATATATATATATATATATATATATATATATATATATATATATTGTTGCACCCTAATTTTTGATCGTAGGATCCTACCTCTTTTTTCGCGCTTTTTATATTATTATTTGACTTTATTTTAATATTTAATATTTATGTGACTAACCAATTTGTGCAGACGCAGTAATATCGAGTGGAGATAATTTTCTTTCTCACAATTTAAATGCATCAGGGATATGGTCAGTTGAGCCTAATTCTGTTTGATTAGGGGGTTTAAGCATAGTCATTTGAGGATTGATCATAGTAAGGGCAAGTAGGTTTTCAATACTCAAGCTTCTGACTATATTGAGATTCGCCCCAAGTGCCCTTTCATTCACGAGTTTCCTGTTACAGAGAGTTCGTTTTGTTATGATTAAGTTTGGTTCACATCAAGAATCAAGAATCCCATCATATAGGAGGAATATTTATCTGCTGTTGGTGATTAAGATATTGAGGAGTTTGTACTGAGGTTGCCTTGAAATCTTAACTGACAATTCATGGCTATATAAAATTACTACGGCGTATTAATCTACATTACTCTATTATGCATGACAAATTTGCATGGTTAATTATTAGACCACTGTGCGAGCATTATTGTTGCAACGACGAAGAATTCAACGGATGATTAAGGACATAATTTACAGGATGCCTAATGTGAAGGAACTCATTGAATTTCAATCAAAGTAAACAGCAAAGAACTACTCGGATAATTATGTCATATCTTTTTCTTTCATCATCATGAATAAGTCACCATACAATCGAAGATCGAAATCCACTTCAAATTATGAGATAATTGTGGATTCAATAAGACAAGGTCATCCAAAACTAAGAAGTATGATAAACTCAACTTTTTTCCAAACAGCCGACCAACATTTATTACCGGACTGTAAAATTTCCAGGCCATTTCATTTATAATAAGGTGAAGAAAGAAGTTTCACTAAAGCAGGGAGTTTGCCAAAATTCTTCTCTCTCCTACGCCGTGAAGTCGCTTATCACTGGTCAACGACAAGGCTCTATTTGAAATACATAACCGCTGCAAATTCTACTCCATAACCTGCAACAAAGTAAGGAGCATCAGTTATGATAGCCCGTAAGCTAAGTCAAAGAAGGAGAATCCAGGTCCATTTGTTATTAACAGAAAACACAATCCTAGTTTATACCATGGGAGTATACTATATTAATTTACAAAGTACTTCTTGCTCTATTGCTCCCTCGAGTACGAATATTGTGACTCATGTAATGCGGCCGTTTGGATTCATTTGTGAAGCCACCACCATCTGCTTCCACCACTGTCACGAAGAATGCCCGTGAGCCGCTCATTCCTTTCCAATTACAATTCGAAGAGCAAGTTGGGCTCATTGCTGCTCCGACCTGCAGTTGTTATGGTGAAACATTCAGCCACAATCTATTTCAATCAAAATACTGACACCCTAATAAGGGAGGCTTTATAATTACGAAGCAGAACCGACATTTAGCCGGACTTACCGGACGGTACGTCATTTTGGAGTCCATAAGGTTTTTCCCAATGAATCAGTAAGTAATGAGACAGGGTAATTATGGCTGCCTCTGCTTTCTAGGATGAGGATTTACTGAAAAGCATATTTTCCAATACAACACTCGAGCCGTCGGACCCAATGCACTGCCGAAGCTCAAACTCATCTCCGTTCGGCGACGCCTTCAGAATTCCTACAAATAAATCCCAAAGATGAAGATATTACAGAAATCAGTGTCGGTACAACTCCATTCGTAAACACCAGGTTTGGTTTTGACGGAGTCACCTGCTAAAGAAGCTTTCCCAATCTAAAGAGACAACCTGCCATAAGGAAAATCAGGTAGTTACGACATAGAAAAATCAAGCATACGAGTTTCCATTTTCCGCCACAGCCTGAATCAGTAAAAAGGAAAGAGGGTTACTGCATAAGAGAGACTCAAGTTCCAACTTAGACTTTTCAGAGACAACTGGGAATTCATAGTTGCAAGGCCTTCGAAGAAGTGATGCCGGCCTTTTCCGAACTTCTACGTGACTTCAAGCTTCCAATACATCCGTGAAACATGGACCAAGATTGTTACTTGTCAAGCTCATCCTCGATGGAAATCCCTGCAAATTCAGAGTGAATTAGCAAGCAAAACGTAAGTTCCGGTGCGTAATCAATGATTTTGAAAATTGGAGAAGCTTGGTAAATCACAAACTTAACGACCTTTCAGACTCACACCAAAGGATCTCTATTGGTAGCCCATATCGCGACTTCAGTCACTATCACATGCCCTGCGAAATCCATGAGCTTCACGCGGGAGATGTTCACCAGAGTTCCATCCAACGACACCCTCAGAAATTCCTGCAGGAATAACCAAAGTCAGCAGCTTCCTTTTCCTACAAACCAAACCACAGACAGGATCAATTGAACTTCAAACCCAATATCATATTTTAAAGTAAAACCTAAAGTGCAATCAAGTACCCAACTGTACGAGGTAAAAAACGGAGGAACAGGAAGACAAATCAATAGTCCTTATTTCATAATCCAACCTACTTCTTTCTTACTACGGTTTATTGTCGGTCTTTTGGGAAACCATCTTTGTCGATACCTTTCGTCCTGCATAAAATTCAAGCCACCGTGAGACTCATCAAACTTGGCCGGCAACTTAAATGAAAGACATCATGGATAGTCACTAGTTCTTTATTTTCTGATAAGTAGACTAAGATGATAAGGGCATAAATTTGGTTGTCGACTGTAAACCATCAAGTACATTGGCGGCAGATGTGTCGGCTATAACTCGTTTCAGATATATCAAGTTCAACTTATCTCTTGCTTATCCCCAACAATCGACAGGCAGCATCTTCAGCTGCGGTTCTGCAAAAAAAAAAACGAAGAAATTAAGATGAGAATCATGACAAATATCATTCGCAGTTTATTTTCAAAAACAATTAGACATCCCTACCTCAGACTTAAAGACGGGCCATTGTTTTCCAAATCAATATTCAACTGAAAAGGGAAACTCATTAATCATCGAATAGAGAGAATTGTAGAAATGGTTATCAGCATGCCAAATCAAAAACAACAAGACATCAGGGCAATGAAGTATTTCCAAAACAATCATAGACAAGAAATAGCCGAAGATGGAAAGTTTTCAATTACGTTTCAACACGTTTTGAGAAATTAGTCTATAAAAAGAGGGAGAGAATCCATCAGAAGGGCATTCTCAAAAACACACAAAAAATTCCACAATTCGAAAACCTAAAATGTGAAAGGAGGAAAATTTATCTTACGTCGCTTTCCTGACTGCAATCCCACCGGCCATCTCGAACTTTGCGAATCCACCACAGAATCGCGACCCAAACCCTTGCCGGAAATCGCCACACCATCAACAACCCATAACCGTCAGCGCTGAAACCTTCCCGTCTCCGAATCACCATCGCCATCCACCGCCCTCTTCGTCAAATTCATTGTGTGGACAAGAAATCAGCGAGAACGTGAGCCCCTGTTTTGCTAACGATATCATTATGTTGTTTTTTTCTGTTTATTTGTAGAGATTGAAGAAAGGAAGAGAGGCGAGGCAAGAGAGAGCAAAAGGGAAAAAGGAGATGAAGAAATAGCGGAGAAGTTGTAGAAGGGAGAAGAGATGGAAGCGCGAGGAAGAGAAGAGACGGAAGCGCGAGGAAGAGGATCGAAGAAGATCGCGTTTGGGGGGGAAGAAATTGGGATTAGGTTTTCTGATTGCTTTTCTGCAATTCTCTTTCCATGTAATCGTGTGCATGCACACCCATAATATTATCATGCACCGCACGCACACACCCACTGATCTCCGACCCAACGACCCACAGCTAACGCCCACGGTAGACTCTTTCGCTTGCACCACACCGAGACCCATCGCCCTAATTAAACCTTCTAGTTAATCACTAATCAGTAATTTAATTAACCTTTATGCCTAATTAGACCTTTAATCAACCATCTTAGAAATTTTAATCTACCGTGAGTTAACTCAACCAATTTACTTGATTTAATTAATTAACCTAAAAACTGATCATTTAATCTAGTCAGCCTTTCTTTTCTAATTAATTAGTAAAATCCTTTATTTAACTTAGTCCTGTTACAATTAATTTATTTAATTAGACAATTTTCTTTTAACTAATTAACTCATATTCATTTTGTTAACTTAATCATCTTTTTTTTAATCAATCCTTTTTACGTAATAATTAATCTCTAAAACTCATTTCATAAATAATCTAATTAAGCCTTTAATTAATTCTTTTTCGCTCAATATTACCTTTATTTCCTTTTTATTAAATAACCAAGTAGTTAACCATCTTTCTTTAAGAAAAATCAGCTTTAGAGACAAACTAATAATTTATTTAGTTATTCGCTTTACTATTTATTAATGAATTTATTCCTTAATTCTAATAACCTTTTTTTAATATAATTTGATCATATTCCAAAAAACCCTCTTTATAAAAAATATATAAGTTTAAAATAAATAATAAACAATCCCTTTTAATCTAATTAACTATTAATCTTTTATAATAATTAAAGACCATATTTAGTAATAGAACTTTTTCACTTACTAAAGCCTTTTATTCACTAAAAATCGTTACTCACTTAACTCAACTCTCTCCGACAAAATCAATCTTACCCTTCAAAACAATTTGCTTATAAATCAATCTTCTTAAAATCAACCAACATCTTAAAACACAAATCAATCATGCACTCACGACACATGCACTTACACTTAGCGCTTTCATGCGTGTGTATGATTTATATTTCCGCAATTTACTTTACAGTCACTTTACATTATCGCATTTACATCATTGCATCACATCCGTCCAAAGGAAAAACCTACACATAATTCAACGTTGTGTGTAGTTGCACATCATTTGCATCATATTCCCTTTGATCCTTGTCGATCTTCTTAGGATAGATCCTACCCCATAGGAAGGACCTTGTCTTTATCTTTACAACTTAGACAGACAAACAATCAACAACACAATTTTACAAACACATTTAGAGAATAGATGTTAATCATCTTAAGTGAGATATAATCTCCACCCCCCACAACAATACAATCAAACATGTAGGAACTTTGCCTTAAGAGCGATAAAGGCATACTTGGCGACCATCCGAGTATTTAAGACCTTTTCTTAAGATGATGCAAAGACCATTTCCTACAACCCCTCTTACACTTGCGGCGGTCATATCTTCCTTAACATGAAGACTCATCTCTTCTCCTAAACCCAATCAAAACAACTACCCTAAACCCGTAGGAACTTTGACCACAGTCAAAGAATTCCTCTAACCCTTTAGGGTGAACTACAAAATACTCTGATTCCACTCCCGTAAGGATGTGTAGGCATAAGATGCGATATCTTATCGAGTATACTTAGATATAAACCACTTAGGTCTTTTAACCTTAAGCAGATAAACACTTAGCAATAAACAAATATAAAACAAGAGGTTCCTGTAGAGTACTACAGAAACTTAGGATGCTAGTACCTTCCCTAAGTTTAACCAACCCCCGAACCTAAAACAATCTAGCTTGCATTCGCATTGCATTGTGGGAATTTCGATCTTTATCCCTTCCTTTGGACAAAATCAAAGTTCGGTTGCAAATTGAATTAACAATTCAAACTAATCAATAGTTTGGTATCCAAATTTCACCGCGACAGAAATGGCGACTTCACTGGGGATCCTCTAGTGGGTTTCCCTATCTTGCTTTATTTGTTTATTGCTTTATATCTGCCTATTTGCTTACTTGTGTATTTGTGTTCTTTATTTCTTTTGGGTTATTATCCTTGAGTGGTGAGACAAAGTCTTACACCCGGACTTGAGAGAAATTAAGATAGGATGGTGATATATTCGATGAGGCTTATAGGGAGTGAGTCCCGACTAAGTTGATTCGAGAATCCCGCTTAGTTGAGACCCTTTTGAAAATGGTTCGGTTGAACGAATTTAGTCGTGAAAACTTTTACTATTCTCAATTGGAGTCCATGATACTAAGGACCATAGTTACCTTTAACCCCACTTTGGCCTTTATTAGGATGTAGTGCGAGGCTATGAGGGAGTAAGTCCCGAAGTAGTGCTACACGAAGCTACACTCAAAAGAAGTTTCTCTTGAGAATATTATTAACCCCCGAGTTAGTTGGGAAGTTGATAATATCCGAAAGATGGGCTGATGACTTTGGGAACCTCTTTAGAACCTTGTTCGGCAGGTACAATCAAACTCTAGTCCATCATCCTTTTGGGAATGGGTATACCCTTTCTCCATGCTCATTGCAAACCTAGGATCCCCTTGGTTTATCTTTGTGTCCTTATGTGCTTACCTGTGTTTGTTGCATCATTTAAGCATCATATTGCATTAAGTTTCATGGAATTCCTAGTTTATTTATAAACATTACAAAACCAACATAGATCACAAATAGAAAATATTTTTGAAATATTCTTTTAAGAGTCCTAGCTTGGATGACCTAAGGAAGTTAGGGGCATCAATTGAAGAATCAAGAAACTCCAGAGGACAAATACAAAGACTTCCTTATCATTGAAGATCAATAGAAGGCTTCCCTTAACACGGAGGATCATTAGAAGTTCAAAGGACTCTCATCATCATCAAAGATCCAAGTAAACAAGGGATTCATTTATCATTTTCCAACAAGAGCAAAAGAAGGGATGGAGGATTTATTTTCCTCTATCAATTTAATCTTAGACGATCCAAGAGGAGGAACAAACCAGCAGGCACAACATAGGATTTCCTTAGGGCTTTCTTAGCTTTTATTTAGCTATTATGTTAGGACTCTTAAGAGGATATTTATTTTGTAATCCGATAAAATAAAAATATATATATACATAAAAATATTAAAACGATTTTCTTTGGTACTCTGTAATGTTTATAAGAACTTGAGTTCCATGAAACATTTTCATCCTTACATTCTTGCATTAGCATTATGCATTCTTGCATCATGCATCCAGCATTTACATGTGCATGTGTCTCTCCTATTCTGTGGCTCATTCGGTCTTCTATCGTTGTCTTCCAGCTGACATCTCGACCATCTGACCAAGCTTGAGGTAGTACTAAAGGATAGCGCAGAGAACGTAAGATATGGATTCTATGACTGGCTTCAGAGTAATGACTAATCCGTTATTTGATCTTCCCTCTGACGACAATGTTCAACAAATGGATGTTCCTACTCAACCTCATCCTGTGCAAGACAACTTGGTTGTTCAAGCTTCCCAGCCCCTACAAAATGTACCTAATCTTCAGAATGTTCGTACTAAGATGAAGGTGGATGTAATGGAGAAAGAACTTCGGGATCTCAAAGAGAAATTAAAAATGACAAAAGGAGTTGATACATATGATTTTAATGCTCGTGACTCATGTCTGGTTCCAAGCGTAATTATTCCTCCGAAGTTTAAGATGCCTGTCTTTGAAGTGTACAAGGGTACTAGTTGTCCAAGATATCATTTGACGATGTTCTGTCGGAAGATAGCTGCTTATGTTGACAACGACGAGTTGATGATTCATTGCTTTCAAGAGAGCTTATCTGGGGCATCCTTGACGTGGTATACGAAGCTACAAAGGAGTCGTATTCAGTCTTTTAAAGATTTAGCTGATGCTTTTATAAAGCAGTACAATTATAATTTGGACGCGGCTCCAGACAGTGATCAATTGATGGACATGAGTAAGAATGACGATGAATCTTTCAAGGAATATGCCCAACGATGGAAAGAGTTAGCATCTCAAGTTCATCCACCACTTCCAGAGAAAGATTTAAGCAAGATGTTTCTAAGAACACTGCCAGGCTCTTATTATGTTAGAATGGTAGGAGCTGTACCATTGGATTTCCCCAAGATTATAGAAGTCGGAGTAAACATCGAGAATGCGCTCAAAAGTGGAAGAATTCAAGATAATTTGAATAACCAAGCTAATGAAGAGATTTCAGTTGATGATTCCCAAGAGGAAGGAAGTTTTGACGTCAATGCAATTCAGGACTCCCATCAAATCCTGTCAGATCCAGTACCTCAACATCAATATGCAGCGCCTGCTCAGCGCGAGCAGCGACTACCTCATAAACGAAGATTGACTCCTCCAAATCAACATCAGAATCGACAAGTTCGAAGACGGTTTCAGAATCAGGAAACACCTCTGAGCGTTCCGAAGGAAGAAACTCGATGGTTTGATCTTATCCCAATGACTTACCGTCAGCTATGGTCTTATTTTGCTAAAAACTCGATAATGACTCCCAGAAAGACTAGAATTATGAAGTCTCGTCCACCGTGGTTCAACTCAAACGCCAGCTGTGAATTTCATGATGGAGTGTTGGGGCATTCGATTGAAGAGTGCAAAGTTTTTCAAGGAAAAGTTCAAGAGATGATAGATGGTGAAGTGCTAACCTTCAAAGGAGAAACACTACAAGAAAAAAGGAGATTTACGACACTTGAGTTATGACAGTTATCACAAAACTGTCCTTATTCCTGAATTGTGACGGTTGTCACGACAGTTAGGGTCAACTGTCGTAGTTTTTTTGCGACAGTTATCAAAAAATCGTCCTTATTCTTGGACTACGACAGTTCTCACGACGGTTTGAGCCAACCGTCGCAAAATTTTTAAGCATGTTGTATAAAATAATGTGACATTTACCAAAGAACCGTCCTCTTTTCACACTCGCAACAGTTAAGGTGAACTGTCGCAATTACTTTAGCCAATCATAATCACTATTTTTTTTATTCCTTTAATTTTTCACTTTTTTCCTTTCATTTTTATTTTTAACCTTTTCAATTTTATTAATTAATTTAATAAATAATTATTATAATTTTCATAACAATGTAGCTTAATATTTTTATATAAAATAATAATAAAATATTTTCTATTTTATTATATAACTACTTAACTTTTATTAAAATTAATTTTAGTAACAATGTTAATATATATATATATATATATATATATATATATATATATATATATATATATATATATATATATTTTAACATTTCAACTCCCACTAGTCCTCAACCGTACAACTTTGATGTTAACATTTGCATCTCTCTCTCTCTTTTTTTCCCTCTTTCTCTCTTTCTTTTCCTATTCCTTTTTCTTTCTCTTACATTTTTCTGAAAACCTAAATTCTTTCTCTTCGTACCAAAAAAATCAAAAAATCATGTATTTTTTCTTCTGATTTCAAAATCAAAAAATCTATTGGTTCAATATAATTTCGATTCTTTCACAATTTTTTATCACTTCCCCTTTTCCTCTTCCTTTTTCCACTGCTTTTCATCTCTTAAGAACCAAGAATTGGAAAAATTGCAGAAGCAATTGGGGAAGAAGCAGAAATTCGAAGACACTGTTTCATCTCTTAATTATCTGCTCCAAACCACATATCCGTCAGCTTCTACATCTCTCCGTAAATCCGTATGCTCCTTTCATTTCAATTTGAATAATACCTAAAATTAGGTAAAATTAGGAAAGTGAAGGAACACTTAAATGGTCGTTTGTTTCTTGTAGCTTATATGTAAATAACTGATGTTTTATTCGCAGGCCTATGTAGTCTCGAGTGTAATTATGGGTCAGACTGGTTTGTTCCAGAAGGATGTTTAGAAGTTTGCGAACATTGAATATATGAGGTGTAATCCGGAAAACGGTTTCTTCCCTGATTTATCTTCTCTTTCTCGACGGGATATAATATTTTTCTGTTCTCCAAACAATCCGACTGGTGCTGCCGCAACCAGGGAACAATTGGTCCAACTAGTTCAGTATGCCAAGGACAATGGATCTATTATAATACATGACTCAGCATATGCTATGTATATATGACTGGTGACAACCCACGCGCCATCTTTGAAATTCCTGGAGCCAAAGAGGTCAGTAGTCAGTCTATGATATGATTCTTAGCATTTGAGTGTGCTATTATTTTGGAAACTGTTTGTCAACTTGCTTATGTGATTTATACTTTTCTAGATATAGTTTGGATGGTTAATCTCTAAATTACAACTATGGGAATTTTTGTAACATAAACAATGAAATAATAACAATAAACAGACTTACCATCCAGGGAATTGTTGGACAATTTTTCATTATAATTAGTCTCAGGAGTCTGCTTTTGATGCTTGGTGAACTCTTTCAAATATGACTGTGAGTGACATGTTATGGCCTTTTGCAGGTTGCCATTGAAACTTCATCATTTAACAAGTATGCTGGATTCACCGGTGTCCGATTGGGTTGGACTGTGGTTCCAAAAGAATTACTGTTTTCTGATGGATTTCATGTTGCCAAGGACTTCAATCGTATCGTATGTACTTGTTTCAATGGTGCATCAACTATTTCTCAGGCTGGTGGTCTTGCATGCCTTTCACCAGATGGTCTTAAGGTTGGTTCTTTTGATTTAATATTTGATCAAGTTATGTGTTTTTCAATGAACAAGTTACATAATAGGCTTTGATGCATTTGAATGCAGGCTATGCGCGGGGTAATTGGATACTACAAAGAAAATACCAACATAATAATGGAGACATTTGATTCTCTTGGGTTTAAAGTCTATGGAGGGAAAAATGCACCGTATGTGTGGGTCCACTTCCCAGGCCAAAGTTCATGGGACGTGTTCAGTGAGATTCTCGAGAAGACTCACGTGGTTACAACTCCTGGGAGTGGTTTTGGACCTGGCGGTGAAGGTTTTGTCAGGGTCAGTGCTTTTGGTCACAGGGAAAATGTCTTGGAGGCCTGTAGAAGATCAAGCAGCTATACAAGTGATGATATTTAGAATATCTCAATTGGATGATGTGTTTTGAATAATTTTCCTTGGAATAAAATTTAGACTATGTTCTTGAGACTGGATAGCAGTGTGGTGTCATTTTCAGTGTTATCATTGGTATCATGCAACTGGAATGTACCGCACCACATCTTGTATGCTTCTATTGATAACTGTCAGGATGAAGCAATTCAACGATTTTCCGCTAAAAGGCTCATGTGTTGCATAAACATGACTTCTTTAGATAGTAATTAGTAGAGACTCTATCTTTAGTTAAATTACTATGGAGTACAAAATTAGACAACTAAGACTGTTGTTGTATACTACTAATAATCTCTGCTTTGCATGTTGTCTTGTAATGTCCAGTTTGATTACATCAAATTTTGGTGGCTGCACAACTTTGATATCATTATCCAAGAAAGATTCGTCTGTTTTCCTCCATCAATTTTTTCTGGGATGGTGTGCAACACCTCTGCATAAGTATATCCCTGTAACTTGCAGTGGTAACCTTACGACTTGAAATAAGAGCAGCACAACGACGTGGGAACAAGGTATCCTGTATAGCTGCCAATCACGGCAGAAACATCTATGACTGCGAATATTTACAATATCAGATCGATCAGCTGAAATAATCTCAAACTCTACCCCGTCTGATGGAGCAAGTAACCTTACGCCTCTCTGCAACTTGCAGTGGTAACCTTACGCCTCTCTTCGTTAGATAGTTCAAAGATGGGGTGAACCAACCGCAAGATCATTGATTTAGTGTGTTTCATGTTCATCAGGTACTTTTCCCCCTTTCCCTCTTCCTTTTTCCACTGCTTTTCATCTCTTAAGAACCAAGAATTGGAAGAATTGCAAAAGCGATTGGGGGTGCAAAAACTGCTGGTGCATCAAGGATTATCGGCATAGATATTGATAGTAATAAGTTTGGTTTCACAAAAGCTAGTCGTAATTATTAATATTTAGTACCTTAATTTGTTTTTTTTATATACTTTGCAGCGAAGAGCTTTGGAGTGACTGAGTTTATTAATCCAAAAGAACATGAGAACCCAATTCAGCAGGTTATAGTTGGTCTCACAGATGGTGGAGTTGTTTATAGTTTTGAATGCATTGGAAATGTCTCAGTAATGAGGGCTGCTTTGGAATGTTGCCATAAGGTGAGTGCTGATGTTAATATTTCTTTCATTCGAGATTAGTGTTGTATCTTTTTGTCATTTAATCTCATTTAACATAAAGTTAGTTACCATTGTTGTTTTGATTTTGATTTTGAATTATGTTTTTATCACCTTTCCATTGTTGTTATTTGTGTTAGATTTTATGGGTTGAGTTTTGTGATTTGGTGAATATGATGAGTATTATTTATTCAATGAGTTGAAACATTATCATGTTATTCCATCGCGTGCGGATGTGATTTTTCGTTTATCAAATTTTAAATTTAGTATATTCTGTTTTGGCAGTTGAATGATTAGCTTTATGATTTTGGAGCCAAGTAATTTTTATGAATCTATACGTTTCTTTAGTTCTTAATTTTACAGATGTCAAACAAAACTATGCTATTCAGAGACTAATTTAAGCAATGAGAGGAAACTTTTCTATGATCTGATTCTGCCACTGCCTATACATCTGCTGTCTACTTGGTACGTATTTATTTGTGACAATGTTGCCAATTGCGAATAGCGGAAAATAGTGGGTTGTTTAAATCATGCTATGCAGAAGTGCTGTTGGTCTATGGACAGGCATTTGGCGACGTTTTGTACGCAGCAGCAAATTGCGGAACAATAGTGCTTAGTCCAATTCCGCCTAAAGCTCTAGTGGTATATGGCTGCTATACTGGCTATTTATCAACATTGATTTGTGAATGGTGGAAATTGATGTCCATATCCAGACTAGTCGATCAAAATAAGGAGCTAGTGTCAAATATTTTTCTTCTAATGGTTCAAAGTTTTGTTGAATTAAGTCTTAATCACTCGCTTTTTTGTTTGGTGTGTTGCAGGCCTAGAGGTGGTCGAGGTGGAGGTCCTACTATGGTAAATCGTGGTGTTGGGTAAGTATTTTATGTTTATTATATATTTACTGTATCATGTGTGTATATAAAATATTTTATGTTTATTATATATTTACTGTATCATGCCAGACTAAGCAAGAAGGGTCGTTGAGGGACTGATTTTACTCCATTCAGATTTTTCATACTCTTCTACCCTAGTTCAGTCGACGTAAATAATACATTTTTATTATAAATTCAGAGTATATATATGTATTCCTAATCTATTATTTAGTCATTGTCTCATCAATGATCTCTTGACAGTAAAGGAGGCGCCGTAGCAGTGGACTTGGTCAAATTATTTGGTATTAAATCAAGTGTTGTTCGGTAAGTGACATAAATTAATGCACTATTGTTTTCTGAAATTCAATCATTTTCGTTTGAACATTTATATCATCATGCAAATAATTATGCCGACATTCAAGAACAAGGCTATTCGTATGTTTAATTCAAACTTATGTGCAATTTTTGGCTCAACATGAGAACTTCATATGCTTTGGTTGTTTTGATTGAATGCATCAGGAAAAGAAAAGAGTGGGACGTATATGAACCCATTGTGGATCTTCTATCCAACGAAGAAGTTGATGTCCTTGAAGCAAAGGAAGAGAGATGGGTTAAACCTTACAGTGAGAGTATATACATGTGAAGATTCCAAGCAAAGAAGATTTTAAAGGCATTGGGCAGAATACCTTTAGTTAATTCACATATCAAAAAATCGAATGTAATTTTTAATGAACAAAATACTACCAAAAGAAGTTGATGTCCTTGAACCCATTGGGCAGAATATCTTGGATCATCATAGGTTGTACAATTATATTGATTATATTGTATATATCAAGTTATAGATTATGACATTTGATCATTTAGATATTCATAAGTATATATTTAGTAGAAAATATAATAAGTTATTTAGAAAAGTGATATAATGAAATATCAATTATTTTTTTTAAGTTATATAAATTTATATATTTGTTATATGTGAGTCTTTATATATTTCATATACATGAGTCTTTATGTATTTGATATATTACCAAAAAATAATAATAGTTTAAATTAAAAAAACTATTATAAAAAAAAATGAGATGAAAGTAATTTAAATAAAAATAGAATATTATAAAAAAAATTCTATAGATAAAATTACGACGGTTTAAACGGTCGCAACTAGCATAAATAATATTTAGAATTAGTAAATATAATTACGACGGTTGAAAACTGTCACAATATATTACGACAGTTAGCTACCCGTCGTGAAAATAAATAATATTTAAAATTAGTAAATATAATTGTGACGGTTTTCAACCGTCACAATATGGAGATTACGACAGTTAGCTATCCGTCGTGAAAATAACGACGGTTTGTACGACAGTTTTCACAACCGTCGCAATACGGCCTCGCGACGCACGTTTCCGCGACGGGGTTGAAACTGTCGTAACTTACAAATTGCGACGGTTAAAACCGTCGTAATATGTCAAAATGAACCGTCGTAATTTGGCATTTTTCTTGTAGTGAAAGACCAGTCTTGAATGGAACACTGTTATGCTGATCACCCATCTACTTTCATTCGCTTTTATGTTTTATTTCTTTGATTAAAAGCATAATTTGCATGTAAGAACATGTTATTTTGAATAAGTAGTGCAATAAGCGTTTGTCTTGAAGAAATCCATTCGTTTTCACTCAAATTGTTTTTCAAAATAATTTATAATGTCGACTTTATCCAGTCTTCTTTTCACTTTGGTGAAGAATTGGAAGGAGGATGATGAAGTAAAACACATGATCACTTGTTGTATACTTCGAATAAAAACCTTATTGATGATGTAAGGCATTTTTTTCCAACCATCTAAACACCAAAATAGTTAACCCTTCTTTAAGCCTCGAGAAAAGATCTGTTTTTTTCTCCCAAAACCGAAACCTCGTTTTTAGCATGGGGCAGGGTAATATCAAAAAAATGATGAACAACCTTTCAAAATTGGGTGGGCACAAATATACTAACCCTTTATTCCTCCACTTTACAAATCACAAACTAAGCCTACATATGACCCTCAAAGTCCTAATTGAAGTAAGGTTAGTTCGAAAGCATACTCAATGAAATATTGTTTCCCGACTCCTTGAGCTATGCTCAAATTAAATCGGCTTTATAAACAATGTTCAATTTGTATCCTAACTTGTGATTTCGATCACAAATTATCGCGATACCCCTTTTCAAAACTTCAAGACAAACGTGTGTTGCATTAAGAGTTTCAAAATTAACATTTCTGACTTGTTAACCTTGCTTGATATCATAGAAAGATTACATACAGGCATCATTGTTGAAGTTTGAAGACCTTGCCAACCTGGGGCAAGTTATTTTCCAAGAGGTTTGATCTGTACGAGTTTAGTTTCATATACAACACAAATGGGAAGACTCAGTTATACCGTCAATCAGGGGCAGTTACGTCGAGATTCGGCGAATCTCTCTGAGAGTTTGAAAACAGTGGGGCATTGGGACGCCATGTTTTCTATAAAATCCTCTCAAGTTTTTTTTTCTTCTAAGCCACGTGACTTGGGGCATTTGAAACTTGAAGCAGAGCGGATGTTTATTTCATCCACAGGAAGCTCAACCCCGACATGTTCAACAACAGATATTTATTTTTATCCCAGGATATGTATTTTATCCCTTTGAAACTTCAGTTTGGGTACCTCCGGTTACAGCTTCATACAACCTTTCAGACTTATCAAGATACTACATCCCAAATGGATTGATCTCCGTTCCCCAAGAGAATTTTTGAAGCAGGAGTGTGATCCCATCTAGTTCTCCGTCTACCCCCAGTGGTGCTTCTATCTTCAAAGATTGGTTGAGATGTTTATCCCGAGATGTTTATTTCATCTCCGTCACCTCTTTCTGTCTGTTTTGTCAGCATACGTATAGCATATAAGTAGACAACATGGCATGTGCATTTTTGCATTTCTTTGTGTTCGTAGATCTATCGCTTTGGGCTATAGTCATCCCTAGGTGTTTGGGGTGTGTCTTATCCCTCCAAATAGATTTGTCGACCCTAGGCAGAAAAAGCACAATGTTTCATTTTCCCCATGAAGTTCAACCCTCATGGAAGACGGTTATTTTAGTAAAATTCCATTTGAGTTCATATCTCAATGGTTGAGTCTTGCTTGGCAGTTTCTCTTCAGTTACTTCCTGAATTGAATTTCGGTCTTTGGCAATCACAGTGGATACCTCCAACCTTTGAACATGGTTTAAGTGTGCATTTATTTTGCATCCTATTCCACAAGAAGAATGCCCATGAAGACAATTGCATCACAAGACATCTACATTCAGACTAAATAATCTCTTTATTTGAGCAACTCGTTGTGATCAAGATCTTACTCAAAACGACAAAACGACAATTTCTACAAGACATATCATTTGCCCTCAGTGGATCCTTCAACATAATTGATTCATCAGAGAAGACACTTACAGATAGTTCCTCAAGATTGACTTCCCCAGCGAGTTCATCACACAAGTCTACTTCCGTCAAGTGACATCTCCCCGGAGAAAGTCGAAGAAGTCTGTCACAATAGTCTCTCTTTATTTGAGAAGACCTACATCATAATTCCACCGGCTCACATTTTTCCGAAGATCCCCGGTGAAGCATTTACAACTACACTTACAAATTACATCTACAACAACAGAGTACATTACATATTACATCAACAACATTTACATCTACAGGGTTCTACAACGAACTACATCTACAGGGTTCCACAACGAACCACATCTACAGTTTACAACGACATCTACAATCTATAAAATTTACAACTCCCTTTGAAGATGCTCTCACGAGTTTTCATCATTTCGGGAAGGGACAGAGACCAGCTCATAGCACCCAGATTATGACGCTCGGGGAAGTTCTACAATAGAGACTGAGACCGGCTCATAGCATCCAGACTATGACGCTCGGGGAAGTTCTACAATAGAGACTGAGACCTGCTCATGGTTCCCATACCATGATGCTCGGGGAAGTTCTACAACTACATCAACATTTACATCAAACACAACTACAGTCTACAACGACAATCATTCGGTCCTCTTATAGTTCCTGGTTAATCTCGACAGTAGATTCCCAGAAGACCTCGACAGTAGGTAGTTCTATTTCATTTCCTGGTTAATCTCGACAGTAGATTCCCAGAAGACCTCGACAGTAGGTAGTTCTATTTCATTTCCTGGTTAATCTCGACAGTAGATTTCCAAAAGACTTCGTCAGAAGTACTTCTCCAACAAACTTCAACACATAATCTCGACAGTAGATTCCTTACAGATTTTGACAGAGAATATTTTGACAAAAGTATTCTCAATTACAGTTACAAGCCTTGACAATAGACTTCTCTTGCTGGTGTCTTGAATCAATTACATTTTACATATTCAGTAGGTTCTTCAAGTGGATTTTCTTGCAAGCTTCTCCACAACACATTTACAAACACTTTGTGATTGTCAATCTTCCCCATGGAGACTCGTTTTGTTAAGCCTGTTCTTCCCGTGTGTGGTGTCTGGTTGTTCCCCTGTGACATCATTTCCTCACAGGACTCGTCTGTCTTGCATCTCCACATCATTGCATATCATTTGCATCCGGTGGCTTCGTATGGCCAAAAATTCGTGCAATGTTTGTATTTAAGTCCCTCCTATCTCGTCGAAACGGAGATTTCCATCTCCATATCTCCGAATAGAAGTAACTTAAATAGGGGCATCTGTTGCACCCTAATTTTTGACCGTAGGATCCTACCTCTTTTTTCGCGCTTTTTATATTATTATTTGACTTTATTTTAATATTTAATATTTATGTGACTAACCAATTTGTGCAGACGCAGTAATATCGAGTGGAGATAATTTTCTTTCTCACAATTTAAATGCATCAGGGATATGGTCAGTTGAGCCTAATTCTGTTTGATTAGGGGGTTTAAGCATAGTCATTTGAGGATTGATCATAGTAAGGGCAATTAGATTTTCAATACTCAAGCTTCTGACTATATTGAGATTCGCCCCAAGTGCCCTTTCATTCACGAGTTTCCTGTTACAGAGAGTTCGTTTTGTTATGATTAAGTTTGGTTCACATCAAGAATCAAGAATCCCATCATATAGGAGGAATATTTATCTGCTGTTGGTGATTAAGATATTGAGGAGTTTGTACTGAGGTTGCCTTGAAATCTTAACTGACAATTCATGGCTATATAAAATTACTACGGCGTATTAATCTACATTACTCTATTATGCATGACAAATTTGCATGGTTAATTATTAGACCACTGTGCGAGCATTATTGTTGCAACGACGAAGAATTCAACGGATGATTAAGGACATAATTTACAGGATGCCTAATGTGAAGGAACTCATTGAATTTCAATCAAAGTAAACAGCAAAGAACTACTCGGATAATTATGTCATATCTTTTTCTTTCATCATCATGAATAAGTCACCATACAATCGAAGATCGAAATCCACTTCAAATTATGAGATAATTGTGGATTCAATAAGACAAGGTCATCCAAAACTAAGAAGTATGATAAACTCAACTTTTTTCCAAACAGCCGACCAACATTTATTACCGGACTGTAAAATTTCCAGGCCATTTCATTTATAATAAGGTGAAGAAAGAAGTTTCACTAAAGCAGGGAGTTTGCCAAAATTCTTCTCTCTCCTACGCCGTGAAGTCGCTTATCACTGGTCAACGACAAGGCTCTATTTGAAATACATAACCGCTGCAAATTCTACTCCATAACCTGCAACAAAGTAAGGAGCATCAGTTATGATAGCCCGTAAGCTAAGTCAAAGAAGGAGAATCCAGGTCCATTTGTTATTAACAGAAAACACAATCCTAGTTTATACCATGGGAGTATACTATATTAATTTACAAAGTACTTCTTGCTCTATTGCTCCCTCGAGTACGAATATTGTGACTCATGTAATGCGGCCGTTTGGATTCATTTGTGAAGCCACCACCATCTGCTTCCACCACTGTCACGAAGAATGCCCGTGAGCCGCTCATTCCTTTCCAATTACAATTCGAAGAGCAAGTTGGGCTCATTGCTGCTCCGACCTGCAGTTGTTATGGTGAAACATTCAGCCACAATCTATTTCAATCAAAATACTGACACCCTAATAAGGGAGGCTTTATAATTACGAAGCAGAACCGACATTTAGCCGGACTTACCGGACGGTACGTCATTTTGGAGTCCATAAGGTTTTTCCCAATGAATCAGTAAGTAATGAGACAGGGTAATTATGGCTGCCTCTGCTTTCTAGGATGAGGATTTACTGAAAAGCATATTTTCCAATACAACACTCGAGCCGTCGGACCCAATGCACTGCCGAAGCTCAAACTCATCTCCGTTCGGCGACGCCTTCAGAATTCCTACAAATAAATCCCAAAGATGAAGATATTACAGAAATCATTGTCGGTACAACTCCATTCGTAAACACCAGGTTTGGTTTTGACGGAGTCACCTGCTAAAGAAGCTTTCCCAATCTAAAGAGACAACCTGCCATAAGGAAAATCAGGTAGTTACGACATAGAAAAATCAAGCATACGAGTTTCCATTTTCCGCCACAGCCTGAATCAGTAAAAAGGAAAGAGGGTTACTGCATAAGAGAGACAAGTTCCAACTTAGACTTTTCAGAGACAGCTGGGAATTCATAGCTGCAAGGCCTTCGAAGAAGTGATGTCGGCCTTTGCCGAACTTCTACGTGACTTCAAGCTTCCAATACATCCGTGAAACATGGACCAAGATTGTTACTTGTCAAGCTCATCCTCGATGGAAATCCCTGCAAATTCAGAGTGAATTAGCAAGCAAAACGTAAGTTCCGGTGCGTAATCAATGATTTTGGAAATTGGAGAAGCTTGGTAAATCACAAACTTAACGACCTTTCAGACTCACACCAAAGGATCTCTATTGGTAGCCCATATCGCGACTTCAGTCACTATCACATGCCCTGCGAAATCCATGAGCTTCACGCGGGAGATGTTCACCAGAGTTCCATCCAACGACACCCTCAGAAATTCCTGCAGGAATAACCAAAGTCAGCAGCTTCCTTTTCCTACAAACCAAACCACAGACAGGATCAATTGAACTTCAAACCCAATATCATATTTTAAAGTAAAACCTAAAGTGCAATCAAGTACCCAACTGTACGAGGTAAAAAACGGAGGAACAGGAAGACAAATCAATAGTCCTTATTTCATAATCCAACCTACTTCTTTCTTACTACGGTTTATTGTCGGTCTTTTGGGAAACCATCTTTGTCGATACCTTTCGTCCTGCATAAAATTCAAGCCACCGTGAAACTCATCAAACTTGGCCGGCAACTTAAATGAAAGACATCATGGATAGTCACTAGTTCTTTATTTTCTGATAAGTAGACTAAGATGATAAGGGCATAAATTTGGTTGTCGACTGTAAACCATCAAGTACATTGGCGGCAGATGTGTCGGCTATAACTCGTTTCAGATATATCAAGTTCAACTTATCTCTTGCTTATCCCCAACAGTCGACAGGCAGCATCTTCAGCTGCGGTTCTGCAAAAAAAAAAAACGAAGAAATTAAGATGAGAATCATGACAAATATCATTCGCAGTTTATTTTCAAAAACAATTAGACATCCCTACCTCAGACTTAAAGACGGGCCGTTGTTTTCCAAATCAATATTCAACTGAAAAGGGAAACTCATTAATCATCGAATAGAGAGAATTGTAGAAATGGTTATCAGCATGCCAAATCAAAAACAACAAGACATCAGGGCAATGAAGTATTTCCAAAACAATCATAGACAAGAATCAGCCGAAGATGGAAAGTTTTCAATTACGTTTCAACACGTTTTGAGAAATTAGTCTATAAAAAGAGGGAGAGAATCCATCAGAAGGGCATTCTCAAAAACACACAAAAAATTCCACAATTCGAAAACCTAAAATGTGAAAGGAGGAAAATTTATCTTACGTCGCTTTCCTGACTGCAATCCCACCGGCCATCTCGAGCTTTGCGAATCCACCACAGAATCGCGACCCAAACCCTTGCCGGAAATCGCCACACCATCAACAACCCATAACCGTCAGCGCTGAAACCTTCCCGTCTCCGAATCACCATCGCCATCCACCGCCCTCTTCGTCAAATTCATTGTGTGGACAAGAAATCAGCGAGAACGTGAGCCCCTGTTTTGCTAACGATATCATTATGTTGTTTTTTTCTGTTTATTTGTAGAGATTGAAGAAAGGAAGAGAGGCGAGGCAAGAGAGAGCAAAAGGGAAAAAGGAGATGAAGAAATAGCGGAGAAGTTGTAGAAGGGAGAAGAGATGGAAGCGCGAGGAAGAGAAGAGACGGAAGCGCGAGGAAGAGGATCGAAGAAGATCGCGTTTGGGGGGGAAGAAATTGGGATTAGGTTTTCTGATTGCTTTTCTGCAATTCTCTTTCCATGTAATCGTGTGCACGCACACCCATAATATTATCATGCACCGCACGCACACACCCACTGATCTCCGACCCAACGACCCACAGCTAACGCCCACGGTAGACTCTTTCGCTTGCACCACACCGAGACCCATCGCCCTAATTAAACCTTCTAGTTAATCACTAATCAGTAATTTAATTAACCTTTATGCCTAATTAGACCTTTAATCAACCATCTTAGAAATTTTAATCTACCGTGAGTTAACTCAACCAATTTACTTGATTTAATTAATTAACCTAAAAACTGATCATTTAATCTAGTCAGCCTTTCTTTTCTAATTAATTAATAAAATCCTTTATTTAACTTAGTCCTGTTACAATTAATTTATTTAATTAGACAATTTTCTTTTAACTAATTAACTCATATTCATTTTGTTAACTTAATCATCTTTTTTTTAATCAATCCTTTTTACGTAATAATTAATCTCTAAAACTCATTTCATAAATAATCTAATTAAGCCTTTAATTAATTCTTTTTCGCTCAATATTACCTTTATTTCCTTTTTATTAAATAACCAAGTAGTTAACCATCTTTCTTTAAGAAAAATCAGCTTTAGAGACAAACTAATAATTTATTTAGTTATTCGCTTTACTATTTATTAATGAATTTATTCCTTAATTCTAATAACCTTTTTTTAATATAATTTGATCATATTCCAAAAAACCCTCTTTATAAAAAATATATAAGTTTAAAATAAATAATAAACAATCCCTTTTAATCTAATTAACTATTAATCTTTTATAATAATTAAAGACCATATTTAGTAATAGAACTTTTTCACTTACTAAAGCCTTTTATTCACTAAAAATCGTTACTCACTTAACTCAACTCTCTCCGACAAAAGCGCTTTCATGCGTGTGTATGATTTATATTTCCGCAATTTACTTTACAGTCACTTTACATTATCGCATTTACATCATTGCATCACATCCGTCCAAAGGAAAAACCTACACATAATTCAACGTTGTGTGTAGTTGCACATCATTTGCATCATATTCCCTTCGATCCTTGTCGATCTTCTTAGGATAGATCCTACCCCATAGGAAGGACCTTGTCTTTATCTTTACAACTTAGACAGACAAACAATCAACAACACAATTTTACAAACACATTTAGAGAATAGATGTTAATCATCTTAAGTGAGATATAATCTCCACCCCCCACAACAATACAATCAAACATGTAGGAACTTTGCCTTAAGAGCGATAAAGGCATACTTGGCGACCATCCGAGTATTTAAGACCTTTTCTTAAGATGATGCAAAGACCATTTCCTACAACCCCTCTTACACTTGCGGCGGTCATATCTCCCTTAACATGAAGACTCATTTCTTCTCCTAAACCCAATCAAAACAACTACCCTAAACCCGTAGGAACTTTGACCACAGTCAAAGAATTCCTCTAACCCTTTAGGGTGAACTACAAAATACTCTGATTCCACTCCCGTAAGGATGTGTAGGCATAAGATGCGATATCTTATCGAGTATACTTAGATATAAACCACTTAGATCTTTTAACCTTAAGCAGATAAACACTTAGCAATAAACAAATATAAAACAAGAGGTTCCTGTAGAGTACTACAGAAACTTAGGATGCTAGTACCTTCCCTAAGTTTAACCAACCCCCGAACCTAAAACAATCTAGCTTGCATTCGCATTGCATTGTGGGAATTTCGATCTTTATCCCTTCCTTTGGACAAAATCAAAGTTCGGTTGCAAATTGAATTAACGATTCAAACTAATCAATAGTTTGGTATCCAAATTTCACCGCGACATATATATATATATATATATATATATATATATATATATATATATATATATATATATATATATATATATATATATATATATATATATATATATATATATATATATATATATATATATATATATATATATATATATATATATGTTTTAATGCTATTCAATGTTTAGATTTTCCGCTTTTATTCTAAATATTGAGATGTGGGTGTAAGGACTAAGTTCCTCTGTTGCAAAGTTACCCCACTGTTGCATATCTTTTGTTGAGCAGGTGTTGTATGTTTTAATTTCAAGCGTAATGTGACTCACCCCTTTTATACCATGTTTATAATTATACTCTGATGAAATATTTAATATGTGGCTAAATGATTATGTGATTATTTGGGGGTATAGAAATGGTGTGTTACACTAGCTATATCCAATATATATGATGCATGAATGCTACACAAATATATGTAATACTCATATTAACCTCCAATTTCAATACTCGTCACTGATTCCTCTCAAACCTAAAACTCAACATAAATTATCATGAAAGCAATACCAATCAATGATTCCACTGGAAGGAAACACCTCAAAATTAAAAAATTTCGTCTTCATGAGGCATTCTCCATAAACTAAACATAATAATTAAAATATAAAATTTTATAATCAATACTCATCAAACAACATCAAACAGTCGGAAGAGTAAGAAACCACTACAAAATAATCGAGTCAAACAACTCAATTTACACATTTAAAACATTTAGGGAAATTACCATAAGATAGCCCTATGCGCTAGCTTTCTAACGTTTTAAACCGCGCCTCAATCGGAGTTACGAAACTAAAGTTATGCCTTTTTTAATTTTACTTTAAAAATTCTCCATGCCACACTAGACTAATCGGTTACCAATATGTGATAGTCAATTACCAACCCCGAAACAGGATATAACCTCAATTTCAAAGTTGGTAAACGATTACCATTACGTGGTAATCAATTACCATAGTATCCGTGATGTAAACTACTCAGTTTCTACAACTATTTCACGAGAATTACACTAAAAAACCTAATTTATTCACCCTAGGCCTATCCCAATCCAGTTTTGAGCATGAATAATCATATCTAATCATCTATTTAACTTATAAGGCTAGAATTTAAATTATCATAATTTATCAACAATCGTTCACGTCAATAACACACAAATTAAACATTTATATCATCAATTAGCCACAAAATCGTTATGATGTTCATCAAATCAAAACATATATTCATGAACATCAAACATTAGAATTAGACATATGTGTTGCACCCCAAAATTTTCCCTCTCTTTTCTTAACCTTAACTAGCTTTTTGCTTCACATTTATATGCATCTCCCATTAGGTCATACTCATAATCATACATTGCATTGTTCTTCTAAGACATGGGGTTACAACAGTTCTTCGAATAAGGGTTTCCTATTTGCTTTGAGGTTCTTTCATCCAAGTTAAAGCAAGGGTTGAATTCACAACATTATGAGTATCTTTTTATCATAGTTAATCCAGCTACAAGGTTTTCCTCTGTCAAGATCATCAAATATCAAGTTTATCTTCTTCAAGATTTGTCAAAAGTATCATGTGTTTGGGGTTTTATCTTTGATTTAATTGAGACTGAGGAACTAGGGTTTTGTTGATGGTTAGCATCTCGGGCTGTTTTTCTTCATCAGTGTGTATTCAAGGTGATTTGGGGGTTTCTTATTCATGGTTGAGTTTGTGTACATTTCATCAAATAAGGTTAATTGGATTAAAGTTCTCATGTCAAGGTTATCTTGTCACACGTCTTTCCATATTTCAAGACTTATCTTCAAAGGGGTTCATTGTGATCAAGGCGTTTTACTTGTTGTTGGTACTGCAAGGTGATGTGGATTCATTTTCTTATGGAGATTTAATTCAGGATTATTCAGAGTTCATTATGACATCAAAGTTCTTAAGAATTAATTTTGTTAAAGGGTTCGATTCAAGTTAAGGATTGGGAGTACATGGTTATGGTTTATTTGGGAGGCTTTATTCAAGTTCATCATCACTCATCATTCAAGTTCAAATTCAACATCCACTTTTTAACCGTTTTAACCATTTTTATCCAATTTTCTATTTATCCATTTGGATAACCACTTCCAATTTTTCTACTAATATCCATTTAGTCCATTTTTCTCATCACCATCCTTTGAATATATTAGCATCTTTTTCTTAAAGCCCATTTATCATTTTTCCTTCATAAACCATTATTCCAAAAACCATATCATTTCTAGAAAGCCCATGTCATACAAGGCTCATTTACACAAAGTCATCATACACCAAAAGTTGAAAAAAAGAAGACCATAAAACCCATTATACATTGCCAAAAGAAACAAAGTCAAATCAACAGCCACCGACTAGCCAATGTTTCCAAAGTCATTCCAATACCTACAAATTTGTTTCACACGACAATAACAACATGAATTTGTACAACTCACACCCATCTCCCTAACATTAATGGTCATGCAACAAACAACAACTTGACACAAACAATGTACCACCAGCCAGCTTCGCAAAGATCAATTCACAAGCTGATGCAAGCAACACCAAATGCCACTCTTTGCCTAGCCAACAAATTAACGTGACCTACATCAAATTTTCAATCACCCTCGTTAACGTTTCAAAAACCAACACAACACTTTTTCAAACCTTAACCATCATGATTCACACACACACAAAGCCATGATTCAAGCCCTCACGCCATTCAACCTTGAAGCAAAAGAAAAAACACCAATCTGACCCCACCAAAGCCAAAGCACTGCTAACAACAAAAACACAACGTGACTTGAGCCAAAATACAACCTGCATAAAATCACCACAATACGAATCACGCAACACATAACAAGTGCGACACGCGCTGCAACTACAAATATCCACAACAGAGCAAAACGACGAAATAACAAAAATAAATTCCTTCGAGATGATTCGTACGACTCCAAATTGTGAATTTTTCAGCCCACTATTTCCTCTCATCTTTCCTCAAATACCCTTAAGACTCGCTCTATAAGTTCAAGATCTTTCTCCCTCATTCTCTAATTTATGCATAGCTAAGTTTACTTTGCAGAAATTCCATCAAAAACTTCAACTAGGTCCAAACCTTAAGAATCTTCTTCTTCTTCTTCTTCTTCAATTTTCAACAAACTCATCCTCTCCTTCCACCTCAGACCTCCATTCTAAAACATAACTCCTTCAACAATATTTCAAACTACAACCCACCTCAAATCACCCAACTTTCATTCTTCTCAAACCCAACCAATAACAACCCCAAAATCAAAACCTCAGAACTAGAAATTGAGTAGACGACGAAGAGGAACAAACTGAGAGCAAAACGAATCACACAAACTCACCGAATGAAGCAGATCAAAGCGAACCTGAAAAGACCGAGAAAGCGAAGTCACGAGAGGGATTGAGAGGGCCGGACAGAAGTAGAGCGAAGAAGGTTGGATTGAACGAGATGCCTTGATTTTTGTTTTCTGGCCATGTTGATGTTGATTTGTACATTTGATGTTGTTGTTGTTCTACCTTGATGTTGTAAGGTTATTTTGTCAAAGTTGTTTGTTTTTACTTCAACAAATCTGAGCCATGTTGTATCTAGGCCCATGAAGAATTTTAATATCACTTCTCCATTTTGTCTTTGCTTCAATCATGCCATACCCTTGGTTTTGGTTGACGGGCTTTAGGCACGTGCTTTCTTTCATTACACACCCACCGAATTATCTCACCGCCCTCTCACTATTTTTTTTCTTCATTTTGTTAAACAAATTTATTTATTTGATTTTGTTTTTGTTTTTATTTTTCTTCTTCCTTTGTTTAAATCTATTTTAATAAGAGTTTAATATATCCCATGTCTTCCCTCTTGACCTCCTTTTGAGATTTCATTTCATTTCCTTTTTAATTTTATTTCTTTCTTTTATTTTTGTTTAATGATGTCTTTAGAACCATGAATGTCGATTATTGAGGTTTTTTAACCTTCATTATTTTGAATTTGTAGTGAATGATCTTTGAGATCATTTTCTATACTTTGGGATAATGATAGGTTACCTTCGATTAATCAATGAAAGTTTGTGATTAAGACGAGACCGCTCACTTATCTTTTCGCGTGGCACGATTCGTTGAGAATGATCTACATATCATTTCTCCATTGTGTTTTAACACAAACATCATCGTTGAGCGGCCTCCTATAGAATGATCTTCCTCATAGATCGTGCTACGATGGATTAGTGCTAAAGTGGACCCGATTCATCCGATTAATAACGATTAACGACTAACCACTAACTTTAATTTCTATCCAATATTATCTTGCTTTATCTTTCTGTTCATGTTATTATTGTTCATATCCTTGTTCATATTATCATTGTTCATATTCATCTTGTCATTCATATCTCATTTAAAACACAAAACACATAATAAAAATATTGAAACCATAAAAAACTTTCAATTGGTGGACTGTGGTTACTATCCTGAGAACTGGAGTGTAGACGTTGTACAGAAACCTTTGCATAGATATTTTTGTCTGAACTCTTATTCATTGCTTAGTTTAGGACATCTCGCGCACACACACACACACGGCTTCCTCTTGGGATACGTTACAATGATAACCTTTATTTCTTGCAATTCGTGTAGTTTACATGTACCCTGCTTCCATTTCGATGTATGCACTTAAATCGCTTTTCT
Organism: Lathyrus sativus; assembly: GCA_963859935.3. Classification (NCBI taxonomy): domain Eukaryota; kingdom Viridiplantae; phylum Streptophyta; class Magnoliopsida; order Fabales; family Fabaceae; genus Lathyrus; species Lathyrus sativus. The sequence goes on along the minus strand of OZ012740.1, from coordinate 537,317,962 downwards.
TTGATTATGGTTTGTTTACTAGGAGCACCCTTAGGGACTAGGATCGATCCAAACCTTTTCTCTCGCCCCGTGCGATTGAGAACAAATAACCAAACCTTTTCTTTTGCCCCCGTGTGATCGAGATCAACTAGCCATAGTCCCACAAACTACAGACGCTCTCATTTCTTCATTCGCGTCTGAATGAAGATACGTAGGCACAAAGCGATGAAGTCTTAGCGAACACCATTACCCCTTTCACTCGTAGTCCTCCGAACTACGTTAACTCTGACTTTCCCATGAGGATCTTTTTGGTGAACCTTGTTGTGATAATGCATGTTTTTAGTAGTCATGCATCATAGTGTACAAGCTTCGATTTAGTTTTGATATACTCTAGTCCTATGGCAGGGATCGAGAGCGAGTAGCCGGTTTTAGGTGGGAATCAGTGAAGCGTTACCTATGATAGTGGTAATGATTTGGTGTGCTCTCGTCCTATGAAGAGGATCGGAAGTGATATAAACCTAAGTGTTCATGAATGGAACCACATGCATATGAGTCTTTATTAGTGGCATTAGTTGCATATCATGAATAAAATGTATGCGTGGAATAAGAATTTATGTTATAATAATGTTATTGCGTATGATCTTAATGATAATTGAGATGTTATTATGTATGATATTTATGATGAATTGGGTGTGAGAATGTGATATGTGTGGTGCATGATTGTGTATATGTTGTATTCTATTTTATATCCTTTACTGTTTATTATTGAAATGAATTCTCACCCCTTCTGTTTGAATGTTGCCTTTACATGGGCATCATGTAGATACTCAGGAGTAGTATTATTGAAGTAAGTGGAAGTTAACTCATGGAGTTTCATCTTAGTTTAAGTTTAATTAGAAGTGTCTTTCTCTAATTATGTAACATCGGGTTGGGAACGCTTGTTTAGCTTCTTATGTCATATTTATGTTAAAGTATTACAATTAATATGGTTGTTGAGCTGATTTATACAACTCTTTTTGTTGCGTTATAAAAGTTGAAGTTTATGAGACTGAACACCTTTAGTTACAATTATTATGTTTTAATTTATTTGATAATGATTCCGCAACGATGATACTTTAAAATGGAAGTGAGCATGCGATGACAGTTTTAAAATGTTTTGTTGTAACTCGTGTTACGGAGCAAAATATGTTTGTGATGTGTGTGACACCTTTTTGGTTGTGATTTTAATTAAATATCTAATAAATGTATATGGGGTTTAGAAGGGTGTTACATTAGTGGTTTTAGAGCAGGTCATTCCGTCCGGCCAGGTTTTGTAATGTAGTCGAGTCCTTAGTATGTGACATATGGGTATACATTGTCGATGCATTATTTTTTTTATAATGTTTATCTGATGATGTGCAAAATGGATGGAAGAAAAGATCACATTATTGATGATGTTTTGGAGTCAGTGGCTCAAGCATTACATAGATAGCAAAATTAGACAGGTGATGAGTTTCGTGGTTTGGGAAAATTTTAGAGGAATAATTAGCTGATGTTCAAAGGCAGGTATAATCCAGAGGGTGCTCAAGTGTGGCTCAAAGAGATCGAGAAGATATTTTGAGTGATGGTATGTACTGAAGAGTTGAAGTTAATTTTTGGAACTCATATGTTGTCTGAGGAAGATGAGATCTGGTGGGATAACACTAGTCGAAGACTAGAAGTTGTTGGTGCTGAGATCACTTGGGTTGGGCTCAAGGTGCAATTCCTTGAGAAATATTTTCCTAAAGATGTGAATTTCAAGAAGGATATTGAATTTCTTGAGCATAAGCAAGGAACATGACGGTTGCTGAGTATACCACCAAGTTTGAGGAACTAGTGAAGTTCTTCCCTCATAACAATGGTGTAGCTATGGAGGGATTCAAATGCATTAAATTTAAGAACAAACTATGACTTGAGATTAAGCAAGGTATTGGCTACTAGGAGATTCATAGGCTTTCTACTCTGATGAACAAGTATAGGATTTATTATGAGGAATACAGGGTACATGTTTTATAAATGGTATCCCTTTGATTGCTATTATTGACACGGGTGCAACACATTCATTTGTTTTGCTTGAGTGTGCTGAGAAGTTGGGTTTGAAATTGTCTTCTATGGGTGGTGTTGCGGTTAGAATATGATATCAAATTATTAATTAATTTGAATCACATCTTTAATTCAAAACCGCTCTTTGATTTATCCGAAGGAAAATGTCAAAAGAGGGAAAACCTAATTTTGCATTGTAAAGACAATGCGGGGAGAGATATATGTAAGGGGTTGGTTAAGCTTAGGGAAGGTATTAGCACCCTAAACTTCTTTAGTACTCTACAAGAACCTTTTATTTACTGTTTACTATTTTGCTTGGTTATTTGCTTAAGGTATATACTGAGCTAAGGGTTAAGAGTGACAAAGAGACCTAAGGGTTAGTCCTAAGTTTACTCGCCAAGACTCGCATCTTGTGCCTACATATCCTAGGTAGGGAATGGAATCAGAGTAATCGTAGTTCCCCTTGAAATGGAGGTTAGAAACTTCTTGACTGTGGTCAAGGTTTCAAATGGGGAATAAGCGTTCTTAAGGAAGCGCTTACGTGGAATGCGGCGACTCCAATCTCTATGTTAAAATTATTTGAATTGAAATTAGGGTTAACTAAATATTCCACGGTGAGAAACCCTAAAACGGAGTGCGGCAACTCCTTAACCTAATGCAAAGGTAAAGGATGATTTAGTCCACGTCGGGACACCTAAGCGATTAGGGTTTGAAAAATTCAAAGGTAGTGGTTATTGACGCGGCGGTCAAACGGCTAGACCTAGTCCTTCAGAGGGACTTAACGGTGAAATAATATAATAAAAGATAATTAAGCGGCAATTTTGAAATATGGGAAATGTACGAAAACGGTAAAGGAATTGCACAACTGTCACACCCTAATTTTTGACCTTAAGATCTTACCTTCTTGTGCATTTTACCCTTTTTTTTTACTTTTGTGTGTGTGGCTAACGAGTTTGCGCAGGTGCATAAATTTCAAAGATAAAGTATTGGTTCTCTCAGCTAGCAATACTTAAGTTTATTGTGAAGGACCAATTATGATTCCAAGATATATCCAAGGACTTCCTCGAGCAGTTGTGTATCTTACCGCAAGTTATGAATATGGTCATAATTATCAAGAGTTTCTTATTCAAAAGAGCCCTGATATAATCTCATTTTCCGTATGATTAAAATTCGAGAATGAGTCAAGAATTTAAGCCCACCCCGATTCTTGAAGGAGGGTGTTTGCTGCAAATTCATTGGAAGGAATTAGTTAGTTTGGTGTTATACAAAGGCTTGACATATCGTTTTTCAAGAAATCAACAATTAGCCTACGAGCAATACACTTTGAAATGTTAAGAACCTTGGGAGATACCATACGACATGTAAATCTCAGAATTCAGACAATTCTCTTTGGGCTAATCAAAAACTACAGAGGTTTCTTTGTTAAGATTGAATCATTATACTTTGCTAAGATTGAATCATTTTGCTACCGCCATTTTCTTTTCACCAGCCGAAAGTCCACCACTTTTAATTAAGCATCTGTTACTTTAAACCTTGTCGTCATTCGATGTTTCTACTCTGGTGGCTAATTAATTGATTATCATCCTAATGTTTTGACTTTGATTAATCTTATCAAAGTTTATTCAAAGAAGATCTACACTTTCATAACCACAGTCGCTCATTGGATTCCGGCTGGACCAAACTGTTTTTTTTACATTAATAAACATGGTGTAAAATGGGAGAAACATTATGAAATTCAAAGCATATCAAATTGTTGTGATCAAATTAATACTACAATACACATAAGCATTTGTAATGGTACAAGGCATCATCCATCACTCCACATTCAAGTTCATCTCGTCATCTTGTGAATACAAATTGCGAAGGGGCGTGACATTGTGCGGGTTGAAATCGACAATTTTCTTTCATTCGTTATCAAGTGTTTTAAGTTAATCAATAAGTTATCAAAAGCTCCAAAACTACAAGAGATATTTCCAAATACACCCTTCAAGTGTTCAAATTTAAAAATAAGAGATTTAAACTCTTGTCTTTATAAGATGCAAATAAATTCCAAATACAAAGTGTAAGGAATCCTTAAACCTAGAATTGAAGAGGGCAACTTATGATGTAGAGCTTATGCTACTAATGCAAAGTAATTCCATGACTGAAGCCTCGAAATTGAAGACACGACATGGAGGTTTCACACTACAACACAAGGCCTCAATCTAGTTGCTACCATTTCCCAAGAAAAAGTTGTGTGCTCTTTGAAACGTCATGTTATGATATACATTTGCTTGAATCACATTTTGTTTCCTAGCTATTACTTGCATATACAAGCCCCTGCAAAAAACTTCAAGCTCTAGGATATTATTCTTATTGATAAAAGAGTATACACCACACCAAGACAATTCGAGATTTTGACCGCGAGTTCTTTTGTTTATTTCCAAACAATACTAGCACAAAGACAGTTCCCTTTGGTTTATTAGCAATTACAAGATGGTCCTAATCACTTTGAGACTCAAGTTCCTAATATTTAAGCTGCTGTAAAAGAGTGCGAGATTACATCAAAGTTCAATTTAACTCTACAAGAACTTTGAGATGCTCTTATCCGTGAAGGTTAGACGAGAAAACCTTCGAGCAACTCTTCTCAAATCGACGGCAGTCGATGATGATTGAGACGCACCAGGACCTGTGGTATCTGCCTCATGAATTCTTCATGGTCTAGGCTTTAATCACTCTCGTCTATCTTCATGCCTTTTTCTTCTGCGCACTCGCCCAACATGCCGTCGGCACTACAATTTCTTCGCATTCTCACCAATTAGCCACTTAACATGACTAAGAACAAGGCACACCTTCTTCGACGTTTGATATGACAACGAAGAATGGATGTCACGGCAGATTCATATAATTCACAAGGCAACCACGTTGGACTGCACAAGCAGTATTGCCGATATTAGAATTTACCTATACAAATTCATATCCTACTTTTTCAGCACAACAACGGTAAGCAGGGTATTGGAGACTTACGAGTTTCAGGAAAGGATTGCTCAGCATTCAGAATCTCGCAGCCGGTTTTTGAGGTTCATAATAACCCGTTTGCTGCAAACAACATGTAACGAGTCGTGCGAGTTCTTTTTTTCCCCTTTCATTGCTGAGTAAGTTTCCCCAAAGAGTAAGCTCCTAAGTTTTGATTACCTGAAAGAGAGGAAAGAGTATGAGCAGAAGCCGACATACAAAAGGTTTCATTAATTTTCTTTCATCAAGAATTCCAAAAACACGATTACACAAGAATTTAAATGAGAAGAATAGTATTTATTCCTCTCCGAAACATTCACCAAACACAGTCAGTTAGGAAAGGAAAGGGTTTCAATTTGTCAAAATGAAATCGGAAAGTATTCAAATATCTCCCAGGAAATCAAGCCATATTCAGAATTTCCACATATAAAATCAGACAACTTTGAAAATATTAAGCACTCATCAAATACGATCAGACATCTCCAAAATTACCTCAGAATTGAGGACGGGTTCTTGCTTTCCAAATTAATATTATCCAAAACCAATTCAACTGAAAAAGGAAACATGTAATCAAGTCATTCATTGGTATTGAAAACCAAAGTTTAAAACAGAAGTGAAGTCACGATCAAATGATCAACAGCCACAAACCAAAATCAGACAAGCCTTAAAGCTCTTGCCAAAATCAGAAACGACATGTTTCTTGCCAACTATCACAACCGTTAGTTTCTTTCCTAAATAAGAGTCGACAGAATAAAATCGGTATTCATTATGAAAATAAAAGCTTCAGTGCACAAAAGCCTATAAAAATAGAGCATACAACATTCACAAGGGAACTCGCATCAAATTCACAAAGGGGGAGACATACAAAAATCCCAATTTCAAACCCTAAGACTGGTAAATTGGAAGAAAAGAAGGACTTATCTCTCCTCAGAAACTCCGCCGTCAAAATATTTGTCGCCGGAAGTATCCATTTCCGTCTAAATCCACTACCACGAAGCCCTTGCAGCGAAGCACCGCGAAGACGTCACCGGAGTCTCGTGAGTCGCCTTCCGCTACCCAGCCGCCGTCAACCGCAAACCACCTTCATCGCCAAATCCCGCCGTCGAAACCTGCATAGAACCTGGCACCGTAAGTGTTGTGTTTGACTGATATTTCTTTCTTTATGTTTTCAGATTTGTTTTGAAAAGAAACGAAGAGGAGCAGAAGAAGAAGAATGAAGGATTTGAGAAGGAAGAATGGAGAGAAGGAAGAACGAAGAGATGCGAGCGAAAGAGGCGATGAAGAAACCGCGAAGATGGAGAAGGGAAAAAGGGGGAAATCATAGGGTTTCAGCTTTTTGCTTTTTTTTTATCTTATGTTGTAATCCAGTGATGCACCCCTACGCTAGTAATCACGCACCACCACGATCACGACCACTTACCTCGTTTTAACCACCATCACACACTCCATATTGCATGCCCATGCTACACCCTTGCCAGCTTACCACACCTAATTTGCACGCCTGATCCCCTACTAATCTCTTAATTATCCACTAATCTGTTTTTCTAGGTAATCAACCATTAACCTATCTTATTTTAATTAATTAACCATTTTTTTAGTCATATCTTATAATCAGCCTTTTTTAACAAAAACTAATTAACTATTTTATACTATTAATTTTAATAATCACCTAATTAATCACTTATCTAATTAACCTTTTGCAACCTTTTTTTTTCTCTCTCTCTCTCTAATTTACTTAATGATTTGATTTAATCACTTTACCATTTATTTTATTCAACTTAGTAACCATTCTATTAATTAAGTTATATAAAAATTATATAAGAGGACCTATTTTCCCAATTTAAATAACTATTTTATTAATTAATAATCTAATTACTTTGTTTACTAATAATGACCAAAACTTTTATTTAATAAGGAACTATTCTTTTATATACTTATAATTTATTTCTAAACTAAATGCAATTAACCTATAACTTAGTAATTTATATTACCTCTTAAATAATAAAACTATTTAGCCATTTCAATATAAAAAAATCCATTTTATAATTAATAACTTTTTATAATAAATTGTTATCATTTTGAACAAATCTCCCATAAAATCAATCCCCGTCTAAAATTAATCAATCTCATAAAAATCAACTTAATCTCCCTTTTAAAAATCAAGTCCACGTCGTTTAAAATCCATCGTGCACGCTTTCGTTCCCGATCCGTTCACATGCCCACATATGCACAATCCACACACTTTAGCACTTTCATGCGTTTGTGTATGGTTTAATTTATCTGCCTTTATTTTTCCGCAATTTATCTTTACCGCAATTTATTTTATTGCATTGCATAGCGTCCAAAGGAAGAACCTGCGCATAACTTAAACAATTGTGTGTATGCATCCCATTTGCATCATACTCCCCTTTGATCCTTGATCCCATTCAAGTCGATCTTATAAATCTAGATCCTACCCCATAGGAAGGACCTTTTTCTTTCAACATAGAAAAATAAATCAACTCAATTCAAACTATTCAAACACATTAGAGAATAAGATGTTAATCATCTTAAGTGAGATAAAACTCCTACCCCATAACAATTCAATCAATTCGTGGGGACTTTGCCTTAAGAGAGATAGTTGCATACTTGTCGATTAAATTTCGAGTGTTTGAGCCCTTCTCTTAAGATGATGCAAAGACTATTTTCCTATAAAGTTGTGGTGGTTAAATCAAGTAATCTCCATTAAAATGACAACTCATCTTTTCTCCTAAAATCAATCAACCAACTACCCTAAACCCGTAGGAACTTTGACCACAGTCAAAGAATTCCTCAAACCCTTTAGGGGAACTACGGATACTCTAATTCCATTCCCATCAGGATATGTAGGCATAAGATGCGATATCTTATCGAGTATACTTAGAAATAAACCCCTAGATCTTTTAACCATTAAGCAGATAACCCTTAGCAATAAACAACATAAAATAAGAGGTTCATGTAGAGTACTACAGAAACTTAGGATGCTAACACCTTCCCTAAGTTTAACCAACCCCCGAACCTAAAACTCTCTAGCTTGCATTTGCATTGCATTGTGGGTATTTCGATCTTTTTCCCTTCCTTTGGACAAATTAAAGTTCGGTTGCAAATGAATTAAGATTCAAGCTAATCAATAGCTTTGTATCCAAATTTCACCGCGACAGAAATGACAACTTCACTGGGGATCTCTTCAGTGGGTTTCCCTAACTTGTTTATTTATGCTTGTTTATTATATTTGCTTAATTGCTTATTTGTATATCGGTTTTATTGCTTTTAGGTTGATGTCTTTGAGTGGTGAGACAAAGTCCTACATCCGGACTTAAGTGAACTTAAGATAGGATGGTGATATATTCGACGAGGCTTATAGGGAGTGAGTCCTGACCAAGTTGACTCGAGAATCACCGCTCAGTTGAGACCCTTTCTAAAATGGTTCGGTTGAAAGAGTATAGTCGTGAAAACTTTTACTATTTTCGATTGGAGTCCATGATACTGAGGACCGTAGTTACCTTTAACCCCACTTTGACCTTTATTAGGACGTAGTACGAGACTATGAGGGAGTAGTCCCGAAATAGTGTTATGCGTTACTACACTCAAAAGAGGTTCTCTTGAGAATATTATTAACCACCGAGTCGGTTGGGAAATTGATAATATCCTAAAGATGGACTAATGATTTTGGGAACTCTTTAGAACCTTGTTCTACAGGTATAATCCACCTTTAATCCATATCCTTTGGGAATGGGTATACCCTTTAGCTCCATGCTCGTTGCAAACCTAGGGTCTCCCTTGTTTGTTTACCTTTATGTCTCTATGTGGTTACTTGTGTTTGTTGCATCCATAAAGCATCATATCGCATTGGTTTCATGGAATCCCGAGTTTATTTATAAACATTATAGAACCAATAGGGATTACAAAAGAAAATATTTTGAAATATTCTTTTAAGAGTCCTAACTTGGATGACCTAAGGAAGTTAAGGGCACTAATTGAAAAATCAAGAAAACTCAAAAGATAAATACGAGAGGCTTCCTTTATTATTGAAGATCAAATGAAGTTCAAACTAATTTCATCAATATTGAAGATCCAAGTAAAAAAGGGGCTTCCTCCCTTACTTTTCGACAAGAAAAGAAGAGGGATGGAGGATTTATTTTTCCTCTATCACACTACTCCTTATAAGTTGATCATCCACAAACTTATATTCAAGAAAGTTCAAACTCGAAGAGCAAATCAACAAGTGCGATGAAGGACTTCATTAGGGATTTATTAGCTTTTATTTAGCTATTATGTCAGGACTCTTATAAGAATGTTTCCTTGTAATCCATTAAAAAAAATAGATGATTTTTTCTTTGGTACTCTATGACGTTTATAAAAACTTGAGTTCCATGAAACTTTTCATTTCTGCATTATGCATTCTTGCATTAGCATTCTGCATTTAGCATTTTGCATATGCATGTGTCTCTTCCCTTCGGTGACTCATCCAGTCTTCTGTCTTTGTCTTGTCAGTTAAACATCTCGACCATCTGACCAAGCCTGAAGTACTTACTAAAGGATAATAAAGATAACAAAAGATATGGATTCCATGACTGGCTTTAGAGTAAGGACTAATCCGTTATTTGGCCTTCCTTCTGATGACAATGCTCAACAAGTAGATGTTCCTACGCAACCTCAGTCTGTGCAAAACAACCTGTGTGTTCAAGTTGATGAAAGAGATTCCCAGTTTCCGTGGTGTATACCGAATCCTCCGAATGTTCATACTAAGACAAAGATGGATGGTCCTAGATTTATAGCAATTGAGAAAAGATTTTGTGATCTCGAACAACAATTGAAGACAATGAAAGGAGCTGGCACATTTGATCTTGATGCTCATGACCTGTGTTTAGTTCCAGGCGTAATTATTCCTCCGAAGTTCAAGATGTATGTCTTTGAAGTATACAAAGGAGTTAGTTGTCCAAGATACCATTTGACGATGTTTTGTCGAAAGATGATCGCTTACATCGGCAACGACAAACTGATGATTCACTGCTTTCAAGAAATTTTAAGTGGGGCATCCTTGATATGGTATATGAAGCTACAAACGAATCGAATTCAGTCGTGGAGAGATTTAGCGGATGCTTTTGTGAAGCAGTACAACTACAATGTGGACATCGCTCTAGACGGTGACCAACTGATGAGCATGAGTAAGAATGACAATGAATCTTTCAGGGAATACGCCCAACGCTAGAAAGAGTTGGTAGCTCAAGTTCATCCACCACTTCAAGAGAAAGAATTAAGCAAGATGTTTCTAAGAACACTGCCAGACTCTTATTATGATAGGATGGTAGGCGTCGTGCCATTAGATTTCTCCAAAATTGTGGAAGTTGGAGTAAACATTGAGAATGCACTCAAAAGTGGAAGAATTCAGGATAACTTAAATGACCAAGCTGATGAAGAAATTTCAGTTGACGATTCCCTAGAGGAAAGAAGTGTCGATGTTAATGCAATTTGGGATCCCTTTCAAATCCTGCCTGATCCAGTTTCGGTACCTTATCCTCAACATCGGTATGTAGCGCCTGCTCAGCGCAAACAGCGACTACCTCGTAAATGAAGGTTGACATCTCCAGATCAGCATCAGGATCGACAGGTTCGAAGACGGTTTCAAAATCAAAAGACGCCTCTGAGTATTTCGAAATAATAAACTCGCTGGTTTGATCTAATCTCAATGACTTATAGTCAGCTATGGTCTTATTTTGCTAGAAACTCGGTAATGACACCCAGAAAGACTAGAATCATGAAGTCTCACCCACCATGGTTTAGCCTGAACGCCAGCTATGAATTTCATGATGGAGTGTTGGGGCATTCGATTGAAGAATGCAAGGTTTTCCAAGAGAAAGTTCAAGAAATGATAGATGATGAAGTGTTAATCTTCAGGGGAGAAAGCCCAATCGTGAATGGAACACCGTTATGCTGATCACCTGTTTATTGTGTTTGCTTATGTGATTAAAAGCATAATTGGCATGTAAGAACATGTTATTTTGAATTAAGTAGTGCAATAAGTGTTTGTCTTGAAGAAATCCATTCGTATTCACTCCTAAAGTTTTCTTCATAATTTTAAAATGCCAGATTTACCCAATTTTATTTTTCTCACTTTGGTGAAGAATTGGAAGGAGGATGACGAATCAAAAACGCAAGGTCTCCTGTTGTATGCTTTTGAATAAAACCCTATTGATGATGAAAGACATTCTTTCAAACCTCTCAAACACCAAAGACATAAGGAAGTTAAACTCTTTTTAGCCCTTTCCAACCTCATTTTTAACCTGGGGAAATTTTCAATCAGCTTGATTGAGCACCTAAATTTTCAAAAAAATAGTGAACATCTTTCAAAAATGGGTGGGTACAAATATACTTTGACCTTTATTCCTTTGTTTTACACATCGTAAACTAAACCACGATATAATCCTCAAAAGTCCTAATTGAAGTAAGGTTACTTCAAAAGCATATTCAGTGAGATAACGTTTTCTGACTCCTGTGAGTTATGCTTAATTTTATGTTTGGCTTTATAAAATAAATCTATATCCTAACTAGTGATTTTGGTCACGAGTTATTGTGATATCTCTTTTCAAAACTTCAAGACAAACGTGTGTCGCATTAGCAGTTTCGAAATTAACATTTCTGACTTGCTTGATATCTCGGAAAGATTACGTGACAACATCACCTATTAAAATTTGAAGACTCTGCTGACCTGGGGCAAGTTATTTCCAAGTGGTTATTCTATGCAAATTTGACTTCGCCTAAAGAGATATTCTTGAAGACTCAGTCATAATACCGTCAATCAGGGCCAGTTACGTCGAGATTCGAAAAATCTCTCCAGAGAGTTTGAAAACAATGGGACGCTGTGTTCTCTGTAAAATCCTCTCAGAACGACTTCTTCTCATTACCATATGACTTGGGGCATTTGAGAAACAAAGATTATCTTATCTTGTTCAAAATGGCGACTACCATTACGCAGTCTTCAATACAATTTTGTCAGCAATCTCACCGTGAGTGATCATTCTATGATGAATCTTTTCGATACAAGAAATCTCTAGTTGGTAACCTGAGAATTCCCAGTGATTTGTTTAAACTTCACTTCCCCAATGAATTGGATAATATTTTCAATCCTCAGTGAATCTTCCTAAAACTTCACATCCCTAGTGAAGTGGATATTATTCTACTCTCCAGTGGGTCTTCTATAACATCGATCTTCCCCAGCAAAGCGGATGCTTATTTCAGTCCCCATTGAAGTTTCGACTCCGGCGTATTCAACAAGCTATGTTAACCCAGGTTTCCCCCAATAAGTGGATATTTATTTTATTCCTTGTGAAACCTCAACTCAGGTGTCTCCATCTACAACTCCAGTAGGAATCCCTCCGGTGAAGCAGGATATTTATCCCATGAAGTTTCTTCTAAATTGAGATCCACCTTGACAAATCCTTCAAGCAAGATCCGAATGTTATATCCCCAAGCGAAATGTTTTCTATTCCCCATAAGGATTTTTCAAACCCTAAAGTAGGATTGTGATCCCGTATGTGGTTCTCCACCTATCCCCAGTGGTGCTTCTACCTTTGAAGATTGGTCAGATATTTCATCTTCGTTCGCCTTTGTTCGTTTGTTTTGTCAGCATAAGCATACGCATAGCATATAGATAGATAGCATGGCATATGCATCTTGCATCTTTGTTTTGCTTGTTCTGTCACTTTGGCTGTGTTTATCCCCAAATGATTGGGTGTGTCTTCTCCTTCCAAGTAGAGTTGTCAGCCCTAGGCAGAAATGAGCACAATATTTCTATCTCCCCACAGAGTTCGATCCTTGTGGAAGACGGTTGTTTTGGTACGATCCCATTTTGAGTTCATACCTCAATGGTTGAGTCTTGCTTGACAGTTTCTCTTCAGTTATTTCCTGAATTGAACTTCGGCCCCTGACAATCACATTTTGGACATCTCCAGGCTTTTCAACTTGGATTGGGCGTGCATTTATTTTGCACTTTAACTCCCCAAGAGAATCTCTATGAAGATTATCATTAAAGACGAATACTTCTCCAACAGTGTTACGAAATCTTCACAACAATCTATCTGAATTGCAAGCGACTCTTTATTGGAGCAACTCATTTCAATGAAGTTTTTTAGCAAGATGACAAATGGCAGTCTCCTCAAGACGAGTTTTCCATCCCCAGTAAATTTAACAAGATTATCGAATCGTCAAGTGTCATCTCTTCGTAAATACATCAGAGAAGTTTTCCGAAGACATTATAGATATTTCTCTTTATTTGAGAATTCACACATTTTTACAACAGCTAGGATGCTCCTCAGGAATGTATTCCCCAGCGAGTCCATCACACAAAATGAGTTCCATCAAATGGCATCTCTCCTGAGAAGTTTGGTGAAGTTTATTACATTGGTCTCTTTATTCAAGAAGACATATTTTGCAAATCAACCGGCTCACATCTCTCCTGAAGATCCCCGGTGAAGTTTTACAATCTCTAGTACATTATGGCCTACAGCCAAAAATCCTACAATCTACAAATGATATTTTAATCCCCTGTGAAGATGCTCTCCCAAGTTCTCATCATTTTGGGTAGAAACTGAGACCCGTTCATGGTAAACACACCATGAGTCGTTGGGGATGTTTATTTCAAGAAACTGAGACCCGTTCATGGCAAACACACCATGAATCATTGGGGAGGTTTATTTCAAGAAACTGAGACCCGTTCATGGCAAACAAACCATGAATCGTTGGGGAGGTTTATTTCAAGAAACTGAGACCCATTCATGGCAAACACACCATGAATCGTTGAGGAAGTTTATTTCAAGAAACTGAGACCAGGTCATGGAAAACACACCATGACGCTCGGGGAGGTTTATTTCAGGAAACTGAGACCAGCTCATGGCATCCAGACCATGACGCTCGGGGAGGTTTATTTCGAATATTTCTTTTATTTTCTGGCTAATCTCGACATTAGATTTCAAGAAGACCTCGGCAGTAGGTATTGCTATTTCATTTCTTGGCAAATCTCGACAGTAGATTTCCAGAAGACCTCGACAGTAGGTATTGCTATTTCATTTCTTGGCAATCTCTGCAGTAGATTTCCAGAAAACTTTGACAGTAGATTTCTCCAGCTAATATTTTGAATCAATTACATTTGACCTATGCAGAATGTTGTTCAAGTGGTTTTCTCGCGAGTTTCTTTTTTTTTTACAACATATTTACAGACGCCTTGTGATTGTCAATCTTTCCTCGAGGAGCCTAGCTTTGTCGAGTATGTCCTTCCCGTGTGTCGTGTTTTCTTCCCCTGTGGCATCATGTCTCCATAAGACCTTTTGTCTTGCATTCTCATACCATTGCATATCATATGCATTCGGTGTTATCGTAGGGCCAAAAATTCGTGCAATGTTTGTATTTAAGTCCCTCCTATCTCGTCGAGACGAAGATTTCGATCTCCATATCTCCGGATAGAAGTAACTTAAATAGGGGCATCTGTCACACCCTAATTTTTGACCTTAAGATCCCAACTTCTTGTGCGTTTTACCCTTTTTTTAATTTTGTGTGTGTGGCTAACGAGTTTGCGCAGGTGCATAAATTTCGAAGATAAAGTACTAGTTCTCTCAGCTAGCAATACTTAAGTTTGTTGTGAAGGCCCGATTATGATTCCAAGATATATCCAAGAACTTCCTCGAGCAGTTGTGTATCTTACTGCAAGTTATGAATATGGTCATAATTATCAAGAGTTTCTTATTCAGAAGAGCCCTGATATAACCGCATTTTCCGTATGATTAAAATCCAAGAATGAGTCAAGAATTTAAGCCCACCCCAATTCTTGAAGGAGGTTGTTTGCTGCGAGTTCATTGGAAGGAATTATTTAGTTTGGTGTTATACTAAGGCTTGACATCTCGTTTTTCAAGAAATCAACAATTAGCCTACGAGCAATACACTTTGAAATGTTAAGAACCTTGGAAGATACCATACGACATGTAAATCTCAAAATTCAGACAATTCTCTTTGGGCTGATACAAAAACTACAGAGGTTTCTTTGTTAAGATTGAATCATTATCCTTTGCTAAGATTGAATCATTTTACTACCGCCGTTTTCTTTTCACCAGCCGAAAGTCCACCACTTTTAATTAAGCATCTGTTACTTTAAACCTTGTCGTCATTCGATGTTTCTACTCTGGTGGCTAATTAATTGATTATCATCCTAATGTTTTGACTTTGATTGATCTTATCAAAGTTTGTTCAAAGAAGATCTACACTTTCATAACCACGGTCGCTCATTGGATTCCGGCTGGACCAAACTGTTTTTTTACATTAATAAACATGGTGTAAAATGGGAGAAACATTATGAAATTCAAAGCGTATCAAATTGTTGTGATAAAATTAATACTACAATACACATAAGCATTTGTAATGGTACAAGGCATCATCCATCACTCCACATTCAAGTTCATCTCGTCATCTTGTGAATACAAATTGCAAAGGGGCGTGACATTGTGCGGGTTAAAATCGGAAATTTTCTTTCATTCGTTATCAAGTGTTTTAAGTTACTCAATAAGTTATCAAAAGCTCCAAAACTACAAGAGATATTTCCAAATACACCATTCAAGTGTTCAAATTTAAAAATAAGAAATTTAAACTCTTGTCTTTATAAGATGCAAATAAATTCCAAATACAAAGCGTAAGGAATCCTTAAACCTAGAATTGAAGAGGGAAACTTATGATGTAGAGCTTATGCTACTAATGCAAAGTAATTCCATGACTGAAGCCTCGAAATTGAAAACACAACATGGAGGTTTCACACTACAACACAAGGCCTCGATCTAGTTGCTACCATTTCCCAAGCAAAAGCTGCGTGCTCTTTGAAACGTCATGTTATGATATACATTTGCTTGAATCACATTTTCTTTCCTAGATATTACTTGCATATACAAGCCCCGGCAAAAAACTTCAAGCTCCAGGATATTATTCTTATTGATAAAAGAGTATACACCACACCAAGACAATTCGAGATTTTGACCGCGAGTTCTTTTGTTTATTTCCAAACAATACTAGCACAAAGACAATTCCCTTTGGTTTATTAGCAATTACAAGATGGTCCTAATCACTTTGAGACTCAAGTTCCTAATATTTAAGCTGCTGTAAAAGAGTGCGAGATTACATCAAAGTTCAATTTAACTCTACAAGAACTTTGAGATGCTCTTATCCGTGAAGGTTAGACGAGAAAACCTTCGAGCAACTCTTCTCAAATCGACGGCAGCCGATGATGATTGAGACGCACCAGGACCTGTGGTATCTGCCTCATGAATTCTTTATGGTCTAGGCTTTGATCACTCCCGTCTATCTTCATGCCTTTTTCTTCTGTGCACTCGCCCAACATGTCGCCGACACTACAATTTCTTCGCATCCTCACCAATTAGCCATTTAACATGACTAAGAACAAGGCACGCCTTCTTTGACGTTTGATATGACAACGAAGAATGGATGTCACGGTAGCTTCAAATAATTCACAAGGCAACCACGTTGGACTGCACAAGCGGTATTGCCGATATTAGAATTTACCTATACAAATTCATATCCTACTTTTTCAGCACAATAATGGTAAGCAGGGTATTTGAGACTTACGAGTTTCAGGAAAGGATTGCTCAGCATTCAGAATCCCGCAGCCGGTTTTTGAGGTTCATAATAACCCGTTTACTGCAAACAACATGTAACGAGTCGCGCGAGTTCTTTTTTTCCCCTTTCATCGCTGAGTAAGTTTCCCAAAGAGTAAGCTCCTAAGTTTAGATTACCTGAAAGAGAGGAAAGAGTATGAGCAGCAGCCGACATACAAAAGGTTTCATTAATTTTCTTTCATCAAGAATTCCAAAAACACGATTACACAAGAAATTAAATGAGAAGAATAGTCTTTATTCCTCTCCGAAACATTCACCAAACACAGTCAGATAGGAAAGGAATGGGTTTCAATTTTTCAAAACGAAATCGGAAAGTATTCAAATATCTCCCAGGAAATCAAGCCATATTCAGAATTTCCACATATAAAATTGGAAAACTTTGAAAATATCAAGCACTCATCAAATACGATCAGACATCTCCAAAATTACCTCAGAATTGAGGACGGGTTGTTGCTTTCCAAATCAATATTATCCAAAACCAATTCAACTGAAAAAGGAAACATGTAATCAAGTCATTCATTGGTATTGAAAACCAAAGTTTAAAACAGAAGTGAAGTCACGATCAAATAATCAACAGCCACAAACCAAAATCAGACAAGCCTTAAAGCTCTTGCCAAAATCAGAAACGACATGTTTCTTGCCAACTATCACAATCGTTAGTTTCTTTCCTAAACAAGAGTCGACAGAACAAAATCGGTATTCATTGTGAAAATAAAAGCTTCAGTGCACAAAAGCCTATAAAAATAGAGCATACAACATTCACAAGGGGACTCACATCAAATTCACAAAGGGGGAGACATACAAAAATCCCAATTTCAAACCCTAAGACTGGTAAATTGGAAGAAAAGAAGGACTTATCTCTCCTCAGAAACTCCGCCGTCGAAATATTTGTCGCCGGAAGTATCCATTTCCGTCTAAATCCACTACCACGAAGCCCTTGCAGCGAAGCACCGCGAAGCCGTCACCGGAGTCTCGCGAGTCGCCTTCCGCTACCCAGACGCCGTCAATCGCAAACCACCTTCATCGCCAAATTCCGCCATCGAAACCTACACAAAACCTGACACCGTAAGTGTTATGTTTGACTGATATTTCTTTCTTTATGTTTTCAGATTTGTTTTGAAAAGAAACGAAGAGGAGTGGAAGAAGAAGAATGAAGGATTTGAGAAGAATGAAGGATTTGAGAAGGAAGAACGAAGAGAAGGAAGAACGGAGAGATGCGAGTGAAAGAGGCGATGAAGAAGTCGCGAAGAGGGATAAGGGAAAAAGGGGGAAATCTTAGGGTTTCTGCTTTTTTTTATCTTATGTTGTAATCCGGTGATGCACCCCCACGCTAGTAATCATGCACCACCACGATCACGGCCACTCACCTCGTTTTAACCACCATCACACGCTCCATATTGCACGCCCATGCTACACCCTTTCCAGCTTACCACACCCAATCCGCGCGCCCGATCCCCTACTAATCACTTAATTAACCACTAATCTGTTTTTCTAATTAATCAACCATTAACCTATCTTATTTTAATTAATTAACCATTTTTTTAGTCATATCTTATAATCATCCTTTTTTAACAAAAACTAATTAACTATTTTATACTATTAATTTTAATAATCACCTAATTAATCACTTATCTAATTAACCTTTTGTCAACCTTTTTTCTCTCTCTAATTTACTTAATGATTTGATTTAATCACTTTACCATTTATTTTATTCAACTTAATAACCATTCTATTAATTAAGTTATATAAAAATTATATAAGAGGACCTATTTTCCCAATTTAAATAACTATTTTATTAATTAATAATCTAATTACTTTATTTACTAATAATGACCAAAACTTTTATTTAATAAGGAACTATTCTTTTATATACTTATAATTTATTTCTAAACTAAATGCAATTAACCTATAACTTAGTAATTTATATTACCTCTTAAATAATAAAACTATTTAGCCATTTCAATTAAAAAAATCCATTTTATAATTAATAACTTTTTATTATAAATCGTTATCATTTTGAACAAATCTCCCATAAAATCAATCCCCGTCTAAAATTAATCAATCTCATAAAAATCAACTCAATCTCCCTTTTAAAAATCAAGTCCATGTCGTTTAAATCCATCGTGCACGTTTCCGTTCCCGATCCGTTCACATGCCCACATATGCACCATCCACACACTTTAGCGCTTTCATGCGTTTGTGTATGGTTTAATTTATCTGCCTTTATTTTTCCGCAATTTATCTTTACCGCAATTTATTTTATTGCATTGCATAGCGTCCAAAGGAAGAACCTGCGCATAACTTAAACAATTGTGCGTATGCATCCCATTTGCATCATACTCCCCTTTGATCCTTGATCCCATTCAAGTCGATCTTCTAAGTCTAGATCCTACCCCATAGGAAGGACCTTTTTCTTTCAACATAGAAAAACAAATCAACTCAATTCAAACTATTCAAACACATTAGAGAATAAGATGTTAATTATCTTAAGCGAGATAAAACTCCTACCCTATAACAATTCAATCAATTCGTGGGGACTTTGCCTTAAGAGAGATAGTTGCATACTTGTCGATTAAATTCCGAGTGTTTGAGCCCTTCTCTTAAGATGATGCAAAGACTATTTTCCTATAAAGTTGTGGTGGTTAAATCAAGTAATCTCCCTTAAAATGACAACTCATATTTTCTCCTAAAATCAATCAACCAACTACCCTAAACCCGTAGGAACTTTGACCACAGTCAAAGAATTCCTCAAACCCTTTAGGGGAACTACAAATACTCTGATTCCATTTCTGTCAGGATATGTAGCCATAAGATGTGATATCTTATCAAGTATACTTAGAAATAAACCCCTAGGTCTTTTAATCATTAAGCAGATAACCCTTACCAATAAACAACATAAAACAAGAGGTTCCTGTAGAGTACTACAGAAACTTAGGATGCTAACACCTTCCCTAAGTTTAACCAACCCCCGAACCTAAAACTCTCTAGCTTGCATTTGCATTGCATTGTGGGTATTTCGATCTTTTTTCCTTCCTTTGGACAAATTAAAGTTCGGTTGCAAATGAATTAAGATTCAAGCTAATCAATAGTTTGGAATCCAAATTTCACCGCAACAACAGCGACGATATACTCGCATAAATTACAACTCAAAAATTAAAATAAAATGCGAAAAGTAAAGGAATTGCAAAGCGACAATATACTCGCGTAAATTAAAATCATAAAAAATAAAATACGGAAAAATAGGAAGTCAATAACCAAGACGAATAATGACATAACGTTAGGAATTTTTACTTTTGGATTTTTATGTAAGAAATTAGAATGAAAGGGTTTGTAAGTAACTGAAAATAATTTTAAATCTAGTGTTAAAAAATGTTAGTATTAATTTATTTAAAAAAATTTAGTTTTAATAAAGGTTTTAAAATTAAAAAAAAAGTTTTACTTTCAGAAAAGGTTTTAATTTTAAAAAAGATTTTAATTTTAAAAAGGGTTTCAATTTAACCTAATTAAACTAAATTATAAAATAAAAATAATAAAAAAGGTTTTAACCTTATGAAAGGTTTTATTTTTAGAAAAGGTTTTAATTTTAGAAAATTTTTAATTTAAGAAAATGTTTTAATTTAACCTAATTAAACTAAATTACAACATTAGGAAAAAAAATAAGGAATAAGGTTTGACCAATTCTTTCCCTTCCACACGCGGCGCCGCTGGCCTCCGTTGTTGCCTTCTTTGAAGCTTTTGCTTCTTCTCCGCCACCATTCTTTCTCTTTCCGGTATGGTTCTGAAAACACAAAGTGAAATAAAAAACAGGTTAGTATCAAAATTGGTCACCTTTTTCGCGAGGTTTGAAGCGATTTGAGTTGGTTCTTTTTCGCCGCTTTTTCCTTATTTTTCTGCTGATTGAACTTCCCTTTTTCTTCCCCCTTCTGGATTTTATTTTTTTATTTTATGAACCGATGGTGAGGCTGTTGTTTATATAATACTTGTTTGCTTAGGCCTGGGCATGCTGGTTGTTGCAATTTTCATGGCTGATTTGTTGATTTCTTTGACCTTGTTTTGCTAAAATTTTGGGAAAGTTGTTTCTAAACTTGGATATCCATTTTTCCTTGATGGATTTGGATATCCACTTTGGTTCCATAGATTTTGGATGTGGAGACAAACTTAGACAAAATAGGAATTTTAGAGCTTAAAAAATAATTTTGTAATTGTTCTTATCTTTGTAATAATAAAAAAATAGAATTTAAATAAATAAATTCAATTCTTTCTTAATACTCTGAATTTATTTTTCCGATCAAATTTCTCCGATTAAAATCATCTGATTAATTCATATGATTAAACTTACACGAATAAATTCATTTAATTAAATTTATCCGATTAAGTTGTGGCGTTCCAACTCCGAATTCGACAATTAATCATCTTGCCCGATTTAAATCCTCCGCAACTACTGAGTTCAAACAAACTCCCTTCACATATCAGATCGTACCGAATAATAAAGTCAGTGAATATGGTCTTGAACAGATAAGCAGAGAATCCATTTTCCTGCAAAAAACCAATAGACTGAACAAACCGGTTAGTGGTTAGTTAAAATGCCATGCAGAATGAAATGAAATGCGCAATGAACCTAATAATCTAAGGGTAAAATTTGGAGTATGACAGGTGAGAACATGATTGTTGATACCCTAGTTATAGGTCCAGTAATCACTTCGTGGATTTGTTTGAAGTGTTTGCTTACTGTCTATGGTAAGAGTTTTGGTAGGGATTTAGTGTGTCTACCTTTGAGGAATCTCGATGTCATCCTTGGAATAAACTGGTTGAAGTTTAATCATGTTCTTATTAATTTGTTTGGCCAAGATGTTGTCATTTCCATAGTTTGATACTAGTGATGAGTTGTTCGTGTCGGCTAAGCAAGTGAATGAGTTCGTGAAGGACGGTAGTTGAGGCTTTGTGTGGACTAGCAACAGTTGAATGAGGTGACTATCAAGGACAAGCATCCACTTCTCGAGGATTGATGATTTGATGGATCAGTTGGTAGGTGCTTATGTGTAAAGATAGATTTATGTTCGGGCTATCATCAGATTCGTGTAAAACTTGAAGATATTCTGAAGACGGCTTTTAAGATGAGGTATGGTCATTACGAGTAATCAGTAATATTGTTTGGTGTGTCTAATGCGCCTAGAGTGTTCATGGAATACATGAATAGAATCTTTCATCCGTATTTAGGCTAGTTCCTGGTTGTGTTTATAAATGACATCCTGATATACTCAAAGTCTGATGAAGAGCATGTGGAACATATGAGAATTTTATTACAGACATTGAACGAGAACCAGTTGTACATAAAGTTTTCCAAGTGCAAGTTCTAGTTAAGAGAAGTGAGTTTCCTTGATCATGTGATTTCTAGTGGTGGTATAATTGTGGATCCATCGAAGATAGATGTTGTGTTACAATAGGAGACCCCAAAGTATGTCACTGAGATTCAGAGTTTTCTTGGATTAGCTGGTTAATATAAAAAGTTCATTGAATGTTTTTTGAAGTTAGCATTTCCGTTGACTTAGTTGACTCGAAAGGGTCAAGCTTATGTTTGGGATGTGTATTGTTAAGAGACCCCTAATAGTTTGAAGATGGGTATGTTGAAGCTGATGAGTGGCATTCTTGAAGATATTAGAGAGGGTCAGAAGAACGATGTGGCATTGGTTGACCAATTTGTGCTAATCAATCAGAATAAGGATGGCGACTTCAAAATTGAAGAGAATGGCGTGATGCGGTTCAGAGATAGGGTCTGTGTACCAGATGTACTTGAGTTTAAGAAGAGTATTATTTAGGAGGGTCATAGAAATGGGTTGAGTATTCATCCCGGTGCCACTAAGATGTATCAGGACTTAAAGAAATTATTTTAGTGGCCGAGAATGAAAAAGGAAGAGTTGAATTTGTCTATTATTTTTTGACTTGTTAGACATTGAAGATTGAACATCAGAAACCATTAGGTCTGATGCAACCTTTGAGTATTCTAGAGTGGAAGTGGGATAACATTTCCATGGATTTTGTAACAAATTTACTGAAGACGTCAAATGGATGTGATTCTATTTGGATGATTGTTGATAGGCTGACTAATTCGGCTTATCTCATAATGATAAGGATCAACTATACCTTGCATAAGTTAGATGAGTTGTATATCGAGAAGATTGTTAGTTTGCATGGTATTCCATCGAGAATTGTATTAGATAGAGATCCATGGTTCACGTCAAGGTTTTGGCAGGGTTTATAAGAAGCCTTAAGTACTAAGCTGAAGTTGAGTTCCATTTATCACCCGCAAAATGACGCGCAAACAGAGAGGACTATCCAGTCCTTAGAGGATTTATCGAAGGCTTGTGTACTAGAGCAAAGAAGTGCTTAGTATAGCTATTTGTCGTTGATTGATTTCACTTACAATAACAATTTCTATTCTAGTATTGGGATGGCCACGTTTGAGGCATTGTATGGTATGAGGTGTATGACATCTTTGCGTTGGTATGAATCTGGTGAGAGCATGGTAATTGGACCTGAGATTCTGCAACACACTTTTGAGAAGTTCAAGATGATTCAACAGAAGAAGAAAGCTTCACAGAGTCGCCAGAAGAGTTATCATGATAAGAGGAGAAAGACACTTGAGTTACAAGAGGGGGACCATGTGTTTTTTAGGGTTAAGGTAGTAGCCAATGTTAGACGAGCTTTAAAGTCTCTAAAACTCATGCCACATTTTGTTGGTCCATACCAGATCTTGTAGAAGATAGGAGAGGTGACCTATCATACTGCCTTGCCACCGAACGCCACTTTCTAATCTTTATGATGTGTTTCATGTCTCTCAGTTGAGGAGATACATTCCGGATCCATCTCATGTCATCCAAGTGGATGATATATAGGTGAGAGAGAACCTGACCATGGAGGCATCACCCATGCGGATAGAGGATCGAGAAGTCAAGCAGATGTGTGGTAAGAATGTTGCCTTGGTGAAGGTAGTGTAGGGAGAACTAGCTGGTGGAATCATAACTTAGGTGTTGGAGAGCCAGATGCGAGAGTCGTATCCAACTCTATTTCCTTCAAGTAATTTTCGAGGGCGAAAATTTCGTAAGTGGCGGAGTGTTATAACTACCTGTTTTTCTAATTAGATGTTTTAGAATAATTTATTTGTTAGAATTATGTATTTTTAATGATTATTTTATTGTTTGGTGTTTGTGGAGTATGTATCTTTTTTTTTAGAGGTATAGAAGGGTGATAGAGGCGAGTAGAATAATTTGGATCTGTTTTAGTAATTGAAGATAATATTTAACTATTGTTATTAGATTAAATAGATAAAGTAGGAGTTTATTTAATTAAATGAGTAGATAAATTTTAGGAATGATAGCAGAACGAATCTACACTAATATGATAGATTTTCGTAAAATAAGTTATTATTATATAAGATAGTGTTTGGATGGTTAAAAGTTGATTTTTAGGCAAAAGTGTCGGCCTGTTTAACTATTTTTTCTTTTATAATATAAAATATATTTGTTAAAAAAATACAATTAAACTATTTTCAAACAAGATTTATATCCGCACACATTTCTGGACTAATCAAAATTACTCTCTCAAAGCATTTTTAAACATCAAGATAACTTTTGTTGATATATAGATTTCACAAATGCAACTTTCAATATATTTGAAAAACTTTAATCTGCCCACATTTATGAACTAAGCAAAGTCTCTCTTTCAAAGTCTTTTCGTTTATATATTTTAAGAGTCTCATCCTAGAGCTGGACAAAAAAATTTTTAAACTCGTTTCGGATGAGTGAAACAGGTCCATTGTAATCCAATTTTAATTGATAGTACCAAAAAAATTGTTTTATCATCCTCCTTTTCAGCTATTGCAGAGAGAATAGTAAAATACTTTGTTGATGTTTTTAAACCAATTTATGACCCTTCTTCTCTTTTTTTAATCATACATTTTATATTCTTTAATCAATTTTTAAAACTTCCTTCAAATCATATTTTTTATGACCCTTCTTCTCTTTTTTTAATCAATTTTAAACTAATTTTTTAAACCAATTTTTTAATCAACTTACTCCCAAAGAAATTTTTTTACAACTTCCTTCAAATCATATTCTTTAAATTAAATATAATTCAATGATAAAATTAGTCTTTCACTTAATTGATCATTAGATTAGATTCAATTTAAAGACTATAATTTAGAATAAGTTTAAAAAATTTACAGTTGGAATAAGTTGATCCTCACTCGTTATATACATAATATATATAATATAATAATATATATAAAAATAATATATATATATATATATATATATATATATATATATATATATATATATATATATATATATATATATATATATATATATATATATATATATATATATATATATATATATATATATATATATATATATATACAAAATTTTATTTTAGTGTAATTTTTTTTCTTTTCAATTATATCCTTTTCAATTTTTATTTTAAACTTTAATTGTTTTTTTACTAAATTTTGTTTTATTAATTTTTTTTACTAACGGTTATACGACAATTTACACAACTTTTTTATTTATTTATTTTATATATAAGGACAAAAATTTTATTTTAGTTTAGCCTATTTGTTTTTTAATTTTTTTTATTTTTATTTTAAATCTTTTTTTTTTTACTAACATTCTTTTTACTAATCATTATATGACGGTTTACACAATTCTTTCATTTTTTTATTTATAAATAACTTAAATTAAAATAAAAATTAAACACATACAAAAAATATCTTTTATATTTTTAGTCACCTATATCTTAAAAAAGACAGACAGATGGATACTTCCGCCCATCTGAATGCTAATAAAAGATAATTAAAATAATTTATCTATTAACATTAAATTTATTTAATTAAAAGAGGGGTAATGTTAACTTGTGCCTAAGGGACACATGTTAAGAACTAAAAGTAGAAATGTTTTTTTAGAACTTATATATTATTTTTATTAAAAGTTTATAATTAATTCTTTTATTACTTTTTCAATATAAATTTTTTATTTATGAATTTCTTAATATGTGCCCTAAGAGCACAAATTAACATTACCTAAAAAGAGTACAATTTTTTTTTTATGAGTTACATACTTTACTTTTACATTTTCTCTCATTCAGATACTGTTTCAAACCCCCTCATCTTTTTCTTTTTCTACTCATCTTCTTACTTTCAACCTTTCAACTTTTTCATAACCATTTTTCATTTGTTTCAATTAAAGATTATTGTTCTATTTTAGTTGGTTGTTATACTTCTTTCTCATTTAATGAGTGTTGTTCTTATTTTTAATGGTTGCTCAATCGGTGGTTATTTTTCTATCTTCTGGTTTTTTTTCTCCAGTTCAAATTTAGACTGATTCAAACCCGTTTGAAACCACTCAACTAAACCAAAATCCAATAAAACTATAAACCGACTTAACTGAAACCAACCCAATCAACCGTTGTCTTGTCCTGTCTCATCCGCATTATCTCATGTCATTATCTCTTATCAAAGTTATAAATAATAATTTGTATATTTTAAGAGTCTCTTCCACATTATTTCTTTATCAAAGTTGTAAATAATAATGATACATAAATAGTCTTTCATTTATTTTTTATGAAAAAGTAAGCATGTAGTCTAGAGCTATAATTTTTTAATAGAATTATTGTAGTTAAAAAGATAACTTAAAATCTATATTGTTTATCTATTTAATAAAAAGCTAAATAAAAACATTAAAATAAATTTAAATAATTTTTTATTTATAAATTTCCGTGTTTTTTATTTTCATCCTAATTTTTTATTTTTGAAATTCTTTAATGTTAAAATTATATTAATTTTAATTTTTAAAGACAAAAATAAAAAACATGCAAATTTACGAAAACTAATAAACTATTTGAACCAAACACTTTTGTATGCTAGAAAAAAAATTAAAGGTTGCTAAATTATAGATAGGAGAGAGAGAAATAAGAGATTTTTTTTTGGAATAACCTATTTTCTTTTTTAAAATATATAAAATTAATCATATTTTTAAAGAATTTAACAAAGTGACGCAGTTTCAGATTAGAATAACATGGATACGCTAAATGAAATAGCACATCCGTTTAAAGTTGTTACCATGCGTCATTCCAAATGGCTCATCCATCTCCACCAAACCATTTCATATGGCGCCTTCCTTCAAAGTTCTTACACATGCGCCATATGAAATGTCGTCTCCCTCTAATTTACTTTTTTATTTTTTTAAATCAATCGTGTATACGCCATTTGAAATGACTACTACTACACATTCCCTCTATAAATACTAACCATCTTGTCTTCATTTTCTTTGCACCGACTTCTCCTCATTTTTCTCTGCACCACATTCTCTTCATATTTCTCATTCCTTCCATTTTTCTGTCAAAATGACTTCCTTTTCTTACTCCTCATATCTATATCAGATTCCATATATCCACAAGAGAAATGCCAATTTAATTTTCTCACTAGTCAAACCTCCAATGAAGATTCGCCTATGGAGTACACTGACGTTAGAACATCTCAACAGAAGTCTGATCCGCTGGTTAGATAGAGACATTCCAGAGGGTAAAAAGAGCAAAAGAATTCGAAGGCTTGTTACCACGTTCAACCAAAATGGAGAAGTTCATTTCTAGGAGAATGTTACAGCCGATAATGATGTTCATACGTTGATGTATAGCTCTAAGGAAATTATCTTGATGGTCGTAATCGCTTAGTTATGTTGTTTAGTTGTTATATTTGTTTGTTTTGTTTTTTTAATTGTTTAAGTTATTGTTAATTGTTGTTATTGAAAGTTATGATATTCATGGAATGAAAGTTGCTATTGATATAAAGAGACAAGGTTACATTTAAAATTATGATGTTGTACTTGATCTAGCATTGAGAAATTTTGTACGACTGCGTTCGGGCTAACGACACGAACTATATAATCTTACCTTTTTGTTTGTCGTATTCATCTCCGTTCGAATATATGTGCTATTAGGGCGACCCTTTTTCTTTTTTCGCATAATTTCATTGTGCCAGACAATTTCGCCTTCATATGCATGCCAATAGTCCTCCCATGCTACTGCCTAAAAGCTAGTGTTGTAGACATTGCATAGATTAATGACTTGGTAAACAACGAACAGAAAGTTGAAAGGGTCCTGGAGAGCCTTTGAACATGCTGTTATTATATGGAAGCAAGGCATACGAAAGGCTTGAAACTTTCCGTAGTCACACCAACTTTTATCTAATTCCACTCGGTAGCATCTCCTCGGCCTCCCTTCGTTGTGATCCATTGACACATCAACACCGAACCGACCTTTACTACAGTCAAACACTGTGACCACATCTATGTTAGCTTTGGCAGCTCCGTCCTTAATAAATTTCATCAAACTATCACTGAACAACTGCCTAGATTGTAAGACATAACTCCATTTTGAACGTTTGATATCAAAAAGTGTCCCGAGCCTAAAATATGCTACCCTTACCAAAACGGTTATCGGTAGGTTTTGGATGCCCTTGAATGCAAAGTTCATTGATTCAACGAGATTTGTTGTCACGTGACCCCATCGTTGGCCATTATCGTATGCCCTGATCCACTTCCAGTTGAATATTGTTGATCCATCTTAATGCATCTACTTTTGTCAATCTGAAGGAAGACTTTGTTAGTGCATACCCTGCATTCACAACCTTCTTCCGCAGCTCTTGTCATTTATCTCCCGCATGAAATTTTGAGCGATGTGTCTAATGCAATAGACATGCGTTGATAGAGTATCCTGCTAGCCATTATCAAAATTCTTATATGCACTCTTGATTGATGGATATTTGTCAGAAATCAAACATAAGTTAGGTTAGGGAGACACGCATAGTCAGAGATGTTTTAGGAAAAAAAATCCAACCCCCAGCAGTCTCCTCTTCAACTATAGCGAAGGCGATTGGAAAAATGTTGTTGTTGCCATCTTGTGCCACTGTCATGAGTAGCGTTCCTTTATATTTCTCGTACAACCACGTGCCATCAATTTGTATAATAGGTTTACAATATGAAAAATCTTTGATACATGGTTCAAACGCCAAGAAGAGTCTGTGGAAAATGTTATTTCCATTTACACAAGTCCCGTGTGGTGTATATGCCGACAAGGTCTTCAAGATGGCAACAGTTCCTGAAGCATATTGTTTAAGTGCCGCCGAATATTTTGGAAGTTTTTTGTACGACTCCTCTCAATTTTCGAACACCGTTTCAACCGCCTTAGTCCTAACTATCCATGCCTTCCTGTATGACGGAGTATAATTATATCTTTGAACGATATGGATATTATGGTACTCACCTTCAAAGATGGATTGTCGCTAATACCAGACAGAATTTCATTGCATCTCAACTGAAAGCTGATTTGTGATGATCTTGCATCGGATTGGTGATTATACAAGTGTGCTCTGGACCCATAGATCCTATCTTCCAAGAATTTCTTCTCTTCCGGTAAGATGTTGTTAGTCAGAATGGGCACACCTCGTTACGACAATAGATTTTATACATAGTCAGATTCGTTTGGTCGACTCTATAATCAGTTGATAATTCCGTGTGATATTTTCTTATAGCTCAGACACAATATTCTTTTGTTCGAAAATTGTCTCCCTCTTTTAATACTCCTTGTGTTTGCATATATGGATTGTAAAAAATATCGGTTAATGGTTCATCTGCATCCAAGTTCAGGATTGTCATGTGTTTAAGTGGACAATAAATATGTCTGGCTGGTAATATGTCTTCCTCGTGGCCGTTAGTGGAATCGTTTACCATTTCATCAACCATTACCTCAACTTCATCTTCTTCTTCGTCTATGACATCGACTTAAGCTTGTTCATTGTCAGATTCACAAAAAACTTAAGAAGGATCAACAAGTTGAGACATTTGTTATTGTTGTAATATAATATAAAGTTCAATATTATCGAAACCAGAATACTCGTGACTGAGAAATAATATTATGAACATCTTCATCATCTCTAACCTTTTACTGAAAAAATGTGACTTGGTTGTCGGAAAAAAAAAATACTGGAGTCTTGTAGATGATTTGGTCAATTGGATCACAATGTAATTTATTTTCTAATCTCGCTTTCAAATGGGAAAATTTTGATAGTCTGTTAATTAAAAACCGAGTAACATCAATATTTCAAAAATTGAAATCGATTATGGTACAATTAAATATCTCACCATTGAGATGTGCACTGATTATGTATTGTGGTATTTCAGCCATAACAAATATTTTGTTGTACTAGTGTTTGGTAGAATTGTGGTGCGATATTTTAGTGTACTGATGTTTGATAGAATGGTAGTGCAATAAAATCTTAGTTTCATGTGTATTAATAGACGTTTACCATTTCATGTAAATGTAAATGAAATTTTAATATATTATTGTCTTGTCTCAATTTTTAATATATTATTGTCTTGTCTCAATTTTTAATATAAAATTATTCATTTGTGTTTATTTTAAATATACAGGCATTAGTCTTGTCTCAATTATATCAATTATATCTTCTTACATGCATTAGTCTTGTCTCATTTGTATCTTCTTATCACCTTCCATGCATTAGTCTTGTCTTTCTTTATATCTTCTTATCTCTTTAGATGCATTAGTCTTGTCTCTTTTATGACTACCAAACTCTATTATTGTCTTCTTATAACATGCATTATTGTTACACTATTATTATAGCATGCATTACACGAATTTCTTACTTTTTCTTAGACTATTTACTTACTATTTTGTTACACTATTGTCTTGCATGAATTAATAAGATTCACATGTCTCAAAGATTCACGTGTAACATGCCTACAAGATAGTATTGTCTCCTAGTCTTACAAGATGTCACATGTGGTAAAGAGATTCACATGCATTTGCAAGAGATGCTTGTAAGATATTCTTGTAAGAGATGCCTTACACGATGATTCCTCTCGTGCAAAAGAGAGAATGCGCCATTTCATTTGGCTCACCTTCTTCGTTTCAAAGTATGCGCTATATGGTATTGGCATGTGAATGTAAAATTGATTCAAAGTATGTGCAATATGGTATGGTGTGTTAGTACAATAGTCATGCAAACCCTAACCTCCTTAACTAACACGTGATGAGAGGACTTGTACTATAAATATGGTCCTCACAACTTTGATCCTCATAACTTTCAACTTTCACCAAGCAAACTTATCTATTAATCCACTCAAATTCCATTTACTCATCACAACCTACCCTCAGAGGAACAAACCATGATCTCCTTAAAAATGTCTCCCCTTACTATGGGCGATGAACACAGAGGAACAATTGAGAATATTACAACATTTGTAAGTTTTTTGGTTTATTTGTTTTGTCTTTGTCTCCCCTTACTTATTTACAAATATGGTTTCATTAAGACTATGGTTGCATCTCTCCATAGTTCTTTCTAACTTAGTTTCTTTATATCTTTTGTCAGGATGTAAGGAGATTTCGATGTCATGTACATGACTATATACCATACGACCCAATCATACAACTATACTTTTCATCATACGGTTTCAGTCATTTAATAAACATTACTTCGTACTCGATTAATGCCAAATGTATTCTAGCTTTGCTAGAACGATGGAGACTCGGGACTCACACATTTCACCTTCCATTCGGTGAATGCATCATCACATTGGAAGATGTGTATATGTTGTTGGGCCTACGCATTGAATGATAAGGCTGTTAACGACAAAGTTAAAGTTGATAACCAAATTTGCGAAGACATGTTGGGTGCCCCTCTTTATGAAGAGAAAAATCTGACATAACGTGTAGGTCAACCCATGGGTCAAGGTATAAATTTAAAATACCTTAGAGAATATTATAACAGTATCACATTAGACGACGAATCCACTGAGTATGATAAGATAATTAAAACTCAGTGTTATATTATAATTTTATTTGGACATTTTTTATTTCATGAAAGTACTGGAAATACTACAAATATTATGTATTTGTCGTTGTTACGCAACATTCATAAAGTATGCACTTATAATTGGGGTTCAACTATTTTGGCCCATCGATATAATGCCTTATGTAAAAATGCAAAAAAAGATACTTGTACTTTCACAGTTGCGCCTTTCTACTTTAAACATGGGGTTGGTCAAGAATGCCGACAGTTGCTCCGGTCAACTTGAATCCATACACATTCACCTACACAAATAAGTAAGTTTATTTTAAAATATCAATCATGTATATTTTGATAAAAGGTTTATTTGTAACTAATTATTTTTCTCGCTTTTTTTATTTAAGTGGTCAATTCTGAGGATGAATTGCAACTAGTGTCCCAGAAACATCGCATACCGCAATATTTTAGACCACATTGGACCAAATAGTGTAATTTATTCTAAACTATTATAAATTTGGCTATAAAATTAACACACTGCAATTCTTCTCATTATGTATTTTATAATGTAGTTTGTCTGGAGGCCATATATGGGTTTCGACTATCAGCCTAACCCCGATAATCTTGCAGTCTGAACAACAAAAACACCAATCATTCGATTCACTACAGTGGAGATGCACTAAAGTGATTGAGTGAAACTGCAGTTCCACATGCAACAAGATATTCCAGTCGAACCGACGTGTTTGGGAGACTGGCATCAACAAAGAGTAGAAGCACAATAGGGTTACGATGATTGGAGAGACATTGCTAAAGAGATGTGTCGACATTGGAAGAATCGACATCGTCACATCTTAAACGAGCTTGTCGTGGAAGGGGCTAGACCAACTCATCAATATATGATTTGGTTTAGGTCAGTCACAACACAACCGTTTGCGTCTGAGCCGACATATTTGATAGATTCGCGCCAATGTGCTTCGTCGTCATACACACAACAACAAACACCTGCCCAACAACCAACCTCGCACCATCAACATGTCATGCACGTCGAACCATCAAACTTCCAAACCTGCAACCCATTCATGCATCTCACCCAAACACAACAAAAAGAGTCTGACCCTTACCGTCAACATCCATACACCGACACCACATCTACCTATAGCTCCGATGACTCATTCGACTCCACCCCAGCCCACCATAGCCTCCCACAAATGAACACATAGACATACCACCACCAAAACACCCAACCATTATTTGACTATCTTACCCCACATCAGCCATTGCATCGCTTCCAAAACGATTCAATGTATAATTCGGATAACCATATCGTTCTCACCTAACCCAACCACTACGACCCAACTTCGAAAGCATGGACACTGAACTAAATTACGGTAGCGGTGTTGGCAGCAACCCTCTGGCTATTGGGAACAGATGATTGAAAATATCTCAAATACGTCGGAACCCTCAAACCAAATACCTTTTCTGCAGACCAATACGCAAATACCACAAACACCTCAACAAAATCCTGATAGACCTCGGAGGAATGTTAATGCGCCTAGATGTGAAACTGGGAGACGTTTTGATCAGACCAGACATTAATTTTTAATTAAATTGTTATAACCTTTTATGTGTTTTAATAATATTTTTATTTCTTTTATATTTTTTTTTCTAAATTTTTAACCTATTTTAAATTAATTTTTTTAATAATTTTTTTTATAAAAAAATACAAGGAGAATGCGTCATTTGATATGGTGTATGCACTCTAAATTAGGGCAATTTTGATGTAGGCGCCATTTAATTTGCCTACACCTCCGTGTATGCTCCAAATCAAATGACGCATGAACTATGATTTTGTACATATGCTTCAAATAAAATGATAACTCCATGTTAGTTTGTTCTCAATCTGCACTATTTTGGTAAACAAATTTAAAAATATTTTGGTATTTAAGTTAAATAAATACGTTATTTTAGTATATAAATTTCCGTGTTTTTGATTTTTGTCCTAAATCTTTTATTTTTGAAATCCCTTAATAAAAAAAATGATTTTTGAACTATTATTTTTAAAATCCCACCAAAGAAAAATATTTATGCATGAACTTTATCCAAAAAAAAAATATTTAAAGACGAAAATAGAAAACATGCAAATTTACAAAAATTAATAGACTATTTGAGCCAAGACAGTTTTGTATGCTAGAAAATAATTAAAAATTGCTAAATTATTGATAGGGGAGAGAGAAAAAAAAAGGAGACATAACGCGTAACATAAACTCTTGAGAAATATGAATGATTCAAAGTTAATTTAAACAATTAAAGCCTCTGATAAATATCAAGTGTAAAAAAATTTTAAATTTTATAATTTTAGTAATAGAAAACAACTATTTATTTATTTATTTTTGTTTATCAATATCATAATAAAACAACTAATCTATCGTTAATTTAAAAGTTTAAAAATCAAATTGTCAAAATAGACAAATATCCAGTCCTCAAAAGCATAATTAATAAAGTGAACTAAGAAAGGTACACAAGAAAGAAAACATAAACACTGAACTACTCTAAATTTCCATTTGTAATCAGCTTTGCTTGCCACCGGGTCTAGGAGGTCCAAAGTAGTTTGTCATCAGTCCCATTAAAGAAAACCTGTGGTTCAAATAAACATCAAGTTAACAACAGTTTTAACAATGAAGTAATTAACATGATATTTATATCAAACAAGCCATTAGATATCAAGTTCACTGAATCCTTTAACTTCCTCACTTTTACTCACACAACTATGAACACTTTTACTTCATTGTTTAGCATTTTACTACTCCTGTTGCACTTAGTTTCTTTTTCTATTTTTTATGGTGTGCATTAAGTTCATTCTAGCAATGTTCTGGATGATGACACAACTTGTAATAGACTACCGTGAGAAAAAAAAAAACATCAGAATAGAAAAAAGCACAAAAAAACAAGAATTTGACATTTTTTACAAATTAGGATTTGGCTATAATCATTCCATTTTTTAAATCCCTTCTTTTAGAAGTGGATTTTGTCTGGTCCAGAGCTTCGAAAATAGTTTAGCAAGATAAAAGCACTGGCACTCTATTTTTGTAAGGAACAACTAAAAATAACTCTATTTTTTTATCTAAGCTTGATGGTGTTAAAATGAGGGGAAGTTTATGTATTTGCAAAACTAGAGGGAGTGTTTGTGTTGTATAAGAAAACTGAGGTGAGAGGAATTTGCTCTAAAAATTATGTGAATAGGGAAACTGTAGGCCGAATTTATGATGTATATCATTATGACTCTTAATTAGGGATGGAAATAGGTCGGACCGACTAACAGGGCTTACGGCCTAGCCTACATAGATTTGAGTCAGGCCAACTAACAGGGACTTACAGCTTAGCCTACATAGGTTAGAGTCATGCCAAACTTTTTTTCAAATAGAAAAAGCCTAGGCTTTTTTATAAGCCTATTTAGTTAAAAAAATTAGGCCAGAGGCTGTAAAAAAACTTTTTAAACCTATCAGAATGACATATTTAAATGAATATGAATAATTTTATTATTATTATTATTATTATATTGTATTTTATTTAGAATTACACTAAAAAATAAAGCTTAGTTATGTTGAAGAACTTGTGAAAATAAATTTTATAAAAACCTTATCATCAACATCATAAGTTCTCTCAAATAAATAGTATCATAAAACTTATGTTAATATGTAAAATTGAACAAGTCAATAAAAATAATCATTTAATCTCATTGATCTTTTAATTTGTTAGTCTATTTAAACATTGACGTAATTGCTTATGTACAAATGTTCAAATATAGTAGGCTAATAGACCAAACATGCCTTCGCAAAAAACAGACTCCGGCCTAAAACTAAGCCTGCGATAGGCCATAGGTCAGGCTTAGGCTTTAAAAATTTTAGCATACCAGACTCAAACTTGACAAAGCTTAACTTGTCCCAGCATATTCTCACCCTTAGCTATTTCCATCTCACGTCTCTCATTTCTTTACTTTCATAATACTAGACAACCCTAAACCATCAATACCCCCACTGGACACACTTAAACCATCAATACCCCCACTGGACACACTGTTCATTGGTGAGTTTTTTATTTCGGAAAATGTTTCTTCTACTATTTGTGGTCTCCATCTCCTCTGGCCATGTTATGTATTTTGGCCGTCATCAACAATTTTCCCCTCATCACCTCATCATGCCACAACTCACATCTGCAGTTGCCAACGTTGTTTCCAATTGGTCTCCATCCCCTCTAACCATGTTTCTCTTTCTCACATAACATCAACCTTCTCCGATGTCAAATATACAAACATGCATGTGCTCGTTATCTTATGCAATCAACCAACCACTACTTTTTGTATGTGCCAACCTCAATTCGTCATCTCTGTTCCAAATCTGTACATGGTTTGTTGGTTTTGGAGTTTGTATCTCAGTTTCACACTTCTCCCACGGTGTGGTGTTATTTCTCCCACTTCTTTGCTGAGAACAGAAAACATTGACCCCCCAAAGCCTGATCCACCCATTCTCAATTCACAAATTGGACAGAAACAATTATGATGCATGGAGCTCTGGCATCAAATTTTGGCTTAGGGGTCAAGAGTTTAAAGACATCCTCCTTGAGAAAACTGTTGTTGCGACTGTAGCTGATTCTTATCAATGGAATGAGATCAATGCCTAATTCTGTAGAAAAACTAATTATCCCTCCATAAAGCAGATCTTGTGTTCATGAGATTTGTGGGACTCAGTTCCTCATCTTTAGCACAGACCAGAAAATCCAAATCACATTCTTGCAGGAACTCCTTGATCAATGCTTTCAAGCAGAGCCACCATGCCATGTTTGGTTGATGGATACACTGCTCCACTTACTAGATCTGAAAGCATCCTCTCAAAGCACTCGCAGCCTTCATAAGCTTCTGTAAATTTGATGTGCCTCTTGTATCAAATGTCAGTACCTCCATTGGTTCTTCAATTTCCCCTTTGAAACTGTTGTGTATGTATACATATATGACATATGGCATGGATCTACATACTGAGTTTTAAGACTTATTCCAAATTTGTTTTCCTTAGAGTAACTCTCCTAACAAACTTTCTAACAATGTTTCTGAATGTGTTACTCATTACCCTTTTGAATGAGTTACTCATTAGGCTTCCCTCTCTTTTATTACAGAAAAGATTCCTCAAATTCAGGGAATATCCTAACTAGCTCCTACTCACAGTTCTAGAAGGTGTCCTCATGTAAGTGGGCCCAGTAATTGAGCCTACTTGACGAGCTGATTGAATTGTGTTCTTTGAGCTAATCTATACTACAAGCATAAGCTCTTGTAAGACAGTTAGAAAGAGTTTACAGACACGACTTATGACATATTCATAAGCTATTTTCAGCCGACTCCCGAAAACTCAATAAAATAGCTTATAAATACAGTCTATATCTTATATGAAACAACTTATAGTTTTCATTTTATCTTTTGTTATAGTAATCGCATATACATAAACACTTATATGTTAGGCATTTAAGCTATAAACACTTAAATAAGTTGTTTACCCAAACAAACCTAACTGGAGTCAGATAGATGGATCAAACAATGCAGATCCCCTATTAGATTTAAAAATAAAAAAAAAACTAACCAATTTTTTTAAAAATCTCTCATGATTTAACCTTTTTTTGCTTTTCAAATTAAAGAACCGTGTTCAACTATAACGTGCCGTGTTCAACTATAACCAGTCATGAGAGGATACCAACACAACACTGACATGTAGTTCACCGCACCGGTAATAATAAATTAAACAAATTAAACGTAATCACAATCTATTGACACATTTTTCAGAGGCATTTGTACTACAACTACACATAATCAAATGAACAGATCTGCAGCAAATAGAAATCCAACGAGTCAAAAAACTTACATCATAGCCATCATAACTTGTTTAAGATCGTTTTCTACATTCCTCATGTTAGCAATGGATTGCGCACAGAATATGAGAGCCAACCACGAACACAGCTTATACTAATTTAGCGAGAGAAAATAACAATAAGGTTAATCAAATCAAATGCAACGAAACTGA
Organism: Lathyrus sativus; assembly: GCA_963859935.3. NCBI lineage: Eukaryota > Viridiplantae > Streptophyta > Magnoliopsida > Fabales > Fabaceae > Lathyrus > Lathyrus sativus. Next base: position 537,280,325 of record OZ012740.1, on the reverse strand, counting down.
AGATAGTTCAATATCCATCAAGAGAGAGAAAGAAACGAGATCTATAAATACAAACCCTGAACATAACACCGGCGACGCCTAATATGACGGCGATGAAACCGGCGTAATCGATCGGAAGGTCTTGCGGAGCAATCACAGGGGCTACGTAAGGCTTCGCCGCCGATGGCTGACGTGGATCGTTCCCATGGGATGACATCTTACAATTCGACTTTCTCGCGGCTTCCTCCCTCTCTTTCTCTGACGGGAGTTTACTCTTGCTTTCGCCCTATATTTTATTTTGTTTTTGGAAAAATATTTGCCTAAAAACAATCTCTATTTCCGTATTTTTAGAAACAATTAATAATGGGGGAAAATTTTATATTTAATTTAATTTTTTTTAATTAGAAGTATAGAGTAGTGATAATAATGAATAACCAAAAAAGTATTATTTTTCTTTTATCATTGATAAAAAAATATGGTTAGTTGTTTGTAACATTTATGTTTATTTTTTATACAATTATTTTTCTTGTTTTAAATAATTTTTCCAAATCGTGCCTCTTAAAAGTGGTAGAAATTTTTTTGTCTAATTGTTTTAAACAAAATATTCTTTCTATTTGTGTTTTAAGAAAAAATATTTATTTTAATTATGTGTGTTTCATAATAGATGTTTTCATATTTTTTAAAATAATAATTAATTGTGTTAATTTTAATAATAAAACGAATGTTATTTATTGAAATAATTTTATTAATAATAAATAGTAAAATAATTATATAAATTAAAATATAATAAATAAAAGTAAATTAGTGAAAATAAATAAGTATCACGTTGTTATTTTAAAAGGACAAATAATTGAAGACTGATAAAAATAAAAAATAGGTTATTAAACTATTGTGAGACGAGAGTAATTATTAATTTCTAATTAATTTCAACCTATTAATAAAGTTGATTTGATAAAAGAGTAATCTCTTGTGATAATAGTATAATATTCATTAATTTTTATTAAAAAATTATTTTAAAACAAAGCGAAAACTATAACAGAGTTTAAATAATCATAGGTTAAATTTTTTAAAAAACTTAGATGAAAACTGGATGAGTGAATAAAAAAAACTAATTAAATTGATAATTAAATTAAATTAAATTAAATATTTTTTTTATTTGGTTTAAAAATTAAATCTAACTAATGAATATCAATGAGGTTTGGTTTGATTCTCAGTTTTAATTTTTAAAAATTGATGAACTTATGTACCAACTTAATATTTTGCTCACTTTAATACTCCACTTAAATTTTGCACCACCCTAATCTTTTTTTATCTTTGTTTATACTTCATTCCTTTCATAGAATGCACATAAACAACCAAACTCTAAACATAAACAATAAAAATTATAAGTCACAAAAAATTATTTTCGTCAAATTGTTGCTCTAGTCGATCGTTGTCACTATTACTTGCATCGCTATTGTTCTTTTAGGTTTCGATCACTTTATTCGTATTTTAAGTTCTCTTGGTTAGTTTTATCTTTTTTTTCTTAACATTTTTCTTTTTTTTTATTAACAAAATTCTTTCTAATCTAGTTACAAAATATTTTTGATATGTGTTTGAAGTGTGAAGAATGTTAATTTCTGTGTATTGTAACTCTTTGTTGTTATTGTTGTGTTTTATTTATTATTACTTTATATAGATTAAGTACATCTTGTAAATTATTTGAAAAGTAAAGTATGAAGTAGATTATATAAATTGTATTATTTGAAATAATAATAGTAATAATAGAAAATACCCGAAAAACGCGATAGCGATATGTTCCTTTATATAAAAGACAATTTATTTTTTAGATTTATTGAATAATTAATATATTTAGTCTATAAATTGACTAAATACATTAGTTATTCATTAAACTTAAAAAATAAATTATCTCTTATATAAAGGAATGAATGTAGTATAATATTTAAAAATAAATATATTGTAAATTGATCAACCGAACTGAATCTATCTGAACCAAACTATTTAATTTAATTCAAATTTATTTTTAAAAATAATAAAAGTTAAAACAAATCAAATCATTGAAGATATTATCAATTTAAATTTCTTTTTAATAAAAATTAGTCTAAACTGAACTACTTACGCCTTTACTTATACATAGAGTAAAAAAAAATTACACCATGTATCATGATTATTCAAATATATTATCTAAAAGTTAATAATTTTAAAAAAAATTATAAATTATAATTAAATGACAATGTAAAATATCTTTACACACTCCACACATATCAATTACCTTCATTTTGATATGTATGTAGCCATAAATGTAAATGTATCATTAGTGTCACATTATTAATAATTTTAGAGATTAATATATATATATATATATATATATATATATATATATATATATATATATATATATATATATATATATATATATATATATATATATATATATATATATATATATATATATATATATATATATATATATATATATATATATATATATATATATATATATATATATATATATATATATATATATATATATATATATATATATATATATATATATATATATATATATATATATATATATATATATATATATGTGTGTGTGTGTGTGTTTTCTTAAAATTATTTTTAAAAATATTTTAATAAATATTTATTGATATGATTTAGTTGAAAGTTAGTGAAAAAAAACATAGATATTAATATCATAAAATTTTATTGGCAAAACTAATTGGTAAAAAACTATTTAAAAACTAAATTGACAGACTAAAAGTAGATTTGATGTTAATATTGAAAGAATTATTCAATTGTGAAGAAGAAATTCATTACGAGTGAATAAAGTTTTTTTATCATTGAATAAAAAGAGAAGAAAGCTATATATAATTTATGTACAAAAAGAGGATAAAGTAAGCTAAACAAGTTTTAGCTTTTAACAATCAACAATCAATCCTAACTAACCTATAACAAATTAACAGATGAATTACAAACTAATTAATAAATTAATTTAATTAAGTTTATACCTTCCCACAAATTGAAATATGTATGTTACATATTCATAACTATAATCATAACTTAGACAAAAATGAAGTATAGAGAGGAACATGCAGAGATTCTTTTAAAACATGTGTCAGTTTTAAGCTTGAAGGTACAAGAGAATTTGGACCGTAATTTCTCTATAATAACGTGACAATCCAACTTAATGTGTTTATTTTATTCGTGGAAATGGACAAGGTATATGGTAGATTTACTATCACAATACAGAGAAGTGAGTGTAGAAAATTGAATGTGAAAGTCTTCAAAAATGTATGAAAGTCATTGTATCTACAAGTAAAAGAAGTCAGTGTCTTGTATTCAGCCTCAGTAGATGACATTGACATTGTATTTTGCTTCTTAGATCTCCACGAAATGAGAGAATTACCAAGTAGGACACAATAACCAGTAATCGGTTTTCTTGTATTTGGATGTCGTGCCCAACCAGAGTCAGCAAAACCATGTAATTTGAGAGAGCTTAAGCTGAAAAATAAAATAACTTGAGCATGAAAAGCCTTTAAATACAATAAAATACGAGTTGTAGCTTGATAATGAGAAACAAAGGGATTTGCCACATACGGACTAAGGTGTTGCACAATAAATAAAATATTAGGTTATGTTTTTGAGATATAATTGTCTGTCAATCAACACACGATAAGAAGAAAGGTCATTTAATGGAACTCAGTTAGTTAAAGATAACTTTGTAGTTGAATCAAACCGAGTAGATGTAGGCTTGGCACCAAGGAAACATGTATATTTTAGGAATTCAAACACATATTTTCCTTTGACTTAGCAAAGAGAACAAGGTAAAACAACAAGGAACAACAAGGATTAGTTATAAACTGTTATTCTTTCATTTCTCTTAGAAATAAGGTTACAAGTATATAAGAATAACAAAATAACCTCTCTCTCTTGAAATTATAATTTTATCTTCCTATTTTTTCCTATATCAAGATTGAGAAACTAGCATCATATTTATAAAAAAAAAATAGCACACTAACCTAATGGTTTTTTTTTAACAATTACCCATTATAAGCTAACTTAGGATACAAGTTAACTTAAACAATTGGGCTTATAAGTAATGCTCAATTCAACATGCTAACAACCCTATAAATATTGACTATGCATGTTAGAACAAACTTCGACTATAACACGCATTACTCTGACAGCATCATGCGAACAGACTTTGACCTCATGCTTAATTCCTATCGAATTAGAAGCTACCCGTCGACCATAATAGAGTTCGATCAAACATCTCACAAATATCCACCTTGGATCTAACTCTATAACATTAAGGAACTAGATTTCTTCATGCAACTTTATCAACTGCATACAGTGGAAAAACTTGCAACCGGGCAACGTCTTGGTGATCATATCAGTAGTATTATAATATGTCGAAACCTTCAACACTTGAACTTCTCCATGCTCGATTACCTCTCTAACGAAATGTAGCCTCACATCAATGTGCTTGATTCGCTCATGATAGGTTGAATTCTTTGGCAGGTGTATTGCACTTTGACTATCACATTTAACAGTGATAACTCGGCCTTGAAGTTTTAGCACCTTCAAGCCACAATGCTTCCTTCACAGCTTTAGTTAGGGTAATATATTCCACTTCAGTGATTGATAAGGCAACGACCTTCTGAAGTGTTGCTTTCCAACTGATTGTTGTCCCAAACATATTGAACACATATCCAGAAATATATCTTCTGGAATCCATACAACCTGCATAATCAAAGTCGACATATCCTTCGATTATTGCTTTATTATCTTCACCCAAGGCTCCACCATAAATTAGGACTCTATTCAGAGACCCATTTATGTACCTTAAAATCCACTTCAATGCTTGTCAGTGAGCCTTTCCAAGATTCGTCGTGTACCTGCTTACAAGACTTACTGTTATGCTATGTTAGGTCTAGTACAGACCATAACATACATCAAAGAACCCAATATATTAGCATATGGAATGTTATTCATATAAGTTCTTTCAACACCAGTGTTGGGACACTGATTTATACTCAACTTGTATTAAGTGTTTGTTGAAGTCACAAAAGACTTTGAATTCGACATACCAAACTTCCCGAGAATCTTCTATAGGTATGCCTCTTGAGATAAGCACAATTCCGACTGCTTTTCATCTCTTCGGATGTCAATCCTAAGAATATCATCCACATAGAGCAACAAAATAACAAATGAATTACCCGGTAAAAATCTGAAGTAAACACAGTGGTCGAACTGACTTCTGATGAAACTTATGCATGCCATGAACTTGTCGAATCTCCTATTCCACTGCCGAGGAGATTGTTTCAGTCCATATAAGGATCTATTCATCCTGCACATATAATTTTCCTTCCCTTTTTCGACATACCCTTCAGGTTGCCTCATTAGGATTATTTCATCTAATTCATCATACAAGAATGCAGTCTTCACATCCATCTGTTCCAGTTCAAGGTCGAACTGTGCCACTGTGACAAGCAACATTCGAATGGATCTGTGCTTCACAATAGGAGAGAACACATCATTGAAGTTGAAACCTTCTTTCTGAGTGAACCCCCTAGCAACCAATCTTGCCTTGTATCTTTTCGACGCTACTCCTTTGATTCCTTCCTTAACTTTGAAAATCCATTTACAGCTGACTAACTTGGCTCCAGCAGGTTTCTCGATTAGTTCCTAGGTGTTGTTATCATGAAGATATTTCATCTCATCATCCATGGCCTTCAGTCATTCAGTCTTCTTTCGACTCCTCATAACTTCCTTATAGTCTCTAGGTTCTTCATCTAGAACCTCACTTGCAGAGATTAAGGCATAAGTTATAAGATCTGTATGCCCAAGTCTATAAGATGGCTTGATGACTCTCCTCGACCTGTCTCTTGCTAGCAGGTAGTCATTATCAGTCTCCTCATCTTCGACAGCATCTTTTGCGTCTTCTTCGACTTCATCTGGGGTACGCAATTCAGCATCAACATGCTCCACCTCAATAGGAATTTGTCCTTGTTCTAGCTATTCATCATCATCAGTTTTCTTGAAAGTCACCTCTGCTTCATTGAAAAATATATCTTGACTGGTGACACACCTCCTGTGACTTGGCTCTAAGCACCATAGCCTATAGGTTTTGACTCCTTCAGGATATCCCATGAACATGCATTTCAGAGCTCTAGGTTCGACCTTGTATTGCCTAATATGAGCATATACCACATAGCCAAATACTCCCAGTCTGTCGATACTAGGTGGATGTCCCTGTCGCAGTGAGAATCGGATATCAAATTATTGGATTAACTTGAATCTTAATTCATTGTTCACCACCGGTCTTTAATTTGTCCAAGGGAAGGGAAAAAGATTGAATTATCCACAAGTTGTGTAACGCCCATTTTAATTATCTCATTTTTCCGTGTTATTTTAGTTTCAGCGTGTTTTGTGGGGGTGTTTGAGTGCGATTGTGTGTAGCCCTTAAGTTGGAATTAATTAATAATTTTGGACTTTAAGACTAATAATAAAATTATTAGTGATAATGATAAATTAATGACTAATAGTAATATTATTAATATTAATATTATTGTTATTATTATTATTATTATTAATATTATTATTAAGTAAATAAAAGGAATGAAATAAAAAGAATTGGGATGAGGGGTATTGTTGGAATATTGGAAAGAAGGAGAAGAAGAAAACACGTTGGAAGGAGAGGAGAAGAGAAACATGATCAAGAAAAATCTGGAAGAAGAAGAACAAGGTGAATTGGAGCAAGAGGAAACTAGGAATCATCTTTGGAGCAAGAATTTATCAGTTGTTCGAGTTATCGAGGTAAAGGGGAAAAAATTGGGTCAAATTAGTATAGTGCATGAATTCTAGGTAGAGGGGATTTCCCTTAACCCCATAGGTTTGATGGTTATGTTTTATATGATGTTGTGATTCTGAATGTGATGCTGATATGATAAAACCATTGCATGTGTTGTTTGATCGATTTGGGGGTTTTCGGGTAGTTCGAAGTTTTATGCCGAAATTGATTAATTGAGTGGAGCTGAGGTTTCATCGAGTAAAATCGAGAGTAGATTCTGTAATTAAGTTGTTGAATGTTGAGCCGATGTTATGAGAACTGGGTTGATTGGAATCGGTTGAGTTCGGAGAGTTTTACCGACTCTGAGCAGTGGAATTTTTCTGAATTCGCAGGCGTTAGCCAGCACCTTCGCTGAGCAAACTGGGGCGAACCTTCGCCAGGGATTCGCCAGGCGAACTGGGCAGCGGGTGCTTCCAGTAGCCACTGTCTGCATTCTATAGGGAGTTCGTTGGGTGAGCTAGTGGCTGTAACACCCCAATTTTTAGTAATTATTTATTAATTAAATTAATTGATTAATTATGTGATTTTAGGCCTAATTGAATTAACTAATTTATGTGATTTATTTGATATAATTGAATTAGTTGATTTATTGAATTTATATAAATTATTTAATTTATTTGAGTTGTTTGGATTAATTGAATTATTGGACATATTCGAAATAATTGATTTAATTTTATTATTTAACTTATATGATATATTCTAATTTGTAGAATAATATAGAATTGTTAGATTAATTGATTGGGCCTATTTGGGGGTGTGAATAGACATGAGTTATTAAGCCCATTGGAATTACTAGGTTAATTAAAATTGTGAGAATTATATAAAATAAGAGAATAGAAAGAAAGAAAAGATACAAAGGAGAAAAGAGGCAAAGAGAGGAGTGGAGAAGAAGAGAAGGAAACTCAAGAGAAAGAGCAAAAGTTCAACAAATTCAAGGTAAGGGTGAATTTTTACATATTTATTAAACTTATTTGATAGTGTTAATTGGTAGAAATATGTTTAGAATAAAACCCCTAAGTTTTTATGATTTAGTAATGGTTAGATTTTGATGAATGTCCTTAATATGTGATGATTAATTTGTTTGAAATTAATGTGTGTTAGTAGCAAATAAATAGGAATGGAGAAATTCCTATATATAGTCATTAACTGTAGCAGGTGATTGGAAAGAAAAAAAATAGCAGGTGAAACTCTTTTTCCTTCCCTTGCCCTGTAGCGACCAGAAAGTGTTAATATAGAGATATTGTTACTACTTACCGTAGCATAAGAACATGGAGTAGGATAATTTAAAAATGATTCTATTAATTGGCTATTACTTCAAGTGAATTTAGTGATGGTATATTACTGTAGCAAGAAAAATAATGAGGAATTATTTTAGTGATCATATATTACATTTCATTTATCATTGGATTTATTTTAATAAAAGTATCATAATGGAGAGTAGTTTCTACTTCATTACTGTAACACAAAATTTAATGGGTAGTAAATATATATCAGATTTAATATATTAGAATGTTACTGTAGTGACATGTATATATATTAATAGGCAATGAAATGTCTCTCCTTCAATAATGTTGTAGTGGCATAATAAATGAGGCAATGTATTTCATTCATTTCAATTATATGTAGCGACACCAAAAACCAAATTATGGAAGTGGCTTGTTCATAATTGTAACGAAGCAAAACAAAAATAATAGGAATGTAATATTGTGATTCCTTGCCACTACTTACCCTGTAGCGATGATCAGAAGATGTGATACTATATTATTTAACTGTAGTGATAAATATGAATTGAGAGAATGAATATGACTATTTTCATTCTCATGTGATGTAGCAATAAATTAAGGAAAACAAGTAGCCCCTCCTTTTAACATCCTGTAACAATAGAACCAATTGGGGGATAAAAGTGATATTATATATTTATGTATAATTCAGCAGTAAATTGACAAGCCAGCTAATGACAGTTGAATGTTGTAACATATCTTCCAGCATTCTTATCAATATCTATATTTATATAGTTATGAAATTGAACTCTATTAACTTTGGACTTCAACGAATATTGAAACTTTATTTAAATAATAATTTGATATAAGAAGTAATCTAAATTAATATAAAATTAGCTAACTTACATGCTTTAGATATTTTAACTTACAAAACAATTATAAAGTTATATTAAGATATTGATTACTTGTTTATTTAATATTGATTATTTATTGAATATTAAATTATTTATTGAATATTGACTGTTTATGAATATTGATTTTTAATTATTGATGATGAATTAAATATTTTATATTTAATTAGTGATGTGTGTTTTGTGAATTGAGGTTGGATTGTAGTGATGCTTGTGTATGTGCAAATGTGTGGTAATTCAAGTGTGATGAATTATCAAAGATATGCATGAATATTAAGATTTGAGTATGGTCTTAATTGCATATGATTGTTGAATTTGCATATACATCATTTGTGTCAAGAGACAATGCTTGTTAGTTCCGCGGGAGCTAGTGACTTGTCTCAAACCTAGAGCGGGGTTTGAAAGCTTAGGGAATGGGCTTTTTGTGTGTTATTGGTCTAGGGAACTGACCCAGTTTAAATGTAAAAACCGAAAAATAATAACAAGTGTTGGTACCACATGACATGAGTTACATTGAGTTTTGCATTGAGTCTCATTGTGCATATGTTTGTGATATGAGATTATGTGTAACTATGTGAATTGTTGAATTGGTGAAATTGTGGATTGTGTGTATATCCTTGTGAATGATATGGTTACTTGAGTAATACTTTTTTTGATGAAACTTTGAAGTGTGAGAATAATAGTGATTATGTTTGTATGCCTTAAATTATATATTATCTTATAATTTCAATAATTATGTGAATTCTCACCATTCTGTTGGAATGATGTTTTATACGACATCGCTCAGGTACTGAGGAGTAGAGTTGCTTCTAGCACGAGGTAGCCGTTGGAGTAGCTTGAGTTGTGTCTTTATTTATTTTGGGTCGAGTCATGCTCTGATTATGTAACACTGGGGAATGTTTCGATTTCATATTTTGAGAGATACTTTATGTACTCTACTTTATTCTGTTGTTGTTATTTTGAATTATATGAAGAATTGGTTTTTAAGCCTAAGTATAAAAAATGAGATGAGCATGAGACTTTTATTTTGTCTATCATGATTAAAGCAAATCTGCTGCTACATGCTAATGTGAAGGTGTATGAAAAGCAGAAAGTTATTTTTATATTATTGAGCATGACAGGTGTTGTGTAATGTTTAAAAAATTTATGTGACACCCTTTTGTGAAATGCATGATAATTACTCTGATCTATTTATATTTATTCTGCGGGGTTAGAAGGGTGTTACATTAGTGGTATCAGAGCAGGTCGGTCCGTCCGGCCAAGTTGTCTAATGTTGTGTATTCCCTGGTATGCGACATGTGTGTGAAAACACCGTCGGTACATGTTTTGTGGTGGAACCTTTGTCTGCAGGAGTGAGAATGATTCAAGTGGGGGAGAAGCTTGTACTTCTCCATGATGCTGCAAGTGTGGAGTTGTGGCTCAGTGTGCGGTTGAACGCTCTTATAGTTTGATAAAGATGGTTTATACTCCATCATGATTTTCGGCTGTCTATTGACAAATTGAGGAACTGATCACCCTTAATCTCTTGTTGATAGTAGTTGGGATTGTGTTAGATGGGATATATGTGTCTTACAAGCTTAGATGGCGTGAGCAGCAAATTGTCTTGAGTTATGCTAAGTGTTTAAGAATTGTTTTGATGAGTCGGTGTAGGATGATGCCGAGATGTTTGATTTTGATGGAATTTGTGAGTGTTGATGAAAGTGAAGAAGTTGGTGGTTTACCAGTTAATTGTGATTGCCCAGAAAATTTCCTGGCGAGATAGTGATGTACGGTCAGGACGTGAAGTGGAGTTGTGACCGACTTAGATACGGAAACTGGTCCGAGAGTGAGAGCTCCATATTTTATGTCTGTTTGGATGGTCAATGGATTAAACTGATTAAGTAGTGTTGAGACTTGGGTCTGGCGTGTGTGCTAAGGCAACAGAGTGTTAGGTTGAGTATATAAAAGGTGAATAGTGACTCCGGATGATTAGTAAAGAAAGTAAGATGTGGAATGCAATATTAGTATAATTAAACCTCTAGATATTCCAAGAGTTGAAGATGTGTTGAATGACCTTCTGAGTGAAATTGTTGTCGTACGTCGAATTTCGAGATCGCAGCTTGTTACAGAATCAATGTTTTTACGGACGAAAGTTGGAATAGATTACACCGTTGTGTCGGGTAATGTTAGGCCGTGATCGAGTATGCTTGTTTTATCGAATTTGATTGATTTTTGTAAGCTTTTGCATTTTTGGAGAGTTGAGGATTTAAGATTCGGATTGAAATTGAAAGTCGTAGAAGTCACGTTTGATGGTTCTAAATCACTAATATATGTTTGGTGTGAATGAGTATGTGGTTGTTTCGAATAAAATAATTGAATCGGTCGGATTTTCGGGTGAAAATGCTCAAACCCGTAGCAGTCTTTATGCAGACAAATTCTGTTTTGGAGAAACTTCGAAAATTCATATCTCTTGATTCGTAACTCGGTTTTAGTCCCCGTTCGAAGCGTTGGAAAGCTAACAAGATGTCTTTCTAGGAAAAATTGTTTTGAGGCATGTACCTGGTTCAATTATAGCAGAAAATTGAAAATGTATCGTGTGCTGATTTTTGCCGAACCCGACAGGACCATTTGTTGTATTTTGTGATGCCTTGTTGATACGATTGGGAGAGATGCTAAGTGAAACTTCAGCGAGTTTTGATTATGCTTTAAGGGAACTTGAAGTACATAAGAGGAATCATCTGATAACTGATTTAGAGTTGGTTGCGGTTGTGGTTGTGCCGGAGTTTGAAGCCTCAATTAGTTAGTTTGAGATTTGACATGTTTGGTGACCTCAAGAACTTAAGGTATTTATTTGATTTGGAAGAGTTGAATATGAGGCAGAGAAAATAATTAGGACTCCGGAATGGATTATGGTTTCGGATTGAATTACCATTCGGGGAAATCAAAACGTGGTAGCTTATGCATTGGCTTGAAAATCCTTGCATATGCCGATGATGGTGGTGAAAAGAGTTAGGACTGATTGAGCAATTTTATGGTATGAGTTGGTTTGTGAAGAGACTTCTTATGGAGTTAAGCTTAGTATGTTGAAACTTACTAGTGGCATTCTTGACGAGATCAGAGGAGGTAAAAAAAAAATCTGATTTGAGTTTAGTTGATCGTTTTACTTTGATCAATCAAGGTCAAGGTGGTGATTTTCGGATTGATGAGAATGGTATTATGAGACGTCGTGATAGAGTTTGTGTTCTGGATATTGTTGAGCTGAAGAAGAGTATTCTTGAGGAAGGGCATCGTAGTGGATTGAGTATTCATCCCGGTGCTACTAAGATGATTCAAGAGAAGATGAAGATTTCTCAGAGTCGTCAAAAGAGTTATCATGACAAGAGGAGGAAAGCACTTGAATTTCGAGAGGGGGATCATGTGTTTCTTCGAGTTACTCCGATAACTGGTGTTGGTAGTGTCATACCCCAAATTTGTCCTACCTTTGTATAGCCTCCATTCGGTATTTTTACTCACTTGCTTTATTAAAAAAAAGTATAAAAAAAAAGTGTTGTTATTTTTGAAGATGTCAGGTCATGGTGTGCTTTTCAAGAGGTGTGTGTCTGATACTACGCTTACAGTTTTTGGACCAATTTCTTGAGGTTGTGAATGTGTCTTCAAGAATGTACAATTTTGATCGTGTTTGTTTTAATTTCGAGTTCTAGTCGGGAATATTCAAGGCTTTGTGAGACATACTCATATCTTGGAGCCCAAGTTTACCGCAAATAATTTTTCTTTTTTTTTTCTTGTATGAACCGAGTCTGCTAAATGTGCAGAGCAGTCTCCAAACAAACCACAATAACAAATACCGTACAAGCCCAACTACCAATATCACCTTTTAAATAAATCATACACCATACCCTCCACACAACCAGATAAATAATCCCCAACTTTCACCTCATGATCTTGAAGCCAATACAAGTCACCAAGCAACACTCACTACGATAATCTTGCAATTTGGAAGAAAAAAAACAAAATCAGCAGCATCAAGGATTCGTAAAATATGACAGACACAGTGCATCACAACAAAACCAATATGTATAACATGTAGTACTTACATCAGTTGCTAAAATGATCATGTTGTAATAAACCAGACGGTTACGCGAATCTCGCACTGAAAATCTTCATCCGTACTCACAACAAAAAAACTCACGCAGCGAGAAAACCTCAAACTCAGTGTAGCACAAAACCTCACCTCCAAACCTGCAATTGAAAAATAACAATATCATTGCGACATGCCGAGCCGCGTACACACTGAAAATTTTGAGAAAAAATTATGTTACCGCAACCTGCAGAACATGTCGCAGTAATGCCAAACAACATGTACGACGCGTTTTCTTTCACTCCAAAATGCAGCATAAACAACAACTCACAATAAACTGTCACATACCGCACATCCACTTCTCGCAGCGAGCAAGCCAACCTTCATTTTGTAACCAAAAATCGCAGCTTTGTTTTCATTCGATATTCAATCAAGAAGCTGATCAAATTCTCTTTAAGTATGTTAGAGCTTCGCTTTCGTTCTTGTCGAGCTATGTACGAAGAAAAGTTACACAGAAGTTGGCATTATGCATACTGTCCCAAAACCTTAAACAAATTCTTACGGTTGATTTCACAAGTCTTCAATGCTTTGTGAAATGATCACGGTTGAAGCTTGTCCAAGGTTGTGGGTTCATGGCTTTGTAAAGATACGAGAGGCAAGATGATAGGTAATTCCAAAGAACATCATAAATGTAACAACAAGGATTCTCGGCCAGAGTCGAATTTGCAGCAACAATTCACTGTTATAAGAAAAATGAGAGTCAAATTGAGAGGGATTAATCATTCCATCAATAAGTCAAAACAGGGCAGTGTGTGACCACAAGTTCCACAGTAGTAAAAAAAGTAAAAAATATTGCAGTGAGTGTAATTCACAATGAAATCAATAGCAACAAGTATGGTCCCGTAATGAATCGTACCGTAACTTGATAGAAAACACACACCCCTGCTACAAAAGGACAACAGTAGCAGCCAGCACTACAAAAACCTGCAACAGCAGAAACAACAATTACAATACCAGCCGCTCCACACCTCAATAGGTTGTACAATCTGCAGCAGGTGTCACCACCATTTTCCTTCAATATTTGTGCTCCATAACGGTCCAAAGTTCTGCAACAAGGGCAACCCATAAACAAACCTGTAGCATACACCAAGTCACAACGCAGCAGCCACAAATACTAACCTCCAACACAATCACAAGGACATGCTTCACTACATAATAAAACCTAGCCACAACAACAACTTCCTCTGGAAAAAAAAACTTCAAAAACTCCAAACATTTCAAACCTCAATTGAGAAATACATAAATCCTTCAACTCACTCTCCTCCTAAAAAGGACTTATTCAACACCTCAACCCATTTTCTTCTCCTTAAACTTCCTCTAAACCTCCATATATTTCCTTCAGAACCCAATAAGCTGAAAACCCATTTGAATATTCAAACCGAAATCCCCAAAAACTTCACCTTCTCTTCTGAAACCTCTTCTTCCTCTAACCCCACCATCCTTTCAATACCTCTTCAACCGTAAATCACAAAACCTTCCATCTTTAACTCAAAAAACCCGCCAAACCCTGATAACAATAATCTTCTTCAATCTTCAACCGTAAACCCAATAGAATCATCACCGAATCAGAAGGAGAGACAAAGAAGAGAGAAAGCGGAGATGAAGCGATTCACAACCAAGATCAAAATCTAACCTGAATGAATTGAGACGAAAGGTCAAACATGTTTGAGAAAAACTCAAATCGAGCTAGAACGTGAGAGGAGGTTGGAATGATGCGTGTTCTTCCATTTTTTTTCTTTTAAGAGAAATGAATGGCTTCCGTTTTTTTATTATTTGAGGAAGAACAATGCGTCACACTTTGAACTGATGAAGTGTCATTCTTTTCATTTCATTTTTTTTTATAAAAAATTGCTTCTGTTTCCTCTTTTTCTTTTCTTATTTTTTTTTTTTTGATGTTTGCATTTGGCTGTGGACCGGGCTCAAAGGCCCGTGCATTTTTAGGTTCTCACCCCTGGTCTCTGTCAGCTGTGTTTAATGGGGATGATGGGTTTGATTTAACCCAAATAATTCCCTACTCTTGACACTTCCCATCTCACGATACATACCCCTTGTATAATTTTCTTGAGTTTTTTTTATGTGTGTATATATATATATATATATATATATATATATATATATATATATATATATATATATATATATATATATATATATATATATATATATATATATATATATATATATATATATATATATATATATATATATATATATATATATATATATATATATATATATATATATATATATATATATATATATATATATATATATATATATATATATATATATATATATATATATATATATATATATATTTTAAGACTAAAATATTATTCACTTTGGGATTTCAATTTTTGTTTTTTACATATTTCTTTTATTTTGTTCACATTTTTTATTCATTTTTTGGGTCGATGACGATACCCTAAGTTATGGTTTGCCAAATTATTGACAAATAATAACAAACCCGAGACCATCTCTTTTCAAAACTTTCATTTTCGTTTTTATCCACTTTTTCTTATTCCCTAGTCAATGATGACTTTAATAATTATTATCGGTCAAATTATTGATAGATGATAATTTAGTCGAGACTATTTCAATTTCGCTTCCAATCATTTTTTTAAAACATTTTCTCGATCAAACTCCAAAAGAAGGAGATTCTTGGAATCTAGCATTCCTTGGATCTCCGAGTGAATAATTCTCGAGGCACGCTCTTGAGTTGTTATTCACTCAATCTTTTGATTTTCTCAAACGCTTTCTCAACATCTTTTTCGATTAAAACTCCGAAAGAAGGAGATTCTTGGAATCTAGCATTCCTTGAATTTTCGAGTGAATAATTCTCGAGGCACGCTCTTAAGTTGTTATTCACTCAACCTTTCGACTCTTTCAGATTCAATTACTTTCAAACATTCTCCTAAGTCGAATGCTTGTCCGCATTCGCAACCCACATTTTATCCACAACTCCTCGTGGTTTCGATATTAGGGGCACCCTCAGGGACTAATATCGTTTCTCACAATCCTAACCCTTGACACGTCGTCAAGTCGGTTCAATCTTCGATCAAATCCTCGACACGTCGTCAAGCTACTTCAAAACAACTTCCTTTTGGCCTCGCATGCCATTTTTCGATTCGATCCTTTCAAAAACACTTTTTTAAACTTACGAACGAGAGATATTCTTAGAATATAGCATTCTTTGAATGTTCGAATGAGTAACTCTCGAGGCATGCCCTTGAGTTGTTATTAGTTCATTCTTTCGATTTCAAAATATCCAACTCTTTATCTTCAACTCATTCAGTCAATTCCCGAAAGAACTGAGTTCTTGGAATCTCGCATTCCTTGAATTCTTGAGTGACAAGCTCTTGAGACGCGCTCTTGGATTGCTTGTCAGTCACCCTTTCGTCTCAAACTCAAACTTCAACCCTTTTCAAACCTCATCTTTTCGTGGTTGTTACCACGAACTACGGACGCTCTGATTCTTTATTCATTCTTGAATATAAGATATGTAGGCACAAGATTGCGATAATCTTGGCAAGCACACTTCTATCCATCTTCCGTTTTCCCCCCATCCTTTCCCGTAGTCGAACTACGACGCTCCGATTTCTCATTCTCGTCCGAATGAGCATACGTAGGCACAAGGGCCCCAATCCTTGGCGAGCACCCTGTCTTATAACCGCCCCATTCCCCTAGCGTCTTTACCTTTTATCCTACCAATTCTACCTTTAACAACGAAAAGAAAACAAGTAAACCTAAACAACACTCCCCACATTTACCTTAAGAGGTTCCCGTCGGGTACGACGGACGTGAGGGGTGCTAGTACCTTCCCCTCACGTAACCGACTCCCGAACTCGGAACATGGTTGCGACAGCCCTATTCCTATCCTTTCGTTTTTAAGAGGTTTTCTCGATATTTTCCTCTCCCGTTTATTCGGGAAAAATAAAGTTCGGTGGCGACTCTGTCGAACCGCATTTCCGCGCCTTTCGCGCGAGGGTCGTGTTCTCCGAAATGTCTCCGTGATTTTTCGAGGTGCGACAGGTAGAGCGTTGAAGTCACGTAAGTTGACGCCGCGTTTTATTGGTCCTTATCAGATTTTGTAGAGGATATGAGAGGTAGCCTATTGTGTCGCCTTGCCGCCGTCGCTTGCTAATCTCCATGACGTGTTCCATGTATCTCAGTTGAGGAAATACATTGTGGATCCGTCTCATGTAGTCCAAGTAGATGATGTGCAGGTAAGAGATAATCTAACTGTGGAGACATCACCTATGCGGGTAGAGGATCGGGAGTTGAAGCAACTTCGAGGTAAAGAGATTGCTTTGGTGAAGGTCGCTTGGGGAGGACCAGCTGGTGGAAACGTGACTTGGGAGCTTGAGAGTCAGATGCGTGAGTCTTACCCCGAGTTATTCGTTTGAGGTAATTTTCGAGGGCGAAAATCTTTTAAGTGGGGGAGGGTTGTAACACCCCAATTTTTAGTAATTATTAATTAATTAAATTAATTGATTAATTATGTGATTTTAGGCCTAATTGAATTAACTAATTTATGTGATTTATTTGATATAATTGAATTAGTTGATTTATTGAATTTATATAAATTATTTAATTTATTTGAGTTGTTTGGATTAATTGAATTATTGGACATATTCGAAATAATTGATTTAATTTTATTATTTAACTTATATGATATATTCTAATTTGTAGAATAATATAGAATTGTTAGATTAATTGATTGGGCCTATTTGGGGGTGTGAATAGACATGAGTTATTAAGCCCATTGGAATTACTAGGTTAATTAAAATTGTGAGAATTATATAAAATAAGAGAATAGAAAGAAAGAAAAGATAGAAAGGAGAAAAGAGGCAAAGAGAGGAGTGGAGAAGAAGAGGAGGAAACTCAAGAGAAAGAGCAAAAGTTCAACAAATTCAAGGTAAGGGTGAATTTTTACATATTTATTAAAATTATTTGATAGTGTTAATGGGTAGAAATATGTTTAGAATAAAACCCCTAAATTTTTATGATTTAGTAATGGTTAGATTTTGATGAATGTCCTTAATATGTGATGATTAATTTGTTTGAAATTAATGTGTGTTAGTAGCAAATAAATAGGAATGGAGAAATTCCTATATATAGTCATTAACTGTAGCAGGTGATTGGAAAGAAAAAAAATAGCAAGTGAAACCCCTTTTCCTTCCCTTGCCCTGTAGCGACCAGAAAGTGTTAATATAGAGATATTGTTACTACTTACGGTAGCATAAGAACATGGAGTAGGATAATTTAAAAATGATACTATTAATTGGCTATTACTTCAAGTGAATTTAGTGATGGTATATTACTGTAGCAAGAAAAATAATGAGGAATTATTTTAGTGATCATATATTACATTTCATTTATCATTGGATTTATTTTAATAAAAGTATCACAATGGAGAGTAGTTTCTACTTCATTACTGTAACACAGAATTTAATGGGTAGTAAATATATATCAGATTTAATATATTAGAATGTTACTGTAGTGACATGTATATATATTAATAGGCAATGAAATGTCTCTCCTTCAATAATGTTGTAGTGGCATAATAAATGAGGCAATGTATTTCATTCATTTCAATTATATGTAGCGACACCAAAAGCCAAATTATGGAAGTGGCTTGTTCATAATTGTAACGAAGCAAAACAAAAATAATAGGAATGTAATATTGTGATTCCTTGCCACTACTTACCCTGTAGCGATGACCAGAAGATGTGATACTATATTATTTAACTGTAGTGATAAACATGAATTGAGAGAATGAATATGACTCTTTTCATTCTCATATGATGTAGCAATAAATTAAGGAAAACAAGTAGCCCCTCCTTTTAACATCCTGTAACAATAGAACCAATTGGGGGATAAAAGTGATATTATATATTTATGTATAATTCAGCAGTAAATTGACAAGCCAGCTAATGACAGTTGAAAGTTGTAACATATCTTCCAGCATTCTTATCAATATCTATATTTATATAGTTATGAAATTGAACTCTATTAACTTTGGACTTCAACGAATATTGAAACTTTATTTAAATAATAATTTGATATAAGAAGTAATCTAAATTAATATAAAATTAGCTAACTTACATGCTTTAGATATTTTAACTTACAAAACAATTATAAAGTTATATTAAGATATTGATTACTTGTTTATTTAATATTGATTATTTATTGAATATTAAATTATTTATTGAATATTGACTGTTTATGAATATTGATTTTTAATTATTGATGATGAATTAAATATTTTATATTTAATTAGTGATGTGTGTTTTGTGAATTGAGGTTGGATTGTAGTGATGCTTGTGTATGTGCAAATGTGTGGTAATTCAAGTGTGATGAATTATCAAAGATATGCATGAATATTAAGATTTGAGTATGGTCTTAATTGCATATGATTGTTGAATTTGCATATACATCATTTGTGTCAAGAGACAATGCTTGTTAGTTCCGCGGGAGCTAGTGACTTGTCCCAAACCTAGAGTGGGGTTTGAAAGCTTAGGGAATGGGCTTTTTGTGTGTTATTGGTCTAGGGAACTGACCCAGTTTAAATGTAAAAACCGAAAAATAATAACAAGTGTTGGTACCACATGACATGAGTTACATTGAGTTTTGCATTGAGTCTCATTGTGCATATGTTTGTGATATGAGATTATGTGTAACTATGTGAATTGTTGAATTGGTGAAATTGTGGATTGTGTGTATATCCTTGTGAATGATATGGTTACTTGAGTAATACTTTTTTTGATGAAACTTTGAAGTGTGAGAATAATAGTGATTATGTTTGTATGCCTTAAATTATATATTATCTTATAATTTCAATAATTATGTGAATTCTCACCATTCTGTTGGAATGATGTTTTATACGACATCGCTCAGGTACTGAGGAGTAGAGTTGCTTCTAGCACGAGGTAGCCGTTGGAGTAGCTTGAGTTGTGTCTTTATTTATTTTGGGTCGAGTCATGCTCTGATTATGTAACACTGGGGAATGTTTCGATTTCATATTTTGAGAGATACTTTATGTACTCTACTTTATTCTGTTGTTGTTATTTTGAATTATATGAAGAATTGGTTTTTAAGCCTAAGTATAAAAAATGAGATGAGCATGAGACTTTTATTTTGTCTATCATGATTAAAGCAAATCTGCTGCTACATGCTAATGTGAAGGTGTATGAAAAGCAGAAAGTTATTTTTATATTATTGAGCATGACAGGTGTTGTGTAATGTTTAAAAAATTTATGTGACACCCTTTTGTGAAATGCATGATAATTACTCTGATCTATTTATATTTATTCTGCGGGGTTAGAAGGGTGTTACATTAGTGGTATCAGAGCAGGTCGGTCCGTCCGGCCAAGTTGTCTAATGTTGTGTATTCCCTGGTATGCGACATGTGTGTGAAAACACCGTCGGTACATGTTTTGTGGTGGAACCTTTGTCTGCATGAGTGAGAATGATTCAAGTGGGGGAGAAGCTTGTACTTCTCCATGATGCTGCAAGTGCGGAGTTGTGGCTCAGTGTGTGGTTGAACGCTCTTATAGTTTGATAAAGATGGTTTATACTCCATCATGATTTTCGGCTGTCTATTGACAAATTGAGGAACTGATCACCCTTAATCTCTTGTTGATAGTAGTTGGGATTGTGTTAGATGGGATATATGTGTCTTGCAAGCTTAGATGGCGTGAGCAGCGAATTGTCTTGAGTTATGCTAAGTGTTTAAGAATTGTTTTGATGAGTCGGTGTAGGATGATGCCGAGATGTTTGATTTTGATGGAATTTGTGAGTGTTGATGAAAGTGAAGAAGTTGGTGGTTTACCAGTTAATTGTGATTGCCCGGAAAATTTCCTGGCGAGATAGTGATGTACGGCCAGGACGTGAAGTGGAGTTGTGACCGACTTAGATACGGAAACTGGTCCGAGAGTGAGAGCTCCGTATTTTATGTCTGTTTGGATGGTCAATGGATTAAACTGATTAAGTAGTGTTGAGACTTGGGTCTGGCGTGTGTGCTAAGACAACAGAGTGTCAGGTTGAGTATATAAAAGGTGAATAGTGACTCCGGATGATTAGTAAAGAAAGTAAGATGTGGAATGCAATATTAGTATAATTAAACCTCTAGATATTCCAAGAGTTGAAGATGTGTTGAATGACCTTCTGAGTGAAATTGTTGTCGTACGTCGAATTCCGAGATCGCAGCTTGTTACGGAATCAATGTTTTTACGGATGAAAGTTGGAATAGATTACGCCGTTGTGTCGGGTAATGTTAGGCCGTGATCGAGTATGCTTATTTTATCGAATTTGATTGATTTTTGTAAGCTTTTGCATTTTTGGAGAGTTGAGGATTTAAGATTCGGATTGAAACTGAAAGTCGTAGAAGTCACGTTTGATGGTTCTAAATCACTAATATATGTTTGGTGTGAATGAGTATGTGGTTGTTTCGAATAAAATAATTGAATCGGTCGGATTTTCGGGTGAAAATGCTCAAACCCGTAGCAGTCTTTATGCAGACAAATTATGTTTTGGAGAAATTTCGAAAATTCATATCTCTTGATCCGTAACTCGGTTTTAGTCCCCGTTCGAAGCGTTGGAAAGCTAACAAGATGCTCTTTCTAGGAAAAATTGTTTTGAGGCCTGTACCTGGTTCAATTATAGCAGAAAATTGAAAATGTATCGTGTGCTGATTTTTGCCGAACCCGGCAGGACCATTTGTTGTATTTTGTGATGCCTTGTTGATACGATTGGGAGAGATGCTAAGTGAAACTTCAGCGAGTTTTGATTATGCTTTAAGGGAACTTGAAGTACATAAGAGGAATCATCTGATAACTGATTTAGAATTGGTTGCGGTTGTGGTTGTGCCGGAGTTTGAAGCCTCAATTAGTTAGTTTGAGATTTGACATGTTTGGTGACCTCAAGAACTTAAGGTATTTATTTGATTTGGAAGAGTTGAATATGAGGCAGAGAAAATAATTAGGACTCCGGAATGGATTATGGTTTCGGATTGAATTACCATTCAGGGAAATCAAAACGTGGTAGCTTATGCATTGGCTTGAAAATCCTTGCATATGCCGATGATGGTGGTGAAAAGAGTTAGGACTGATTGAGCAATTTTATGGTATGAGTTGGTTTGTGAAGAGACTTCTTATGGAGTTAAGCTTAGTATGTTGAAACTTACTAGTGGCATTCTTGACGAGATCAGAGGAGGTGTCTCAGACCAGTGGCAAAGTGTTTGCGGTAGTGGGAACTCAAGCTGCTAGTGAGGATCGTTCTATCTAAGGTACTTGTTTCATCAATAATGTTCCCTTGTCTGCTATGATTGATACGGGTGCGACCCACTCGTTCATCTCTGTTGATTGTGTGAAGAGGTTAGATTTGGTGCCGACTACTCTTGAGCGGCGGATGACTATTGAGACTCCCTCTATTGGTTTAGTGACTACTTCTTTGGTGTGTTTGAAGTGTCCACTGACTATTTTTGGTAGATATTTTGGGGTGGATCTGATTTGCTTGCCTCTTGGTAAGTTGGATGTTATTCTGGGTATGAACTAGTTGGAGTTCAACCGAGTCTACATCGATTGTTTCCGGAAGGTGTTGTTATTTCTTACGCCGGAGGAGGAAGCTTTGGCGAATTCCTTGTCTGGTAAGGAATTAAGGATCTTGTTGGAGGTTGAAGCTAAAATGTTTGCTTTATTTGCATCATTAGCTGTTGACGGAAAAGTGTCACTGAAGGAGTTGGCGGTGGTGAAAGAACTCCCGGAAGTGTTCCCTGAGGATATTACAGAGTTACCTCCGAAGAGAGAAGTTGAGTTTAGCGTTGATCTTGTACCTGGTACGAGGCCTATATCTATGGCGCCGTACAGGATGTCAGCAGTGGAATTGGCTGAATTGAAGTCTCAGATTGGAGAGTTGTTGGATAGGAAGTTTATCAGGCCAAGTGTGTCGCTGTGGGGAGCTCCAGTGTTGTTGGTGAAGAAGAAGGATGGTAGTGTGCGTCTGTGCATCGATTACCGTCAGTTGAATAAAGTGACCATCAAGAACAAATATCCTCTTCCAAGGATTGATGATTTGATGGATCAGTTGGTGGGAGCTCGAGTGTTCAGTAAGATTGACTTGAGGTTGGGTTACCATCAGATCAGAGTGAAGGAAGGTGATATTCAGAAGACGACGTTTAGAACTCGTTATGGACATTACGAATATGCGGTAATGCCTTTTGGAGTGTTGAATGCGTCGGGAGTGTTCATGGAGTATATGAACTGGATCTTCCATTCTTATTTGGATCAGTTCATTGTTGTGTTCATTGACGATATACTGATTTATTCGAAGTCTGAGGAAGAGCATGCAGGACATTTGAGAATTGCTTTGCAAGTGTTGAAGGATAATAAGCTATTTGCGAAACTGTCCAAGTGCGAGTTTTGGTTGAAGAAGGTGAGTTTCTTGGGCCATGTAATATCTGGTGATGGTATATTGGTAGACCCATCAAAGGCGAGTGCAGTATTGCAGTGGGAACCGCCGAAGACAGCATCGGAAGTTAGAAGCTTTTTGGGTTTGGCAGGGTACTATCGAAGATTTATTGAAGGGTTTTCTACTTTGGCGTTGCCGTTGACTCAGTTGACGAGAAAGAACCAAGTTTTTATGTGGGATGCCGCTTGTGAAGAAAGCTTTATGAAATTGAAGAAGATATTGACTACGGCACCGGTGTTAGTGTTACCGACTCCGAGTGAACCGTTTGTGGTGTATTGTGATGCGTCTAAAATGGGTTTAGGCGGAGTTCTTATGCAGAATGGTAAAGTGGTGGCGTATGCTTTGCAGCAACTGAGGGTGCATGAGCGTAATTATCCTACTCATGATCTTGAGTTGGCTGCGGTGGTTTTTGTGTTAAAGATCTGAAGACATTATTTGTATGGTTCGATGTTTGAGGTGTTCAGCGACCATAAAAGTCTGAAGTATCTATTTGATCAGAAAGAGTTGAATATGAGGCAGAGAAGATGGTTAGAATTCTTGAAGGATTATGATTTTAGCCTAAGTTATCACCCGGGAAAGGCTAATGTGGTAGTCGATGCTTTGAGCAGGAAGGAAATTGATATGTCGGCTATGATGGTGAAAGAGATGAAGCTTATTGAGCAGTTTAGAGATTTGAGCATGGTTTGTGAAACTTCGGCATATTGCGTGATGTTGGGCAAGTTGCAAGTGAACAATGATTTCTTGGATATGATCAGAGAAGGTCAAAAGCTTGATGTGAAGCTAGTGGATGTGATGTCTGGAGTGGGAAGAGATTCTGATAGTGATTTTAAGTTTGATGGTTCAGGTGTGTTGAGGTTTCGAGGTAGGATTTGTGTGCCGGATAATGATGAGTTGAAGAAGTCGATTCTGAGTGAAGGACATCGTAGTAGTTTGAGTATTCATCCAGGAGCTACGAAGATGTATCATGATTTAAGGAAGATGTTTTGGTGGTCAGGTATGAAGACGGATATAGCTCAGTTTGTTTATGTCTGTTTGACGTGTCAGAAATCGAAGGTGGAGCACCAGAAGCCTAATGGATTGATGCAACCGTTAGAGATTCCGGTTTGGAAGTGGGATTGTATCACCATGGATTTTGTTACAGGATTGCCGAACACGGCAAGAGGATTTGATGCCATTTGGGTAATTGTGGATCGGCTTACAAAGTCTGCACATTTTATGCCGGTTATGTTGCACCCCGAAATTTGCCCAACCTTTTTCTGGCCTTGGTTTATGTTTCATTTCATTGTTCTAGTATATTGCATTGCCTATCATTTTGCATTTTTACAGGGGATCAAGAGTGTGCAACAAGAGGAATTTTGCAAGTTTTAAAGTTTGTAAATAAAACATAAAAAAAAATCCAATTGAAAGTTAGAAATGCACATGGTAAGTATTGAACCCACAACCATTGGGTGACAAGTCTAAAACTTCACCAATCCAGCTAGTGCGCGCGTGTGAATGCTTATGGAGAAGAAGGGTTAAGTATTAAAGCATGAAATAAAATGCAAATAGCCAAAAAGAGTTATCCACACGGATCGAACTCAAGACGTTGGGCAAGACTAATGCATTAGCGCACAGGCCATGACCACTGGGGTGGTGATGCTTCCAGTGTTTGAAACCACCCTAGTGTAATATATACTTTAAAGTGATGAAATATAGCCAAAACCAAACAAGGCAAAAACAAAAGCAACATGGCCAAACGTGAAGCTTCAAATCTGGGCAAAACCTCATCATTTTTAACAAACCAAAAGTCTAGATTGTGTGATTTTTAACAAGGAACAAGATGGCATTATTAGTTTTCTCATATTGAATGTGTGAATTAAAACCCGATAGCAGATGCAAGAGGAAGATTTGAGATGCATTTTGGAAATTTTAGTTAAACATGAGCATGCTATTCCTGATTTAATCTCGTGTGCACATAAAAAACATGTTGTAGACAAGGTCTTTTACCATAACATTCAAAAAGTTTATGATGACACATCATGGAAATACCCAGACCTTGGCATGATAACCTTGTTTGTCTTTTTCATTGGATGTTGGTTTTCTGCTGCCACTAGCTAATCAAAGTTATTTCCCCAATACCTGCATTGCGGAGCTCGAGACATCTGATTGATAGGTTTTGTTTTGGAAAGTTTGTGAAGAAAAGAGGAAGGGGTTTATCAAAAAGGCTCACTTGGGAAGGGTTGGACAGCAGGATCAGAAGGGGAAAATCCATTGGATTTTGACTTAAACCATCTTCTTGATATCCCTTGTTTTAAAGGGAGGAGCTGATTTTGGTCAAGAGAGAGGTTTTTGATTTCTTTTAGAAGAGGGGAGGAGAGAAAAAAGAAGATACGACTCCCATTCTATCATTCCTTACATCTGTCTAAAACCCTAAACCACAGCTGAGAGCCTTGGGTGAGGTCTGTCCAAGATTGCCTCTTTTCCTTCAAGAATAAGTTTCAATCTCAAAGCTTGCATATAAGGAAGGAGTTCTTGCTTTTATTTAGCATTAAGTGTGGGAAGACGATAAAAGGTATGTAGTTTTGAATTTGCTCATCATTATGCATCATGTATGTGTGGATTGTGTTCTGACTTTGTCATGCTAGAGTTGTATACTTTGCTATCAAGTGTGTATGAGTACCAGGTATGGTTGCTGTGGGATGTCATTTTAGTTCAGTTTAGTATGTACACTTTTGTGAAAGCAGATTATTGAACATATGGTAAGGGTAGGTTCTAGCATTGCTATGTTGAACACCAAACCATTTTGAAAACTATTAAGGCCTAGTTTTAGTGGTTTCCTCTTAGCATTGTCATGTTGATTGATTGCAACTTTAGTTTAGTGAATTAGTTTAGATCTGTTAAGAATGGGGTGATTTGAGGCCAACATTGTTATGTTGAGCCTTTGTTGTTACTTTTAACTTAATACCCAAACCATTTTGAAGTATCTGCTGCTGGATACTCTGTTTTAATGCATTTGCTAGCCATTTCATTTGGATGTTTGGCAACCTTTTCTCAACAAGGTAGTTTTCTAGCTTAAATGCCACCAGTTTGATTTTGGTCTGAACTCTGATTTTATATGTTGCTATAGAAATCCTTAGCCTTGTACTCAAGCATGATACATAGGGTTGAACAATTCAGTTTTGATGTGGTCATGCCTTGTATATTGCCAACTGTCTTAAGCATACATGTCTTTGCTTTGCATCAACTATTGAACACTTAGTTGCCTGGCTTTTATATCTTGGTATGACATGTTTGAATTCTGTTTTGATTTGCTTATTAGCATCATAGGTCACAATGCTTAGCCTGTTGCTAATAGATTTTGTTTAGAGGTTCTTAAAATGCCAATGTCATGTTGGATCTGCCTTGTTTGATGTTGTGACCCTTCTGCTGTGGTTATGTTCAACTCTTGATTCATTATGTTGCAGCTCATATACTTTGCTTTCAAACTATTTTGAAGATAAATTTGTCAACTCATGATTCATGGCTGTTCATTTTAAAAACTGGTCTTGTGGTACTAAAATTTGAATTTCTGTTTGTTTTGACAGACTAGTAACTTCCATGTGAAAACAATATATGAATTGATGTTTGTGTTTGGCATGGTAATAGCCAAACTGTTACTGTCACAGGACTTGTGGTTTGCCTTTTTGTCTTCAACTTTCTATACATGGTTAACATTGTTATTTTGAGTCCATGTTCATTACTGTCAAGTTATGTCTCATACTCCAACCTGTTTAGTAGCAGCTTTCTATCATGTATGAATGGAGCAGTGTGTTGTGTAAGTTTGAATGCTGCCAACTCATGATATCTGGCTTTGAGTTTGAATGTCGTGTCTGCATTTTTTCTGTTCAAATATGTTTTAAGATTTGCTTGTCCAAATATCCTTTGCTTGCATTAGTAGATGGCACTTGGGAGAGTTTAGTTTGGTTTTCTTGGTTTTGAACTTTGCCATGGTTTGAAGTTTTTGAGGAAGTTAGTGTGTGATATGGTAATGATCAAACTTTCACCTTTATTTGAGGAGTTTCCAACTGTCATATGGATGCATTAGCCTGTTGTCATGAGTTTGTCTTGTCATGTGAGACTTTTATCGATTTGTGTTTGTTAACATTGAGATGGTAACTCTCATTTGAAGCATGTGGTGAATTGGCTTTTGGGTGAATTAGCTTTGTGAAAACAAAGTTTTATTGTTATTTATGTCTTACGCAAGATTGTGTTTGATTTTGGTTCTGTTGTGAAAAATGCCATTAATCATGATAAACTTGTTTGTTGTTTAGATCAATTTGAGTGTTGGTATGATAATTATGTATGTGTGCATATTGCATTGCTGCAAGATTATGTTTTGTTGTTTGGTACTTTGATTTAGTGAACAATAACATGCTGCTATGAACTATTTTGTGTTTGGTTTGTGCTTGCTATCATGAGAGTGTAGTATCGATTGAATCATGTTATTAGATAATTGACTTTGTCATGTTTTGAGTCATAGCTTTGTTGTTGAAACTGTCATGTTTCGCACCCTAATTTTTGACCACAAGATACCACCTCTTTTTGCGCGTTTTCTATTATTATTTAACTTTTTTTAATATTTATGTTTTACGGCTAACCGGTTTATGCAAGTGCAGAAACGGCAAGCGTGGATCCTTACAAGTCAAGTACTTCAGAGTACGACCCTTGAATTATAAAGATCTCAGAATTACTAGGTCATTTTCCTCAAAGTTCCTCAGAATACGAGGCATAAGGCAAAGAAGTCCCGAGGTTCACATAAATGAAAATTCAAGACATTATTACAAGACCAAGCAATTTTTGTCAAAGTCAGCTTATTTGAAGATCAGGTCCACAAATTTATACCAGGGAATTCGTACGTCCAAGTAGAGTTCAAGGAAACTCATTGGCTCCACCAAATGAGCTCTATTTATTTCCACGATAAACTAGGACTCAAAGCCCCGAGCTCTTTACGAAGCGAGAAATTAAACAATCTCACAGCTCATTTGCTGTTCAAAGGAAATTCCATTCAATATGCAGTATAAATCCGGGTTTTACATCCAAAGCAAACAACATTGCAATATCCGTACAAGCTCTTAATCCAATCTATCTTTGAATTCAAGAAAAGATCCTAAGTAAGATCATCAAATTACAATTTAGTTCTATCATCACTCGCCAAATTACTACAAGATTAGACCATACACGGACAATACGGTACCAACAGTACATCCATCACCAAAGCCCCATGAGCATCGGTGAGCTCCTCGATATTCAGCCTGAAGGACTGCATTTTGAATTGAAGAAGCAGATCTCGTGTTCTTGCTTCCAGGATTGTCCAGCTATTGGTCCACCCTTTCCGTTCTAGTAGAAATTCCACAAGGTTGATTTTGGTGGACAACCTCGTTCATACAGATACGCACCTCAGTTTGGAAGCTGTCTTAAAGCGTTACCTCTGTCGTTCTCTAAGCAATATCAATTGACCTGCAAAATTAACAATGCAGTCAGCAGCCATGGTTCGACATTGTTAGAGAGAAGCTCGAGTTAAGTAAAGAAGAGTAACAACGGGTCCTAAATTACAATTTTCAAGTATTACAAATCAGTTACATTCAATTCTTAACAACAGCTTCGAAACTTCTACCAGCATGCCACGACCAAGTCAATGAGGAACCTCACTGTAACTAACAACCATGTCTTACGGGGTCACATTTGGCCATTGTTCTCCGTATTTAAGCACCTGCAAAACACGAGAATAGCATATGTTTATGGACTTCAATAAATTTAAGACAGCTTGACAAGAATCTTAAACGCAAGAGTGATCTAGTCACCAATGGTAAATAAGTACAGAATTAACTTCTATTATCGTTACGCACGAGCAATACCTTCGGCATCATATGACGGACACGCCGACAGCCTGGAGCAACGAGGGAATTAACTCCAGCCTTCCACCAACATGTTGTGAGATGTCTGCACAACCTGCATACAACGAGGAATCAGAATATCGGTAAAAACTCATAGCAAACCATTCACAAACATGACCAGTCTTAGAAATACGTACATGAAATGGAACAGGGTGGCTGTTGCTGCTTCACATCTTGAAGCCACGCTAAACATAACTACGGAATAATCTGCACTCACGGCTGTTTCCGATCGAATCTTCATGCGTATACGGTCAAAGGATTTAAATATCTATGCAAATCAGAAGCGACCACTATTCTGTTGCCTCTTTGGTTATCCAGCTAAGCATTTTCTCGTTGAACACTCTAAGATTGAAGGATAAGTCATTGACTCTCTGAAGCTGCATATTTTATAGGGTCGTTAAGGTCTCCAAAGTTGTTTTAAATACAATAATAAGACATAGAGTATCACTTACCCAGAATGTTCCCCGGCCAAAGCCAAACGCACCAAACAGATTAATCATGAGGTGTTTTCTACCTTGTTTTTCAGCTTCCAAACGCCAAAATCACTTTTCTTCTGAACTTGTCAATAATGCTAATGATACCGTGTCAACCACAAACCAACAACACACATGAAGGATGTGCCCTTTACCTGTCAAAAACCAATTGCCACGGTTAATTAACCTTCAGCATACATGATGAATTAAAGAATAAAAACTCCTTTAGTCATACCTGATGTAGACGATCAACTGGAAACACTTGAAGTGGATGATGAGAAATCAAAACCTCAGTTGTCCTTTGCATTCCACTTCTCTTGGCCAGACCCATGCCTAGAGTCCGCGTTCAAGACTCTTACTGGTACTTTACCTGTTGGTTCTGCAACAGAGATTTTAAAATTACCGTCTCCTGGTGTCGGTGACTTGCCAAATGATGAGGTGGACGGGAGAGTAACAACCAGCATTAAAAAAAACTCATGACAACTCAAATGAATCCCTAAACAATAAGGAGCGTGATGTGGCTGACCAGTCTTCAGAGCTACTGCTTGGGCAACCTGAGTTGATGACTAGTTCCACCACCACAGTTGCCAATCACTGATGACCCTGATCCTTTGAAACCTCCAAATAATTCGCCTGCGGAATCAATTCCCAAAACAGAAGATATTAACTCCACAACTCTAAACCAATGGCTTATCTCATAAGATATCAACTACGTATCCAACAAACTCACAACATCTCCATGTGAATCTTCGTTAAAGAATGTTAGGAAAGGACGAAACTCACCGTGAAACTTGTCATCAGATGTGTCAATGGATCAACTTTTTTCTCTTGGCCCAAAGTCGATTGCTATTCGCCCCCTGCCAAATTGAAAATCCAAAAATCAGAAGCCTATTAGAGGATATCCGTTTGAAAAACCCAATTCAAAACAGCTGACAACTACGAATGATGAATCTAGACGGATAGAGGCATTAAAGCAAGATTGACAAAATATTGGATTGAAATCTCTTTCATTAACGGCCATTGAACAAAATCAGTTAAAAGGAGAAAGTTTTCAAATCTACCCTAGACCAAATAGGAAGGTTCAATCAGCATTCAAATTATCATTCATTATTCATTCAAAATCGTTTCCACTCAAGAACCTATATAAGAAGGCTAGTAGAAGAAGAAAGAGGACATGAAAAAACCCTAGAACTACCGAAAAGCTAAACTCAAAAAAATTGAAGAGATTGGGAAGGAAGAACTCATCTTTTTGATTGACGAAGTCCACCTCAGGCAGCCGTAGCCCAAACTCACGAAGCATCCTTCGTCGTCTCCGACGCCGCCGTCACCATCCTTTGGTAACGTTTTGTTCCTTCATAGCAATCATCGAGCCTATTAATCTTGTTGTTATGTTGCAGGTTTAAAGAAAAGAAGGAATCCATGGAGAGAGACGCGACCAGACACGATAGTGAGAGAGAAGCGAGATCGAGGAGATTGAGAGAGATGAACGACGGCGCAGAGGATTTGGGGGAAGGGAATCTAGGGTTCCGCTTTCGTTTCTTGTTTGTTTTTGTTGTCCTTTTCTTTTTGTCTTATTATCTGTATAATGAAACCTTTAATCACATGCACACACTTAATCACATACATCACCCCTTTAATCCATCGTTAACCTCACCTAACCAATATAATAATTATTTTAATTAATTAATTAACCATTAATTGACTTTTTATCAACCGTTTTTTATTAAAAATATTTTAAATTAACCCTTTTAATTAATCTGGTGCTTTAACTCTTTATCTCAATTTACCTAATAATTTTATTATTTATTTAATTTAGCCATCAACCTTAATAACCATTTTATAATACTTAATTCACTCATTTTCTTAATAAAAAAATCTCTACTTCATTTTAATAAAATTAATTCATTTTAAATCATTTTGCTAAGAAAATTTAATTAACCCTTTTTCTCAAATCAACTTAATAACCTCTTATTTATTCACTATAATATAAAATTTTATAAATAAACTACATTTGCCAATTTATCTCTAAATAAAACCTAGTTAGAAATAAACAATGAAATATCTTTTTAACCCGTATAACCTAATTCAATCCTTAATAGCCGTAAAATTAAAATAGATCATTTTAGGTTATATAATAACTCATTTAGCATATTACAAACTTTTACTTAAAGAACATCGCCTAAAACCAATTCAAACCTTTCTCAAAACCAATCTCACCAAAAGCAACATATTTTCTTTCTCATAAAAATAATATCCTCATTAAAAATCAATCGAACATTTTCCTCTAATTCAAACCGAAATCAAATCAACCAATTAAAATCAATCAACATCGTAAAATACAACCTCAATCGTGCACACTCATGACACAACTCACCTTAGCGCTTTCATGCGTATATGTATGCTTTATCATTTCCGCAATTTATTTTACGAGCAATTTACAGTATCGTATTTATATTTTCACATTATTGCATCGCATCCATCCAAAGGAAAAACCTACATATAAGTCAACATTTGTGTGTAGTGCATCTCATTTGCATCATCTCTCCCACATGATCCTTGATCCCATTCAAGTTGATCTTCTAGGATAGATCCTACCCATAGGACGGACCTTTGTCTTTATCTTTTACAACATAGAAATAAACACAATACAAACAACTCAAATCAATACAATATTCAGACACACTAGAGAAAGATGCCAAATCATCTTAAGCGAGATAGAATCTCCACCCCCATAACAATACAATTAAGCCGTAGGGACTTTGCCTTAAGAGAGATAAAGGTGTACCTCATTGATCCCTATCCGAGTACGTAAGTCCTTTTCTTAAGACGATGCAAAGACTATTTTCCTACACCTTGTGGCGGTTAAATCTCTCTTAAAATGAAGACACAGTTCTTCTCCTAAAATCAATCAAAACAACTATCCTAAACCCGTAGGAACTTCGACCACAATCAAAGAACTCCTCAAACCCTTTAGGGGAACTACAGATACTCTGATTCCACTCCCGTAAGGATATGTAGGCATAAGATGCGACATCTCATCGAGTATGCTTAGAAATAAACCCCTAGGTCTTTCAAACCATTAAGCAGATAAACACTTAGCAATAAACAACATAAAACAAGAGGTTCCTGTAGGATACTATAGAAACTTAGGATGCTAGTACCTTCCCTAAGTTTAACCAACCCCCGAACCTATAACTCTATAAACCTTGCATTTGCATTGCATTGTGGGAATTTCGATATTTATCCCTTCCTTTGGACAAATCAAAGTTCGGTTGCAAAATGAATATAAGATTCAAACTAATCAATAGTTTGGTATCCAATTTTCACCGCGACATCATGAACATTAACTTTCTTTTGAAGCCATGCTTTAATTTGATGCTTGGTATTTCCATGTCCAAAAAAACTTGTTGTTATTCCTGTTTTTAAACAAACTGTGTTGATTTTGATCTTGTTGTGAAAAATGCTATTCATCATGCTGAATTTGTTGGTTGTTTAAACCAGTTTGAATTATGTGAGATGTTTGATGTTGTGAGTTGCATGTATTTTTTTTTTTAATCATGTAAGTTATTGTGTTTGGATTATGATGCCCAGTTGGTTCTTTGTCTCTCATTAGGAATTCACTTAGTGCACTTGGACTGGCCTAGTATTTTGTGGTGTACATGGGACTGCTATTAAAATTGAATCCATGTATGAGTTCATGCCATGGCTGCTGTTTGAATTTAACTTAGGAATGCTAGGTTGTTGATAACCACACTGAATGTTGACAAGATTCCTGCATCATGTATCCTTGCTTCTGTTTACAAAATGTTTTTAAACTGTGAATTATATGCCAAGATGTGGACTAGATCAATTTGGTTTGAAACTTGTTTGTATGCATTTACTGATGTTTGCCTACCTGGCCAGATTTGCTTGATTTTTGTCTTGACAAACATGAATAACAGTTGCGGTTTCATTGGTCATTTTCCCCTCCACTATGTTTTCAAGACATTCTGATGTCTAAACCTCATGTGTATGCCTTTGTGTTTATTGGAACATATTTGAATGATGTTTTGTTTCTGTTACAAACTGTTTTGAAACTTTTCACTACAACTCACTTGTCACAATTTCAAATCAATAGGTCACTTTGTGTTCTAGCTTGAGTCTGAGTTCCAAATGGCTAGGAACCTCATGTATGATGTGTTTAAGATGTGTGTGAGTTTTCAAACTATTTCAAATCTGATTGAATTGAGCTTTAACTTTGAAAACGCATTTCAAACCATAACTTGCATCTTCCATCGAATTTTTGTATGTGTGCATAATTTGAGAAAACTAACTGCACCATCGTGTTCCTCATGAAATTCTAGACAAGTTACACTAAATATTTGTCAAAATTGGTTGAGATTTGAGTGAATTACGATCAAAACGCCTTTTGTTATTTGGTGCCTTAGACTTGCCTTTCGCCTCCTTGTCACCTGTTTGATCCCAAGCGGGGACGATTTTTGTTTTTTTTTCAAGTTTTATCTTTTCTTTTTCTCTTTCCATTAATTTCAATCGTGCATGAATGGTAGAGATGGCTAAGGTGATAGGCTTGCTGCCTTGGGGTCACGGGTTCTACCCATGGTTGGAGCCCCTTTCTTTTTATCTTTTGTTTTGTTTAAGTTTCTTTTATTTTATTTCCTTTTTCTTTTGTTTTATTCAATAAAATTAGTTTTAAAATATAAAAATCCCAAAAAATCATATTTTTTATTATTTTATTGTGTTTTTTTTTCCATTTTATTTTATCGTTTTATTTTGAACCTTAATTTATTTTCTTTCTCATTTCTTTTGTGAGTGATCTATTTAGTGTTTACTTGGCCTTGTACCATGATCCCCCTAGGATTCCTAGTCCCTCCGTTTAGGATGGGAGTAGGAGAGACATTAGGTGTTCAATCCTATGCATGATAACATTAGGTTAGTTTTTCCCTTTCACCTCAATCTTAGGATCACCATTGCATGACAACTTTAGGTTTGGTTTAGTCCCCCTTTAGTGCGTCTTTTCTCTTCTCATCTCAAAACAATCATAAAACACCTGATAAAGGTTAATGAATATTGTACGTTACGAGCCTTAAGCTACTTGGGAAATGGTTGTTGAAGAGTTTCCTTTCAATGGCTTGATTGTTTAGTATAGCACCCTTTGGGTGATATGCGATGCATTCACTCCTAAGTCATAGTCTCTAGTGCGATATAAATTGCAAACCGTTCAAAAAAACACTTCTCCTCTAAAAAACACAAAAACAAATCATTCAAACCCTTTTTGTCCTTTGGGGCCTTTAATCAGGAAAATCTTTTTTCAGAAAAAAGAGTGTTGTTAACTCTTAGTTCTATCGCAAACAGTAACGCCTAAGTCTCCTATTGCTCGAGCTGCATACACCAAACTGCTAGAACTGGTTGTTAACCCTACTCGTCTAAAAAACATTTTAACAAACTTGTGTTCCCTTTTAACCCGAACTACGCTTGCTCTGATCTTTCATACCAGATGAAAGTACGTAGGCACAAGACGCGATGTCTTGGCGAGCAACCTTCCCCCCTTTCACCCGTAGTTAGTCGAACTACGTTGACTCTGACTTCTCACTCCAGATGAGATACGTAGGCACAAAGCGCCATTGCTTTGCCGAGTCACTTCTTTTTCTTTTGTCCTCAAGCCTGTAATTAGATAAGTTTCAATCACCCTTTTAGATAGACAACAAGCGTGGATCCCGTCGAGTACGACGGACGTGAGGGGTGCTAATACTTTCCCATTGCGTAACCGACTCCCGAACCTGAGATTTGGTTGCGATGACCGATCTTATCCCTCTTTTCGTCAGGTTTTCTCTGAGCGTTTCCTTTCCCTCTCTTGGGATAAATAACGCACGGTGGCGACTCTTTTGTCATTGCCGACCTCGATTTTTGTAGTAGCGACAGCTGGCGACTCTTCTGGGGAATAAGAATATCTCCTATGCGAGTCAATCCTAGCGCTTGTTTGTTTATTTTTGGGTGTGCACATATGTGCTTTATCTTTATTTGCTTTCCGCATTTTACTTTCCGCATGATTTCATTATTTTTGTGTTGTGGGGAGGGTGTTCCATTGAGAGATAAGCCAGACCTAGGCTTGAGTATAGACTTAGCATTCAAAGTGGAAAGTAGTGGTGAGCCTGTATGCCTTGCATGCACCAGCTAGCCATGAAATTCACGTTGAGACGAGATTCTCTTTAACAATTTTCTTTCTGGCCCTTTGGGCTCAAAGGGATTTTAGATCTGAGGGTTGTCGACTCTGAGAACCGTTCATTTGAGATTCAGCTAAGTGAGGCCTCTTCGAGAGGTGATGATGCCAAACTAGAAATGGTGAACGTATCATTATTTCTTGAAAGTCTGTGACGTTGATGAACGCATAGGATGTCGTACCTTTATCAGTGGGTTAGGTCCATACCTGTGAGTGGGACTGGGGTTATACAGGAAACCTTTACCTTCAGATTACCCGGTTTTCTCTACAGTCTGAACCTGGATTATTGGTATCAGTTGGTTCCTATCAGAGCGGTGCTATGTTTTTGTTAAGGCGAAGCGCCAATTCTCCTCGATCAACAGCAGTGATCTTGATCCCTTGTTTGTTGCATTTGCATTTTTGCATTGTT
This sequence comes from Lathyrus sativus, assembly GCA_963859935.3. Classification (NCBI taxonomy): domain Eukaryota; kingdom Viridiplantae; phylum Streptophyta; class Magnoliopsida; order Fabales; family Fabaceae; genus Lathyrus; species Lathyrus sativus. The sequence continues at coordinate 537,243,758 of OZ012740.1, read as the reverse complement.
TTGCATTTACATTTCATTTTTGCATATCCATCCTCAGCCGGATCAGGAAGCTCACCTATCTTTTGTCCAACTCTGTCAGTTGATTTCCCGACATTCGCATTGGACTTGATTTAGCCTCCAGAAGAAGCATGGACCCATAAGAGCAGAACTTGGTTGTTACAAAGGCAGGGTTTGAATTGATGAGAATCAGTTATATCAACTCGTGGAAGCCGTGACAACTATGACCATAGGAGAGGCCGGTATTCAGAGAACTCCAATGAATAATGTTGATCAAGCTCAGCATGTGCAGATTCCTGTTGAAGATCAAGAGCATCCTATTGCCAGAGATAGAGATTTATCTTCTCTTCACGACACGGACTATCAAAATTTCACCTTCCCTGTGCCAGATTTTCAAAAGGTTGTTCCGAAGGTTACTGCTAGAGACCCACAAACTGCTGAGATCATGAGAAAATGTCAGCTGTTGGAAGAAAAGCTTGACACCCTAATGAGTCGAGATACTCTTAATCTAAATGCTTCGAGCATGTGTTTGGTGTCAGGTCTTGTGATGCCTCCGAAATTTAAGATGTCAAACTTTGAGAAGTACAAAGGAGATAGTTGTCCGAAGCAGCATTTGGTAATGTTTTGCAGAAGAATGACCTCACATGTCCACAATGACAAGCTTATGATTCACTGTTTCCAAGACAGTTTAAGTGGAGCATTGTTAAGTTGGTATATGCAGTTGGAAAGTGGTAGCATCAGATCATGGTCAGATCTAGCCAATGCCTTCGTGGAGCAGTGCAACTACAATCTCAACATGGCTCCCAGTCGCGTGCAGTTACAAGAATTATCTCAGGCGGAGAATGAATCCTTCAGAGGTTATGTGCAAAAATGGAGAGAATTCTCTGCTCGTGTTCAACCACTGCTTTAGGATAGAGAACTGATTGACATCTTCTTGGGTACTTTAAAGGGCCGTTACTATGATATATTGATTAGTGGCGGAATGTTAAACTTTGCTGACTTAATGATGGCAGGGGAACGTGTTGAGAACGGACTAAAGAATGGAAAGATTAGAGACATTCCCTCTATCTTAGTTGAGGAAAATGGATTAGTTGTCAGTTCACAAGAAGAATAGGAGAAAAGAAGTGATCTTATCTCAGAATCTTCAATATCTCAGGGTCAGTTTTCAAACGCTTCAAGTGTTCAAAGCCAACAGTCATACCGTCATCAGCCGCGTCAGCACGCTCGACGAACACCAAGGAAACCTAAAAGGCAGTTTACTCAGCTACTGGTGTCGTACAATCAGTTGTTGCCGGATTTGGTCAAAGGAGGGCTGATAGTGCCAAAAGAGACTAATCCAATGATCCCGCCGTACCATCCAAGTTTCGATGTCAACGCTTGTTGTGAGTACCATGTTGGGACACAGGGGAATTCAACAGATGATAGTAAGGTGCTTAGGAGCCAATTTCAGACTCTGTTAGACTCTAACAGGTTCTCTATCACGCCTCAGGGTATTATCCAGATTAATGATTCCCCTTCATCTAGCCATGGGGGCACAACAGTTCTTGTTATGGAAGGATCCACCGAAAGTGTGTGTTCTGAAGAATTTCAAACTGAGGGCTCAGTTGAATATGAAGGAAGTTGCTAGAGGTTTCTGTGCCGGTTATCGCATCTATTTTCTCTGCTTACGTGTTTAGCTTTTGCTGTTTGCTGACCATCACCAGGCTTGTTGGCTGGGGTCATTGTATTTTGTACTCGGTTGTGCTTGTTTGCTTATTTTGTTGGTTTTGCATAGTTGTGTGAGGTGTTTATCTCCGTGTTTATAGCTTGGGTTTTCTTTGTCTTGTTGTAGATTTGTGTTTGCTTGTTGCATTGCATTATCGCATGACAGGTACCTCAGAACCGTGGGTCTTATTTCTAGCTTTCCTTAGAGTTGCAGGAATCCCCGCAGAGTTATGGAGCAGGTTCAAGCTGAATTAATTGAAGTTCAAGGCCAGCTGGGCAGATTACGATGGACATGCAAGAGTTACGTCTGGATCAGAAGACACTCAGAGAAGAAAAATATAAGCTGAAGACCCAGGTGGGCTTGATCATGGAGGTGATAAAGAATGTGCTCAGAAAAGAAGGTGATCAGCTACCTGAGACCGCAGCAAAAATGCTTGTTCCGCTTGTGCCTGTGGAACCTGTGCCAAGGTGTGATAAGCCTCTGGTATTTCATGCGCAACAGAGAGCTCTATAATTTTCTCGTCAACGTCTTGCTTCTCAGGATAATCATATGCCTAGGAGGTATCAGAAGATAAGGTTATGCAACAGAGTTTTCGATCAGATTCCTACGACGTATGCTCAGCTGTTGCAACCTTTGCTTCAACACCAGGTGATTAAGCTTCGAACCATGAATCCTTTGACTGGTGAGCCTCCATCAGGTTTTGATGTGAATGTCCATTGCGATTTCCACTCTGGGGCCCTGGGGCATAACATTGAGGACTGTAAAGCTTTTAAGCATAAAATCCAGAACCTGATTGACTCAAAGGCAATTGAATTCACGCCGGGCGGAAGGCTAGTCATACACGTCAATTGCTTATCTGCTTGGGTTTGAAGATGTCAAGGGGCGCATCCTCCAGCACCAAATCAGTTTGAAAGCCCAGTTCCTGGGAGCTGGCAATTTTCGTTTTATCTTGTCATTTCCTTATATTTGTAGTTTCTTTCCGGCTTAAATTGCAATCTTGTGTGTAAAACGTGTTTGTTTTCATGTGATAATGATAATGAAATGAATATGTATGTTTTGTTTAAATCCATTCATGTTCACTAATTGTTTTTACAGATATCCAATGCTTGGTTAAGCAGAATCCGGGGAGGATGACGAAATTGAAAGACGCGTAAGCTTCCGATTGTATGCTTTTGAATAAACACCTGCTGATAATATACAGACATTGCTTCAATTCCTTAACACCCGAGATATAAGGATGTTAATCCCTTGTCAACCCCTTTGAGCCTAGTTGTAGGAGCTTCTTTCTGAAAACGAAAAACCCTCAATCTTAACCTGGGACAGGGTAGGTGTCAGTTAATTCGACTGAACATCCAAATGACAACAGAATCGTTACCGTTCGAGGAACAATCACACCCCTATAGGTCGTACCTAAAAAACCACAATGGTTAAGCTTCAGGAGTGAGACGGTCATATTATTCCCCAAAGAGTCAGACAACCAGTGTCACACGACTTGCACAAAGAAGAGAAGAGAATAAAAAAGAAAAAAAAGAGATTCAAAAGCCCACTAAGTCGAACTTGAAAACAAGTGGCTTAGGCAAAAATTAGGGCATCCCACCGGACTTCAAAATCAAAAGATACTCAAAAGAGTCAGTCCATGCAAAAATAGGGAAATAATAAAAAAATAATGATGAAGAACAAGTCGTGTGATTCCAGACACCAGAGACGAAAAGCGAGTGACAGTCACTCTGAAAACTTGTGGTTTCCTGAACCATCACTTCTATCATTTAATCTCTGAGAGGTGAGTGCGTGTCGAATTAGCTGAATATAGGATTGGATAATATCAAGGAGAGCGGGTGAGTTAAAATAAATTTTGAGCCTTTATCTTTTCTTTCTTAAACCGTGAACCTGACCACGTTACAACCTAAAAAAGTCCTAATTGAAGCAGGTTTGTTTCGAAAGCATACTTCGGTAAAGATCGCGTCGAAACTGACTCCTAAAAGGATTCTTCTTACCATGTTGGTATTGATGTTGATATTATGGTAAATGATTTGTTCATTATGTGCCATAAATTGTTTTTTCCCTTTCCAGTGAACAAATTGGATTTCAAAACTGTCATACACGTTGCATTTAATATATCTTTTATTCTGAACAACTTGTTTTACTTGCAAATAAGCACTTGACAGTAGGAAAGTTTCCTACAGTGGAAAGTCTGATCAGGATAGAATGCAGAGCACCCGAATACTCCGTGAGTTGGGGCAAGCTATATCAAATGGTCCCTATTGAAGTCAGCCATCCAAAGTCAGTTGTTATGAGGCAATCAGGTTGAGATTCGGTAAATCTCTCGAAGCCAGAAATTCTACTCCACTAATCATCCAATCAGGGGCAAAGTCATTGCAAGACTGGGGCAGGCCATCCCACAAAGTTATTCCTGACTCGGAGGGCATTTAATCTAAAGCACCTCATTGAGGTTCAAGTGCTGAGGCAGTTTATCTTGATTCGTCAGGATATAAGAATTTTCAAATTTCCTTTCGAGGAACATCCCCACAGAGATCCCACAGGCTGGGGTAAATCAGAAGCGAAGGAATTTTTCCTCTCCGTGTCATCAGAGCTACTCAAAGCTACTCAAGCAGGTTCAACTAATCTTCAAGTTCAAGACGAATGTCGGGAAGTCATGTTATTATCCCTTGACCCTTCAACCAAAAACCTCTGAGTTTAGACAATATATGTTTCTAGCATCAGTCGTACCTAATCCTTTGCAAATACAATTCCCTTTGGTACGCAGGAAGACTTCGTCTGTTTTCCCCAGCAAAATTCCAATCATCATTGGCACGTGTAAGCTATCCCCAGTAGATTCCAATCATCATTGGCACGTGTAAGCTATCCCCAGTAGATTCCAATCATATTTGGCACATCTAGTTATCCCCAACGGAGTTGGCTTCATCTCTTTAGCATTTATTTTGCTAGAGCGGTCCTTTCACATCCAGCTTTTCCCGGCAGCCTGAGCCTGCATTTGCATATTTGCATCATTTTTTGCACTTCATCCTCAAATGCGTAGCATTTCCATTTCGTATGGAGCATTACACCATATTCAAACATACGCATATGCATGTGAAGCATATGCTAGTTTTCTATCAGCCTTCCGTGGCAACATGAATCACTCTACAATCAGCACAAGGGCATTTATCCAGCAGCTTTGTTCAGACAGCTCAACGGTTTACCCAGGTTTCAAATTATATGTCTATTAATCATCTGATGACGACAGACTTTTCTTTCCGCCAGTTCCTGTCGACGGCGTGTTTCCCCAGCATGTTCCTCTCGTCTATCATTAGATGATGCGATATTTGGATATGATGTTCCTCTCGTCTATCATTAGACAATACGAGATTTGGATATATTTTCCTCTCGTCTATCATTAGACAATGCGAGATTTGGATATGATGTTCCTCTCGTCTATCATTAGACGATCTGAGATTTTTGGGATATATTTTTCTCTCCGTCTATCATTAGACAATGCAAGATTTAGATATGATGTTCCTCTCATCTATCATTAGACAATCTGAGATTTTTGGGATGTACGTTTTCTCTCTGTCTATCATTAGACGATGTGAGTTTTGGATATGGTTTTCTCTCCGTCTATCTTTAGACGATACGAGGTTTCAAGGCGATCTTTCAGATATGGTTTTCTTTCTGTTTATTGGACGAGGTGACATTTCAAGAGGGGTTTTTCCTGACCGTCGATTCTTATTGATGTCAAGGCTCTTTGAAGAATGTTAGGATTCCCTAGTTGTCAATTTTTATTGACAACATGGCTCGTTGAAGGTGGTTTTCTTCCTGTCAGTTCCTATTGATGATGTGGCCCCTTTGAAGATATTTTTCCATCAATTCCTATGGACGAAAGGATTCTGAAATTTGATGGGTGGTTTTGAAGTTCATTGACGTGGTCTATCGTGTCTCTCCGTCTACCATTAGACGATGTGAGTATTTGGTGTCTTTCCGTCTACCTTTAGACAATGTGAGTATGGTTTTCTTGCTGTCTATCCTTAGACAAAGTGAAGGGATCAAGTGCATGTTGATCCATCTTTTCAGCGGTGACTTTCCGTCTATCCCTAGATGATGTGAGTATTTGGTGTCTTCCCGTCTATCTTTGGTCGATGTGAGTATTGATATTTTCTTTTTGTCTATCTTTAGACAATGTGAACCTTTCGTTGGTGTCTCTCCGTCTACCATTAGACGATGTGAGTATGGATATTTTTCTTTCTGTCTATCTTTAGACAATGTGAACCTTTTGTTGGTGTCTCTCCGTCTACCATTAGACAGTGTGAGTATGGATATTTTTCTTCCTGTCTATCATTAGACAATGTGAACCTTCAGATTTGTTTTTCTTCCTGTCTATCATTAGACGATGTTAAAGGATCAAGTGCATGTTGATCCGACTTTTAGACGATGTGAAAAGATCAAGTGCATGTTGATCTGGTTTTGGACAACGGAAGGGATCAAATGCATGTTGAACCGTTCCGTGGGTTCAATGACTGTGGAGTTACACAGATAACTGGTGGTGAAGTCACGTGTTCAATCAGTTTGTTGCCGTTGCAACTGGATTCAGCTTTCTGGATATTTTCTCCCCAAGTGATTGGCAGTTTATTTCTGCGATTGGCAAATTTCCGGGTTCTTTTGTATTCAACCGTCTTTTACCTTGACTGTTTGAAAGTCGTTCGCTTTTCACCCATTCAGATCTAAGTCGCTTGAATAGGGGTAGCTGTTACACCCCAAAATTTGCCCAACCTTTTTCTGGCCTTGGTTTATGTTTCATTTCATTGTTCTAGCATATTGCATTGCATAGCATTTTGCATTTTTACAGGGGATCAAGAGTGTGCAACAAGAGGAATTTGGCAAGTTTTAAAGTTTGTAAATAAAACATAAAAAAAAATCCAATTGAAAGTTAGAAATGCACATGGTAAGTATTGAACCCACAACCATTGGGTGACAAGTCTAAAACTTCACCAATCCAGCTAGTGCGCGCGTGTGAATGCTTATGGAGAAGAAGGGTTAAGTATTAAATCATGAAATAAAATGCAAATAGCCAAAAAGAGTTGATCCACACGGATTGAACTCAGGACGTTGGGCAAGACTAATGCATTAGCGCGCAGGCCATGACCACTGGGGTGGTGATACTTCCAGTGTTTGAAACCACCCTAGTGTAATATATACTTTAAAGTGATAAAATATGGGCAAAACCAAACAAGGCAAGAACAAAAGAAACATGGTCAAACGTGAAGCTTCAAATCTGGGCAAAACCTCATCATTTTTAACAAACCAAAAGTCTAAATTGTGTGATTTTTAACAAGGAACAAGATGGCATTATTACTTTTCTCAGATTGAATGTGTGAATTAAAACTCGATAGCAGATGCAAGAGGAAGATTTGAGATGCATTTTGGAAATTTTAGTTAAACATGAGCATGCTATTCCTGATTTAATCTCGTGTGCACATAAAAAACATGTTGTAGACAAGGTCTTTTACCATAACATTCGAAAAGTTTATGATGACACATCATGGAAATACCCAGACCTTGGCATGATAACCTTGTTTGTCTTTTTCATTGGATGCTGGTTTTCTGCTGCCACTAGCTAACCAAAGCTATTTCCCCAATACCTGCATTGCGGAGCTCGAGACATCTGATTGATAGGTTTTGTTTTGGAAATTTTGTGAAGAAAAGAGGAAGTGGTTTATCAAAAAGGCTCACTTGGGAAGGGTTGGACAGCAGGATCAGAAGGGGAAAATCCATTGGATTTTGACTTAAACCATCTTCTTGATATCCCTTATTTTAAAGGGAGGAGCTGATTTTGGTCAAGAGAGAGGTTTTTGATTTCTTTTATAAGAGGGGAGGAGAGAAAAAGGAAGATACGACTCCCATTCTATCATTCCTTACATCTGTCTAAAACCCTAAACCACAGCTGAGAGCCTTGGGTGAGGTCTGTCCAAGATTACCTCTTTTCCTTCAAGAATAAGTTTCAATCTCAAAGCTTGCATATAAGGAAGGAGTTCTTGCTTTTATTTAGAATTAAGTGTTGGAAGAAGATAAAAGGTATGTAGTTTTGAATTTGCTCATCATTATGCATCATGTATGTGTGGATTGTATTCTGACTTTGTCATGCTAGAGTTGTATACTTTGCTGTCAAGTGTGTATGAGTACCAGGTATGGTTGCTGTGGGATGTCATTTTAGTTCAGTTTAGTATGTACACTTTTGTGAAAGCATGTTGTTGAACATATGTTAAGGGTAGGTTCTAACATTGCTATGTTTAACACCAAACCATTTTGAAAATTATCAAGGCCTAGTTTTAGTGGTTTCCTCTTAGCATTGTCATGTTAATTGATTGCAACTTAAGTTTAGTGAATTAGTTTAGATCTGTTAAGAATGGGGTGATTTGAGGCCAACATTGTTATGTTGAGCCTTTGTTGTTACTTTTAACTTAATACCCAAACCATTTTGAAGTATCTGCTGCTGGATACTGTGTTTTAATGCACTTGCTGGCCATTTCATTTGGATGTTTGACAACCTTTCTCAGCAAGGCAGTTTGCTAGCTTAAATGCCACCAGTTTGATTTTGGTCTGAACTCTGATTTTATATGTTGCTATAGAAATCCTTAGCCTTGTACTCAAGCATGATACATAGGGTTGAACAATTCAGTTTTGATGTGGTCATGCCTTGTATATTGCCAACTGTCTTAAGCATACATGTCTTTGCTTTGCATCAACTGTTGAACACTTAGTTGCCTGGCTTTTATATCTTGGTATGACATGTTTGAATTCTGTTTTGATTTGCTTATTAGCATCATAGGTCACAATGCTTAGCCTGTTGCTAATAGATTTTGTTTAGAGGTTCTTAAAATGCCAATGTCATGTTGGATCTGCCTTGTTTGATGTTGTGACCCTTCTGCTGTGGTTATGTTCAACTCTTGATTCATTATGTCGCAGCTCATATACTTTGCTCTCAAACTATTTTGAAGATAAATTTGTCAACTCATGATTCATGGCTGTTCATTTTAAAAACTGGTCTTGTGGTACTAAAATTTGAATTTCTGTTTGTTTTGACAGACTAGTAACTTCCATGTGAAAACAATAGATGAATTGATGTTTGTGTTTGGCATGGTAATAGTCAAACTGTTACTGTCACAGGACTTGTGGTTTGCCTTTTTGTCTTCAACTTTCTATACATGGTTAACATTGTTATTTTGAGTCCATGTTCGTTACTGTCAAGTTATGTCTCATACTCCAACCTGTTTAGTAGCAGCTTTCTATCATGTATGAATGGAGCAGTGTGTTGTGTAAGTTTGAATGCTACCAACTCATGATATATGGCTTTAAGTTTAAATGTTGTGTCTGCATTTTTTCTGTTCAAATATGTTTTAAGATTTGCTTGTCCAAATATCCTTTGCTTGCATTAGTAGATGGCACTTGGGAGAGTTTAGTTTGGTTTTCTTGGTTTTGAACTTTGCCATGGTTTGAAGTTTTTGAGGAAGTTAGTGTGTGATATGGTAATGATCAAACTTTCACCTTTATTTGAGGAGTTTCCAACTGTCATATGGATGCATTAGCCTGCTGTCATGAGTTTGTCTTGTCATATGAGACTTTTATCGATTTGTGTTTGTTAACATTGAGATGGTAACTCTCATTTGAAGCATGTGGTGAATTGGCTTTTGGGTGAATTAGCTTTGTGATAACAAAGTTTTGCTGTTATTTCTGTCTTAAGCAAGACTGTATTTGATTTTGGTTCTGTTGTGAAAAATGCCATTAATCATGATAAACCTGTTTGCTGTTTAGATCAATTTGAGTGTTGGTCTGAGAATTATGTATGTATGCATATTGCATTGCTGCAATATTATGTTTTGTTGTTTGGTACTTTGATTTAGTGAACAATAACATGTTGCTATGGACTGTTTTGTGTTTGGTTTGTGCTTGCTATCATGAGAGTGTAGTATCGATTGAATCATGTTATTAGATGATTGACTTTGTCATGTTTTGAGTCATAGCTTTGTTGTTGAAACTGTCATGAACATTAACTTTATTTTGAAGCCATGCTTTAAATTGATGCTTGGTATTTCCATGTCCAAAAAAACCTGCTGTTATTCTTGTTTTAAAACAAACTGTGTTAATTTTGATCTTGTTGTGAAAAATGCTATTCATTATGCTGAATTTATTGTCTGTTTAAACCAGTTTGAATTATGTGAGATGTTTGATGTTGTGAGTTGCATGTTTTTTTTGTTAATCATGTAAGTTGTTGTGTTTGGATTGTGATGCCCAGTTGGTTCTTTGTCTCTCATTAGGATTTCACTTAGTGCAGTTGGACTGGCCTAGTATTTTGTGGTGTACATGAGACTGCTATTAAAATTGAATCCATGTATGAGTTCATGCCATGGCTGCTGTTTGAATTTAACTTAGGAATGCTAGGTTGTTGATAACCAAACTGAATGTTGACAAGATTCCTGCATCATGTATCCTTGCTGCTGTTTACAAAATGTTTTAAAACTGTGAATTATATGCCAAGATGTGGACTAGATCAGTTTGGTTTGAAACTTGTTTGTATGCATTTACTGATGTTTGCCTACCTGGCCAGATTTGATTGATTTTTGTCTTGACAAACATGAATAACAGTTGCGGTTTCATTGGTCATTTTCCCCTCCACTATGTTTTCAAGACATTCTGATGTCTAAACCTCATGTGTATGCCTTTGTGTTTATTGGAACATATTTGAATGATGTTTTGTTTCTGTTACAAACTGTTTTGAAACTTTTCACTACAACTCACTTGTCACAATTTCAACTCAATAGGTCACTTTGTGTTCTAGCTTGAGTCTGAGTTCCAAATGGCTAGGAACCTCATGTATGATGCGTTTAAGATGTGTGTGAGCTTTCAAACTATTTCAAATCTGACTGAATTGAGCTTTAACTTTGAAAACGCATTTCAAACAATAACTTGCATCTTCCATCAAATTTTTGTATGTGTGCATAATTTGAGAAAACTAACTGCACCATCGTGTTCCTCATGAAATTCTAGACAAGTTAGACTAAAATTTTGTCAAAATTGGTTGAGATTTGAGTGAATTATGATCAAAACGCCTTTTGTTATTTGGTGCCTTAGACTTGACTTGCCTTGCCCAGCCTTATGCGCTTGTTTTCATTCTTGTTTTAATGGGGTGGCATTGATACACGGATGTATCGCCACCCCAGTGGTTAAATGTCTTGCCCTTTCGCCTCCTTGTCACCTGTTCGATCCCCAGCGGGGACGATTTTTGTTTATTTTCATGTTTTTTTTCCAAGTTTTATCTTTTCTTTTTCTCTTTCCATTAATTTTAATTGTGCATGAATGGTAGAGATGGCTAAGGTGATATGACTGCAGCCTTGGGGTTACGAGTTCTACCCATGGTTGGAGCCCCTTTCTTTTTATCTTTTGTTTTGTTTAAGTTTCTTTTATTTTATTCAATAAAATTAGTTTTAAAATATAAAAATCCCAAAAAATCATATTTTTTATTATTTTATTGTGTTATTTTATTTTCCATCTTGTTATTTTATTTTTCCATTTTATTTTATCGTTTTATTTTGAACCTCAATTTATTTTCTTTCTCATTTCTTTTGTGAGTGATCTATTTAGTGTTACTTGGCCTTGTACCATGATCCCCTTAGGATTCCTAGTCCCTCCGTTTAGGATGGGAGTAGGAGAGACATTAGGTGTTCAATCCAATGCATGATAACATTAGGTTAGTTTTTCCCTTTCACCTCAATCTTAGGATCACCATTGCATGACAACTTTAGGTTTGGTTTAGTCCCCCTTTAGTGCGTCTTTTCTCTTTTTATCTCAAAACAATCATAAAACACCTAATAAAGGTTAATGAATATTGTACGTAACGAGTCTTAAGCTACTTGGGAAATGGTTGTTGAAGGGTTTCCTTTCAATGGCTTGATTGTTTAGTATAGCACCCTTTGGGTGATATGCGACGCATTCACTCCTAAGTCATAGTCTCTAGTGCGATATAAATTGCAAACCGTTCAAAAAAACGCTTCTCCTCTAAAAAACACAAAAACAAATCATTCAAACCCTTTTTGTTCTTTGGGGCCTTTAATCAGGAAAATCTTTTTTTTAGAAAAAAGAGTGTTGTTAACTCTTAGTTCTATCGCAAACGGTAACGCCTAAGTCTCCCATTGCTCGAGCTGCATACACCAAACTGCTAGAACTGATTGTTAACCCTACTCGTCTAAAAAACATTTGAACAAACCTGTGTTCCCTTTTAGCCCGAACTACGCTTGCTCTGATCTTTCATACCAGATGAAGGTACTTAGGCACAAGACGCGATGTCTTGGCAAGCAACCTTCCCCCCTTTCACCCGTAGTTAGCCGAACTACATTGACTATGACTTCTCACTCCAGATGAGATACGTAGGCACAAAGCGCCATTGCTTTGCCGAGTCACTTCTTTTTCTTTTGTCCTCAAGCCTGTAATTAGATAAGTTTCAATCACCCTTTTAGATAGACAATAAGCGTGGATCCCATCGAGTACGACGGACGTGAGGGGTGCTAATATCTTCCCCTTACGTAACCGACTCCCGAACCCGAGATTTGGTTGCGATGACCGATCTTATCCCTCTTTTCGTCAGATTTTCTATGAGTGTTTCCTTTCCCTCTCTTGGGATAAATAACGCACGGTGGCGACTCTTCTGTCATTGATGGCCTCGATTTTCGTAGTAGCGACAAGTTAATATCAGTTTTCCGTTGGAGAAGCTGGCAGAGATTTATGTTCGAGTGATTATGAAGCTGCATGGTGTGCCGTCGAGTATTGTGTTGGATAGAGATCCGAGGTTTACGTCAGAATTTTGGAAGAGTTTGCAGAAAGCTTTGGGTACCAAGTTGAAGCTAAGTTCAGCTTATCATCCATAGACTAATGGTCAGTCGGAGAGGACTATTCAGACGCTGGAAGATTTGTTGTGGGCTTGTGTGTTAGAAAAAGGTGGTGCGTGGGATACTCATTTGTCATTGATTGAGTTCACGTACAACAACAGTTACCATTCCAGGATCGGGATGGCACTGTTTGAGGATCTTTATGGTAGAAGGTGCAGAACTCCTTTGTGTTGGTATGAGTCGGGTGAGAATGTGGTTTTGGGGCCAGAGATTATGCAGCAGACTACTGAGATAGTTCAGATGATATGTGAGAAGATGAAAGCATCTCAGGATAGGCAGAAGAGTTATCATGATAACCGGAGGAAAGAGTTGGAATTCAGTGAAGGTGATCACGTGTTCTTGAGAGTTAACCCAGTGACTGGTGTAGGTTGTACGTTGAAGTCCAAGAAATTGGATCCAACGTTTATTGGGCCGTATCAGATTTTGCAGAGAGTTGGTGTTGTGGCTTATAGGATGATGTTGTCGCCCGAGCTTTCGAATTTGCATGACGTGTTCCTTGTGTCGCAACTTCGGAAGTATGTCGCGGATCCATCTCATGTGATTCAGAGAGATGAAGTGCAGGTTCGAGAGAATCTTACCATTGAAGCGATGCTGTTGAGGATCGAGGATCGTAAGATGAAGCGACTCAGAGGGAAAGAGATACCTTTGGTGAGAGTGGTTTGGGGAGGTGCTGTAGGAAGCAGTGTGACCTGGGAATTGGAAAGCAGGATGCGGGATGCGTATCCGAAATTGTTTCCATCAGGTATTTTCGAGGACGAAAATAATTAAAGTGAGAGAGAGTTGTAACGCCCATTTTAATTATCTCATTTTTTCGTGTTATTTTAGTTTCAGCGTGTTTTGTGGGGGTGTTTGAGTGCGATTGTGTGTAGCCCTTAAGTTGGAATTAATTAATAATTTTGGACTTTAAGACTAATAATAAAATTATTAGTGATAATGATAAATTAATGACTAATAGTAATATTATTAATATTATTATTATTGTTATTATTATTATTAATATTATTATTAAGTAAATAAAAGGAATGGAATAAAAATAATTGGGATGAGGGGTATTATTAGAATATTGGAAAGAAGGAGAAGAAGAAAACATGTTGGAAGGAGAAGAGAAGAGAAACACGATCAAGAAAAATCTGGAAGAAGAAGAACAAGGTGAATTGGAGCAAGAGGAAACTAGGAATCATCTTTGGAGCAAGAATTCATCAGTTGTTTGAGTTATCGAGGTAAGGGGGAGGGGGGGAATCGAGTCAAATTAGTATAGTGCATGAATTCTAGGTAGAGGGGATTTCCCTTAACCCTATAGGTTTGATGGTTATTCTTTATATGATGTTATGATTCTGAATGTGATGCTGATATGATAAAACCATTGCATGTGCTGTTTGATCGATTTGGGGGTTTCTGGGTAGTTCGAAGTTTTATGCCGAAATTGATTAATTGAGTGGAGCTGAGGTTTCATCGGGTAAAATTGAGAGTAGATTTTGTAATTAAGTTGTTGAATGTTGAGTCGATGTTATGGGAACTGGGTTGAGTGGAATCGGTTGAGTTCGGAGAGTTATGTCAACTCTGAGCAGTGGAATTTTTCTGAATTCGCAGGCGTTTGCCAGCATTTTCACTGAGCAAACTGGGGCGAACCTTCGCCAGGGATTTGCCAGGCGAACTGGGCAGCGAGTGCTTCCAGTAGCCACTGTCTGCATTCGCTAGGGAGTTCGCTGGGCAAGCTAGTAGCGATTCTTTGCTGGAGGATTCGCCGAGCGAATGGGTAGCGAGTCTTCGCTGCAGGGCCTCGCCAGGCGAATGAGCCAGTGAGCGTGGCAGTATGTTTGTGTTTTGAGCTGTGTTGTTCGGTTCTCTCGTGATGTTGGACCCTTGTTGGTCATGGTTGATTATGATATTGGTATTGAACTATGGGGAGTATATGTGTGGTGCGGAATATGATTTCCTTGATATTCGTTTAATTTGAATGATTGAATTCAGTGTATGTGATTGCGTAGGAATGTGGTGATGTGTGATATATAAATATATGATACATGATGGAATGTGATCGAAGGATCGTGTGAACCATGTGTGCTGGTGTTTGCTGTGTGCATTTGGGTCTTGCATAAGCATATTAACGGGGTGAATAATTGCTCAGTGGAGTGTATGTGATTCACTCGCATGCTCAAGGAGGAGCGTGGTAGGGATAGATCGTTGCTCGGTGGAGTGCATGCGATCTATCCTGAGATTGATTGTGCTCAGTGGAGCGTGATAGGGATAGATCATTGCTCGGTGGAGTGTATGTGATCTATTCCGGGTTATTTGCCCGTACTCTGAAGGGGAGCTTGTAGGGGTAGATCGTTGCTCAGATGGAGTGTATGTGATCTATCCTGAGTTTGAGTTGGTACCGCATATCATAGTGTTGAGTTGTATGTGTTGCATTGTTTATATGTTGTGTTGGTGTGGGACAGTAGGTCCGGGTTGACGTATGTGAAATGATAATTGTTTGTTTGCTTCCTTTTATTCATGTACGTTTTTACCGTTATATTTTGATCGCGATTTCTCACCCCTTGCTTTTGTTGTGGTCTGTGCTTCTTTGGAAGTACATATAATCCAGGTGTGTAGCTAGCTTGGTTTGTGGCGAGTCGTAGGGATGCTCTGATACGTAACACCGGGGCTTTGGGGAGGTTTATGTTTATTTGATGATTTTGTGTGCCTCTGTGGCGTATCATGTTTCGATGAATCTTTTTGGTGAACATATCTTGTATATTTTGGGCAGTTGGCCGAGCACGATGTATATGATGTTTATATGTATATATATGTTGACAAATTTCCGCTGTGTTATATTTGTTGAAAATCATTTAATGAAAATGTTTTGTGTTGAGTTTATTTTTGTGACATCCCGTTTTGGTATGAATACTCTGATAATTGTTTATTATAATTGCATTTATGTTATTTTGGGGAACGGGGTGTTACAAGTTGCAATGCAAATGCAAAGCTAGAGAATCTAAGGTTCGGGAGTTGGTTATACCTAGGGAAGGTGTTAGCATCCTAAGCATCTGTAGTACTCTACATAAACCTCTTATTATATTGTGTTATTGTTGTTTGCTAAGGGGGAAGACCTATGGGTTTATTTCTAAATATACTCGCCAAGAAATCGCATCTTGTGCCTATGTATCCTGACGGAAGTGGAATCAGAGTATTCGTAGTTTCCCTAAAAGAGATTGAGGAACTTCTTGATTGTGGTCAAGGTTCTAAGGGGAAAAGATTGTTGATTGGTTCTAGGAGAAGAGACGAGTCATCATCCTAAGGAGAATACTCGACTTAACCATCATAACTTGTAGGAGATGGTCTTTGCGTCACATTGAGAGAAAGGCTCAAAACTCGAATTCATTGACGAGTATGCCACATACCTCTCTCAAGCGGAAAAG
This sequence comes from Lathyrus sativus, assembly GCA_963859935.3. Taxonomy (NCBI): domain Eukaryota; kingdom Viridiplantae; phylum Streptophyta; class Magnoliopsida; order Fabales; family Fabaceae; genus Lathyrus; species Lathyrus sativus. The sequence continues at coordinate 537,227,724 of OZ012740.1, read as the reverse complement.
ATTCTACATATCTCGAATATGTTATGGGGTAAGAGAATTACGTCTCAACTATTAAGATGAATCACATCTAATTCTCTCGTGGGTAGAATAAGATAGAGTTGTATTAAGGGTTTGTCTAAGCTGAAAGATTTGTTGGACTCATCATGGAGCTTGAATCTCACATATCCAATACCTGCATTTTTGCAAGATTTATTGTTTCCCAGCAGCACAGATCCACCATCTTGATCACAAAGCTCCTCGAACAATTCTCTGTTTGGAGTCATGTGCCAAGTGCAACCTAAATCCATAATCCACTCTTTTCTTGATTCGCCACTTGAAACAACAAGAACATCAGATGAGTCAAAGTCATTTGAACAATGGTCGCGTTACCATTACCTCCATGACCTTTCAGGCATTCAGGGCATACCTTTCTTGTGTGACCCTCCTTCTTACAGTGATAACATTGAATACCAGATGTTTCGCCACTATAAGACTTTTGTTGACTTTTACCTTTTTTCTTGTCAAACTTACCATCCTTTCGCAAGAATTTTCCCTTAACGGCCAAACCTTGGCCCACCTTTGAAGGTTTATGCTCCTTTCATTCGTTCAAGTCCTTAAAATACAAGGCTGATTGAACTTCTTCAAAGGTCAGGGACTCTCTTCCATACAAGAGAGTTTCTTTGAAGTGAGCATGTGTTCTGGGCAAAGCATATAACGATAACAGTGCTTGATCTTCAGCGTCGATCTTCACATCAATATTTTCAAGATAAAAAATGAACTTGCTAAACATATCCAACTGCTCAGCCAACACTTTGTCTTCACTCACTTTGAATGAATACAAAGCTTGCTTCAGGTATAGTCGATTCACCAGAGATTTGGTCATGTACAAACTTTCAAGTTTCATTCATAATCCCGATGTTGTAGTCTCCTTTGATACTTGTCGAAGAACCTTATCACCAAGGCTCAACAATATTGCACTGTGGGCTTTCTCAATCATGCCCGTATTTTCTTTTGCTGTTAATGCAACATCCATGGTTGTCTTTCCCTTCAACGCTTCCAAACAACCCTGCTGAACCAGTAGGGCTTTCATCTTCAAGCGCCACAGACCAAATTCGTTCACTCCGGTAAACTTGTCAATCTCATACTTTGTTGAAGGCATCTTCTCTATGCTCACCGCGCCAACTTTTTTTGAATCGGATGTCTTGAAACAAAATATAAACGGTTTATTAATGATCAAGAAACACACAAGGGTTAGGGTTAACAAAGAAAACAAGGTAAAACAACAAGGAACAACAATGATTGGTTATAAACGGTTATTCTTTCCTTTCTTTTAGAAACAAGATTACAAGTATACAAGAATAACAAAATAACCTCTTTCTCTTGAAATTAGGGTTTTATCTTCCTATTTTTCCTTATATCAAGATTGAGAAACTAGCACCCTATATATAAGAAAAATAGCACACTAACTGAATGAGCTTTTTAACAATTATCCATTACAAGCTAACTTAGGGTACAAGCTAACTTAAACAATTGGGCTTACAAGCAAGGCCCAATTCAACATGATATCAACCCTAGCAATATTGACTAATGCATGTTAGAACAAACTTTGACTACAACACACATTACTCCGACAGCAGCATGCAAACAAACTTCCCTCATGCTTAATTCCTGCCGAACCAAAAGCTACCCTTCGACTATACTAGAGTTCGATCCATCATCTCACATAACAAATGTGGATCTCTTTATTTTTAGGCCTAAGAAATATCTCAATTGTCCAATATCTTTAATACAAAATTTATTATGTATAAAAGCTTTAACACTTCTTTTTTCGATAATAAAATCACCTGTCAGCATTATATCATTGACATACACTAACAATGTATTGAACCTACTATATATATGCTTAATGTATAAAGAAATATCAACCTGAGATTGTATGTATCCTAGAGAAAGGAATCAAGAACACCATAACCAGGAGGGAGGGACATGTAAACTTCCTCATTGAGATCCCCATGTAAAAAAAGCATTATTAACATCAAGTTACTCAATATTCCAATTCTTGATGGTTGCAATGGACAGTAAAACCCTCACAATTGTAATCTTAGCAACTTGAGAGAAATTTTTAAAATACTCAACTCTCTATAGGTGAGTGTAACCCTTGACTACTAACCTAGACTTGTATGTCTTTATATATCCATTGACATGATACTTAACCTTGTATACCCATTTACAACCAACTGGGATTTTTCCTACGGAAAATCCACAATATTCCAAGTTTGATTTTACTTAAGAGCATATATCTCGATATCCATTGCTTCTTTCCAACAACCGTGTTTGGGAGCTTGGTTGTAAGTTTTTGTTTCATGAATAAAAGAAATGGAACAACAAAAGATTTTACTTGTGGGAGAACATTTTTCATAAGATAAAAAAACCAGAAAGAGGATATGTAATAGAGTTATAGACATTGTTGGATGATATTGGGAGAATATTAAAGTGATAACCTTGAAGATAGCTAGGGATATTTTTAACTTTAAATGGTTTTCTAGGTGTATTTAAGGTATTATTTTGGACAAGTTGGTTATGAGAAGTGTCTTGGGTCAGACTTCCATGCATTGTTTCTATGATGGGGGTAAGGTTAAAGTCTATGATAGTAGGGCTAAGGACCTAAGGATGAGGTACGAGCACTAAATGTATGGAGACTTGAGGGATTATAATCAATTGACATAAGAGAAGGACTAGTGTAACACCCCAAATTTATTGGAATATTTATTTAATTTATTTAAATATGAATATTCATATTTTTGGTGAATTTCGTTGGTTGGTATGAAATATTGAGAATTATGGATTTTGGATTATTTATTTAAATAACAGTATATAATATGAATATATTGATATTATTATTAATTTAAATAAGTATAAGTAAATTAAGGGGAAAATGGACATTTGAGGAGGAGTTAGTGAGGGTAAAATTGGAAAGCCCATTTTAAGGTCCAAAGTTAGGTTTAACAAAAATGAGTTTTGAGGGAATTATGATTCATTCTTGTTAGACCGTGAAAAGGGAAGAAATAGAGGCCAGAGCTCTGAGGAAGAGGATTGAGGCAAAAGCTTCGCGAGGTTTCCAAGAATTAAGGAGAAAGGCTTAGAGTCGACAATTAAGGTATGAGGAGTATTTCCTTCATTGTTTTCAATATGTGATTCAATGTGTTTAAAGCCGATTTAAGGGTTTATGGATTTTGAGTATTGAATTGTTGTTGTCTTTCTGGTGAGTTTAATGAGTTTGAGGGATTTGAACTGATGGTCTGATAGGTTTGAGGCTGATTTGAGAGTAAGGGAAATTAGGCCTTCGTGGCCAAATGTATTATTGAGGTTGTTTAACTGTATAGGATAAGTGATTGTGAGAACTTTAATGACTGTGGGGGTATTTGTAAGAAATTATGGGAATTTGAGGCGTAAATAAGATACGGGATTGGCCTAATAAGTTGTAGATTATATGCTTTTATCGCCGTAATACCATAGGAATGATTTAGGGATGTTTTTAGGGCATTGGGAAAGGAAATCATAGAGGTTTTTGGGATGGTTTTGGTGCTGGTGTGTAACAGCGATTTGCTGTAATCGCGAGTTTGCACAACGAAGAATCCTTCACATGGCGAACATTCGCCCCAGACTCGCATAACGAACTTGCTAGTGAACGTAGCAAAGTTTCACGAATTTTAATCTTGTGCGGTGATGTTTTAATGTTGTGATTTCTTTGATGAATTACCATGAGTATCACTATGATTCTTCTGAGATTAATACATGATTGTATGATGATTCCTATGAGTAATGATGATGGGTTATGATGTTGATTTCATGAGTTTTGATGATTCTATGATGACATGATTATTATGATGATTTTGATGAATGATGATGCACCTAATAAGTTAATTATGAGGGTTATACATGTGCATCATGCATTCATATGCATTCCGGACTTCGGTCTAGGACCTTGATTCTTCTGGATTCAGTCCCATTGTGCGGATGTGAGGTATTTTGTTATGCTCCAGTTCTCGTGTAGAATTGGTCCTAATGTTGTGGATCTTTAGAGGGTTGATGGCCTAGTGTCCATCACATTTTGTTGATTGGTACCACATGCATGAGTCATCTTGCATTTGTATTTATGTGACAATTTGGTGTAATTTATAATGTTGTGGCCTTTGATGTTCCTAGATGATTATGATGACCTTGAATATGAAAATGACGTTGTTTTATATATTGATTCCTATATTGATTATTATGAATCGTTTTACTCACCCTGCCTGTTTAAATGTTGCCTCCACGTGGGTAACGTGCAAATGACCAGGTTTAGCCGTGGATGTCATCAAGGACTTTTTGAAGTTTTTGGGCATTGGCCATTATGGTTGACTTAGAGGGTCTTGCTCTGATAGTGTAACATCGGGTTAGGGTCTTTTGAGTTGAACCGTGTTTTATTGATTATTGTTATTTTGATTAAGTTATTGTGCAAGGAAAACTTTGGATTTTTTCCCTTTTGAGTTCCGCTGCCTTTTGAGTAATATTTTTGAGTAATTTTGGGAAAACCCGTTATTTACGGAGCATTGACTATAGAAATGTGCACCCTTTTAAGATGATTTTAATGCGTACAATATTTTACTCTGATAAATATGATTGATTTGTCATTATATTTGTGGGATAGAAAAGGGTGTTACATTAGTGGTATCAGAACAGGTCGGTCCGTCCAGCCAAGTTGCCTAATGTTATTTGTTCCCTAGTGTCGCTACTGCGAAAATCGGCGCCGGCTGAACAGAAGAGTCGCCACCGTGCGTTATTTATCCCAAAGGAGGGAAAGGAAACGCTCGAAGTAAACCTACCGCAAAGACGGGAAAGGAATGGTCATCGCAACCAAATCCTGGATTCGGGAGTCGGTTACGCAAGGGGAAGGTATTAGCACCCCTCACGTCCGTCGTACTCGACGGGATCCACGCTTGTTTGGTTTGTCTAAAGGATGCAAAACAATCTATCTACGGCTGCTAAATCTAAACGGGAAGGAAACTGACTCGATAGAGCATCGCGCTCTATGCCTACGTATTCTCAAGAGAGAAAGTCAGAGTCATCGTAGTTTGGGAAACTACAGGGAATTGGCTCGCCAAGACTTTGCGTCTTGTGCCTACGGACTTCCACGCAGAATAGAAGATCAGAGCTTACGTAGTTCAGGCTAACTACGACTAGACAGGGCGTTCTCACACAGGAGTGAGAGATTAAGTTGGTTTGAAAGGTACGGGAACCTACGGGAACTAAAGCTACGGTCTGGTCTCAAATGCGCAAGGGCAAGAGAAAAGGATAACGTCAGTCGTTAGCGTGAAAGTCTCGATCGCACAGCAGCGAGAGAGCAGAAAGGTTAGTTGTTAGTGTGCTCGCTAGGATATCGCATCCTATGCCTACATATTCTCATTCGGTATGAGAAATCAGAGTAGCTGTAGTTCAGCTAACTACGGGTAGAACGGGGACCACAACACAAATCTCATTTTATTAATATTCGGAAAATTACAATGATAAACTCCTAAAAAATCATACCCATCTATCATGGAAAATCTGATGAAAAATAGTCCCTTAACAAGTGGACTTTTAATTCTACCTCTAAAAAGGTGTAAAATGAAATCCTAAAAGAAAATATATCCTAAAAAATATACAATCTATAAGCTATTATAATATTTCTTTATATTTTTTATAATTTTCCCTTATTATTTTTCTATCCAAGAAAATCTAAGAAAACATCTAAAATATCAAATGAAAATATTGCAAAAATTAAACTCTAAAAAGAGAAAAGAAAATAAAATTCTGCCAGGGGGTGCTTTGGTTCAGCCAGGGGTAGACAAGCAATGCAGTAACCAAACAGAATTGGGGCCCAGCCCACTAAGCAATTCAGAAAAACAAAAACAGGGGCCAGGGGGTGAAAAGCAAACCAGGGGTGTTGCAGCAAAACGGACAGGGCCCAGCCCATTAGCCAAACACACACCAACACGGGGGGGGGGGGGGGGGGGGTGAATGCGAAACGGAGGGTGCGAAACAGAATGGGCCCTAGAGGCCCAAAACCTAACCCAGCCACATGGTCCATCCCCTTCAGCAAAAACCTAACCCTAACTTCTCAACGCACTGTTCATGAACCCTGAACTTCACGCCGCTCCACTCTCTCTCGGATTCTCTCGTCTCCTCTCAAACTTTTCCTCTCCGTTCAAACAAAACTCCTTCATCTCTCCCAAATTCTCTTCTCTCTTCAAATTCTCAAACTTCACCTCCTCAAATCCCATTCAATCTTCACCTCCGTCAACATTACTTCGAAACCGGTAAACAACAAAACATGAATCTCCAGAAATATACATCCGTCCGTTGATTCTTGAGGTTCTTGGACGTTCGGATGGATGACGATCTGATGGACGAAGTTGCTGCTTGTTGAGGATTCTTGAGGAAGGCCTTTGAAGTTCAACGATCTGAAAAAACTGGTGAACATTTGATGACGAGGTTCTTGAAGATTTGAGCGATGAAGATTTCTCGAAGCTGTTCATGAAGATCTTTGACGAACGATGTTCTTGACGGAAAGATAAAAAGGAGCCTGATGCTGTTTTGATGATTTCTTGATGAAATGATGAAGAGTTGTTGGAGATTTGTTGAAGGATATGAAGAACGCTTTTGAATCTGGAGGATCTTTGGAGTTCTCTGAACCTGATGATGAGAGATGATCTCGATGAAATGATGAAGAACGACGATGCAAATCTGGAAACTCCACGACGAGTCTTATGAAGATTGATGAAGATCTCTGGATTGCGTATGAATATCTGGTGGCGATTTAGTGATGTTCTTCTGAAAACATGGTGAAGATGAAAGGCGTTGGTTGAATTTCTGGAAAAATTTATGAGGAACGGAGCAAGCAGATGAAGATTCCGACGATGGTTCTTTGAACACAGGATCTGTTGATGATGATTATTGTTGCGGATGACGAATTGGATGAAGATTGGAGATTAACATTTCTGGATTTTGTTGATTATTGATGTTGTTGGTGAAGATCAAAGAATAATCTGTTGAAACGATGGAGAATGGAGGAAAGAGATGAATTCTGGAAATTTTGTGTCTCCGGTGAGGTTGTTACGGCGGTCGGAGGGCGGTTACGATGGCCGGAGTTTGGTGGAGGTGGTGGTTGCATGGCCGGCGGCCATGCATCCGACGGGGGCTAGGGTGAAGACAGGTGGCTGGAGGGAAGGAGAGAGGGAGAGCCACGTGGCCACATGCAGAAGGAGGTGGTGGCTTCTGCAGGTGAAACGTGGCAATGAAGAGATGGGGTTTCTGAAATGAAACGTGGCGTGTGGTGAGGAGAAAACGTGGCAAATGAAGTGGGGCCATCTGAGAGTGAAACGTGTGGCCTTTATACGGATGACACATGGACTGGAGAACTTGGACTGGGCCTCCAAAACAGCTGGGCCCACGAATTATGGACTGAATCAACCACTAATGAACACTGATTAAGCTAATTAACACTCAATTAATACTAATGAAAATTTAAAACAGCTATTAAATCCTAAATGAAAATTAAAACTACTCTAACCTAATTAAATCCAATAAACTCTAATTAAAATCTAACTAAGACTCTAATTAATCTAATTATCCTAAAAGAATTAAATCTAATAACTTCTAAAAAGGAGGACTAACCTAAAAAAACTCTATTAATTCTAATTAATGAAAACTCTATTAATTTCTATACAAACACAAAATAGAAAAATTCTATTAATTCTATTTAAAAAATCCTACTAAAAGAAATACCCTATTAAAAATCATTATCTAAAAAATCTACTTAATATCTAAAAACATGATTCTTATTAAAATCATTATCTAAAAAAATGAATTATTCTATAAAAAAAAGAATTAAACTAAAACTATTTAGAAAAACATTTAATATCTATTAAAACCTATTTAAAAGAAATCTATAAATTCTAAAAATGATTTAAAACTATTAAAATGTTAAAAGAAATCTATTTAAATTCTAGAAAATCTATATTAAAATCCCGACAAAGGCAATCAACCAAAATAAACGAGAGCGCGAGACCAGATCGAAACAAACAGTAAACCCCGACACCAAGAACCTCCAAAATCACTGTGTAAGCTGAAAACACCCAGGAAGCGCGTGACTTCTCAAAATAACCTCCGATTATTCGACCCGGTCTGAAATACCCGAAATGTGAAAACAGGGCTGTAATCCCGATAAAATCAGTATGAATGAGAAAATGTACTGTATGCGGTATGCGAATGCGAATGCAAAATGCGTCGAACCATAAACCAAATATGGGACCCGGTTGGTCAAATTTTAGGGTGCAACACCTAGTATGTGACATGTGTGTGAAAACACTTTCGGTACACGTTTATTTTCTAGCCTTTGTCTGCAGAAGTTGGAATGAAACAAGTGGGGGAGAAGCTTGTGCTTCTCCGGGATGCTTCAAGTGTGAAGTGGTGACTCAGTGTGTATATGAACGCTCTTATAGTTTGATAAAGATGGTTTATGCCCCATCATGATTTTCGGTTGTCTATTGTCAAATTGAAGAACTGATCACCCTTAGTCTCTTGTTGATAGTAGACAAAGTCATGTTGGATGGGATAGACGAGTCTTGTAAGCTTAGATGGCGTGTGGAGTGAATTGTTTTGAGTTAAACTAAGTGCTTAAAAATTATTTTTGTGAGTCGGTGCAGGATGGTGCTGAGATGTTTATTTTGATGGAAACTTTGAGTGTTAATAAAGTGGGGAAGTTGGTGGCGTGACAGTTATTTGTGATTACCCGGAAGTTTTTCTTGATGAGATAAGTGATTTACCGTCGGAACATGAAATGTAGTTTACGATCGACCTAGTTCCTGGACCTAGTTCTTGAAACTAGTTTGGTAGCGATGGCCCCATATCATATGTTCACACCGAAATCAAAGAAGTTGAAGAATCAACTTGAAGATCTGCTTGAAGAGAGATTCATTTGTCCGAGTGTGTCACCGTGGGGTGCACCAATTTTGTTAGTTAAGAAGAAAGAAGGTTTTGTGAGGCTTTTTGTGGATTATAGACAATCGAACAAGGTGACTATGAAGAATAAGTATCCACTTCCAATGATTGATGATTTGATGGATCAGTTGGTTGTTGCAAGTGTGTTTAGTAAGATAGATTTGAGATCTGGGTATCATCATATTTGTGTGAAGCCTTAGGATATTCTGAAGACAGCTTTTAGAATAAGGTATGGACATTATGAATATTTTGTGATGCCATTGGGTGTGACTAATGCACTATGTGTATTTATGGAGTACACAAACAAGATTTTCCATCCTTATTTGGACAAGTTTGTGGTTGTGTTCATTGATGATATTTTGATATATTCGAAGAGTGAAGAGGATCATGCTGAGCAGCTAAAAACTGTGTTATCAACGTTGAAAGAGAAGCAGTTATATGCAAAGCTTCCAAAATGTGAGTTTTGGTTGAAGAAAGTGAGTTTCCTTAGTCATGTGATCTCGAGTAGAGTTATTGCGGTTGAATGTCGAAGGTTAAAGCTGTATCGCAGTGGGAAGCTTCGAAATTGGTTTTTGAGATTAGAAGTTTTCTTGTTTATGCAAGTTATTATCAGAAATTTATTAGAGGATTTGCCAAGTTATCTTTTCCTTTGACACAGTGGACTAGAAGGTTCAAGCTTTTGTTTTGGATGAAAAGTGTGAAGAAATTTTTCAAGAGCTATTGAAAAGGTTGACAACAACTCCTGTTTTGATTTTGTCGAATCTGGAAGAACCGTTTGTTGTATATTGTGATGCTTTGTTGATGGGATTGGGAGGTGTGTTGATGCAACATCAGAAAGTTGTAGCTTATGCTTCAAGGCAACTTAAAGTGCATGAGAGGAGTTATCTGACGCATGATTTAGAGTTGGTGTTTGTATTGAAGCTTTGGAGGCATTATTTGTTCGGATCGAGATTTGAAGTGTTTAGTGATCATAAGAGCTTGAAATATTTCTTTGATCAGAAAGAATTGAATGCGAGGCAAAGGAGATGATTGGGACTTCTGAAGGATTATTGTTTTTGTTTGAATTACCATTCGGATAAAGCATGCATGGTAGCTGATGCATTGAGTAGGAAATCTTCGCATATATCGATGATGATGGTAAAAGAGTTATAACTGATTGATCAATTTCGTGAAATGAGTTAGGTTTGTGAAGAGACTTCTTATGGAGTTAAGCTTGGTATGTTGAAGCTTACTAGTGGTATTCTTGATGATATTCGAGAAGGTTAGAAACCCGATTTGAGTTGGTAGATCGGTTGAATTTGATGAATCAAAGTCGAAGAGCTGATTTTCAAATTAATGAAAATGGTATCATGAGATGTCGTGATAGAGTTTGTGTTCCAGATATTGTTGAGTTGAAAAAGAGTATTCTTGAGGAAGGACATCAAAGTAGATTGAGTATTCATCCCGGTGCTACGAAGAGGTACTAGAATTTGAGGAAATTGTTTTGGTGGCTGTCGCACCCTAATTTTTGACCATAAGATCCCGTCTCCTTGTCTTTTTTCTTTGTTGTTTTATTTTCCTATATGTGTTTGTTATCGCTAACTGGCTTGTGCGGGAGCTTTGGTGTCAAGTAGTTTTTGATGTGTGCCCTTATAAATGTGCTCCAAAGAATCAGAACTTCTTCCTTTTGATGTTGAGCATAATCATCGAAAGACCAGTTGGGGACTCGTGAGGAATTTCGTCACGAGTTGCATTACTATTTCAAATATTGTCTCAAATGTGACTCTGGTACCAGATCCCCCGTCGTTTGTGCAAACAAGGATTAAAGTTGGTTTCAAGAATTATTTTGTTCCCATCCTTGAAGTTTGATCATTGTGTGCCCCTCTAAATTTTTAAGGAAAAGGTCAAATTGTATTATTATTAGTCTATGAGGAATGCGTTTGGAAGAACTTATCAAAGTCAAGGGGTTTAAGTATACAATTTGAGTGTGAACATAAGGCGTTGGTGTTTTGAAATTCAAATACGATTATACCCGGATCCACGAGTTCAAAGGTTCCCCTCGTTTGAAGTCAATGCCAAATTACATTGATTAAAGTTTGGTTCATTGCAATTTGGAAACTAACTTTATTGACAATGCAAATGCCTATGGATGGTCAATTACAGTACACCTCGGACAAACATCCCGTTGAAAGTATTGTGGGAGCATTTTTTTTATATGCAGAGTTCTTCATTATTCTACAAAGGGAAAGTAAAGCTACAAAGTGCAAGCCTGTGATTTAGTTCCAAAGAAAGCATGAAAGAATAAATTCACCAAGTAGATCTTCATTGTGTTATTACAAGTGGTATGCCTGTAAGCAATAAACTTAAGAATTGTCGAGATTACAACCAAGTGTTCATTTCTTTGGTTACAAGGATTCAAGTTTATCACAATTTAAAATTATTGGTTGCGAATCCTACGATAATTGATCTGCCTTTCTATGCCTTAGAAGAAGAGGATGACCGGCCAATGACAGACTTGACGCTACCCAAAGCTCGGATAAGAGATGGGAGTTTCACGCTACATCCTATAGCCACAACAGAATCTGGAGATTACCGCCGACAAGGATTTCGCACCAGAACATGCTTCTTTAGGAATTTGCCCAGGACTAAGCACTGCACCTGCAATATCTTCACCTGCAAACACAAAAACCTCGCAGCAGTAGCTCACATTATATACTTCTACATACACCAAAGGAAACAACATCAATGTTCTGCGTAAAGGAGAAACAAGTGTTAAAATTCATTAAGTTCAGACAGATTCAAACTTTCTAAATTACAGTCCAGACAGAGGAATCTCTGTACCTAAAAAAATAGCACCTGCAGCTAAACCATGATGTTCTCCCTCATACTCAACAAAAGCAAAGGGCACACCTTTTTTCTTCAAACCTTGTAAATTAAGCAAGCTCAGTTTAAGACGACACCGTTTCCTGCTCGTCGCCTTCCATGAAGCAATTTTTGAAGTGTTCTTCGACCTCGACATAAACATGTTCCCTAACTTCTCAAAACGCCCACCAACAGGTCATACGGTTCAACAGCTGTTATCTCTTCCTAAAACGGCAAATCGAGTTGCTTGCGATACTCCACTTCGAACAACCTGCCAAAGTGACAAAAAATTCAAGAATAAATCCAAAAATAACAAGTCTTCAAACAGCAAGATGGAACAGGGTGACCGAGCATAGTTAACAACGCAATTAATCCCCTTCCGAAACCAACAACCGACACTTTTTGGAAGGAGCTTTAATGTTGTTTTCTGCAAATCAAGGCAAAATCAATTAGTTTCCAAACTTACCCAAACATGTTCAGACAGGACGATTTTCTTCCAAAATGAGAATGGAAAGACATTATGAAAATCCATTAACGCATTCAATCGAAAAACACAAGTTTATGACTATAAATAAGGGCGAATGCACACGGAGAAAAGGGGGTACACAATCGACCCACAGAATACAGAAGAGGGAACCTCCGTTTTGAATATAAACCAGTTCACATTAACAGAGAAAAACATCCAGAAATACCAAATTGAGAGACGAAAGGAGGAAGACTTATCTCGTGTTGTTATTTCGTCCGCGAATCAGCCGTCATCAAAAAAATCACTCCACACTAGAAGCCCCCTTCGTAAGTCCGTCGACGGAAAACCCCATCCATCCACCGTCGAAGCCTCCGCAACCCTCATACCTCCGTCTTCGTGAATCCATCATCAAGATCTGCAAAAACCATTAAGCAGTGAGATTTTTAACATTTAACATTTTTTTGTTTTGTTGTTTGATTTATGTAGTGATGAAGAAGACAAGAAGCGGGAGGAAGAAGGATTGAAGGATGTGAATTAGAGACAATCGGCGATTTGCAGAGGAGGAAGAGGAGAGGGCAACGACGGGTTAGGGATTTGGGTTAGATTAGGTTTTTTCGATTTTTGTTTGTAATGATGTAATCTTGTGTGCAGCACCCCATCACACTACCATACACCCATGCGCATCATTGTCGTCCAACCTCCATTTGACCATCATCACACGACCCAAACCGGCGTAGCCCCATGGTAATACACTGCACCCACACGCACAGGATCCGTCGCCCCCCAATCCCTTCATTTTCCTTTTATTTCAGTTTTATTTGTTTTATCATTTTATTCTGTAATAATGTAATATTAATAAAGCTAACTAACATTACTAACCTCATAACAGCTAACATGTTATAAAAAAATTCGGGAAAATATTTATGTTTAATAAAAAAAACGAATTTTAGAAGAGAAAATGACAAAATTATATTTTAGAGTTATTAATAATCTGGTCCATTTTATAATAAAAAATAAAAATAAATTATATGTAGTTTAATTATTTTTTTTAAAACTCTAATTCAGCAACAAATTTTTTTTTAGATTAAGTTAATTTATTTTCTTTCTCTTAATTTAAAAACTCATAAAATATTTATTTATCTAAAAATCCAAAAAAACAGTTTATTTTCTTTTAAAAATAACTTAGAACTTTAATCTTTTTGCTAATTTATAATTAATCCACTTTATATATATATATATATATATATATATATATATATATATATATATATATATATATATATATATATATATATATATATATATATATATATATATATATATATATATATATATATATATATATATATATATATATATATATATATATATATATATATATATATATATATATATATATATATATATATATATATATATATATATATATATATATATATATATATATAAAACCTTTTAGTAATAAGTAATTTATATTTCTTTATAATTTCTCACAAAAACCACATTTTAATTTCTAACATCCTCCTAACTTGACTTATCCATTCAACTGCTACTCATGCTCACTTGTATATCAATTATCCAACTTCGCCTCCGAAGGAAAGGTTCACGTGTTTGACCCCCGTGTCAATGCCTTTACCCTCGCCCAACCTAGCCTTGGGATTTGAGTCCCCGTACTCACCTTTAGGCGTCCCGTCGTGGACATACCTTCATTCTTTTCAATTCAACTTTCAATGTAGATAGGAGTCTCCGCACTCCAAGTAATCACTTCCATATGAACGCTTACCTCCCCTTGGAACTTTGACCAACAGTCAAAGAAGTTCCTCATCTCCCTCGTTGAGGAGAACTACAAATACTCTAATTCCATTCCCGTCAGGATATGTAGGTACAAGATGCGATGTCTTGGTAAGTATACTTAGAAATAAACCACTAGGTCTTTTATCCCTTAAGCAGATAACCCTTAGCAATAAACACATTAAAACAAGAGGTTCCTGTAGAGTACTACAGAAACTTAGGATGCTAATACCTTCCCTAAGCTTAACCAACCCCCGAACCTTAGATCTCTCTCCGCATTGTGTTTACAATGCAAAATAGGTTTTTCCTTTCTTTAACCTTTCCTTCGGACAAATAAAAGACCGGTTGTAATGAATTAAGATTCAAGCTAATCGATAGCTTGGTATCCAATTTTCACCGCGATAGTGGCCAGGGATGAAGAAAGATATTGCTGAGTTTATTTATGCTTGTTTGACATGTCAGAGGATGAAGATTGAACATCAATGATCGTTGAGTATGATGTAACCATTGAATATTTCAGAGTGGAAATGGGATAGCATTTCTATGGATTTTGTGACAGGTCTGCCGAGGACTTTGAAGGGATATGATTCAATTTGGGGGATTGTTGATAGATTTACCAAATCAGCTCATTTCTTACCAATGAGGATTAATCGTTCTATGCTGAAGCTAGCTGAGATGTATATTGAGGAAATTGTGAAGTTGCATGGGATACCGTCGAGTATTGTGTCAGATGGAGATCCTAGATTTACATCGAGATTTTGGAAGAGTTTGCAAGACACTTTAGGTACCATGTTAAGATTGAGTTCTGCCTATCATCCGCAGAAGAATGGACAGACAGAGAGAATTATCTAGTCTTTAGAGGATTTGTTGAGAGCTTGTGTGTTGGATCAAGGTGGACCGTGGGATAGTTAATTGTCGTTGATTGAGTTTACCTACAACAACAGTTACCATTTTAGTATCGGAATGGCACCGTATGAGGCATTGTATGGTAGGAGATGTAGGACTCCTTTGTGTTGGTATGAATTAGGAGAGAGTATTGTACTCGGACTTGAGATTGTGCAAGAGACAACTGAAAAAGTCAAGATGATCCAAGAAAAGATGAAAGTGTCGCAGAGTCGTTAGAAGAGTAACCATGATAAGAGAAGGAAAGAACTTGAGTTCCATGAAGGAGATCACGTGTTTTTGAGAGTTACGTCGGTAACTGGTGTTGGCCGAGCTTTAAAGTCCGGAAAGCTCACACCATGTTTTGTTGGTCCGTATCAGATTTCACATAGGGTAGGAGAAGCAACATATCAGATTGCTTTACCGTTGTCGCTTGTGAATTTGCATGATGTGTTTTATGTGTCTCAGTTGAGGAAGTACATTCCAGATCTGTCACATGTGATTCAGATGGACGATGTACAAGTGAGAGATAATTTGACTGTTGAGGTATTTCCAGTACGGATTGATAAACGAGAAGTGAAACAACTGTGAGGTAAAGAGATTTCCTTGGTAAATGTAGTTTTGGGAGGACCAGTTGGAGAAAGTTGGGCTTGGGAGCGTGAGAATCAAATGAGGGAGTCGTATCCGACTTTGTTTCCTTGAGGTAATTTTCGAGGGCGAAAATTCTTTTAAGTGGGGAAGAGTTGTAACACTCTAAATTTATTAGAATATTTATTTAATTTATTTAAATATGAATATTCGTATTTTTGGTGATTTTTGGTGGTTGGTATGAAATATTGAGAATTATGGATTTTGGGTTATTTATTAAATAATAGTATATAATATGAATATATTGGTATTAAGGGCAAAATGGACATTTGAGGAGGAGTTAGTGAGGATAAAATTGGAAATCCCATTTTAAGGCCCAAAGTTAGGTTTAACAAAAAGGAATTTTGAGGGAATTAAGATTCATTCTTGTTAGACCGTGAAAAAGGAAGAAATAGAGGCCAGAGCTCTGAGGAAGAGGATTGAGGCAAAAGCTTTGTGAGGTTTCCAAGAATCAAAGAGAAAGGCTTAGAGTCGGCAATTAAGGTATGGGGAGTATTTCCTTCATTGTTTTCAATATGTGATTCAATGTGTTTAAAGCTGATTTAAGGGTTTAGGGATTTTGAGTATTGAATTGTTGTTGTCTTTCTGGTGAGTTTAATGAGTTTGAGGGATTTGAACTGATGGTCTGATAGGTTTGAGGCTGATTTGAGAGTAAGGGAAATTAGGCCTTCGTGGCCAAATGTATTATTGAGGTTGTTTAACTGTATAGGATAAGTGATTGTGAGAACTTTAATGACTGTGGGGGTATTTGTAAGAAATTATGGGAATTTGAGGCGTAAATAGGATACAGGGTTGGCCTAATAAGTCTTAGATTTTGCGCCTTTATCGTCGTAATACCTTAGGAATGATTTAGGGATGTTTTTAGGGCATTGGGGAAGGAAATCGTAGAGGTTTTTGGGCTGGTTTTGGTGCTGGTGTGTAACAGCGATTTGCTGTAATCGCGAGTTCGCACAACGAAGAATCCTTCGTACAGCGAACAATTGCCCCATACTCGCACAACGAACTTGCTAGTGAATGTAGCAGAGTTTCAGGAATTCTGATCTTGTGCAGTGATGTCTTGATGTTTTGATGTTGTGATTTCTTTGATGAATTACCATGAGTATGACTATGATTCTTCTGAGATTAATACATGATTGTATGATGATTCCTATGAGTAATGATGATGAGTTATGATGTTGATTTCATGAGTTTTGATGATTTTATGATGACATGATTATTATTATGATTTTGATGAATGATGATGCACCTAATGAGTTTATTATGAGGATTATACGTGTGCATCATGCATTCATATGCATTCTGGACTTCGGTCTAGAACCTTGATTCTTCTGGCTTCAGTCCAAGTGTGCGGATGTGAGGTATTTTATTATGCTCCAGTTCTCGTGTAGAATCGATCTTACTGTTGTGGATCTATGGAGGGTTGATGGCCTAGTGTCCATCAAATTTTGTTGATTGGTACCACATGCATGAGTCTTGTTGCATTTGTATTTATGTGACAATTTGGTGTAATTTATAATATTATGGCCTTTGATGTTCCTGGATGATTATGATGATATTGAATATGAAAAAGACGATGTTTTATATATTGATCATATATTGATTATTATGAATCATTTTACTCACCTTGCCTGTTTGAATGTTGCCTCCACGTGGGTAACGTGCAGATGACCAGGTTTAGCCGTGGATTTCGTCGAGGACCTTTTGAAGTTTTTGGGTCATTGGCCATTACGATTGACTTATAGGGTCTTGCTCTGACAGTGTAACATCGGATTGGGGTCTTTTGAGTTGGACCATGTTTTATTGATTATTGTTATTTTGATTAAGTTACTGCGCAAGGAAAACTTTGGATTTTTGCCCTTTTGAGTTCCGCTGCCTTTTGAGTAATATTTTTGAGTAACTTTGGGAAAAACCCATTGTTTACGGAGCATTGACTATATTTGAATTATTGAGAAATGTGCGCCATTTTTAGATGATTTTATTGCGTTCAATACTTTACTCTGATAAACAGGACTGATTTGCCATTATATTTGTGGGGTAGAAAAGAGTGTTACAACTAGGACATGTATATACATCAGAGAGACTAGGAGATGAAGGTCTAGGACCAGAAAAAACAGAGGTCACAAGTACCTCATACAGAGTAGGACCTAAAGGCCTATAACTAGTAGATACAAGGATATGGTCTTGTGATGAATATGGATCAAGAACATAAGAATTTCCCATTGGTTCATGA
The DNA here is from genome assembly GCA_963859935.3 of Lathyrus sativus. Lineage (NCBI taxonomy): Eukaryota > Viridiplantae > Streptophyta > Magnoliopsida > Fabales > Fabaceae > Lathyrus > Lathyrus sativus. The sequence goes on along the minus strand of OZ012740.1, from coordinate 537,209,866 downwards.
ACAGAAACAGAAAGAGTTTTGAAAGCATTTTTAAAAGGGAAGAAATACTTACAAAAAAAATATTACGAGAAGCAAACAAAGCATGAGATTGTAAATCATAAAAGATATAAAATTTTGTACCATCTTTAACACCAAGCAAAATAGCCTTTTCTAGCCCTAGCATCAACCTTAGTTTTGGGAGCTTGCAGGGTTGTTACAGAACAAAGATAACCAAATGCTTCCAAATGAATGATAACATGAGAATTTTTAAACAACATCTCGTAAGGGCATTTTGAATGAACTAAAGGACCATAAATTTTGTTTATTAAATGGATATCATGCTAGATTCTAAAATTCCATAAAGTCAATGGAATGTTTGAATGAAAAGTAACAACTCTAGCCACATTCAATATATAATGGCGATTTTCTCTACCATCCCATTTGTCGCAACTGCGAAAAACACCCGACGGAAAACAGAAGAGTCACCACCTTTCGTTATTTATCCCACATAGAGGGAAAGGAAACAATCGGAAAAACCTGACGAAAAAGGGAAAGACGAGGTCATCGCAACCATGTCCTGGATTCGGGAGTCGGTTGCGCAAGGGGAAGGTATTAGCACCCCTCACGTCCGTCGTACTCGACGGGATCCACGATTGTTGTCTATCTAAGGGTGTGTTTAAACTATTTATGCTACAGGCCTGGGACAAAAAGAAATAAGAAGAGAGACTCGGCAGAGCATCGCCACTATGTGCCTACGTATTCCCTCGTGCAATGGGAAAGTCATAGTCAACGTAGTTCAGCTAACTACGGGAGAAAGGGGGGAAGGTTGCTCGCCAAGACATCGCGTCTTGTGCCTACGTACTTTCATCTGGTATAAAAGATCAGAGCAAACATAGTTCGGGCGGACACAAAACCACAGGTGGATTAAGTGTTTTAACAATGTAGGGTTAAACCTCCGTTCCACCAGTTAGGGACTAAGCCTGTTTGCGGTAGAACCGAAGCTTAACAACACTCTTTTCTGGAAAAAAAAGTTTCCGATTAATCCCGAAGGAAAAAGGCTTGAAATTTATTTTGTGTTTTTTAGTGAAGTGAATTAATTCGGTTTGTGATTCACGTTGCACTAAAGACTATGATATGGAGGCAAATGCGTCGTATATCGCCCCCAAACGGGACGTATACTAAACACTCTAGATAAGCGAGAGGAGGCCCCTCGCTCATCATTCCCTATGTAGCTTAAGGCTCGTAGCGTGCAACGTTTATCGCATTTATTAGATGGATTAGAATGGTTTGAGATGAGAAGAGAGACACACAGAAGGTCTAAGGGAAACTCGGCCCTAACGTTGTCATGCAAAATGTTCCTAGAGTTTGGATTAGAAGGGGAAACATCTACCCTAATGTTAGCATGCTTGGATTGAACACCTAATGTCTCTCCTACTCCCATCCTAAACGGAGGGACTAGGAATCCTATGGGGATCATGGCAAAAAGCACAAGAAGAACAAAGGAAGGATCAATCACAAGTAGAAAATGCAAACATGAAAATGCACACTTAGAATGGTGGGAGGGAGGAAAAAATGTGTGGGGCAGCAGCCGCCACAAGCGCGTCTCGATCTCAACAGCGATACAAAAATGATGCAAACATGTGGAGAAAAACGAGAGATGAAAGTAAATAAACATGCCAACAAATGCCCACTTCGATCCACATACACAAGCATGTAAACAAATGGAAAATGAATATACATGTCAATAAAATCATGATTAACCAACCACAAACAGTGACAAATATCCAAAACACTTCAATCCTAATGCATCACACTAATATATGATGATTCAAATCGAAACGGTATGCGAACAAGCAAGCAAAACAGCAAATATGACATTATGGCACAGTGTTAATCAGTTAACCCCTGGGGTTAATCGGTTAACACCTTAAAAAGTTTGGAAAATCTGGAATTTTGAACAGGTTAATTGGTTAACAATATGCGTTAACCAATTAACACTGTTAACGTTTGAAAAAAATTTGAAAGTTTGAAATGGTTAACCGGTTAACCATATAGGTTAACCGATTAACATTGCATCAGAAGCTAAAAAACAGCAGCAGGAAATCACTTCTAGCACTAAAACAGCTTATCCAAGGTTCCAACAGATCAACTTATCAATTAAGCACGAAATTAACAACAGAAAACAGAGATCCAACATCATGGATACACAATTACACCACAACATCACAATTCGAACAGATCAAAATCAACCAAAATTCAATCGAATATGAAGATTAACATGATAAGCTCAAAAATTAAATCGGATCGAGAATTCCAACCTTCGAAGCGGAGATTTGCTTCGATAAATGTTGATCAACTGAATTTGAGCAGATCAAATGCTAGAAATACGGAAAACTTCAAGATCCACAATAATTGTTGTTGTATGAATGAAGATCCACCAAATTTGAGTCAAAAAGCTTTAAATAATCACTTCTAGATCCAACTCTAGATTCAGATCCAAGCTTGCACAAAAATTGAAGAAGGAAATTGCTGCAATGATGATGATGGAAAGAGGTTCTAGCTCAAGAATCCATTGATTCCAATGAAGAATCAAGAATTCCAATGAAAAAGAGCTTTGAATGTGGGTTTTGGAAATGGAGAAGTTGAGAGAATTTGAGAGAATTCTGATCAATTCTGAGAATTGAATGTGTGAAAATGAGAATTGGATGGTTTGGTTTGGAGTTAATCACTTAAATACCATCTAGGTTTGGATCCCAAAGCAAGGTTTGGAAATTGGATTGGAAAACTTGGCTTGGAAAGTGGCATGGGATTTTGGAGGGAAATATGAAATTTAAAGATGTTCTAGATCCTTCCCAAATGAAAATTTGAATTCCAAGGTGATCAAAATTGGACCTAAGTGCAATTGGCTTGCAAAATCACGTACAAGGTAAAATCTGCTATGGTTAACCGGTTAACCATATGCATTAACCGGTTAACACTGTTAAAACTTCAGATCTGAGCTGATTCTCCAATGGTTAATCGGTTAACCATATGTGTTAACCGATTAACACCTTCAAAAATTTGAATTTGGCGCCTTTTGGAGGGAAATCTGCCATTTGCCCTGTTTCAACTGTTTGGAGCTCTGTTAAGCTTCTGAACCTCATTTTTGACCATTATCACTGTGAAAATACTTGACATGAGCCTGAGTGCTGCTTTCTGAATTGTTGTTCTCCTGCAAAATAAAATAAAATCGGCTGCCTGACCGTTGGATAAAATAAATGCCCAATCCTCTGATGCTCGTTGTTCGTGGTTCTGTCTTTTTGCGCTGAAACGAACTTGAGTCACAGGAATACCTTGATCCCATGCCTCGAGGACAAATTCCATGATATGCAAAAAATGCAAAATGCAAAGAAACAAAAGCCAGTTACGGTTAAAACGAAAGGCAAATTTTGGGGTGCTACAGCTGACCCTATTCAAACAACTTGGACCTGAAGGGAGGAAAAGCATCTGCTTTCAAACATTCAAGGTATAAGGTGATTGAATACAAAAGAATCCGGAAATTTGCACCCTGCGGGAATGCAAAACAGCGACGACCAACCAAGAGTTGGAAAATGACGCGCTGGGGATAACAATCCAATATAATCTGAAATTCATCCAAAAGATACCAACCAAAAGTCGGGAAAACACCCGGAGGATACCAACTAAGAGTTGGAACAAAGACCAACGGATACCAACCAAGAGTTGGGAAACAACCGAAGATACCAACCAAGAGTTGGGATGAAACCAACAACAGATACCAACCAAGAGTTGGAACAGACTCTCCCATAAAAATACCAACCAATAGTCGGGATAGCGAACTCGGAATACCAACCAAGAGTTTGAACAAACCCTGTTGGGGGACAAAAGAGAAAAACAATCAAGCAAACCACATCGTGCGAGAAAACATCCTGACGACTTCCCTCCCCTAGGAAAAGAGTAGACTAATCAGACGACTCTGCATGGGATCAACATCCATCACAAGATAACAATCTAGCAGCACTATCCAAAAGATGGGATGAGGGTTACTCTCTGGGGACAAAACCACCCCTACCAACCAAGAGTTGGAATCCACCGTCAGAGAACAAAGGTTATTTATTCAAGAGTTGGAATAACGTTAATAAATCGACCACATCGGATATGGAGACCTCACTGGGGAATTAAAGACTACCAACCAAAAGTTGGAAAACGAATCGACGTCCCCGACCGACCATACTGGGGAAACCATAACCGCCAACCAAAAGTTGGAAAATGCCAGATCTCCTCATCAACCAAAAGTTGAGATAACGACTCCGCTGAGGAATAAGGAAGGACTACCAACCAAAAGTTGGGACACCCAACAAGGGATAACATCCAACCAACAGTTGGGAAACAAAGGTGCTAACCAATAGTTAGAATCACCATGAAACACCATCGATCAAAGGTCGGAACACAAGCTGCTAACCAAGAGTTAGGATTGTTGGGGAAAGATCCTCATCAACCGCAAATCAGAACCAAAAGCTACTAACCAAGAGTTAGGATAGCTGGGGGATGCTAAACAAACTGACTCCACCATAGAAGACTGTCAACCAAAAGTTGGGATGATCATCCCAAATTATCAACCAAGGGTTAGGATAACAACTACTAACTAAGAGTTAGAATAACAAAGATTGTCAACCAAAGGTTGGAAAAGAGACTCCGCGCGGGGAAACCAAAGATTACCAACCAACAATTGGGATCACCTTCTAGGCCAACCAAAAGTTGGAACACCAAACCCAATAATCTGAACCACGTTGGGGGGTACCAACCAAGAGTTGGAATCGTCGACTCTGCTGAGAGAAATAAAGAATAACCACCAAAAGTTGGAATAACATCCAAACACCATTGGGTCATCAACCAAAAGTTGAAATAAAGCAAAGATGACCAACCAAAAGTTGGAACAACTCTGTTGGGGAAAGAACCACAAGCTTGACCAGGGAAGACAACACTCGCAAGCAACTCACCTGAGGAAAGCGAAGACATTTACCCAAACGACTCAGCTGGAAGAATCGGATAAAATAACTGACCCAAAAGTCCATCCTGATGCGGATAACACGAGAGCCCCTTGATTCAAACAACTCTGCTGAGAGGATATCCGGTCCCAAAACACCAAACTTGGCTTATGCTTCAGATGCCTATGTTTGAAAATGGCGTAATGCTCCATACGAAATGGAAATGCTACGCATTTGGGAGGATGCTAATGCAAAAATGCAAATACAAAAGAACCACCCTAGCAAAATAAATGCTAGGGAGAAAAGATACCCACTCTGCCGGGGAGAGAGAACAACCCTGTCGGGGAGAGAAATCCACACCGCTGGGGATCAAATCAAATCCTGTCGAGGAAAATACCCTGGATGGCCTTCTAAAATACAGCTCTTCTGGGAAATTGAATAGCTCGGCTGGAACATAAGCAATTTTATGCTTAAATCAAACCCCTCCTATTGAGAAAACCGTCCCTGCGGGAGAGATACGACCATCTTCCGAGATGAACTTTACTCTGCTCGGGGAATCAGCCCTGAATGGCATTTCAAAAAAAACTCCACCATGCTCGGGGAGAAAATCCACTATGCTTGGGATTATATCAAGTATCAACTAGTCTTGCCGAGGAATATCAGATACTCCTACTAGGAACTCCGTTCTACTAGGGAAATCCCACACTCATGTTCCACCATTTACTCTGTCGAGGGAATCAGCATCACACCCTGCTGAAGAAAATCCTGCATACCGACTCCGTTGGGAAAGGGCGTCGCCGATGTTGCCTCCGCTGGAGAAGAAAACTGGTTTACAAACCAACCTGCCGTTGAGGGAATCACTTATATCCTGCTCTGCTGAGAACAAACTCCACCCTGCTGGGGACTCACTTTCTCATGAAGACAAAGCTTTGTTCTACTGGAGATATAACCTTTCAAACTTGATAATCGGACTCTGCCGGGGAAAGGACACAGCTCTGCCGGAGAGAGGATGACCCCTTCACTGGGGAAGTGAAATCTCTATTATGGGAAGCATACCTCTTTGTTGCTCGTGCCTGACTGCATTTACCTGTTGAGAATACCCGGCCGACAACAACTGCTATTTGCTGTGACTTTGAACTGCTGAAGATAAGGGAATCTCACTCGGCTGTGATAACCTTGTTGACCTGCAACAAAGGAAAACACCAAAAATGTTCTATATGTGAAATGGTTACCTCAATTACCATCCATAGTAGATAGCAACAAGGCTCCGCCAGAGAAAACCTTTCTTACCACATACAGACCTTCATAGTTAGGAGTCTATTTTCCCCTGTGATCTGTCTGAGGAGGAAGGATCCTTTTCAACACCAAATTACCCGTCTAGAAGCACCGAGGACGCATTTTCTGATCAAAGGCTTTCTTCATCCTACTCTGGTACAACCGGCCGTGCGTGAGGGCTACCAACCTCTTTTCATCAATCAAGCTCATCTGATTTAACCTGGCTCACACCCACTCAGCTTCGTCAAGAGTTACATCTGACAATACCCTTAAAGAAGGAATCTCAACTTCTAATGGTAGGACTACTTTCGTACCATACACCAGTGAGAAAGGAGTTGCCCCGGTTGATGTACGCACCGAATTACGATAACCGTGAAGAGCAAAAGGCAACATCTCGTGCCAGTCTTTGTAGGTCACAACTATTTTCTACACAATCTTCTTGATACTCTTATTAGCTGCCTCAACAGCACCATTCATCTTCGGACGATATGGAGAAGAATTGTGATGTTCTATCTTGAAACTCTGACATAGTTCCTTCATCATTTTGTTATTCAAATTTGAACCATTATCAGTAATGATTCTCTCCGGAATACCATAACGACAAATGATGTCCTTCTTTATGAATCGGGCGACCACCTGCTTCGTGACATTAGCGAAGGACGCTGCTTCTACCCACTTCGTAAAGTAATCAATCACGACTAGAATGAAGCGATGTCCATTAGAAACAGTCGACTCAATCTTTCCAATCACATCGATTCCCCACATGGCAAAAGGCCAAGGAGATGTCAACACATTCAAAGGAGCTGGTGGCACGTGCACCTTGTCCGCATGAATCTGGCATTTATGGAATTTTTTGGCGTACTTGAAGCAATCGGATTCCATAGTCATCAAATAATACCCAGCTCTCAACAATTTTCTAGCCATTGCATGTCCGTTGGCATGAGTACCAAAAGAACCTTCGTGGACTTCCTCGATCAACAGGTTTGCTTCAAGTTCATCAACACAACGCAGCAAGACCATGTCCAAGTTTCTCCTGTAGAGCACATCGTCCTTGTTCAGATAAAAATTTCCAGCTAACCTCCTCAGAGTCTTCTTATCTTTATTGGATGCCCCAGATGGGTACTCCTGAGTCTTGAGAAAATGCTTGATATCGAAATACCAAGGCTTTCCATCGGATGCTTTCTCAACTGCAAACACAAAAGCAGGTCTATCAAGACGCATGATGGTGATAGCAGGAGTCTCATTCCAAAAATTCACTTTATACATCGAAGCTAGCATAGCCAAGGCATTCGCCATTTGATTCTCAGCCCTCGGCAGATGATGGAAATCAACTCTATCAAAGAAAGGCAGTAGTCTCCTTGCATAATCTCTATAAGGCCCCAGGTTGGCCTGAAAAGTTTCCCACTCTCCTTTGATTTGGTTAACGACCAACGCTGAATCACTGTATACATCTAGATTCTTAATCCTCATATCAACGGCCTCTTCTAAACCCATAATGCAAGCTTCATACTCGGCTTCATTATTGGTGCAAGCGAATGTCAATCGGGCGGTGAACGGTATATGAGAACCGTGAGGAGTAGTAATGATCGCACCGATTCCATTACCATATGAATTAACCGCTCCGTTGAAAACCAGTTTCCATTGAGATCCCCTCTCAGGACCCTCGTCAGGTAAAGGCTCATCAAAGTCTTTCATCCTCAAAAACATGACGTCTTCATCTGGGAAGTCAAACTTCATCGGCTGATAATCCTCAATCAACTGTTCCGCTAGATATTCCGACAGAACGATTCCCTTAATGGCTTTTTGGGAAACGTACTGAATATCATACTCTGTTAACACCATTTTCCATCGGGAAATCCTTCCAGAGAGTGCTTATTTTTCAAAGACATACTTGATCGGGTCCACCTTCGAAATCAATAGGGTTGTGTGGTTTAACATGTATTGTCTCAAACGCTTAGCGGCCCAAGCGAGTGCACAACATGTTTTTTCCAGCATTGAGTGCCTCGACTCACAATCAGTGAATTTATTACTCAGGTAGTAGATGTCATGCTCTTTTCTACCTGACTCGTCTTGTTGACCGAGCACACATCCCATTGAATTCTCAAGAATCGTGAGATACATGATCAGTGGTCTCCCTGCAACTGGAGGCATGAGTATTGGAGGTTCCTGCAAATATTCTTTTATTCTTTCGAATGCTTTCTGGCAATTTTCATTCCACCTGTCCGTTTGATCTTTTCTTAGCAATTTGAATATTGGTTCACAAGTGGCTGTAAGATGAGATATAAACCTTGCAATGTAGTTTAATCTCCCCAGAAAACCACGAACCTCTTTTTCCGTTCTCGGCTCAGGCATTTCTTGTATAGCTCTTATTTTGGCAGGATCTACCTCAATACCCTTTTCACTGACAATGAAACCCAGTAACTTTCCAGATCTCACCCCGAAGGTGCACTTGTTAGGATTCAGCCTCAACCTAAACTTCCTCAACCTTTCAAATAATTTCAGAAGATCGACCAGATGTCCTTCCTTCATATGTGACTTCGTTATCATGTCATCAACATAGACTTCCACCTCATGATGAATCATATCATGAAACAAAGTGACCATCGCTCGCTGATAAGTTGCCCCTGCATTTTTCAATCCAAAGGGCATCACCTTATAGCAAAAAGTCCCCCACGGTGTGATGAAAGTATTTTTCTCCATGTCCTTTGGGGCCATTTTGATTTGGTTATACCCAGAGAAGCCATCCATGAATGAAAACACAGAATAATGAGCGGTGTTATCAACCAACACATCGATATGAGGGAGCGAGAAATCGTCTTTCGGGATCGCTTTATTCAGATCTCGATAATCAATGCACATCCTGACCTTTCCATCCTTCTTAGGTACATGAACAATATTAGCGACCCACAGAGGGTAATTCGTGACAGTAAGAAACCCAACATTCAAATGCTTCTGAACTTCTTCTTTGATCTTAACTGCCATGTCAGGCCTTGTCCGTCTCAACTTCTGCTTGACTAGCGAGCATTCTTCTCTGAGAGGTAACCGGTGTACCACAATATCTGTATCCAGCCCAGGCATGTCTTGGTAAGACAAAGCGAAGATATCCTTATACTCACGGAGCATTTCAACCAATCTTCTCTTGACACTCTTCCAATGCAGCCCCTACTTTGACCTCTTTCTTATCATCCTCGGTACCCAAATTGATAACCTCAATATCCTCCTGATGAGGTACAATAACCCTTTCCTCTTGCTTGAGAAGTCTGGCTAACTCTTCGGGTAGTTCACAGTCTTCGTCAGTCTCATCTTCAGCTTGATAAATGGGATTATCAAAGTCATACGAAGTCATAGCCGAACCTGAATCAATGGCATTTGATAGAAAAGACCTGCATGAGGATGTTATGTTTATTATGCGATGCAACAAACAAAACACATTACCATTTTCTATTAAGTATAAGTGCAAAACAAAAACAAGAAAAACAGGGATCACAATATTTGAATGCGAAACGTATTTTATTAATGATAAACTGTAAATAACAAGAAGGCCCCACAAATGGGTCACTACGTCTTGGGAAGAATGCAGGACTGGACATAATCAAAACAATGAACATTACTCTGCAACAGTAACATGAATGGCTTCTTCGGTAGTCCAGTTGCACAACTTCTGGCCGGGAGTACATGGAAGGATCCACGCATCCATGTCGCAGTCACTGTCACCTTCATCGTCTTCATCAGAATTAATCCTGTCAAATATCACACCACTGCTGGTGAACTGAAAAGGTCCTCTGTATCTCGGAATCTGAGAAGAACTGGAGGGTTTGTATCCCAGGCCGAACTTGTCCTACTTGACAGGAACATCGAGAACTTGGCCTCACTTCTGAGATGAGCCAGATTCTATGATAGCACGAGCCTCCTTGAGCGACGACATCCAAACCTCTAGGCCCTTGGCTTCTACAGGGGACTTCCCCTGAATCTGGACTGTTTTGAACGCCTGGCAGAGCGTTTCGTGGATCTCACCATCCACTTCCACGTACTTGAAAGATGACAAATGGCTAACCATAATGTCCTCTTCACCGCACACCGTGACTATCTTCCCTTCTACCATGTATTTCAGCTTTTGATGCAACGTTGAGGTGACTACCCCAGCAGAGTGTATCCAAGGTCGGCCAAGCAAATAGTTGTATGCTGGCTGGATATCCATGATATAGAAAGTTGCATCAAAGATCTCTGGCCCTATCTGAATAGGCAATGTGATCTCTCCAAACACCGATCTCCTAGACCCATCGAAATCCCTCACGACCAGATCACTGGGTGTGCACATCAAACCTTGAATGCCCAACTTCATCAATGCCTTCTTCGGAAGCACATTGAGGGATGATCATGTATCAACCAAGACATGCGACATTAGAGATCCTCTACACTCCAAAGATATATGCAAAGCACAATTATGGTTCCTTCGAGCAGGAGTCAGATCTAAATCAGTAAAACCGAGACCATTGTCGATGTTCACATGAGCGACTACCCCCTCCAACTGATTAACGAAATCTCTTGGGGTACGTACGCTGCATTCAAGACTTTCAACAAAGCATTGCGATGCACCTCTGAACTCATCAACAATGACAGGATAGATATCTTCGAAGGGGTCTGATTCAAATGATCCACAATTTTGTAGTCACTCTTCCGAATTAGCCTCAAAAATTCCTCCGTATCCCTTGAAAGATCATCAGTAACAACCTGGGGTTGGGAATTCTCTTCAATTACAGCCTTACGCTTACCCATGTCATTCTTATCAGCATTAATCTCTAGTGGAGAAAAGACCCTACCACTTCTAGTAATACCTCCGGTCCCCACTATGTTCTCAACCGATGAACTTCCGCTTGCCGATTTTGTCCATTCTTGCTTCTACCCATTACATAACACCTCTCCTCCATAGTTCCATGGGATAGCTCTAGTGCTCTCGTACGGCATAAGTCCTAGTACAGTAATGATAATCGGAGCGGGTCTAGCAGGCGCTGAAATATTGATAGTCCGGTATGGAATAGAAATAGTGGCAACTTCATTTCCATCATTATTTACTTCTTCCACAACATATTCTTTCACAACTCTATCAAACTGCAAATAACCCTCATCAATCTTTCTCTGAATACCCCTCTTCAAAAGATCACAACCCTCAGGCTGCGCTTCACACTCTGAGCAGTCAGCAGAACAACCAGGAAATACTCCCTTCTTCAACAAACAAGCCTTCACAAAACCCAATGGAGTTTTTAAATCTTCAACATCAGTTATCAAATTCAACTTTTCACCCTCAATAATGGCATTGGCTCCTGCCACCCCATGATTCGGCAACAGGTTCTGAGTCACATTGGGCCCCTCATTGGTGAAGTTAATAGCTTTGGAATCAAGCAAATCTTGGACCTTATGCTTGAAAGCTTTATAATGGTCAATATCATGGCATGGGGCGCCAGAGTGAAACTCGCAATGAGCATTCGCATCGTAGCCAGGAGGCGGTGTACCTGTGAGAGGAGCCAAGGTCCTCTTCTAAACCAATTGTAACTGCAGCAACCGTTGTAACAACTGAGAATATGGTATCGGAGGATTTGTGAACTGTCTATCAGGCATTCTGCGCCTGGCAGCATAAGGTCGCGAAGCATTGCCTTGTTGCAGAGCTGCTGCCGGGATATTTACGGTAGCAACTTGTTGATGTTGACGAGACTGAGCTCTACCTTTACCCTTGTGAGAAATAGAATTCGGGTCCCCTTCCCTCCTCTTGGGGTTCGCTGAATATGGTTTCTTCGTTTCTCCCGAAGAGGATCCACCATCATTTGAAATCTTCCCAGACTTAATCCCACTTTCAATTCGCTCACCAACAATTATCAAATTAGAAAACCCTTCAGACATGCAGCCTATCATCTTCTCAAAGTACACACCCGGTAGCGAAGCCATGAACAGGTCAATCAACTCTCTTTCAACCATAGGGGGCTATACCCTTGCAGCTAAATCCCGCCACCTCTGGGCGTATTCTTTGAAACTCTCAGAATTTTTCTGCGACAGACTCTGCAATTGTACCCGATTGGGTGCCAGATCACTATTATGTTGATAATGACGCATAAAAGCCTCGACCAATTCTTTCCAGCTACGAATATGGGTTCTCTCAAGCCCCACATACCATTCCAACGAAGCCCCTGCCAGACTATCTTGGAAGAAATGCATTAGCAGCTTTTCATCACTGGAATAAGCAGACATTTTTCTGAAGTACGCCCGAATGTGTACTCTGGGACAAGTCGTCCCTTTGTACTTATCAAAATCGGGCACCTTAAATTTGGGGGGAATCCTGACCCCAGGAACCAAACCAAGATCAGACATATCCAGGCCCAAAGAGTTCTGATTCTCGAACGATTTCATCTTCTCCTCAATCAGTTTGAACCTTCGGTCAACTTCAGTCGGCAAACCACCCTCCAGATCTTTCACAGAAAATATATCATCCTGATTATCCTTCCAATGAGGCCCAGCAATCTCGTGCACAGCGTACACACTACCATTACCAGCAATATTACCATTCTCACCAGCAGCTCCTCCGCCCGGAGGTACAACAACAGTAGGAATGCCCTGAGGAATAGACCCACCAATCGGAGGATGAACAACACCAGCCCCTCCGTGCAGAACACCATCTTCATCAATCCGTTCTATCAACGGATGAACTAGAGTTATCAACTGTTCCTGTCCACTGGCAACAGTCTGCATCAGTTCCATGAATTGGGCCATGCGAGCCCTGACCTCCTGCAATTCTGCCTGAACCTGATCCATCACCTTCTGTTGATTCCCTCGAGTAGAATACCTGTGGAAACTGAACTCCTCAATCCTGAACTGAAGAAAACCAAGCAGAGATAAGAACACAAGGCCACCAAGAACAACCTGCGATGCAAATGAGAATGCAAGATGCAAACATGTCTATGTATGCACAGGGAGATCTTCCCCCTTGATTTCGGTTTCAATAAACAAGAACAGCAGAGATGGATAAGAACACCATAATAAACCTTCATCAAGTAAAGTTGGAACAATACAATCAAATGAGAAATATCTGCATACAAAGAGGTATTGATCTCATCCAACATCTTTGGTGATGATCAAGATACAAAAGCAAATGAAACTACAAAAGATAAAACTCCTAGTAGCCATGATCTCTACACCACTCCTGAGATTCCTCAAGCATCTCCTTCGTGTCGGGATGGTCTGGCCTTTCCATCAACTCTCGGATAAGGACATCCCTCTTGCATATCACATCCTAGAGATAATGACAATGGTCCTCCCAAGCATCTTCGCCGAAGGCATCCTCAAGCCTGGGTTTCTTCACTTCTGCCCGAATCTTGAACTCTTCAAGTGCTGATAAAGTTTCTTGGTATTTCTGCTCGATCGCACTTCTGTGGAACGTTTCTAGCAATACCTCCCTCTCCTTGGCCTTGAATTGCGCTTTCAGCTTATCAACCTGAACACGAAGTTGATCTTCCCTACTCTTGTTGGCGGTCACAGTAGCATTCCACTGCTCATTGAATTTGGATATCTACAGATAGGCTCTATCTAAATCCTCCTTCTTACTCTTCAGAACATCACAAGTGCTTTTCAGATTAAGACTGAATTGCTTCCGTGCTTGTACCTGATCAGCAAGTTCTTCCTTCAACTTAGTCAACAGTTCTGCATTTGTCTTGGCCAAATACACAGCTTCACCCTTATCATGCTTCAGCTGACTGATTTTTTGCTTTAACTCTTCATTCTCTTTGCGCAACTCTTCCTTCTCTGCCCAAAGCTTGGTATATCTCAAGATATCGACGGTTGTAGGCGGCTCGATGACTAATGGATACAGTGGTGCTTCAACAGGAAATGGCAACAGTACCTCTTCAACCCTCTTCTGAATCCAATCCAAGTATGGATCATAGGCTCTACAATCTCCTTTGCCCAAAGAAAGCTTTCCCTTCTTGTGAATCTTACCCCAAGTGTCCACAAATCGGGCCGAGATACAAGGATCAGCTACACCTGTGAAGTACCGAGATTCCTGCACTTCCTCTTCTTTCGGAGGTCCTTTCAAAGCATGCCTGAATTGTCTTACAGCAAGAGAAGGATTATAGTTGATACCGCCTTTCCTCCCTATCAATGGCACATTAGGAAAGCTACCACAACTGAAGATAAGCTCATGACCCAACAAGTCTCGATTGAACCAGACAATATTCTTCTCTGTTAAACCCATAAGCCTCTTCGACCATTCAGATGAGTTCACAGAATCCACAAAAGCTCCAGAGCGAGGAAGGTGATCAACAAACCACTTATGCAATAGCGGTGTGCAACAAGAAACCATCTTTCCTCTTCTTTTCTCGTTCTTGTAATGCACTGAATGATACAAGTCTCCTAGAAGAGTAGGTATGGGATTCTTGGAAGCGAAGATATGAAAAGCATTAAAATCCCTAAAGTCCGGTACATTGGGAAACAACACAATGCCATAGACACATAGAGCCAAGATAGCACTGAAAACCACCCAACAACCCTTGTCAGCATACTCTCGGGCTTTGTTGACCAGGAAGGGTAAAGTAAATCCGGAGACTCCGTTTTTGCTAACAACATGACCGGCCAAGTCAGAGGCGCTCAAATAAAGAGCGGCAAATAACTTCTCGAGATTAGGTTCTTCTTCGGAGCCGAAGAAAGACACTTTGTTCATAATTGGAACACCTAAAATGTAAGCAAATTCCTCCAAAGTCGGAACCAACACATAGTTCGGAAACGTGAAGCATCTCAGTGGAGGATCATACAACTGCAACAAGGTATGAATAACTTCATGCTCATAAGTCGTGAGCTTACGGACAAACCTCATAATTCCACCATATTGTTCTCTGAAAGCTGCAAGAACACCAGGATCATCCAGGGAAATCAGACCAAATAAAGGTCCCAACTCGGGTGCCGGAAATTTGTACACAATAATCCTCTTTCTTCTAACTTCCATCTCTGCAGAAGACCAGTACTAGAATCAAGGGAAAGACGAGAACCTGTAACACACATAAACATGCAATGTTAAATGCAGGATGATTATGCAAATGCACACATGGGATCAAGGTATCCAATGCTCAAATTCGTTGCTGTGCCGTTGACTGAATTCAACCAGAGCTCCGCTCTAATCAGAACACTGAGATAACACACTGGATGGAACACTCAGGATCGAAATTATGCACTGACGAGAAAACCAGGGTTGGTTGAAGGCCAAGTTTCCTGTAAAAACCCATCCCTCTTACATATGGGTTCTATTCTTGAAAGGTACGACATCCTATGCGGGTGGTCAGCGTCACAGAATTTTGAGAGACGATGATACGTTCACCATTTCTGGTTTGACATCATAGCCTAACGAAGCGGCCTCACTTAGCTGACTTCCTAAATGAACGGTCTCCAGAGTCGACAGTCTCTCTAAGTCAATATTCCCTCAACTGCACCAGATGCGCAGGATAGAATATTTCCAAAGAAAAACCTCGTCTGAATGTGAATTTCACGCGAGCTATTGCGCAGCCAAACACCACACAAGCTCCCACTAATCTCCACTCTAATCCTATGTGTATACTCAAGCCCAGGTCCAGCTTATCTCTCAATGGAACAACCCAACCCACATCACAGCAACAACAAGAATGCAAAATGAAATAATATACAACAGGTAATGTACATAAAGCAAAAATAACTGCACAAAAATAAACACCTAAAGACGCAACCAGACAAGCGCTAGGAGTGACTCACATAGGGAACCAGAGTCGCCAGCTGTCGCAACTGCGAAAAACACCCGACGGAAAACAGAAGAGTCGCCATCTTTCGTTATTTATCCCACAGAGAGGGAAAGGAAACGATCGAAAAAACCTGACGAAAAAGGGAAAGACAAGGTCATCTCAAACAAATTCTGGATTCGGGAGTCGGTTACGCAAGGGGAAGGTATTAGCACCCCTCACGTCCGTCGTACTCGAAGGGATCCATGCTTGTTGTCTATCTAAGGGTGTGTTTAAACTATCTACGCTACAGGCCTGAGACAAAAAGAAAGAAGAAGAGAGACTCGGCAGAGCATCGCCGCTTTGTGCCTACGTATTCCCTCGTGCAATGGGAAAGTCAGAGTCAACGTAGTTCAGCTAACTACGGGAGAAAGGGGGGAAGGTTGCTCACCAAGACATCACGTCTTGTGCCTACGTACTTTCATCTGGTATGAAAGATCAGAGCAAACGTAGTTCAGGCGGACACGAAACCACAGGTCGATTAAGTGTTTTAACTGAGTAGGGTTAAACCTCTGTTCCAGCAGTTAGGGACTAAGCCTGTTTGCGGTAGAACCGAAACTTAATAACACTCTTTTCTGAAAAAAGAAGTTTCTGATTAATCCCGAAGGAAAAAGGTTTGAAATTTGTTTTTTGTTTTTTAGTAAAGTGAATTAATTCGGTTTGTGATTCACGTTGCACTAAAGACTATGACATGGAGGCGAGTGCGTCGTATATCGCCCCCAAACGGGACGTATACTAAAGACTCTAGATAAGCGAGAGGAGACCACTCGTTCATCATTCCCCATGTAGCTTAAGGCTCGTAGCGCGCAACGTTTATCGCATTCATTAGATGGATTAGAATGGTTTGAGATGAGAAGAGAGACGCACAGAAGGTCTAAGGGAAACTCGGCCCTAACGTTGTCATGCAAAATGATCCTAGAGTTTGGATTAGAAGGGGAAACATCTACCCTAATGTTAGCATGCTTGGATTGAACACCTAATGTCTCTCCTACTCCCATCCTAAACGGAGGGACTAGGAATCCTATGGGGATCATGGTAAAAAGCACAAGAAGAACAAAGGAAGGATCAATCACAAGTAGAAAATGCAAACATGAAAATGCACACTTAGAATGGTGGGAGGGAGGAAAAAATGTGTGGGGCAGCAGCCGCCACAAGCGCGTCTCGACCTCAACAGCGATGCAAAAATGATGCAAACATGTGGAGAAAAACAAGAGATGAAAGCAAATAAACATGCCGACAAATGCCCACTTCGATCCACATACACAAGCATGTAAACAAATGGAAAATGAACATGCATGTCAAGAAAATCATGATTAACCAACCACAAACAATGACAAATATCCAAAACACTTCAATCCTAATGCATCACACTGATATATGATTATTCGAATCGAAACAGTATGCGAACAAGCAAGCAAAACAGTAAATATGACATTCTGGCACAGTGTTAATCGATTAACACCTTAAAAAGTTTGGAAAATTTGGAATTTTGAACAGGTTAATCGGTTAACCATATGCGTTAACCGATTAACACTGTTAACGTTTGAAAAAAATTGAAAGTTTGAAATGGTTAACTGGTTAACCATATAGGTTAACCGATTAACACTGCACCAGAAGCTAAAAGCAGCAGCAAAAATCACTTCTAGCACCAAAACAGCTTATCCAAGGTTCCAACAGATCAACTTATCAATTAAGTACGAAATTAACAACAGAAAACAGAGATCCAACATCATGGATACACAATTACACCACAACATCACAATTCGAACGGATCAAAATCAACCAAAATTCAATCGAATATGAAGATTAACATGATAAGCTCAAAAATTAAATCGGATCGAGAATTCCAACCTTCGAAGCGGAGATTTGCTTCGGTAAATGTTGATCAACTGAATTTGAGCAGATCAAATGCTAGAAATCCGGAAAACTTCAAGATCCACAATAGTTGTTGTTGTATGAATGAAGATCCACCAAATTTGAGTCAAAAAGCTTCAAATAATCACTTCTAGATCCAACTCTAGATTTAGATCCAAGCTTGTACGAAAATTGAAGAAGGAAATTGCTGCAATGATGATGATGGGAAGAGGTTCTAGCTCAAGAATCCATTGATTCCAATGAAGAATCAAGAATTCCAATGAAAAAGAGCTTTGAATGTGGGTTTTGGAAATGGAGAAGTTGAGAGAATTCTGATCAATTCTGAGAATTGAATGTGTGAAAATGAGAATTGGATGGTTTGGTTTGGAGTAAATCACTTAAATATCATCTAGGTTTGGATCCCAAAGTAAGGTTTGGAAATTGGATTGGAAAACTTGGCTTGGAAAGTGGCATGAGATTTTGGAGGGAAATCTGAAATTTAAAGATGTTCTAGATCCTTCCCAAATAAAAATTTGAATTCCAAGGTGATCAAAATTGGACCCCAAGTGCAATTGGCTTGCAAAATCACGTACATGGTAAAATCTGCTATGGTTAACCGGTTAACCATATGTGTTAACCGGTTAACATTGTTAAAACTTCAAATCTGAGCTGATTCTCCAATGGTTAATCGGTTAACCATATGTGTTAACCGATTAACACCTTCAAAAATTTGAATTTGGCGCCTTTTGGAGGGAAATTTGTCCATTTGCCCTGTTTCAACTGTTTGGAGCTCTGTTAAGCTTCTGAACCTCATTTTTGACCATTATCACTGTGGAAATACTTGACATGAGCCTGAGTGCTGCTTCCTGAATTGTTGTTCTCCTGCAAAATAAAATAAAATCAGCCGCCTGACTGTTGGACAAAATAAATGCCCGATCCTCAGATGCTCGCCGTTCGTGGTTCTGTCTTTTTGCGCTGAAATGAACTTGAGTCACAGGAATACCTTGATCCCATGCCTTGAGGACAAATGTCATGATATGCAAAAAATGCAAAATGCAAATAAACAAAAGCCAGTTACGGTTAAAACGAAAGGCAAATTGTGGGTTGCTACACCATTTTTTGGGAGATTTCCACACATGATTTTTTTTATGGCTAATGCATTTAGAAAGAAAGAATTCATTTAAAGACAAAAAAATTTGAACCATTGTCAGATCTAAAGTGTTTTTGTATGGTATTAAACTGATTTTTTAATGAAGCAACAAAACAAACAATACTTTACTTTGCTTCATATTTAGTTTTAATAAATATTACCCAAGTGAACCTTAAATAGTCATCTACAAGGCTAATAAAGTATCTATGAATCAAAATAGACATAGTAGAAAAGGGATCCTACAAGTCATCATACAAAATTTCAAAAGGAGCATGAGTATTAGTAATACTTGTAGGAAAATGCAATTTCTTTTTCTTAGCAAAATGGCTAGATGCTAAAATTCCATAAATTCAATGGAATGTTTGAATGAAAAGTAACAACTCTAGCCACTAATAGTCCTTAATTAATTAATAAAGTGTTATCGCTGTTTTAAAAAAATCAAAGATCTGAATTAACGATCGAACACCATTTTTAGACATTCGCGCTGAAATCGGTACCAATGTATTTTCCCTTTTCGCGGTAAAATTTCAACTTTTTGTAGTAAAATTCAGAATCGGAAAATTATTCTTATTATAAAAATTCAGTGCAATTAGTTTTATCGAGTATCAGAATCATATTCTGGGCTCTAAAAGCTTAGTCAGACATGGTTTGCACATTACTGCTATTAATATTAATTTGCATACATATACCAAACATACTTGTTATACCCCAAATTTTATCTTTAGATTATATGATCTTTTGCATATCATCTTAAGTCAATCATCCATGCATAGCTAACCAATTTACTAGATTTTGTCTGTTTGTTTTGTGAAGTTAGGTTTGTTGTTAGAGAGGGTTCAGAGGTCATGAAGGTTTTCCATTTATGTTCATCAGGATCATGGTCCCTTGCAAACAGTGGTTGAATCCCCGTGGATATAAAATAAGGGTATTCCCTCCTTCTTATAGCTCTTTGATCAATGCAAGGCCTTTCTCCCCGAGATTGCTCAGAGGACTCCCAAAGAGGACTAGGGTTTCCTGTCCATTGATTTCAAGGATATTGGTCGGAGAATTGTTTAAACTTTCTGGTGTGTGGTATTGCAATTAATCTTCATTTTCAAGGGTTTTTCCCGAGCCAGATTTTGTTGTTCATGAAGATGGTTCCTATTGGTCTTAAGAGATCGAAGTTTCTCGTGGGAAACCAGTATGCTTTGAAGTTTTAAGTATCAGATGAACACCTTGAATCAAATTTTAGCAAGGAACTCCTAAAAAGAAACTCAAGATTTAGAAATTTGAGATCTTCTGGAATATGAGAGTACTCAATAAGGTTTTCTATTTTATGAGAATTAGTCTTTTTACAGAGTTTAGGAATCGATAAAGAAGAAGTAGTAGTAATAGGTTGAATGTTTAGCTCAGGTGTTTCCATGTTTAAGTGTTTTCTCCCTTACTCACTCTCTTTATTATATTCATATCATATACACTCCTTCTTTCTGTACAGACTCTAATACCACACTATCCGAGAGTCTTACATATCATGAAACTCAACATTAACTATATCATCATCAAATAGTCAACCATAGCCTTAATTCGTGGTAAAATATTGTATTTAAAAAACATAAATTACAATTAAGATTGGTTTTACATGTGGCTACACTTGCATTGTGACTATGGTAATATTAGTGAGAAATTAGACACACACACACACACACGTATTTTAGATGCGGTTAAATTGTGGCTAAACTTATGTTTTTGGAATTATGATGCATCATTTTACCATGGTTAAGTTGTAGATGATATTTGTTGCCACATTTTAAATCAGCGTAGCTAGATTTAAGTCAGACTGTGTCTAAATATTTGTAACACCACCGTTGTCCATTAATTTATATACCATGACTAATGTTATTTGCTACGATTTTTTTATCTAGCTACAGTTTTGGCCGTAGTTAAACACCACTTTTTTGTACCATATTTTTTGTCCTAATAGGGGACAATGTGTATCAGCTTTATGAAATATATATAAAAAAAGAAGTTACTACTTTTTTTAGTTTATTTATTTATTTTTAATTTTTATGTCCTGTTCCATTTTTGTGTAACTTTTATAATAAAAAATACTACGAGTTTTATCGGATTAAACTGATTTTGAGATTGATCAATTTTTTTACATTGTTTTATAATATAATTAAAAAGATACAAAAACATAAATTATTAATAAAAAATATATAAAATCTCACCATAAATTATTAATAAATGATTACCATTACAACTAATAGTGAAGAAAAAAATAGAAAATAATATCGACATAGCTAAAATTATAAAGAAGAAATTTAGCAAAAACTCCCACCATAACATTGCTCTATTGGTTTCTTATTCCAACAAAAATCCATCAATGCCATTTTCTTGTTTTGATTTCATTTTTTATTCACACATTATTGTGTGAGACACATTTTAATTAATGTCCACCTATCATTTATAGGAATTAATGAATGACAATATACGTAATTAATTTTTTTCTCGAGAATCTTCAACTTATATTAGTAATATTTT
Source organism: Lathyrus sativus (assembly GCA_963859935.3). Lineage (NCBI taxonomy): Eukaryota > Viridiplantae > Streptophyta > Magnoliopsida > Fabales > Fabaceae > Lathyrus > Lathyrus sativus. The sequence goes on along the minus strand of OZ012740.1, from coordinate 537,188,321 downwards.
ATAAACTGATGTTCATATTTGTGTGCGTTTTCTTCATAATACAACACAATGCAACACTAACATTCTCATTCTTTTGTTTTTCTTCGTTCTGAAATCTCGTTGGATATTTTCTTTTTTATATGTTTTGTGGCGTCGGTCCAATGATCAAAAATCATTTTCACACATTGAAATTGAAATTGAGTGATTAATATATTAAGAGTAAAACATATTAGACAATTAGTTGATAGAGATTAGGAAGTGTTTTATAAATATGTTATTAAGAGTCTTACATCAAACAATTTATGACTTGAACATGTGGTTATAAGTGAGGGTAACCCTCACCTACAAGCCAGTTATGTATGCTTGACTTATATCTACCCACAATTTTTAATGTGGCATCAAGATTTTCGTTTAAGATCTGTTGGACTACCTGCTATCAAGTTTATGTTATCAGGTTGCCCATCATTTATTTCCATCCTCCGAATGTCTAAGAGTGGCTAACTCACTCGATAAGCCGGTTTTATAGAAATGCGTTAGACTCAACCACAATCTTTAACACTTGTTGAGTTAATTTTGTATTAGAGGGTTTCTTTCTCCATATGGTTGATCATTTTGTGTAACAATTTATGTGTGTTAATTATCTATTTTAATATTTTGTGCTTGTTAGTTGGTAGATTGATTACTATTTGAGATTATTTTGTTGGTTATCATTGTTCCTTAATCCACACCAATTTTTTGGTGTGTTTGGTTCTTTAAGTTTTTCACACTAAGTGGTGACACCATGTAGAAAAGGATCATAACTTTATAATTGATCATCCTGAGTTTTAAATTAGACATCAAAATTTTAGAGATACGAATATTTTGAGTTATAGAAAATAAAGATGCAAGCAATCTTAATTCAAAAAAGTGTGCAAAAGGATTGTAAGGCCAGACATTGATCCTAGAAACCCTAACACAAGAATAGAAGACTAAGATGATGGATAAGACCAAGAATGTTGTTATCTTGTGTCTCAAAGATAAAGTATTTACAAAATTTGCAAGGGAGATCTCGTACTAAAATGCGGATTAAGCTTGAATCAATGTATATGGTGTAACACCCTTTTCTACCCCAGAATTATCATGGCAAAATAACACGGATTTCAGAGTAAATAAATAAGTCTCGATAAAAAGCCACCAAAAGGGCGTACATTTCCCAAAGTCAACAAAATAGGTCAATACTCCATAACTACGGGTTTTTCCCAAAGTAAATCAAACAACATAAAACAGCGGAACTCAAAGCATAAATCAAGGTTTTTCCTCATAAGGAAAAGTTAGCAAAATAACTCAACGGTATAAAGTTTAACTCAAAGAACCCAACCCGATGTTACATATCAGAGCAAGACTCTCTAAGTTAACCATAAAGGCTAACGACTCTAAAACTTCAAAAATACTCCTCGACGACATCCACAGCTAAACTGGATCATTTGCACGTTACCCACGTGGAAGTAACATTCAAACAGGCAGGGTGAGTAAAATAATTCATCATAATCAATGTATAACAATTAATGCATAAACGGCATCATAATTATATTCAACATATTCATATTCCTCAAATATGCCTCAAAGGCCACAACGTCATAATTCATACAAAAAGACTCGTAGATGCAAGATGCAACACAACTCAATACATGTGGTACCAATCATCACAGCTCGATGGACACTGGGCCATCAACCCTCCATAGATCCCCATCAATAGGATCGATTCTACTAGAGAACCGGAGCACATCAAAATACTTCACATCCATACAATGGGATTGAAGCAAAAGTAATCGAAGTCCTGAACCGAAGTCCGGATGCACATGAATGCACGATGCACACGTCACAATAATAATCCTCATAATACATCATATGGTGCATCATCATTCATCATATTCATCATCATCACATAAATCATCATACCTCATGTTATCACATAATTCATCAAATCATGGTAATTTCATCATATTAATTCAATCAATACATCATAGAAACCATCATGTCATCATGTGCATATCACCCAAAACCCACTATCATACTCATGGTAACTCATCATAGAAATCCCAAAATCAAACATCACGGCATCGCTGCACACGATCAATATTCGCGAAACTCTACTACGTTCGCTGGTATGCTCGCTAGGCGATTCTGGAAAAACATGGTTCGCTAGGCGAAGCTTCCCTTCGCTAGGCGGTGACAGCAAAATCTACTACGCACTAGAACTGATTTTCACCCAAATACTCATACGATTCACTTACCCAACGACCCTAAATCATCCCTAAGGTCATACGACGATAACACAAAACCTACGGTTTATTAGGCTAATCCCGGAACATATTCATGTCATAAATCCCAATTTCCCTACAATTTCCTCAAAGGCATCATAATTTCTCATATCACATATTCATATCCCTTATGGTCGGACATATAATAAGCTAAGGTTTTAGCCACAAAGGCTTAAGGTTTCCTAATTTCATATCAATATTCAGTGATACATACCACTAGCCATATTCTCAGAGTCTTATCATCAATTTTCCGTAATTTTCCACAATCAACCCAAAATACCTTAAATCTGAAATCAACCATAAACACATCTAAAGGCATACATGAAAAATCATGAAAAGCTATACTCCCCATACCTTAGCCGATTCAAAGCTTTCACGATTATCTTGGGAATCTTCTGCCTCCAACCTTTCCTTCAGAGCTCTAGCCACAAACTTTCATGGTTAACACAAAAATGAATTCTAATTTCCCTTCAGAACTCTATTTTGTCAAACCTAGTCTTGAGCCTCACAATTTGAGCTTTTTCCTCATTACCCTTACTAACTCCTTCAAATGCCCAAATTACCCTTATTCCACTTATATTCATTTTAATTAATAATAATACTAATAAATTAATATTATATGCTATTAATAAAATAAATATCCAACAATGCACATATTTCTAATACTCCACCGAACAACCGAAAACCACCGAAAATGAATATTCTCAATTAAATAATTAATTAAAATATTCCGATTAAATTTAGGGTGTTACATATGGCCCAGTTCTTAAATAATATTTACGTTATAAACAAAAACTTTATTCATTTTGGATTGTGAAGAACAAATTTATTGACGAGTAATTAATGAAATTTCATAAAATTACGGATGACTTGTAAAATATTGAGGTGAAACTTGATGACAATGAAAATGGCTTATTCTTGTTGGGCTTATTGCTAAGATTCTTTAAGCATTTTAAGAATGTCTTTCTTTATGATAAGGAATGAATTATCATCTTGGAGGAGGTCCAATCGGCTATCACAGTCTGGAGATTAACCAAAATGAAAGACTTGAAGTTTAAAGATATTGGAGAAGACTTAAATGTTTTGAAGATGAAGGAGTGAGAGCAAAGAAAACTAAAATTGGTAGAAATATAGATCTGATTTTAAATTCAATGGGTTTTAAAAATCAAAGTACAAATACTTTATGTTCCATAAAGTAAGAGGCTTTAACATGGATTGTTATAAGAGGAGGAGTAAGGATGATTTTATTCTTATTACAAATGTCTCGAATGAGGTTTATCGTGCAAGTATTTATGCACTAGTGAGGATGAGTTTAGAGACGTAAAAAAGTTAGGTCGTAGACTTAAGATTCTCTTATCACGTGTGCTGATGAAACAAATGCTTTGAGATTTTGGACCTAAAATAATGTGGAATATCTTAAGTTGTTAATAATAAAGCTTTCAAGGTTTGTGTTCTTAGGGCAGTTTGACTCAAGATGTTTGACAAATATATGTTTTTTAGATGTAATGTGAGGTATGTTTTTGAAACTAAGCTAAATTTATTGTCAATTTAGGCTACAACATCATAATGTTTCATAATTAAACATGGCATGATGAAAATTTGTATGGTGCATTATTAATTTCTAAAATGTCTATAATGTATGGTTTGTATGTTTTGGATTTTTTCAATGTTATTAATAATGCATCATTATATAGTCAAGATTTTTATGATAAAATCAAACTAAGGTATTTGAGATTATAACGTTTTAGTGAAAGAGGTTTAATTTAACTATCTAAGAGAGGTTTACTAGGTAGTGAAATAACTGTAATTTTGGTGTTAATTTTATACTAAGAAAACAACATTGTTGTGAATCGGATATCTTCGAACAAAGTATAAACGATTTCTTCTTTATCAAGAAAAACACAAGGGTTAGGGTTAACAAAGAAAACAAGGTAAAACAAGGAACAATAAGGATTGGTTATAAACTGTTATTCTTTCCTTTCTCTTGGAAACAAGATTACAAGTATACAATAACAAAAAATAACCTCTCTCTCTTGAAACTAGTATTTTATCTTCCTATTTTTATTTATGTCAAGATTAAGAAACTAACATGTTATTTATAAGAAAAATAACACACTAACCTAATAGATTTTTTTTAATAATTATCAATTACAAGCTAATTTAGGGTACAAGCTAAATTAAACACTTGAGCTTATAAGCAAGCCCCAATCCACTATGCTAACAACCTATAAATATTGACTAATTCATGTTAGAACAAACTTCGACTACAACACGCATTATCTTCGACAGCAGCATGCAAACAGACTTCGACCTCATGCTTAATTCTTGTCGAACCAGAAGCTATCCTTCAACCATACTAGAGTTCGATCCAATATCTCACAAACATTAAATGAAGTTTAAGAGTGATATGCTTAATTCTAAGATATTTTTTTAGTATGTTCACTCGAATTATGATTTGTCAAAACCTTCAGCACTTAAACTTCTCCATGCTCGATTACCTCTCTGACGAAGTGCAGCCTCACATCAATGTACTTGGTTTGTTCATGATAGGTTGAATTCTTCGACAGGTGTATTGCACTTTGACTATCACATTTACTAGTGATAACTCGACCTTGAAGTTTTAGCTCCTTTTCAAAACCTTCAAGCCACAATGCTTCCTTCACAACTTCAGTTAGGGCAATATATCCCGCTTCAGTGGTTGATAAGGCAACGAACTTCTAAAGTGTTGCTTTCCAACTGATTGTTATCCCAAACATTATGAATACATATCCAGAAATAGATTTTCTGGAATCCATACAACCTACATAATCAGAGTCGACATATCCTTCGCTTGTTACTTTACTATCTTCACCCGAGGCTCCACCATGAATTAGGACTCTATTCATAGATCTAATTATGTACCTTAGAATCCACTTCAATGCTTTCCAGTGAGCCTTGCCAGGATTCTCCATGTACCTGCTTACAAGACTTACTGCATATGCTATGTCGGGTCTAGTAGAGGCCATAACATACACCAAAGAACCTACTATGTTAGCATATTAAATGTTATTCATATAAGTTATTTCAACGTTAGTGTTAAGACACTGATCTGTACTCAGCTTGAATTGAGGATATGTCAGAGTCACAACAGGCTTTGAATTCGACATACCATACTTTTCGAGAATCTTCCGTAGGTATGCCTCTTGAGATAAGCATAATCTCGACTACTTTCTATCTCTTCGGGTGTCAATCCCAAGAATCCTGGACGCGGCTCCCAGATCCTTCATATAGAACTCCTTATTGAGTTCAACCTTCACCCTCATTACCTCTTCGACATTGTTTCTTGCTATTAAAATATCATCCACATAGAGCAACAAAATAACAAATAATTACCCGACCGAAATCTAAAGTAAACACAGTGGTCGAACTGACTTCTGATGAAACTTATGCGTGTCATGAACTTGTCGAATCTCATATTCCACTGACGATGAGATTGTTTCAGTCCATATAAGAATCTATTCATCTTGCACACATAATCTTCCTTCCCTTTTTCGACATACCCTTTAGGTTGCCTCATCAGGATTGTTTCATCTAAGTCACTATACAAGAACACAATCTTCACATCTATCTGTTCCAGTTCAAGGTTGAATTGTGCCACTGTGGCAAGCAAAATTCGAATGGATCTGTGCATCACAACAGGAGATAACACATCATTGAAGTCGACACCTTCTTTCTGAGTGAACCCCCTACCAACCAATCTTTCCTTGTATCTCTTCAACGTCACTCCTTCGATTCCTTCCTTAACTTTGAAAATCCATTTACATCTGACTAACCTAGCTCCAGTAGGTTTCTTGATCAGTTCCCAAGTATTATTATCATGAAGATATTTCATCTCATCATCCATGGCCTTCAGCCATTCAGTCTTCTTTCGACTCCTCATAACTTCCTTATAGTCTCTAGGTTCTTCATCTAGAACCTCACTTGTAGAGATTAAGGCATAAGTTATAAGATCTGCATACCCAAATCTCTAAGGTGGCTTGATGACTCTCCTCAACCTGTCTCTTTATAGCAGGTAGTCATTATCAGTCTCCTCATCTTCGACAACATCTCCGGCGTCTTCTTCGACTTCATCTGGGGTACGCAATTCAGCATCAACATGTTCCACCTCAACAGGAATCTCTCCTTGTTCCAGCTCTTCGTCAACATCATCAATTTTCTTGAAGGTCATCTCTGCTTCATTGAAAACTACATCTCAACTGGTGACACACCTCCTATGACCCGACTCTAGGAACCATAGCTTATAAGCTTTGACTCCTTCTGGGTATCCCAAGAACATGCATTTCAGAGCTCTAGGTTTGACCTTGTTTTGCCTAATATGAGCATATGCCACACAACCAAATACTCTCAATCTGTCGAGACTAGGTGGATGTCCCGACCAAACTTTTTCAAGTGTCTTCATTCCCAAGGCAGTCGAGGGACATCTATTTATCAGGTAAGCTGTTGTCGAAATAGCTTCCGCCCAAAACACCTTCTTCAATCCAGCACTAACCAACATGCATCTAACCCTTTCAAGGATTGTTCGATTGAATCTCTCAAATAAGCCATTTTGTTGAGGAGTACCTGCTACAGTCTTATGCCTTGCAATCCCAGACTCAACACAGTAACCGTCAAACACTTCGTTGTAGAATTCAAGGCCGTTGTCGATTCTCAACCTCTTAACCTTTCTGCCAGATTGAATTTTGACCAGAATCTTCCAAATTTTGAAATTCTCAAAAGTTTCATCCTTCGTCTTCTGAATGAATACCCATAGCTTTCTGGAATAGTCATCAATGATGGATAGAAAACACCTTGCACCTGAGTGTGAAGGATTCCTTGCAGGCCTCCAAAGATCAACATGAATGTAATCCAGGGATCCATGTGTTCTTTGCTTGTCTTTTTTAAGCTTCGCTCTCTAGGATTTACCAAATACACAAGATTCACAAAACTCAAACTTTTCGACTTTGTCACCTCCTAACATGTTCTGCTTCCCCAATTCGACCAGACCTCTTTCGCTGACATGGCCCAATCTCATGTACCATAATTCTGTCTTCGACACAGGTTTTGTGGATGCAACATTTGTCGAACCACTTACAACCTCATCCTCAAGGGTATACAAGCCTTTTTTCTTCACTCCTCTCAAGACTTCCTTCGATCCCTTCATGACTCTTAGGATACTTTTCTATCCTTGAAAAACATATCCCTTTCTGTCGAATTCACCAAGAGAAATCAAATTTCTCTTCAAGTCAGGTACATACCTGACTTCATTCAATAACCTTATTGACTCATCATGGAGCTTGAATCTACAGATCCAATACCTGCAATTTTGCAATATTTGTTGTCTCCCAACAACACAGATCCACCATCTTGCTTACATAGCTCCTTAAACAATTCTCTGTTTGGAGTCATGTGCCAAGTGCAACCTGAATCCATAATCCACTATTTTCTCGAGTCACCACTTGAAACCACAAGAACATCAGATGAGTCGAAGTCATCTTGAACGATAGCTGCATTGTCATTACCTTCACGATCTTTCAGGCGTTCAGGGCACACCTTTCTTATGTGACCCTCCTTCTTACAGTGGTAACATCGAATACCAAATGTTTCGCCACTATAAGACTTCTGTTGACTTTTACCTTTCTTCTTGTCGAACTTACCATGCTTTTGCAAGAATTTTCCCTTAACGACCAAACCTTCGCCCACCGTGGAAGGTTTATGCTCCTTTTGTTCGTTCAAGTCCTTAGAATACAAGGCTTATTGAACTTCTTCAAAGGTCAGGGACTCCCTTCCATACAAGAGAGCTTCTTTGAAGTCAGCATGTGTTCTGGGCAAAGCACACAACAACAACAGTGCTTGATCTTCATCATCGATCTTCACATCAATATTTTCAAGATCAAGAATCAGCTTGTTAAACATATCAAACTGCTCAGCCAACACTTTGTTTTCACTCATCTTGAATGAATACAAAGCTTGCTTCAAGTAGAGTCGATTCACCAGAGGTTTGTTCATGTATAAACTTTCAAGTTTCACCCATAATCTCGATGTTGTAATCTCCTTTGATACCTGTCGAAGAACCTTATCACCAAGGCTCAACAATATTGCATTGTGGGCTTTCTCGATCATGCCCGTTTTTTCTTTTGTCGTTAACGCAACGTCCATGGCTGCCTCATCCTTCAACGCTTTCAAACAACTCTGTTGAACCAGTAGGACTTTCATCTTCAAGCGCCACAGACTGAAGTTGTTCACTCCGGTGAACTTTTCGATCTCATACTTTGTTAAAGGCATCTTCTCAACGCTCATCGCACCAATTTGTTATGAATCGGATAGCTTGAAACAAAGTGTAAATGGTTTCTTCGTTATCAAGAAACACACAAGGGTTAGGGTTAACAAAGAAAACAAGGTAAAACAACAAGGAACAACAAGGATTGGTTATAAACTGCTATTCTTTCCTTTCTCTTAGAAATAAGATTACAAGTGTACAAGAATAACAAATAACCTCTCTCTCTTGAAATTAGGATTTTATCTTCCTATTTTTCCTTATGCCAAGATTGAAAACTAGCATCCTATTTATAAGAAAAATAGCACACTAACCTAATGGGCTTTTTAATAATTAACCATTACAAGCTAACTTAGGGTACAAGCTAACTTAAATACTTGGACTTACAAGCAAGGACCAATCCACTATGCTAACAACCTAGCAATATTGACTAATGCATGTTAGAACAAACTTCGACTACAACACGCATTATCTTCGACAGCAGCATGCGAATAGACTTCGACCTCATGCTTAATTCCTATCGAACCAGAAGTTATCCTTCGACCATACTAGAGTTCGATCCAATATCTCGCAAATATTAAATGAAGTTTAAGAGTAATATGCTTAATTCTAAGAGATTTTTTGAGTATGTTCACTCGAATCTTTGAGTCGGGCTAGGATGGAAATTCACGAGGGTGATTTTTATTTTTTCATTATGATTGATGATTTTTCTAGAAGAGTATGAGTACACATTTTCAAACATAAAAGTGACACATTTAAAATTTTTAAAGAATGACATAATCTTGTAGGAAATTCGATGGCAATTAAACTAAAAGTTTTAAAAATAAACAATGGCCTAAAGTTTATTTTAGGCCACTTTAATGAGTTATGCCGAAAACAAAATATTAAGAGACATATAATTATAGTGGAACACCACAACAAAATAGATTAGATGAACTTATGGATAAAACCATTTTAGACCGGGTAAGGTGCATGTCATTGAGAGTTAAATTACCTAGGTGTTTTGAAGGTGAAATTGATTATGATGTAGCTTATTTGATCCAAAGATGTTCATCTACGAAAATAGACTCCAAAACACCTATTGAATTTTCGAGTGGAAAACATGTATAATGCTCTTATACAATTGGTTTAAGAGCTTTGGAGTTGGCACATATTAGGTAATATAAAATTGATGCTAGATTTGTAAAATGTGTCCTCATTAGTTATTTTGAAAGATAGAATGGATACAAGTTGTGAAAGATTGAACTTGAAGAATCAAAGTTCAATATAAGTAATGAAATTACTTTTGATAAGATTAGTATGGAGATGAAGTGTAAAAGACAAGTTAAGTACTAAAAGATAAGATGGATAAATTTCAGTTTGAGGTGGAGGTCTCTGTTAGTGAGTGATGAGGCTTCCATTTCTAGTTTTGGAGAAATGAAATCTATAATAGATCTAAAATATTAGTTGGCTCTTAATATGGTGTGAGAAAGATTGTACCACCTCAAAATTGTGGTTTTATTAATCTTTCTGGTATGTTTTAATTGTTGGAAAGTTACAAGACTCAAAATGAAAGCCCTTCAAGTAGATATTGAAAGAACAAAAAAAAGTAAATGGTTGAAGGTCATGAGCGAGAAAATGTATTAAATGGAGAAATCATAATTTGGAACTTGTGAAATTACATGAGAAACAAATGGTGGTTTGTTGCATGTGATTCTACAAGAAAAAGAAAGGAAATTCGAGGAGTGAATAACTAATGTGAAAAAGAAATTTACTCATGTAGAAGGAATCAATTATGGGAAGTACTTTGAAATCTTAGAAAAACGGCTAACAAAGGCCACAAGGCGTGGATAATTGTAATTCATACATTTCAATTTTGCTACATTCACGAGGTGGTGTATGCTTTCCATCAGTTCTCAACATATTGCAGTAATTAAGTTATAATTTGAAACACAGAAAAACACATTAAGATTTGCATCTGAAAAAGGACCTTAATTTTTTTTGTTGAGCATACCAAAGAATTTGTGAATTCACTTGAATGAGTGAAGAAATAATATCTATGGACATAAGAATCCTCAATAAAAAAAATCACACAAGAATACAATTATTATGGACATTTAGAAAACCATAGTGAGGAAATACAATCAAGGTCTATGTTCTTAAATTCTTTTAGCAGGGAATTGAACTGTTGGTGCCGGGCGTTGTTTCAGTCCACTTACAATTCCATCACTCTTCTGTGCAGTTTTCTTGCTCCTTAATGGAGAAACTAATCTTGTAGCCAGCCTCGAAGGAGAGAATGATCGACGAAATTTAGAGGCGGTCGATCTCTTTGGAGAACTCTTGCTCAAACTTGCAAGTCTTGTTGGTGAAATAGACACATTTGTGCTTTTAGGCTTGACTTTGGAATTTGAACCTGGAGATTTTATCAAAAACTTGTGTGGTGAAATTGACACATTACTAGTTCTAGTTGTGCTTTTGATCTTGACTTTGGAATTTGAAGGTGGAGATTTGACCAAAAACTTGTGTGTTGTTGTTGTTGTTCCTCTATTTCTTGAAATGATAGGAGACCTTGTTTTGCAAAACTGTTGCTGCTGCTGTGGCTGTGGCTGTGGCTGTGATGATGAAGAAGAAGAAGCATGAGTTGTTGACATGAACAAAGGGTTGGGAAAAAGAACTGCTTTTTTAGCCCATGGTCTATTCCTTGGAGATACCCTATTAGCCAAAGACAAATACTTGTTATTTTCTCTATCAAATTCTCTAACTTTTGGTGGAGAAACCTTAAAAGTGATTCTCGAACGAGCTTTTTGAAGAGAGGGAGAACCATCATTCTGTAGTTTTGTTTGCTTTTCTTTCTTCCTTCTAGTCCTAAGTTGAGTGTTTTCAAGGTTTGTTTTCTTGCTTGACCTTTGAGGAATTGGAGTTTTTGGATCCTCTTTGGAAGGAGTTTGGCAATTAACTGCTGAAACAAGTTCTTTTGCAAATTGACTAGCATGTAAAATTTCTCCAATGGTTTCTCCTACAAGCATTGCCGGCAATGACATTCTCCTCCATTCACCTATATAAAGGTTCAAAACTCAATAGAAAGTTGTATAACCCATGGTTTTACTTTGGTTTTGCAAGAGAAACATACCTGTGTTTGGTGTTGAGGGAAACTTTCCTACAGGAGATTTCCTTGTGGAACTATTCTTGATTCTTGAGAATGTCATGAAAACGCAAAAGCATTTGAGTTAACAACTAAGAACCATAACTGTTGAATAAATAAATAGATTAAAACCTCTAGGATAGACACGGTGTCCGACACGAGTAGTATCTGACACTTGTATCACACGTGATTTCTTTTCATTGTCCGACACCCAGTATGACACTCACAACAAGTGTAGAACAATTCAAATATGTGACATTGTCGGTGTCTTATGTTTTTTACATATTGGTATTGGATTGTCCATATCAGTGCTTAGTAGATTAAAACAAATATGGCTATGAATGAAGCAAAGAAAAAGTACCGGAGTGATTCTTGCTTGCACCTGAGACTAGTTCTGAGATAACCTCTGGTGCTACGAGGGCTGAGATTGGCCCCTGAAACCACCTTGTTTCCACCAGTCACCGTGTACTGTAGTTCTTGCAATCGAGCCATGCACTGATCCACCTTCAAAACCCAGAAAGAACAATTCACAATCAAGAGAAAAAAAAAAGAACAAAATTAAGAATTTTATCCGTCAGTAATAATTACCTTGTTTAATGTTTCTCTAATGAGAACAGGATTGAGAGCAGCTAAAGTTTTTCTCAGTTTTGGTGGGGTTCTTGCAACCATCTTGAGAAAACAAAACTAAACACAAGAGGTGGGTCTCAGATTAGAATTTTCAATTCAATCACTTACACTTTCATTCACCCAACCAAAGATTGGATCTGAACTTACACACACTCTCTCTCTCTAACACGGACCACAAACCTTTTTTGCTTTTGGTTTCAGAGTTTGGCAAGAGTTTTGATGTGAAAGAAACAAGAACAATGAGTAACGGTTTGTTTTACAACGGTCGAATGAATCTGTGTCTTAATGAGACAAGTGTAACGGCTATATCTTTTCTTTTACTTGGGACCCGGGTTGACTTATTGGAAACTAGTATTCTATTAATTCTAATTATTTCCATTTTTTCTAACTAAAATAGTTGGCAAATTATAATTAATTGTTGCTTTATTATTTTCGTCAAGGAGAATTAAATTTTTTAGTGTTACAAAACTTAGTTCTTGTGATTAAACTAGCACATCAAGTATATTTATAAATTATTAATCTTAATTATTCTAATGAGTATATATTTCTGAGAATCTACATATTTTTTTATTAGATAAATAATATTAAGGTTATGTTTGTTTGAATAGTTTTACAAAATTTAAGTTAATAAATGAACTCAATTAAGCTAATTCAAACATACCTTAATTACATTTAACTGTTTTTTTTTTTTAATAAATGAATGAGATTGAGTCTACATTCATATTAATGTAAGAAAATAAAAATGTTGCCTTGTTCCGAAGTTTTAGATGAGATTTTTCATTTTTCTAAGAATCTGAATAATGCTAGACCTATCAATGTTATTGGCGTAGTTTGAGACTTCATGGTGCTTGCAAAACAAGAGTATGGCATGGCCTCTAAGCATTTTTATTTTTTTTCAACTATCAAAGAACAATATTGTACTTGATATAGCCTAAAGGAGACATGAAGTTGAGGTTTTTGTATGAAGGACACAGTAATAACAAGAGAAATTAACATCATTTGGTGAGTGCTACTTTTTACACTTTTTAAATTAACAAGAAAAGACCAACAATGCAGTATGAAGGACACTTAACATCATTTGGTGAGTGCTACTTTTTACACTTTTTAAGTTTACAAGAAAAGACCAACAATGCAATGAGAGAAATGAACATCATTTGATAGAACAACATTCAAACAGCAGTTGAAATAACAAAAACAGATTATATAAGCTTTCAGAAATTGAACCAACATTCATAACAAGAGATCAAACTTCAAATACATCAAAGAATTTATAAAAGAGCGTTAATTAAACATGAATTGGTTTATATGATGAAAAATATGTGCAATAGTGATGATTTTAGGTGTTTTTCTAGTTCTCTTGGCTCAAGAGGACTCCATAATAATGATCTCCTTTGTAGCGCATCCGCATTTGGATGCCTACCCATATGTGGACCTGCCTGAGCATGAGCAGATATTATGAATAAAATACAAGGTCTACTGCAGTTGAGATGGCAATATTGATGGTTTTTGTTTGGCTCTTAGCGCGAGAGGACTCCAAACTACAGGTTTCCTTTGTAGCGCAAATGCAGACGTGAACTTGCCCAGACGTGAACCTACCCCAGCATGTACTGGACTGCCCATAAACTTGCTGCTGCTGCCTCTAACAGGTATTGGGGCCTGAGCATGTAATGGACTGCCTATAAACTTACTTCTGCATCTAACAGGTTGTATAGGTGTTGTATCAACTGATGTTCTCGTTGCAGTCAATGGGACGAACAAATTTGAATACCGACCCCTTTGGCTCCTCATTGTTGATGCACTGCTTCCCCCGGTAGTCATTTCAGACACTGGATCCGGACCGAGTGTAGCAATGGAGACTCGCCTCTTTGGCTTAAGGATCTGCTTTGTTGATACACTGCTTCCCCCGGTAGTCACCACTTCAGATGTTGGATCAGGACGGAGTGTAGCAATAGAGACTCGCCTCCTTGGCTTGAGGATCTGCTTTGTTGATACGCTGCTTCCTCCAGTAGTCATTTCAGATGTTGGATCAGGACGGAGTGTAGCAATGGAGACTCGCCTCCTTGGTTTAAGAATCTGCGTTGTTGATTGTACAGGTGGTCTCATGGCAATGGATGCCCTGCTTCTTGGTCTTGCAAAGCCTTCAGTATCTGCTGTCGCTGAATTTCTTCTGGTAGAATTTTCCTTTCCATTCATTTGATGAATGCTCGTGTATCTCGTTGATCTTTTAGGAGATGGGAAAGGGATGAAATTTGTTATCCTTCCGAGGGGCATTCTAGAGTTTGAAGGAATCAGTGGTGGTCTTTTATCTGTCACGGTTGTTTGTTTAAAAAACGTAGGTGGTTGAGCTGAAACAGCAGCAAGTGATCTATTTTCTTGCTTTAGTCTAGTTTTTCTTTCTTCAGCTAGCTGATTCTCAAGGTCCCGTACCTGTCAAATCGTTTCAAAGTTGATGAGTATGATATAGATATGAACGTGAAGGTACACAAAAACAATTTCTTTTAGGAGGCATATGGAGCTAATAACATTGGATTTATACCTTTTCCTGAAGGCTTTTACAAGTAAATTCTTTCGTAGAAAATCGGATTTGCAAGGATTGCAGGCTCTCCTGTAGTTTCTTTATTTCCTTCTCGTCATGTTTGGCCTTTTCTGCCTTTTATGATGACAAAGATTTATGAGTTTATGTAATGAAAAAAGAACATTTCTTTTTGAAAGCACAATTATACTTGAGCTTACCATTTGCTTGTTCTTAAACAGATCGCTGAGGTCTACTTGTTTGCGAGCAGGGCCACTCTCGATTCCACGGACACGAGTGGCGAAATTCAGCGAACATAGTGTCTCTCCTAAGTCTGCTGAGCTTGGACTAACTTGGACCAACATTAAGGTTTTACAATCTCCTCCTGCATTTCAGTCCCAGGTCAAATCTTATTAGTTATGTAAAGCAGAAGTTGCAGCACTGCATTTCAAATCACAAAAGGAAAGGTCATTTGGAAAGGATCATAATTATTATATTGCTGAAATGAAATCTCACCTAAAGAGCTCTGCAGTATGTGAGTAAGCTTTGAGTTTCTGCCTCAAATATAAAATACAAAATGTTAATGATATAAAGGAGCATTATACAAGATGTGTTTGATGGACGAAAATAAAATTTTACCTATAAGGGATGTGGGCTGCTTTGGAAGCAAGTGCAGAAATAACATCACCAAGTGCCGAAAGAGACTTGTTAATGAATTGTGATTCCTTCAGTCTTTCTCCCTCAGCTTCGGTTTTTCCCACACGCTCACTACCTGCTAAGTCTACTAGCCAAAGGTGACTCCTTGTTTTCTGGCCATTAATTAAACTCTCCCCAACAACAGTTACTCGCAACAAGCTGCATAAAAAACCACCACCTCCTCATTGTCTCATTGAAATAAAAAATTACATATAGCTCAAGGAGAATAATATTGATTAATATGGCTAAAATAATTAGTAACAAAGATATTTGAAAATTGAAAATAAAATATAAAATGAAATATCTAACTGGATGTAAGAATCAAGACATACCAATGAGATCGGCTGCTCTGCTCATTAGCAGAAGTGGATCCAACAGATCTGACTCTGTTTCCAGTCTTGAGCAATTCCCACACATCATCTGTTCCATGCACCTGAGTTTCAACAAGTCCTGGAACTTCTTGTGTTCCTTCTGCAGATTGCTTTATCTCCAATCTTAAGTTAAAAATTTGTTTTCCTCATCAGTGACATCTCTCCAAAAACAATACAACAAAATTTTATGCATGTTGGACATTTATTAGTTTGACAATTAGAGGAAAATTAACCGATTGAAAAATTTATATTTTACATCATACTTAGAACTGTGAAATGAAACTATAATAGTTTTATTTTTTCTCTCGAACTTATCTAGCAAACATTATCTAATCGGCACTCTCAGATTTTCTTGTTTATTAAGATCATATGAAATGACTGTCTATTAATGAACTAAAAAATACAATGCTAAAATAATTAGAGTACTAAGAAGAATTAAAACTCACTTCTTCGGCTGGGCAGAATTTTCCACCAAAAGATCTTTTAACTTCTCATTATAGACCTCCAGCATACTAACATGCAACTGATACTTCATTACACCCTTTCTCTCTTCATATATCTTAAATAATTCTTCAAGTGTTCGGTAGTTAACTCCCCTCTCTTCAGGTGTTCCCTCCATTGTAAATGTTTTACCAGTTCCGGTTTGTCCGTAAGCAAATATACAGACATTAAAACCATCCAATACTGATATAGCAATAGGTTTAGTTTGCGAAAAAACAGCCTCTGCGTGTAAACAAAATAACATTACACACATTTGATCAGCTTTGAGAATGAAAACAAAATAGCATTAATGCAACAATATCAAAAGTTGTAACTCCTAATATACCTTGGTTATCTTCAGGCTTAAAGACATGATCAAATTTAAATGACTTCTTGGAAGAATCTGAGTTAATGACTTGAAGCTCATTGTCAAGAGTCGATTCAAAATTGACAACAGATGTATACCCGTTCCCAGTTTCACTTGCACTTAAAGGTCTGCATCTGCAGAAAACCCTGATATTACCCTTAATTTCTATTATTTCATTATAAAGCCGCTTTCGCTCAGAAGATTCATCCAGATACTTCTTTTTCAAGAGTTCGTATTCAGTACCTATAACCAGATAACAACTATAGTTCAAACTAGCCAATAACAAGAAAAGAAAGCATTCAATTGACAATTTTATCTAGGTTTTCTACGAGAACCATACCGAGAAGCTGAATAGAGTTCAAAATATCAAGGCCTGAAAACGACTCAGTTGTAAATTTCACGTGATCGGTTAATGCTACGTGCTGCTTCTTCAAATCCTAACGCAAGAAAGAATCACAAAATAAACTGAAAATATGAGAAACACAAAACAAATCCCTGTAAACCCAAACTCTATTGAAAAATACAAAACACCGTGTGAAGAAGCAGCGATTCACCTGAACTTTGGTACTCAGATCAAGTATTTTCTTCAAGATCGGAAGCGTATGACCTAAATCCGGAGAATTCTCATGGATTCCATTAGAAATGCTGAATTCATCCATCGAATCGGAGTTTTCGTTTATTTCCTTCGATTCAGCATTGTCTAATTAAATTGAAAATTGATGTTTAGGTTTCGGATGATAATTAAATAAAATAGACTTGAATCAAGAATGTTCGGGAACTAACCTGAGGGAGGAGCGTTTGACGATTGCTTGAGTTCGCAATCTAGTACGAAGCGTTGAAATCGCTCGGCGAGCAATTGAATTTGAATGCTTTGATCTGTAAGAAACAGCGATTAGTATCAAAAAGTAAAGCAATTAAGAAATGAATAGTGTGCGGAGAAAAGAGAGAATACTTTACCGGTCATTTCCATTGGCTTGTGATGAAGATGATGAAGATGACGAAGAAGATAAAGATGATGATGAAGAAGAAGAAGAATCTGAAAGATGAAAGCAAAGAATTGAAAAATCTTTCTCGCCGAAGAGAAACAGTGTGATTTTTGAAATTTTGCTGGTGAAGAATCTTCTAGAATTCTGTGTTTGAAACGAAATTTTAACGGCTATATTCATTCATTTGATAGGAGCGTCCACCGTGCCGGTTTCCAATTTATTTACTGGGCCTGGGTACTTAATCTGATTATTGGGCTCGGGATATTTCACTCTTTGTACACGAGTTATTACTCAAACCCCCTTTTATTTTTTAAATAATTCGGACAAAAAAAACCTTTTTTATTTTATATTTGACAAAAAAAACTTTTAGATGATTACTGTGAAAACAAATAAGCAATATTTTATTTCATTCATATGGACCTGGAAATATGGTTACAAAATGTGAGGGCGGGGATTATTTGTTTTTTATTTTTTTCTCCCTTATTTTAGCTATCAAACATTTGGTTAAGAAATGATGATCGATAGAATTTGAGGCCACTGTACGTACTAGTACGTACTAGAACTCTTAGATATAGATATTTTGTCCACCAAAATTCTCATATCATCTCCATTCTCCACCAAACAACTTATGCTTGAGTAATATGACTTACTACTAGATAGTTAAGTCATACCGTCCAAATTTTTTCTTCACGGAATGACATAAGAGTAAGTAATTCAAGAGTTTGTTTGGTTTCCTCTCCCAATATATGTCTTGATATTGAGTATTTTGATCTATTTTTTTAAACAGTCTATAATTATGTTTAAAAAAATTGACTAGTGGTATCTTAAATCTGTAATACAAAATGCTGGAGAAATAAAAAGGGGTATAAACCATCAAATTCAAGCTGAGTGGTTGAAAGGAATAAGTATTTCAAGGATTTTATGTGAGAAAAAAGTATCGCTCAAGTTGAAGGAAAAGTTTTATTAGACTGTGATAAGACATGCGATGTTGTATGAGACAAAATGTTTGACGCTTAAGAATAAACACGAGAATGAAGTAAGTGTAGTAGAGAAGAGGATGTTGCATTGGATGTGTAGTGAAACTAAACAATATAAGATTAAAAATGACAATATTAGAGAGAGTGTTGAGGTAGAACATATAATAGAAAATATGATTGAAAATAAACTTCATCGATTTTGACATATTGAGAGAAGATCTACAGATTTTATGATAAGGAGAGTATATTAGATGAATATGAATGAAATAACTAAAAGTAGAGGAACACCTAGAAAAATTATAAGAGAAATTGTTAAGAAGTATCTTGAGGTTAATAATTTGGATAAAAGTATGGTCCTAAATAGAATATTATGGAGAAATTTGATCCATGTAGTCAACCCCACTTAGCGGGATAAAGCTTGGGTCTTATTGTTGTTATTGTTGTGTGTAAAAGAGAACGTGACAATATGATCATTTAGCGTGGATGTATAAGGTGAGAAATTTTTCGAGCTCGACAGACGATGGATGCACATCAATATGAGCAAGGTGCACTTGGGGTAACAACATCATTTTTTAGGATGATTGTATGACACGTCTCTTCTGGTACAGTATCAACATCATGTTTCTCGCCGGTTATGGCACAAATAAGTAATTATTTCGTATTAGGTGGAATAGTCTTTAGTTTTAATTATTATTTGTATTTATAATGTATACTTTAAATTGCTTTAATAAGTGAGGTTCGAAGAAGGAATTAAAGGTTGCACCACATGGAAGTAAACTGTTAGAATAATTGTGGTTTATCTTCACTCCAAAGAGTCATTTTGAAGAGGGTTAATCCTAGTGTTATATCATCATTTATGGAGAAATTACATTTAGAGACATCATCATTTCATATATCATTTGGTGATATGACAATTACTCTGGACGATATTTCATGTCTTCTTCAACTTCTGATAGGGGTGATTTCTACGATCCTCTACTGTATCAACAAAGAAGGTGTTGATGCTTTTTCTGTCGAGTCATTGAGAGTGACCATATAGAACAATACACTAGAGACATGTACTTGTAAGTATCCACATTATAGGCTAGATTGACTGCATATTCTATTTATGAGGCATCAAGGTCTTTTTAAACATGTGATATATATAGTTTGGGCGTAATTTTGTTTCCCTATTGTAACTTTAAGTTTTTATAATACCCTCCCAACATTTTCATAAGTCACATATACTATTGTCTAACATATTGTCGCAACTGCAAAAAGGGCTGGCGAAAACAAACAGAAGAGTTGCCACCGAATATTATTTATCCTAGAGAGAGGGAAAGGAAACGATCAAAGAAAACCTAAGAGAAAGGGAATAACAAGGTCATCATAACCAAATCTTGGGTTCGGGAGTCAATTACGCAAAGGGAAGGTATGAGCACCCCTCACGTCCGTTGTACTCAAGGGGATTCACGCTTGTTGTCTAATCTATAGGTGAAAACTATCTAAAAGCTACTGTTAGACGGGGGTGAAGAGAAAGAACAGACTCGATAGGACATCGTCGCCCTATGCCTATGTATTCCCTCGTGCAATAGGAAAGTCAGAGTCAACGTAGTTCGGGAAAAATACGGGTGATGGGGGGAAGGTTGCTCGCCAAGACATCGTCGTCTTGTGCCTACGTATCCTTATCTGGTATGAGAAATCAGAGCAAACGTAGTTCGGGCGAAACTAGACCACTGGTTGGTTAAGGTGTTTTATGAGCAATGTTAATTCTTCATTCTAGCAGTTAGGGACGATGCTTGTTTGCGGTAGAACAGAAACGTAACATACTCTTTCTGAAAATAAGGTTTGAAGACAATCCCGAATGATGAAAATATTTGAGTTTTGTTTGTGAGTTTTAGAGAAGTGAATTGGGTTAGTTTGAAACTCATGTTGCACTAAAGACTATGACATAAGAGCGAATGCGTCGCATATCGTCCAAAGGGCATACGCTAAACACTCTAGACAATATAAAGAGAGACCTCCCCACTTATCATTCCTCATGTACTTAAGGCTCGTAGCGTACAACACTCGTCATTCTTTATTAAGTGTCTTAAAAGAGTTTGAGATGAGAAGAGAAGACACAAAGATTCTAAAGGGAGTTAAGAGCACTAATGTTGTCATGCAAAGTGGTCCTAAAGTTGGGATAGAAGGGTATTACCTAATGTTATCATGCAAAGGATTGAAATCCTAATGTCTCTCCTACTTTTATCTTAAACAGAGGAACTAGGAATCATAAGGGATCATGTGAGCAAACACAAGTAAACACAACACTAATCAATCACAAATGTAAACAAAGAGGAAGAAAAAAACTTAAACAAGTCAAGAAAGATGAAAGGGGGATATGAGAAGAAAACACACATGCAAACATGAGACATTCATTAAAGACACACACAAATCATATCCAAGTCAAAAAGGTAGAAGTTAGAACACAAAGGAAAACAAGGCAATCACACACAATCAAATGCCACAAACAACTTAAGGAGAAAGATACTAGGCAATAAACCACAATCAAAGAAGTAAGGAGAGAAATAGATTGGGGAAACAACCACATTATGAACATCTAAATCAAACATCTACTCATGATCAAACATAAAGGAAACAACCAACCACTTCTCTAAAGAAGTTCAAGTACCAAAGTCAATCTCAAAATGCAACACACATCACAAAAAGCATCAAAACAAACATACAATCATCAAGGTCAGAAATGAACTCAAGTTATGTGCATCAAATTCAAACTCAAGTTATCAAAAAAGGTCAAGAACGATCAAACTCAAATTAGAGGAGCAAAGTCCATGCAAACATCTAACACTTCAAACACAAGTGGAAAAACAAAATTATACAAGACTTGTGGGATGAGACACACATCCAATGGATACCCAATCATGCAAGTCAGCACCTCAAACATGTTAACAAGAGCTAACAAGACTCAAAAGGCCCTCAAGGGATCACACAAGATCATATCCCAAAACTAGGTCAAGACATGCACACACACACACACACACATAGCTAAAACAATTGAGTTTTGAGGCATCAACCAAAAATAGAAACAAACCCAAATAAAATAGCAAACTCAATTTAGGTCTACCCAAGATCAGTGTGCAAAAGATCATGGCAATAATTGCATCAAAGCACCACCAACTGTGTCCAACAAGACAAGGTACCCAACTTATCGAGCATTCATCGAGGGTCAAATAAAATCCAATGAAAAACAACTAAGAAATGATCATCAAGACACCAAACCAACCCTCAAATAAACCTCAATCAAACACCTAAATGTGAGAGGAAAATTGGTCAAATGGGGTGTTCAAATGGGGTCAAAGATCAAGTCTAAAATAAATGAACAAACCAAGAAACCACTTCACAAACTAAAATGATTAAAAATAACAAAAATAATTGAAAAATAAAATAAAAATATGGAAAATATATCAACATGCCAATTGATCAGAAACTATTTTTTATTGATTTTTATGATGATTAAAACTTTTTTAAATGGAATTAAAATGAAAATGGAAGAAAAATAAAATAAAAATAAAAAACAAAGCAAGAGGGTGTGGAAGTAAACCCAGATTGAACTGAATTCACTTGAAGCGTGCAAATGGGCTTAATGCAGGGGGTGTTAAAAGCAAAAATGCAAAGCCCAAACCAACAAAAACCCAGTTTAAGTGAAACGAAATGTTTCATTAATCCAAGTGGTCATACACCTCAGATTCAACCCTGCCACGCACGGAAGTCAAGGGTCCAAGTCAATCCACCTCAGTAATTGACCTCAGACGTCGGAGTCCTAGCTTCGGTCGTCTTCTCCGGTGAGCTTCACCGGTGATGAATGGAAATCAACATAAAAATGAAAACTCTTGACATGGTTTTGAAGGATTTTTCACGTAGATCATGATTCCATCAATGGTTTCTTAAAAATGTCCCTTAACCATGGTGAAAACAAGCCACGAAAAATCAACATACAAATTGAGAATGAATCAAACAACCATAACAAGTATCCGAACATTGTCTACACATGGTAGGGCTTCAGATGCAACCAATATGAGCATATTTTGATGTCTAAAATGAAGGTTTCAGTTTGAAGAATGTTACCTAACGGAGCAACTCCGTTGTCCCTTCAAACGTTATGCAAGCTTCAAAACAAGGTCACCAATCTCTTCCTTATGCTTCAGTGATTATGAATTGAGCTAGAAATGGAAGGAAATGACAAAGAGAAACGTAATTCCAAGATAGGAAATCTTGAGGAATTTTTGAATGAAACTCACTCTCCTTGCAGCTGCTCACACTCTGACCATGTTAGGGTTTGTTTATGGTTTATATATGAAGGCTTTGAGGAGTTCAAACAGGCCCATAATGAGTGGTATCCTTGATTTTAAAACTTGCCAAAAAATCCCAAAGATGAGTGTACACACGAGTTTGAGTATTAGCTACTCATTCCACTCACTCTTTTTGGTCAGGTGGGGTGAGGAAATGAATGTGTGTGGTTTGGAAGATTGGAAATGAGTTTGCACATGGTTTTGAACAATTGCCTCATATGGCATGGAAATTCAAAATGACTTGGAATGTAGGTCCATGTTTTCTCATTTTGGGTAAGAAATGGCATGACCATGACATGATGATGATATGATGTCAAAGAAACAAAAATGAACTCATTTGGTGACTTGAAATGGAAGAAACTCAAATTATGTCCAAAAAGTTCATGTTTTCATGCTCATCGTGGTTTAATGGTCTCATACTTCATCAAGGGCCATGGCTTTTGAGGTCATTATGGAGTTATAATCTTAGAAAAGAAGTTTCATATGGCAAGAATTTGGATTTGAGGTATTGAAGTTCAAGAATTTGGTCCTTGAAGTGAATGACCAAAAACTAGGTTTCCAAAAATAACCTTGACTTGAGATGACCATAACTAGAGCTCCAAACATGAGAATTATGATTTCTAGCACTTTTTGGAAATATAATACAATTAGGAACAACTCTCATGTTTGTTGGAAAATGAGAAAGAGCTTGGTTCCATATGAAAAATGCCTTATAATTGAGTTAACCTTGAGTGCCTCTAAATTCTCTTCATTTTGTGGCACCAACTTGTAGAAACCATAACTTGAGATGTATGAACCCAATGGAAGATTTCTTGTACTCAAAAGAAATATTTAATGATGAGGAACAAGTCTCATATTTGATGAAAAATGAGACAAGACTTGTACTATAGTGAAATTTATCCTTGAAGTTAGGTACCAAAAGAGGGGATTTTACACTTAGAATCATCTGAAACCCTAATTTAGCAACTTCTTGAATCCTTGAATCTTCTTGACCTAGCTTCATCATGACATTTGAGATGATTTAGGATGACTTCTCATGACTTCAAAGATCAAAAACCAAGTATTGCTCTCTCAAATCCACAGTTGACTTTTGTTGACCAGATGAAACCCTAACACCTTACCCACTGATTGAGATTCTTGCAAATGGTTTGTATGATCATACAACCTCCATAGAGGACCATCAGGGTGTACATTGAGCTCTTGAACCATGTCTCATCCAAAAATATAACCTTATGTTCCTCTAATCATCTTCAATATATGAGGTGATACCCAAACACAAACTTTCACTCCTCAAGAAACTTTGGGACCAAATCTGATGGCAATGAAGACTTCTTGACTTGAAAATGTACCATTGTTTAGACCTTGAACATAAAACTTCTCTTATGAGTGACAAATACAACATCTTAATCCCTTGTCTAGAACCAATGCCATGTACAAATGCACATGCTAAATGCTATGAAACATAAGCCAAGATAGAAGAAAAGGTTGGGCAAATTTTGGGGTGCAACACATATGCTTCAATTTGAATGAACAGACTCACCACTAAAATGAAAGAAAATATCAAATGAGAAGACTCAGGCCTAAAATGAAAAAAGTATTAAAGCAATACAAATTTAAATATTAATAATCACACATGCTAGTGTTGGTGTTACTCAAATGAAACACTTGATTGATCCATGCCCCAACAAATCTATGCATGTGAAAAGTTGACAATGTGTCTTTCACATAATCAATGAATTGACTACAACTAACATGGGTTTGCTCAAGTTGTTGCAATTGTTGATGATACTCTGCCTCATCATTGACCCATACAAGATTAGCCCATAATACAACTATCACCTCTTTCATATTATTGACAATACATTTCTTACATTTTGCTTGAACATTTTTGTCGACATGAAATTGACAAAACAAATTTACCATCATTAGAAACACAACTTCAATTACTTTTATTAAAGAAAAATATCTATCAGTCAAAATTACTTGTATACATAAATTTTCCTTAACAAACAATTGTTTTAACTTATCCCATACCCAACAAAAATTCTCCGTCAGCTCAGATTACATATAAGCAAATGAAACAAAAAAATTGTCCACTCGATCGACGTCATACTAATAATTTCAAACAGAGGTTGTCTAAATTTGTTTGTCTTATATGTGTTATTCATAATCAACACAATAGAAAAAATATTCAACAACTTGACAGAATTTGGGTGAGCCCAACAAATATTTCACAAAATTTGAGTCATCTTTTCTTCTACTACACTAAACATAATATGCGTCCTTTATAAGGTTAAACAAATGTTATGCCTCAATTATAGTACATATGATATACTGTTGTAACTTAACCTCATGTTTATATATTTGCGTGATCTAAGTGACACACTAAGAATGTTACTTTTTTAACGATAAAAGTATGTGTATGGGTGGAATGTGTCGCTTTTTCAAATCAACATGTTTTAGCTCATATGCACTTAAATGACCAACAAACACTTAACTTTTAAATCTATCAAGTAAGTTGTAGTTATTAAGTTCATGTTTTATATCAATCTTCCATCCTAAACTATCTTTAGACGATGTTGATGTGATTTTGAATGGACAACCACATTTTTAGTGGCATTTTGTGTTGCACTATCCATTCCTTATATTTCCCTTCTTTATCACAACCAAATATTAGTTTGTTGCTCTTAGTTGTCTTTCTTGTTTCGCTATCTAAATGAGTAATAATTACATTATTTTTATGTTTGGTTCTAACCTTCTTAATCCATCTTATTGCCTCTTATCGTGTATCAAATTTATGTGTACTTGAGAATGCACCCGTTTTATTTGCACATGTCTGATTTTTATCATATATTTATAAATAGATCTCTGTATATGTGAAAGATAAAAAGTTATTTAAAGAAAAACAACATATCAGATTACTCGTAGGTGAGTGTTTTGATGAACAAAGTTGACATAAACCAGAATATTTATAACTAAGTGTTTGTATATCAATTGTGAGTATGTTTCCCAAATTAGATGGAAAAGCTAATGTTAAACACTTTATAAGTCAGAAGACCCATAAACCCAATGCCTTAAGATTTTGGGTTAATATGTTGTATACATCTTATTTAAAGTGAGTGTTGAAAACCCAGTGTGATGACTCTCAAACATCCTCACAACTCATTAGTGGTATAAGAGCCTAGTTCGACTAGAGCTCCTTGTAATGAAAGTCTTCCTAATAAGATTTTTCGAGCAGCTTATTTTGTTGATATGACCATGCAAACACATCAACACGCTCTTGTAGAAACTTGACCAATCTTTCTCTGATGTCTGCCCCAAGCGTTGTACCAATCTTGAATTCTTTCTTCTCTTTATTTGTGCCAAGGTTGATTATCTCTGTCTGCTCTTGATGTGCCTAGAGATCTGTGTACTCATACTCAAGCCTTCTTTTCAGCTAATCGGGAGTGTCACAATCTTCCTCATCCTCTTCTTCAGCTTGGTATATGGGTGAATTAAAGTTAGGAGTGGAAGTAGAGTCATTGGATTCAACAGGTTTTTTTATTACTCTGCATGTTTGAATGATTTGATTTTATTAAAAGAGCAAATAAAGGCAAAAGGAAAATGTTTTTTGTAGTTATGAAAAGATTGTCATTTTCTTTTAAAAGTAAAAAACGAAAAAACAGAAAATGAACAAATGAGAATTTAACAAAATGTCTTCATTGATAATAATTTTGAAAGTGCATAGGTGGCCCTACAAAATAATCCAATAGCCTTGGGCAGTGCTATTGATTTTTGAAAACAACAGAAAGACAACAAATTACTTTGACATGGGAATTATCTTAGGGATCTCAATTTCCTCCCAATTGTTCAAGGTAACTTCACATTGAAACACCAAGTTGTTCATATCTTCATCTTCATAATCTTCACCAATTGCATTAACTTGATAGCCTGCACTGACAAACACCTCTTGGATTCTCTTCAGACGACCCTTGTTAGAAGTTGATTCTCCTTCATTAATGGTTGGTTTTTAACCTAACCTAAGGCAGTCCAGCTTTACCTTGACATCAGTAACCTCCCTCCAGCCTTCAGGGCTACCTTCTTCAATGGTTGACCTCGTACTCTTCAAAGATGCAAAGGATGGTCTAACCTTCCCCACATGTTCTTCAACTTCCATAAGAACAACATTGGCTATTTCGAGAGCTTGGAAAGAAGTTTCCAAAGCATCCTCATCAGCCTCAATATATTGGAGCAAAGAGATATGGATCACCATAAGGTATTCCTCTTCAGAAACATTCACTAATTTATTGTTAACAACGAACTTCATCTTTTGGTACAAAGTAGAGGTCACTTCCCTAACAACGTGTATCCATGGTCTTTATAGCAAACAATTGTATACAAAATTGAAGTCCATGACTTGAAACGTAACATCAAACACATGCAGGCTAATCAAAATAGGAAGCTCTACCTCCCTAATCATTGTCCTACGCGATCCATCAAATGCCGTAGCAATCAAAGCACTAGGCATCATCTATGCCCCTTGGAAAGCTAACTTAGCAAGTGTCCTTTTGGGTAAAACATTAAGAGAGGAACCCGTGTCCATAAGGACTCTTGCTAAAACATCACCTTGACATTTCACATATACGTGTAACGCATGGTTATGGTTATGGCCTTCCCTTGGTAAACCTCCTCTACTAAAGCTGAGAGTATTATAGGCTGTGATATTGGCAATTACTCCATCAAATTGGACAAGAGTGATGTCATTAGTGACATGAGCTTGAGCTAGTAACTTCTGCAAGGCATTTCTGTGAGTTGGATAGCTCATTAGAAGAGACAAGATAAATATCTTTGACGGGGTTTGATGTAGTTAATCAATGATTTTGTAGTCACTCTTCTTTATGATTCTCAGAAACTCAACATCTTCATTAGTTGGAATCACTTATTTATCTTTGGTGGGTATTGTGGCATCAGTCTCTTTTGATGGGGCCTCATTGAATTGGGGAGTGTATATGCGACCACTATGGGTCATTTTACTTGCCCTTTCAATGTTGATTATTGTCGCACCTTGAAAAATCAACTAGAACACGACCCTCACGCGAAAGGCGCAAAATGCGGTTCGACAGAGTCACCACCGAATTTTATTTATCCCAAAAAGATGGGAAAGGAAAATATCGATAAAACCTTTTAAAGAGAAAGATAAGAACACGATCCTCGCAACCACGTTCTGGGCTCGGGAGCCAGTTACGTATGGGGAAGGTATCAGCACCTCTCACGTCTATTGTACTCAACGAGAACCTCTTAATTCAAATTGTGATGAACGTTAGCTAAGCATATTTGCTTTCTTCTCAATAATAAATGCGAAACGGTACGATAAAAGGGAACAATGCTAAAGGAAAAAAGGTTGGTTTAAGAATAGGGTGCTCGGCAAGGATTAGGGCCCTTGTGCCTACGCATGCTCATTCGAACAAGAATAAGAAATCAGAGCTCTTGTAGTTTGACTACGGGAAAGATTAGAGGGGAAAAGGAAGATGGATAGAAGGTAGCTCTCCAAGATCATCGCAATCTTGTGCCCACGCATCTTACATTCAAAAAATGAATGAAGAATCAAAGCATCCGTAGTTCGTGGAGACG
This sequence comes from Lathyrus sativus, assembly GCA_963859935.3. NCBI lineage: Eukaryota > Viridiplantae > Streptophyta > Magnoliopsida > Fabales > Fabaceae > Lathyrus > Lathyrus sativus. The sequence continues at coordinate 537,159,672 of OZ012740.1, read as the reverse complement.
ACCATGAAAAGAAAGGGGTTGAATGGTTGATTTAAATGACGATTACTTGAAGCTTAAGAAAGGCTCATCAGGCCCAAGTAATCGGGAGAGTGAGTCAAAGGTGTGACTCTCTCTCTTTTTCGTCTTTTAAAGGAAGTTGATTTGAAGAGTGTTTGAATAATGAGTGGTTGGAAGATAGGTGAATGTTGTCGAGTTGGAAGTGTTTTTAGAGGCGTAAATTGCTCGCATACGAGTAAGAGAACTCGCATCCAAACAACTGAAGAGAGATAAAAGGCTCAATCCCTCTATTTTTCACCTTGAAAATATTTAGATAGTTATTAATTATTTTGATAGTTTGATTGAGAAAATACGCTTGACGTTAGATCAAGGGATTGATTGTATTCGCGTGCGAAGAGATTGGTAGAAGGAAGTTAATTTGAAAATGGCTTGACGAAGAGTCGATGGTTTGGTTGAAAAGAGGTGAGAATCGATACTAGTCCCTAGGGGTGCTCCAAATAACAAAACCACAATGAAATGTGCGAATGTGTGTGATAGGTTGATGGTGAATGATAAATAAAAATTGACTTACAAAAGGGGTGTTTAAAAATGACTCGATGATGAATCGATAATTATTTTGAAAACGGTTTAGTCTACGCTAGTCCCTAGGGGTGCTCCTAGAAGACAAATCACAATCAAAGAAAATAAGAATGGGTACATCAAAATGGGAGTGGGGTACATGTAAGCTACACGGGATTGCACGAAATAAAAGGATTCATTGTAAGGTAGCCCAAGAGGAAGTCGTGTGTGTGCGCAAGGTGTCCTAAACTAAACCTTGAGCAAGATTTGTACAAAAGCTCCAAGTTAGGGTTTCTGTACAAAGTCAAAGTTTCGTTGCTCGGAAAAGTAACCACATTCCACCAATTTAGCCTTTTAGGGTTTCGATAGTATTATTGAGTTTTCAAATAGTATGAATGAGATATGATGAATATGAATATGATATAAACAATGTGAATAATATGATAAGATATATAACAATATAATAAAGATAATATCCACAATAGTATAATCAAGATAATATTAACAAGTATATGAACAATGATAATAAAATCAAGATATATTGACTGAAATTAAATCAAGAGTATATTGACCAAAATTAAAGTTAGTTGTCAGTGGATATTGAATGAATCGGGTCGAAATATAGTGCAAACCGTCGTAGCTCGATCTATGGTGAAGATCAAACCATAAGAGGTCACACAAGTTGATATTCGTGTTAAAAACACGATGGAGAAAAAGTAATCGTGTCACACGAATAGAAAAGGTCACGGTCTCTTCTTAATCACAAACTTGTGTTAATTAATCAAAGGTAACATATCACGATCCCAAAGTATAGAAAATGATCTCGATGATTACTCACTACAAATTTGAAATAATGAAGGTTAACAACCCCAATTATCAACCTTTATGAATATAAAGACTTCATCGACCAATAATTGAAATAAAAATGAAGATGAAAACCAAAGTAGAAACGAAAGAAAAAATTAATAAATAACAAAAGATCTAACAAAGTCTCTAATAAAGTATTTAACAAAACAACTAGTAGAGATTATGAACAAAAATAATTATCAAATAAAATTAATAAACATCACGAAACTAAATGAAACCATTAAGATTTGGGGTGTAAAATTTAGAAAAGAGTAAGAAAAAAATAGTAGAATCATCATGGACCTCCCGACCCGTTCATCTATTATGATCCACCTAAAAGTAAAATTTAAAAAAAGAAAAAAAACTTGAATCAGAACAAACGACATGGCCCATTAGTTAAACCTATTGATATCTAAAACCAATGGTCAACACAAGCTTTGAAGAGGGAAAAAAACATGGTACGGGAAAAAACATCCTCATCATTTATCACGTTGTGAAATCACTATTAAAAATGCTCTAAATCAACACTCATCATCACGCGACCAAGACTTAAAAAGGGGAAGAACGAATCAAAAAAGAATTCAACCTCCTTATGAACTTGGTTTTGAATCGATTTGAAATAACAGGTTTGATTTCTTGCTACTTTATCTCACTTTCTATTCGTGTTTTAGTTTTGAAATCGATTCAGATTTATATTAGTTTGGATTTCCATTCATTTCAATCTCCTTCTTCTATTTTTGCTATTTTTGAAATTCAGGTTTGAGTTTTGGGAGGTTGGAGGGTGGGGTTTATGAATAGAAAGGCAGCGAAGGTTGAAGGATGAAGGATGAAGGAGAGGATGAAGGTTGAAGTTTGTTTAGCGTTTTGGAAGGTTGGAGTTTTGGATCCCAGTTACTGTTGTTTTTGCTCCCCTTATGAATGTGTTGAGGTGCGTATTATATACGAGAAAATTAATGCGTGTTTTGGAAATCAATTCGTACATGGTGTGAGGTTTAATGTAGTAACATGGTTTTTGGCTGCTATAAAACAAAATTGTTGTCGTGAATTCATGGTTTTTACACGTTGCCATTATTTTGCAGGTTTGTGAATTTGTGGGGTCAAGGCATGCAAGATGGTATTTGTGTAGACGGGCTCATGTGCTGCGTGAAAGCTTCATGTGGGACCTCCATGTTGTGTAATCTGGAATTGTGGCTTGAAATTTCTTTGGAGTGAAATGTTGCAGGTGGCTTGTTGAATCACGTTTTTGCAGGATGCGTCGCGACGGTTTGTGGCAATGTGTTATATCATGTGTGTAAAGAACTAATGCACCTCTACATTGTTGTAGCTGTGAGTGTGTACACGTTATGGTTTGACACTTGTGAACATTGGTTGGGTGATGTGTGGGGCTTGATTGCTTCTCTACATTTTTCATTCTTTTTATTTTGCTTTTATTATTATTATTTTGTAAACTTTCGTAAGAAAATGCTATATGGGCTTTTTGTAAATATGATATAGACTTATGGAATGTGGGCTTTTTGTGCTATGCCCTTTTTTTTATCAATTCTCTTTCAAGACATGGGCTTTATTGGATTTTTAGAATGATAATGGGCTCTAAAAAAAATTGAATCACAGGCTCTTCTATTTTCGTGAAGTTTTTTTGGTAAATGGTGATGGGTTTTTTTGCAGATTTTTAATAATGATTTTGTATAATGTTTTTTTAAGGAGAAAAAATAAAATAAAATAAATGGGCACTTTGTAGAGATTTTTGGCATTTATTTGTGATCTTTATTTTTGATGTAAAAGAATGTGAATGAGTTTGACATTTTGAAGTGAAATGAATGTGGATATTTGAAACAAAAATGAATAATGAATTTGGATAATGAGTAATAGAGAATGGGTAATGGACTTGAATAAATCCTTAAAAAATGAATCATGAAGTAATCCGGATCCTTAAAATAATCAACAGAACATGACCTGATAAGAACTGCTTGGTCCCAAATCTCTGATTTAAAGTGCATTGGTTCTTAATGATATTCAATCACGAGGTACTAATAACCTGACACGGTCTGATGACCTGAAATGTCACATAAACCATAACTGAAAAAATGAACTTGATCTTGATGATTATCCACCATGAAACACTAATAACTTTCCATACCCTGAGAACTTGATCCATTCACAACTGAGCTGACTTGACACAAAAACCCTGACTGAAACCTCAAACACACACCACTTAAAGCATGCATACCCTGACCCTAAGGATATTGCAACAACCTTGATTTTAATCAGTAAAAAGAAATAACATATTTTTTTGGATTTTATGAATAATGTTAGTGGGTGAATGTACAGATGAAAGTTATACACAAGTAGGACAAATTTGGGGTATGACCGCTATGTTTGCATTAGCAATCTTTAAACCTTCTTTTTTATTAACTTTTCTAAATTATTGGTCAATAACAATCATATCATATTTCCATGGTACTGCTCTGGTATTTTCAAAAGGGAACAGACTAAGCCTTCGGATAACCACTGGCTTTGGATGACTAGTTGGCTGAACAACGACAGGTTCTAGAATATTAAAGACTGACTTCGATAAATTGAAAACTGGTATTTTGTCATTTGAATCTGGAAAATTGAAAATAGATTCAATTACTACTACTTCATTTTTTTTACATTGTCACTCACTTGCAAAAAAACCTTCGTCAATCAAATTTTGGATGTCCTTTTGGACCAACTCACATCCTTTAGGATAGACAACACATTCTTCACATTCTGCATGGCAAATCTTGACCAATCCCGCTTCTACTAACTTTGCATGGAAAGCTCGCAGAGGAGTCTTGATTTTAGCAACATCTAGGATCAAATTTCATCACACACTTCATCAATGGCATGACAGCTCCATGAACAGGAAAAGGGTTGTTTTTGACATTTGGTCCTGAATCCCCAAATGAGAGGATCTTCTTTTCAATCAGCTCTCTCATAATGTGTTTTAGAGCAGAACAACCTTCTAAATCGTGTCCGGGCACACCTTCATGGAGTGGATAGTGGGCATTGGGATTGTAGTATGGTGGAAGAGGTTCAGGTGGTGGACCTAAAGATCTTAGAGTCACAAACCCTCTCTACAATAATCTGAAGGTGAGAAAATACTTAGAAAAGGGGGTTGAATAAGTATATAGAAAATATTATGGCAATAAAAACTCAAAGATTTTTATCCTGGTTCGTTGAACTCAACTACTCCAGTCCACCCTATCAAGAGTGATTTGCCTTTCTCCACAAGGACTTAATCCACTATTAATCAAATTGATTACAATAGCAAGCACTAAGAGCAACTGTTCTTAGTCTTCTCAAGAACTACTGAACACAACTGGGTCTTCTCAAGGAACTTTTACAATCAATAAGTAAAACTAAATAAGTGTTTGAATGCTTCTAAGTAAGCTATATCACAACTATGATTTACACTTAAGTTTAAGAACTATGAAATAAATTCAGCAATGAGAATAAATTGTATGAGAGCTTTTCTTTGAATTCTTTCAATAATTCGTCAACTGAAGAAGAATGTTGGAGACTTGCTTTTATAGGCACAGAAGTCCAAGGCGTTTTCACTTTGAAGACCGTGTACTGAAAAGAGCTGTAGCCTTTTTGTCTTCACATCACTTGACCTTTCCTAGAAATAGAACGTTCAGAGAAATCCTTTTTGCATGTATTCTAGTGTCTAGCATAAATAAGGAAAGAGTCGTTTGGCCTAACCAATGGACATAACTTTGAATTCTTCTTCAACAAGTTTCTAATACTCAGAAAATAACATCAGAGCCTTGCGTGATCAGAGTCTTTGATGTTCATCAGAGTTTGCTGAATCAGAATGTTGCAGCTAGTGTGCTTCAGCGTGTAATTTCATTAGAGCAGAGTTTTAGGAATCAAATCCTCAGTACTTGCAGCGTAGTACTATCAGAGTCTTCTGAAAAACTATGCTTGAAACTCTTCATACAAAGTCTTCAATGCTTCAGATGCTTCTGTAGCTTCTGCTTCAGATCCTTTTGTAGGCAGCACTCAAAATCTTCTGTAGGCAGCGTTCAGATTCTTCTAAGAGATGCTTCTGACGCTTCAGAGCCTTGCATAATTTAACGTTTAGATCCAATTTGCTTTCAGAATAATATTAACTTTAATATATACAGCAAAGATACTTAAACAAATTTTAGAGTATATAATTTCTTAATACAAATTCTCGTAAGAGTTATCATCAAAACATAGAGATATAATTAAGAACCAATATGTGTTCTAACAATCTCCCCCTTTTTGATGATGACAAAACCATAAGAAAATTTGTTCAATAAAGATATAATTATAACTCCCCCTGAGATTATGAATCTCCCTGTGAATTGAATACTTAGAAAGAATAGAAACTTCCATTTTTGCATGAATATTCTTTTCAGAATCAGAGCCTGATTGTTCCAAAAATTAGAGCTTGACTTGGATGAACATTTCAGAATCAGAGCCTGATTGGTTAAAACTTGATCTGGGGATCTCAGAGTTACTTTAAAGAATTTGTCAGATTTTTCATAAGTTCTGAAATACTAAGAGTTCACGTTAGTTACAATTGATATGTCTGAATTTCATTTAGGTAGAGTTTATTTGAACAGTCAGAATTTCATTTTCTCCCCCTTTTTGCCATAATTAAAAAGTAAAACTTTTAAAGACAAATAAAAGGAAATAGAGAAAAGATACATTCAAGTAGAGAAAACAACTGAGTCATTCATTCATTCAGATAAAAACAGACAAATCATCAGATAAGAAATTCAAGTACAGGTGCACAAACATCAGATACAGAAAACAGAAAACTAGGTTTTCTTGGAAAGAATCATCTTCAGAAGTTGAGTGGTCTCAGATGAGGATTCTTCTTGCTTTGTCATCCATTTTGCCATGTTCTCATTCTTCTGATCTTGCTTAGCCATCCATGACTTGATCTCAGATTGCCCAGCTTCCAACACTGCAATCTTATCTTCTAAGTTTGGGTTCTCTTTCTTGATCTCAGATGAAGAAGATGGAGCAGATTCTGATGCAGGAGCAGAGTCAATAATCATGGGAGTTGCAGAGTCTGGAGCCACAGATGCAGAGGGATTTTCCACAATTGCCAAAGCCAATGGATTTTCTTCAGAAGCAGATTCTGCAATGGCTTCTGTAGCAGATACTCCAGAAGATGAAGGTACATCCTCAAGAAGCAAAGGTGCAGATCTTTTCATATTCCATGTCATGCTTCTGGCAGTCTCAGCAAATCTGAGCTTCGCATCATCAGAACAGACATTCTTCAGATTTGAGGCAACAGTATTGAATCTGGTAATGAAGTTATTCCAGATAGCATCAGATTCATTTGCATCCATGGTTGACAAGCATCTTTTCTTCACAGATCCTAAATTCATCTTTATTTCTTTCATAAAAGTTGAAAATAAATTATCAATATTTAGCCTAGTTTTTGGTTTGAGAAGGGCTTCAAGAGTTGATGGTTTGGGAGGTTTTGGTATGGTGAAATGTGGGATGATGAACAGAGGATGAGGGTAGGAAGGAAAAAATGGATGGTCAGATGATGAAGTAGCAGTTTTGGATCTGGATAGGGCATGAACCAGAGATGGTTTTACACGTGATGCAGAGGGAACGACATCAAATATAGTGGAAGTGTAGGGACTGAAAACAGATTTATCAGACAACAGAGGTTCTGATGAAATGATATCTGGCAGTTCCTTTAAGTAGGTTTGAAGTACAAATGGTAAAATAGTTGAAGACTTAGGTTTATATGGAGTGGTAGAGTCAGATGGTTCTATTCTGGTATAAAAGTTTTTAATCTTTAGACCAGAAGGAAGGGGATCAAAGGGATGTGGTTTAAAAGATGCAACTGAAACAAACTCAGATGTCTTGGGTTTAGGTTTTGGAGTGGGTTCAGGAAGAATAGCATCAGATGAAATAGGTGGATCAAATTGTTTAGATTCATATTCTCTGAGAGAAGGGGGTGAGATAACATCTGGATGAACATCAGATTCAGAGGAATCAGATGAGGTAGATGGGGTACAAGATGTTGAAGATACTTCAAACACAGTCTTGAGAGGTTGAACATCCAGAATTTCAGAATCAAGTATGTTTGATTCAGTAGGATTGGATAGTTTTGGTTGAGGATTAGAAGGTTTGGATGTTGGTGGTTCAGATACAACTGGTTCAGATACAACTGGTTCAGATGCAACTGGTTCAGATGCAGAAGTTTGTTGAATTTCAGGTTGTTGTTGTGTTGGAATTGGTTCTGCTGGTTTTGTTGTTTGTGGTTCAGATTGAGGAATGTCATATGATTTAAGTGGTGTTGTGGGAACAGGATCAGATGGAATTTGTGAAGTAGGAATAGTGGGTGGTTCAGATGTTTGAGATGGAGCAGGAATTGTTTGATTTTGAGTGGGAGGAGGTTCAGGTATAGAACTAATTGTTGATACATCTACTGCAATTTTAGAAAGAGAAGGTAAAGATGTTTTAGTACCTTTTGTCTTGATTCGTTTGGTAGGAACAAAGGGAACTTCTCCAGAAGCTTTTCTCTTTATCTGCTTCTGTGGTTTTTCAACAACTATCTGTTTCTTCTGAGCAGCAGCTTCTTCTGCCTCTAACTGTCTTCTTTTCTTCATGTTTTCTTCATAAACATCTGGAATAGGTTCTCTAGCACGTATCAAAATATCAGCAGGAACAGGTGTTCCATCTGCCTTGCACAACTCAATGTACCTAAGAATAATATCTCTAGGTTCTTCAGCACCAAAGATTGGAAAGTCTTGAACTGGAATCCTTCTCTGACTTACTTCAGTAACATTCAGCTTCTTAGGAGCAGTTGTGAGTTCATCCATAACTTTTAGTCTTTGGAGACTCTTTCCATTCAGATGTTTTCCAACTATTGACTCAAGCTCTATCTTCACCCCAACTTCATGTAGAGCAGCTACCAGACCATTCTCTGTTAGAATGTCTGAGATCAATCTTCCAAAAGGAATCCACGCCCTGATCTTATGTCCCTTAGTCTTAATAGATTCTCTGGATGCATTAATGTGATTCCACATATGCATGAAGAGAATGTATGGCAGATCCACTTTGGTACTCTAACTTAAACAGTACATGAAATAAAGTTGTTCATTATTCACATAATCTGGAGAATTTGTGGATTTTTTGTGATTGATGCAGCCTAGAAAAATCTTTGCCTAGATTTTGTAGTCAGGTTTCAGATCCTTAAACTTCCTCATAAACTTCTTCCATATCAACACGCCCAGCTGTCAGATGACAAACTCCATCAGTTTCCTCATACCCAATGAGTTTTCTAATGAGATCTTTAGTGATTATGATCTCTTTTCCCAGAACAGAAGAGAGGATGAATTTTGGGTAAACAGATGCATGAATCCAAAATTCCTTCACTAAGTGTGGATACACTGGTCCAAATAATTTATCAAAATATTTATCCCAGCCTTGTGCATCAATAATGGAATGCAAATCAAATCCATTGTCAGCCAAAGAATCAAATTCCACCATGGATTCACAAAGAACTTCAAGTTTATCAACAGGAGTTAACAAGGTTCTCTCAGGTTCCTTAAACGGAGTAGCTCCCATGTTTGATGACGCAACTGCAGCCATTGATGATTAAAACTGAGCTGAGGTTGAAGATGATGTTGCCATTATTGAAGATGAAGAAGATTTGGATGAAGGTTTAAGGTTTTGATGAAGACCAAAGAGCAAACAGAAATGCATATACTTGTTTGTGAAGTGAAAAGTGTGAAATGGTGTGATTTGTGGTATTTATAGAGAGAAGCTAGGGCACACAAACAGGCACACTCAGCACGTTCTCAATTAGCAATTAATGGCATTTAATGAAAAGAATAATAATCATTTCAAAACATTAATTGATTCTGACAATTTTGGGGGAAAACCAAGATTTTAACTATTCAAACAATACCTCAAATGTCTCTTCAGTAATGTGCACACCATCTTTTCAGATTCAGAGTGACACATGTTTGCTTGCATGTGCTTCTGAATTCTCTTGAGAAATGAAACGTTAGCCAACGTCCAGATCCTCTGAGACTTGTTAGTTCAGATACACACACACAAAAAATAATTCAGGAAATCAAATAAAAAAGAGATGAAATACTTCAGAGTTTAAAACAATTTGCATCTGAGAAGTTTACTTCTGATAAATATCATTCTGGACAAAAATGCATACCAATATTTTTCAGAATAAACTTGAACCTATCTTCAGCAAGGGGTTTTGTGAAAATATCAGTCCACTGATGATCTGTATCAACAAAGGCTAAGTTTATAATACCCTTCTGAACATAGTCTCTGATGAAGTGATGTTTAATTTTTATATGTTTTGCCTTAGAGTGTAAAATGGGGTTTTTAGACAAACATATAGCAGAAGTATTATCACAGAATATAGAAATATTACTCTCAAAGATCTGATAATCTTCTAGCTGACTTTCCAGAGCATTTGTGTGCTACATCCAGCAGCAGCAATATATTCTGCCTCTGTAGTTGATAGTGCAATTGTAGGTTGTTTCTTGTTGTACCAGGAGATTAAATTTCTTCCTAGAAATTGACAACTTCCAGGAGTACTTTTTCTTTCCACTCTGTCTCTAGCGTAATCAGCATCACAGAATCCAACTATTTTAAATTCATTAGATCTTCTGTAACATAGACCCACATTAGAAGTACCTTTCAGATACCTCAGAATCCTCTTAATAGCTGTTAAGTGTGATTCTCTAGGATCTGATTGGAATCTTGCACACAAGCATACACTGAATAAAATGTCAGGTCTAGAAGCAGTTAAGTAGAGAAAAGATTATATCATACCTCTGTAGAGTTTCTGATCTACTTTCTTACTTACCTCTTCCTTACCAAGAGTGCTTGTTGGATGCATATGAGTCTTTGCCATCTTACTATCAGTCATGTTAAACTTCTTCAAAAGCTCTTTAACATATTTGGTATGATGAATGTAAGTGCAATCTGGAGTCTGGTTGACTTGAATTCCCAGAAAGAATCTCAATTCTCCCATCATGCTCATTTCAAATTCAGCCTGTATACATTGAGCAAACTCCTTTCCCATCATAACATTGGTAGATCCAAATATAATATCATCCACATATATTTGACAAATTAACAGATCTTTCTTAAATGTTTTACAAAAGAGTGTTGTGTCCACTTTGCCTCTGATAAAGTTTTTCTCCAGAAGAAAATTGCTTAATCTCTCATACCAAGCTTTGGGAGCTTGTTTTAAACCATAAAGAGATTTCTTTAGTTTAAAGACATGTTCTAGAAAATTTTCACTTTCAAAACCAGGAGGTTGGTGAACATAAACTTCTTATTCTATAATTCCATTTAAGAAGGCACTCTTAACATCCATCTGATATAGAGTGATGTTATTTTGTGCAGCAAAAGAAATGAGTAAACGAATAGACTCTAACCTGGCTACAGGAGCATAAGTCTCTGTATAATCAATTCCTTCTTGCTGGCTATACCCTTGAGCAACAAGCCTTGCTTTATTTCTTTCAACGTCTCCTTTTTCATTCAACTTGTTTCTGAAGACCCATTTAGTTCCAATTATGTTGAATCCTCTTGGTCTTGAACCAAATCCCAAACGTCATTTCTTGTGAACTGATTGAGCTCTTCTTGCATGGCAATTATCTAGTCATTGTCTTGTAGAGCTTCATCCACAGAAGTTGGTTCAATAAATGAAACCAACCCAAATAATGACACTTCAGATGATCTGAGGAAGGATCTTGTTCTTATGGGGTCATCTTTCCTTCCAATGATCACATCCTCTGGGTGAGAGGCCTTGATTCTGGAAGATGATCCTTTAACAGTTGATTTTTCAGAAATATTCAAGTTGTTCATTTGAGAAGCTAAAGGAACTGCATCTGGCGTTGCTTCTGGTTCCTTCACTTGAGTTTTTTCTGCCTTTGAGCCTTCAGGGTTTGTGAGAATTACTTCTCTATCTGCAGAACTTTCAAACTGCTTTGGCTTTTCAATGCCAAGCTTATCATCAAATCTAACATGTATAGATTCTTCCACAATCTGTGTTTCAGTATTGTATACTTTGTAGCCTTTAGAGCGTTCAGAATAGCCAAGCATGAAACACTTCTGTGCTTTAGAATCAAACTTGTTAAGATTCTCTTTAGTGTTCAACATATAACATATACATCCAAAAGGATGAAAATAAGAAATGTTGGGCTTTCTGTTCCTCTACAATTCATAGGGAGTCTTTTCCAGAAGAGGTCTTACAGACACTCTGTTCTGAATGTAACAAGTTGTGTTTATTGCTTCTGCCTAAAAATGCTTTGCCAGATTAGTCTCGTTGATCATGGTTCTGGCCATTTCTTGCAGAGTTCTATTTTTCCTCTCTACAACTCCATTCTGTTGTGGAGTTCTAGGGCAGGAGAAATCATGAGCAATGTCATTTTCATTAAAATATTTTTCAAAATATTTGTTTTCAAATTCGCCACCATGATCACTTTTGACTTTAACAATTTTAAAATCTTTTTCATTCTGGACTTGTTTGCAGAAGTCAAAGAACACAGAATGTGACTCATCCTTGTGTTTTAGGAATTTCACCCATGTCCATTTACTGTAGTCATCAACAATGACTAATCCATACTTCTTGCCTCTAATGGATGCAGTTTTCACTGGTCCAAACAGATCAATGTGAAGTAATTCTAATGGTCTTGAAGTTGAAACAACATTTTTAGTTTTAAAAGAAGATTTTGAAAATTTTCCTTTTTGACATGCTTCACAAAGAGCATCTGAGTTGAACTTCAACTTAGGAAGTCCTCTGATCAGATTGAGTTTATTAATCTGAGATATACGTCTCATATTAATATGCCCCAATCTTCTGTGCCAGACCCATTGCTCATCATTAACAAACATAAGGCATTTAACATTTTGAACCTTAAGTTCTGAAAGATTGATTTTGTAAATGTTGTTCTTCCTCTTTCCATTAAATAGGATTGAGCCATCCTTCTGACTAATAGCTTTGCAACATTATTGATTAAAGATTATGTCATAACCATTGTCACTTAATTGACTTATGGACAATAGATTATGCTTTAATCCTTCTACAAGTAAAACATTAGATATAGAGGGAAGGTTACCATTGCCAATAGTACCAGAGCCAATAATCTTGCCCTTCTGATTCCCTCCAAACTTCGCTTCCCCTCCAGATTTAAGCTCCAGGCTTTGGAACATAAACCTTTCTCCCGTCATGTGACGTGAGCAACCAGAGTCCAGGTACCATGACTGGCTTCTTGACTTTTCTGCTAAATACATCTGCAACAGGGATTATCTTATCCTTAGGTACCCAGATCTTTTTGGATCCTTTTGGGTTAGTTACCTTAAAAGTTGGTCTGAACTTCTGTCTTTTTATAACGGTTTTGTTCTGACTCACTTTTGGTTTAAACACAGGAACGTTCTGATCAGAACGTGTGTGTTTGATATCATTCAGATGACCAAACTTAAAATGAGAGTATAAGGGAGTTTTCTTAATAATAAGTTTATCAACAGGCATTAGATTTAAATCCTTTCCAGAGGAAGATTCATATCCAATTCCTTTCCTGTTGTTTCTGCTAACTCCAAAGATCATTGAAGCCATCTTGCTTCTATCTATGCTTTTAGCCAGAAACTTCTGAAAGTTGAAGTCATATTCTTCTAAAATATTTTTGCATTTAGACTTAGTTTCAGATTCAGAGTCTTGTTGAGCTTTTTCAAAATTGGTTTTCATTTTCAAATTATTTTCTTTGAGCTCAGCAACTTCTGACTTTAACAGATTATTCTCAGATTCAAGATTGCATTTAAGCTTCTTGCATTTGAGCTTAATCTGGTTATAGTTTTTCAGGACTTCTGATAAAACTTTAATAAGCTCTTCCCTAGTGAGATCAGAAAGTACCTCTTTTGAGTCAGATTCAGAATCAAATTCAGATCCAGATGATCCTTCATTCTGATCTTCCACGCCTGCCATCAGAGCCATGTTGGCGCATTCATCTTCAGATTCTGATGAGGATCCAAATTCATCTGAATCATCCCATGTTGCCATTAGAACCTTCTTCTTTTTGTCAAACTTCCTCTTTAGCTTTTGTTTTAGAAGCTTTGGACATTCATTCTTGTAATGGCCAGGTTCTTTGCATTCAAAGCAAACAACCTCCTTCTTTCCAGATCTTTTTGGTCCAGAGGACTCCTTGCGATGATCTGGCTTCTTGAAGTTCTTGAACTTCCTTTGTTTGTGCTTCCAGAGTCTGTTGATTCTTCTGGACAACAAGGACAATTCATCTTCTTCTTCAGAAAAAGACTCTTCAGAACTCTCTTCTAACACCTGCAAAGCTTTCACAGATTTGTTAGATTTTAAGGCAATTGACTTACCTTTCTTTTGAGGCTCATCTTCCTCAAGTTCAATTTCATGGCTCCTCAGTGAGCCGATTAGTTCCTCCAATGTGATTTTGTTCAGATCCTTAGCTAGCTTCAGAGCAGTGACCATAGGTCTCCATCTGATGGGCAAGCTTCTGATGATCTTCTTCACATGATCAGCAGTTGAGTAGCCGTTGTCCAGCACTTTTAGACCAGCTGTGAGGATCTGGAATCTAGAGAACATAGTTTCTATAGACTCAGATTCTTCCATTTTGAACACTTCATACTTTTGTATTAGCGCCAGAGCCTTGGTCTCTTTAACTTGTAAGTTTCCTTCGTGTGTCATCTTCAAAGACTCAAACAAGTCAAATGCAGTTTCTCTATTGGTGATCTTCTCATACTCAGTATGAGATATTGCATTTAACAAGATTGTCCTAGCTTTGTGATGATTTCTGAACTCCTTCTTTTGGGCTTCAGTCATAGATTTTCTATCAATTTTCTTGTCATCCCGATCAGTGGGGTGAACATACCCATCAATGACTAAATCCCATAAATCAGCATCATAACCAAGGAAGAAACTCTCTATCCTGTCCTTCCAATAGTAAAACTTCTCCCCATCAAATATAGGGGGTTTTGTGCTGATTCTATCCCTTTCTTCATATCTGTTGTTGCTGTTAGATGTTGAAGTTTCAGCCATAATAACAACCAAGAATATATATCAAAGTTTTCTCACTGGATCTTTTCTGTCACGGTGAAGTGGTAGCACACACAGAACCGGAGCTCTGATGCCAACTGAAGGTGAGAAAATACTTAGAAGGGGGGGGGGGGGGGGGTTGAATAAGTATATAGAAAATATTATGGCAATAAAAACTCAAAGATTTTTATCCTGGTTCGTTGAACTCAACTACTCCAGTCCACCCTATCAAGAGTGATTTGCCTTTCTCCACAAGGACTTAATCCACTATTAATTAAACTGATTACAATAGTAAGCACTAAGGTTCTTAGTCTTCTCAAGAACTACTGACCACAACTGGGTCTTCTCAAGGAACTTTTACAATCAATAAGTAAAACTAAACAAGTGTTTGAATGCTTCTAAATAAGCTATATCACAACTGTGATTTACACTTAAGTTTAAGAACTATGAAATAAATTCAACAATGAGAATAAATTGTATGAAAGCTTTTCTTTGAATTCTTTCAATAATTCGTCAACTGAAGAAGAATGTTGGAGACTTGCTTTTATAGGCACAGAAGTCCAAGGCGTTTGCACTTTGAAGACCGTGTACTGAAAAGAGCTGTAGCCTTTTTGTCTTCACATCACTTGACCTTTCCTAGAAATAGAACGTTTAAAGAAATCCTTTTTGCCTGTGTTCTAGTGTCTAGCATAAATGAGGAAAGAGTCGTTTGGCCTAACAAACGGACATAACTTTGAATTATCCTTCAACAAGTTTCTAATACTCAGCAAATAACATCAGAGCCTTGAGTGATCAGAGTCTTTGATGTTCATCAGAGTTTGCTGAATCAGAGTGTTGCAGCTAGTGTGCTTCAGCGTGTAATTTCATTAGAGCAGAGTTTTAGGAATCAGATCCTCAGTACTTGCAGCGTAGTACTATCAGAGTCTTCTGAAAAACTATGCTAGAAACTCTTCATACAAAGTCTTCAATGCTTCAGATGCTTTTGTAGCTTATGCTTCAGATCCTTCTGTAACTTCTGCTTCAGATCCTTCTGTAGGCAGCACTCAGAATCTTCTGTAGGCAGCATTCAGATTCTTCTAAGAGATGCTTCTGACGCTTCAGAGCCTTGCATAATTTAACGTTCAGATCCAATTTGCTTTCAGAATAATATTAACTTTAATATCTGCAGCAAAGATACTTAAACAAATTTTAGAGTATATAATTTCTTAATACAAAATTTCGTAAGAGTTATCATCAAAACATAGAGATATAATTAAGAACCAATTTGTGTTCTAACATAATGAAGGGTATAATCATGTATAAGTCATTGGAGTGGGGGCAATAGGAGGTTTTCCACCCTTCCTTCTGTTTTAAAGAGGAGGATTTTAACGTAGAGCTTGAGTTCTTTGTTGTTGATAAGCTAGAGCGTTGGGCGCTTGTTGATATGTTGGTGTAACTTGAACTGGCTGGTAAGTATGAGTTGGTTTCACGAGTTTGATACATGGAAACTTGTTGATTGAATGATGGTGTGATTGCTGCCATATATGGTTGTTGAGTGAATTGAATTGGGTAAGTTGGTTGTTGAACATAACATTGTCGATGTTGTTCTTTCTTCCAATATTGATATTTTCTTCGACTAGTCATCACTACATTTGTTTCCCCTTATTTCTTTTTGTGAAAATTGATAGAAAACTTCTTGAATTGTTATTTTTATTGTTGTTGTTGGAACTCCCAGTTGCATTGATCATTTTTCAATTTTTCAAACCAAGTTCACCTTTGATACCTACATCAACTAGGTCAGAGAATCTAGTAGTTATACTTCCTACCATCCTTTCATAAAATTTTGGTTGTATTGTATCAACGAACCAGTCAGTTAATTTTTTTTCAGTCAAGGATGGTTCAACTTGAGATGATGTTTCTCTCCACCACTGGGCATATTCTTTGAATGATTTAGAATCCTTTTGCGACATGCTCAATAACTGTCTTATGTCAGGGGCCAAATCCATGTTATACTTGTAATGCTTTATAAAAGCATATGATAAATCTTGAAAACAGCGAATACATGTCTTATCTAGGCTCAAGTACCACTTGGTAGAGGCACCTTTCAAGCTATCAAGGAAATAGTGGATCATGAGCTTATCATTATCCACGTGGGCTGCTGTTGCACCCCAAAATTTGCCCTCTTTTTATTAGGATATTCAAGATTAATATTCCTAAGGAACATGAAGTGCAAGGCCTAATTCAAGATTTTTCCCATCCAACTCTGTTTCCAACTCTATGTTCAAGTGGAGTCCAAAGATCACAAGTCCATAATTCAAGACTTCATCCCTTGCAAATTGATTGGCATAAGGGAGACCCATTGTTCCAAATTCAAGGTTCATGGAATTGAAGACTAGATTCAAGAATTTTTACAAAGAGAAATTTCATGACATTTACAAGAATGTCACATTTGTTACAAAGTTTCAAACTCTTAGTAATGCTTAGAAAATTAAATTATTTCTAGTATTAATCCAAGCTCCTAAGTAACTTCATGCTATGGTTCCCTTCATGCCCCATCAAGTCCACATGATCCTCTTTGTGCTTACAAACATGCAAGGAAAATATTTAAGAGTTAATTAAATGTTGGAATATTTCAAGATCAAGGCTTTGCATGTATTCATGGGCAATTTGAATATGATCCAAAACAACCCCATGCAAGAAGTGACAATTTGTATCATATCACAAAATCTATACATTTCACAAGACCAAGGGAATAATATATGATAATGCATCTAAATATCAGAATTTGAAATGCTGTCCAAAAAGTAGTAGCATTGACCACAAGGGTATGTCCAAGCATAAGCCAACAAAAGGGTACAAGACACAAGGTGCTGCAGAAAAAAGGCCTAGCTATAGTGCAGAAAAATACAGCATAACATCATACATGGAAATGGAAAGAGAGTGACATGAGGAAAGTGGCAAGAGACAATTTCTCCATGAAAAATATGATATTTTGAAAGAAGGGAAAACCCTAGGATGCTGAGATAAGAGAGGAGATAGGGCTGCAAAGACATTCATTCACACACATTAACACATAGAGAGATATTGAAAGCAAGGAGAAACCCTAGAAAACCAGAAAGATAGAGAGAACAAAAACCAGAAAAATAGAGAGAAAGAAAACCAGCAAAGTTAAGAGATTCACATAGAAACACAAGAGAAACATTAGGAAGTAGAACCATCAAAACATAGAGTGAAGAGTGAAGAGAACATCCAGCCAAAATCAGTGGAGGTTTTGCAAGAAGGAGGACAACTCTCTGTTGTTTTGTGTTGTGTATCTTGTGTAAGGTCCCAAGAGGGACCAAGAAACATTTTGTAAGAACCACAAGAAAGAAAGAAAACAAAGAAAAAAGTCCAGTTTTTACCCATCAGGCCTGACACGGGCCGTGTCAGCCCGCTGTTTGAGTTTTCTTCACGCGCATCTCCCAAGGGTTTGAGTCAGCCCGCTGTTTGAATTTTTTTTCCGTATTTTTGTCTTTTTTTAAAGTCGAATAACCCGTTATGTTTGCATGATTTTTTTGCGTATTTATTGTTGGTCATTTTTGACCTTTGGTTCCAAATACTATTTTCAAGAAAACAAACTCTCGATTCTCATCGAGCCATTTTTGACCTTGTAAGTCGATTTCCTTATGCATCGCCATCAACCTTGTTCGTATCACCTTAAACTTTTTAAGCAATCAAACCCTTGATCCAACGTCAAGTGGGTTTTCTCAAACAATTGTTAAACCAACTCACCATCTTTAATAAAAGGATAAGGTTCTCTTTGTATTAAACTAAAGAGAGGGGATTGAGTGTAGACTTCTTCCTTTCCGAGTGTCGGGATACTCACTGTAGAATGTGTGGTCTTGATACTCGTCTTTCAATATTAAGACGCTTGTATTCACCACAACCTTTTTCTCCTAAAACCTCGGTTTCGTACCGAGTGAATTCTCAAATTTCTTTTCACAACAAAAACTTGAATGGTCGTGGAGTGGTTAGGCGTAGGCCTTCTCCTATCCCAAGTACTTGACATTACCGTAGGGTTCACTGTCGCAAAGTACTTACCATTCAAGACCAAAAACATATTTAATAAGAGAATGAAATTCTCTTTATATTGAACTAAAGAGATAGGATTGAATATAAACTCCTTCCTCTCTGAGTGTCAGGATACTCACTGTAGAGTGTGTGGTCTCGATACTCGTCTTTTAATATGAAGACGCGACTATATTCGCCACACCTTTTCATGACAAAACTTTAAGATAAAGAATTGGGTACTACTCGCAAGGGGTTACTATCCGAGGATCTATTTCACCCCTAAAAACAACTCACAAATCAAACGCGACACCTTGCCTCGCATGGCAAAAATTAAATCTTTCAAAAAGGATATGTTATGTCCGTTCTACCGCAAACAGGTAACGCCTATGTCTCCAATGGTCGAGCAGCAATATACCTAAACTGCTAGAATGCGCACGATAACATCATCCATGAAAACATCAGCTAACCTTATCCCGAACTACGTTTGCTCTGATTTCTCATGCCAAATGAGAATACGTAGGCACAAGATGGAGATGTCTTAGCGAGCACAATCCCCCCTATCACCCGTAGTTCCCGAACTACGTCGACTCTGACTTTCTCATATCTGTTGAGAATACGTAGGCCTAGGACCGCGAAGTCCTATCGAGTCCTTTCTTCCCCCATTTACCTCTCCTTTCTCGGCTTCTAACCTTTCTTTTTATCCCTTAGAACACACTCATTTAGCAATAATCTTTTAGCGAATACCTTTACACATCGACAAATAAATGGTTCCCATCGAGTACGATGGATGCAAATGGTGCTAATACCTTCCCTTTGTATAACCGGCTTCCGAACTCGTTCTTGGTCGCGAGACCATCTTATCCGTTTCTTTCCTAGGGTTTTCTCGATGTTTTCCTTTCCCTTCATGGGATATATAAAGTTCGATGGCGACTCTTCTGTCTATCTCTTCACCTCCTCGTCGTTGCATTTTTCGAGTAGTGACAACTGTCATCTTCCTATAATACACGATGAGATGATTCTTTGGGCAAGTAGCACCTTCATACTGATCAAAGTTTGTAGTTTTTAATTTTGCTGGAATAACTAATCCAGACACAATGCACATTTCCCTTGTAGCAGCACCAAAAACCTGATCACCTTCCATAACTCTTAACCTTTTCTCAAGGGTTTCGACATTCTCTTTTAGCTTTTCATGTTGTTCATCCCCATCTTCAGACATATCAGGGACATTATACACTTATTGTTGTTCATCAAAGTAAGGTTGCACTCGAGTATGTGCGAAGGTAGGGATTACATGATGGGTCTCAGAAACCAATGGAGCGGCTTGTTGAGTAGTGGGAACTATAACAGTTCGAGGCACAAAACCTAGAGGAAGACCAAAAGGAGGCCAATATGTTGGAGTAGTCACTTCAGGCTGAGGATCAACCACTGGATTAGAAATTTCTGAAACCATTATGGGCTGGGTATCCATCTTTACACGAATCACTTGCAACATCTCCATTATCTATCTTACATTCCCTCGTAGGTCTTCAAGTTCATTATTGACTCTTTCAATCTCTTGCTCTCGCTCAACCATTATTCGTCGGGCTTGAGCTCTGGAGTTGTACTGGTGTGAAAAACTCAGTATGGAAACTAGAGAAGAGACAACAGAATGAGCCATACACTTGAGAAATGCAAATGTGATTACATGTGCATAAATTCAATGAAAATGCAATTTTAATGGTTTCAAGGAACTCAAAAAGTAAGTTGCAAACATTAAAAGGAATAACACATTTTGGGAAAAATGAAAAACTTCATTTCATTGATAATAGGAATATTACATCTTTGAAGTACAATTCAAGATACCCAAAATACAAGAGGAAAAAGCTAAGTCTAATGGGTTCTAAGGAATCCCATCTACAAAAGAAGGCTCACTCACTACTGATGTTTCCTCTTCTGCTTTTTCAACTATGTGTTCTCCAACACAAGCTTGTCGGTGATCTTCTCCCAAGCACCTGACGTGGGAGGAATGCCTGAATACTCACGAATGCTAGGAACTGGCTGCACGCTAGAGAAAAATAAATTCTCTTGCACCTCAGGTCTCTTCACAGCACGCCTCTCAAGTATCTCGATCAAGTCGTCCTTCTCTTTCAGCTACTTCTTCAACTCTATCTTCTCAGCACTGATGGCATGATAATTTTGTTCCCAAGTATCTCTCTATAGCTTCATCCTTACTATCACTTCTTGATACTCCTCCATGCGCTTAATAGGAGTGGTAGAGGATGATGCAACAATTGACTGTGAAGGTCTTTCAAGAAGATAAGGCACCTTGAGGTCGTAAGCTCTAGATTGAACCCACTGAATGAAAGGCTCAAAGGCTGTAAACGTTTTCCTCCTCAACTGATTCTTACTCTTCCTATGAATTATGTTCCAAGCATGCACCATTTTTTCCTTTGAATCTGCACTAGCTTCCTCGTTAAGAAAAAAGAAACCCGCCAACAGAAAGTTGTTAGGTTTTTCCTCTATAGGGAACCCAAATTTACGCCTCGAGGAATATATATAATTCCCCCTTGGATACCAAGAAGAGGTATGTTGGAAAACTAGCCATAACTATCAATGATTACTCCCTTGTTATAAGATGGATCATATTAATGAAAATCTGTGTGAGTAAGAGCCATGGGCCTATCTGAGCTTGTCTGAATTTTCCTTAAAGAGTCTGGTTTGAGGCAAGTGTGAAAAAACCATTTTTAGAGTAAAGGAGCACAACACAGAATAATCCCCCCTCCCTTGAGGCTCTTGTGATGGATGGAGTGATAAATGTCACCAAGCAGCGTAGGTACTGGATTTCTAATCAGAAATATTCAAATAGCATTAACATCAACAAAATCTTCGATGTTTGAGAACAAAACCAAGCCATAAATGAGTATTGCGAGGATAGCTTTGAAGGCATTCATACTATTTTCCTTGGCTAACAAAGTGGATTTCTCTATCAAGCATTTGGAAGGTAAACCCTTGATTCCTCATTTGGTAGTAAGATTAGCTTTGATCTCAGATGCTTCTAGGTGAATGGCATCTGCAGTGTCTTGAGGTGTGGGAATCTTTTCCAAACCACTGAAAGGCTTCTTATCCAACACTAGCTGACCAACCTAATATGAATATTTTTCCAAAGTAGGGACAAGTTGGTAATATGGGAATGTCAAGTAATGGTAGAGGGGATCATAGAATTGCACAAGTGTGTCATGAACTCTATCTTCTATCTCGGCCTTGATACTACCCAAAAGTCTCCCATAGCGTTTTCTGAAATCCTCAGGACTGGAAACCATAACCCCTAGCTTTCTCAACTCTATCACATCAGGTTTCTTGAAGTTGTACTTATTGGTGTTTATCTTCCCATAATCCATGATACCTATTAATTTTTGCAAAGAAATGGACAACTGAGTTCCTTGAAACCAAAAAACATTTTTCATGAATGCACGAATGTATGTTGATGCAATACATACAAGCAAGGTTACATATAGGTTTAAGGGTCAACAACGAACATGGAGCCAAGGTTTAACCCTCCCACAAGGATATGTCTTATGGGTTTATTGTACATGTACAACGGGTTCTACAAAGTTCCCAGAGTCATCGATTCATCTTTTGGATATTATCGACTTGCACGAATACTCATGTAGGCTAATAAAATTCTTAAGATAAACTCGTCTGAGTGTAGTATCGCATGACAACTACCTCAGGTTTGCATCTAGATAATCACTGCACTACATCCTAAAAGGGCTAAGAGGGGTGAAGAGGTACTAAGGTCCTCAGCTTCATGGACTCACAGGTTGGAAAAAGTAATGCCAATACGACTACTCACATGACATCAGTAATTCCAAAGGGACCTCCACTGAGCGTGATTATATCATATGTTAATCAAGTTAGGACTACTCCCAACAGTTAACTTTTGATTATACCACAATCCTATCTTATTTATGCACACTCTAGTCCGAGTTAGGACTTACCTCACAACACAAAGGTCACCACCCTCAAAAACAGAAAAACCAAACAATACAAGCAAGCAAAAATAATAACACAAATACAAACAAGATATACTTAACCCTCTTGGGCAGTCCCCAGTGAAGTCGCCATTTCTACCGCGGTGAGAATCATATATCAAGCTATTATATTAACTTGAATCACAAAACAATGAATGTTCACCACCAAAATTTAATTTATCCAAAGGAAAGGGAAAAGAGCGAATAAAACCCTAATTGTGCAATGTAACAACAATGCGAAGAAATCTAAAGGTTTGGGGGTTGGTTATACTAAGGGAAAATACTAGCACCCTAAGTATCTATAGTATCCTATAGGAACCTCTTGAAAGTATTTGTGTTATGGTAATTTGCTTGAAAATGTTTGGAAATATTCTATTTTTGGGTTTTATGAGATAGGGAACCTAAGGAGGTTTATTGCTAGTGTGCTCGCCAAGATTTCACAATCTTATGCCTACGTATCCTAACAAGGATGAAATCAAAGCTATCGTAGTTCACCTAACTATGGATGAAGAACACTTGATAGTGATAAAGGTTCCAAAGGGGAAAGTAAGTGTTTATAACAATAACACTTACATGACTTAACAAAGTTAAAGAGTTTACAAACTCTAATTTAAGGTTATGTTTAAAGGTTAATAACTTAACAAAGTCAAAGGGGGTAGTTGAGGGAATGTTATACTACATATGACATAAAGTCAACAAAATAAATCTTTCCCTTGGATTTAAGCAACAAAAGAAAAGAGAAGAAAGAGAGCTAGCAAGCTAACATCACTAGGGGATGACTTGACAAAGTCAAAATAAACATGAGTATATGGGCGATAATAGATGAGATGAACAAGAATGATATCAAAGTAAACAACACATGACAAAGGATGACATTAAAACATGATATCAACTAAAGGATCACATGAGATGTAATGAGATATAATAAAGTCAAATGAACATGGTAACAACCAACACATGAAGGTAGATGTGACAACATCTAAGACAAGACTTAACAAAGTCATAAATAATCATGGTAACAACCAAGGTAAACAACACATGAATGATGCATACTCAAAACATACATGAGACATGGTTTTAACAAGACCAAATTAATAACACAAGTATGACATATCATAGCATGTTCATAATAATAACACGTGAGCATGGAATATAAACACATAAGTAACAACATATGAGCATGGACATAAATGTAACAACATCAACAACATCATCATGGACATGAAGGATATAACATATTAATCATAAAGGGAGGATATAATAATATCATGGTCATGGAAATAATATCAACATATGAATAATGAATATACAATATCAAACATATAGGTCATGGATATAACAATATCAAACAAAGGTTCAAATCAAAGACGTGATATTAAATCTTTAAACAATATATCTTGCTATCAAAGATATAACAATCATATATCAAATATTCATGAAAGGTTCAATGGGGTAGGAAAAAAATCAAGCAAGTTTATTTATATCACACATCTAAGGCAAGACAAATGTTCATGGTTAAACATTAAAAGTTCAAAGCATATACACATACAAATCAAGTATTATAGTGTGCTATAACAAAGTCATAAATAATCATGGTAACAACCAAGTTAAACAACACATGAATGATGCATAGTCAAAGCATACATGAGACATGGTTCTAACAAGACCAAATTAATAACACAAGTATGGCATATCATAGCATGTTCATAACAATAACATGTGAGCACGGAATATAAACACATAAGTAACAACATATGAGCATGGACATAAATGTAACAACATCAACAACATCATCATGGACATGAAGGATATAACATATTAATCATAAAGGGAGGATATAATAATATCATGGTCATGGAAATAATATCAACATATGAATAATGGATATACAATATCAAACATATAGGTCATGGATATAACAATATTAAACAAAGGTTCAAATCAAAGACATGATATTAAATCTTTAAACAATATGGGCATGTTATCAAAGATATAACAATCATATATCAAATATTCATGAAAGGTTCAATGGGGTAGGAAAAAAATCAAGCAAGTTTATTTACATCACACATCCAAGGAAAGACAAATGTTCATGGTTAAACATTAAAAGTTAAAAGTATATACACATACAAATCAAGTATTAGAGTGTGCCAAACTTGGGCAAAAACCAATTGAAAAATATTAACAACATCAAACAAGGTTCAAATAAGATGTATCATATTTACAAAAATTACCAAGATCAAAAGGAATCAAGACATAAGCCAAAGAAAATTAATTAAAGGCCTAAACACACATTAAAAAGTCACCCACTTTGGCTAAATAAAAAATGATTGAAAATAATATATTTTTGAAATTTTTTTCACATATTCATAAAATACAGGTAACAAATAAGAGGTGTAAAAAAATTAGCTTGAAAGGATAAATGAAATATGAGATATGCGTAAAAGAAAATAGGGGAAAAAAACATAAAACATGACAAGTGATAAAAAAGAAGATTTTGCCACCTATAGGGTTTGAACTAATGCTTTTTTTGGTTCACTGCCTAAAACCTAGCCATTAGGCCATTTGCCTAGGATTAACAACATACGCGCGCATCATAATATATATGAAACAAACATGGAAAATATGAAAAATAAAAAATAACCAAAAGGTCTGGGGCGAGGGGGATTCAAACCCCATACCTTATGCACATAACACATTCCAAACACACACTCTCTCCACCATTTTGCAATGCCAATTCAATGAATAATATGGAAATTGAATAATAAATATTAAAATTGATTTTTTTTAAAAAGAAACACCCGCCAACCATCTTCGTCTTCCTCCTCCACCATTTTCAAAATGCTTGACATGCTAACTTTCTCATCTCTCCATGAAATGCAAAAATATAAACATGAAAGTTGTATGATTTTTTTATGGGGATTATGATGGTATCACTTAATTTTATTGAATCTCAACACATTTCAAATTATCAGACCTGAATCAGAATAAACTATAGGATAAAAATTCAAAATGATATCATGTATATTAATGATCAAGATCAATTGGCATGAGGTTTATGATGTCTGCATGATGGGAAATGATTTGGTAACTCACATATATGAAGGTGATATCAGAATCACATGGTTTCAAATGAGGATGCACTCACCTATTAGAGTAAAGTCCAATGCACTCACCTTTTGGAATGCTCACTTTGTATTGAAATAGTTCTCACAAGTCAACTCGAATCCTCTTGCAAAGGTGAAAGGTGTGAACTTGAACTTCAAGAAAATGATGTTACAGTTATGAAATGGTACTTGGAGCAGTTCAAGTAATGTTTACGAATAGTGTTTGAAGGCTTGAATGAATTGAAAAAAGCTTAGATGCAGTGTTAGGGAGCTTTATGCAGAAAAGTCAACAAACTTGATGTTGAAGGTTGACTTTTAGAAGCTGAGGGTTTTTGACGAAGATGATGATATAACACCTTTGTTATGTGTTTTGTGATGTGTGTGGATGGGTGGTTTTTTTTATTATTGAGTGTTTTGGACAAGTTTGTGAAAAATGGAGGTTTTTGGTAAACAATGAGGTTTTGATGCAAATTCTGCTGTGAGGGGTGTTTGCTATGCTTTGAGGTGTTTTTTATGCGTGTTTTAGACTGAGAAAATGCTCTCTATTTATAGAAAAAGGTTGAAGGATTGAGGGTTATGCAGAATTCAAATTTGAAGCAACTAGTTTGGTTGGATTCAAAGTGGTAGTTCCATGGATTCTTGTGGTTTCAAGGCATAGTACAATGCCTTTCTATAGTGTTGAAACCTACAAAGGTGTTGCTTTTATGCCAAGAATAGTTTTTGTGCAGAAGGAACAATGTAGAGACTCAAGACAAGTTGACTTCTTGATTAAAGTCACTTTATGCAAATGGCATTATGAACTTTCTTGCAAAATAATCCATAAATAGCATTACAACTTGGTTAATGACTCACATCTTTGAGTAACAAATCACAAACTTGTGTAAACTTCTGATTTGAGGGAGATTTATAAGTAATATGGTCTGCAAAGTAAGATTACAAAGCTTTGGCTAGAGTTTGCAACAAGTACTTGCCATGAACATGAACCAAAATGCAGGTTTTGAAGGCTAACTTCATCTCTTCGAAACTCCTAGCTCAAATATGAAAAAATTGTGTTCTTGGATTTTTTTAGAATGCTTAAAACATTCTATATAACTTTCATGTTGACAACTTTGCTTGAATCAAAAGAGATCATGATGAAAAATGTTTGAAAAGTTAGCTACATACACTACAAAAAAACATGGAATTAGCTAGGGGCGTGGGCTAGGGGAAAAACCTCTCACTAAAACAAATACATTTGCTTTGGGTTAAACCCCTCGCAAAACACAAAATAGGGAAAAATAAAATAAAAACAGTTAGCTAGGGGATACCCCTCGCAAACAAGGAGGGAAAAATTTTTGAAATTTGAAATTTGCTTTTACTATGGTTCAATGCAGAATCTGGTGGGAAGGTTGAACATTTGCGAGGGGGTATCCCCTCACCACGTCACGCTTCACAATTTGCGAGGGGCATCCCCTTACCATTTGTCCTACTTTAGTCAAATCCCTCTGAAAAGGCATTTATTCCTCTGCCACATTGTCTGCCACATGCCAACACTGGCTAGGGTCATCCCCTCGCAAATGGCCTATTGATTGCCTGCGTGGAGGATCCCCTCGCAAAAGACGCCACGTCATTGTGACCGTTGGGATTGGCGTGGAGCTGCCCCTCGCAAATGGCACTAATAAATGTCCAATTTATTTCCAATTGTATCAGCCACATTCAAGCCAAAACTTTTCAGTTTCTTCTCTTTCTTCTCCATTTCATCTTCTACGTTTTTCTTCCCTATTCTTCTTCTTCTCCTTTCATATTCCACCATTTTTATCCCACTTCATAAAAGTAAGTA
Organism: Lathyrus sativus; assembly: GCA_963859935.3. Lineage (NCBI taxonomy): Eukaryota > Viridiplantae > Streptophyta > Magnoliopsida > Fabales > Fabaceae > Lathyrus > Lathyrus sativus. The sequence goes on along the minus strand of OZ012740.1, from coordinate 537,132,243 downwards.
TTTTCAATATGTTATATTATTTTCGTATTTATAATTTATTTTATTGTTTAGATTTATGAATTAATTTTTATTTATTTATTTATTGTGTTGCATGTACTGTGGATAATATATAAAGCTATCAAATTTTTGTCAAGAGGAACTACAAATTTGGGAGAGCATCAAAAGGTACACACTTCTGTTTTTTTTCTTAAGATTTTAGATATATTTTTATTTCGAAATTTATGTTGATGTTGGTGGCTGTTGATGTATAAGAAATTTATGTATATTTTGTTAAAAAATATAAGGCAGATTTTACATTATAAAAAAATTTATGAATATTTTGTTAAAAAATATAAGACAGAAATTTATGTATATTTTGTAAAGAAAGTATAAGAAAAATGATAATAGTATATTTTTATTCTGTTTTACATTATAAAAAAAAATATTTTGTTATAAAACAGATTTTAATATTTATATTATAAAACAGATTTTAATATATTGTTATTAAAATATTAGTATTATATATTATTTAATTAAAACAGTATATATATTTAATTATAAAATAGATTTTAATATTTAGATTATAAAACAGATTTTAATTAAAATATTAGTATTATATTTATATTATAAAACAAATTTATTAAAATATTAGCATTATATATTATTTAATTAAAACAGTATATATACTTAAGTTTATTAAAACAGTATACTTAATTTTATTAGAAAACAGATTTTACTTAAGTTTATTAAAATAGTATATTAAAATATACTTAAGTTTATTAGAAAATAGGGCATCTGAAGTTGGTGACGGCAACTACGCAACAAAAAGTATTAGTGTTGTTGAAATTGCACATAGGTTGGTAAATTTATTTATTTTACTTAAGTTTTCATTTAAAATTTAGATTAAAACAAACTATTTTTTCACTTATATGTTTTATTTTATTAGCGTGATGATTTTGGTAGAACTCCGATGCTTAATGAGATCCATCTAGAGACTCATATCAAGAAAAATGGGGAGTTTTGTCGATAAACGCTCAAAGGAAACTCAAGTAAGTTTTGCTAAAATTTAGTCATTTTATTTCTTTCTTTTATAACATGTTATTTAGTCATCTTATTTAAATTATTATAACATCTAACTTTTTTTTTTTTATAGGAGAAGTATGATCGAAGACTTGCACTTTCTTTATCTGAGCATCCTGAGTTACCTCCACCACCACAGGGATACCCTGTTGATCCTTGTCTAGGTTTTCAGACTTAGTATGATGATGCTCGCGGGAAGAGGAAAAATGGAAGGGTGTATGGTGCTGGAGGGTATGCCAAAACAATTAAGCGGCATGATAGGACTTTCAGGATGAGACTTGATGATGGGGAAGGATCATTGTGTCCACCTATATTAACCGCTGATATGCTTGAAACTGTGAGAAATTTGACTCAGACCGAGGCAGCAGCTAGATAAGCAGAGATGGAGGAAATGAGGAGAAGACAAGCTGAGATGGAGGAAGAATTGAGGAGGAAAACAACGGAGTATGAGGAAGCAATGCGGATTGCAAATGAGCGCGCATTGAAATTTGAACAATTTATGGCATTGCATATGAATTAAGGTGTGGGAGGAAGAGATGAGGAAGATGAGGAGGATGATGAAGAAGTTGACTAAATGCGTCATAAATTATATATATTTTTATATTTTATTTTATTTTTGTCATGAATTATTTTTATTTTGATAATGGATTTGGATATTTACTTTTATTACACTTTTAATTATAAATTATTATATTTTATAAAATATATATTTTTATTTATTATATAATTATATTAAAAAATATTTTTTTATTGTATAACTATATTATTCTAATTATAATAATATAATTAAATAATATAATTATAAAATATTAAAAAAATTTATTATATAATTATATTATTATTCTAATATAATTATAACAATATAATTAAAATAATATAATTATAAATTATAAATAAAAAATATTATAATAATTGGCTAGGGGTTAACCCCTCGCAAATTCCAAAACGCGGGACATCTGGCTAGGGGCTTAACTCCTCGCAAATGTATGACACAGACAGCTAGGGGTTTCACCCCTCACTAAATTCAGGAACCACGTAACTTAGCTAGGAGCTTATCCCCTCGCAAACGTTTCTGACACATCTGAGTCCCTCCGTGGCTCTAGTCTGTGTCTATGTCTGTGGTGCAACAGACTGATTTTTTTCCATTACATTTTGCGAGGGGGCTTATCCCTTAGCCACTTTTGCGAGAGACTTATCCCCTAGCCAATAATTTGCGATGCCCTGATTAGCTAGGGGCCCTGTCCCCTCGCAAATTGTTGTTTTCTGATGGATTTTTTGGTTTAGTGAGGGGTTTAACCCCTAGCTAAATCCGATTTTTCTTGTAGTGATAACAAGGCAGATTTTGTTGGAAATTTTTCTAAGTGTTTTTGTTCAAAAGTAATGAACCCTCCACTTCATGGCCTCATATCTCTTAATCCATGCATCTTTTGAAAATCATCTCATAGGACAAAGTTGTAGTATGAAACAAGATCTTCATTTTGGTCTTTGGAGCAAAGAAAATGGTTACTTGATGAGGAAGTTATGAGCTTGGAAATTTGAGTAAAAATCATAGAATTTTATAACTTAGAAAAAAAACCATGAAACCCTAATTTTCCCAAATCTTGATTCTTGGATGTTTTCTTTGATTTTCTTGATCAAAATCACTCATTAAACATATTTTTACAAAATTCACCTTGAGGAGACCATGTTGGACCAAAAAAAAGTTAAAAGTCAAACTTGACTTTGATCAGTGGTTGACTTTTATATTAGATGAAATGCAAATTGCATACTTCAATGAAATCAAACTCTAGAGCTATTTGAACGCTATGGATGAACTCCAAAGGTGTCTTTGAGTGTCTTGAATCATGCCCCAAGACTTGAGAGCATGTCTTGGTCAAAAGTCAAAGGTGCAGTTGACTTTGGCTTAGAAACCCTAATTTGTGGACCACATGAATTTGAAACTTGATAAACTTGTAATGAGACCATAATACACTTGATTGTTTATGTAGGGAAACTCTTGATCATGAGAACTTAATATATTGATGATCAATCCAAGACTTTGACTAATCAACCAATAATCTCCTTGATGTAAACCTTAATTCACAAACAAAGTAAAACAAGACAATATTATGATAATTTGAGGATTAGCTATATATTAATGTCACACTTAAAATGTGTTGGATGTTATGCCAATGATTATAGAATCTAGGAGTAAAATTTAAGATATGACAGTTGTCTACTTGAATTAAAACCTTCGAACATCATACTCTTGTACACATTCTTTACTGAGTTAAACAATTGACTCTTCTCGTCCTCGAAATTAAATTTACCATATTCAACCCATATTTATTAACTAACGCGGAATACCACATTGTTTTATTTAGAACTAGATACTGCAGTGTTGTTATCAGCATGGGTTAATAATTTTGTAAATGGCATGTTTCCTAAAAACAAGTGTCTCATCTTAATTGTTTTGTAATAATTAGAATTATCCACGGCCTTTGGGTAACAAAGACGTTAACAGAAAATGGGTTGTTGGAGCTTAACCTGCTGCAACTTCCAGTTCCACTCCACAACACTCCTCCCAACCTCGCCCACTCCCTTTTCCATATCTTTCTCTCATCCTCAACTCTCCACCTACAACCACAATGGGATTCCCCTTCGCTCCGCAACCTCCAATTCCAAACTTCGCGCCAAGTTTGAGAAATTCCAAAGCGAAACTTCTCAAGAACCCGAATTTTCATCCTCACTAGAAACCATCACTCCTGTTAATAGTACCGAGGAAGACGATAGGTATTTCTACTTTAGTAATTTTGATTCAGTCACACTTAGCATCATATTTTCAATTGGAAGTTAGTAGAATCATCAATGTTAGAATTAGGTATTATCTGTGTGAATTATATTCCAATGGGTATAAAAAATTTAACTTTTTTGCTTTCTGTTTTACAGTTGCTTACCTCCGAATTTGGTGGGTGCAGTGATACAATCAAGTCAGGCTGCAGCATCATATGTATCTTCAGGAGGGATAAGAGCAATTGTATGTTCCAATATTTATATCAATTTCTTTTCTTTCATACGCTTGAAATAAAGTTTCATTGTTTTCACTTAAGCAACTAAGATGTTTAAGCAAACACGGTTACTGTTAGGAAATATTGCTCTGTTAAATGTTGTCGCATAGGTGAGTTGGTTTGTCCGTCGAAGTTAATAATTGTTTCCTTTTAGTTGCTTAGTGCCCCATGTTGCTTGTGCTAAAATTTTTAACCGTCTTACAGGTTGAACTTTTAATTCCACAACTGCAATATTTAGATGATGAAGGCGCGCAGTTGGAGCTCTGGGAATTGTCAAGGGTCTTCTTGGATACACTTATTGAAGAAACACAATGCCAGGTTTGGGGACTATTCAGGAAGTTATAAACTCAAAGCACATAAAGATATGAAGGGTTTTCTGAATTCAAAATGTTTTTTTCTATTTCTTCTGGTAGACCTACTAATGTATTTTTCCATGATGCTATTGCACGTGTTGCTACATGAGTCGCTATCGTAGCTATTGCACGTGCTGTGTTACATGAGTTGCTTTTAAAACAAAACTTGAAAATATTCTATGAAAATGCTAACAGCCTCCGAAATTCATTACACTTAAGGATCTACAAAAGATACGTCTATGCTATAGTGACAAACTTAATACACGACACAATTATCCAGAATCAATGCTCATAATATAAATATCGATATTTACTTCCATGATAATGTGCTTCATCATGACGAATTCAAATGTTCGATACGGTCTTATAATGTGTATATTCATATTTTTTTTTATATAAGCTCAGTTGCTAAGTTTCATGAGTTTGATTGTTAGAAAGTTAAAGCTGTATTTCCGGATGCTGGTGCTGCAGCTCTTCTAAAATATCGGTGGAAAGATGCTTTGTTTAGTTTTGCAAGGTGACCGCCACCACATTGATTGATGCTTTATATTTTCTTTTGTTGCAATGTTTACTATTACAAAAGTGCTATGGACTATGCTTCTAACCACTCAATTCTTACTTTCCGTTGCACCTGAGGATTTGATAGCCTTGCTGATGCAATTTTGCCCATAGTATTTTAAGTGGCACTGTATTTATCGTCACGCTATTGTTACTTCATGTATAGTTAATTTTTCTATTTCCCCAGTTTAAACGATCGAAAGCCTGTAGACAGTGGTGATGAGATAGTGGTCATGATTGTTCCTGATTATCAGATGTTAGAATATGTAGAGAAAATTGCATCCACTCTCTCCGATGATCCAGTTAAGTTTATGAACTCTCCTGTTCTATCTTTAATGCAATAATTTTTTGTCATTCTTGTGATATCTGAAATTTAAACAGCCATGTACTGGACAGTATGGTGAAATTTCCTCATCATGACTAAAAGCAATAGGTGAAAGCTTATTATGTGTCTGATTCTAGTCACCAGATTCTAATTCAATTTCCTACATAAGAATAGAGCTGGAAAAAAATATATGACAAGGGGTTGAGGACTAACGATCATTTTCATATTTTTCATTCTCGACTCTCAAGAGCCACCATAGACTTCAAGATTGTCACTTTACAAGTTTAGAAATTTCCATGTATTGTGTTTTAATATTTTTAATTTCTGCTAAAACTGTTTAAATATTGGCAGCCAAGGCCCCTTATCATGTGGAATCCACGTTTGTATAGCGCGGATGTCGGGGTTGGATTTAATGTACGGCAGTTAAGGCGCAACTTTTTAAGGTATGATTTCCAAGCTATTTCGTTCCAAAAGGCTTAGATATGTTTGGTTTCAAGTTTCAACTGTAAACCAAGTATACACAGTATCATTTACTTCCTAAATTTCAACCGACTAAGAAATAGTATCTTTGTCAACTGAAGTTAAATACTTGTTTTTGTTACTTCATCTCTTTTAGGACAATCTTACATCCGTTTAAATCTGAGTTAGAAAACAGACTTAGCTAGCATTAGATGAATTCTGAGATTCGCTTCAAGCTAGTAACTTACCGTCTGTTTGAATAACAATCCCTTGTGCTTTCTCAATACATTTTATTTAGAAGAATTGGTTTGTTTCGATTAATCCAGACTACTGAATTATGACCATTTGTTGTACAGCACTTTTACAACTGTCTACCATATGCGACCTATGCCATTTGGTGCAGTCTTTCGGTGTTATCCCGGGTATGGTCTTTTATTCCTTCCCATAAGGGTTATTATATATGAATAACAACAATACTTGCTCCTTATTTTTAGATTGTCTGCATCAATGGTTAACTCTGCACAATCCAATCTCAGACCATCCAAAAACTTGCCATAAAAAATCAATTTTAAGTTTAAAATCGGATTAAAACTTAAAATAAGTGAAATTTCCCATTTTGACCGTAGCACGAAATATAAATTGTAAAGGTCACCCCTCTATTATTTCTTATCTACTTCCTTGTTTTCAGATTGTGGAAAGTATTCAGTGATGACAAGGATAGGCCAAATAGATATTTGCTTGCAAAGGAATATGCCGGCCAGCCTGATATCGATGATATTGAGGTTAGTAGCTTCAATTTTAACATCTTCCTAGATATTACTCATAGCCATTACAGTTTTTAAAATGATAAAACCCAAGAAAAGAAAAGAGAGGGTCAGTGGCATTCATATACTACTAAATGGTGCAGATGTTATTTGACAACAATGAAGATGCCGAGTCAGAGCAAGAGCAGAGTCTGCTTGACAAGGCAGCAGGCGTCTTCTCTTCGATTAACCGTTTCATGAAGTCTATGTGATGATTCTTGATTGATGATGCTTTTTCAAACTTGTTCTTATTAGTGATTCATGTAAATTTGTGTTTCTTCAAAATTAAGTTTAGAAACGTTACATCTTGTATCATATACTATATTGCATTGCATGTATTCATCTGGTGATGTGTTCCATTAAATAGAAGGACACAAGTAAAAGAAAGAGATATGCTTTTAGCATACTTTAAAAATGAAAGAAAGTTCTTTGGCATGAGAATCTCACCCTTCCTTTTTATTCCACCAATTGATAAACAAAACAATGAAAACATTAAAATAACATGGTCTTATTTATCTGCGACATATACTCAGAAATATGAATTCTTCTATGTAGGCATATGAAAACTTAAAAAACAAAACTCATGAAGCTTTCGGCGATGCCTTTAAAGTAATCAAGGTTGTCTGTTACATCCCTAAAGAGCCTCATGTATGGTTTGTCCATGGTAATTCCAGCCATTCAGAGTCACTCGAGGAGCAACACCAAGAGGAGTCTCAAATGATATATCAATAGTCATGGTCTCTCCGGGCACCAGGGAAAAATAGTTATCTGAGTAATGAACCGGGAGAATTCTTGTGTCTTCTCCCTCTTTGCGATCCTTACCTGAAGCATGAACAGAAAAATGTAGAAAGAAAGCAACACCTACATCATTTCCATTAATTTCATAAACCTTCAAACCATCACTTTTACCAGCAAAGTGTCTGTGTAACTTCTTAAACCAGCCGACGTCTTGTCCTTTTCCAGCCCCATTATGTACAGTTTCTACCGAGTCTGCAACTAAGCAACTATCTCTAAGTGTAGCTGTTGAACCGCACTCAAATGTTAAACTTTTCGAGTCTGGTATTTTAGCTTTGTTATGCACATGCATTTGGAGTTTGTATGTGGATCCTTCAATGAAAACCTCGGATGTTATCTTGAGAGGTATTTTCTTATTTCTATAAGGCTCCAATAACTTGTAATCTCCACCAGGAAGATGCAACCAATAAAAGTTTCTAGATAAAATTCTATTGTCCGACATGTCGTACAGTTTGAGAAGAAGAAAGTAGACCGGCTTAGGATTTTTTGACTTCGGATACTTCATCTCAACAAAAGGTGTTACCTTTTTCGGCAAGAAAGATAGTTTTTCATGTGTTTTGTAATATGGAGATGTTCCTTCAAGATCCCATACCGAAACTTCAATAGCTACGTTAGACAATTCTTCTGATGTAGTATTGATAACCTGTTTTAAGGAAAATATATACAGAATAATAAAACCTTCAAGAAACTTTGCTTGACTGGACCTCAAAATAGAAGTTTAATTCAGACACTAACCTCTATAAAATATGTAGCCAGATTAAGCTGTATATGGATTGGCTCAGCAGCACATCGACAGCCATAGAAGCCTGCTGTTTGGTCGTGTAGATGATCATAAAATTGACCTCTCAGACCAGTCCAAGGATTTTGTGTCTTCCAAATCAACACACCCGTATATTTGCTCCACATGCGCGAAGTCCATCCTTCCAAAAGGGCTCTATATTGTATGAAGTTAACAAGTTGTGCCTGAGACGATAAAAGTATAGAAAAATGCAAATCAACCACGGAACATTATCGAATCTAGGAAGACAAAAAATGTATCATGGTTAGAGTTTTCTGTAACCTTCAAACAAAAATCGTCAAGATCTTTTACAGCACCATAAAGCTGAATCTGATCATGAACCTTGTCTGGCTTTGAATACGGAATGTATTTATGGTATTTCCATATGGGATTTGGAACTTCTTCTACATAACCATTGGAAAGTTTCTTAAACAGAGGTATCTGCCATCCTTCTGAAGGCATTGTCGCTCTTATGGTAGCAGCAACTGGTATTCCCACAGAACCAACTTCTGGGTTGAATCCATATTTGTAAAAACTATCCTTGAAAAAATCTTCAGGGTTTTGAATTTCATAAGGTCCATCACTGAAGCCTCCCTTCCCATCTGCAAATCCACTCCATAACGATCCTTCTATATAAATACGCGTGCCATCAAGATACTGACTAGGATCCCCTAACTTCGTGGATAAGCTTCCTTTTTTGTTTTCATGTTCGAAATAAGGATGAAGTTTCAGATCATTTTTCAAAGCATCATTTATATCAGCTGGTGGAACTTGTTCATTTCCGCCCACCCAGAGAGCAAGACTAGGATGGTTTCTAAGAAGCTTGATCGTGTCTCTTGCACAAAACAAGAAAAGGTCATGGTCTAGGGGACCCTGTGGATTTGATACCGGGTCACCACGGCCATCAACATCCCCGGTAATCCAGAACTCTTGCCATACCTGTATGATTTAAACCAGCGACACAATCAATTATCAAAACCAAAACTCTACTAATGTAAGCATAATGCAGTTATCAAAACCAAAACTCTACTAATGTAAGCATAATGCAGTATACGCAGAAACAAATTATAAAAAAGAAAAGTGTATTAAGCAGCACATATAAGCAAGTATCAGGGTGCAGTACCAAAAGACCATAATAGTCACAATAATGATAAAACTCTGGTCTTTCAGTTAGTCCACCACCCCAGCAACGGATCATGTTGAAATTCATATCGGCGTGAAACTTGATATCTGTGTGATATCTCTTCTTTGAAAGTCGAAGTAGACCATCAGACAATATCCAGTTACCCCCTCGTATAAAAATTGGTTCCCCGTTGACTTTGAACAACCTAGGAAGCAAAATACATGCAGGAAAACAGTTTAAACCTTGAATGAATTCTAGTAAGGAAAAACTTGAGTATTACAATATTGAAGAAACAAGCCACCGTACCTCCCACCAGTGACACTATCAATATGACTCTCAATTTTGCGGAATCCAAAGTAATGGCTCCATGAATCAGATTCACCAAAACCTTTAACATCAATGCTAATAACAACATTGTACAAAGATTGTTTCCCCATTCCATTGGGCCACCATAAATCAGGCTTGTAGAAAAAGAGCTGCCAATTCATACAACTTAAAAGTAAATATCAAAACTTAAACCCCAAGTTATGCAAGTTAATGGGACCAATAGTAAAACGACGATACAAAATGTTGTCAATCCAGGATTACACATTTTCTTAACTTGGAGAAACAAATGAAAGAACTATGGCATTAGAGTTCTTCTCATGTTTTAAAAGTCGGATGCATTTACACAGTGGATCAAGGTCTTTAGCAGAATAAATGCTGTCACTGACCTCAGGAAATGTATACTGCAGCCGTGATTTTGCTGGAACCGAAATATTTTGAGTTTGTAGCTGCTCTACTAAGTGAATGCTCCCCTCAAGCTCTGTTGTGACATGGATACTCAAAGAGCATTGAGCAGCCCAGGAGCTTCGGTTTTCCAACTCAGTAGTTGCATGTAGATATACTCTCTTGTAATTGTCAAAAAATGACGACACCAAGTGGGGATCAATTATTTTTACTGGCTGCACCAAACACAAAAACCAGAATCATCGTACCAAAGGGCGGCTGGAAGTATCATCAACATCAACTATAAAAGTATTAATGCCTGCAACATTCTGATTTTATTTTCTAGGCTTATTCTCAAATAATGTCTCGTCAAGGTAACACATTGTTCGATCCAAGACTAGAGGAGTTTGGTAATGTTTAATCATGAATTACATAAGAACAGATGACAAGTTGAAACTCTTCTCTTCTGGGGAAAAGACCGTAAACTGAAAAGATATCCATGAGGAAGAGGAAAGAAAGACTTCGAAATTGGTTGCAATGACTTATACTTAAAGTGTATGGAAAACTAAAGTAGTTCGTGAGACTTACCCCAGTAACCGAAATGGAAACCTCGTCCCAAATTCCCGTATTCCTATCTCTGCAATCAAATCAATACTCACGTAAGTTTCCTTATATTAGATGATTAGGAGATTACTAGAATGTTATTACACAATTTATAGCAAATGTCACCTTATAGGAGCAATCCAATCCCAACCTAGAACATATTGTGTAGCCACATCCTTTCCTATCTACAAAACCGGAAGAAAAAAAATGACCAACGGATCTCAGAAGTCATTAATCACTTGACTTAAAATTTGATTTTTTTTTTTTTTCATGAATTGAGAGTTTAATAGATTGGATTATGAATTTAATTCCTGACCTCATGATCTCCGCCTTGTCCTCCTTGAGGAGGAACACTCCCAGGATGATCTGGAGGGTGCACAAGAACAGCAAGCAGGTTATTACCATCTGGGTGAAGAATATTAGTAACATCAAGAGAATGCCTCCGAAACATTCCTTTCGGGAGCACCATTTTGTGCCCGTTCAAATAAACATCGGCAGAATAATTGATTCCACGGAAGTTGAGATCACAATGCTGATTGCTTGACTGCAAAAGGCAGAGTAATTAGCAACATCCACCAAAATTCAAAGAAAAGAACTCCCAAACCAGAATCAATTCAATTCCATGGATTTCAAAGCATCCTATTCCAAATCAAAACCACACTAAACTGAACTAGTGAAATCAAAACAAAATGAGAACGCTTCAATGAAAAAGTAAAAAACTTAAAATTTGACAGTAAGAGAGAGAGAAGAAATCTCACCAGCTTACAATGAAAAGATGTAAAGAACCAGAAAGTGTAATAATCTGTTCCAGAATCAGCAATGTCCAAAATAGCCTCATTTCCAAGTCCATAAAATGGATCCGGCACAAGTTTATTCTTCACCAATGTTCCAAGAACACTGTCAAATCAATAAAAAAATAAAACACTTAAAACTGAAGCAATAAATAAGGCAAGAATCATGATGCAGCATTTCAGTAGCAGCTACATAGAGAGAGTACTCACGTGCCAGGCACGAGAGCTTCCATCCATGGCAAGGTGGTTCCAGAAGGAGGGTTAGTGGTGGTGAGTTGAGTTCCAGTGAAATGAACTTCATTGAACCTAGCTGCAAACCAACCTGAATCAAGCGTGGTCTTTCCCAGTGCCGTAGCCATAACTTTGCAACTGAAACCTTATTTTTGTTCTCTTATCTTACGTTGTTGACTGTTTGTTTCCGTGTTTCATTTTTAGTTAGTATCGATCTGAGTCTCATAGGTAGGTAGATATTTACTGATAATGTCTCTGTCGGTACGCAAGGGCAAGAAACAAAAATCAAATTTAATTTTCAAACATTGGGCACGTGGATTTTGTCAGTAGTAACATACTAATACCGTGTTACTATGTTCTTTTTTGTTACTAGAAATCATTAACGTTGGTAATTAAAAAGTGTTGGTGATTAAAATAGTACTGCGTTATAATTGGATACAAATTACAACGTGGCTAGAAAAGAAAAGAAGATGGATACAAAACACTTGTTTGTTTTGCGGAGAAAAGACAGACTTTTATCACACATAGTATTCATCGTCTATCTTCAACCACACACTGGATTTCCGTCTAAAACGTACTATCTCTCTAAATTAACCTAAAGCCACAAATTTACAAAAGAATAAAGACATTGAGTCTATTTTCGATAATGAGTATCGGAGCAACAAGTACTAGCTATTGTTTCCCTCTCATTTCAAAATGAGTGTGGGTTAATATTTTCACACATTTTTACAATGCAATAAGAATTGGATGAAACATAATCATATAGTAAAAATTCATAAGAATAAGCAACAAAAAAAATATTATAATTTATTTTTATCAAATATATTAAACAATTTAAGAATTATCTTGTAGTAAGAACTAAAAATAAAATATTGTTTTAACATAAATTGTGTTTATATTAGATTTGAAGACAAAAAAGTATAACTAAATATTGATGTAAAACATAAAATCCAAATAAATAAATTAAATTAAATTTTAAATTCAACATTACTTTTATATATATATATATATATATATATATATATATATATATATGAAAGAGTCACTTGGTCACTCCAATAAATGGTGATCATGAGATGATGGCATAATTCAACCACACATCTTATTTTTTTTTAAATTTAATTCGAAGATGTGTCATTGTATTTTACTTGAGATGTATTTCTGTAAATCCCCATGTACTTTTTTATGGGGTTTTAATTTACTAATCTAGTATATTTTACAACTCAGTGATGTTTTTGAATATGTATATTAAAAAATGTCAAGCGAAAAAATTGAATAAAATACCCAATAAGCCCCCACAAAAATTATTCACAACGATTAGGATAAAGACTCGTAAAAATGGGTACGGGTATGGGCATAGAAAATTACCCACTAAAATAAACGGGTATAAATGCGGGTACGAGTACCTTAATACTCACATCGCCCCATATACCCACATAATATATATTTATATTTTTTTTTAATGTTAATTATCATATATTTATGTTAGTTTATCAATTTTATTAAATACATCACTATTAAATTTGTATACATTTTAATATAATATTTGTTTATTTCTTAACTCAATAATATCATCCTTGAATTTTTTGAATATTATTAAAAAAATTAAAATGACATAAAAAATTATAATTGATATATTATTTTTTATTAGAAATGCGGGTAAACAAATATGGGTACGGGTACTTAAGTACCCATAGCGTACGAGTACAAACGGTGGCATCTGTTAGACGATGGCGCGGATCTAGAAGGGGGTTGAATAGATTGCTTGCTTTAAAAAAGTCGGCGCTACCAATAAAATTGGTTTTTAAAAATTGTTTAATTTGCGGAAGCGGCTGAGGAACTATACTGTCTATAACGAACGGTTACTAGAAAACCGGATATGTGTCAAGCCTATGGAATCCGATAACGAGTAATGAGAATCACTACGCTAGTCACACTATCAATTTGATTTAGCTCACAATGTGGTATGACTAGTTCCAATGCCTTAAAAATATTCAACAATAAATGGGCAGCACACAAGGCTTTTGGTTCAGACAATTTATCAAATACTTGGCGTGTAGAGCACAACAAGTGAGTTCCGCTTTGAGTGAGTAGCTCAAGTTTCCTCGTACAATCAATGATTGTACTAGATTCAAAATCAGTTTAGCACTACTCAAATCGGTTTTAGATTGATATAATTGTTTGAACTAAAAACCACAAATATTAAGCAATGTAAAGTATAAGGCAAAAGATGCAACGATTTGTTGAGGCAGTTCCCTCGTCGTCCTCGCTTTGGGGTACGTGTGCCCTCAATTCTAACAATAGAATTGAGACCTTATAATATAAATTTAACCTGTTGTAGAATGTATATACAAGAATTGAATAGCAATCAAACAAACGAACACCCTTGTTGTTGTAGATGTTATCTCCACTTGCCCCTTGGTTCGAGTCGAATCAAGTCCTTCGACGGTTTGTGAATAAACCTTTGATTGCAACTATATGTTTGAACAACCTTCCGTATTTAAAACCTAGCCCGGCTGAATTCAATCACTCGCGTGTCGAATCTGAAACTCTCATTCACAATCCTCTGTTTACCGTTACTAAATCGACGGAACCCACCGCTCCCCGATTACCTTCACTCGGTTGAATATGTGTTGAGACGAATCGTGAAACCCCCCCCCCCCAAATTCAGAGAATCTTGGAGGACAAAATCCTAGAGGTTTTATTCAAGAAAAACCTGTCAATTCCTCAACCCGAACCGGATTACCCAATCAGCGACTTCGAACGTTATCACCTCTAACAATGCATAATGCACAACAAAGATTATTGTGTGTGATTGTTGTGGTATGCTATGAAGATGATGAGAACTGAATTGACACATATTTCACTTTTCTTGTTTTTCTCAATTGATTGATTTTTGATGTGAAAAGAGCAACTGAATATTTATACCAGACAAAACTATTATAACTGATAAAACCACTTTCCAAAAATAATAGACATAACAGAAAAGTAACATAAAACAACGAGCGGTCGACCCATGCAGAATGCAGGGTTGACCTGAGCTAACCCGAGGAAAAGATTGTGTAAAACACACAACCATGCGTCGACCGGAACAAGGCATGCGTCGACGCATAGCCTGAATTTTTTGACAAATAAAAAAGCCAACAGTATGAGACGACCAGTAGGTCGACCAGAGCTAACCCGAAGAAAATGCAAGAGCTAGACACATATCATGAGTCGACCGAAGCAGAACTTTGGTCGACTCATAGACCTGAAATGACTACAAATGCCTAATTTCATACTTTTGACTCTTTTAGATGATACCTATGATAGACCAATGAAGTTTAACTCATATGACACATATTTTGACATCTCTATATGCAACACCCGAGATATTTTATGCAAGCATATAAGTCACAAGAAACAAGGTATGCACATGCAACATGGTGATAACGCCCAACATCGATTCTTCTATGAAGCTGAGTTTTGACATCATCGAAACAAGCATATCTTGTATATGAGGCTTTGCCCTCACAACATCCACGCGAGTATGGGCTCGAGGACGTGAATTTTTTCAGACCGCGGGTATGGGGACGAGTACTATAGTACTCTGACCAAACCTTACCCATTTACATCTCTAAAAGGGAGCTTCACTCTCAAAACTCTTAAAAAAATTCTTCAATTTTCAATCAAGTTTTCAACACAAAAACATCATTCTTGTATTTTGTCACATCAAGTGGGACAAAAGAAGGAGGAATTTAAGGTAAAGTTCATTCATTTCATTCCATACTCCTTGCATTAATGTGGTCTTTGAGCTAAAAAAATGAACTTTAAGTTCGGATATTCGGAACTCAGTTTCATTTGCTCCAACGATCCATCTCGGATTGTGCATGATACTTTGAGTTTTTAAACTATTTTTCTATTATAGTTGGTGTTAAATATAGTGCACCCGTATATCTTTCTCAAAGTTATATGAGGATAAATGTTAAACCAAACGAAGTGAAGAATGATGTTTAATAAAGTGAAGGATGATGTTAAACCAGATGATGTTAAGTCGGGTCATATATTAATTGTTGCCAAGGTAGATGTTAGTGAATAATTTACAAATAAACAAGAGTTTATTGTTCGTGATATGCTACAATGGATCCACATGGAGGTCAGGAAATTAGGGTTTGACGTTGTTATTGAAAAGACTGACAATAGTTCTAATAGAAGACAAGCATTTATTACAATGAGATGCGAAAGGAATGACACGTACCAACCACCGATTAGGAAATTGAAACGTGATGACACCGTATCAAGAGAATGTGAGTGTCAATTTAAATTGAATGGATATCATAAGAGAAATTATACATGGAAATTTAATGTGTTTTTTGGTATACAAAATCATGCCTTTAGTGACAATCTAATCGACCATTTTATTGTATGTCGCCTTATTCTGGAGGAGAAAGAACTTGTTTCGGACATGACATTAAACATGGTTACGCTGAAAGGAGTTATATGTTGAATATGTAATACATTTTATGAGGGTTTGTGCGCGAGATATCTAGATATCCTAAAATATTTTTAGAGTACTATTTTGGACCAAGTGAGTGAGAAATGTTTTGTGTCTGGATTAATCAGGTTTGACATTTTGGAAATACAACAACTAACAGAGTTGAATTCGTACATGCTACATTGAAGAATTGGTCGGAAATAGTAAAGGTGATTTTTGTTTAGATTGGAACGCCATGAACTAAATGCTCTGAAACCAACATAATGAGATACAAACATCTTTTGGTCATAACATTATTGTATTAGAACACTGATTCAAAGACAACATCATTTATCCACAGTTGGTTGGCAACATATCTCGGACGGGATTGGATTTTATTTTTCACGAAGTCAAACAAATGGATAAAACAAGTTTAGATAGTTCAAAGTGTGGTTGTACGCTTAGGAAGACATTCAGTTCTCCACGTGCTAATTTAGTTTCAAAGAAGATGAAGCATGATAAATCGATATGTATGGATGAAGTTTACACTCACTAGAAAAGGCTCTAATTTATTAATGATGGTGTGTTGAAGGATGATAAATCAAGTATAACTATTATGACCAAATGGAAAGTAATCCAAATGATATTTTCTAAAGCTAATGACATCATGAAATTGCACATCAAATAATAGCTAAGGAAGATTTCCTATCCAAAAACAATAAATTTGAAACCACCATCGAAACCAGCTAAAATAAAGGGTGCCCCTAAAAAGGTCGAATTGACACATAGTGACAACTCTACGAGACAATATCATTCATACTTTGAACATGTTGACTCACATTTTCTAGATTCTCCAACTCCAAAATCTCAAAAAAAAAGTATTTTCAAGGGTGCTCGCATTAATGAACCATCTCATCCACCAACATTACTAAACATCATCCACATTAAAGAGATGTTATTTTTATGCAAAAATATATTAAGCAGATTATAAATGTTGGAGTTGACGACAACTGTGTTTTTTAAGCTATTTCGGGTTTGCTCGACAAAGGAGATGAGGAACACCAATTTGTCTGTTATCAACTTATACAACAACTGGAGATGCATAGGGAATCATACACATTGTTATACGGGAAACAAGAAAATTACAATGCAATTCTCAATGCTTTTGTTCATTCTGTTATCGGTCCAACGCCGCTTGAAAAATGGATGTTCTTCCCTTAAATGGGACATCTTATAGCAAGAGCTTATGATAAGGTGTCTACGAATCTGATAAGATATGGTTTCTCAGAAATACTTTTTCCACTTCGGATTAGGCCACCTCAAAATCCAACTGAACGCATCATGTGTATTGCAATGTCATGAACCACTCATTCATAATGAAATGTAATGTTAAGTTTATGTTAGCTATTATCTATGTAATGTTAAGTATTTGAATGTTAATTTGTGTCGCTTTTCCAACTTTCGGCAATTGTTTCTGGTTTGACCTAACAAAGCATATTTTGGAGATGCATCTCTATAAAATTCATTGATTTATGAATTAAGGGTTGTTACGGAGATGCATCTCCGGACTCAACCTAATGTTAATATGGAAATGCATCTTCAGACTAAATTTTAATAAAATAATGGTGTCTCCTCAATCGAGTTGATGAGTGTGTAATAAATATTGTATGGAGATGCATCTTCAAATTTTAGAGACAATTGTGACTTTTCACCGTGGTGGAAAAGCACCTCATAGGGTTTAGAGAGAAATTCCCTTATTTTAAAGGGTGTTGTCATACCGCAAATTTTACCCTTAGATTATTAGGTTCATTGCGCATTTCATTTCATTCTGCATGACATTTTAACTAACCGCTAACCGGTTTGTTCAATCTGTTGGTTTTTGCAGAAAAATGGATTATCTGTTTATCTGTTCAAGGCCATATGCACTGACTTTATTATCGGCTACAAATTAATTTGCAAAGGGATTTGTTTGAACTCAGCGGGTAGATTTAGTTGGACAATTGAAGCAGATGAATTCATTGGTATGGATTTAAGCGGATGGACTTAGTTGGCCGAATTTATTTGTATGAATTTATTTGGAGGAGCTTAATCGATTAAATTTAATTAAAGGAATTTAGTCGTTTGAGTTTATTTGGAGTAATTTAGTCGGATCAATTTAATTAAGCGAATTTATTTGTTTAAGCTTAAGCGGATGAACTATTTGGAAATTTAATCAAAGAAAGTTGATTGGAAAAATAATTTGAATTTATTCATTCTTACAAAGGAAAATTCCAAAGTACAATTTTAATTCCTAAATTCTAAAGGACTACTAATTTTCCTAAAATAGTCTTCACGTCGATTCTTCGACTTTCGACTTTGCCGAACCTGCAAAAAAATCAACAACAGAGGAAAATGATAGAATTAATTAAAATTGGTTTTTGTTGGATCCGATACCCTCAGTTAACTCATCATCGGGTATGTCGGGAGGGCAACGACGGAGTCGTCGCCAGCTCCAGACTTTAATTTCTCGACCCCGGCGCGAACCCGACATTATCTGTTAAATTTGTTTCCGAGAGAAAAGTGATTTTAGAAAAGTGATTTTTGGAAAAGTGATTATGAAAAAAGTGCTTTTGGAAAAAGCACTTATTTCCAAAAATGGTTTTTGCCAAACAGACCACAAACAATATTTCCCAAAAATTTCTGAACCAAACGGATCACAACAACAATAAACCATAAAGTTCCTGAAAAGTCTCCCACAAGTCAGCAACAATTTTCTCAACAACAGTAACAATTTCATCACCAAAATCATAACAGCAACAACTTTCCTCAAAGCCGGTTCCACTAAGCAACAATTTCTGCTCCAAAAACGCAACAAAATCGTAACAACAAAGCGAAGCAATCCAGGCTCACAAAACATCATCAATAATAAGAACATAAGTTCATAAGAGAAAAAGGGGAAAACATCAAGAACCCTAACGACGATGCAAACCAGAGGAAAAAACACCAACATCAACCTCTTGAGTTCATCAAGAAAAAGAGAATAATAATCTCAAATCCGTCAGAAATCAAGAACTAAGGCGTTTATCACAAAAAAGACGAAACCATCACGAACTCAGATATGTCATCATCATAGTTCTGGATGAGAAGCTCCAGGCACCATCATAGTTTTGGACGAGAAGCTCCAGGCACCATCATAGTCATAAACAGATCACTTCCAACCCGTTAGAGGTGAGCAATCCGGATTAACCATATTTTGAGTTGTTTTTTACATGACCATCAATGAGGTTCAGAGGTTCAAGAAAGGAAAAGCCATGCAGAAGAAGAAAAATGTCAAAGCATGCAACCATGGAGGTAGCTGCCGCATGCCTCAAAGGAGGAAGATGTGGGTTATAAGAAAAACCCTAGTAAAAAGTCTCAGCAGAAACACGCACTCTCCCCAACTCAATCTATTCGCACTTTTTTCTTTATTTTTTTTATAGTATAGTATTAGTATAGTATTATATAGTATTATTATAATTAACCATTATGCTTTAACAATGTCACTAAATTTTTTTTAAACTTAATTAATCATTATTAAAAAATGAAATTAAAACATTAAGATTAGAAAATTTTAATTAAAATCTATTTCCCAATTAAACCATTTCTTATTTAAAAATTCACTTTTTTTTCAAAAATTAAAATTAAACCCTTTTTAATTAAGAACTCATTTCTAAATGAAAATATTTTTTCTAATTAAAACCATTTTTAAAAAGTAAAAATTAATGTTAATCAATTAAAAACATTTTTAAAGCATTTTTAATATTTAATTGAAAATATTTTACTAACTTAAAATCAACCCATTTTAAAATTAAAATTAGAACTTTTGTAATTAATTAAAACCTTTTCTAGAAAAATCTTGAATTAAGACCATTTTTTTATTCTTGCAAATTCTTCAATTAATTTCAAATGTTTCTTAAATTGCGGCTAACACCCTGATTTCAGCTTACGAATTAATCTTTACCCGTTAATTGCCCCGTTAAAGTTGTATAACGCTTATGTCGTTTTCCACTGTTTCTCATTTGTACCATTATTAAGTTCTTTATTTTTCGCATTTTTATTTTTTTTGGGTTGTAATTTATGCGAGTGTATCGCCTTTTTGCATTTTTTACTGCTTTCGTACTTTCCTATATTTCAATTCTGCCATATAACTAATTTTTCATTTGCATCATTTACCATTAAACCCTTCCGAAGGATTTGGTCTAGCCGTTTGACCGCCGAGTCAATAGTCCTCACCTTTGACCTTTTCAAACCCTAATTGCATAGGTGTCCCGCCATGGACTAAATTACCCTTTACCCTAGCATTAGGTTAAGGAGTCGCCGCACTCCATTTTAGGTTTCCCATCGTGGAATGCCTATTTTAACCTTTTAATTCAACTCTTTATTACGTAGAGGTTGGAGTCGCCGAACTCCACGTAAGCGCTTCCTTAAGAACGCTTATTCCCCATTGAAACCTTGACCACAATCAAGAAGTTTCTAACCTCCCTTTCAAGGGGAACTACAATTATTCTGATTTCATCCCCTACCTATACGTAGGCACAAGATGCGAGTCTTGGCGAATAAACTTAGGACTAACCCTTAGGTCCTTTCTTTCACCTTCTAACCCTTATCACCCTAAAGCAAATAATTAAAGAAAAATAATAAACTTTAAACAAAAGATTCCTGTAGAGTACTACAGAAGTTTAGGATGCTAATACCTTTCCTAAGCTTAACCAACCTCTTACCTAAATCTCTCCCCGCATTATGTTTACGATGCAAAATTAGGTTTTTCCTTTCTTTGACCTTTTCTTCGGATAAATTAAAGACCGGTTGTGAACTAAAGATGCGATTCAAATTAATTAATAATTTGATATGCTATTCTAACCGCAACAGGTGTCATGATACCTAATCATATGGCCTTCGAAGCAGCTCCACCATTATGCCAATAATTATACGTCCTAAAGAAATTTCAATGGTTAAATATGTTTTAAGCTTTATTATTAATTAGTGGTAGAATTTTTATCATCAAAGAGAATAGAGAACAACAAAAAAGTTTTGAAGAAAATATGGAAAACTTTTACGATAAAGATACAACCAATTTAATAAAAAAATTAGTATGGTACAATTGTATGAAACAACAAATTTCCACGTGTATCCTATCCGTAGAGCCAATGGAGAAAGTGTATTGTTATGGCTTTTACTAGTGTGAATTTTGGTCGGTTATGGGTGGGCTCGATTCTAAATTTGCTAAACTGAACTAACTCAGGATTGAAAAAGTTGAACCCAATTTCCCCCAAAACTAGTTTCAGTTTTATCGACTGACGATTTATCAATTTTGGCGGTTCATACGGTTAGTTTCAATCGGTTTGGTTTATTATTGGACCGATTTTAAAAATTTTAAAATGCAATAACTAAAAATTTATCTCATAAAACATTCATTCTTTTAACATTCATCATATCATTAAGTTTCTTAAAAATACAACAACATATAAAGAACTCTATACTCATTAAAGATACATCAATAACACAAGTTCTGCATAAAGAGAACTAAGAAACCATACATAACATATTATAATTTCATCATCATCGAGTGATAAACTATTATCATAAATTACATTTCCATATTCAATTTATAAACTAATAACATCTATTGTAATATATTGAAACTGAACCTCACACTATTTTGTTGACAACTCATTCATTTACTAGTCACATCCCTAAAAAGCTGATGTGGCATTCTTCTAAACACAACACTCCAAAACTTCTTTTAATTACTTAAGAAAAAATGGAACGTTTCATTTATAAATTCTTTTAATTAAAACACTTCTATTTTATATTTTTCATGATGTATCCCTTTCTATTCCTCTAACTAAAAATCATGTATACTCATTGATTAATTTCTATCCCTTTCTATCTTTTTTTGTATCTATCAATATTTTTTTTAAAAAAATACATTATATAATATTTTACTCCATAAATAAATCATTCTCATGTATAATTTTTAAAACTATAATAATAAAAAAAAATCAATGTTTAAAATTAAATAAAGTGGTCAAATAATACTTCTAAGTAGACAAATCACTACTTCAATGTTATTTTTTAAATTATAGTCTTATTTATAAATGAGGTTATATGTTACAAAATTTAACTTCAAATATTAAATCTCAATATAATGCTAAACAAAATTATCAAACAATTCTTTCAAATTTAAATTATAATTTTTAAATAAATAAACAAATATTTCAGATTGTTTCTAATATATTATTTTGAATTATAATTACAGATACATATTACAAAATTAAACCATATACTTTTCGCTATAGTTTATAGTTCATTATATAACAATGTTCTATAATATTAAATTATAAATAATTGAAATTGAAAGGGTAATTCAATTGAATTAAATCAATTGTAAATGTTGAAAATTTATGATAAAATAAAATTTAAATTATATAATACTACTTTAAAAACTCATCTTAGCACTGCGCTTCGCACGGGTTTCAATCTAGTTATATTACAATTTCATCATCTCAGTTAACTAATAAACTAATATCAACATATTATATGTTTAATGTTCATTATCATATCCAACAATATCCAACTTCACATTTACTACTGTTAAATGTAATTTATAGTGTGTTGAAGTCGAAATAGCAAGGAAGCAGTCGAAGTCTAAGTCAAGTGTCGAAACTTTCAGTGTGTCGAAACAGTTTGTTTTGACACAGATTTGTTTTGATGAGATTTGATATGATTTAGATTTGATTTGATTTTGAATATTTTGGGCCTTTTATGTTTTGGATTTTTGTAAACCTAAAACTATAAATAGGTGCCTTGCTTTATAATCAAATAGAACAGATTTCACAGTTGCAGAATTTAGCAAGTGAAAGTTCAATAGTAATCAGAAATCCCACAGTTTCTGGGTAACATAATTTTCTCCAAATATTTCTTCTCACATTCTTCTCTTTCTTGCTGTTTGTGTGTTATTCTTATTCTCTTTTGCTGTTCTTGATAACTCTTTACTTGTTAGCACTATTATTATCATATTATGGGTTTGTTCATCAATCTTGAGATCAAGATTTGAAGGGAATTCTTCATAGGGTGTGAGGTGAATTTCCAACGTCTGGTATCTAGAGCTCTAATTAAGAGATTCAAGGAAGGAAGATAGTGATGGCGATGAACTATCCAAACGGCAACTTTCCGATGACCCTGCCAATTCTCAAGAAAGACAATTATGAGAATTGGTGCAAGCAGATTAAGGTGGTTTTCTGTTATCAAGATCTTTAGGATCTTGTGAAGGACGGAGTAACATCGCTTGGGGAGAACGCAACGGAGGTGGAAAAGGTTGCGCACAAAGAATTGAAGAAGAAGGATTATAAAGCACTCTTTATAATTCATTAGTGTGTTGATCCTGATAATTTTGAAAAGATTAGTGATGTTGATTCAGCAAAAGAAGCATGGGAGATTCTTGAAAAGTCGTTTGGAGGCGCAAAGAAGGTGAAAGAGGTGAGGTTACAAACTCACAAGAGAACCTATGAGTTACTTCAGATGAAAGACAACGAAAGCATTACAGATTTCTTCACCAGAGTTACAAAGTTGGTGAATCAAATCAAAGTATGTGGATAAGCGCTGACGACGAAAGCAGTTGTCTCAAAGATTTTGAGATCGTTGGCTCCAAAATTCGATCACGTGGTAGTTGCCATAGAAGATTCAAAAGATTTGTCAGTGTTAACGAAGGAATAGCTTCAAGGGACTCTTGAGTCTCATGAACAGAAGATGGCTGAGAGAGCTGCAGGAAAGTCGAAAGATGTGGCTTTGCAGACGCAATCAGAAAATAAAAGAAAAGGCAAAGGTAGCTGGAATGGAAACAAAGGAGGAAACCAGTCGAATCAGAAGAAACCTTGGAACCAAGGCAACCTAAGTGGTGGTGGTGCAGGTAAAGGAAGAGGTGGTGGTCGAAAGACAGACAAAAGGCACATTCAATGTTTCAATTGCCAGAAGTATGGTCATTATGTTAATGATTGTCTAGAAAGGAAGAGAAATCAAGAGACTGATGCAAAGCTGGCGAAACATGAAGAAGAAGAAACGTTGCTAATGGTCACAACAAAATATGAAGAAAGATTCCAAGATCAGTGGTACTTGGACTCAGGATGCTCATCACACATGACTGGAAGGAAAGATTGGTTTGTCAACATAAAGCCCTTGTCGAAGAACACAGTAAAGTTTGTAAATGACAACACTCTAGCAGCTGAAGGTGTTGGTGATGTTCTGATTATGAGGAAAGATGGAAAAAGGTCAACAATTTCCAATGTGTTGTACATACCAGGCATGAAGCGTAATTTGGTTAGTATAGGGCAGCTTATCGAAAAGAACTACAAGGTAGTTGTCGAAGACAAGATGATGAGAGTTCTCTACGCAGGTGGTAGATTAATCTTGAAGGCTCCAATATCTCATAATAGGACCTTCAAGATTGAACTCAATATAATGGAGCACAAGTGTCTAGCAACTACAGCCAGCAGATATGAGTGGTTATGGCATTTTCGACTAGGTCATCTCAACTAATGACATCAGATAAATGAAGAGAAGAAATATGATTTCAGGATTACCAGAAATCGACATTCCAAGGGAAGTCTGTGAGGAGTGTGTTCAGTCGAAACAACACAAGAATAGCTTCAGCAAGGATGTAGAAAGGAATTCGAAGGCAATACTTGAAGTCATATACTTTGATGTATGTGTTCCAATCCAGGTGGATTCGATTGGTGGCAATAGATACTTTGTCACGTTTATAGATGATTACAGTCGAAAGTTATGGATTTATCTCATCAAGAAGAAAAGCGATGTGATTGAGGTATTTTCCAGATTCAAGTCCATGATCGAAAGACAGAGTGGTCGAAAGCTGAAAATTCTGAGGACTGATGGTGGTGGAGAGTATGTGTCGAAAGAGTTCGATACACTATGTGTAAAAGAAAGGATTATGCATGAGGTGGTGCCACCCTACACTCCATAGCAAAATGGGATTGCATAATGCAAGAACAGAACCATCATGAATATGGTGAGAAGTATGTTGAATGGAAAGCATCTACCCAAAGAATTATGGGGAGAAGCAGTTTCGACAGCAACATATATATTGAACAGATATCTGACGAAAAACCTTGAAGGAATCACACCAGAAGAATGTTGGTCTGGTGTAAAGCCTAGTCTCAGTCACTTAAAGGTGTTTGGATCTATAGCACATAGACACGTGCCAGATCAGTTGATAAGGAAGCTTGATGATAAGTCGAATCAGATGATCTTGATAGGATATCATTCGACAGGAGGTTACAAGTTGTTCGACCCACTGAATAAGCAAGTAGTGATCAACAGGGATGTGATCATAGATGAGCTTCAAGAATGGGATTGGGCTGAGAATGCCAAGAAGGATTCAGTGAGAATCTCTTGTGAAGAACCAGCCACTGAAGTCGAAATAGAAGTTCGACAGGAACCAGTTGCAGATGAAGCAGGTTCACTCAGACCTCGACGAACAAGACATATGCCTGCAAGGTTGCAAGAATGTGTAATTACATCAGATGATGTAGTCAATGAAGAGGGTGAGCTGGTACATTATGCTTTCTACGCAGATGTCGAACCAGTCAATGCAACTGATGTAACACCCCGCTCCCCAAAATAAAAGAAAATAAAATAAATATAAAATAAATATAAAATAAATAGCAATTAAATCAAGCAATTATCAGAGTTACCACACCAAAGCGGGATATCACAAAAGAAACTCAATAAAACACTCCATTAAATGGTTTTCAACAGTAAACAGTGGAAATATCATATATACATATATACATTGTATTCGGCCATCCGCCCAAAATATACAAAATATTCACCAAAGGTTCCAACAAAACATGATACGCCACGGAGTAAAGCAAAATCATCATAAAAACAATAAACTCTCAAGCCCCGTGTTACGTATCAGAGCATCCCTACGAATCGACTCGCCACTATCCAAGCTAGCTACGCACTTGGATTATCTGTACTTCTGAAGAAGCACAGACCACAACAACAGCAAATGGGGTGAGAAATCATGATCAAAAATATAGCGGTAATAATGTACATGAATAAAAGGTAGCAATCATACGAACATCATTCAACATACATCAACCAGGACCTATTGTCCAACACCAACACACCACACAAGACAATGCAAAAATATGCAACTCAACACCATGATATGCGGTACCGACTCATCAACACCGATGGACACCTGGCCATCAACCCTCCACAAGGGAGTACATCATAAACAGGATAGATCACATACACCCACCAATGGCAATGATATATCCCCACCATTCTCCACACAGGAGTACGGATGAATTGTATACACTCCTCCTGAGCAACGATTCATCCCACCATTCTCCACAAAGGAGTACGGATGGATCGCATACACTCCTTCTGAGCAACGATCCATCCCACCAAAACATCATGATATGCACGACACCAATGCACAACAACAATCCAAGCACACAAGGTGCACACCATCGTCCTGATCACATTTTATACATCGCACATACGTATTCCACACATCACCATATTCATACATAATAACATACACCAATTTAGTTATTCTAATTAAATGAATAACAAGGAAATCGCATTCTAACACCACACATACGCTCTTAACCGTTCAACACCAATCTTATATTTAATCATGACCAAAAAGGGTCCCACAACACAAGAGAACAAAACAGGACAACACAAAAACATAAACTACTGTCATGCTCGCTGGCTCATTCGCCTGGCGAAGCATCAGCGAATGCTCGCTGCTTCACTTGCCTGGCGAAGGCAGACAATAGCTACTGGAAGTGTTCGCTACCACTCGCTACCTCCTTTGCCTGGCGAAACCTCTCGCCACCTCCTTCGCCTGGCGAACACACCAGCGAAGACTGATTTTGGCCACTGCAATGGTTTGCTACCCACTCGCTGGGCTTCGCCTGGCGAACCTTCGCTTCCTGTTCGCATAGCGAACACTAGCGAACCTGTAAACTCAGAACCCCAAACTGTTCAGAATCGGCAAAACTCTCTGAAATCATCCGATTTCACTCAAACCAGTTCTCAGAACACTAGTTCCACATTCTACGACTCAGCTACATAATCTATTCTAGATTCCACCCGATAAAACCTCAGCTCTACCGATTAAATCAATTTCGGCTTAAAATGGTAAACTACCCGAAAACCCCAAATCATCCAAACACTTATGCTACAACCACATGCAACAAGCCTATCATACCAGCAACAATTAAAATCACAACAACACATCAAACATGTTTATCAATTCCTACGGGATTGGGGAAAATCCCTTCTACCCAAAATTCATGCAAACATACCAATTTCGACCCGTTTCTCCCCCTCCCCCTACCTCGATAACTCGATCAGATGTTGAAAATCCTCGAAGAATCGATAATCCGGGCTTCCTCTCTTCCTCTTGGTTCTTCTCTTCAATCTCTCTTCCACTTGACCGTCTTCTTCCTCTTCTCCTCTTTGATCGTGTTTTTCTTCTTCTTCTCTTTCCAACTCACAAATACCCCCTTTTCTATTCTTATTCCATTATTATTATTATTATTATTAATAATAATAATAATAATAATAATAATAATAATAATAATAATAATAACAATAATAATAATATTAATAATAATAATATTACCATTATTCATTAAATTATTATCACTAAATATCATTATTAATATTAACGTCCAAAAGCATTAACTAATCTCCACAAAAGACACACCGAAAATAGAATCACACCAGAAAGGCTAAATAATTAAAAATGGGTGTTACAGCTGAGGCATTGAAAGATTCGAAGTGGGTGAAAGCAATAACTGAAGAGTTTGAGTCCATCGAAGTCAATGATACCTGGTCACTTGTCAAATTTCCGCAAGGCAAGAATGCAATTGATGTGAAGTGGGTTTACAAGGTGAAGGTAAATCCTAAAGGAGAAGTAACTCGACACAAGGCGAGACTTGTGGCGAAAGGATTTCTTCAGAAGGAAGGAATCGAATTCAATGAAGGATTCACACCTGTTGCTAGAATCAAAGCAATTAGGTTGGTTGTTGGTCTAGCAAATATGAACAACTGGCACACATGTCAGATGGACGTGAAGTGTGCATTCCTTAATGGCCCCTTAGACGAAGAAGTTTATGTTGCACAACCAGCTGGGTTTGTGAAACAAGGCGAAGAAAGAAAGGTGTACAGGCTTCATAAATCCCTGTATGGACTTAAGCAAGCTCTAAAAGCTTGGAAAAAGAAAATCGACAGCTTCTTAAGGGAGAAGGAAATTGTGAAGTGTACAACTGAGCATGGAGTATATGTAAGAAGAAGCGATGGTGAATTGCTTATACTATGTCTCTATATTGATGATTTGTTGATAACAGGGAGTTGCAAGAAGGAGATCAAAGATTTCAAACATGACCTGAGTGAGGAGTTTGAAATGTCAGACTTAGGAAATCTCTCATATTTCCTTGGCATCGAATTCTACAAGACAAGTAGAGGTTTGATGATGCACCAAAGAAGATATACAGGCGAAATACTCAAGAGATTTGAGATGCAAGATTGCAACCAAACTTCGACTCCAGCTGAGCCCAGATTGCAACTGTCGAAGGATTCAGATGAAGATGATGTCGAACCAACCCAATACATAAGACTTATTGGGTCACTTAGATACCTTTGTCACACAAGGCCTGACTTAGCATACAATGTTGGTATGGTAAGTAGATTCGTGCAGAAGCCAAAGGTATCACACCTAGCAGCGGCGAAGAGGATACTGAGGTATCTAAAAGGAACTCTCGACTATGGAGTTTTGTTTCCAGTAGCTGATGAAGGAAAATAATGCAAGTTAGTGGGATACACAGACTCCAGTTGGTGTAGTGATGCTGAGGATAAAAAATCCACAGCTGGGTATGTGTTTATGTTAGGTGGTGCACCAGTTGCTTGGAATTCGAGAAAGGAACCAGTAGTGGTATTCTCATAATGAAAAGCAGAATATATAGCTGCCTCTCTTTGTGCATGTCAAGCAACTTAGATGGTGAATTTGGTCGAAGAAATCATAGGGAAGAATCATGGAGCAATTACCATGAAGATAGACAACATGTCAGCTATCAACTTGGCGAAGAATCCAATAGCTCATGGTCGAAGCAAGCACATGTCAGCTACATGTCAGCTATCAACTTGTTCCATTATCTTCGAGAGTAGGTAGCAGAAGGGAAGATGAAGTTGGAACACTGCAGAACTGAGAATCAGATTGCAGATATCATGATGAAGGGAGTGCAGGTCGAAGCCTTCAGAAGACTAAGAGCTATGATGAATGTAGACAGTTTAGACACAATGAATTAAGTGGTGTGTTAAATGTAATTCATAGTCTGTCGAAGTCGAAATAGCAAGGAAGCAGTCGAAGTCTAAGTTAAGTGTTAAAGTGTCGAAGCTTTCAGTGTGTTGAAACAATTTGTTTTGACACAGATTTGTTTTGATGAGATTTGATATGATTTAGATTAGATTTGATTTTGAATATTTTTGGCCTTTTATGTTTTGGGATTTTGTAAACCTGAAACTATAAATAGGTGCCTTGCTTTGTAATCAAATAGAACAGATTTCACAGTTGCAGAGTTTAGCAAGTGAAAGTTCAATAGTAATCAGAAATCCCACAGTTTGTGGGTAACACAATTTTCTCCAAATATTTTTTTCTCTCATTCTTCTCTTTCTTGCTGTTTGTTTGTTATTCTTCTTCTCTTTTGCTGTTCTTGATAACTCTTTACTTGTTATCACCGTTACTATCATATTGTGGGTTTGTTCATCAATCTTGAGATCAAGATTGAAGGGAATTCTTCATAGGGTGTGAGGTGAATTTCCAACAACTACAACATTCACAAATTTGCAGCATTTAAAACAACATTCACATATCTAAAATTAAATCTCTACAGAACTTATTAAACAGATATAAATATATAGAAGTTATTAAACAAAGAAAATCCTTAGAGAATTAAACAAACATAAATATGCAACATTCTCCAACTTCACATCTATTGCAGCATTCATAAATCTGCAACACTTAAAGCAACATTCACAAATATGAAATTAAATCTAAAAGAACTAAATATTTACCATTGAAGTTATTAAATTGGAATATTCCCAAATCTAAAATAAAATCTGAAACAACTAAGTATTTACCATTAAAATTTACAAAACTGCACTTTCACTGCATTTCATTCCAAAAAAAAAAAGACTTTCAGATTCAATAACTAAATTGTTGTGGATATTATTGGATAAATAACACAAGTCATTCCAAAATATAATGGATTTTCAATAATATTCATTAGAGTCCAAAATAAGGTCATTTTCATACATGACTCCAAAAATAAATTGAAATTAAACAAAAAAATCTCAATACATTAGTACGAACAACTGAGGTTGATCCACTAGCAAAACAATTTTCAATCATGATTATTACATTAATACATTAAATTAATAATACATTCTCCCTAGGTTTTTCAATCACGATTGTGATTAAGATGAACCGGCAACTGATTTTTTTTCCGTTTCTAACAGCATTGGAATTACCACCAGATGTTGATCCACTAACAAATGGACCACCAAATTCTGCATAACATTATACATAAATCAAATAATTAAATCAAAATCAAAGTTAATATATTAACAGACTAAATACACAATTTTATATACCTGATACAGTAATGACAAACACTTTAAAATCTTTATTTATATTCAGCTACTTGAATTAACTAAGTGTAGGTTTCAACCAGTTTTGTGTACAAATCAAATCCTCTGCCATTTCAGAGTTTAGTGAGCTTCTGTATGCATCTAGAATTATGCCTCCAGTACTAAACTCGCTTTTAGAAGTGACAGTGGACACAGTACTAGCTAAAACATCCTTACCTTTTTGTTATTTTATAAAACAGGGTATCTTAACCATTTATTTTTATAAAACATGGTATCTACAAAAGTTTTGCTTCCACCACATAAAAATGTCAAAGTTAAAATCATCAGCACAATTATCATCTAGGTACCTCTCAAGATCATTTATTTTATCTATTGAATCTTTCTATTTAAGGTGCTCTTTAAAAGCTTCAACCATTGGAAAATGAGATGGAACTTCAGCATTAGGAACAACACCATCACCGAGTGAATCACCCTCAAGAGGACTAGTAGATTATCCAAAACCATGTTGTTGGTCATATATACCCTTGTACCAATTGAATAGTTTAAACAACTTCTTTTTTATCACATTAATCAGATCAGTAAAAGGCACAAACTCATCATTATACATATCAATAAAACACCACTCTACATATTCTAATTTGTATCGAGGGTCAAGAATCACACCAAAGTAAATAAACTTGTTGATATTTTCCATTTGCCCCCAATATTTGTCATATTTCTACTTCATTTCATATTCCATTGAGACTAAAATTGTGTTTAAGTTCATGGATGATTTTTTTAGCTCACATTAGACTGAAGCAGTTAATGGAATGACTTATGAAGGGATACTTGTTTTGACGAAGAAAATTCCAAAGTAGCTTCATAGAAAATTTTGAAAAAACATACAAGACACCTAATATTCTCCCAATCATTAAGGTTGAAGCCTTCAAACAAGTCAAACAATTGTAAAAAATAAAAATAAATGAGTAGTGTGGAATTATAACTATAATGAAGAAAACATGCATTAAAACTTCAATCAAAATTTGAACCAAGTATGCTAAGAGATCTAGTCCAAAATTGAAACACTAACCTTTTAATTTTTTGTTCCAATATTTGTTCGTTAGATCAGAGCCATATAAAATCAAAGTCAATAGAACATAGAACATGAAACGAAACAAAAACACAAATACAAATGTTATTCAAAAAACTAATACATGTGAAGAAAATACAAAATACAAATGAGTAAAATGAAACATTAATCGTTTCTTCATCAGACTATAGGCAACCATTAGAATATGAAAAGAAGCAAAAACAAATATTAGTAAAATCCATAACATATAAAAAGAAAACCCTAAATCACACGAAAATATAAAGAAATAAGAGAAGTTTACCTTTTATCGAAACGAAATCCGTAATAGTTGGTATTCTGTGAAAATAAACGTTGTATTCAAATAAATTAAGAAAATAGAAAACATATTGGACTTAGATGAAAAACGAACTATGAAAGAATGAAAGAAGCGAATAAGAATCAAAATACTTATAAAAGATTGAGGATTTAAGCGTCTTCTGAAAGTGAAGAAAGGAGTTTATCGGGGGAAAAAATGTGAGAGTGAGACGATGCAGAAACTAGGGTTCATTTGTTCTCTCAGCTTCAAACGTGTTCTAATTCTGATTATTTTGAGAATGAGTTAACTTGCCTAAGGTTAATTCAGTGGATTGGATTGGGGCAAGACCAACTGAACCCCAATAAGTGGTACTTAATTTTACTACATAATATAAAAACATGTTTTAAAAAATATAATTGGGCTCGATCGGTAATGGGCTTCGATGAGCCAGAATTACAAAACTGAGTTTACCCATTTGAGCCCATATAAACCCACATGTTTAACCCATATAACCCATACCTTATCCATTTTCACCCATTGGACTTTTTTTACATTCAGGTTTCAGTCGGGTCGAACCCATCTGTCCAGCCTTAGAATTTACTATTCGTATACCAACGTTCAATAAAATATTAATTAACCAACACAAATTTTATGTGATATCAACTAACAAAAAAGATTTTTTAGAATCTGTCTCAATTTTCACAAATGATTCACTCAGACTAGCTCAACAAAATAACTGCAATAACTGTGATTTTGTAACTTAAGTGACAATTAATAATTTGCTTTCTTTATAAATATGAGTTCTTACAAAGAACAATGATCAAATATTTAAAATTTGGAGTTTACTTATAATTAGAATCAAACTTCAACTTTCTAAAATTTTAAGGCATTGTTTGATTTAGTTTTTGAAAACTTGAAATTTTTTGTAAAAACATGTTTGGATTTCTTATTTTTAAAAAGGCATTACTAGAAAAAACACTTTTTAGGCATAAAAAGTGCACATTTTACCTCTCGGTTTAAAAAAAAATGACGGGTAAGTGAAAAGGTCATGGGTTAGATCCCCAGGAATTGACGAAAGCACATGTCCTCTCGGTTCTGTAATTTCATCGACGGATATACCATATTTTCACCTCAAATTTCTCATAAAACCAAGCGGTAAAACAAGTTTGAGATTATTAAATCTAATGTGAATTTCTTATTTCACTGAACCATATACTGAACATATAACTTTTCAAAATTAGTTAGGAAAATAATTATATGAGTAATTGTGTTATATGTAAAGATTAACTTACATTGATTAGTGATTTTAAAGCATCTTGCAACTCCTCATTCATCTCACGTTGTTTTATGGTTAAAATCTCTCCAATATTTTAATTTCTTTATTCAACACTTTCTTTTCTACTAATTCATTCTTGAAAGCATAAAACTTGGTACTTTGAAAAATGAACAAATATGAAAGAAAGTTGAACAAAAACTAAAAGTATTGGAGAGACTTTAACTATAAAACAACGTGAGATGAACGATTAGTTGAAGAATGTTAAAAAATCATTAATTTGTGTAAGATAAGTTTCAAATATAACATAATTTTGCATATTATTATTTCCAAAATCAATTTACTATGTTTTATGTTCAAAGAGGGGTTAGTGAAACGTACAATTGACATTAGATATAATAAACTCAACAGAACAACATGAGAACTGCACAAAGAATCACAAAAAAACATAATTTCAATATCAATATCAAAAATAAAAACAACAA